>CM062291.1:171298940-173698940 GCA_031216915.1 Pictodentalium vernedei | reverse complement strand
AAAAGCTTAAAAAACACAACAAAAATGGCCGCCATGCCGCCATCTTGGATTTTGAAAAAAAAAATATTGAACGTGCATCATCTCCTCCCAATCCTCTATCCATGTGCCAAATATGCAAAGTGTAGCTTGAACCATGTTGGTGGGTGGGGTGGTAACATGAAAATAGAGAAAAAAAAAAGCTTAAAAAACACAACAAAAATGGCCGCCATTCCGCCATCTTGGAGTTTGAAAAAAAAATTTTGAGTGTGCATCATCCCCTCAGAACCATTTATCCATGTACCAAATATGAAAGGTGTAGCTTAAAGCATGTTGGAGGGAGAGGTGGTAACATAAAAAACAGACAGACAGACGGACGGATAGATGGACGGACGGACGGACGAATTTTGGAAAAAAAATATTGAACGTGCAACATCCCATTACAACCCTCTATCCACGTGCCAGATATAAAAAGTGTAGCTTGAACCATGTTGGAGTGAGGGGTGGTAACATAAAATAGAGAAAAAAGCTTAAAAAACACAACAAAAATGGCTGCCATGCCGCCATCTTGGATTTTGAAAAAAAAATATTGAACGTGCATCATCCCCTCTCAACCCTCTATCCATGTGCCAAATATGCAAAGTGTAGCTTGAACCATGTTGGTGGGAGGTGTAGTAACATGAAAATAGAGAAAAAAAGCTTAAAAAACACAACAAAAATGGCCGCCATTCCGCCATCTTGGATTTTGAAAAAAAAATTTTGAGTGTGCATCATCCCCTCAGAACCATTTATCCATGTACCAAATATGAAAGGTGTAGCTTAAAGCATGTTGGAGGGAGAGGTGGTAACATAAAAAACAGACAGACAGACAGACAGACAGACAGACAGACAGACAGACAGACAGACAGACAGACAGACAGACAGACAGACAGACAGACGGATGGACGGATGGACGGAATGCAATCCTATAGTCCCCTTACGGTTCCCGTAGGGGACTAATCACACAAAACCATGTAGTTTGGGAATTTTATTTTTTTAGCTGAAAATGTGAAAAGATTAAATTGAGAAAAAAAAACAACTCCAAAATACTTTCTCATAATTTTATTTTGATTGAACAATTGAAATTTTCGGGACATTTTCGTGATGACCGGCACCGGTAGTCAAAACTTTAATTCAGAGAATGACTACGGTACCGACTACTTTTAAGTGGACCGAACAGTTCTACACTAAAATAGACAGGTTTATGTGTTTGACACGTTGTTTTGCCACGACGCATAGCTCATGGTTTGTCCTTGTAACGAAGCAGGTGGTAGCCTGTTGGGAACTAAAAAAAAGAGTCTTTTTCTCGTGTAATATGGTGTTGTTGCCCGGTTAAAAGCGCGAATTCCGAAGTCTGGATTGCCGATTAGTCGACGTCGACTCGACTTTGGGGTGTCGACTAGTCGACTTTGAAAATTCCATAGTCGTTTGAGCACTAATATTCCGTCCACATAATTTAACACAGCAGTTAAAGGCGGGCTGCTAATTCCTCTTGTCTTAGCCTCCTGTCTTATTTCTGTTAAGTGTGTACTGAAACCGTACATTGTAATTTAATTATTACACCTTCCTCGTCAAGTTCAGGTGTGAAATCTTCTGAAAATGACCATTTTTTAAACGTTTTGAGAGATACCGATTCGTTTTTCTGTTTCTTTGCGGCTGTCAACATCATGGTTGTAATACAGGTCGATGACAGACGACAGTACGATTTGAACTGGACACCATATTCCTATAAAATTATGAACATGTGATGGAGTCCGAGTGTGCATAAAATGCATGGGAAACGAAAAATCGTTTCCGTGTTTTTGCTGTGACGGTAATGACACGGAAACGGAATGATCGTTACCGTGAAATATCCAGGACTGTAATAATGTGTTTGAAATTCATGTCTTGCACTCTTCCCACCACACATCACACCCCGCCCCTCTCTTCAACCATACTGAGACATGTCACAAGTAAAAACCAAGAGTTTTGAGAAAAAAAGAAATTTTGAGATACAAACCTGTGTGTGGGTTTCTATATATTTGAGAGTTTGTTTTCTAAGATATTCTTGTCCATATGTTACTGCAGCTTGCATTGATTCACATGCATTTGTTACACTCAAATGGTCGATTAAGTAGTCTACACAGATCTGAAAGATAACAGTAGAGACAATATAATATTAAATTGTAACCCCTTGTGATTGCAAAATTCATATTATAAGTGCAATAAAAACAGATTTATTTGTGTCGATATTGAGAAGACCACAGGGAAATGATTTTCAGTGTCTGAGATATCACTGAATGAGCTCAATCAGCTTGTATTCATAAGAAGTCAGATATGTGTAAGAAGAAAAATAGGCTGATTAAATCGTCAGATGTGTACCCATACGCACAACTAGTAGAAAGCTGTTATTATCTCAGGACCAATTTTTGGAGGAATTTTCAATTTGAGGGATAAAGGGTTAATATCTAAGGATCGAATTATCAGATTTACACCAAAAACTATACAGCATGGCACATCAGTAATCTGAAGATATACATAAAGTAACATGACAATTGGATTTATATTTTTGGAGTTATCTCATGCCCAAGGGATTGGAAGAATTCTCAATTTGAAGGATAATAAAGGATAAAGGGATAATATCTCAGGATCAAATTATCAGATTTACACCAAAAACTATACCGCTCGGCACATCAGTAACTTGAACACAAATATAAAGTAACATGACAATCCAAGCAATATTTTTCAAGTTATCGACTGCCAAATAAATGGATATGGATGCCGTACAGACAGTCAGACGAACAGACAAAGGATGGATGAAAGATGGAAGGCCACCCAGATGCCGACATTATGTGTACCATACATGGTATGGGTACACATAATAACTTTGATCAATATTTTTGAGTTATCGCATTCCAAAGAAACTGATTGGAGTAATTCTTAATTTGATGGATAAAGGGTTGATATCAGAGGATCAAAATAACAGATTTACACCCAAAACTATACAGCTCAGCACATCAGTAACCTAAACAGAAATTTAAAGTAACAACACAATCTGATTACCGGTAATATTATTTCAGGTATTGCATGTCAAAGAAATAGATTGTTGAAATTTTTTTATTAATTAAGTGGATCAAGGGTTAATACCTTGGGATCAAACGATCAGATTTATATAAACAAGAGGCCCCAAGGGGCCTTAATCGCTGACCGGCCAAAGTGGTTCAAAGAAGTGTTTGGGGTCACATTCAGTTAGACATGGTTCATCCACACTACAAAGGAATAAAGCCATGCAAAGGCAAATTTCATGGAAAAACACTAAGGAATAGATTTTGAACAAACCTGAACCTAACATACCCGCCCCCCCCCCCCCCCCCCCCCTCAATCCTGCCCATAGAGAGCCCAAATAATAAGCCAGGGATTGAATCTGATCCCCCTTGAGATGTTACAAATGTATATACCAAATATGAAAGAATTCTGACTGGTGGATCTGAACAAGAAGGTTTTTAAAGAAATGTCCTCACATTGCATTAAGTTAAACTTTGGGCTCAAATAGGGAGCCAAAATATTAACCCAGGAACCCGATTTGAACAAACTTGAATCTGATCCACCTAGAGATGTTGTATACCAAATATGAAAGGATTCTGATTGGTGGATCTGAAGAAGACTTTTAAAAGAAATTTCCTCATATTGCACTAAGTTAAAACTCGGGCTCCCATAGGAAGCCAAATATCAATCCAGAGACCAGATATGAACAAACTTGAATCAGACCCTCCTAGAGATGTTGTATACCAAATATGAAAACATTCTGACTACAGGGTCTAAAGAGGATTTTTTTTAAAAATTCCCTATATTGCACTAAGTTAATATTCAGGCTCCCATAGGAAAAAAAGTTTACCCAGGTAACCAATTTGAACAAACCTGAAACTGACTCATCTCAAGATGTTGTATACCAAATATGAATGCATTCTGACTGGTGGATCTGAAGAAGAAGATTTTTAAAGAAAGTTCGTCAAATTGCACGAAATTAAACTTTGGGCTCCAATAGAGAGCCCAAATACTCACTCAGGGACTCGATTTGTACAAACTTGAATCTGACCTGCCTATAGATGTTGTATACCAAATATGAAATCATTCTGACTGGTGGATCTGAAGAAGATTTTTAAAGAAATTTCCTCATATTTCACCAAGTTAATATTCAGACTCCCATAGGGAGCCCAAATATAAACCCAGGGACTCGATTTGAACAAACTTGAATCTGCCCCCCCCCCCCCCGCACCCCCCACTGCCCCCCCCCCCCCCCCCCTTCCCTATAGATGTGGTATACCAAACATGAAAGGATTCTGACTTGTGGATCTGAAGAAGAAGATTTTTAAAGAAATTTTCTCAAATTGTACGAAGTTAAACTTTGGACTTCAATAGAGAGCCCAAATACTAACTCAGGGACTCGATTTGAACAAACTTGAATCTGACCCCAATAGAGATGTTATATACCAAATATCAAAAGATTCTAAATGATGGTTCTGGAGAAGATTTTTTTAACTTTAAAAAAAAATTTATGGGTGCTATCAGAATAGCTGTGGACGCAGAAAGTTTATTTGTACAAACTTGAATTGACATATGATAAGGAACATGCACACCAAATCTGGTTCCATTTGGTCCAGTAGTTTGGGAGGAGAAGTCGATAATGTAAAGTTCACGACAGACGACGATGGAGAACGGCGACGGACGGCAAGTGATAAGTTAAGCTCCCTTCGGTGAGCTAAAAACTATACAGCTCGGCAAATCAGTAACCTGAACATCTATATGAAGTAACAAGACAATCAGATTGATATTCTTTGAGTTATCGCATGTCAAAAAAATAGATTGAAAAAATGCACAATTTGATGGAAAAGGGTTTAAAATTTCAGGATCAAACTACCAGATTTACACCAAAATCTATACATCTCAGCACATCGGAAACCTGACCACACATATGAAGTAACAAGGCAACCTAATCAATATTATTTAGGTTACCGCATGCCAAAGAAATGGATTGGCATAATGCTTAATTTGATGGATAAAAGGTTAGTATCTCAGGATTGAATAGTCAGATTTACATCAAAAACTATAAAGCTTGGCACATCAGTTACCTGAACATATCTATCAAGTAAAATGGCAATAGGATTGATATTTTTTTAGTTATCGCATGCCAAAGAAATGGATTGGACTAATGCTTAATTGGATGGGTAAAGGGTTAATATCTCAGTATTGAATAATCAGATTTACACCAAAAACTATAGAGCTCGGCACATTAGTAACCTGAAAACAAATATAAAGTATAATGACAATCTAAGCAATAGTTTTCAAGTTATCGAATGCCAAAGAAATATATACGGACGCCGGATGGATGGATGGATGGATGGATGGATGGATGGATGGATGGATGGATGGACAGAC
The DNA here is from genome assembly GCA_031216915.1 of Pictodentalium vernedei. Lineage (NCBI taxonomy): Eukaryota > Metazoa > Mollusca > Scaphopoda > Dentaliida > Dentaliidae > Pictodentalium > Pictodentalium vernedei. The sequence continues at coordinate 173,693,510 of CM062291.1, read as the reverse complement.
AGACAGACAGACAGACAAAGGATGGATGAATGACAGAGGGCCACCCCAGATGCTGGCATTATGTGTATCATACATGGTATAGGTACACATAAAAATACTTACTGAGAAATGAGAAGAAACATTATAACTTATTGTGATGCACTGACAATAACATGGTCTGAGGTTTGCAGAGCGGAGCTTATGTTCAATTGAGACGTGAAGCGTCTCTATTGAACAAACACTCCAAGCCGCATACCATGTTACCATCAATAAAGCATATGTTCCAATAAGACCCTACCCACAGCCGCAAACCTACACCGTGAAATGATCAAGGCAACTTTTAAAGATCACAAGTTTAGTAAATAAACCTCTGGTGAAACCCACCAAGACACTCGACAAATAATCAATAAATCAGATAATGGTTGAGGTCACTCCACTGTAGTTCAAATTGTAAACCGGTTTGTAATTTAAATAACACTTCATTCAGAACAGTGTCTGCTGCAGTGTGAAAAATCTACAAAAATGAAATGGTCTGCAACTCACTCCGGTGATGGAATAATTACGAAACATGCAACATCATTTCAAATATTTCACATAGTGATATCAGTCGTTAACATAATTATGCTATTGGATTTGTAAACATCTAGAAAAAACTAAGCACTCGTACAATCAGAGGGCTAGGATTTTAGTCTTATTGGAACACTGGTTATTGTTGCTTACATTTGAGAAGGTTGAGGCATGTTGTTGGGTAAAAAGTTAACAAAGCAGATGAGTTGTTTTAACACATTATTAACTGGTTGAGTAGGAGCTGGCTGGCTCCATGGTTAGGGAATCAGACTTCAAACTAAACGGTCCACATGGCACTCATGACTGCGCAGTGTCCTTATGCAAGGCACCTAATCATAATTGCCCACATGGAGACATGGTAGCACTGTATACTAAGGCATACTACACATCAATGGTGCATTTGCCTTCAACCATTCATTGCTAATCATGCTTGTGCAGAAACATAGCTTATGATTGTTCAGTAGCTAGCTATCTTTTGGCAGCAAAACAATGAGGATTCTTTGAATTGTCATTGACAGACTTAACCCTTTACCCAATGTAACGGCCAAAACCGGCCAGCGCTATTCTCAAAAATCGCCTATTAATTTTAATTATTTTTTCATTTTTTGTCTCAAAAACATAGATTATGACCTCTCATTGGAACAAGCTCGTCGAGCTCGTTCTAATGAGGGGTCATAACCTATGTTTTTGAGAAAAAAATGAAAAGAAATAGTTATTCAAGAATTTTTTTGCAAGTGTCGTCTGCTTTTCATGTTAGGTAAAGGATTAAACAATATTTTCAACTGCTTAATTTGCAATTACGGTGGGCGGATCCAGACGATTGGTTAGGTAAAGGGTTAACATCAGTACTGTGATCACAAAAGTGGTCTGAGATTTTTGATTAGATCATAATCTGGTGAAACTATCGGCTTGTTTACATCCATGCTACACTATAGAATATCAACAGGATAATATTAAATCTGAGATGCTATCTGCGTGTGTTTTTCAGGTGGACTTCATTTCTCGGTATTTTATTTACGAAATCTCTACCCACTGGTGTAATTATATCATGATTGGATTGTGATTTGATCACGAAAAAGACCGCTTTTGTGATCCTAGTTCTATAATTTCTAATTCTGACAGGTAAAGAAATAAAGAATGATGTTTGAAAGTTAAAAAATTTATAGTAATTTATATATTTTTTATACTTACCAATGACCCAGACATAGCTGGTGCTAACTCTTAAAATATAGGGCCAAACACAAATTTTGCCCCCCCCATCCCCAAAATTTGCATCTAAAACTAAAGAAAACATGTCCTGAGAGGCCCTCCACACTTCGCCCCTACTGCGCATGCGCAGTGTCAAGGACGTTCCGAAATTGGCGCCATATATCATTCTAATAACCAGTGCCTGGTAAGCGCTATGTACTCAGCGGGGAGGCAAGAGTTCCCAACTCCTGGGAGGGCCATCCCCGTCTGGGTCATTGGTAAGTATAAAAAATATATAAATTACTATAAATTTTTTAACATTTTTATACTGTACCAATGACCCAGACATAGCTGAATAGTAAAAAGGCTGGAGGGCCAAGGACATAGAGCAAAATGGAATACGCTCAATAAAATAAAATAGAGTCATCCCCTGTAGGGAAAAGAAGTAATAGGCCTTACATGTATCTTTCTTATTTATGATAAATTAGAAAGATACAACACCTTCCAAAAATTGAGCTTCATACATCCATGTACTCTATTAATATCCAATAATCCTTATACTAATAATTTTTAAAGTAAGCCAATAATAAAGTAAGTCTAGAGAATAGAGACTCTTATACTCCTAAAAGTGTGTGAGAATTGCATAATCATGTCCGTTGACATATGCAATATTCAAAAGCTATACTTTAAAAACTAAGACTTGAATGAATTTTATAAACTTAAACTTCTCACTAAACAACCATCCCAATAACAGCTCAGAATTACTAACTCCGGAGGAGGTATCCCCTTGTTTTCATAGTAAAAACAGGTGACCCAAGGGAACACCCTCCCCCCCCCCCCCCTTTTTCTTGCCCTGGGTCAAATAGCCCAGAGCGAAGAGGGCAGCCGAACGGAGACACTGCCGAAACAGACAGCCTACCTAGCTATAGTAGCAACTGTTAAGTGAATGACATTCTGAGCAGTAGATAATAGACCTAACAATAGAGGCCTCCAGAAATGGACTCGATATTTCTGAGATAAAATTCATGAATGGATGGCTGAGCGCAATGAGCAGCCTTCAAAAATCTATAATAGCAACACTATTAATGTAAGCCCAAGAAGTAGAAGAACTCTTACTTCATGAGCCGAAATCTTAAGCACAACTGCTAAGCCAATGATATACCATAAGCAGAACGCTAGTTAATAGAATCCATTAACAATAAAATGGAGCGTAACGTCCTTCTACTAGACATCAAGACAGAAGAAGCTTACGCCCTTGTAATAAACAGATATCTGTTTATAAATACATAAACTGTACCCGGAAAGAGTAAAGGCCTATGCCCATACGAAGACGGAAGGACCTTAAAATAATAGGTTCCGGAAAATAGGAGCCTAACTCTTATGCAACAATCCAACCTAAATAGTAACGGAAGTATTGATTCCGAAACTATGAAAGTGAAAATCATCCATCGATAGTGCATGAAACTCACTGACTCTACAGTAAAAGAGAAACCAACAGAATTACTGTCTAAAAGGTCAGAATTTGAAAACTACTGTTTCCAGAGGCTCAAATGATTACTTAGCTAAATAAGAACCTGAAGTTAAAATCCGTATAGGAATTTAATCTAAAGATTCTAAGTCTATTTATCAAAAAGTTACTAACTGACTTAGATAAAGAGACAAAAGACTCAATTGTAAACTATCGTAGAGTGCATAGGTATGAGGTAACATAAACCTATAACCTAAATAACAACAGGCTGCAGTAGATCTTGTGAAACAAGTATACTAAAAAATAGCAATGAGTAGTATGGAGGGATCAACCATATGAACATAATGATCCCTACACCACGACGGAAGAGCCTCCACTTTAGTCGCATAGAATAGCGAAGAAGAGGATCTCCTATAGTAAGAAATCGCGTCCAAAGCTCGTCCAGTACAGTGCTTACAATGCAATACGGACCACACAACGGAATACATGAAGGTTGCGACCTTGCTGGTTGTGATAAAGAAGACACGATTTACCCAGTGAAAAAAGATCCTCACATAGAGGAAGATTTCACGTTAAGATCCACAGTAGACAAGAGAGTAAATTACTCATGATCTCTGTGAAGATAGAGATGCTATCAACAGAAATGTATTGTGGTTGTTTATCTTAGCAATACCTGCTAAAACAACAGCGCCGGAGGATACGCGTATCCTATCATTCCGTCCTATAGATCAATAGAGCGTTAACAGTATTAGCTCAGAGATCTGGACAAGCCAACACATACGTCTGCAATTGATTAGCAAGCTGTGTCATAAATAAAACATCATTGGGCGCTCCCATAGATAGCAAATCTGATTGAATACTTGTTTGTTGAGAGTCCATTCTGACAGCAACAAGCGACCCGTAAGAGAACGGGAGTGCGATAAAACAATCAGACGACCCAGAATATGACGGACCAAAACTGAACTTGGTGTACTATAACCAACAGACGGATTCTTTCCATTAAATTGAATAACGGAAAACGAAAGAGTGCCTCCCTGGTTCCGGAGATACGCCACTACTGTCGAATTAAAGGACAGGAATTTGGGCATGCGTTTCTGAATAATGTTCATGCAATGACATAAAGCAAGCCTAAAAAACATTATTCCGCGGAAGTTAAACTGATAGCTAAAAGACTGCGGAACCCAAAGACCCTGGCACTTCGAATCCGTAGGGATCAGTATATATCCCAATCTGTTTGACTGGCAACCGTCATAACAGCCACACTCGGGTCCGGCAACTGCGGCGGCACTCTCTGAGTCAACCACCGAATGTTTGCCCCAGTCTGAATCTCTTGTAACACTAGATAGACAAGAGAATGTATAAATCAAGCAATTCATGGATTGCCGGAAAGTTGCCGTCGAAGAGAAGCTCCTCCGAGAACGAAGCGACTCTGAGAGAGTTCTTAACCTACTATCCACGCGTGGATGTAGCTAGGGCTGCATCACGTCTAACCAACTCCAATCAGCCACTGAAGGGCGGAGTTATACGTGAACAAACTACTGCCCTCAAAAGAAATTACATTGAGAATAATATCCCGTAAATCTTATCTTGAAGACGTAATGATAACACCTCAGTAAGGCGGATTACGTATAATAAAGCGTCTAAGTTAAGCCTACTATACATAATGTCGTTCCCAACATTGAAATTGGAAAAGACATAAACGGCGAAAAAGAATATATGCAGTCTTTAATCACACCGTCTAGACGCATATGAACTCTCGGTATGCCCTGCTCTGCCAAAATAAACTATATGTAAAAAAGATAAAATGGCAGAAATGAGCCACGCGGACAAGAAACTAAACTATCATGCTTAGTAGCAGGCTTGTATATATATATAAATATATAGCGTCGAAAAATAAAACACATGTTGTAATGACAATATTGGACTGCGTCGGTAAGTCAGGGACAAAGTCCCTGTACCGATCGAAAAATCCGAGTCCAATGACGCTATAAGTCTCTTATCCAAGATCGCAGCAATGAAGTCCGAAAAATAATCACTGGAAGAAATGCCAGAAGATATGAAAGGCATCTTCCGATACTACTAAAGGAAAAACTCGAAATCTTTCGAATCCCTTTCGCCATCCTGTCGGACCCTATAAAGCGTTCGGTCGTCCGTAGCTTGATGCAACCGCGGACCGCACCGACCCAGCGCCGTCGGATAATTCCTGTTTCGACCGAGAAACCGTCAATTGCTGGGATGCTGCGAAACAACTGTGCTAACTCGGATAGCACGTCCGTCACTGAGGCCTGAGGAGCAGCGGTCTTACGATGCATTGCCGCAGGAAGCTCCAAGATCGTTACCCCGTGCATACTTCCAATATGCGAGCGAACGGAGTGTATAGACCTCGTGTCCCTTGGCTACCGGATGGCGCGACCTATTCGCTGTGGAATCACTGAATGCCGAAACTGATCGGATACTCGAGGTCACGTAGCCAATGTGCGGTCGTGTGCCCTGCTGTGAGGATGAGGAAGCATTAAAGACAGTCTCTCGGACTGTCAATATAACGGAGCGTCCCGAGCAACGGACATATGCTCCGAATGTAAAATATCTGAACCACAACATGCGGTCCCCTATGTTGTTGGCTTCCTCCGATCTGTCCTCAATCTGCCGTCACTGGGTGAGTGCTAAAGTAATTAAAGTGCTCGCATCACCCAAATCTCCTTCCTAGACCGCAACGGACGAACCCGGCAGCCGAACCATTCGATGAATGTACGCTACACCGGGTGAGCTAGCGAATGTCACTCCGTAAGCGATAGACATATTCCATGAGCACTTATTGCCGCTAACTCTTCATTAACTATGACGACAGAGGCACACTTTTGAAAGACATCTCCATAAGTCTTCGAACAAGAAACCAGAAATGCTTGGATAGCAAGCATAAAATAATAATATATATAGCGTCGTTCAATAATTCGAAAGTTTGTGTGACATTATTGGACTATGTCGGAACTGAGGGACGATGTCCCTGAACCGAACCAAAAATTTCTAAGTCCACCGACGCTATCAGTTTCTTATCCGGCATCGCAGCATATGTTGTTCCGAAAGGGAAAGCTTGAAATCCACCGAATCCCTTTCGGTATCCCGTCGGACCGGATGAAACTTTCGGACGTCCGTACCCGCTTTCGCGGAGCGTCCCGACCCAGCATCGTCGGATAAAATATATGCGACAGATTCAGTTGATGCTGGGATGCTGCGATAAACTGTGCTATTAAGGAAAGCACGTCCGTTCCCGAGGCCTGTGCAGCAGCGGACTTACGATGCATTGCCGCTGGAAGCTCCGTGTACGTTGACTCCCGCACACTTCCTATGCGAACGTCCGGAGTCTGCAGGCCTCGAGTCCCCGGCTACCGACCCAGCGCTGTCGGATAATTCTCGATCCGACACCGTTTCTGTCGGCTGCTGGGATGCTGCGATAAGCTGTGCTATGTGCACAAGAATGTCCGGCGTCGAGACCTGCGGAGGCGCAGTCTATCGCTGCTTCGCCGAGGGCAGCTCCGCATCAGATGGCTCCCGCATACTTTTCCTATGCGAACGTCCGGAGTCCATCGGTCTCGAATCCCTGGCTGCCGGATGGTGTGACCTGGTCGCCGAAGAATCCTTGATCGGCGAAGCTGGTAATATATCGGCGGTCACGCAGCCAAGGTGCGGTCGTGTGCGCTGACGAGAAGAGGAAGCCTTAGCAGTCTCAGCGGACTGCCTATACAACGGAGCGTCCCGAGCGACGGACGTATGCTCCGCTAACGACACATTTGTACCACAACATCTGGGGCCAGATGTTGTTGAACGAGAGAGGGGCCTCTCTCGCTTGCCGTCCGGATGGACCGGAACGAGCTATGAACCGGACTAAAAGGCTTCCTCCGTTCTCCCTCCGATCCGCCGTCACTGGGTGTGCATTAAGTTAATTTTATAGTGCTCGCATCACCCCAAAATTCCTTCTAGACCGCAACGGACGAACCCGGCTGCCGAACCATTCGGTGAATGGACGCTACACCGGGCGAGCTAGCGGACGTCAAAGGCCGTCGAACCTACTAGGGTCCTCTTAGGCAATTGGCGTATTACATGAGCACTTTTCCGCTAGCCCTTCATTAATTGTGACGACGGAGGCACACTGTTGGAAGACATCACAGATACATCACCCTAATCTTGATCGTCTGAAATAGAAATTGATAAAGTAGAGTGACCCTGCGGGGAAAGGACCGGAGTGTCCAAATCCCCAACAACATACCGTGACATATGCTTCCCATATTGTCATCGAAATCATACGATACAGAACAGGAGTTAATGCGAGTACACTGACCACATATAGAATGATAATAAGGTCAGAGGAAGACTTCCTCTTAAAACAATTGATCAATATCCTTTCAATGTGAAAAGAAAACAAGTCCTGGAACTCGCACTAACCCCTGGCAATCAAAATACATAATAATAATATGATCCATTAATATAGAAAAAATAATTGAAATCAAAATATTTTGAAAAAATATTTTTTCAGAACAGCCCAAGTTTCTGAAAAGTAACGTTGAGCCCCAATGGATCCCAAGCCTAAGTGTGGACAAAAATTTTAAAAATATTTTAAACAATTTATTCAACACTTACGAACAATAATAATGTATCTAGTTATGATTAAAATAACATAAAGATATTATTATTTAGAAATCCCCCCCTCACACAGAGGGCTGTTGTAAATGTAAACAATGAGTGTAAAAACACTAAAATAAGACTCCAGGCACCCAGGCCCGAAATCAGTTACCAAAAATACACCATCTGATGCAAAACAGAGACTTCCAGGGAAGAAACTGCAGAACATCAGATGGTAGATGCAGAACACAATGCCTAACCACCCGAAGGTGAAGACGTAAACATGGGGAAAGAACAGAATTCATTCTGTTATTCAGCTAAAACTCCCAAGAAATTTTAGTAATAATAATTACAGAAATTATGCCAAAAGCATGGGAGAATAGCAAGGGGGAACTTAAAGGACAGGGAGAGAGGAAAAACACTTGAAAAAACAGTGTAACTAAATAATCAGAATGACAACAAAATGGCTGCTGCCTTGAAAATAGGTAACTTAACATAATTTCATTAAAAAATTTTAAGTTACAGCCCTGATAATATTCTGTCACACATTCTTTTCCTCTCCTCCTTTTCTATCCTCCTTAGAATCACCATTTCACTAATATTTATGTGTCTGGCATCATTTAAACTGAGATTTAAAAGCACAAAGATCAGTCAGATGTTAACTGATGAAGGGCCAAACTTAGAATGATATATGGCGCCAATTTCGGAACGTCCTTGACACTGCGCATGCGCAGTAGGGGCGAAGTGTGGAGGGCCTCTCAGGACATGTTTTCTTTAGTTTTAGATGCAAATTTTGGGGATTGGGGGGCAAAATTTGTGTTTGGCCCTATATTTTAAGAGTTAGCACCAGCTATGTCTGGGTCATTGGTACAGTATAAAAATACAAGTTTCCAGGTTACGCCTAAGTTAATATTCGTAACCCATTATAATCCATTTTCATTAACCTGTCTCAAAATTCATATTCCGTCATATTTTATGACAAATTATGGAAAAGCTACAGTGATATCATGAAAACTTTTATTTTGAACAAAACTGTACATATAGCCATTCATTGCATACTGTTAAGTGTTTGCATTCATTACAAAAGTTAAAAAATTTATAGTAATTGATATATTTTTTATACTTACCAATGACCCAGACTTAGCTGGTGCTAACTCCTTAAATTATAGGGCCAAACACAAATTTTGCCCCCCAATCCCCCAAATTGGCATCAAAAGTTAAAAAATTTATAGTAATTTATATATTTTTTATACTTACCAATGACCCAGACTTAGCTGGTGCTAACTCTAAAAAATCCAGGGCCAAACACAACTTTTGCCCCCCAATCCCCAAAATTTGCATCTAAAACCAAAAGAAATCATGTCCTATAGGACCTCCATACATTGCCCTTACTGCGCATGCGCAGTGTCAAGGACGTTCTGAAATTGGCGCCAATTATCATTCTTACTGGCAGTGCCTGGTCAGCGCTATGTACTCAGCGGGGAGGTAAGAGTTCCCAACTCCTGGGAGGGCCATCCCCGTCTGGGTCATTGGTAAGTATAAAAAATATATAAATTACTATAAATTTTTTAACATTTTTATACTGTACCAATGACCCAGACTTAGCTGAACAGTAAAAAGGCTGGAGGGCCTAGGACATAGAGGAAAATCCAATAAGCTCAACTATATAATATAGAGGCAACCCCTCAAGGAGAAAAGGAGTATTAGGCTTTACATGTATCTTTCTTATTTTATGTTAAATTAGAAAGATACAATACCCTTCATAATTGAGCACAATAACATTCATGTTCTCTATTAACATCCAGTATAACCCTTTATACTAATTATTTTTAAAGTAAGCCAATAAATAAAGTTAGTCCAGAGAATTGAGACTCTTTATATTCTTTAAAAGTGTCCGAGGATTGTATATTAAGGCCCGTTTGACACTTGACATATTCAAATGCTTCACACCGAGCTACACTTTAAAAATATGACATGAATGAATTTTAACATTAATATTACACTTTAAAACCATCCCGGAAACGACTCAGAAATACTGACTTCGGAGGAGGCATTCCCTTGCTTTTCACTATAAAGCAGGTGACCTAAGGGAACACCCTCCCCCCCCCCCCCCTTCCCCTTGCCCTGGGTCAAATAGCCCAGAGCGAAGAGGGCAGCCGGACGGAGTCACTGCCGGAACAGAAAGCCTGCATAACTATAGTTGCAACTGTTTAGTGGACGACATTCTGAGCAACAGACAACGGACCTAAACAATGCAGGTCTCCAGAAATGGACTCAATATTTCTGAGATAAAAATTTGTGAATGTGGATGGCTGAGACCAATAAGCAGCCTTCATTAAATCTGTAATAGCAATACTATTAGCGTAAGCCCAAGAAGTAGCAAGAGCTCTTACTTCATGAGCTGAAATCTTAAGCACAGACTGCTGAGAAGAAGATAAATTCTCATAAGCAGTACGGATAGTTAATTGAATCCATCTAGCAATAGAATGGACCGAAATGTCCTTTCTATTAGGCATCAGAGACAGAAAGAAACGTTTTCGTCCCTTTCTGATAAACTGAGATCTCTGTTTATAGATACGTAACGCTCTAACAGGACAGAGTAAAGGCCTACGCCCGTCTGAAGACGGAAGAGCCTTAATAACAATAGGTTCCGGATATTTATTAGGAGCCTGATTCTTAGCTAAAAAACCCACATTAGTAGTGAAGGTGATAGTGTTCCCGACACTACGATAGTGAGAATCATCCACCGACAGTGCATGAAGCTCACTGACTCTTCTAGCAGAAGAGAAAGCTAAGAGAAAAGCTGTCTTATAAGATAAGAATTTGAAATCTACTGTCCCAAGAGGTTCAAATGGCTTTTCCTTCAGTTTAAGAAGAACCCAAGCTAAATTCCATTTAGGAATTAACCTAAGAGTTCTGGGTCTATTTATCGAGAAGTTTCTTACCAACTTAGATAAAGAGACATTAGATCCAATTTGTAAACTATCATGATGTGCATAGGTATCAGATAACATAGACCTATAACCCTTAATAGTAACAGGCTGCAGTTTGATTTCGTCAAACAAGTATACTAGAAAGTTTGCAATGTCTGGTATAGAGGGATCAAAAATATCCACAGAATGATCCCTACACCAACGACGAAAAACCTTCCACTTAGCCACATAGTTTAGCGAAGAGGAGGTCCTCCTACAGTTGGAAATCGCGTCCACTGCTCGTCCTGTAAAGTGCTTGCCATGCAAGAAGGACCGCACAACGGAAAAACGTGAAGGTTGAGACCTTGCGGGTTGTGATGGAGTTGACGTGATTTCCCCTGCGAAAGAAGATCCTCCCGTGGAGGAAGCTTTCGCGGTAGGTCCCACAACAGACACCTGAGTAGATTTATCCACGGTCTCTGTGGAGACAGAGATGCTACCAACAGAATCTTGCATTGAGATTGTTTTATCTTTAGCGCAATACTTGCTGAATTAACGGCACTGGAGGATACGCATATCCTATCATTCCGTCCCAAGGGATCGACAGAGCGTCTACTGTAAATGCTCTTGGATCCGGACACGGAGACACATACGTCTGCAACTGATTGTTGAGATGTGTCGCAAATAAGTCTATCATTGGCCGTTCCCATTGGTAGCAAATCTGATTGAATACTTGTTTGTTGACAGTCCACTCCGACGGCAACAAGCAACCCTTTCGTGAAAGGGAGTCTGCTAGTACATTCAGACGACCCGGTATATGACGGACCGAAAGAAGAACCTGATGTTCTAGAGCAAACAGAAGGATTCTTTCTGTTAGATTGAACAATGGAACTGAATGAGTGCCTCCCTGATTCCGTATATACGCCACTACTGTCGTATTGTCAGACAGGATTTGGACATGAGCATTGTGAATAATGTCCATCCAATGACGTAACGCAAGCCAAATCGACATCATTTCCTTGATGTTTATGTGCTTGCCCAGAAATTGCGGATCCCAAAGACCCTGGCATCTCGAATCCGTTGGGATCAATGATGCACCCCAACCTGTTTGACTGGCATCCGTCATAATGGTAAAACTCGGATCCGGCAACTGCAGCGGAACTCCCTGAGTTAACCACTGAATGTTTGCCCAAGTCTGAATCTCTCGTTTCACTTGATCTGACAAGAGAACGTCTATGTCGAGCGAATGAATTTTCACACTCCAATTCTGAGTCAAGAAAATTTGGAGAGGACGCGTGCGTAACCGCCCCATCGGAATGAGATCCGCAGCGGCTCCGCACAGACCTATCAGTCTCATAAATTCTCTCGCTGTGACTTTGTCTGCAAGCAGACAATAGCGAGCGTAACAACTGACTAATTTCGCTCTGGTTAACGGCAGACGAATGAGATTGCTGTGCGTCTCGAAGCTCATTCCCAGATGTGTGAATGACTTGGACGGCACCAGATCCGACTTCTCCTCATTTATTAAAAAACCGAGATGTCGAAGCAATAGAAGTAGATTCTGCACATCGTTCTGAAGCGTTAACTCGTTGCTGTACCTCTGAAGAATGTCGTCCAGGTAGGCCGACGTTACCACAGACGAATGAGCTCGGAAATACATCATTACCGAGTTCATTACCCGAGTGAAAGCCCAGGGTGCTAGATTCAATCCGAAGCACATCGCCCGGAATTGATACACCACTCCTAGGACTGCGAAGCGTAGATACTTTCTGAATGTCGGATGTACCATGACGTGAAAGTACGCATCTTTGAGATCTATGCTCGTTGCATAATAGTTCACCCGAATACTCGCTCTGACCGACCGAATCGTCTCCATATAAAACTTCGGAGTGACGATCAGCTTGTTTATCCAGCTCAAATCTATGACTGGACGGAACGAGCCGTCTGGTTTCGGAACCAGAAACAGATGGCTGTAGAATCCCGGAGTCTCCTGATTTTCTACGACCTCTACCGCATTCTTCATTAAAAGAGACTGCACCTCTGATAATAGAGTGTCTCTTTTCTGCGGATTTGACGGAAGTTGAGTCCATTTTGGACTTCGAGTTAATGGAGGCTTTCGTTTGAAGGATATCTTTAGACCTTCCGAAATCACCCCTCTCACCCAAGGGTCGTCCATAATCGACGCCCACTCTTGTGAAAAACTCGACAACCTTCCGCCAACCGGTACGCGATAGAGGTTGAAGCCATCACCTCCTGGACCTGCGAGGTCTGCGGTAGGAGAAACCACGTCCTCCATGACCCGCACCTCGTCCCGTCGACCTCGGGGCATCTGACCGGTTGTCCCGGCCCGAAGGACGTCCCGAACGTGAGTCGCTACCTTGACGGTCTCTTGAATAAGACCAAGAGGACGCACCGGAACCTCTATAGGAACCTCTCTTGGGCGCATTAGACCCAGAAGTGCCTGTCTTACTCTTACCTGCCGTGTCCGACTTCTTAGAAGCAGATTTGAACAGCAGAGAATCCGAAGCTTTCTTTGTAATTTTATCGTAAATTGCAGAAAGCTTGCCGTCAAAGAGAAGTTCTCCGGAGACTGAAGCGACTCTGAGAGAGTTCTTCACCTTAGTATCCACGAGTGTGGATGTAGCTAGGGCTGCGTCACGTCTAACCAACTCCAGGTTTGCCACTGAAAGGGTGGAGTTACACGTGGAATAAGCTACTGCCCTTGAAAGAAGTCTTAAAGAGGATTGTATATCCTGAAATTCTTTCCCTTGAAGGCGCAGTGATAACGCCTTAGTAAGGTGATCTGCGTAAGATAAGGCATCTAAACTGGCTCTGTTAGACGAAAAAGTTGTTTCCAACACCGCAGTTGGAATAGACGCCGACGACGGTAATGATAGTTCTAAGTCTTCCGCCTCGTCGTCCATACGCAGAGGAACTCTCGGGATACCCTGTCCTGCCATGTCGAATTTATTCCTTGCATTAATGAAAGGCAGGTTGAGAGTATTGGCGGACAAGAAACCTGCTTTCCCCGTTTTGGAAGCAAGTTTGAATATAGCGTCGTTCAATAATTCAAATGTTCTTGCAACATTATTGGACTGAGGCGGAAACTCGGGAGCGATGTCCCTGAACCGCTCAAAGAAATCAGAGTCCAATGACGCTATAATTCTCTTGTCCGGAACCGCAGCAGTCTGGCCCGACGGAACAACTTGAGGGAGAAAGTGCCGGATGAAGTCCACGGCAGCTTTATGTTGTTCCGAAAGGGATAGCTCCAAGTCATCCGTATCCCTTTCACCATCCGGTCAGACCTCATGATGCTCCCGGTCGTCCGCCCCCGATGCTCCGCGGAGCGTACCGACCCAGCGCCGTCGGATAATTCCCGATCCGACACCGTTTCTGTCGGCTGCTGGGATGCTGCGATAAGTTGTGCTATCTGCACAAGTACGTCCGACATCGAGGCCTGCGGAGGCGCAGTCTTTCGCTGCTTCGCCGAGGGCAGCTCCGCATCTGATGACTCCCGCATACTCTTCCTATGCGAACGTCCGGAGTCGATCGGCCTCGTGTCCCTGGCTACCGGATGGTGTGACCTGGTCGCCGAAGAATCCCTGATCGGCAAAGCTGGTAAAATATCGGCGGTCACGTAGCCAAGGTGCGGTCATGTGCACTGACGAGAGGAAGAAGCCTGAGCAGTCTCCGTGGACTGCCTATACAACGGAGCGTCCCAGCGACGGACGTGTGCTCCGCATGCGACACATTTTGTACCACAACATCTGGTCCCAGATGTTGTTGTACGAGAGAGAGGCCTCTCTCGCTCGCGGCCCAGCTGGACCTGGACGAGCTAGAAACCGGATTCAAAGGCTTCCTCCGATCTCGCCTACTATCCGCCGTCACTGGGTGTGCACGTTGAATGTTTATAGTGCTCGCATCACCCAACATTTCCTCCTGGACCGCATCGGACGAACCTGGCTGCCGAACCATTCGGTGAATGGACGCTACACTGGGCGAGCTAGCGGACGACATTTGTTTAATCTCCATGAGCACTTTTGCCGCTAGCTCTGTATTCATTTGTGACGACGGAAGCGCACTTGCGGAAGATAACATGGAAACATCACCCTGTTCTTGTTCCTCTGAAATAGAAACTGATAGAGTAGAGTGACCCTGCGGAGAAAGAGCCGGCATAGCCCTTTCTCCACTAACAACATATCGTGACACACGTTTCCAATGTTTGTCATCCCAATATTGACATATAGAACAGGGATTAGTGCGAGAACACTGACTACAATTAATGCAATGATCATGAAAGTCAGAGGAAGATTTCTTCCTATTACAATTTGAACAATATCCTTTCATTGTGAAAAGTCAACAACAAGTCCTAGTTACTCGCACAAACCCCTGACACAAAGATACATAATAACATGATCCATTAATAATGAAAAAAACAATTGAAAATCAAAATAATTTTTGAAAAATATTTTTTCAGAGAAGCCCAAGTTTCTGAAAAGTAACGTTGAGCCCCAATGGATCCGATGGCTAAGTGTGGTCACAAATTTTAAATTTATATTAAATAATTAATGCAACACTTACAGATAATAAAAGTTAAAAAATTTATAGTAATTTATATATTTTTTATACTTACCAATGACCCAGACATAGCTGGTGCTAACTCTTAAAATATAGGGCCAAACACAAATTTTGCCCCCCAATCCCCAAAATTTGCATCTAAAACTAAAGAAAACATGTCCTGAAAGGCCCTCCACACCTCGCCCCCACTGCGCATGCGCAGTGTCAAGGACGTTCCGAAATTGGCGCCATTTATCATTCTAATAACCAGTGCCTGGTAAGCGCTATGTACTCAGCGGGGAGGCAAGAGTTCCCAACTCCTGGGAGGGCCATCCCCGTCTGGGTCATTGGTAAGTATAAAAAATATATAAATTACTATAAATTTTTTAACATTTTTATACTGTACCAATGACCCAGACATAGCTGAATAGTAAAAAGGCTGGAGGGCCAAGGACATAGAGCAAAATGGAATACGCTCAATAAAATAAAATAGAGTCATCCCCTGTAGGGAAAAGAAGTAATAGGCCTTACATGTATCTTTCTTATTTATGATAAATTAGAAAGATACAACACCTTCCAAAAATTGAGCTTCATACATCCATGTACTCTATTAATATCCAATAATCCTTATACTAATAATTTTTAAAGTAAGCCAATAATAAAGTAAGTCTAGAGAATAGAGACTCTTATACTCCTAAAAGTGTGTGAGAATTGCATAATCATGTCCGTTGACATATGCAATATTCAAAAGCTATACTTTAAAAACTAAGACTTGAATGAATTTTATAAACTTAAACTTCTCACTAAACAACCATCCCAATAACAGCTCAGAATTACTAACTCCGGAGGAGGTATCCCCTTGTTTTCATAGTAAAAACAGGTGACCCAAGGGAACACCCTCCCCCCCCCCCCCCTTTTTCTTGCCCTGGGTCAAATAGCCCAGAGCGAAGAGGGCAGCCGAACGGAGACACTGCCGAAACAGACAGCCTACCTAGCTATAGTAGCAACTGTTAAGAGAATGATATTCTGAGCAGTAGATAATAGACCTAACAATAGAGGCCTCCAGAAATGGACTCGATATTTCTGAGATAAAATTCATGAATGGATGGCTGAGCGCAATGAGCAGCCTTCAAAAATCTATAATAGCAACACTATTAATGTAAGCCCAAGAAGTAGAAGAACTCTCACTTCATGAGCCAAAATCTTAAGCACAACTGCTAAGCCAATGATATACCATAAGCAGTACGCTAGTTAATAGAATCCATTAAAAATAAAATGGAGCGTAACATCCTTCTACTAGACATCAAAGACAGAAGAAGCTTACGCCCTTGTAATAAACAGATATCTGTTTATAAATACATAAACTGTACCCGGAAAGAGTAAAGGCCTATGCCCATACGAAGACGGAAGGACCTTAAAATAATAGGTTCCGGAAATAGGAGCCTAACTCTTATGCAACAATCCAACCTAAATAGTAACGGAAGTATTGATTCCGAAACTATGAAAGTGAAAATCATCCATCGATAGTGCATGAAACTCACTGACTCTACAGTAAAAGAGAAACCAACAGAATTACTGTCTAAAAGGTCAGAATTTGAAAACTACTGTTTCCAAAGGCTCAAATGATTACATAGCTAAATAAGAACCGAAGTTAAAATCCGTATAGGAATTTAATCTAAAGATTCTAAGTCTATTTATCAAAAAGTTACTAACTGACTTAGATAAAGAGACAAAAGACTCAATTGTAAACTATCGTAGAGTGCATAGGTATGAGGTAACATAAACCTATAACCTAAATAACAACAGGCTGCAGTAGATCTTGTGAAACAAGTATACTAAAAACTAGCAATGCGTAGTATGGAGGGATCAACCATATGAACATAATGATCCCTACACCACGACGGAAGAGCCTCCACTTTAGTCGCATAGAATAGCGAAGAAGAGGATCTCCTATAGTAAGAAATCGCGTCCAAAGCTCGTCCAGTACAGTGCTTACAATGCAATACGGACCACACAACGGAATACATGAAGGTTGCGACCTTGCTGGTTGTGATAAAGATGACACGATTTACCCAGTGAAAAAAGATCCTCACATAGAGGAAGATTTCACGTTAAGATCCACAGTAGACAAGAGAGTAAATTACTCATGATCTCTGTGAAGATAGAGATGCTATCAACAGAAATGTATTGTGGTTGTTTATCTTAGCAATACCTGCTAAAACAACAGCGCCGGAGGATACGCGTATCCTATCATTCCGTCCTATAGATCAATAGAGCGTTAACAGTATTAGCTCAGAGATCTGGACAAGCCAACACATACGTCTGCAATTGATTAGCAAGCTGTGTCATAAATAAAACATCATTGGGCGCTCCCATAGATAGCAAATCTGATTAAATACTTGTTTGTTGAGAGTCCATTCTGACAGCAACAAGCGACCCGTAAGAGAACGGGAGTGCGATAAAACAATCAGACGACCCAGAATATGACGGACCAAAACTGAACTTGGTGTACTATAACCAACAGACGGATTCTTTCCATTAAATTGAATAACGGAAACGAAAGAGTGCCTCCCTGGTTCCGGAGATACGCCACTACTGTCGAATTAAAGGACAGGAATTTGGGCATGCGTTTCTGAATAATGTTCATGCAATGACATAAAGCAAGCCTAAAAAACATTATTCCGCGGAAGTTAAACTGATAGCTAAAAGACTGCGGAACCCAAAGACCCTGGCACTTCGAATCCGTAGGGATCAGAATATCCCAATCTGTTTGACTGGCAACCGTCATAACAGGCACACTAGGGTCCGGCAACTGCGGCGGCACTCTCTGAGTCAACCACCGAATGTTTGCCCCAGTCTGAATCTCTTGTAACACTAGATAGACAAGAGAATGTATAAATCAAGCAATTCATGGATTGCCGGAAAGTTGCCGTCGAAGAGAAGCTCCTCCGAGAACGAAGCGACTCTGAGAGAGTTCTTAACCTACTATCCACGCGTGGATGTAGCTAGGGCTGCATCACGTCTAACCAACTCCAATCAGCCACTGAAGGGCGGAGTTATACGTGAACAAACTACTGCCCTCAAAAGAAATTACATTGAGAATAATATCCCGTAAATCTTTTCTTGAAGACGTAATGATAACGCCTCAGTAAGGCGGATTACGTATAATAAAGCGTCTAAGTTAAGTCTACTATACATAATGTCGTTCCCAACATTGAAATTGGAAAAGACATAAACGGCGAAAAAGAATATATGCAGTCTTTAATCACACCGTCTAGACGCATATGAACTCTCGGTATGCCCTGCTCTGCCAAAATAAACTATATGTAAAAAAGATAAAATGGCAGAAATGAGCCACGCGGACAAGAAACTAAACTATCATGCTTAGTAGCAGGCTTGTATATATATATATAAATATATAGCGTCGAAAAATAAAACACATGTTGTAATGACAATATTGGACTGCGTCGGTAAGTCAGGGACAAAGTCCCTGTACCGATCGAAAAATCCGAGTCCAATGACGCTATAAGTCTCTTATCCAAGATCGCAGCCATGAAGTCCGAACAATAAACACTGGAAGAAATGCCAGAAGATATGAAAGGCATCTTCCGATACTACTAAAGGGAAAACTCGAAATCTTTCGAATCCCTTTCGCCATCCTGTCGGACCCTATAAAGCGTTCGGTCGTCCGTAGCATGATGCAACCGCGGACCGCACCGACCCAGCGCCGTCGGATAATTCCTGATTCGACCGAGAAACCGTCAATTGCTGGGATGCTGCGAAACAACTGTGCTAACTCGGATAGCACGTCCGTCACTGAGGCCTGAGGAGCAGCGGTCTTACGATGCATTGCCGCAGGAAGCTCCGAGATCGTTACCCCGTGCATACTTCCAATATGCGAGCGAACGGAGTGTATAGGCCTCGTGTCCTTTGGCTACCGGATGGCGCGACCTATTCGCTGTGGAATCACTGAATGCCGAAACTGATCGGATACTCGAGGTCACGTAGCCAATGTGCGGTCGTGTGCCCTGCTGTGAGGATGAGGAAGCATTAAAGACAGTCTCTCGGACTGTCAATATAACGGAGCGTCCCGAGCAACGGACATATGCTCCGAATGTAAAATATCTGAACCACAACATGCGGTCCCCTATGTTGTTGGCTTCCTCCGATCCGTCCTCAATCTGCCGTCACTGGGTGAGTACTAAAGTAATTAAAGTGCTCGCATCACCCAAATCTCCTTCCTAGACCGCAACGGACGAACCCGGCAGCCGAACCATTCGATGAATGTACGCTACACCGGGTGAGCTAGCGAATGTCACTCCGTAAGCGATAGACATATTCCATGAGCACTTATTGCCGCTAACTCTTCATTAACTATGACGACAGAGGCACACTTTTGAAGACATCTCCATAACTCTTCGAACAAGAAACCAGAAATGCTTGGATAGCAAGCATAAAATAATAATATATATAGCGTCGTTCAATAATTCGAAAGTTTGTGTGACATTATTGGACTATGTCGGAACTGAGGGACGATGTCCCTGAACCGAACCAAAAATTTCTAAGTCCACCGACGCTATCAGTTTCTTATCCGGCATCGCAGCATATGTTGTTCCGAAAGGGAAAGCTTGAAATCCACCGAATCCCTTTCGGTATCCCGTCGGACCGGATGAAACTTTCGGACGTCCGTACCCGCTTCCGCGGAGCGTCCTGACCCAGCATCGTCGGATAAAATATATGCGACAGATTCAGTTGATGCTGGGATGCTGCGATAAACTGTGCTATTAAGGAAAGCACGTCCGTTCCCGAGGCCTGTGCAGTAGCGGACTTACGATGCATTGCCGCTGGAAGCTCCGTGTACGTTGACTCCCGCACACTTCCTATGCGAACGTCCGGAGTCTGCAGGCCTCGAGTCCCCGGCTACCGACCCAGCGCTGTTGGATAATTCTCGATCCGACACCGTTTCTGTCGGCTGCTGGGATGCTGCGATAAGCTGTGCTATGTGCACAAGAATGTCCGGCGTCGAGACCTGCGGAGGCGCAGTCTATCGGTGCTTCGCCGAGGGCA
This sequence comes from Pictodentalium vernedei, assembly GCA_031216915.1. NCBI lineage: Eukaryota > Metazoa > Mollusca > Scaphopoda > Dentaliida > Dentaliidae > Pictodentalium > Pictodentalium vernedei. The sequence continues at coordinate 173,673,155 of CM062291.1, read as the reverse complement.
GCTCCGCATCAGATGGCTCCCGCATACTTCCTATGCGAACGTCCGGAGTCCATCGGTCTCGAATCCCTGGCTGCCGGATGGTGTGACCTGGTCGCCGAAGAATCCTTGATCGGCGAAGCTGGTAATATATCAGCGGTCACGCAGCCAAGGTGCGGTCGTGTGCGCTGACGAGAAGAGGAAGCCTTAGCAGTCTCAGCGGACTGCCTATACAACGGAGCGTCCCGAGCGACGGACGTATGCTCCGCTAACGACACATTTGTACCACAACATCTGGGGCCAGATGTTGTTGAACGAGAGAGGGGCCTCTCTCGCTTGCCGTCCGGATGGACCGGAACGAGCTATGAACCGGACTAAAAGGCTTCCTCCGTTCTCCTTCCGATCCGCCGTCACTGGGTGTGCATTAAGTTAATTTTATAGTGCTCGCATCACCCCAAAATTCCTTCTAGACCGCAACGGACGAACCCGGCTGCCGAACCATTCGGTGAATGGACGCTACACCGGGCGAGCTAGCGGACGTCAAAGGCCGTCGAACCTACTAGGGTCCTCTTAGGCAATTGGCGTATTACATGAGCACTTTTCCGCTAGCCCTTCATTAATTGTGACGACGGAGGCACACTGTTGGAAGACATCACAGATACATCACCCTAATCTTGATCGTCTGAAATAGAAATTGATAAAGTAGAGTGACCCTGCGGGGAAAGGACCGGAGTGTCCAAATCCCCAACAACATACCGTGACATACGCTTCCCATATTGTCATCGAAATCATACGATACAGAACAGGAGTTAATGCGAGTACACTGACCACATATAGAATGATAATAAGGTCAGAGGAAGACTTCCTCTTAAAACAATTGATCAATATCCTTTCAATGTGAAAAGAAAACAAGTCCTGGTACTCGCACTAACCCCTGGCAATCAAAATACATAATAATAATATGATCCATTAATATAGAAAAAATAATTGAAATCAAAATATTTTGAAAAAATATTTTTTCAGAACAGCCCAAGTTTCTGAAAAGTAACGTTGAGCCCCAATGGATCCCAAGCCTAAGTGTGGACAAAAATTTTAAAAATATTTTAAACAATTTATTCAACACTTACGAACAATAATAATGTATCTAGTTATGATTAAAATAACATAAAGATATTATTATTTAGAAATCCCCCCCTCACACAGAGGGCTGTTGTAAATGTAAACAATGAGTGTAAAAACACTAAAATAAGACTCCAGGCACCCAGGCCCGAAATCAGTTACCAAAAATACCCCATCTGATGCAAAACAGAGACTTCCAGGGAAGAAACTGCAGAACATCAGATGGTAGATGCAGAACACAACGCCTAACCACCCGTAGGTGAAGACGTAAACATGGGGAAAGAACAGAATTCATTCTGTTATTAAGCTAAAACTCCCAAGAAATTTTAGTAATAATAATTACAGAAACTATGCCAAAAGCATGGGAGAATAGCAAGGGGGAATTAAAGGACAGGGAGAGAGGAAAAACACTTGAAAAAACAGTGTAACTAAATAATCAGAATGACAACAAAATGGCTGCTGCCTTGAAAATAGGTAACTTAACATAATTTCATTAAAAAATTTTAAGTTACAGCCCTGATAATATTCTGTCACACATTCTTTTCCTCTCCTCCTTTTCTATCCTCCTTAGAATCACCATTTCACTAATATTTATGTGTCTGGCATCATTTAAACTGAGATTTAAAAGCACAAAGATCAGTCAGATGTTAACTGATGAAGGGCCAAACTTAGAATGATAAATGGCGCCAATTTCGGAACGTCCTTGACACTGCGCATGCGCAGTGGGGGCGAGGTGTGGAGGGCCTTTCAGGACATGTTTTCTTTAGTTTTAGATGCAAATTTTGGGGATTGGGGGGCAAAATTTGTGTTTGGCCCTATATTTTAAGAGTTAGCACCAGCTATGTCTGGGTCATTGGTACAGTATAAAAATATGTATCTTATAGTGAGATAAACTACTCCAAAGGCAAACAGCCCCCCTCAAAAGAGACTGTTGCCAATGTAAACAAACAGTGTAAAAACACCAGAAAACATGACTCCAGGCACTGACAAAACTGGCCCGAAATCAGTCATCAAAATTACACTCTATCTGATGCAAGACAGAGACTCCCAGGGGAGAATCTGCAGAACATCAGATGGAAGATGCAGAACACAACGTTTATACACCCATGGGTGAAAACGTAACTATGGGGAAAATAACAGAAAACATTCTGTAACCAAGCAACTCTCCCAAGAGAATTTAGAAATGATCTTTCTCAAAAATATGCCAAAAGCATGGGAGAATTGCAAGGGGGGACTTAGAAGAGCAGCGGAGAGGAAACACTGAATAAGCAGTGCAACTTTTTAGCAAGAATGACAACAAGAGGCCCATGCCTCGAAAATAGGCAACTTAACATAATTTCATAAAAAATTTTAAGTACAGCCCTGATTATTTTTTGCCACTCCTTTTTCCTCTCCTCCTTCTATATCCTCCTTAGAATCACCATTTCTCCAATAATTACGTGTCTGGCATCCTTTAAACTGAGATTTACAAGCACAAAGATCAGTGAGATGTTGACTGATGAAGGGCCAAACAGAGAATGATAATTGGCGCCAATTTCGGAATGTCCTTGACACTGCGCATGCGCAGTAAGGGCAAAGTATGGAGGTCCTATAGGACATGATTTCTTTTGGTCTTAGATGCAAATTTTGGGGATTGGGGGGCAAAATTTGTGTTTGGCCCTGGATTTTTTAGAGTTAGCACCAGCTAAGTCTGGGTCATTGGTACAGTATAAAAATACCGAAATTCAATGTCCTATATGGTCCTCCATACTTTCTATCCACTGCGCATGCGCAGTGTCAAGGAGCTCTCGAAATTGGCGCAAATGTCATTCTTACAACCAGTGCCTGGAAAGCGTTATGTAACCAGCGGGGAGGTATGAGTTCCCAACTCATGGGAGGGCCATACCCATCTGGGTCATTGGTAAGAATAAAAAATATAAATTACTATAAATTTTTTAACATTTTTATACTGTCCCAATGACCCAGACTTAGCTGAATAGAAAAAAGGCTGGAGGGCCTAGGACATACAAGACAATCCAATAGACTCAATTACATGAAAACAGAATTATCCCCTCAAGGAGAAGAGGAGCACAGGTTTTATATGTACCTTTCTTGTTTGTATCAAACTAGAGGGCTGCCACATCCACGGGGCAGCTGATCCCCCCGAAAAAAGTGTGGTCATCATCCAGAAACTTAAAAGTACATTGAATTTGGCATAACTCTGAAAAAATTGACCAGACCACACTTTAACCCTTTACCTAGCAAACTGACAAAAAACAGCAAAAAAAAAATAGCCTGAATCGGGCTAAATCAGACCACAATATGTCGCAACAGTTTCACTAAAAACACACGATATAGATGTCATTGTAACTGGCTGGATGAGCTGGTTACAATGACATCCATACTGGTGTGATTTTAGAGAAGAGGGAGATAAAATTTCCTCATTTTTCTCGAAAATTGTTTTTGGGGTAAAGGGTTAATTCTTACATAACCTGTATTTGGTTTGTAAAGGGGCATAACTCTGGTAAAATTAATCAGGACAAACCCATTTTCGAACTTGACCCGTATTTTGATATGTTTGCACCACATATCAAGTTTGGTTACAATCAAACTATCTTAAGGGAAGTTATCATCCGGAAACCAAAAATCATAAGATTTTCTAAGTTGAAAAGGGGCATAACTCTGGTAAAATTAATCAGGACAAACCCATTTTCGAACTTGACCCGTATTTTGATATGTTTGCACCACATATCAAGTTTGGTTACAATCAAACTATCTTGAGGGAAGTTACCATCCGGAAACCAAAAATCATAAGATTTTCTAAATTAAAAAGGGGCATAACTCTGGTAATATCAATCAGGATGAACCCGGATTCGAACTTGACCTGTATTTTTATATGTTTAAGCCACATATCAAGTTTGGTTACAATCAAACTATTTCAAGGGAAGTTATCATCCGGAAACGAAATGTAAACGGACGGACGGACGGACAAAAAAAAAACGTGTGACGACTATATCCCCCGAAATTTTTTATTAACATCCAGTATAATCCCTTATACTAATCTTATTAAAGGAAAGCCAATAATTAAAGATAGTCCAGATAAGGATACTCTTTATACTCATTAAAAAGTGTTCGAGGATTGCATATTAGCACTCGTATGATCCGTGACATATACAAATGTTTCCCACCGAGCTACACTTTTAAAATATTATATGAATTAGCTTTACACTTTAAAACCATCCCGGCACCGACTCGGAATTACTGACTCCAGAGGAGATATTCCCTTGCTTTTCCTTATAATGCAGGTGATATAAGGGAACACCACCCCCCCCCCCCCCCCCCCCCTCCCCACTTTCCCTAGCCCAGGGTCAAATACCCCAGAGCGAAGAGGGCAGCAGGACAGATACGCTGCCGGAACAGATACTTCATGCACCGAAATCTTAAGCACAGACTGCTGAGTTGAAGATAATTTTTCATAAGCAGTACGGATAGTTAATTGAATCCACCTTGTAATAAAATGGACCGTAATGTCCCTACTATTAGGCAGCAGAGACAGAAAGAGATGTTACGTCCCTTTTTGATAAACTCAGATCTACGTTTGTAAAAAACATATAGCTCTAACAGGACAGATTAAAGGCCTATGCCCATCTGAAGACGGAAGAGCCTTGATAACAATAGATTCCGGATACTTATATGAGCCTGAATCTAGTATTAATAGTATTACCTGCACTACGAAAGTGAGAATCATCAACAGATAGTGCCTGAAGCTCACTAACTCTTCTAGACGAAGAGAAGGCTAAGAGAATGCTGTCTTATAACACAAGAATTTGAAGTCCAGTGTATCAAGGGACTCAAATGGCGCTTCTTTAAGCTTAAGAAAAACCCAAGCTAAATTCCACTTTGGAATTAATCTGAGGGTACTAAGTCTATTTATCGAAAAGAGTTTTCCGTAATTTAGATAAAGAAACATTAGATCCAATCTGTAAACTATCATGATGTGCATAGGTATCAACAGAATGATCCCTACCTCACTGTGAGAAAATCTTCCACTTAGCAGCATAATTTAGCGAAGAGGAGGTCCTCCTAATTGTGTCCACTGCTCGTCCTGTAAATTGTTTGCCGTGCAAGAAGGACCGCACAACGAAAATACGTGAAGGTTGAGACCTTACGGGTTGTGGTGCAGTGTGCGCGATTTTCCCTGAGAAAGAAGATCCTCTCGTGTAGGAAGCTTCTGCAGCATGTCCCACAGCAGACACCTGAAAAGATTTATCCATGGTCTCTGGGGAGACAGAGATGCTACCAACAGAATTTGCAGTGAGATTGCTTTACCTTAAGCAATATCTGCAGAATCAATGGCGCTGGAGGATACAGATATCCTACAATTCCGTCCCAAGAGATCGAGAGAGCGTCTACTTCAAACGCTTGAGGATCTGGACACGACGACACATCTGTCTGCAACTGATAGTTGAGATGCGTCGCAAAAAAGTCTACCCTTGGACGATCCCATTAGTAGCAAATCTGATTGAAAAATCATTGTTGAGAGTCCATTCTGATGACAAAAATGACCTATCCGAGAAAGGGAGTCCGCTAGAACGTTCAGATGACCCGGAATATGCCGGACCGATAGAAGAACTTGATGCTCTAGGACAAACAGAAGGATCCTTTCCGTTAAACTGAATAACGGAATGGAATGAGTGCCTCCCACGTTCCGAATATAAGCTACTACTGTTGACTTGTCAGACAGAATTTGAACATGCGAATTCTGAAGAATGTTCATTCATTGACGTAGCGCAAGCCATATTGACATCATCTCTTGATGTTTATGTACTTGTTAGGAACTGCGGATCCTAAAGACACTGGCACCCTGAATCTATTGGGCTCAGAGTTGTGCCGCAACCTGTTTGACTCACATCCGTCATTATCGTTAAACTCGGATCCGGCAGTTGCAGTGGTACTCTTTGAGTTAACAACTGAAAATCTACCCAAATCTGAAACCCTTGTTCACTTGATTCGACAAGACAATGTTCGATTCGAGCGAATGAGTCTTCACACTCCAATAAAATATCTGTGGAGTGGACAAGTGCGTATCCGCTTCATCGGAATAATATTCGCAGCGGGTACACACAAACCTGTCAGTCTAATGAATTCTCTCGCTGTTACTACATCTGAGTGAAGGCAAAAGCGAGCGTAACAGCTGACTAAAATCGCTCTGGTTAACAGCAGATGAATGAGATTGTTGTGCGTCTCTAAGCTCATTCCCATGTGGGTGAATGAATAGGACGACACTAGATCCGACTTCTTTTCGTTTACTAAGAAACTGAGATATCGGAGCAATTGAAGCAGACTCAGAACATCAATCTGAAGCGTTAACTTGCTGCCGTAACCCTGAAGAATGCCGTCCAAGTTCCTCTTGGTAAGGTGATCTGCGTGAGATAATGCGTCTAAATTCTATTAGACAATATTATCGTCTCCAGTATACTGGAGTAATAGACATGGAGGTTGGCAATGACAATTCCAGGTCTTCAGCCTAGTCGTCCAAACACGAAAATCCCAACTGGAAAGGCCTCATGTTCTTGGCTAGCAGATGGCGTGACCTAGTCGATGTGGAATCACCTCCTGGTCCTGCGAGGACTGCGGAAGGAGAAAACAGATCCTCCACGACCCGCACCTCGCCCAGTCGACCTAGGGGCATCTGACCCGATATCTCAGGCCAGCATTATGACCCCTATGCGAATCGCTACTCTGACGGTCTCTGGAGTTAGACATAAAGGCTTTGATCCTCTATAGGAACTTCCTTTGGACGTATTCGCCCCCGAAGAACCTGCCTTACTCCTCCCTGCTGAGTCCGACTTTTTCAAAGCAGAATAATACAGAGAATCCAGAGCTTTCTTAGTAATGTAATATAGATTGTAGAAAGCTCAACGACGAAGAGCAGCTCTCCTGAGACCGGAGCGACTGGAAGAGAGTTTTTTCACCTTACTATCCACTCTTGTGGATGGAGCGAGGGCAGCATCATGTCTGACTAACTCCATATTGCTACTGAAAGGGTGGAGTTATACGTAGAACATGCTATAGCCCTCGGAAGATGGAGATCCTGGAATTCTTTCGCTTCGAGACGTAGTGATAATGCTCTGGTAAGGTGATCTAGCGGATGGAGTGACCTGGTTGACGTGGATTCCCTGGACGGCGAAGCAGGAGCTCCAGGGATGTTCATTCCTGCATTTATATAATATGCGAACGTCCCCTGGAAATCTGTGGTCACATAGCCAAGGTGTGGTCATGTGTGCTGACGTGAGGATGAGGGAGTCAACAGAACAGCCGCGTCGGACTGTCTATGCGACAGAGCGTCCCGAGCAGGAGGAGTGGACGTATGCTCCGACTAACAAACGAACATACAACAACATCGCGGCCCAGATGTTGCTGTAAGAGAGAGGGAGCCTCTCTCGCTCGCGGTCCGGATAGACCTGGATGAGCTAGCTACCGGACTGACAGGCTTCCTCCGTACTATCCTCGGATCCGTTGTCACTGGGTGTGCACGTTCAATGTTTATAGTGCTCGCATCACCCAAACTGCTTCCCTGGACCGCAACGGACGAACCTGGCTGTCGAGCCATTCGATGAATGGTCGCTACACCGGGCGGACTAGCAGACGATCAATGCCTTCGATCCTACTAGGGACCTCTTCGGCAATTGTCGTATTTCCATGACCACTTAGCCACTAGCCCTAATACTGCAACAACGGAGACACACTTGTTGAAGACATCACAGAAACATCACCCTGTTCTTGTTCTTCTGAAAAAGAGACTGATAAACTAGAGTGACCTTGCGGAGAGAGGACCGGAATGGACCCCTCACCACTAACAATATACCGTAACACATGTCTCCAACGTTGTCATTCCAATTAGCATACACTGAGCAAGAATTAGTGCGAGTACATTGACTACAAGAAACACAATGAACATGAGAATCAGAGGAAGATTTCCTCGCATTACAATTGAACAATATTTTTTCATCATGAAAAAATATAAACAGTCATAGTACTTGCACTAACCCTTGAAACAAAGATACATAATATAATATAATCCATTATAACATTTCGAAAAAATAATTTAAAAAAAAAAAAAAATTTTGAAAAATTTTCAGAAGAGCCCAAGTTCCCAATGGGAACAATGAGCCCAAATGGATCCCAAAAAAAGCCTAAGTGTGGACAAAATATTTTAAAACATTTTTAAAAATTAATGCAACACTTTCGGACAATATTAATGTATCTGGCAATGAGTAGAACTAATAGAAGACAAGTAATCACTATCAGAAGTAACTGTTGTCAACATAAGCAAAAGTGTACAGAAACCGGAAACATGACTCCAGGCAATGAAACCATGGCCCAAAATCAGTAACCAATTTAAACACTATCCGATGTAAAACAGAGGCTTCCTGAGAAGAAACTGCAGTACATCAGATGGTAGATGCAGATAACAATGCCTAAACACCCAAGGGTGAGGACGTAAACATGGGAAAAAAACAGAATAATCATTCTGTTACCAAGCCAAAACTCCCAAGAAATTTTAGTAAGAAAAAATTCCAAAATTATGCCAAAAGCATGGGAGAATAGCAATGGGGGTATTAAGGAAAGGGAGAGAGGAAACACTGAACATACAATGGTAAGTTCATAGCCAGAATGACAACATAAGGCTCATGCCTTAGGGGACATGAAATAATTTCGTAAAAAAATTATAAGTTACAGCCCTGAACACATTCTGCCACTGTTTCTTCCTCTCATCCTCTAATTTCATCCTTAGATCCACCATTTCTTTCATAATTATGTGTCTGGCATCATTTAAACCGAGATTTATAAGCACAAATATCAGTGACATGTTACTGATTTTAGGGCCAAACAAAGAATGACATTTGCGCCAATTTCGAGAGCTCCTTGACACTGCCCATGGGCAGTGGATAGAAAGTATGGAGGGCCATATAGGACATTGAATTTTGGTTTTTGATGCAAATTTGGGGGATTGGGGGGCAAAATTTGTGTTCGGCCCTATAATTTTAGGAGTTAGCACCAGCTAAGTCTGGGTCAATGGTACAGTATAAAAATATGAATATCTTAGTACAGCGATCTCAACCTAGTGGCTACCTACCAGGAAGGTATCCACTACATTCAAATCATTGAAGTAATCAATATCTGTGTTTCAATCCAATGAATTGTGGATCACCTGATCAACCATCAACAGCAGAGGTTGGCCACTTTTCGATTTGGTTGATGGTAAAATACTATTGCAAACGCTGTACAGGTTACGCATTTTGAAATCCTCATAATCTCTCCATAACCACCCTATAACCTGAACGACCTTTTGCGACTTATTTCCAGGTCGGTTCTGAACATAGCAGTGTGTTTTTTTCCTATGGTAGTCTACCAGTCAAAGTCTCACTGATGCCATCTAGCACCCAGTAGAACCCTGATAGTGACTTTCAACACTGGGCCTGTTATTAAATGTTAAATATTTTTGCAAACTCCAGGAAGAAGCTTGTTAACTTTGCAGTTCTACATTAACTGGCAGAGTGCCAGATTAATTTTGGCTGTTAGAATGTGGTTCATGTGGGTTTTAGTTTTAACAATTTATTTGATTGAAAGTGCCTATATGCACTCTCCATCAAATTATGATAAGACAAATCCATGTGAACAGGGAGACTTTTGTTTTCTTTTACCTCTCTGCACATTGATGTCAAAACATCAAAATTTAAACCTGCAACCTTTTCCCATAATGCAACTTGGAATTTAACCAGTTTAATCTTGGTTGACAGAGCTCATTGAATGAATTGGTTAAAATCCTAGTTGGACTGTGTGAAACATTTGCTGTCTGAAATTTCAAAATTTTCAAAACAGTCTGCAAAGGGTTAATTAAAAGGAAATGAACATTCATTCAATGTAAAGCCTCTCTTTTAATCAAGGCACCAACACATTGTATGTTTCACTGGTCACTACAGCTGCTGAAAGCAAATTTGAAAGTTGCCAAGCAGTATCAACTATGAGCTCACGGTTGCTAGTGGCTAGCCCCGAGCAGCGCCCAGTACAGAATTCTTGCACCTGTTTCCGTTTTTGAAATAAAATCCTAACTGGGTAACATTCCAACTACATCACCAAGGTAAGCCTTCGATAAAAGCATGCCTTGATGATGTAGTTGGAATATTTTATCAGTTAGGACTTCAAGATGCCTGTATTTGATTTGAGGTTCTACTCTATTTCAAATAATAGACTCGATCGAATTTGAGATTCGAATTGAATAAAAAATGTGTGATTTGCAGGGCCCTATCTAAGAGGTATAAAAATATTATCCCAATTCATTACAATCTAGTAATACATACCCGTCTCAGATCATCAAGACCATATTCTAAAGAAGTGGCAAGAACATCTATAGCCTAAAAGAAAACAAACACATGTCATTCAGTACTTCCTTCCTGTCCAAAAAAGAAGGCATATAAATTTATTCCACATGCTCTGTCAAACAAGATGTAATATAATAAATGCTCAATTAATCTCCAAAATACAGAAGTAAGCGACTCCCTGTTAACTGAATATTCCTGGTAAATGAAAAACTTTCACTTGCAAAGTGGCATTTCTCTTTACATGCTCCACTGAGAGGTTCTGAATTCCTGATTTTCCTAGATAAATTTTAGTGAGTTTAATATTTTCCATTTGTTGAAATTTCCAGAATTACCGTAATATTATTGTGAAAAGACATTTAATATTTTTAATGCCAAGGTCATAGGAGTCTCCCAGGATATTTCAGCTTAAATATGAAGCTGCACTTACTTATTGGGCACTCACTCTTTATCAAATGTAATGGCAAAATCTAGTAAGAACTACAGTGGAACCCTGTTAATTGAATAGCCATGTTGCCAGTGACAATTATTCAATTAGCAGGAGTATATAATTAACAGGGATTGTGTAAATTTCCTGTATTCTAGAGATAAACTTAGCATTTATTCTGTTATATCTTGTTTGTCAGAGCTCCTGAGCTCTGTCAAACAAGATATAATAGATTAAATGCACATATTGGATGTACTGAGGCCAAATTGATCTATAAACAAAGGAAAACTGGGGAGTGTCAGGGTAATTTCTCAACAGATTTTTTATTTAATTAACAGGAGTTTACTCTATCTATAACCTATATTCAATTAACAGGGTAAAATTTGTACTGGAGGTATGGTAAATGGTTTTGTGTTGGGAAACAATATTCAATTAACAGGGTTATTCAATTAAGAGATATCAATTAAGTGGGCTACACTGTACTTCAACAGTTGTCGTGCAATTTTTATTTTTTTTATTTTTGCCATCAAAACAGCTAATAATCCATCATTGGAAGGAGTTTGTCAAGGCCATTCCACTGAGGGCTCATCAACTATGTTTTTACGACAAACAAGACAGGCCATGCCTGCCCTACCACTGATGCCCCTAAACGCATACCCAAGTGCCTATTTTCTGAAAAAAATTGTCACCATTTATTGAATTAGTTGCTCAAAAACTAAATAACTTCCAGGAAATGATGATGACTTGGGCAGATAAGCAAATGACATGGAAATATGTAAACTCTACAATTCATTAAATTCTGTGATCTGAGTTTGCATAATTGTATGATTATGCACCTTGGTCATTTGGACCATGGCCCAGTGCTATAAAACTTTTACAATTGTATTTTCTAGAACTGTATTTTCTTGTTAAGCCTTTAAATGGGTTGAAATGAACCATTAGCATTTTTAAAGATATGGCAATTTGCCAGCTGTGTAAAGTTTCATGAAAATTCTTCAAACGGTTTAGGAGTTGCATTTATAAGGATGGACAGACCAACAGACAGAAGGACAGACGGACAGACAGGTGGACTGATAGACAGGGTGATTCCTATATGGTGGTGGTGCACAACATACTTTCCCTTTGTCCGTTACCCTTGTGTGGGGTTCCAAGAAAATCCACCCAGCTATTATAGAGTTATGACCAAGACACAATTTTCTGGAAACCCAGACAATATATTTCGAGGATTTGAGATTTCATATTTATATGACCTTGGCCTTTATTATTCGGACCTAGTGGCCCTACACTACACTCTTTCCCTTTGTCCTTTTCCCTTGTGTGAAGTTTCATGAAAACCCACTCAGCTGTTATAAAGTTATGGCTACGACACAATTTTCTGAACGTACAGAAACAAATTTGGACAGAAGAGGGGAAAACCCAGATTTAAGATGCCTCCTTTTGGGGGAATAAAAAGTAATATTTTAAATTATATAATACTTTGTTTGCTTGTGTTGTCTTCTTGTCATGTTAGGTACAGAGAATTACTAATGTGCCAAGATTTGATATGGAATATTTTAACTGAGGACAAATGTACACTAAAGTTGATCTGACCCAAGGTTTACCAAGGTTCAGACCAATTTTGGTTAACCCTTTACCCAACATAATGGCCAAAACCGACCAGAGCTATTCTAAAAAATCGCGAATTAATTTTCATTATTTTTTCATTTTTTTGTCTCAAAAACATAGGTTATGACCCCTCGTTGGAACGAGCTCATCGAGATCGTTCCAACGAGGGTCATAACCTATGTTTTTGAGACAAAAAATGAAAAAAATTAGTTAATCAAGAATTTTTTTGCAAGTGTCGTCTGTTTTCCATTTTAGGTAAAGGGTTAACAGGGTACAGAAATTTCATGTCAAATGATGACAAATTTGAGATGATTTTTATAACATAATGTGTAATTTAACCATTTACCTAAAATAATGAATAAAATCAGCCTGCACTGCTAAAAACAATCACTAGCCACATTTCAGTATCTTTTTCAAACACAGCTCAAGACTCCCACATTGTAACAACTCATTCAGCTTGTTCAGGTGGGGGTCATAAGCTATGTTTTGGGGAAAAAAGGAATTTTTGTTTTAGTAATTCAGGTAATATTTTAGGTGAATGTATCTGCTATTCATATGAGGTAAAAATAAATTCAACAGATGAATAAATCAATTTTACTTCTAAAATCAACTCACTTACCTTGTTTCAATGTCAACGTTGACTTCTGACATCACAAATTTATGAGATGCAATGTGAATGATATTTCTGTAATGAGCTATTTGATGGTGATCATGTGATAAAACATATAGGATATCTAGTGCTTTTGAGTGGATACTGAAAATTATCTCACGAGTGATCGAGACAAATGTTTATTTTTTTATAGTAAGACATCTGCAGTTTCGAACAGAAACTATGTAGTGTCAATATAATGCCCATACTGTCATATTTTCAATGATGATTTAATTGGCAGTGACTAGCATTTGTGCTAAGTGTATAAATGGCAGGCATTATCAAAACAAAAAAAAATATAAAAGAAAATAAAATGTAACAGTGTTAGCAGAATATCACCACTCACCAATTCTAGGCACATGCCCCCCCCCCCCCCACCCCTCCCACCTCTGGTCTTTAAGTTCAGGCATAAGAGAGTCTATGATGAATTGATGTTAACACATGGGTGCGAAAAGAGCTAATTCACAATTTTCCAGGGCTCTGTTCAGTGTTCACTCCTGGGTGGGGCCCTGGGCTGCCTTGCAAAGTGACCCTACCAGGCATTGCATATAATAACAAGCATTGCCAAGTGGGTTGCCTAGACACCCATCCTAACATATTTGACAATGAACTGGTGTATGGACTCTTTCAGTACCCCCCACCCCACCCCCACCAACACTCACAGTGGTGACTTGTGCCACCACCCGCCCTAGTAAATTAATCATCAATTATTTCATGTCAGTCTGGAATGGGAAAGTCATATTGTTTGTAGCTGGGTGGGCTTCAAAAGGAACCACTTTACCAAATACCTATTGTCTATCTACCCCCCCCCCCCCCCCCACCCACCCCCCACACACATACCTCGCGCACGCAATGGTTTTAGCTCAACGGCATTGATTTTACAAATTCACTGGTGTACTGTTATATATTGTAACTTTTTTGCGTTTGCCTCTTGCCATTCCACTTTCTATTTCTACCGCTGATGTGTTCCTTTGGTTGGCTCCCTTAAAATTAGTTGTGTGGGAATGCAACCGCGGCACACTGACAGAGCGATATTACGGAACGCAGCCTTTTCCCGTGGATATGGACGATTCAGTCTTGGGAGGTTTTGGCCTCGGGACGTTTCGGTTCAAGACGTTTTGGTCTTCATATATTGAACTAAATAGAATAAGAACTTCGGGTTTCATGTTTTTAGGGGGCCGAAACCTTCAGGACAAAATGTCTCGGGTCGGAACATCCCAAGACTGAATCGCAGTAAAACCTTGTCCCGGATAAGCACATCAAGGGAGGCAACAAACTTACAGCCAAAACATGCGGTGGGGCAACCCGTGACAAATGTTATTTTCGAATACGACAATGAAATACCAAGACCTTTTTCTGATATGATATTATTCACTGTCCAACAGATTGTAGAAAAGTAATTTTAATTAAACTGATTGACTATGTCAGACAAACCTGTTCAAAAACGAAGCCAACTGCGCAAGGTATTTCCTGTAATCAGTGAAATGTAGGCATGTTGGCTGTGTTTGTCATTCTCACAGAAAACACAACCCATTTTTACGTCACTGATGTGTGATTGACAACTTGTCATACATCATTCTCGAGTGATCTGGACATGCTGCAGTGACTCCTTTACACCCAGAATGTGGCGTGCATTGACGACGCTGTCATTTCCTGACAAAGCCTGACATTTCAGACATTGTTAGTGCAAACTGAATAATGGAAACATCTCTTCCTAACATTTTAGGAAAAAAACGAAACCGTACTCATTTATCAGTTACACGGTTTTGGTTTTCAAGCAAAACCGAAACCGACTTATAAAACCGGTAAACCGTACAACACTAATTTTCAGTATCTACTCAAAAATACAAGATTTTCTTTTTATTATATGTTTTTTATAAGAATCTGATCATTCTTATTGATAATTCCACTCATTTCAACCTTGAATGCATGAAAGTAAACAGCTGATTGCCGTTATGATTCAGCTGACAAGTTTCATGCATCAATTCAAGATGAATATGTGTCGAACTTATTGCAGGACATGATCGGTATCCACTCGTAAACACTAGATTTTCTTTTCATCATATGTTTTTAGAACAAACTGATCATTTCCAGTGATAATTTGACACTTATTCACCTTGAAATGATGCTTTGAAAACTGCCATTTTGATTGATACCGTGAAGGTGAAAACTTTTATATCTTCACAGTGGGGGATACAATTTCTATCTTTCCGCAATTTTTTCAATAATCTATCGTTTAACGTATAATAAAAAGATTTATTTCTGAGCTAAAATGAAGTAATGTGAAACATCAATGCCAACAGCTCAGAAAGAGTCTGTCCCAACAGAGGCGCAAATGTACACTGTACATACTGGGCAACATCATTCTGTAAGACAAAGTTAAGCAACAAAGTTCCTGGTCTTGTTCAAAACAAATCTTGAATGATGTCAGTTAAGCAAAATATATCCAGGAAAGTGATACGTGATAAATTTTCAAGACAAGGAAATAATACTGTAATACTTAATTATTGTCTTTGTCAGCAAAGAGTTGGGACCAATCCTGGAAATAAGCAGAATGTCATCTGCAGAATGAGGTCTCCTGAGGGTGAATTTGATGATGCTACCCTGCACAGCAGAGTAGCATCAATACATTTACCCTCTGTGAACGTTAATCTGAATCAAGGTCTCATTCCTAAATAAAAAGAGGAACCCAGGGGATATACTGGGGGATTCTAGAATTAGAAAATTCACAATCTCTGGACCTCCAACTGCAAAAGACATTGCTTATTTCCAGGCTTGGTTGAAACCCTGCAAGAGACAATGCCTCTGGTATCATACTGATGAATTTCTTTATTCTACTGCGGGACTTAAAAAGAAGTAAACTCACAGTTTTTTGATTGAGAGATGCAGTGTTGGTATATATATACTCAATCATTGTAAGAAATACTTCTGGTGACATGTCTGACAAGACAAAGGGAACATCTTTTTCAGAACTGTTTGTCTTTTGTTGCTGGCTCTGATCGGCAAACATTGCTTTGAATACAGCACATCTTGATGCTAGGAGACATCTGTGAGCATAGATGTTCTTTCTATTTGGGCCAATAAAAAATTTTATATCACTGAAAATAGAAAATTTCATATAATTAAACACAACGAAGACTTTTTCCAACAACTCGTACAGTGAATAAGTGTATGACAATAAGTACTACTTCAAACTCAAAAGCAAACTGTCAAGAAAAGCTTACAACTTTTCTTCATCCTCTCATTATATAACTGGTTGAGTGCTAGAAGGCAATATTATGGCTCTACAGAAAAGTGCTGAAAGCCAACTGGCTTTAGTGGCTTTGCACTGTAAGTATTAGCTCATTGTTTACTCCGCAGTAGAAACTAGAGGAATTTATTTATTTATTGGGGTTTTAATGACACTTTTGACAGCCAGGGTCAGAGGGTCACCTCGTTGCGGACAGTTTTATGGGTAGGGGAAGCTGGAGCACCCGAAGAGAGCCACCGAGCAATGGCAAGCAACTGGCAAACTCCGCAACATACTAACTCCACACGAGCAGGGTTAGCATTGGTTGAAGACAAGTGCACTATAGACATGCAGTACGCCTTTGTACATAACACCACTGTGCCCCCACAACTAGAGGTAGCCACCAGGGGTAGCCAATCCTCCCAAAACATCACCCTGATATAGTAACCTTGGTAATATATTACATTAAATTAACACAGCCACTCTTGGTAGTATTTACTCAAATAATATGGATAAGGCTACCTGTATTTGATGACATGTCAAGTTTGGTTTCGATCAGGACCGATAAAATTTTATGTTCAAGGTCACTGTGACCTTGACCTTTGGCACAATGACTTAAAAGTATGTAGGGTTCTTTCTCTCATCATGCTCAACCCACATGCCAAGTTAGGTTTCGATCAAGAATGCATAATTTCAAGGTCAGTGACCTTGATTTTGGCACAATGACCTAAAAATATATAGGGTGCTTCCCCTCATTATCCACATGCCAAGTTTGGTATCGATCAGGCAAACAACATATTAATTACTGAGTGGAAACAAACTTTGACGGATAAAACTTTTAAATTCAAGGCCACTGTGACCTTTACCTTTGATACAATAACCCAAACATAAAAAAGGTTCTTCATTTCATCATGCTCAACCCATAAGCCAAGTGTAGTTTCGATCGGGCAAGAAAAATTTCAATTAGAGAAGTTCAAGACCAATATGACCTTGACCTTTAAAACAATGACCTCAAAATAAATCGGGTTCTTCCTCTCATCATACATGAACCAAGCCCACATATCATGTTTGGTTTCAATAGGCAACAGAACTTGAATTAAAGAGCAGAAACCAACAGTGATAAAAAATTAAAGCTCAAGGTCACTGTGATCTTGACCTTTGACACAATGATCCCAAAATGAATAGGGTTCTTTTTCTCATCATACGTAAACCACATGCCAAGTTTGGTTTCAGTCAGCCAAGCAGAATTTTAGTTAGAGAGGTGAAACCAACTCCATCTACAGACAGATACAGACAGACAGACAGACAGACGGATAGCACCACGGCTATATCCCCTCAAATTTTTTCGGTGGGATAAAACTGTTTTTATATAAAACTGTTTTATTACTATTTTTTGGAGAGTGTCAGCAGGCACTCTCCAATAATTGGTAATAAAACATTTATTTAAGAATAATATTTTGCGAAAATAAGGATCCCTTTGCTGGTAATAAAACAATCATTTATGAATAATATTTTGCTGAACTAAGACTCCCCCAGCTGGTAATAAAACATTGAGGATATTTAGGGTTTTTGAGTGGATACCGAAAAAGATCTATTTAGTGACAGAGACAAATGTTTGTATTTGTGAGCGTTTGCGTGAACAAAACTAACCATTTGTCTTGGTCACGAGAGAGATAATTTTCGGTATCCACTCAAAAACACTAGATTTTCTTTTTATTAATCATTTTTTATAAGAATCTGAACATTCCTATAGATAATTCCACTCATTTCAACCTTGAATTGATGCATGAAAGTAGCATGCATTGATACCCAGACGTGATTTGATCGATACTTGGAACAGGTAGCGATTCGCGGTCTGATTCAGCTGGCAGGTTTCATGCATCAATTCAAGGTGAATATGTGTTGAATTACTGCTGGAAATGATCGGAATCCACTCAAAAACACTAGATTTTCTTTTCATTATACATTTTTAGAACAAATTGATCTTATTCACCTTGAAGTAATGCTTTGAAAGCTGCCATTTTGATTGATACTGAGAAAGAGAAAATTTCTACCACATATCTTAAGATTCTGTCTGGTGGACATGAATAAGAGAAAAAATTTTAAAGAATATTTCTCATAATGCACTAACTTAAAAATTCACATAAGAAGGCCAGATTTGGATCCAGGGATTTGTTTCGAACAAACTGGAATCTGGCCCTCAGAAGGATGCTGTGTACCAAATATCAAAAGATTCTGACTTGTGGATCCGAATGAAGAAGAGGAGGGGGGGGGGGGGGGGGAGAATCATGTTCTTCTGTTTGTCAAAGTAATTCTTTGAAACATTTCAGGATTTTTTATTCAATTAACTCCTGATTGCTGCTGGCGGGTACTCTGGCCCAGTACAGAATTTCGCTTACCAATGAAAAGCTCATAATATGAACATATTTAATCAAATTTTTCCTGTGTAAATGAATGAGTTTTTTCACTGGTGTTTCTCATCTGAAAATGCTCAGTGGGTTAAGAGTTAACAGGAGTTCACTCCACAGTCTATGTGCAATTAAAAGGTCAACTTCATACTGAATGTACGGTAAATGGTTTATTGTTTGAAGGCTATATTCAATTAGCAGGTTTATCCAATTAAGTGGGCTCCATTGAACATACACAGGCCTGAAGATAAGCAGTCTGACATTTGCATAATGAGGTCTCCAGAGGGTGAATTTGATGATGCTATCCCATACAGTGGGCCAATTTATCCTCTGGGTACCTCTTTCTGTTTAGATTTGAGGGCCTGGTTCAGAATGAGGTTCACAGAGGGTACATTTAGTGATGTTACCATGCTATGCAGGGTAGCATCACTAAATTCACCGTCTGGGGACCTCATTTTGCAGATGACAGTCTGCTTATTTTCTGGCTTGAACATACATGAGTGTATTGTATGTGCACCTTGAGAAAATATTTCACTGGCTTTTTTTAATATGTGTTGACTATGATTTTTTTTTTAATAGATTTTTGGGGGGTTTTGGTAGAAAGGAAGCAATAAAAGATGACAAGACTTTATTCAGCCCTTTATTCAATGCAGACAATATCAAAATTTATTATTTTAATTTTTGTCTTTACAAATTTAAAAATAATTTCAACAAAACCATATAATGTAACCCTCATTGGAATAAAATTGATGAGCTCGTTACAATGAGAGTGTCATATGATATGGCTTTGTTGAAATTTTTTGAAACATATATTTTTTCCAACTACTTAATTTGTAAATTACACGGGTGGATAATGATGATTCAGTTCGTAAAATGTTAACATTAAGTAAGGGCTAAGCAAAACAACTCGCAACAACAATACTTTCATCTATTTGGTCAGGAAGGTGGTGGGTGCAGGGAACAGATACGTATGCAGCAGGTAATTTGTGCCTATCCATATTCTCTCTGGGAGTTTGCACGAATGCACCTGTAGCTGTGTTGTAGTTTCACTATCAGAGTCTACACAAATTGGTGTGATATGGTGGTAAAAGTGATGAGTCAGTCAGGACGGGTTCAAACTATGAGCGGCACCCAGCAACTCCAGGAAACACAGGGAACAGTTACTTCTGCAGCAGGTAGTTTTTGTCTATCCAAATGGGAAGCTTACTTGTATGTGTTTGTTCATGTAGTCATGTGCAGTGATATTATAGGTGTATGTGAAGGTCAAGAGAATTCTAATTTGTTGTATATAGAGTTTCCACTCTGTCAGGAGTTTGGTGTTTGTACAGGAGTCAGTGTTGTCAAACTGTACTCAACAGTGGTTAGTATTTTTTAGGGGCAGACTGAGGCTTCTGGGCTAAGCCTCATTTTGGGAGGGGGGGGGGGTTACTTTCACACTATTTTTTTGTTACTTATTTTGTTTAGAAATGAGCTCACTATCTTTATGTCTTTTAAGTGTTTTATCTGCGATGTTATTAAATCATGTTTCTAGCATGTCAAAGTCAGCTCACTCATGGAGGAGTGCGGTTGATACTTGGGAATGAGCTCAGATGGCTATGCATAGGACGTGGTTTTGAACAACTTGGGTGTTCTGTAAGGTTTGTTTTACTGAGATTTTTTATTATGAGTGCCCTATATTCGAGGACTGGTCAGATAAATGATTACAGAGTTTTAGTAGGGTTAGTTTCTTATTGACAGTTATTCCTTGGAATTTAGCCTTGTCACAAGGTTTAAGTTAAGTGTTACAAAGGTACAGGTTGACGTGGGTAGCACTCAAAAGAGTTTTTGTGTTATGATAAGCTTGGTGATTTTATTAGGGTTGAGCTTCATGCACCATTTTGCACACCAGTTTTCTAGATCCTCTAGGGATATCTTTGAAGTTGGTGCTCGATGATGTATTGGGACCAACTAGCAGTGTGGATTCCCTTGTCATCTGTGAACTGTGAGATTTCGACCTGGTTTTCCCCCACTTTGTGGATGCCATTTACATAAATATTGAACAGGAGTGGGATCAAGATCAAGCCCTAGAGCGTGCCGGCCAAGAGCTCCACTTCACCTGATATCTCCCAGTTTACCCTTGTAATAATCTTCCATTCTGCTAGGAAAGAGGAAATAATTCAGAGTGTTTTAGGGGGGAGGTTCATTTTTGCCAGTTTATATCACATGCTGTTATGCCATACCATTTAGTCAAAGGCTTTTTCAACATCCAGTAGAACCGTTGTCCCTATTTCTTTTGGGGACAGGGAGGTCTGCTAATCAATCAGCCAGGATACATGCTCTTAGACCTGGTGATTATGGTAGGCTCTTTGCCATTTGTTGAAATAGTTTGTTGATTCTGGGTGGGTTCCAAGTTTGTTGGTGACTACTTGTTCAATTATGCCGATAGTGGACTTTCATCCTTATATACAGACTAGAACAAAAATTGATTTACCTTTTAAGAACTTTAAAAAAAAAAAATTTAATAGTGCAAAACAAAAAAAAATGTTAACTACTGTCAGTTCTGTACAAATGGCCTTGAAAAGCCAACTATATGGTATCAACTGTCAAAACAGTTCATCAATAATCACCAGTTCACCAACATGGGCTATCAAACAAAACAAGTTATTGATGTGCAAACAAACCATGGTTTGATAATGTAATCAAGATAAAAGAGTAGTGATAGGGACTGGAGCATATGGATCGGTTTGGTCCATGGCTGGACTGGACTGTCTACTGGACCACCGACAATGGAGTACCTCAGACTGGTCCACCCACACCTGTCCAGTATTTTTTGGTCCGGTCTACTTCTCCTTATAACAATTCAACAATGTTGCAAGAACAGTAGAACTATGATTTTATATGCTTGTTGTCATCACACTTGTGACACAGGATATTCTCAAAATCAAAGTAACTATCTAGCAACATGGTGTTATGTGTCGTCAGGTCATGGGTTGCAGGGTTGCCATGCCCTTTATTTCTCTGTGAGTTCAAATACCATACAGACTACATGCCACACGTTCTCAGAATGCAGTGTGGTGTGCTCACAACATACAGGTGTTTTGTTTCAAATCTGGGGAAGAAAATGACATGTGACAGGCCACATCTTCCAGTTGACAAATCTACGTACTGTGTAGCCTAGCAAACAACGTAATGTGATCAAATTTCAGATCAATTTAAAGAATTAGAATTATCATTGTTTCCAGTTCCAGATGCCCCCCACCTTCCAGAGTGTTTTTGTCGTCATGCGAATTACAAACCAAACTCAATTAAGTTACCTTGATGTGTGATATAACACCGTGAAAGTTTGATTTCCCGGACAAATTCATTATCAAGATTACTTTCTATTTCTTCTGACCAGCATCTTCATCCACAACATTCTCTTCGTGTTGCAGGTCTTTTGATTTGATCAAAGGATGCTTCTTGTGAGTTGAGGAAAAAATACATATATCGTTTCAATTTATTTCATGCTATTCTGGATGAAATCAGTCTGTTATCACTGTTTTTTGTTTTTGTTTTTTTTGTTGTTTGGGGGGGGGGGGGCTTTCTTTCTTCATGCATGTAGCTACATGTAACCCATTTTGAGCACAAAATGAAAATCAGTATTTGTACTGATTATGAACATCTTTTTTCAAATACCATGAGAATTGGCTACATTTTAAATCATTTAATTGTTGTGAGCTGTGAGCTCTGAAAGAAAGTCTGTTCAGAACCTTGTAATTTGATAAGCCCTTTCAAATATCTCTCACTGGTGAAGATTTCAGAAATAATAGGTTTTTAAAAGGATAGAAGTTATTGTTAAATTGCCTTTCTATTAAAATACCCGAGTTTCAGGTTCATTTTGAACAAGATATTACAGATATATACACAAGAAGCTGAATAACTTGTATTTTAATCACTTTTGGTCAGACGGGACCACTTTGGACTAATCCAGGCTGATGTACCGTTAAGGGCCTGAACCATACTGGACTGGACCATCTGATCAGTAGATTGGGCCACCCTAGGTCAGTAGACCGGACCACCTTGTATAATACAAAAACTGTGAAACGATAGACATTTAACTGCTTATAATATTTTCATGCTCCACGTGTGTTTGCCCATTGTGACTGATTAATTACCGCAGTAACATTTGCATTCAAGGAAATAAATGGTCTTTTTTATACTATAGATAATATACAATATAAACATTGTGGTTATCCTGATTACATCATTTTCTCTAGACTACACTGGTAACTGGTTTGTAACCACATATCCGGTCAGCAGTTTCAGCACTAGACTTTCCCCCAAAAGCTCCATAAAACGGGACCCAACATTTTATCACTAGCAGAAATACTGGATGTGGCCACAACGTTCAGACAGCTGAGCTACTGTATGTAATTCTTCATGATCACAGGTGCACAGGTTCCCATGGTAGTGAATATCCATACCAAGTTTCAAAGGAATCGACCCATTAACATCTGCGAAAATATCTGAACAAAATTCAGGTGGTCTAAGATGTAAAAGGACATAACTCTGGCAAAAATAGTCCGACAAGAACTATAATCGCAGGTGCACAGGTTCCTATGGCAGTGAACATCCATACCAAGTTTCAAAGGAATATGCCCATTAACATCTGAGAAAATATTCAGACAAAATGTGGGCATTCTAAGCCAAAATGGAGCATAACACTGGCAAAACTAGAGGTGTGACTGTCCCAGATGGGCATATCCATACCCGCCACCGCCAAGATTGTTCTAAGATGAAAAGGGGTATAATGCTGGCAAAAAAGTCTGATCGAAACTATAATTGCAGGTGCACATGTCCCCATGGTAGTTTCAAAGGAATCAACCCATAAGCATCTGAGAAAATCTCCATACAATATTTATTCTAGGCCTGCTTTTTCAAGTCAAAAAAGGGCACACTGACAGAAACTAGAATCGGAGGTGCATAGGTTCGAGAACATCCATACCAAGTGTTTCGAGCAGATTGGTCCAATGTCTGAGAAAATCTCTGTGGACAAAATTATGTCTACAGATGTACGGACAAGGTGATTCCAGTATACCCCCTCACAACCCATTGTGGAGGGTATAAAAAAGTCCAAAACAAAACTATAATCACAGGTTCCCATGGTAGCCAAGTTTCAAAGTAATTGACCCAGGTTCCCATGGTAGCCAAGTTTCAAAGTAATTGACTCATAAACATCTGAGCAAATCTCCAGACAGAATTCTAGTATTCTAAGACAAGTCGAAAAGGGCATAACTCTGGCAAAAATAGTCCGAAAGGAACTATAATCGCAGGTGTAAAGGTTCCCATGGTGGTAAACATTCATACCAAGTTTCGGGGACAATGGTTCATAAACATCTGAGAAAATCTCTGGACAAAATTATATTGCAGGGGGTATAAAATCAGTCTCCTATTGGTCTTTTTATTCCACCACAGTGAGAGCCACCTTGAACACCTGTATAGTTTCGGCTTCTATGATGGCAACTAGTAATGTGTTTTATGCCTGGATGGTCCTTGAGAAAAATGAGTCTTTCTTGCAGTCACTGATGCACCCAACTTCCTGATAGGAATTTTTTCTGTTGTTTTGACTCTCTCTTATAGGTGGTATGAGTCTGTCTTCGGTGCATATACAAGTCTTGTTTAGTCTTGAAACAGTTACCCAACTGATCGACCTCGACTTGATTTTCAGGAAAATTGGCTCTCAAATCAGCCAGTCGACTAGTTGTGACATTTATTAAGGAGGTGGTTATCAGCATATAATGTTGTAAAATTAGTCTAACATAATAAAAACCTCGATATAATTGAATACTCCCATGTGCCCAATAATAGTGATGGCTGAATAATAGTGATGGCTTGCAGTTTCATCGAATATTAAAAATAGTGATAGCGTTTTTCCTCTATGTCTCATTACCAAATAAAAGTGATGGTCGGCATTTTTCTCCAAAATTAATAATAGTGCCAATACTATTATTTGATACCTTGGGATTACATTGGGGAAAACCTAATAGAAGTGCTTTGAAAACATGCATCAATCAAGCCTGCCATGTTGTTCATGATTGATGTTGTGAATAAATTGACAGGCTGACTGAGTTGTTTTCAATGTGGCATGCCATCAAAACAATCAGTAGCGGCACTTCTCATCCTGATTGTTCAAAAACCATGTATATTTCAGTGAGCATCCCCTAATGCCCTTTCAAAATATAACCTCAAAAGCAATACACAGTACTACAGTGTGAAGTAATCTTTTTCGCCATCAATGGTTTCTCTTCATTTCACTCAACTCCTGTGGGAATCGATCTCCAGTATTGTTGTCGCAGAACATCTATCACAATCGTTGATGGTCTTGTCAACAAGATCGCTACTGAGACCTTGGCAATGCCTTGAATGTAACCAGGCCTGAAAATAAGCAGTCTGACATTTGCAGAATGAGGTCCCCCGAGGGTAATTTGATGATGCTATCCCATACAGTGGGCCAATTTATTTTCTAGGTACCTCTTTCTGTTTAGTTGTGGGGTCCTGATTCAGATTGAGGTTCACAGAGGGTAAATTTAGTGATGCTACCCTGCCGTGCAGGGTAGCATCACTATATTCACCCTCTGGGTACCTCATTTTGCAGATGACAGTCTGCTTATTTTCTGGCTTGAATGTAAGAGACAGTCTCATGGATAGTCCCGTGAGTCACCAGGCCAATCTGTTACTGTTCAGTATCGTCGCTGTGTCGTCAACTGGCAGGCAAGAGAGGGAATTATGCAATACTTTATAGTGGATTGATGAGACTCCCTCCATATTAATTTGCAATTATTTACTTCAAATCAACAACTGGCGCTTTGCAAAAAATAACTGCAAAATAATAATAAAGCTTTATTGTAGCATAGATATTCCAATTTACTTGTAGTTATTGGGAGGGGGGGGGAGGATAAAATATTGATAATTTCCATGTTATCACAGTATGACCCCTGGGAGATAATAATGAATATGAAATAAATTTAATTGTTAAAAAACAAGAAAGGGTTGGAATTTCAATGGATTCAGATATCTGTATTCACTGAATTTCCAAAACTTTTTTGTTTGTTTAATTCAAGTGGCCCCCGACATTGGAAATCACAGAGGGCATTCATTCAGATTGTTTCCAGTCATTAAATGTCTTAAAAATAGTTTGAATGAATGCACTCCAAATACCATGAGACCAACAAGGCTTTTAGGCCCTCATTAGTCATTATTCTTCCTTAATTACCGGCTCTCTGAATGTGAAAACCTACATAAATATTGCTGTGAAAAATCTCCAAATATCCCTCAGATGCAACAAAATGGGGGTTTGGGGACCCCAGAATTAAAAAATTTTCCTACCGCCAGCCAAACCATGGTCGACCTGTGGTAGCGATGACTCTTCAACTTTTGGTTGCCCAATTACGATCTCATTTATTTTCCCCTAGTGGAAACACTGCTTCCAATTCATAAAGCCAAGTACTTGAAGCTCTTTGTATTTATAACTATCATTACTGAGAAACAATTCATGGTTCTCATTATAATTTTATTTACTGACAGGAATGTCCTGACTAGTCGATTTTGAGGCAATTACTGCTGGCGACTAGTCGACTTCCAACAAAAGCTAATCGTTTCAAGACTAGTCTTGTTACTGTGAAGCTAAAACATGTAGTTATACATGTACATCATTACCAGACTTGCATTTTGACGTCTCTCTTCTACTTTCTAGTGATGGCAATTGACATTCCTCTGACATTGATGTTACTCTGCTCCTATCTCAATATACAATGTATGATGAACACATAATCTTGACTTGCAGCTTTCCTTTGGACCAAATCATTCAAGCTATTTTATGATGTAGTGGTGATACAAGATCAATAATGTGTAAGAACACTCTAGTGTGAGATGGCCACTGGGAAGGAGTATTATAGAATGTCATTTTAATATATTAATAAATCATTTTAATACTGATTAAACTGAAATCTTATCACATAAAAATAGCCGTAAATTATTTTTTCTCAGTATACTGAGTGTAATACTGAGAACATAATTAAAGGAAATTACAATTTACATACGATTTAAGATCTGTTTATTTCTGAACTTCTGTCATATGAAAACGAATATTATCTTATATTTATGTCAGTAATTAAATAAACAGAATATCATAGACACACAGCACCCAGAGTGTGAACAATTCGAATCAGGGAATCACTGAATGTTGCAGCATTTATATTTTATTATCCATGATGTCTTATAAGAGAGATACATTAGCATGCGGTCTCTTTGTGCTAGGTGGTCAGGGTCAGTTCCAATCGAAGTTAGTGCCGATAGTAATTGTATCTTGTAATCAGTTTAATAGTATTGAACTCAGGGTGAGGACCTGCAGTGAGATATCAATGGGGTACGACGACTGACCGAAATGGAACCAGCGGCCACGTCAGAAAATACTTGGGGGTGGGGTAAGTAAGGGACATTTCCCATGGGATGGGATGGGATGGGATGGGATGGGGGAGGGCAAGTCTACAAGTGACCTTTAAGGATTACAGCAGCATAGCATATTCCAAAGGCATGACCATTCATAGTGGGTTTGCTTGAATGTTTCCGGGGCAATCTCCTTCCAGAAGAAATTGAATTGTACTTTGTAGTGAATCCTGAAGGAATGAAGAACAGCTCAAGATGACTCAGTAGGCTATATATTTTGGTACATGGAAATACATGACTCATAATTAACTATTTCCAAAATTGCAAATCATTAGTTTATATGTTCATCTGCCGCATGTTTCAGGGAATAAAGAGTTAAGAATTGACAGTTTGAGAGTGTGGGGTGGGGTTGGATGTGTGAGTGTGTGTGTGTGTGATGGGGGATTATAAATAACAAACCCCAAAGTAACTGTGTAGGCAAGCGAGGGTGGATTTCAATTTATTGTTTAACAAATTATGTGCATGCATGTATCACAGCATAAAATACATGAAAATATAAACAAAATACAAATATTGTTGTTGTTCATCCACCACCCACACCCTCCATCAAGATTGCTGCAAACACCACTGTTTCTTTGTAGTGAGATGCGTATCAATGGTTATCTTTTCACACACTTCTCTTTAAAATAAAAAGAAATAGTGTGATAATTCATTTAGAAATGTATTTTTGTTGTGTTCCGGTATGTTGTTGGTCCACATTGGTCCATTTGAATTTTGTGTTTTGTTGATTTGGTTAATTTGTGACCCCTTTCGGTTTTGTGTTGGCCCGTTTCGGTCCCATGTTGGTCCATTTCGGTTAGCTTCTCTCCCGTTTTGGTCATTCAACACACCATTATCACTGAAGGCTGTTTTTTTTTAAGAAAAAGCTTTGATAACTTGAGGCGATTTTTAATGCTTTGTGATATAATATCTGACTTCTTCTTCCTCTTCTGATAATGGCAAGTCATCATAATTGATGATTATATGCCAGTGCTGGGAAGCCTTTTTTTATTTAAAAAAATAGGATAAAACTAAGCATTGCTGTTGGTGTTAAATGTTACATGTAGATTTTCAAGTGTAACAATAGGGATACAGGGATGGCAGATTTGAATGCATCCACTGTATCTACCATCACAGCTGACATTGGCAGGCGATTCCATTGGGTGATGGTGCAAGGGTAGAATGAGCATTTATAGCAGTCTTGGGTAGTTTGGATCTGTTTGAAGACAAATGGGTTGTGGTGATTTGATCTTGTTTGGAGGTCAGCAGGTGTGAGGGTGTTTGTTGGAGGATATATAGCTACTTGGTGGTTGATAATTTTAAAGAGCATTGTTAGTCTAGATTGCAATCTGAGTGTACATAGGGGAGGCCATTGTAGATTTTGTATCATCTGGTTTACACAGCTAGTGTTGAGGTACTGATTGGAGAGACATAATGAGCAGCACGGCGCTGTACTTTTTCAATCTGGTATATATGATTCACTGAATGTGGGTCCCAAACAGAGGAGGATAATCAAGTTGGGGGTGTACAATGGTTTTGTATGCATGGTCTTTAATGTTAGCAGAGTTTATTTTAAGGTTGTGACGGAGGAATCCTAGGGTTTGGTTAGCCTTGGCTGTTATGTTGTTGATGTGTTTTTCCCATTTCAGGTCAGATTGGATAGTTACACCAAGATACTTAGCGGAGTCTGTAATTTCTAGGGCTTGCTTGGCCATTTAGATGGTATGTTGATTTTGGATGACATTTGTTGGTGATTTTTAGGATGGTCCATTTGTCTGGGTGGAATTTCATCAACCAATCCTCCTCCCACTTGGCAGCAGCATCCAGATCCCACTGTAGCTGAGGGCATCATCTACATTAGTTTAAACAATATTTATTTCAAACTTTCTTCACTATGTACAATTTCTAACAATAAGTGTGGATTCGGCAGTAAGCTAACAGCTTATAAGTGACCGTCTCCACTCACACAACAATTACAAATAACAATGAGAAGACGATGAGAAAGATCTAATCAGTCAAACCTTGGTAGCTTGTGAACCATTTTCTAGTATGAAAGGACAATTGGGAGAACAAATGGAAAGAAAAGAAAATATGAGAGATTGAGTTAATAACAATGGAATACTGGAACCAACTTCCTAGGCAAGGAATAATTACAGGGCTATAATAAGAGATAAGTCTGTTCTGAGAATCAATATCCAAGCAGCAGAGGGTTATATGAGTCAATGAGCCCCCAAACCATTTCCATACTCAATAGAATTCCTAATATATTCCACTACCTGCTAGGCTTACCATTGATTTTTATTACTCACAGGCAGAGGAATGAGAAATCAAGGTAGGTTAGAGAAAGTTATTAACCCCTTTTGGGCTCATAAGGCCGGCTTTTCTGCCCAAGGCATAATCTCTCCCATTTTAGTATCATTATTGGAGGTCTAAACATGGGGTATTGATGATATATTACCAACTGCAGTCTGCAGCCACCTGGTAGGATAAGCGGGTAGCGTGAAGGAGATAACTAAAGGGAACTGAAGTTGGAGTCGGCTTGAAATGAATGTTTCTTATGAGTTACAAGCACAGGATTGTAGACTGAGTATTTATATAAGTCAACAGTAACACCAACGCAGACAACTCAAAAACCAACCCACTGCGCACGTATCTCCCAGAAATGAAATTTTTACCTCCATCAATGCATTGTCTCGAGAGAGAGGACATCGCCTGTGTGCAGGTCCCATACAGGCCGCGGTTACCACACTATCCCTAATGATGATGTAGGATAAAATGACCCAGGAAAAACGGGGGAAAAGCATAGTTTGTTTCCTAATTACTGACCGGGGGAATGGTGACAGGGATGCCTGTGCCTTGTGAGTCGAATGCTAATAGAACCACGATGGAAATGGTTTGGCTAGAAACTTATCTGAGATTATTACCTAGGAAGGAGGATGTTGGAGTTGAACTGATAATGGAGAATAATAGAGAATAATGTGGTGTATGGTGTTCTCATCAGTAATCACCAGCTTAAGCGTGTTGCAGGAATCGCTGCGTGCGAGAGTGAACACAGGACCATCAACAGGTATGCATGACTTTGAGAAGCATGTATTCGTTTAAAACAGTAGTCGATTATATAGTCTGCCTTAACATGCCCGGCCTATCACACCCATGTGCACACATACGTGTGCATACACACACACTTACATGTACACACATATGCATACATACATAAGCGTGTGTGTGTGCCTGCCATGCATGCAGTAAACCCAGACAAATAGGCAAAACATATGGTATATATACAAAAGGAATGGATACTCAGTTTTATCGCAGTCAAACCTTCCGGAGCTGAGAATGTACTTCTTTACACTTTCGAATATTTTACCATTCACGCTAGGACTGTAAAGAAGTACATTCTCAGCTCCGGAAGGTTTGACTGCGATAAAACTGAGTATCCATTCCTTTATCCAAGGAATCGACTGCTTGTGCCCTCGTAATATACAAATTCAGCAGTTGAAATAATAATTTTAAAAAATTCAACAAAACTATATCATGTGACCCCTCATTGGAACGAGCTCAATGAGCTTGTTCCAATGAGGGGTCTCATGATATAGTTTTGTTGAAATCTTTGAGGAAAATCTGATAAACTAATTTTGAAAATAATAAATTTTGATATCGTCTGCGTTGGGTAAAGGTTTTTCGAACCGCATCATCAAGGCATGCTAATTCGTTCCGACTGTGATGCCTCGAGTGTCGATTGTGGTACTGGTGTTCATATATTTGAACAGTTTTCGATATATCGGTATACCGCGGTATTTTTTTAAATACCGATACCGGTATTCAGTTTTGAATATCGTGCAGCCCTAGTTGGCCATTCTTATTGCGAGACTTAACACGAGACACTACACTACACAAATAAAAACTTAACTCACCTTAAGTTGAACAGGCTGTGGTATTACGGAAACTGTAACATGTGTGGATCACCCCTGTTCAGTCATTCTTCCTCGCATAGCTGAATATTTGAAAAAGGGCGGGAGAGGTAATTAGGTGTAAAAGATAAGTCATGAGTGTCAGCGAAACCTGTCGAAAGGCAAGGAAGAATTACAAGGGCGCCACAGATGGGTGTCGATGTGTAATGTACACCATTTAAAGGATACATGGACAGGTATTCACACTAAACAGTTTTATATGAACATCATTGCCAACGATACATAACTATGGATAAATTAAACTACTACCAGCAAGACAAATGTTACTTCGTGTGAGCAAAAATCACTTATATATATGTTAGTACATGTGCAGTCAGTTACTAGAGTCCCACAGTCATCCTTGACTCATCTCTTCCGTTAACAGAGTTGGACAAATACGAGACTGTCACATGCCTCTGCCCATGTGTGAAAATTCGGAATCTTATAATTTCAAAAGGCCTGTTGTGAGAGCATCCAACTAACAGTTGATTGTAGACATCACTGTCAGAAGTGCGAGGTTTTAGTGCTCCTTTCTTCCATATCTTCTCACCATTGCGTTTTTAGATAATACTCTTCATGGGCCACAGCTGATAGCTCCCCATCGGAGTTGTTTCTTCATGATCGTTCCGGTGAGGGTCCATAGGCTATGACCTGGTTAACAAAAAGATGAGGAAAGGCGCTGATATTTTCACTTTCTGTGTGAAAAAATTTGGACTGTATGTCGCAACTTAGTGAGGGGGAAGCATTCTGAGAGCGGTATACCTATGTGATAGTACTTTTAAATCGTACTCTACCCACGCCACACCCGATGGATCCCCACCGGAGTTGTTTCGTCAAAGTCATTCCGGTGAGGATCCATGGTCTATGATCTGGTTCGAGGAAAAGCGCTAGTGTATACTCTTCCAATGTGAAAAGATTGTGTGCTGGAAACTGCAGCTTGCCGATAGGAAAGCATTTAGAGAGTGGAATACGGTACTTTCACACTGTACTCTACCCAAGCCACAGTTGTTGGCTCCCCATCAGAGTTGTTTCATCGATTTCGTTCCGGTGAGGCTCCATAACTTTGACCTGGTCGAGGAAAGGCGCTGGTGTTTACACTTTCAATGTAATAAGATTTTGTGCTGAAGGTCTCGGCTTACCGAAGGGAAAGCGTTCTGAAAGCAGTACACCTACATGACAGTACTTGAGTACTACCCAAGCAACTGTCGGTGGCTTCCCGACCGGAGATGGTCCATTGATTTCATTCTAGTGCTATGGCCTTCATAATCGGGAGTACGAGGATAGACGATGTTGTTAACGCCCACAAGAGGAGACATTTTATGACGGTGACCCCAGCTTATAGAAATGGAAGCAGTCAGAGAGCGGTAGACCTACAGGGTATCAATTCACATGATAGGACAGTGCATAGTTGCTATGGGATGAGATGCTGCGATAGTATAAAACAGTAAAAAGGACTGACGATACTCACTTATGTCTGAGAATTATGGATAGTGACAACAAGTTTAAATTTCTCTTCGATTTGGGCCATTTCTGCTGAATTTGAAATACGATGGACGATACCATGGTGCATTTTAACAAAGATGATACCGTCATAGGTCCAGGGCCCAGTAATTTTCTTGTCTTTCAGCATTGCTCGACCTCTACGAGCCAGGGAGGACCTTTCTTTAGTGAGGTGCTCATTTATATAAACTTTACTGGTTTGAGTATGGGCTCTAAGGTTCTTTTCAGCTTGAAAGAAGTGCTCTCTGGCTCGATAGCTGTTGAACTTTACAAGTATTGTACGAGTATGGCTGCTGTTCGGGGGTCCCGATCGATGACTACGCTCAATGTCGGCCAGTTGCAATGGAACACTCATCTGGCGAGTTTATGGTTTTGTAGATGATGTCATCATCTGCAAATAAGTGCAGTGTGCTGTGTTTAATGTATTCAGAGAGATCATTAATATATATTAGGAAGAGGAGTGGCCACAGAAATGTGCCCTATTTATTTTTTTTATTATTGTTATTGAGTGCGACCAAAAAGTGCAGGAGGGCAATTTGGCCATAGCACGGTTTGGGAGTATTCGGATGAAGTTTCCTAAACTAGTCGAGCACAAAACTCCACGCGGGCTGAGTGGGGACTACGGAACGCCCAGCACCCCCCACTGGCATGTGCAGTACAACAAATTACATCGAAAGTAGGTGACAAAATAAGTCATAAAATATTCACCTATGTTCTTTGTTATTGACCAATTTTTTCATTTGATTTGCAAACTCGGATGCATCTCCTTTCATCACTTTCTCGTTCAGCGACATGATTTTGTTTTAAAACAGAGTCTATTCATGCAAAGGTTGGTTATTTATTAGTGTGTACACACAGATGTTCTTTTCGGCGTTGTTGTCGTCAAGCACCTGCTGAAATACACAACCCATCTCGCGCAACTTGACCCACTTAACTCGTCATTGTATTTCCCTTGCATCTTTCCCATTGGGGAGATAACTCGAAACTCGGTTATTGCAATTCCGGTGAACGCTCACCAAAGGGCTTTTGCGCGCCGTGATTGCAAAGGGACGATGTGGGTGTGGTAACCCATTGCGACTCTATTGGCAGTACAATGATACAATCCGTCACACGAACATTCACCCATCACACGAACATCCAAAGGACCCTAGGAAACGCCCAGACCCAGTCCACAGCCCCGCCGGGCAATCTGTAGTATCTTCTTGTTGGCCTTCAGGCATGCACAATGGTTTATTGCCATTTCATCAATTCCCATTTCATCAACTGCCTCTAAAATTATATTTTCCCATTTCATCAATTCCCACTTCATCAACAGAATGAAAATATGTTTTAATCTTATGTAAATGCAAAGGGTGTTATTATCATTTTTCGCAGGGTGTCTGGCGCAAAGTGCAAAAACTTGGTCTGCAAACAACGAACAGTGAAGACAATAACTTCCGTGACTCTATAAGAAAGGTTATTGCATTGTGTCACATACCAATTATGTGTGTGAGACCAGCATGGCTAGAATTGAAAGTGGACCGTGGACCTATTGGGCTTGGGCAAAATATTGATTTTTCATCAAGTGGCTAATTGTATTTTTAAAATGTATAATATTTAATTATAAAACACACCTGAAAAAAAAAATCTGTTGATGAAGTGGGAATTGATGAAATGGGAAAATATAATTTTAGAGGCAGTTGATAAAATGGGAAGACACCCTCGGTACCTACCGGTATCTCTCGGTAAATCGTGGTGGCGTCGCTACCTGACTGCCAGTTAATTGAAAGGAGTAGGTATTGGATGAATAGCTGTCAGTCAAAAGTTCTTGTGAAACCTGGTCATTGTAAGGAAAACATAACGACGAATTCGAAAAAAACGGACCAGTCACAGATTCCAGTCGGAAATTTCGGAAAATTTTGTCAGCTGATTAGAAAAGTCGGAGAATTTGATTGAAAATTTGATTTTTGTTGAAAACTTTACTCAGCTCGTTCAAATTTTATTCGCCAGTCAATTAAAATGTTGGAATCTGGAAATTGAACAGAATCCAGAGTCGGATCAAAGCGAATGACTAAAGATGGCAACCGCAACCGATCGCAATCAGAAAAAAAACTCTGATCACGGGTTGAAAATTCAAATCAGATGGTCGGAAAAGTTGAAAACATGAAGCAAATTGGAATTTTTACCTTCGAATTTCCAGTTATTGAAAATTATGATGGTTATGGGTGGGGGAGGGAGACTCCCACCCACCCCACTGCTACGTGTCTGAATAAAAGTCTTCTCTGGCGAGAACCGCGACAAGCCAGCGGATGGCCAAGGAGTTATTATTCGTTCGCTCAACTTAACCATTCACCATGGCAGATTGCGCAGGTGTCTTCCCATTTCATCAATTCCCATTTTATCAACTGCCTCTAAAATAATATTTTCCCATTTCATCAATTCCCACTTCATCAACAGATTTTTTTTCATGTGTGTTTTATAATTAAATATGATACATTTTAAAAATACAATCAGCCAGTTGATGAAAAGTCAATATTTTGAGGGTTTATTGTATAACCACTTTCCAGACATTTGTCAGACGAATGTTTGGATAGTGGTTATACAATTTATTTTTTTTGACTGTGTTCGACTGCAATGTTAAGTAAAGAGTTGAACAATGGGAGATCAGAAAAGAAAATAACTCTCTAACACACTTTAAATATTTTATTCAGAGCAACTGGATTACTACACATTATAAGTGGGGAAAAGTAACATATAACATTTAAATATCTATCAGAATGTAACATTTAAAGCACAATACTCCAGTAACATACTACTAGAGTATTTGTTACTTAAAAATATAATTTGCCAGTTGATGAAAAATCAATGTTTTGAGGGTTTATTGTATAACACTTTCCAGACATTTCTCAGACGAATGTTTGGATAGTGGTTATACAATGACTAGTCACCACAAAGAGAAAAGAGTTTCTTATTTATACTTTATTGCATATTAACACCAGATAGGCATGCAGACACAGTTGTAATTTTATCTTTCTAACACACTTTAAATATTTTATTCAGAGCAACTGGATTACTACACATAATAAGTGGGGAAAAGTAACATATAACATTTAAATATCTATCAGAATGTAACATTTAAAGCACAATACTCCAGTAACATACTCACTATTACTTCAGAATGCCTGTTGGCTTTCTAAATTAATTTGCCTCTTTTGAGTAACAAATTAGTTTAGAATGCCTAGTGGCATTCTAAACTAATTTGTTACTCAAAATAGACAAATTACTTGAGAATAGGCATTCTAAACTAATTTGTTTCTAAATCAATTTATCTCTTGTAAGTAACAAATTAGTTTAGAATGCCTAGTGGCTTTCTAAACTAATTTGTTACTCAAAATAGACAAATTACTTGAGAATAGGCATTCTAAACTAATTTGTTTCTAAATCAATTTATCTCTTGTAAGTAACAAATTAGTTTAGAATGCCTAGTGGCTTTCTAAACTAATTTGTTACTCAAAAGAGACAAATTACGTGAGAATAGGCATTCTAAACTAATTTGTTTCTAAATTAATTTGTCTCTTGTAAGTAACAAATTAGTTTAGAATGCCTAGTGGCTTTCTAAACTAATTTGTTACTCAAAAGAGACAAATTACGTGAGAATAGGCATTCTAAACTAATTTGTTTCTAAATTAATTTGTCTCTTGTAAGTAACAAATTAGTTTACAATGTAGAATGCCTAGTGGCATTCTAAACTAATTTGTTACTCAAAAGAGACAAATTACTTGAGAAGTACAACAGGCATTCTAAAGCAATTTATATTTTTATATAATATTTAAACCCTGCATAAGTACTTGGCACGATCTAAAAACTCATTACCACAAGTTTCACCATCAAGCAATTTAAACAAATAATAGTTAACACTGTATGGGTAATATTTAAGGTGTGCGGAAAAAACCCTCACGGAAAAAAACCCCTCACGGAAAAAAGCCCTCAAGAAAAAAACCCTCAAGTAAAAACCCCTCACTTTTTTTGCATGGGTAGGAAAAAAACCCTCAAATGAAAAAAAAAATCCTGTTTTTTCTTCAACATTCATTTGCTAACACAAGGAGAGATAATTAGTGCTCGTGATATAGTCGTCCCGGAGTTCTACCGCATTGGATCCAGAGGGTCCGAAATCCAGCACTGCAGATTGCGATTGCGATGCAGTGACCTTAATGCTCATTAGTTTGAAAGATTTATAAGTGATGATCCTAAATGTTCATGCGGTTATATATACGAGGACATCGAGCATTACCTTCTTCATTGTCCTCTTTATAATGCACATCGCTTGGCCATACTGGGGAACATCCTTGACGCCGGAGTAGACGTGGAACAATTGTTGTTTAGAAATTGCTCTAATACAGTGGAGTGGAATACTAGGATTTTCCAGAAAGTTCACGAATATCTCAAACATACCACTCGGTTAATTCACCCGACCTAATTACCATTTGCATAAATCCCCGATTACTGCGAACGGGCGTGGAATTACGCACCATGTACACAAACGCATACGAATAAGTGCTTAATATGTTATATAAATGTTACGTGTACATGCGAGACCTCGCATGCATGAATATCTTTGTGCGCACAGTTATGAATATATAAAGCACGTGCACACCACGGGAACTTATAGTTGTTTCTGTGGTAAATAAGTCCTGTCTACTGGTTGAAATATTATATAGCAATATAAACAATGGTGTTAGACTGGACAGGGATGCACGTGCACATCTCCCCAAGCAATTATCCACCCTTGAATACTGAAATTAAAGAAATGCATGGAAATACGGCCCATTCTATCTCTCCATTCTCTTCTTTTCTCTTTCTCTTGTTGCACCCGCACCTGCACAGAAACACAGTACAATGTAATTTCTGATATGTAGGGTGAGGTATTAGATAGGCCTAGCCTGTTTACCAAACCCATTTCTGTTACAGAGAAATAAAATATTGGTTATAAAAAAAAAGATAATTAGAGTTGACACCAGAGTGTTGGGGCTTAACAGAAGAAATCACAAAGAGAAAGTTATGGCAATCATTAAATAGTTAATATCTGAATGTTGGGGGAGAGAGGAGGAAAGGGGTGGGGGGGGGTGAGTGCATGGATAATAATGGTTTATCATGTTATTTTTTGTAAAGGGTTATATATATATAAGAGAAAGTTTGGGCAATCATTAAATAGTTAATATCTGAATGTTGGGGGAGAGGAGGGGAAAAGTGGTTTGAGTGCATGGGGAATAATGGTTTAACATGTATATTTTTTGGTAAGGGATTTCTTAAAGGTGCATGATATAGTATCCGTTTTTGAAACTTCAAAATATTTCTATGACTTGATTTGATACCAAACTCAAGTTGCAGGGTAGATAACGAAATAAGTTGTTGGTTTACTTCACATTTGCTTCACATTTTTTTTTGAGTTTGATATTTGATATCAAATTAAATCATGGCTACTAATAGCAGCCATGACTTGATTTGATACCAAACTCAAGAAATTGTGAACAGGCAGTTCTCACGGAATTCTGCAAACACTAGAGGAATGTTGCAGGGTAGATAACAAAATAAGTTGTTGGTTTACTTCACATTTTTTTGAGTTTGGTATCAAATGAAATCAGGGCTGCTAATAGCAGCCATGACTTGATTTGATACCAAACTCAAAAAATTGTGAATAGACAGTTCTCACGAAATTCTGCAAACACTAGTGGAAAGTTGCAGGGTAGATAACAAAATAAGTTGTTAGTTTACTTCACATTTGGTTCGCATTTTTTTTTTGAGTTTGATATCAAATTAAATCATGGCTACTAATGGCAGCCATGACTTGATTCGATACCAAACTCAAGAAATTGTGAATAGACAGTTCTCACGGAGTTCTGCAAACACTAGCGGAATGTTACAGGGTAGATAACGAAATAAGTTGTTGGTTTACTTCACATTTGCGTCACATTTTTTTTTTTTTTTTTGAGTTTGGTATCAAATTAAGTCATGGCTGCTTACTTCACATTTGCTTCACATTTTTCCCTTATTTCATGTCATAAGAAATTCTTGCAATTATTAGTAACAATTCCATTCTGCAACATACTTTTTCTGTCACCATCCTGACAACATCTTGTTCACTGTGCTATGTAGTTTTTTTGTTGACATTATGTTTATATTTCGTTGAGAATGTAATAGGATTTACAGTTCAAAAATAGTGAATAAAAAGTATTAATTTTATTTATTTTTTTTCTGATTTGAACAATCAACAATTTTTTTTTTTCATTTGAGGGTTTTTTCCAACCCATGCAAAAAAGGTGAGGGGTTTTTTCTTGAGGGTTTTTTTTCCGTGAGGGTTTTTTTCCGTGAGGGTTTTTTTCCTACATTCAATATTTAAACCGTGCATAAGTACTTGGCACGATCTAAAAATTCATTAACACAAATTTCACCATCATGCAACTTAGCTTTGAGTTTTTTCAGTTTTACATTAGAAATCACATATTTTTCTCTCCGTTTTACAGGTTGGGCACCAGAGGCAAGTTGAATTAATTTCACACTTGTTATAGTTGCCTCGTGCTTGAAAATGTCAATCAGTTCATATACATTTAGATGGGCCTTCCCCACAACTCTATTTAACTTATTATGCCACCCTTCACAATTGTTATTGGTCCGATGCTCTTCTGTATGATGGTGGTTCCATAACTTTAGTGGAAATGTAGCGTTTCCACAAATCCATGTTGTCTCCATATAATCTGCAAATTGTTCAATACCAGCCTGTTAGACTCATTTCGTTTATTTGTCTTTTTCCATACAATGGCGTAAGACGATATTTAAACACACACAAATACAAATGACACGTGCGCAATTGTTCTACTGTGGAAAATAAATTAATGATTTTCAGAGGTTCTTTGACTTTAAAGTGTGGTCGAGTATTTATTGTTTACAGTATCGTGCGAACACCATCAATTCTCGCCGCTTGCAGGGACTCGCCGCTATTTAATAGCCGCGTGAGCCTGCATGCCCGGGCATGGAGTGTATTCGCATCTCATTTACAAACAGGGGCGGGGTGGGTGTTTATTTCTTGCAACAAGTAAATAAATATTCTTATGGGCACTGATAGGGGCTCTATGTTAAGGCTTTTCTAATCCCAGCCCATGAGCCCCCACGGGGCGACTTCGTCTAGCTCTCCCCAATGAGGGATCAGAGGCCATGTCCCATTCGAGAATAATTAATGACTGCCACGTTTCCGTTGCAGTTTGACCTTCACTGAGAGGGTTTATCAGGTAGCAGGGAAAGAGCTAAACACTCGAGGGTGTTCGCATTCTATTTATTTCACGAATAAATCTACATAAGTTTTTTAGCTTCTCTATAGATTTATTTGCAAATAGTTCTGTCAGTCTGAACATACTGGGCTTTTTATAATAGTACTTATCGATATATCGTTTCCTAAGTGATTGTAATTGGTCGCAGACTAGCAGCACATGATACTCATCTCCTAATCCTTCCTTACAGAAATCACATTTTCTCTCATCGTATGGGGTATTTTCCCAATCACCAACTTCAACCGGCAAATGATGGTTACGAGTTCTAAATTTTATTAACAGGGAAGATTGTTCAAATGTTATTTTACTTAAGTAAGGCTCCATCTTAAAAATACTTTTAACTGCCCTGTAAAATACGTATTTCGTTGACGAATTTAAGGTCGAATACCAATTTTGGATATACTGGTCCTGTAATCTTCTCTTAATTGCTTCATGGAACCAGTGTGTATTTACATCTGGACTTATCCACAAATTTGACATTCCCAATTCATCCAAATTTTTTTAATACACCCTATCCATTCAAATTTTCTATTTCCTTGGTTTGTTTTTGTTAACAGAGTTTAGTATAGGAGATAACTTATTTTTGTATTTTCACTATTTATTAGTTTAGCCCAAAAATTTAATAATCAAAGTTTAATTTTCAATGATATTGGGAAAATCCCAAGTTCTCCGTATACAAATACAGATTGTGTGGATTTTTTTTAGGTTCATTACGAACTTCAAAAACCATAATTCAGTTGTTTCTATTATTTTATTATTGGTCATACCCCATACCTCAGACCCATACAGAAGCATTGGGACGATCATTTTCTCGTACATCTCTATAACACTATCTAAAGGGAGTTTATATTTTCTCATTTTTGCTATAAGCGAGAACATTGGTTTTTTTTTGTAACTTGGCACCGTTTCTTTTCATGCAAGACAAATGAGCCGTTTCCTGTAAATATTACACCAAGATATTTATATTTTTTTACTGTTTCTATTATATTATTATCTACGGAAGCGTTGAGGCGCCAGTTGAGTATTATTTCTATCTTGCACGTGCAGGTTAGCTATCTTGCACCTGCAAGTTACTATCTTGCACGTGCAGGTTAGCTATCTTGCACGTGCAGGTTAGCTATCTTGCACGTGCAAGTTACTATCTTGCACGTGCAGGTTAGCTATCTTGCACGTGCAGGATAGCTATCTTGCACCTGCAAGTTACTATCTTGCACGTACAGGTTAGCTATCTTGCACCTGCAAGTTACTATCTTGCACGTGCAGGGTAGCTATCTTGCACGTGCAGGTTAGCTATCTTGCACGTGCAAGTTACTATCTTGCACGTGCAGGGTAGCTATCTTGCACGTGCAGGTTAGCTATCTTGCACGTACAGGTTACTATCTTGCACGTGCAGGTTAGCTATCTTGCACGTTCAGGATAGCTATCTTGCACCTGCAAGTTAGCTATCTTGCACGTGCAGGTTAGCTATCTTGCACCTGCAAGTTATTATCTTGCAGGTGCAGGTTACCTATCTTCCACCTGCAAGTTAGTTATATATATAGTCATATTTGAAGTCGAGTTCATCAAAAGTAGTATATAAGGGTCCAACCTAGCCCCAATTTGCCGGCCAAACCTAGGTTCGGATTTGTCGGCCCCACTCCCGGACTACGGAAATTCCTGTCGCTGAGACAACCACTATAGGCTCATTGGCCATGTCTAGCCGCCTGGATATGTAAGTTTCGCATCGATTGCATCGCAGGCTAGGTGTGGATGTTTTATGCTGGGGGTGTGAATGGGAAAAGTCAGGCATAAAGAGTGAAAAACGGTTAGAGTTACAATGACGTCGGTGACGCCACGGTGAGCTCTTGACGTCATGACGACGTTGACCGCAGTCGATGTCCACAGAGGTGAGTGACTGGACGTCCGTAGGGTCTTTGAATAGCCGATGTTTCCCTATAGGTGGCCGTGCCGTTGGTAGACCATGCTGGGCCGGGTCTCAATACCCCTTAACAGGAACAGGGATATCCCTTTTCTGGCTTTCGACCCTTCTTCTCCCTGATCGATTCTGTCCTACTCTGTCGGCTCGAAACAAGGAGCCACTAGAGCAGCCCCTCGAAAATTGACACCTCGGACGACTCATACAGATGTTTGACTGGGGAGCTGCTCCAGAAGCAGCTTTTCGAACGACTCACTGAAATGAGCCTTCGAGGCGAAAATTAGTAATCAAAGAGTTAGTCCCAGCAACTCTTCGAACAATTCTTCTACATCTGGATTATAGTGATCACCAGCATTGACTGACCTGTCAGGCGGCTGTTCGAGCTTGTTGAGGTAGGGGTACTGGAAGATGGGGAAGAGTGGCTGTGCCAGTCTTGATCGGAACGCTCGGTGTAGGGGTCCTGGTTCACTGGCGCAGGTCGCAGAGGCCTGGGTCGTGGAATAAGGTCGACGGGTCTCTGATGTGATTAGAGTATTCGGTCGAGAAGGCAGGGTTAGGGAATCGTGGCGTGAAGGGCTTCTGGAACAAGGGGAAGGGCGACTGTGTCGCTCTTGGTTAAGCGGCAGAGGTAAGGACACCGGGTCAAATACGGGAATGTAAGCCTCTGGACAGGTATGGGGAGCCGGGTCTTCTGAGATAGGATGGCTGTCAAATATGGGAATGTAAGCCACTGGAGCAAGTATGGGGAGCCGAGGCTTCTGAGATAGGGTGGCTGGGGTGGCTGTCGCAAGATAACTAACTTGCAAGTGCAAGATAACTAACCTGCAAGTACAAGATAGCAACTTGCAGGTGGAAGATAGCAACTTGCAGGTGCCAGTCACCCATTTCTGTGGACATCGACAGCGGTCAACTTCGTCATGACGTCGCGAGCTCACCATGGCGTCACCGGTGTCATTGCAACTCTAACCATTTTACTCTTTATACCTGGCGTTTCCCATTCACACCCCCAACACACAGCATCCACACCTAGCCTGCGATGCGAGCGATGCGAAACGTATATAGCCAGGCGACTAGACATGGCCAATGAGCCTATAGTGGTTGTCTCCGCGATAGGAATTTCCGTAGTCCGGAAGGGGGGGGGCGGCAAATTCGAACCCAGGACCGGCAAATTGGGACTAGGTTGGACCCTTATATACTAATTTTGGTGAACTCAACTTCAAATATCACTAAAATGAAGTTCCTCAAATATAACTAACTAGCAGGGTATTCCGCGTTGCACGGGAAAATGTAGGGGTCATATGAAAAGTACCACCCCCCCCCCAAAAAAAAAAAACCCAACAAAATATAAGGGCCGCGTATTTTTCGACCCAGCCCGCCCTACGGGCGGCACACTCAGCCCCGCCCTCCGGGCGGGGCCTTCAATCCCGTCACTTTTTAATACCCCACCATTAGATTCCTGGTAAAAAGTTACCCTTGGTAGACCCCTTTGAGGACCTATATCAGTGAAAT
Organism: Pictodentalium vernedei; assembly: GCA_031216915.1. Classification (NCBI taxonomy): domain Eukaryota; kingdom Metazoa; phylum Mollusca; class Scaphopoda; order Dentaliida; family Dentaliidae; genus Pictodentalium; species Pictodentalium vernedei. Next base: position 173,629,763 of record CM062291.1, on the reverse strand, counting down.
CCATCAATTTTCCCTCTCCCCACCCACCCCACCCCCGCCACTTTTTTAAACACCACCATTAGATTCCTGATAAAAAGTTACCCCAAGTAGACCCCTTTAAAGACTTATATCGGTGAAAAAAAAAATTTGGTCTAACTTTCGGTGCCCCTCCCTGCCTCCACTCCACCCCGCACACTTTTTTAAACCTGACGAAGACCTCCGCCATAAAAAGTACCCCCCCCCCCCCCCCCCGCAAAAAAAATAAAAAAAATAGGGGCCGCGTATTTTTCTACCAAGCCCGCCCTACGGGCGGCACACTTCGCCCCGCCCTCCGGGCGGGGCCTTCGATCTCGTCACTTTTTTTTAAACCCCCACCATTAAATTCCTGGTAAAAAGTTACCCCCTAGTAGACCCCTTTGAGGACCTATATCGGTAAAATTCATCAATTTTGCCCCTCCCCACCCCACCCCGCCACTTTTTTAAACACCACCATTAGATTCCTGATAAAAAGTTACCCCAAGTAGACCCCTTTGAAGACCTGTATCGGTGAAAAAATATTTGGTCATAACTTTCGGTGCCCTTCCCTGCCCCCACTCCCACCCCCACCCCGCACACTTTTTTAAACCTACGAGGACCTCCTCCATAAAAAGTACCCCTAGTAGACCCATTTTGGGTACTCTGGATGGCCTCATATTCATTTCTATAGCGGACAGGCAGACAGACAGACAGAGAGACAGACAGAGAGACAGAGAGACATTCTAAAATATAGTATAGACTTGCAGGTGCAAGATAGTAACTTGCAGGTGCAAGATAGCTATCCTGCACGTGCAAGATAGCAACTTGCAGGTGCAAGATAGCTAACCTGCACGTGCTATATAGCTAACTTGCAGGTGCAAGATAGCTATCCTGCACGTGCAAGATAGCTAACCTGCACGTGCAAGATAGTAACTTGCACGTGCAAGATAGCTAACCTGCACGTGCAAGATAGCTAACTTGCAGGTGCAAGATAGCTATCCTGCACGTGCAAGATAGCTAACCTGCACGTGCAAGATAGTAACTTGCACGTGCAAGATAGCTAACCTGCACGTGCAAAATAGCTAACCTGCACGTGCAAGATAGTAACTTGCAGGTGCAAGATAGCTAACCTGCACGTGCAAGATAGTAATTTGCAGGTGCAAGATAGCTAACTTGCACGTGCAAGATAGAAATAATACTCAACTGGCGCCTCAACGCTTCCGTAATTATCAAAGGTGAACTTTATGTTTTTATTACGATCTTTTCCAAATATTAAGACTTTTGTTTTCCTAAAATTTATACTTAGTTGCCATTTATAGCAATAATCAAAATAAGCTCTCAAAGTTTCATTAAGGCCAGACGCACTATCCGCCAATAGTATTGTATCGTCTGCGTAAAGAAGAGTAACCAACTTTAATAGTCCAAAAATGGTCTCCTCACTCAGATCGGAGAGCGTTAAACATTTGTGACATGTATCAATTAGAAATGATTCTAAATCGTTCAAATAAACAGCAAAAAGTATTGGCGACAAATTTTCCCCTTGACGGACCCCGTTTGCGCAGCTAAATAAGGGGGAATACTTATTATTCACAATAACACACGATTTTATTTCTTTATAAATGCCAACTATTACATCAAGAATTCCCCCTTGGATTCCGTTATTCATAAGTTTATACCACAAGCCTTTCCTCCAGACACTGTCGAATGCTTTTGTCAAGTCAACAAAAGCGCAGTATAGGCTACGTTTACAATTTTTTGTTAATTCTATCAACGCATGTAAAGCAAAAATGTGATCGTGTGCTGAATAATCTTTTCTGAAACCAGCCTGAGTTTCTGATAGGAGATTGTTTTCCTCTAAAAATATCTGCAAACGATTGCTTAATATGACTGTAAACATTTTTGAGACGCAACTTACCAAAGTAATTTGTCGGTAGTTTTCCGGATTATTCATATCTCCCGATTGAAAAATAGGTTTGATTATTCCAACGCCCCAATCTTTGGTAAAATACCTGTTTTCAGAATCAGATTAAACAGTTTGTGGTAAATTAATTTAGTTTTAGGAAAAGTTACTTTTATGTATTCATTCAATATCGGATCGAATGCACGTGCTTTTCCGGACTTCAATTTTTTAACAATTTGCTCTATCTCATTAATTTCAATTGGATCGTTCAGAACTGATGTGCTAAAATTCAATTGCTCATTGGGCACTGTGGGCAGTAATCCCAAGATTGGGTTCTTATTTAGTTTACTGAAGTAATCATAGAAATCTTGTGCCGTAAGGTTAGTATTGTGGCTGTCTTTCTTGTCCAAATTCTGCATTATTCGCCAAAATTCTTTTGTATTTTTTGACTGCAGTTTCCTTATTTTATGTCGGAATGCGGCATCGTGTTTAATTCTACTGCGCCTAATTGTAGCTTTATACTGTTTTCTGGTTTTCAACAAAGTACCCTGATTTATTGATGAGGGGTTAAGTCTATAAGCTTTATGTGCTTTTCTGTAAATTGTTCTTGCCGTAATACACTCAATATTAAACCATGGCATTTTACTGCGTATTGTTTTGTTTTTATATTTATTTTTATTTTTAATTCCAAAAACGTCGTTACCTGCATTTTGCAACAAACTAGTTAGGTATCCAGCTGCAACATTAGCCCAATAGGTCCACGGTCCACTTTCAATTCTAGCCATGCTGGTCTTACACACATAATTGGTATGTGACACAATGCAATAACCTTTCTTATAGAGTCACGGAAGTTATTGTCTTCACTGCACATCGTTTGCAAACCAAGTTTTTGCACTTTGCGCCAGACATCCTGCGAAAAATGATAATAACACCCTTTGCATTTACATAAGATTAAAACATATTTTCCTTCTGTTGATGAAGTGGGAATTGATGAAATGGGAAAATGTAATTTTAGAGGCAGTTGATGAAATGGGAATTGATGAAATGGCAATAAACCTGTACCGATAGGTACAAAGAGGTACCGAGAGGTATGGAAAAAAAGCTTTTTAGAAATGAATGAAAAGTTTCAGCGTGTCGAAGGCGCACAGGGACGATGTGGGATTTCCCTTGCCACCCGCAGGTGCTCGGCACAAGCTGGGAAATCGAAATAAAATTATATCTGATAGCATTTTTGGATCTATAAAATTGGAATATAAATATTAATGTAAAAATTTATATTCCAGTGTGGGTGCGCCATAGCATCGATCTAAAACTGCTAGGATATCGGATATCATTTTTTTTCGATTTCTCAGCTTGTGCAGAGTGTCTGTGTTGCGACCAGATTAAGTTTATTTGCGTATGAATCCACGGGGTTCTCCAAAATACCAGACACCCCCCCCCCCCCCTCCCCTCCTCCTCTCAAAAATACAGTTACGCAGTATTTTAGTATTCGGTAAAATATTTTTTATTTCCTATATTTATCCTATTTGCTTGGAGAGGAGGGAAGTCATTCAAAGGTGCCAATACTTCCCATTACACAAGACCGTTGGGTTGGAATCGGAACGGGGGGGGGGACCTTCGGGAATTTTCTATGTCGCTGATGTCTTTATGTTGAGATGCATTGTCTAGCTTAAAATAAAAAACAGTAATATTCACTAATAATATAATAACATAAAACCACAATCTATATTCTACATATTATGATGTACGTTTAACTCTAACTCTCGTAGATTCAAAAGCAAATAAAGTTATTCGGGTCTCAAGGGATTTCAATCCCGCATCGTCCCTGTGCGCCTTTGGCGCGTCGAAATTTTTCATTCATTCAAATTAGATTTTTGGCCCCCGCTTCCGCCCCTCGTGGATTCATTAGTAGTAAAGTTATTCGAGTCGCTAGGGAAATCCCCTGTAAGAATTAATAGGCTACAAATAAGTTATTCGCGTCTCAAGGGAAATCCTACACAAAATTGATGGATGCAATCAATAAAAAATCAGTTATTAACAATAGATTAATGTAGGTGACAATATTTGTTATCCGATTAACTGTCAACAAGACAAAGGATTAATAACGGGTCCTACTAAATACCAAGGTATACCGAGGTGAAGGAAAATAAGTAAAGGAGAATAGTTTAAAAGGTTTAAATATATGTGCAGATATGCAATTTAGACCTCTGAACAATAAATGCAAGATATACAGACCGAGCTGTCGCCCAAAACTGTTCCTCGGTATTTAGTAAGTCGGTTTGTAATTAATAGGCTACCTCGGTGTCTGGATGAAGTGAGTAAGTGCTAACTGGGTATCACAAGACAGATCACTGTAATATTTGATAAAAGTTAAACCGCCATCAACTTTTATCTCGGTTTTCAATAGGCAGAAATTTTGGCAAATGCCTTTGTTTGCTTTATGCCGTTTATTATGGTTTTGTGGTGTACTGTGATATGTATCGTTCGGCTATGTCCGATATACTCAAAGCTGCAACTTGTATTTAGTACATGTGTATTTACAGTATATTTTTGGCTATTTCGGTTCAGTGTCAACGGCTTTAACTTAGCCTTGGTTTTTTGTTAACACTTTTTGTTTTCGAGGTATTCACCCTCTTTGCCTGACAATTTTTGCAACTGCTGCCGTTTTAGGTATAGACAGTTATTAATTCGTCGATCCCGTTGATCAGCCGTGAGTGCTGACCACGTCTCCTGTGTTACGGCAAGTCTTTTTTCCATCGTTGGCGAATGCAAAATCACTAAACTAAAATCACTTCCGAAAATATCAATTCCTAATGTAATGATATTGGTCTATAGCATAATTTTGGGATGTCAGTGTGTGTCTGTCTTGGTTCGAATACTTTGGATTTTAGTTTAGTTAAAATGTTGATGCCAAATATTTGCAGTCTCCGTAAATTGCCAATACGTCAGTTGAAATTTCTTCGTATACAACAGGGTCCTCAGTCGTGAGAAGTCATGTATCTGAATTAGAGATAATGCTGATCATGTTATTTACGGTTTCTTTGTTATGTATCTTATGAAGGTTGTGGAGCGCATTCTCCTTCAAATGCCCGGCACATAATATGTTTGTTTAGTTTGGGAAGCAGGCTTTGATTGCATTTGCCGACAAAGAGAACTAATTAACAAGTCTCAGTGTGACAGCAATTCACACTGTCGCTTACCGCTGTAAATACTAATTACCAAGTTACCCACGAAATACCGAGGGGATGATTTTTCAGCAAACGCTATTACATTAACACCCATAATTCTCAAATATGGCATAAAAACCATGCACATACTGCTTAAATTTTTGTATATACTCATAATACACAACCCCATACTCTCTTCAGAGTTTTTAACCCCATTCCCACGCCTAGTTTCCTTCACCTCGGAATCCCTCGTATTTAGTATGACCGATTAATAACACTTTTGCGCATACCGAGGAACTTCCACAAAGTTACTTACTGAAATTCAGGGAACTTTCTGCAAACAGACCGACCGGTTGAATAGCTGTCAGTCTATAGTCCTTGTGTCGCTTGATCAGTGTGAGGAAAACTCATGGACCTACCTGGGGAAATGCATTTTTAGTTTAAACAATATTTATTCCAGACTATAAGTGTACATTGTTTCAAGTTAGACAATAATTAACAAAGTTGTGGAAAAGGATTCAGCAGCAAGCACGTGGCTTATGTAAGCTGGTTTCTTAAAGCATATTACACATGACATATAAGGCGAATTATTCGATTCAGCAGCAAGCACGTGGCTTATGTAAGCTGGTTCCTTAAAGCATATTACACATGACATATAAGGCGAATTATTCAATCTGGATGTTCGGATAATAAAAGATTGAACAGAAGAGCTGTGTTGTTGAGAAGAGAAGGTAGAAGATTGTGATAGATATGCAGGATCGGGAGCCAGGAGAGTTGATCTAGCGAAAAACGTAGCTAACCATTCAGCTGAGACAATCTGCTCACAGGGTATTAACGCCTGATAAGTCGTATCCCATGTGGCCTCTTTGCAGTACGAATTAAATATCCCTTTGTCCAACACAAGTAATGGACAGCACCGCTTTCTTTTCTCAATTGTTAAAACGTTTACTGGCAATAATGAATTCGTGCGGTTTTTGGAAATTGTACTTGTTATCGCTTTGGCTATATTCAACACACCCATTTAGCAGTATGTCTATATCAATATATTTAGTTAACTGACCGAGGGTTGCAATTCTCACTCGGTTGAAAAGTGGGCAGTGAAACAAGTAGTGATCAACTGTTTCCCGAACACCGCATACACACAGGGGAGATAAACAGAGATGATTTTGGAAAAGGTGGTCATTTAGATTGCTGCAGGATAGGCGTAATCGACAGTGAATAATTTGTGCTTGGCGCGATTTGTCACCGTAAAAGAAAATAGGAACTAGTATTTTATTCCTGTTCAAGTAATTTGAAAACTCCGATAAGGAGTTATTATTTCGAATGTTTAGGGGCAAATTATTCCAGAGGCGTGTGGTGCTGGGCAGGAATGACATCGAGTGTGACTGGGTTCGACAATAGGGTACCACCAAGTCTTCATTCCTACGGAGCTCGAATCTATGAATTGCAGCCAGTGGTGGGGGAAGTAGGCAAGCTAGATACCCTGGAGTTAATTTGTGATACATTTTAAAATATTGTTTTAATTTGTAATTTTCTCTCCGGGTTTTTAGGGTTTCCCATCCAGTCTCAGCGTAAAGTAGCGACCTACTGACACTTCGTGTCGCTCCTGTTACTATTCTTGCGGCCGGCCTCAAGTTGTATTTGTTCCAGATCATCGCTCTCGGCAATAGTGCAATTGTCCCAAACTGAGCATGAGTATTCAAGGAGAGGGCGAATGAATGCCAAATAGATTTTTTCCAATGTTTTCCGATCAAGGGTAAACTTGTGTCGTCTTAATAAACCAATTCTTTTCCACGCTTTCATTAATATATCAAGGATGTGGTCTCCCCAGGATCCCCGGTCACTGAAAGTGACACCTAAGTGTTTATGGGTGTTTACTTCGCTGATGTCTGTGTTCCACATTCGGATTGGAGGATGAGGGGGTTTATCTCTTTTACGTGTTATAATCATCGATTCCGTTTTCTTGGGATTAAAGGCAACCAACCACTGCTGTGCCCAACGTTCGATCTTTGCAATGTCATCGTTTAAGTGATTTGTGGCTTGTGTTGGGTTTTCGGCTATAATATATAACGAGGTGTCATCAGCAAATAAACGAATATTGCAGAAAATATCGTCGACAATGTCGTTTATGTATATAAGAAACAATAGGGGGCCCAGAATTGATCCCTGTGGTACGCCTGCAGTGGTTCGTTTCCAAGGTGACGTTTCAGCGTTAATTACCACTCGTTGTTCTCGATCTTTCAGATAGGAAACGAACCATTTAAGCAGGTTTCCAGAGATGCCCATCTTTTCCAGCTTGTACAGTAGGCCAGTATGCCATACTTTGTCAAAAGCCTTACTGATGTCACAGAAGACAAAGCGTATTTCTTTTCCTTCATCGAGTCACAGCTAATGGTATTATTTATTTCCGTCAATTGGTAGCATGTTGAATCTTTAGGTGTGAAACCTGATTGGAATGTACTTAGCAGGGCATTTTCTTTAAGGAAGCTAAACACTTGTTTAAAGATACACTTCTCAAAAATTTTCCCTACACAACTGAGAAGCGAGATTGGACGGTAGTTAGACACTAAGCTTGGGTCGTCCTTTTTGAAAACGGGAACTACGTTTGCCTGTTTCCATTGTGTCGGGAAATAGCAGTTTTCAAGAAAATAATTAAACAGGGACGTTAGGGGTCTCGCTAAACTCAGTGAACACTCTTTTAAGACTTTTGGACTAATGTTATCTGGGCCACATGCTTTGGATACTTTCAATGATTTAATTGCTTCAAGGACTTCGCTGCAGCTTATATTAATACTCTCTAAAGTTGGGCGATGCCTACAGTTATTATTCATGGGCAACATTGCACGCGAGTCGTCTAAAGTAGAAATTGTGCAAAAGTATTCGTTGAAGGCTGCCGCTTTTTCAACGTTAGATGACAATGTGTTGTTGTTATACTGCAATGTTGTGATTTCTGATTTGTTGTCACTAAGAAGTTTTTTCAGGGTTTTCCACCACGAGCCCGAGGAGGTGGATGTTTCATTTAGTACATTTTGAATGCGTTCAATATAATTTTGTTTGGATTTTCTAACAGCAGAAATTGTTTGGTTTCTAATGCATTTTTCTTGTGGATAAAACGACTAGATTAAGCCAAAGAGAGGCCTGAGCATATATCTCGGGGGGTCAATAATAAAAAAGTTTCCCCGGGAGACCCCCGAGCCCCAACCGTCCACTGAGAAGTAGATATTCCTACTCGAACTCGCCCCTCGGGGATCTTTGCTTTTCGGCCTCGCGCTTTTCGGCCCCGCGCTTTTAACCTGATGTTTTTCGGCCCGATGTTTTTCGACCCAACGCTTTTCGGCCTCGGGGTTTGGTGCTTTTCGATCTCGGAGATTTCGGGGTTTTTTCAGGTTCTTTCATTTGGGCAATGGAGCCCCCCCCCCCACCCCCCCCCCCCCCCCCCCCACCCACACACACACACACAGGCTTGCGGCTCTTGGGACGTACTTACAGCATATCGTGTTGGGATCCCAACTCCATTTAGAAATATAACTGATCACGCCCCATTGAAATCCCTCTAACTTCGTCCCCATCTTGATTACCCCTCGTTCCCAAATGTTGCACTTCCCACCCAGCCCAGCCTCTTCCCTCCTCCCAACACCCAAAAACAAACTGTTTAGTATTTAGGACAAATTATTCTTTCGTTATACTTCAAGTGAGTCCTATTCTGTCAGACTAATATTTTGGACATTCTCAGAAAAAGTGTTCCAGTATCTTCACCACTTCCAAATTACACATCTGGCACTCCTTGTCTCTGTCTTTCACACCCCACCCCCGAAGCTCCAGCGACCGCACCTCAGATTGAACATCAGTGACCCCCCTCCCCCCCCCCCCCCCCGCCCCCAGATGCCGCCATCCAGGTATTCCTCAAACTGAAATCCCTTATGGCAAGTATATTCTGCCTCGGGTTCAATCAGCTCGAGCAGTATTACCGGGAGGGATATTTGATGATGGCCTCCATGTATAGGTTTCAGGAAACATTTCGGCTGATTTGATGGCATCTCTAGGGTAGGAAAACCACTTACGGAATCCCACTTACAAGGAATCACTTTTATAGTCTGTCTTTGTTTGTAAAATCCGTTTTTCTTCGCGTGAAGGCATGAGAGCGAGGAGAAATACCTCACTGAGGGATAATCACATGGCCCTCATAACTTCATCTGGTATTTAACGATCACGTCCCGTGGAATCCCATTTAGAGAATCCATTTTATAATCTATCTATCTCTCTTTGTAGAATAACTTTTTCTTTGTATGACGGCTGTGAGAAATACCTTATTGAGGTATAACCACATGACCCTAATATCCTCCTCTGGGTATTTAACGCCCACGCCCCGGGGAATCCCTTTCAAGTCTAGTATACATCTGTGGTTATAGAACCCCCTTTTCATCATTTAAGGTCACGAATGCGATGAGGAAATCTCTCAATAAGAAATAATCTATTATTCCCCATATCCTCAACTGGGTCTTTGTGGACTGAAAACAATGGCGATTTGGAGACTAGTGGGGCTATTACAGGATACCTTTCGGGGGGGGGGGTACCTTTTGGGGAATACCTAATTACATATTGATGATATTTTGCGTTGAACAGGAAGTGACGTCAAAGTGAACTCTGCAAGCAGTTATTTTGTTGTTCCATCTCTGATGTGATATCTTGTGTGACGCCACATCGCAATGCATTATTGGAAATTATATGCTGTCAACGTAATGCATGGCATAACGTCTTCGTCATAGTTCAAGGTCATTGCTATGGATCGATCACGTGATCAATGGTGACATCAGTCACATGACCACTGACATTATTGATGAGCCAATAGAGTATGTGACAAGTCAGTGACCTGTGATGGGGGCGCGGTGGCGTTGCAGTAACCGGCTCTCGTCAGATCACCAAAGTTAAGCAACGTCGAGACCGGTTAGTCCTTGGATGGGTGACCGTCTTAGCGAGCGCTTCGGACTCCCGCGTTGTGTCCTTGGGCAAGGCACTTAACCCCAATTGTACACATGGGACACGATGACGCCGTGTACTAAGGCGTACTGCACGTCGATGGTGCTCATGTCTTCAACCAATCTAACCCTGCCTGTGTTGCAGTGCGGAGTTACGATGTTGGGGAGCTGGCAGCTGCTCGTCGTTGCTCGGTGGTTCTCTCCAGGTACTGCGGCTTACTCCACCCGTAAAACTGTCACGGTCATGATTAGCCATTCGTGCATAAGTATGTGACCTTAAACACAAATAAATAAATAAATAAATAAATAAATAAATAAATAAATAAATAAATAAATAAATAGTGACCTGTGATATCATCGACGACGTCATCAAATAAACTGATGAACCATGCATACAATGTTTGTGACACGTAATTATGTATTTGATTCATCGGTTTATTTGAGAAGCCAAGGAGGCCACCAAGACCCAAACCGCCGCCACACCGGGTAACCTGTAGAAATTGATTCTTTAGTCGGTTTTTCAAGCATGTGGAGTGAGCCTCTAAAGCGGTGGTGCTCTTTGAACTGGTTCGCTGCCCTCGTTAACATTTTGAAGAAAGCTTATACACAACTTGAATTATTAAATCATCCAACGAAGTTGGAACGACCTATTGCGATTTTCAGCCTTTTTCCTTTCTTTATTTAATTTACGTTTTCGACATACCAAAATTTAGGGTACTTTCCCTTAATTCACACTCATGAAATTAGGCACATTGATCGGAAATATGAAAATCTCGCCCGGATAATCATTCGTTTTCCGAAATTCTATACACGATGAGGGCAACGCGAATTTTATTGTGTTTTTGATATTTTTCAATATTTTTTAATAGCAACGCCTGTATCAAACTCACCCTCTTCCAAACTGTCTTTGGATATTCCATCTCACTAAAAATCATATCTAAAAATTTGTTTACTCATTGAAAATTCTTAGTCTATCAGATGACGTCACAGGGTCCATAAGTCCGAAAAATTCAAATTTCGCCGATTTTCATGAAATTTTAGTGTGTTGTAGAAATCGAAAAATTAAGAGACAGATGTATTTTTGGGTTTTTTGTTTTGTTTTTGAGGGTACGAAACGCCCAATCTTGGGTACGAAACGTCCAGAAAGTTCGGGTTACGAAACGACCAAATATCTAAACGTCCAAGTGGGTCCGAAACTTCCAGAATACGAAAAGTTCAGAGTACGAAACGTCCAAAGTACGAAACATACAGAAACCGACAAAATGAGGATTCTGTTTTACAGATGATAAGTTGATAGAATGACAAGGGTTAAAATAATCATATGTAATAAATATGATATTTCCCCATCCACTCAGCAGAATATTTGTTATTACCACTTCAGCTGGCGTTCTCTAGTATATTAAAGGAGTTTAGAGGAGCGGTAAAACGCAATAATTCACGACGTCATTCAACCGGAAGCGGGTGGCGGGCGTTAAAGAAAATAAAATTCATTACCCGTCGCCCGCTTCTGACCATGGTAATAATAGTAATAACATGTTTTTTTTCGGGCATCTCGATTTATTAACAGTTTAAAAGTTTATTTCAGAACTTATTCCCATGTAATATGGGGTAAAGTAATAATAAATATACAAAACATGTAAAAATTAGAAGCACGGCCATTGGGGACTGAATAACACCCCTCTGGCTTATTAATGTCCCTCGACTTCGTCTCGGATCAGTAATAAACCCTAGGGTCGTTAATTAAACAATAACATTATTTTTTAGGGCGTTATGGTTCATTAACGGCCCTACGAAAATGATTAACAGCCCAAGGGTCTATTAGTGGCCCGAGACGAAGTCGAGGGCCACTAATAGGCCCAAGGGCTGTTAATCATTTTCGTAGGGCCGTTAATGAACCATAACGCCCGTAAAAAATAATGTTATTTGTATTATTATCACATTTCAAAGAGGTTACATGTTAAACCAAGAAAAATCAAGAAAATCAAGATTGCTATCATTTATATATTATTTCAACACAACTAAAATTCAAGGCACTGAACTTTTCTCCATGTTTTCCAAATCGTCTTTCCCTAACTCACTCGATTGTGACATTTTGAAAAAAATGAACGCTGAAATTTATTGAAAATTGGCGCGTGTCGTCTGTTTATCAACACGGTATTTTTAGCTAAGTATTGTCACGTGATTAATCAGTTGACGCCCAACGCAAACAAGTCCCGAAAGTCATTTGTTGTACACGAGATTAGGAAATTTTAAACTCCGCGATTTTTCATGTCAAAACTATCAACTTTTCCACACCAAACCTTATAAAATCATAAATCGAAATTTTTCCGGAAGTATTACAAATATTTTCACAATATTTAAGGCCCTGGTTCACCTGTGAATAATCTGTTTAAAACTGAAAAATTTACTTAACTCGGCGTGTCGTGCGTTTGCGGTTTTCACCTGGCCGCTTCCCACGCTGATAAATTGAATGCCTAGCACTTTTGATTGCTCATTATTATCATTTTTCACTGTAGTAGATGTGTGAAATTCCCACATAATCATTGTCAGCAACTAACTCATGCCTTAAATGCGAATGTATATCGCAATTCTTTCACGCCAAAGATCACAAAATTCCGCCATCACATCTCTCTTCTCCAAATATTCAAACTCAAAGCAGCGTTCCCTCCCCTACATCCGGGGATGTGCGGGCCGCCGGGCCATATTGAAACGAATTTTTCATTATTGCCCGGGAACCCGGATGTGAACGGAAACATATGAGTTTTGTGCAGCCCCCGAAAATGAAAATATTCGCCAGGGAGTGCCCTATAAAGTGATAATAATATAACAATAACATGATTTTGGAGGGCATTATGGTTCATTAGCGTCCCTGCAGCAATGATGAACAGTCCGAGGGTTTATTAAAGGCCCGAGACGAAGTCGAGGGCCGTTAATAAGCCCAAGGGCTGTTCATCATTGCTGCAGGGCCGCTAATGAATCATGATGCCTGACAACAATCATGTTATTACTATTATTACCACTCCCTGTTACAGCTAACGTGAATCTAAAAATAGCCGGGCCGCGGGCCGCTAATGGCTGTTTATCCCATTATCGCCCGCGGCCCGACTCCGTCGAATGACGTCACTGAAATTATGGAGTTTTAACGGGCCTCCAAACTTATGTTAATCGACTAGTAACTTATAGATTGAGTGGTAATAATAAACCGTAACGCCCCCAAACTCAGGTTATTGTTATATTAATTTGGGGAGGGGGTATATTATTACTATTTATAGGCCCTTAGAATGGAAAGAAACACAAAATAGTTTGAGACATTTTGTTCACATAAATTGCAGAGTCCCCTATTGTACACCGTCATATTTTAGTATTTCGACATGCTACATGTACATGATGTCATAACATTTCACATTTTTCATGTTCACAACTTTTTCAGGTCAATTAGCGAAAAGCAGTTAACTTAATGGTGCCCTTTTAACCTTGGTGTAGCTAGGTTCCTTTTATCTACTGACATCGAAAATAGGAAACTTATGGAGTGGTTCTCATGAGGGAGATACTTCTTCAAATGGTATCTTTTCTTAATAAGTTCAAATGAATTTTAAATGACAATTACACAAATTTAAAGACTGTAAGCGTCTTTCGCCATCGTATCTTTTGAAAAGGAGAACCTCTAATGGTAAATGATCCACCACAAACGGTTTGAAAATGTTAGGTTGCAAAAGCCTAATTGTTTCCCATGTGGCCGTAACTCGGGGTGATTTTTGCGCATTGGAACCTGACGATACACAGACCCTTAGATTGCTTTATTTTTGGGATATCTTCTTTCTGGGATTTAAACGTGCTTAGATTACAGAAAATTGCATTTTCATGTGAACTTTTAAAAATATTGCTGGACCATTGGCCATACACATTCATCTAAATTGAATCCCCATTAATTATAAAAAAAAGTATGCTGGAAAAAATTTCAAAAAACAAATATTAAACAAAAACAATAATTCCACCCCTCCCTCCACTTTCCCCAACCACACACACATGACAAAATTCGAGCATGAAAAATATTTTTTAAAAAATAACAGAAACAATGTGAGAAGTTTGTTGGAACACCAGCATAGTTTCAGCTAAATTTTATGGGCTGCAATTATAAGAGATTAAACTGGAAAGAAAAAAATGCATAATAAACACTAAACAACCCCCTCCCCCACTCACCCCACCCATTACATTTGAGCTAGAGCAGCTAGCAGTAAAAAAAGAAGAACAAAAATTTGGTTAAAATGTGAGAAGGTAATTTCTGGCTGGAATACAAGGTCAGTTTGGAGAAATGAACCTCCATTATCAAAGTACACTGGTTAAATTGGTAAAATAACTGCATAAATTAACACTTTGACAAAATCACTTTAGGAAAATCAACATGACTACTCTTACCTGCCAAATAATAGTGGCCCATCATGGCTGAACAATAGTGATGTCCTGCATTTTTAGTTAAAATTAATAATACTGATGACATTTTTATCCCTTGTCTCACTTCCAAATAATAGTGATGGGCAACATTTCAAAATGTCAGCACTATTATTAATTCTAACTGAAAGTGCAGGCCATCAGTATTACAGTGGAACTCTCTTAATTGAATAGCCACTTTGTCAGTGAAAATTATTCAGTTAACTTAACAGGTGTATTCAATTAACAGAGATTTGGTGCCTTTCCTGTATTCTAGAGATAAACTAAGCATTTACTCTATTATATCTTATTTGAGGCCAATAGGTCTATAAACAAGGGGACTTTGGTGGCTGTCAAGGTAATTTCTCCACGTATTTCAATATTTTTTATTCAGTTAACAGTTTACTTTATAACTCCTATGCAATTAAGAGGTCAAATTGTACTGACAGTAAAGTAAATAGTTTTCTGTTTGGAACTTATTTTCAATTAACAGGGTTATTCTAACAAAAGATATCCAAATTAGAGGGATCCACAGAATTCAGTCTTCACTTTCATTTGGCAGTGAGAGTCATCGACTAATTTTGTTCATTACAATTGATTAATAAAGATTCCTTTGATAATTGTTTTGTCACAATAACTGATTATTTGGTTCACCAGGAACATGGTTTACTGAACGGGTTTCTGACAAAACACTCAGCATCAAATGACCACCATTTATTTACATATATCCACCATGTGGTTTAAGTTGTTTTTAAGTGGAGCAGTGCTTATTTGTAGTGACAAAGAAGATCTGCTTCAATGGTAAATCAACTCCTTATAAATAAATAAATAAATAAATAAATAAAACATCATTTCGACATAATTATGAAAATCCCCTGTATCTGTCAAGGTCGGTAATCTCTCATGAAATCATACTTTACCGAGACTTGAAAATTGAAAAAAAACTCTTTCCTGTTTTGTTTTTAGAACAGAAGCTGCATTTGCCGTAATATTTTTCAAGACCAAATATAGCATTGTAATTGTTGTGACAGGATTTTATTGTACAATTTGCACTCAGTGGTTTATCATTCACACCTCCAGTTTAAACATTATTTATTTCCAAATTCACAATAATACATCAAACTACAAAAACTAACATGAAGTGGATTTGGCAGCAAGCTGGATGCTTTTACAAGGCTGTTTCCACAGGTGAAACATAAGATACATGTAACAGATCAGTATGGTTGCAACTACAGAACTAGATGGTGTCACTTGTGTGCAAAGCACACTATAGTGTATCCCCGCATTTGCATCCTTGACTTTGTATGAATGCTTGATACAAAGATGAAATGTATTATATGACACACTAAAATCATATTGAGTGGCACAGGTGACACAGCTTCGTGCGCACCTACAGACTCCACTGCAACATTTGGGCATGGTTTTAGCGTTTTGAATTACATACATGTACCCTGGGAGCCTTTTGCCGGAAACGGTCTAAGAAAACATGAAAGTGGCAACGGTGGCACCCCAAAAATCAGAAACCTTCGTGCACATCTACAGACCCTACTGCAATTTTTGAGCATAGTTTTAGCATTTCAAATTACATACTCTGGGAGCTTTTCGCCAGAAATGATCTAAGAAAACACGAAAGAAAAAGGGTGGCACCGCCACGTGGCATCTGAAAAATCTGAAACCTTTGTACGCATCTACAGACCTTACTGCAACATTTAAGCATGCGTTTAGCATTTCGAATTACATACCCTAGGAGCCTTTCGCCGGAAACGGTCTAAGAAAACACAAAAGTGGCAATGGTGACACAGCCACTTAGCACCCAAAAAATCCCAAATCTTCCTACGCATTTACAGACTCTACTGCAACATCTCAGCATGGTTTTAGCGTTTCGAATTACATACTCTAGGAGCCTTTTGCCAGAAACGGTCTAAGAAAACTCGAAAGTGGCAATGGTGGCACAGCCATGTGGCACCTGAAAAATCCGAAATCTTTGTGCACATCTACAGACCCTCCTGCAGCATTTGAGCATGGTTTTACCATTTCGAAATACATACTGTAGGAGCCTTTCGCCGGAAATGGTCTAAGAGAACATGAAAGAGGCAACGGTAGCACAGCCACGTGGCACCCCAAAAATCCAAAACCTTCGTGCGCATCTACAGACCCCACTGCAACATTTGAGCATGGTTTTAGGATTTTGAATTACATACCCTAGGAGCCTTTCGCCGGAAACGGTCTAAGAAAACATGAAAGTGGCAACAGCACAGCCACTAGGCAGCTGAAAAATCTGAAACCTTTGTGCACATCTACAGACCCCACTGAAACATTTGAGCATGGTTTTAGCATTTCGAATTACATATCCTAGGAGCCTTTCGCCGGAAACGGTCTAAGAAAACACAAAAGTGGCAACGGTGGCACAGCCACATGGCACCTAAAAAATCTGAAACCTTCGTGCACATCTAGAGACCCTACTGCAACATTTGAGAATGGTTTTAGCGTTTCGAATTACATACCCTAGGAGCCTTTCACCAGAAACGGTCTAAGAAAACACGAAAGTGGCAATGGTGGCGCAGCCACGTGGCAGCTGAAAAATCCGAAGCCTTCGTGCGCATCTACAGACCCCACTGCAACATTTGAGCATGGTTTTAGCGTTTCGAATTACATACCCTAGGAGCCTTTCGCCGGAAACGGTCTAAGAGAACACAAAAGTGGCAATGGTGGCACAGCCACGTGGCACCTGAAAAATCAGAAACCTTCGTGCGCATCTACAGACACCACTGCAACATTTGAGCATGGTTTTAGTGTTTCGAATTACATACCCTAGGAGCCTTTCGACGGAAACGGTCTAAAAAAACACGAAAGTGGCAATGGTGGCGCAGCCACATGGCAGCTGAAAAATCCGAAACCTTCGTGCGCATCTACAGACCCCACTGCAACATTTGAGGATGGTTTTAGCATTTCGAATTACATACCCTAGGAGCCTTTCGTCGGAAAAGGTCTAAGAAAACACAAAAGTGGCAACGGTGGCACAGCCACGTGGCACCCAAAAAATCCAAAACCTTTGTACGCATCTATAGATCATACTGCAACATCTGAGAATAGTTTTAGCATTTCGAATTACATACCCTACGAGACCTTCGGCGGAAACGGTCTAAGAAAACATAAAAGTGGCTAAAGTGGCACAGCCACGTGGCACCCAAAAAATCCGAAACCTTTGTGCACATCTATAGTCCCTACTGCAACATATGAGCATGGTTTGAGCATTTCGAATTACATTCCCTATGAGCCTTTCGCCGGAAAGGATCTAAGAAAACACGAAAGTGGCTACGGTGGCACAGCCACGTGGCACCTGAAAAATCCGAAACCTTTGTGTGCATCTATAGACCCTACTGCAACATATGAGCATGGTTTTAGCATTTCGAATTACATACCCTACGAGCCTTTCGCCGGAAACGGTTCAAGAAAACACAAAAGTGGCTACGGTGGCACAGCCATGTGGCACCCGAAAAATCCAAAACCTTCCTGCACATCTATAGCCCCTACTGCAACATCTGAGCATGGATTTAGCGTTTCGAATTACATATCCTACGAGCCTTTTGCCGGAAACGGTCTAAGAAAACATAAAAGTGGCTACGGTGGCACAGCCACGTGGCACCCGAAAAATCCGAAACCTTTGTGTGCATCTATAGTCCCTACTGCAAGATATGAGCATGGTTTTAGCATTTCGAATTACATTCCCTACGAGCCTTTCGCCGGAAACGATCTAAGAAAACACGAAAGTGGCTACGGTGGCACAGCCACGTGGCACACGAAAAATCTGAAACCATCGTGTGCATCTATAGACCCTACTGCAACATATGAGCATGGTTTTAGCATTTCGAATTACATACCCTACGAGCCTTTCGCCAGAAACGGTTCAAGAAAACACAAAAGTGGCTACGATGGCACAGCCATGTGGCACCCGAAAAATCCGAAACCTTCCTGCGCATCTATAGCCCCTACTGCAACTTCTGAGCATGGATTTAGCGTTTCGAATTACATATCCTACAAGCCTTTTGCCGGAAACGGTCTAAGAAAACACAAAAGTGGCTACAGTGGCACAGCCACGTGGCACCCGAAAAATCCGAAACCTTCGTGCGCATCTATAGACCCTACTGCAACATCTGAGCATGGATTTAGCATTTCGAATTACATATCCTACGAGCCTTTTGCCGGAAACGGTCTAAGAAAACACAAAAGTCAATTTTTTAACTTGGGTAAAATATCAGACATAACCATTTAATTTTTATTTTTTCTAAGTTTAAATTGGTGAAAAAAAGAGAGCATGCGGCCGCCAAAAGGACCATGCGGGAGGGCCTGAGAAACAGATTTTTTATTTTTTTAGGCCTTACAACAAAATAATACAAGAACAAAATAATACAACATAATTAAATTCCTAATCCAGCATGCTTTCTTAACCCTTTACATAAAATCAAAAGCAGACGACACTTGCAAACAAAATTTTTGAATAACTAATTTTTTTCATTTTTTGTCTCATAAACCTAGGTTATGACCCCTCATTGGAACGAGCTCATTCCATAGAGGGGTCATAACTTATGTTTTTGAGACAAAAAATAATAAAAATTAGTTGGCGATGTTTGTGAATAGTACTGACCGGTTTGGGCCGCTACGTTGGGTAAAGGGTTAACAGAATTTCTGCCACAATAAATAGCATAAACTGACGCTTGATCTTGCTTTGCATGTTAGTTGTTGCAAAATATTGTGGGTTGGAATTTCTGTTGAGATATAAACAGCATGGCTGACGTTTTAAAACAGAAAAGGCAGAAAAGTATCACAACACATTATTACTGCACATCCAGGTTATTTAGCATATCCTGCTAACAGGTTATGATGTAAGCTCTTTATTTCTAGGCCTGAGTACCAGTGCAGTAAACTGTTAAATAGTGACTCAAGTTTACATAACATAACGTGGGATCTGAAAATCATGAGAATTTGTTCCCTGTAGTACTGAAATGGTTAACTGGATAATCGGTTTGAAACTGGTTATCTACCTAACCGATTAGAAAAAACGTCAACCGGTTATCCAAAATATCGATAGTGATCGTCATTCCACGTTTAAAACCTAGTAAATCTGCCGCGCCTCCTTTCTGATAGATTACACCTCGAAGCAGCATTGTATATATTGAGAAATAATTGACTTTGGCATTCAAGACTTTGTTAATGATCGGCAGTTTCTGTGAGAACTGAGTAATCGCAGAAACTATTCCGTAGTACGTATACAAATGAACGTTGTTGAGTACTCGACAACGTTCCTTTGTATTCACACTACGGAATAGTTTGAGAATACTGCTTTCCAATTCTTATAGTTTAGATCCCATATTCGGTGAAATAATGGCCACGGATAACCAGATATTATCTGGTTATAGCTCTCGGTTAGTCGGTTACGAAAATCAGCCAACCGTTTCAGCCCTAGTTCCCTGATTGTGAGGTGGGATTGAAAATTTGGAGTGTCCCACCTAAATAGTATAACATTTCTTATGCTAGGAATGTAGCCAAGAGGAATGTATATAAATTTGATGGAGGGTATAGAATCTCTTGAAGGGAGAGGTGAGTGGATTCTCAGCTTTTGGTCTGCTGACAGCATATAATGAAGCAAGAGACCTGAGTTGTGGAGGGAATGGAAGGTGGTGTACCCTGCCATTGACAGGCATGGGGTTGGGGTGCTCCCAGAGAAGTTTAAAAAAATTTATGTATGTCCAAATGACATTATCTGGAGACATTTGAGACTTGATAGAGCAACAGTTTACAACTGAGTGAAATCAGTTCATTGCAAAATGCATAAAAAGTGTGAACAAAACTAAATGCATTGCACAAGTCAAAATTAAAAATGCATGTAATTTATTAAAATGCCTAAACTAATCGAGGTATTTATAAGTTATAATAAACAAATGAATTTTAAGGTAATTTAACTGCTCTTACATATTGTGCCTTTGATCTGGACTGAACTGTTTTGTGACATTTTCCAATTCAAATATTGACCAAACCTGCATATGATATTTTTTTGGTGCCTGGTTTTGTGACAGGTACTGTAGAACTTTTTGTTCCAGTTATTCCAAACTTGGTACCTGCCACAGAGATTAGAACTAGGGTTTCCATCTGTACTGAGAATTCCCAGTTCCCAGTTTGTATTTTTGCAGACCCAATATCTGGATTTTCACCTCTGGGAACTGGGAATAATTTTTGACATGAGGTGACCCTGGCGATCAGAAGTGTCATTAAACCCCAACAAACAAATTACCGGGAATCTCAACCTCATAATTCTAGTTACTTTGATATTACATTTATCGTCAGATAAGTTTGAGGTTTTATTCCATTAATTCCTATTTACCAATAATTTTAACCAGTTAATGCAATTTTATAGCATGCATCAGTTCAACATCTTTTCTCAGAAACGCATAGTGCGATCTAGCCTATGTCTGAATTCTATGAATTATGTTTGTACGCTTTTCATAACCTAATTGAACTGTGCAACATTTCCTTCGGACTTTATTCGTGAAAAAACTGATCTATTTCTGATTGTCAGAGCCAATGACTGTTATGTAAAACGATTGACAGACAAAATACTGGTACTGAAGTTGTATGCGATGAAGATTATCCCGAATATCGCAAATTTAATTTCTTTTTCTTTCATATTTGTTTAATAAAATCCCTTTCATTTTCTCTAAACTTTGCTAAAATTTTGCCAAAAATGATCACCCTGGGTCATTTAGTCTTAAATGCTGTTGGGTGTTATGGGGAGGAAAAAAACTGGGAAATTTTCTGGTTTCCAGATTTTGGGTCCGAAAAATTCCCAGTACGTTTTCAGAAAAAAATAGGGAAATTGGAAACCCTATTAGAACCCAACAGTGTGGTGTTCCAGTTACCATTTTTGACAAGTATTATAGATTTCTGTGAAGGTATATGATGAAGTATTACTCTTGTGGACTGAGCACCCAGTCAAAAGGAGGTTTTGATTCATTCATTCAAGCCTAGAAATATTTATTAAAGGTCTTCATGTATCTGTCACCACGAGAGGCAAAGATCACTATATGTTTGTCAAATTCAGCTTGTCACTTTATCTTCCTAAATTCCAAGGAGGAATTCTGTTAAATTTGTGTCCAATTTACAGTAGAATGTCTAAAATATTATAACTAAGTTTATAATATAATCTTGCCATGCTATTATACTTTGGAAAGATCTCTGAAAGAGCTTTTTCCAATAAGTGATAATAAGGCCACACAATGTTGATCTTCAAACTTATGTTTTTCAAGTCATTTTTTAATAAACATGCATGCGGTCAGCCAATTTTGATGTTATTTTTGAAACTAGTATTTTTCTAAAATTTCACATACTTGGTTTCTTTCATGTTTTAGGCCACATAAATCTGCAGGATAACAAGGGCTGTGGTGTTTTTCAGCCATTTTATTAACTTGGGTAATTTATCTAATACCAGGGTTCATATGGGTCATGGAATCCTGGAAAAGTCATGGAAAATGAAAATATTTTTTCCAAGCCTGGAAGTTTTGAAAAAATGTTTTTAGCTCACCTGACTGAAAGTCAGGATGAGTTATAGTGATCATTCACTGTCCGTCGTCCATGAACATGGTGTTTGCTCCTTCTCCTCCAAAACCGCTGATCCAATTTCAGTTGAATTTGAGGTGATTGCTTGTTCTGATATCGCATTTTGTTTTTGTTCAAATCAACTTGCCCAGCTGAATAGGGAGTTGGTGGAAGAAAATGTTTCAAATTTTTAAAAAAATCTTCTCATGAACGAGTGGGAACAATGACTTGATATATGGTATGGAGCTGCTTCGTTTTGTGGTGTAGAATCAAATTTGTTCAAAGGAAATTCGTGGAGCAATATTCCTTTGTACTGGGAGGGGCAAAATTTTTGCCCCCCCCCCTAAATTTTTGTTTTCTGAACCGATGGTCCAATTTGAACCACATTTGGTATGTGGTATTATTGAGTCATAAGTACTTGATTCACGCAAAAAAGACCCTGTGTCCTCATGGCAACCCCAGGAGTTAAAAATAGAAATATTTTCAAACGCCCATATTTCTCAAACCGAGAACTGTTATTTGGTTTACAGCATCCTTAGGACCAGTAGAATGGAATGGTAAAAAAAATGCCATTGGTTGTGTCAGGGTGTTTTGTAGAGGGTGGTGGGGGGGGGGGGGGGGCATAAAAAAAATGCTGAGTCAGCATATTTGCATTTGCGGAAATTAATAAACTTTTCTTCTCCAGAACCACTGATCAGAATCTTTTGATATTTGGTATACAGCATCCATAGGGAAGTCTGATACAAGTTTGTTAAGCCCCTTGGTTCATCTTTGGGCTCAATACAGCCCAAATTGTAACTTAGGGCAATATGGAGAATAATCTTTAAAATTCTTCTTCAGAACCACCAGTCAGAATCTTTTAATGTTCAGTATACATAATTGTTGTGAGGGGCAGATTCAAGATTGTTCAAAGCAAGTCCCTCAGTTATCATTTGTACATCCATGGGGGCTGAATTTTAACTTTGTGTAATATGGGGGATAATGTTTAAAAATGTTCTTCAGATCCACCAGTCAGAATCTTTTGATATCTGGTATACAGCATCCTTAGGGAGGTTAGATCTAATTTGTTCAAACCATGTCCCTGGGTTAAGATTTGAGCTCTCTACTGGAGCCCAAATTTTAACTTAGTCCAATTTGAGGAATAATCGTTAAAACTCTTCTCAAGAAACACTAGTTAGAATCTTTTAATATATGGTATACAAAATCCTACAGGGGTTGGATTTAAATTTGTTCAACTCATGTCCATCGGTTAATAATTGGGCTTTCTGTGGGAGCCCAAATTTTAACTCAGTGCAATGTGGGAAATAATCTTTAAAAATCTTCTTCTTCAGATCCACCAGTCAGAATCTTTTGATATTTGGTATACAGCATTCTTAGGGAGGTCAGATACAAGTTTGTTAACCCCTTTCACTCTGATGTCAAAATACCAAAATTTCAGGTAGCTGTTTTTTTCCCATAATGCATCTAGAAATTTAACCAATTCAATCTCATTTGACAGAGCTCAATGAGCTCTGTCAAATGAGATTGAATTGGTTAAATTTCTAGTTGCATTATGGGAAATTTTTTCTACCTGAAATTTAGATATTTTGACATCAGTGTGAAGGGGGTTAAAATGAACCAATTTGTCAATATTTGATATGAAATTTCAGGACCTTGTTTATCAACCCTTTACATAAGAAATCATCTGCATAATTTTCAAATTGGTAAAAAAATATAGATTTTCAATAAATTTCACAAAAACCATATCTTGTGTCCCCCTTATTTGAATGAGCTCATTGAGCGCATTCCAATGAGGGGGTCACATGATATAGTTTTATGAAATTCATTTTTTAAAAATGAAGAAAATCTTATTAAATAACAAATTTTGATATTGAGTGCATTGAGTAAAGGATTAAAATCATTTGAGCCTCAGTAAACCTCAGCCTAAACCCACTTTATTGAACTTGGGGCATAAATTTCATGTGAATTTGTTACTCATAAGAGATCCTCTATCCATAAAGTAGATCTGTTTCTAGACGGGTGTTTTTTTATTTTATTTTTTATTTTTGTAATTATTTCTTTGTCATCAAAAGTTCATATGTTTGGATTGTTTTATGTTTTAGTTCTCATAATCTACAGAATAGCATGGGTGGTGGTGTATTTCACTGCTTAAGTGCAAGAAAGCGCCGCAGTGATAAAGCATTGCAAAGCCTTGTTGCACTCAAAGGACAAATTGTTCAATCTTATCAACTTAGGTAAAATGTCAGACATAAACCATTTAATTTTTAGTTTTTCAGATTTGCAATGGTTATAAAAAGAGAGTATACAGCAGCAAAAATGACCATGCAGGAGGGCCTGAGAAACAGATTTTTAACTTTTTTTAGGCCTTATTTATCATTATTTTAGTATTTCAGGTCTGATTGAGAGAATAGTAAGTGATGGCTAACATTAATGATCTCCCTCTGATGTCCAATGTGACAGAAGTATCAGTCTGGCACTACATACTAGATCTATACTGTGATATGGAGATTCAGAGGTTGTGTGGTTCCATTACATTGCTTCTTGACCCCCAAAACTCAGCACTTTTGAAAGATCCAAAAAGGCTGCACAGTGTAAAGACAACATGTAGTTGTACTGTAGATTATCCCTCATCCAGTAATCTTCAGTCAGCAGCAACAACATGCATGTACCAGAAAGATGAACCTTATAATAAAGTGAATAAACATGAGCATCAACCCTTCGCAAATGAAAGGGATATATCTGCGGTGGAGAAGAGGAAGAATACCATCTGCTGTAATAGAGATTTAGATGAAAATGACTCTACTACAGTCCACTATTGCAATGATGGTATATCATTGACAAAACTGAACAATCCCAGAAATGAGGAAACACAGCCACAAGGTGCCTTACGTGTCTCTGATCTGCCTGTTTGCCAGCTAGCTTGTTCAAGTTGTAATAACATTCCTCACACAGGCTTAAAAAGTTGTACTTTACATGAACATGTGAATGTTTGTTCATTTGATGATGAAAGATCTACCAATATTGTTACTGACATAGGATCCCAAATATGCAACCAAAATTGTGTCTCACAGATCATAACAACTGCTTCTAATTTAAGGAATGATGATTTTATTCTTATTTTGGATGCCAGCAATCTGACTGTAAACTCAGTTGATGAAATAAGCTGCTCAAAGTATACATCAGCCATGGAGGAGGTGAGAAATAACAGGAGTACTCTTAGACAACATAATTCTTCTTTGATACAGTTGTCAAGAGAGACAGGGCAAGATCTGGATTATGTGGTAGAAGAAAACTGTATAAAGATATTTAAGGAAGATGTCGAGTCATATGCAAATTATCCAAGGGTTATCAGGATTTCCTATCATACAAACAGGATAGGAGAATCACTGAAGTGGACATATAATCAGGATGGAAAGTAAGATTGCCATAGCAGTTAACTGGTAGAGTGCTAAATTATTTTTGGTCATCAAAATTTGTTTAGGTGTCTTTGCATGGTGACAATTTAAGGGAGAGTGCCTATAGGCACACTCCCATAAATGTTAACAAAGCAAATCCTAACAAACAAACTTATTTAACTTCAAAGGATAATATGAAGAACATCTACAGGATATGATGCCTTCAACTTGCAGCACCTGCACTTCAGAATAAAGCCCAAATATTGGCTTCCAGCACTCTGTCAGTTAAATTAATGCCACATTGCAAATGAAAAATATTAAATTAACAGGAGTATTCAATTAACCCTGCAGGATACTGCCCAGTCATTTTTTTTTTGCACTGGGCAGCAGGTAATCCTCTTATAAAAGGCTTTTTTTGCTGAAACTGGTTTTGAGAAATCATAAAGTATCTGACATACCTGACCACCACTCACTACAATGGGTACAAGCCTGAAAATAAGCAGACTATCCATGAGACTGTCTGTTACATTCAAGCCAGAAAATAAGCAGACTGTCATCTGCAAAATGAGGTACCCAGAGGGTGAATATAGTGATGCTACCCTGCACAGCAGGGTAGCATCACAAAATTTACCCTCTGTGAACCTCATTCTGAATCAAGGTCTCAAGCCAAAACCGAAAGATGTACCTAGAGGATAACTGGCCCACTGTATGGGATAGCATCAGCAAATTCACCCTTTGGGGACCCCATTTTGCAAATGACAGGTTGTTTATATTCAGACTTGAATGGGTAGAACCCTGAGTTTCTACTTTACCCTTTTAAGGCCTATTTCTGTCTTCTGCAACTTCAGAATAGACGACCTTAATGTGTTATCATGAGTAGGTCCTGCTAACAATAAAGAAATTACATAGGCAGTGGTTTCTAGTCAAGTCTTGGCTGCCTGTTAAGGCAGTCAAGACTTGACTAGAAATCACTGTTAAACCAATGGATGTGTACAGGTTGTGGTCAGGTGTGAATTCAGGACAATTGTCCAGGCCCTTACGGGTTACTATAATGGTCATCTCTGGCCAGTAGAGATGGGCAGTATTGGAATTTTGAGGTTGGTATTGGTTTCTGTATTTTAAGGGTGGTACAACTAAGTATCAGTTTGGTATTCAGTATCTGACCTGACTGAGATTGGCTGATAGTGCCAAACTGGAATTCACATCAGGAGAAAAACAGAATAAGTTGTTCTTCTATCATTCTACCACAACACTATAATGCCACTACCAATGAGCTCAACAGTGGCATTCTTTTTTGAACACAAATCCTGTCTACAGTAATTTTTTGACTTGTTCTAAATGCACCCTATTCCTAATATTTTAAGACATATTTCAGGCTTTTGCAATCTCAGTGCATGTGCTCTGACCATGCCATCTTTTGGAGGTCTGCATCAGACAATAGACAAATCACCTGCTAAACAACTGGATATGTAAAGGTTGTAGCCTAGTGGGAATTCAGGACAACTGTCCACGCCATTGAGGGTTTGCAAAACTGAAAAGTAAATCAGGCACTTCTTTAATGAAAGTGAATCTTTCAGCAGTTGTCAAGCCTCAGCAGGGCCTTATAAATAGCAAATATAGGAAAATTTGAACATTCGGACTGTTTCGGTATTCAATGATTGGTGCAGTTCTGTTTTTCAGTATCCCCATGATATCGGCATTGGTTCAGCTTTTCAGTATATTGCCCTTCTCTTCTGGCCAGCACTATTCATAAAAATCACCATTCAAATTTTATTAATTTTTCAACTTTTGCATTTTTAAATAAAACCTCCCCCCCCCCCCCAGTTGTTTCTTGGCAGGTCTTGGCTGCCTATCTACATTCTTTGGCCTTGCAGTTGTGTCTCGGCAAGTCATGGCTGCCTATATATATATAGGCAGCCAAGACTTGCCGAGACACAACTACAAAGCCAAAGAATGTAGATAGGCAGCCAAGACCTGCCAAGAAACAACTGACAAGGTTCTTGGGATGTACATGTAACTTGCAAATGTATCTAAAAACTTCCTGTAGAGGCATATGTTTTGTTGCAATAAAAGTGATGAAAGTCAAAATTAGACCTTCAGGAGGTAAAGATGAATTAAATTTTTATTTGAATGAGAACTGAGATTGGACAATTTTTTATTTTATTTGGGAAAAATCATGCCAAAATGCCAATGGGAAAAGGATCCCATATTCAGCCCTTGTGGACACTTAAAAGAATGTCTGTGAGGTATGTTTTTGAGGCAAAACATTAACTTTTTAAGTCATTCAAGAATTTATTTTTGGCAAGTGTTATTTTCAAGTCATCTTGGGTAAAAGGTTAACACAGATTTGGTAACTTTCCTGTATTCTAGTGATAAACTGAGCATTTCCTCTATTATATCTTATTTGACAGAGCTCTTGGTACCCTCTTGGTACTTTCAGCACTTTTCAGTACTAGTAGATGTATGATAGATGATAGTGGCTTTCAGTACTCAAGCAGTTAAGCAAGAGAAAGACAAAATAATACTTTTTACCATTGTATGATTATTCCTCATATTGCACTAAAATTCAGGCTCCAATAGGGGCCCAAATAGTAATCTAAGGACTTGATTTGAACAAACTGGAATCTGACCCCACTGAGGATAATGTGTACTAAATATCAAAAGATTATGTTGGGTGATTCTGGAGAAGTTCTAAGATTTATAAAGAATATTCCTCATATTGCACCAATAGGGAGCCCAAATATTAACACCAGGACTTGATTGGAACAAACTTGAATCTGACCCCACAAAGGATAATGTGCAACAAATATCAAAACATTATGTTGAGTTGTTCTGGAAAAGAAGTTTTTTAAAGAATATTCCACTGAGTTAAAATTCAGTCTCCAATAGGGAGCCCAAATATTAACCTAGGGACTTGATTTGAACAAACTTGAGTCTGACTCTACTAAATATGAAGTGTACCAATTTACCAAATATCAAAATATTCTGTTAGGTGGTACTGAAGATGATTTTCAAAGAGTATTTCTCATGTTGCAGTTAAAATTCAGGCCCCTTAGAGAGCCAAAATATGAACCTATTGACTTTATTTGACCATACTTGAATCTGCCCCAACAAGGATGTATACCAAAATGCTGATTTCAGAAACTGTGAATCCTGTAGGATATTTTATGTTTCTTTAATTAAGCCAATGGAATGCCGTGTTGTAACACACTGGTGGAAAGGGCTGTGTGAGACCTTTTTCAGCAGTGTATGTCTTTGCCAGTCCTTTTATCTGTCTTATAAAGTACATCTTGGTTCTGGAAGAGTTAACAAGATAATACCAAAGGTAGTTCGAGTAATCTTTCTTGCTGTTTTATAGGATCAAGTTACAGTAAGACTGATCACTTTCCATGCGTGGGCAATATTTCCATGGACGCAATAATATTAGATTCCAAATACTAATTCCAGGAATAATCATCAGAAATTTAATGAATGAAGCACCGGGTACAACCCGGTGCTTCATTTATTAAAATTTTGCTGATGATGATTTTTATTACCTGGTAAATGCATGCGTGAACATCACTGCCCACGCGTGGAATATGACCAGTCCACAGTGATTGTACTGTGTGAAGGAGAATGATAAATGAGACGCCATATTTCTTCCAGTGTAAAAGATAGGCAAATGAAATAATCCTTTGCCCAATTTATGCATACCTGCTTTCTCAAATGCTATGCCTATGTCAGTCCTGGTCTTTTGAGGAGAGCTATAGCTCCTGCCCTCCATGGCTCCTGCAAAATCAATTTAAGGAGAGCCATAATTGCTCTCCTTAAGAGCTGTAATAGCTCTCCTTAAACCTTTAATTCCCTTATTAATAACAGACTAAAGTATAGAATAGCTCTCCTGGCACAGGTTTAGGGAAGCCGTAGTAGCTCCCCTAGATTTTTCAAAAGGCCAGGCCTGCTATGAACTACGTCTAGTATATAACATGTCCTACCAGGTCTTTAACTTAGTCTAATTGGAAGCCCGGCAAATACAGATCCTCAGTCTTGTGGCCTTGTGAGAAAAAAAGCACTGGTATTTTTGCCTTCTCAGCGTCAGTTTCATATACTTCTCAGGTTTTTACCCTCTTAGACTCATAGTTTACAGCATCTTGTTACAGGTCTTTACTGTTATTATTGGTTCTCTCCCTTGAGGTAAAATTTACTTGAGAAATCTTCATGGTTTTCCATTTTCAAACCCAAATCCTATTCAAACGGCTGATTCAAATGTAAATTACACATGATGTTCAATAGGAAATGTCACAGATGCGCATTTTTTAGATCCAAAGCTTTAACCCTTTACCTAATGAATTGGCCACATCCGCCCATATAATTTCCAAATTTAGCAGTTGAAAAAATATTTTTTAAAAGTTTTAGCAAAACCATATCATGTGACCCCTCATTGGAACAAGCTCATTCCAATGAGGGTCACATGATATGGTTTTGTTGAAAGTTTTGGAAAATTTTTGAAAAAAACAATAATTAAAATAATAAATTTTGATATCCTGTGCGTTTGGTAAAGGGTTAAGTATATGCTCATACATCAGTTGCCAGAGAAGGCCTGGAAATCTAGAAAATCAAGGAGTGCAAAACAATTACCCCCCCCCCCCCCCCCCTGCCCCCCTCAGATTGCTTGGGAGAGCAGTTGCACCTGAAATTTTCAATGCAAAAACTTGTATGCTATTTTGGTTATATTTACTTCAAGGTATTAATATTGTGACTGAAAAATTGTACTATATTCAGCTACATTGTGGAAATATTGGCACACACATCTCATTATTAAAGAAGTTGCGTTCAATTCTTATGTGACTGTCTTCTACACTCAAAATGTATCGAAATGCGACACAGAATGGGGCCATGAATTATTGCAAATCAATAAAACATTGACATGAATTATTGCAAATCAATAAAACATTGACAAATCCCCCCCCCCCCCCCCCTCCGAGTTCCAATGTGTTCTCTGTGCCAGTAGGCACAGAGAACACATTGGAACTCAGGGGCGAAATGATAATAGATTTTAAAGGCAGTCCCAAACAGGTCTGGCATTCCAGAAAATCAAGGGGTGCAAAAAATTGCCCTCCTCAATTTTTTCTAGGCGTGCAGAACTCCTGCACTCCTAAAGAATGTCAGGCCTGCCTTCTGCTTGTACAGTCTCATATATGACACTGTAGACACAGATTGCTTTTCTCTGGCAAACTGTGTTTTTTTAAACTTATTTTTCTGTTGCATTGTATGATTTGACTGGTAGGCTCTAAGCTATATTGCATGCATCAGGGAAACATTACCAAAGTATATGTAGACGAAACACTACAAAACTTGAGAGAAAAGTTTCAAATGCTGGATAATTTTGGCACAATTACCTTATTTGGGCGCAGCATTTACTGTCGTTATTGGGGGGAACTTAAAGGCCTTCATACTACTTCAAAAGTTTATGACAGTTAAAATTTATTGTCATGAACATAATTTTCAAATTGATACATAATAGACAGAACGGCATTCGCCTTTGAACTGTCATTTTTTAACGCACAAGATTGATTTGGGTGGTAAAATGACAGTTCGAACACATATGCTGTTCTGTATTTACTGCACGCCTACAGTTTACTAAAAAATTATTAATCGATTTTGGCAGAGGGATAATATAGAACCTTTGGCTTCTTGTTCAATATTATCCCTCAGCTGAAATCGATATGCAGTCCTGTATTTATTGCACGCCTACAGTTTACTAAAAAAATATTTAAAAAACAAATTATTGCCCCAAATAACCCAAACGTAAAAAAGAAATGGTTAAGTAATCTGCACACGTGATCCGTTTTGTTCAAGGACAATACAGAAAAATTTATTGTTCGCTTCAGTTTTTGCAGAAAAAGCATGTATTCTATATAAAAGCATTGGCACGCAATAAACTTTCTTTTTGAGTAGCAGATAACTATTTGTGAATTGATTATTGAAGGAAGTCATGATTGGATTTTGTTAGTTTTTGTTTATTGATATTCACTAACAAATTTGTTAAAAACTGAGGAAACTGTTCAAATTGCATTTTGTCTGTTTAATGTGTTTGATCAATTTTAGAAAGGGAAACTTGTGAAATTTGTAGTGTACTTTCCAGTGGGTCACTTGACAGTATGCTTATATCACTGATGGCTTATATCACTGATGGTGTGGGAAAGGGACTCTGCAATTTGTGTAAAATATTTATCAACTTTCCTGTATTTCTTTCCATTCTTTATATTTTCCCAACAAATACAAAATATTTTGGGTGAAAAAATCTAGAGGATATCTACGCTGTTTTAGTGAATATCTAGAATTATCTCATGAGTGTGGACCTGAAAGTTTTATTTTTCACAAGCGTTTGCTTGAGTGAAAAATAATACTTTAAGGTCCACAAGAATGAGATAATTCCTGATATTCACTAAAATAGTGTGGATTTTCTTTTTTTTATATCCTATGCGACATTTTACTGTGCAATATTCAGCCCAATTTCAATAACAATAACAAAGATCTGGTGATCATTGATTCAAGGCGACGTTCAAGGTGATGTCATGCACCGAAGCGTAATGTAATTTAGGAAGGTACTGAAAAAATTCATTGTATGGACCTGAAAATATTATTTTTCACACGTGCAAGCGCTTATGAAAAAGAAAACTTTCAGGTCCACACTCATGAGATAATTCTCGATACTGACTAAAATAGAGTAGATTTTCTTTTTTATTGTATGCGACGAGACATTTTATTGCAAAAGATTCAGTCCAATTCGACCCAAGATGCATACGTTTCAAAATAATAACAAAGATCAGCTGATCATTCCTTCAAGGCGATGTCATGTGCCAAAGTGTGAAGTCATTTAGGAAGCTACTGGTGGATATTTCTTGATATCTATCGAGTCGATGAATACCGAGAAATATCTTTTAAATAATTTGCGATAATTCATGGGCTAGCATATAATAAATTGTATTTATTAGTTATTCAATGTTTGTTATTCTGTAAACTCATCATAGTGAGTAATAGAATCTGCATCACCAACTTGAAGTGGACTAAAATGGGAGAGAACCATAATTTGTTAGTGTCAGTATGTACCAAAAGGGAGAGGGTTAACCCTTACCCAAATTTAACTGACCCTAAGGATAATGATTTCTCCCAAAGATTTGTCATTTTCCTCGAACAGACATATGGAGTTGGCACATCAGAATGCCAGCATTAATACTGGCAGGAAGAGAGTGCATACAGTTGGCTTGTCCAAAATCTCCCGATCATGGTTTTCATCTGGCAGCAGTTGGGGAAGAAATTACAAGATACCAAGTTGCACAGACTTCCTTGCTTGCCTGACAAAAATATACAATGCTTTGGAGCACTCAGTCGGGCAAAATCTCTTGCTTGCCCGACAAAAATATACACAGATTAGAAAGTGCAATAAATGCTTGACTCAGTATATTGGTAGAATTCAACATTTTGGGGGAGAGTTACTAATAACTAATGATTTTTATGACCATGACCTTTTGAAAGCACCCAGATGGTCAGGCACCTCTACCTAGCTGGTATGTAATTAACTGACAACACTGTCATAAAATTCTTAATAAATTCCCTGCCATGTAAGTATTTTTATTGGAAAGTATATTTGTGGTGTGGAAGTCATTGATAAAAGCAATAAGGTATGTTCCAAATAGTTGGGTGATATGACCAAGCCGTCGGGTACAGATGTTCTGCCCCCCCCCCCCCCCCTAAAAAAAATGAAATAAATAAACCAGGGTTCCCACGGGCCTTGAAAAGCCTGGAAAAGCCTTGAATTTCAAAAATGAAATTCAAGGCCTTGAAAAGCCTTGATTTGGCTCCCTGGGCCTGGAAAAGCCTTAAAAAATGAAGCATTGCGTGCCGAGTTGAGATGAATGAAATACGTCCGAGATGGTTCAAGTGGTTCAGCTACGATAAGCCTGGAAAAACCTTGAATTTAACTTTCTATTAGCCTTGAAACTCCTTGAATTTGGGGCGTATATGGCCTGGAAAAGTCTGGAATTTCATGTCAGGTCAGGTGCAGGAACCCTGTAAATAAAGATTGCTATTTATGGCCCTGATCTTAATAAAATCTGCACCCTCAAAGTCTCTGACAATGACGTAACCCTGGCTGTCAAAGGTGTCATTAAACCCCAATAAATTAATACATAAATAAATAAACAGCCTCAGAGTCAATGGTGCAGAACAATAATTTGTTTCTCTGGGTTATAAGGATCCAAGATATTGCTTCTCCGGGACATAATTTCTTATCAACATGTATATTATGGTTAGTTGGTGTGTCATGTATCATGATAAGATTTCTCTGTACAGTGAAGGTCAAGGATATAGGATAATACATGCAGTTTGTTTCTTTAGGACATACAAATCAACAAAAACAGAGCTAGGCAGGCTTAGATGCCTCTTTTTAGCTCACCTGACTGAAAGTCAGGGCAAGCTATTGTGATCACTTAGCGTCGGCATCTGTTAACTTTGTTTATCAGTCTTCTTCTTCGGAACCAGTGGACCAATTCATTTATCTTTGACTGACTTCGAGGGATAGTGGGATACCCTCTCAAGTTTGTTCAAGAGAAGACGCAAAGTACAGTGGTCTGTGGACAGTGCCTGAAAACCTGAATTCCACTAAAATTTTCTTTTCATAAACCACCAATCACAGTGCTTTGAAATTTGGTGGAGCTTCCTTTTATGCTCAAGATTCAGATTTGTTCAAAGAAAGTTTCCTAGGCAATATTTGGGCTCGTGCTACGAGAGGCAATATTTTTTAACCCCAGAAGCTAAACATAGAAAAAAAGTTAAACTGCACATCTTTCCCAAACTGCACAGAACAATGAATTGTTATATAGTATAGAGTATCCTTAGGACCAGTAGAATTGAATTGAATGGACCCAAAAAATCTCAATTGTTTTTTTCATGGGGTGCCATATGAAGTGTGGGCTAATTAAAAAAATGTTGATTTAGCACTTTCCAAAAATGAGAAAAAGAAGATTTCTCCAAAACTACCAATCAGATTCTTTTGATATTTTGGATACAACATCCATAGGTGGATCCAATTCATGTTTGTGCAAATCAAGTCCCAGGGTTCTTATTTGGGCTCCCCATTGGAATTTTAACTTAATTCTTCAAAAAACCCTTTTGTCCAGATCCACCAGTCAGGATCATTTGATAGTTGATACACAGAATCTTTATGGCGAACAAATTGAGGTTTGTTCAAATTAATTGCATGGGTTCACATTTCGGCTCCTACTGGGCACCAAAATTTTAACTTATTGCAACATGAAGAAAATTCTTCAGGTCCACCAGTCAGAATCTTTTTATATTCACCAACCTTAGGGGGAGGGGTGTAGAGGTGGATCAGATTTAAGTTTGTTTAATTCAGGGTGATCAGTTCGAACTTCAACAGGGTATGAATGTTTTTTCTTTTTTGGGTGCGGAGGTTACAACTTTCTGCCATGATTTTGCCTGAATATTGTTACTTTTCACATTTTGTTTCGTGTGTGGTGGTAAGTGTCCTGGACTGTAACCCATATGCTTACATTGCCTAAGGAGTTGCAGGACTGGAGATAATTAAATGATAGGCCATTGTTAGCAGAAACTATCACATGTGTTCATCTTCCACTCAAGATACTAATCAGTCACCACCAATATTAATTTTCGTGACAAGTTCTAAGAGAGCTTCCCCAAAAAATTGTTGGCCTAATATTGGTAGGCACTGACAAGTGGCCTTCTGTTGGCATCGACAGTGAAAGTAGAGTGAGGCAGAAGCTGCAGAACATTCAGTGCAATTATGCTTCAACTAAGAGCAGAGTAGGCTATATTTCTTAGGCTGTCACTCATTCTGAAGCTATCTGGGACAATTATGTGTGAAATGCCACTCAGTGCATGTATCCATAACTATCGATACTCCATGTACTATGGTTTCTTTGGGGTTGAACCAATGAAGAATTGTGCACTTTTGTGGGAGAACAGCCTCTGACAATACTGCTGATAGAAAATGTGAATACTGCACTGTATTTGGGTAGAGCTGAAAAGGTTAAGGAGTTTTCTTGATCGATTAATCACATGGATTAACCTTGGTTAACTGATTAATCACTTGTACAAATAGATATCTGAATGATTGCCATACCGTTGATGATTTACAGGAAGCAGTGCCTGTTCACTGTCGTTAACAGGCTCTGTTTTACTGGTAAAATAGGACCCAGTCACCAATGCTTGGGAGGTGCAAACCCTCTCTAAAATGGGCAACATGGCTTATGAACGCTCACCCCTGGTCTTGAGTTGATACTCATGTTGTGGTCATAATTAGCTATTGTGCAAAAATATGTGACCTAAAACACAATAAATAAATAAATATTGATGATTTATAGCATGAACCCTTTACCCAACCTAACAAACAAAACCGACTAGGCCTATATACAAAAATCTTCATTCAAATTTATTATGTTTTCAATTTTTGTCTCAAAAACATAGCTTATGACCCCCTCATTGGAACAAGCTCGTTGGGCTTGTTTCAATGAGGGGTCATAAGCTATGTATTTGAGTCAAAAATTGAAAATTTTCAGTAATTCATGAATTTATTTTGGAGGTATCATCTGCTACCCGCAATGGGTAAAGGGTTAAGAATGACCATTTCCAGCCACTGATACAGTATGATGATCATGCAAGTAAACAAGTATGTTAGCAAGTCACATGCATGATTTACCGTGTCTCATATAATTGATGTGTGTCAGTATGACAATGTTTGCCTGTTTTGGAGCAAGTTTGTTCCTTTGTTAACCCATATAATACAGTAGTTCAAAAGTAATGGTTAACTGATCAATTACTTTTTGGATCAATCTAGATGTTGATTATTGATTAATCGATTAATCGGTTAACTGTTTCAGCTCTATATTTGGGTTCAATACGATGGGAGGTAAGTCCAGTTCACTGGATAGAAGCACTAAAACTTGTCTAGAATAGCAGTAGTTTTTCTATTATTTTATTTTATAACGTAGAGCAACTAATTAAGGAGTTATCTTCTTGATTGGAAGTGGGGCCTGGTCATCTTTCTTGGAGTGCTCTGAGTTTCTGCAATATATCTGCATTATATGACTCAAAATGTAAACCAGATCTCTCTGAAATTTAAAGTTGAGAAAAAAACTGAATCTGGTACCGAATCCTCTTTTGGGCTGAAAAAAACTGACACTGATACCAACCTGAAAGTTTCATAACCACCCATCTCTACCTAGCACAATCGTTTCATATTTGGCATACATACTTGTGGGGGCAGATTCAACTATGTTCAAATAATGTCCATGTATTTTGAGTACATGTGGAGCCCAAATTTTAACTTACTGCAATATGATTATTCCTCAAAGCTGTTTTTCTTCACATTCACTCGACAGAAACTTTTGATATTAGGTAAGAAAGACAGTGCTTGTTTACTATGTAACAAGCTTTTTGACTGGTAAAATAGGACCCAGTCACCAATGCTTGGGGTGGAAGTCCTCTAAAATGGGCAACATGGGCATAAAATAAATAAATACATGTTTTTTTAGAGAATATATTTTGATTTAGTTTTAACCCTTTACCTAATGTAACAGGTAAAACCGGCCAGCGCTATTCTCAAAAATTGCCAATTTTCATTATTTTTTTCATTTTTTGTCTCAAAAACATAGGTTATGACCCCTCGTTGGAACGACCTCGTTGAGATCGTTCCAACGAGGGGTCATAACCTATATTTTTGAGTCAAAAAATGAACAAAATTAGTTATTCAAGAATTATTTTTGCAAGTGTCGTCTGCTTTTCAGGTTAGGTAAAGGGTTAACAGGATCTTCAGTAATCTGAACATTGAAATCACACTTTAGCTGGTTGAGTGCCGGAAGCCACTATCATTGTTCTCCTGAAAAGTGCTGAAAGCCACTTTAGAGGCTTTACACTGTGTACATCAGCTTGTTTGCTCAGCAGCACAAAATAAATGGCTTATGTACACTTGTTCTGTTACAATTTGTTGGAGATGAATAAATTTTTGCAACAAAACAATTATTTACGAACATCATCTTTCTAAACTAAGACCCTCGTGCTGGAAGCATGGTATATATGATAAAAAAATGTTTGTGTTCCAAATCACCTTTGAAAAATAATTTAGCACTTCACCAGTCAAAGGTAGTAGAACAAGATCATTCAAATATAAACATTCTGACAGGAGCTTATTGAATGCGTCAGAATATCTACATCATTTGAACTATACTCTCCCAAAAAAGAAAGTGTGCATGCTAAAAAATGACACTAAAAAAAGGTATATATCATTTTCATTCATGGAGAATTTTATTCAATCACAGATGAATCAATTTGTGATCAACACGCGAAATTTCATTGCGCAACGACGAATACTCTTGGTGCCATGTAGAGTCAAAGACATTAAGGGTCAAACACAAAAGTCACACACTCAATATCTGGTATGACCTCCGTCTGCATCGACTACTGCTGTGCATCTACGCCTCATAGAAGCGAACAAGTTAGCATGGAAGTGTTGTGGGATGTTGTTCCATATTCTGATAAGCTGTCTTTGGAGTTCCACAAGCGTTGACGGTGCATGGGGAAGCTGGCGTAGCTGACGTTTCATTTCGTCCCATACGTGCTCAATGGGTGAGAAATCAGGCGAATTTGCGGGGCAGGGAAGAACATCCACTTGTTGTTGCTGCAACACGAGCTGCATGGGGTCGGGCGTTGTCCTGCTGTAGAATGACGTCGGGGCCGTGGCGTTGCAGAAATGGGACAACAACAGGTGTAAGCACTTCATCACGATATCTGGCTGCATTGAGATTGTCATCAATAATGACTAGCTCAGTTCTGTTACGGGCAGTGATGCCACCCCACACCATGAGAGACCCTCCCCCATAACGGTTTCGCTCCACGACACATGGATCTGCGTAGCGTTCGTTTCGACGTCTGTACTCTCTCTGGCGGCCATTTGATGATGAAAGATGGAAACGACATTAATCTGTGAATAAAACACATAGCCACCAGTGTAAGGGATGCCTGAGATGTTGTCTACACCACTGTAGTCGAGCACGACGATGACGTAACGTCAAAATCGGACAGATTGCAGGTCTTCGAGGACGTAAGCCGTATTCTCTCAGCCGGTTGATTACTGTTTGAGGATGTATCCGTCTCAGGTTAGGGATGTTCCTGGCTGTCGTCATTGCCATTTGTTGCCAGTTCCGGAGATGGACGACATGGATATACCGATCGTGTGCAGGGGTGGTAACTCAGGGTCTCCCGGAGCGGGGTCGGTCTCGAACGTCATCATGTTGTGCATGTCGATGGACTAGCCTGTCTACAGCGTTACGGTAGCAGTTCAAATGCTGGGCAACCTCTCTGTGTGTTCTGCCAGCTCTAATCATACCCAGGGCAAGAAGACATTGATTCATTGTCAATCTTGGCATGCTAATGTGGAGTCGTTTTAACAGCAGCGCAAGTTTGAATGTGAACGATAGGAAGGCCTTACTTTAGTGTTTAAATACCCAAGGATTCACACTGCTGCATAAATTTTCAGACTCTCCACGTGCAAGACATGCCTTTTCACAAACGTGCAGCACGTCATTTAACGTTAATGCAATTTTAACGGGGAAAGCTGTTTTTGTGTTCAATATAACTTATTCATGAACAGGTTAACACTCTTTACACCTACGAAATTATTTTTTTAGAGTTTGATCAATTTCTGCAATGCACACTTTCTTTTTTGGGCGAGTATATTTTGGAAGCGAACACTCTCCCAAACAATGCTTTGATTGTAACAAAACAATTTGAGTCCTTATAGGAAGCACTGTTTGTGTCTCAATCCATTTTGTTATCTTTTATCGAGTTTTAGATTTGTGTTTGAAAGGTATATTCAATTAACAGGGTTACACAATTAAGTGGGTTCCACCATATAACAATCAAGTGTACAGTTGTCCTTGTTCCTTGTTACTTTTTAAGTCATTCAACAAAATTAATAGTATAGTAGTTGTTAAGCTTTTTTTATTTTCTTTTCGCTTAAGAACAGATTTTTAATGTACTTGCCCTTCATCTACAGCCTAGAAATGGTTCACACCTCTTGACAACTACAGTAGAGCCCACTTAATTGGATATTTCTTTACTGAATAACCCTGTTAATTGAATATAATTTCCCAACACAAAACCATTTACCATACTTCCAGTCCAAATTGGACCTATAACCTGTCAAGAAATTGCCTTGACTCTCCCCAGTTTTTCTTTGTTTCTTTGTTTATAGACCTATTTGTCCTCAGTACATCCAATACAGGCATATAATCTATTATATCCTGTTTGACAGAGCTCATAATAGAATAAATGCTAAGTTTATCTCTAGAATACAGGAAAGTGACACAATCCCTGTTAACTGAATACTCCAATTAATTGAATAATTTTCATTGGCAACGTGGCTATTCAATTAACAGGATTCCACTGTACTAGTATGTACAAATTTCAAAATCGTTTTAACATTTTCAGATTTCCACCTTTATTCAAAACAGCATTCAATTTCTTTTTTTTCTTTCAACTTTTAATATCAATATCTGCATCAAGCCTCTGTTTCAAACTTCTAAATATCTCGCCTCCAACCAAAACCATACCGGTATCTAAAAATTTGTTTTCGACCTGGAAAATTCCCAATGGTTATGGCCAATTTCAAGGGTGTCATTGCTGAAGTCAGTGTCACAGAAAATTAAATGATGTTGGATTCTCTTGATTTTGGTATTTTGTGGATCTCTAAAAATTAGGAGATAGCTGATTTTGTTTTTCAGTCGAGTTGTGATGAAGCTTTTGTGGCGGGCTTTTGTAAATAATTGGTTTCCGGATGATAACTTGATATGGGTTCAACCCATGTTCATGAAACTTCATAGGTAGGTTGGTATCGGTGAGAGGAAGAACCCTATTAATTTTGGACTCACTAGGTCAAAGGTCAAGGTCGCAGTGACCCCCCAAACATAGTAAATCAAAACAATTGGTTTCCAGATGATAACTTGATAATGGTTCGACCCATGTTCATGAAACTTCATAGTTAGGTTGACATCAGTGAGAGGAAGAACCCTATTTATTTTGGACTCGCTAGGTGAAAGGTCCAAGTCACACTGACCGTCAACATAGTAAATAGTAAATCATAAACAATTGGTTTCCGGATGATAACTTGATAATGTTTCGACCCACATTCATGAAATTTCATAGTTAGGTTGGCATCAGTGAGAGGAAGAACTCTATTTATTTTGGACTTGCTAGGTGAAAGGTCAAGGTCACAGTACTTGATAATGTTTCGACCCACATTCATGAAATTTCATAGTTAGGTTGGCATCAGTGAGAGGAAGAACTCTATTTATTTTGGACTTGCTAGGTGAAAGGTCAAGGTCACAGTGACCTTCAACATAGTAAATCATAAACAATTGGTTTCCGGATGATAACTTGATAATGGTTTGGCCCACATTCATGAAACATCATAGGTAGGTTTGCCAAGGTGAGTGGAAGACCCCTATTTATTTTGGACTCACTAGAACAAAGGCCATGATCACAGTGACCTTGAACATAATAAATCATAAACAATTGGTTTCCAGATGATAATTTGACAATGGTTCCACCTACGTTCATGAAACTTCATAGGTAGGTTGGCCTTGGTGCAAGAAAGAACCCTATTTATTTCGGAATCACTAGGTCAAAGGTCAAGGTCACTGTAACCCTTCACATAGTAAATTGTAAGCAATTCGTTTCCAGACGATAAGTTGATAATGATTAAACCCACTTTTGCGCTGTCACAACTCAACATTGGATCAGTGATCCTATCGGAATTTTTTTCACTTAACATCATTTTTTATGTTTTTACATCAGTTGAAGTTTTTGCACTTTTCAGCTTTTAAATGCCCAAAGTGCCAAATTGTTGACACACATCACTTACTCGTTACTTCACCTATAGATATGAACTGTCACAACATTCTCCTTGGGTTCTAGATCTAGTAAATGCCCTTTTCAAATTTCAACTTCTATCCAACACAACATCAGTTTAAATGTTTTTTCTCTTATCCTTTAATATCACCTTCTGTATCAATGCCCCCTCTTTTACATTTTGGACATATCATCTCCAACAAAAAACATATCTAAAAATATGGTACTGACCTGGGAATTTATTAATGGTTTTGGCTGAATTTAATAGTAACGTTATTGATGTTAGCATCATAAAAATTAAATGACATCAAATTTTTATGAAATTTTAGTCTTTCGTAGACCTAAAAAAATTAGGAGATTGCTGTTTTTTTAGTTTTTCAGTTTATTGCCATTTTTACCCTTTTACATCATTTGAAGTTGAAGTTTAGCGCATTTCAGCTTTTAAATCCCCAAAATGCCAAAGTGGTGACACACAGTACTTACCCATTCAATTAACTGAAGTATTCAATTAACAGGGATTGTTTTCTAGAGATAAACCTAGCATTTATTTTATTATATCTGGTTTGACAGAGCTATATGAGCTCTGTCAAACAAGATATAATAGATTAAATGCCTGTATTGGATGTACTGGGTCCAAATAGGTCTATAAACAAAGGATAACTGTGGAGAGTTGGGGTAATTTCTTGACAGGTTGCAAGACTTTTTATTCAATTAACAGGAATTTACTCTATAACCTTTATTCAATTAACAGGTCAAATTTGTACTGAAGGTATGGTAAATGTAAATGGTTTTGTGTTGGGAAATTATATTCAATTAAAAAGGTTATTCCATTAAGAGACATACAATTAAGTGGCTCCACTGTACTTCACATGTAGTATGAAACTCCACAACCTTCTTCTTGGTAAATACCATTTTAAGATATTTAAATTTCTACCTTTATCCAAAACAATGTCATTTTAAATGTATTTTCTCTATCTTTTAATATCTCCTCCTATATCAAGCTTCCCTCTTTAAAATTTTGGGCTTATCATCTCCTTAAAAAATACATCTAAAAATATGGCACAGACCCGGGAAATTTTATGGCCGAATTTAAAAGTGAGATTATCGATGTTCGCATAAAAAAAAATAAATTACGTCAGATTTTTATGAAATTTTTTTATTTTGTAGACTTCAACAAATGAGGAAATAGCTGTTTTTTAGTTTTTTGATTTTCTCCATTTTTGATGTTTTTACGATTTAGCACTTTTCAGCCTTTACTTCCCCAAATGGTGATACACATAACTTACTCATTACTTCACCTATACATATGAAACTTAACAACCTTATTCTAAACACCACATATACTTCACACTTGACCACCAAAATGCCAGTTAATATGAGTACATGTAAGTAAGAAACATGTGTAAATAGAGATGGGTTTCAAGTTCTTACACAAAATGGGTCCAGGTATGTTAAGTCTCACTATTTTGGAGGGAGACTCACTATTTTCCAGAATGATTTTTTTGTTAAATGAGCCTAAAGTTGGTATTTTGAACAGAATCTCACTATTAAAATCAATAAATTTTACTCTTTAACCCTTTACCCAACAAATCGGCCACATCCGCCCGCATAATATGCGAATTCAGCAGCTGGAAAAAATACTATTTTTCAAAAAATGTCAACAGAACCATATCATGTGATCCCTCTTTGGAACGAGCCCATTGAGCTCGTTCCAATGAGGGGTCACATGATATGGTTGTGTTGACATTTTTTTTAAAAATTGAAAAATGATTTTCAAAATAATAAATTTTGATATCGTCTGCGTTGGGTAAAGGGTTAAGCCATTTAAAAATTAAAATCTCACTATTTTTGCTCAGAAATCTCACTATTTTTGCTCAGAAATCTCACTATTTTTGCTCAGAAATCTCACTATTTTACAATTCATCAGCTTAACATGTCTGAATGGGTCAGGAAACCGAAAAGCACAAACAGAACATGCATGGGGCTCACACATAGTTTCAGGTATTTGGAGTGCAGTGACCACATTCAGCAGAGTTCATAGAAAAAACCCTGAAATATTAGCTGCTCTCAAAAGTTTTGCCACAGTTTGCTCTTTAGGGACAGGACTGCAAATCCACTGTGAGATATGCACTGCTTTCAAGTGAGAGGGAATGATTGTGGATGAACTATACTGCAGCTTCGTATGGCTTGTAAAAGACGGCTGATTTTTAGCTCACCGAAGGGAGCTTAACTTATCACTTGCCGTCTGTCGTCGTCATCCGTCGTCGTCGTCGTGAACATTTTTCAAACGACTTCTCCTTTGAAACCGCTGGTCCAATTTTCACGAAACTTCATGTGGATGTTCATTACTATATGGCAATTCACGTTTGTTCAAATGAAATGGCCACGTCCCTTGGGGGCTCTGTATGGGGCATAACTCTGATAACACCGTATGAATTATAGAAAAATTATTAAAAAATCTTCTTCTTCAGAACCAGTGGGCAGAATCTTTTGATAGTTGGTATGCAGCATCTTGGTATGGATCTGATTCAAGTTTGTTCAAATCGGCCCCCTGGATTCATATTTGGGCTCACTATAGAAGCCCAAATTCAAACTTAGTGCATTTCAGGCAAATTTCTGAAAAAATCTTCTTCTCCAGATCCAGCAGGCAGAATCTTTTGATATTTGGTATACAACATTGTGGGATGGATCTGATTCAAGTTTGTTCAAATCGGCCCCCTGGATTCATATTTGGGCTCAGTATAAAGCCCGAATTCAAACTTAGTGCATTTCAGGCAAATTTCTTAAAAAATCTTCTCAAGATCCAGCAGGCAGAATCTTTTGATATTTGGTATGCAACATTGTGGGGTGGATCTGATTCAAGTTTGTTCAAATCGGCCCCCTGGATTCATATTTGGGCTCACTATAAAAGCTCGAATTCGAACTTAGTGCATTTCAGGCAAATTTCTTCAAAAATCTTCTTCTCCAGATCCAGCAGGCAGAATCTTTTGATATTTGGTATGCAACATTGTGGGGTGGAATGATTCAAGTTTGTTCAAATCGGCTCCCTGGGTTCATATTTGGGCTCAGTATAGGAGCCAAATTTGAACTTAGTGCATTTCAGGCAAATTTCTTTAAAAATCTTCTTCTCAAGATCCAGCAGGCAGAATCTTTTGATATTGGGTATGCAGCATGCTTAGGAGGTGAGATTCAAGTTTGTTCAAGCCAAGTCCCTGGGTTCATATTTGGGCTCACTGTGGTAACCCGAATTATAACTTAGTTCAAAATGAGGAATTTTCTTTAAAAATCTTCTTCTTCAGATCCAGCAGTCAGAATGTTTTGATATTTGATATGCAGCATCCTTAGGGGGGGGTGACATTCAAGTTTGTTCAAGCCATATACCTAGGTCCATATTTGGGCTCACTGTGGGAGCTTGAATTGTTACTTAGTTCGAAATGAGGAATTTTCTTTAAAAATTT
This sequence comes from Pictodentalium vernedei, assembly GCA_031216915.1. Taxonomy (NCBI): domain Eukaryota; kingdom Metazoa; phylum Mollusca; class Scaphopoda; order Dentaliida; family Dentaliidae; genus Pictodentalium; species Pictodentalium vernedei. Next base: position 173,584,928 of record CM062291.1, on the reverse strand, counting down.
TCTTCTTCAGATCCAGCAGTCAGAATGTTTTGATATGTCATGTGTAGCATACTTTGGGGGGTGAGATTCAAGTTTGTTCAAGCCAAGTCCCTGGGTTCATATTTGGGCTCACTGTGGGAGCCCGAATGATAACTTAGTTCAAAATGAGGAATTTTCTTTAAAAATCTTCTTCTTCAGATCCAGCAGATGAATGCTTTTGATATTTGGTATGCCGCGTCCTTAGGGGGGTAAGATTCAAGTTTGTTCAAGCCATGTCCCTAGTTCCATAAAATTTGTCTCTCATGACTTCATTCCTTTGTAGTGTTGATGAACCATGTCTAACTGAATGTGACTCCAAATACTTCTTTGAACCACTTTGTTTGAATTACTTTGCCCGATGAGCGATTAAGGCCCCTTGGGGCCTCTTGTTATCTTTACAGGGGCTAGGGATCTCTCTGTGATGGATGTGCTTCATTGAATGACTTTTAGATATTCGCTGTGCATTCCCAAACCATTTAGTTGTGATTAATGTTGTTTTTTCATTGTAGTATTTGTGTCTTTACACATGGTCATTGGATAAATAACAGATCTTTCTTTCCCAGTCAAGACAATCCTGTAGCCATGTCTACCTGGCAGGCTAATATCTATGTCAAGAATGCGAATATCGTAGTTATGAGTGGTGATGAAAATCCTGTTATAACACAGATGAATGGTAAGCAGTTTTCAAGCCAACCATTTTACAATGATTCATCATGTAATTACATCACTTAATTCTACATACTGCATTACATGGAAATCATCGAGAACGTCTCTTTTTCAAATTTCCTGTTTTCCGTACAGTCAAGAAAGGATGCTGTCTTTATTTACAATGGCATAGCAGGGTTTAGAACCCACGCCGAGAGAGTTTCCTTCACACCCATGAGTGCTGAAAGAAACTCTCTCAGCGTGGTTTCAAATACCCGTTATGCCATTGTAAATAAAGACATTTTACAATGGATTGTACATTTTTAGCTTAACTTGACAAAGTGAAGATAAGTTATTGTCATCATACATATGGAAGTCTGTGAGTCTGTTAGTCTGTGAGTATGTGAGTCTGTTCCCATTTTCTATAGCACATGCTACACCCCGTAGTTCTTGTCCGATCATCACTAAATTTCATGTGCAGATTTGAGGTTATGTCTAAATGAGAACATCCCATTTTGGTTGCGATCGGTCAACCGTGATGGTTGTGTGGGCCCAAAACCTGAAAACCTTTAGCACAGTCTACAGGTTGTATTTATAAAGGGATTGCATTGTAACTTGGTAGGATGACTGTATAATGTCTAAATGAGAACATCCTATTTTGATTGAGTTCGGTCTACTGTGTGTCGTCAACTGTGATGGCTGCAGGGGCATGTTACCTAGATTCCTTTAGAACAGGCTACAGGTTGCATCTTGGAAGGAATTTCATTGTAAATTGGTAGGCAGCCATTTCGTTAGGTAAAGGGCTAAGAACACTTTCTGCAATGAGGGTCCTATCGCAACATCGGACTGTTTTATGGGTGATGGAAGACAGAGTGTCTGGTGTGAACCGCTGAGCAGTCAGGCTCTCCAACTTACTAACCCAACACAAGCAGAGTTAGAAGCAGTTGAAGGAAAGTGCATCATTGATATGCAGTACACTTTGGTACACAGTGCCACCATGCCCCATGTGGTCAATCAGGATTAAGTGCTTTGCTCAAGGACACAGTGCAGGTGGCATCCATATGGATTGAATCATTGACCTTTTGGTTTAAAGTCTAATGAACTAACTAATGAGCCACAACACTTCCTGCAGTTAAAACTAAAGCCTCTCAGTTTTTACTGAGCAGACAAAACCCCAAAAAGAAATTCCTACCCAATCTGAAATTATTTAAGTGCACAACCTGAACATTTTTTTTTCTGGCCTAAACAAGACAACACACTGTGCTTGTATATGAAATAGAGTGCAAATTACATTCAGGCCTAAGTGTTTTGCCCAAGAAAGCAGCACATGATTGAACTGCTGACCTTTTGATTTTTGATTTAAAGCTCAATATTCTTACCACTTCACTCCCTTCCTCTGTTGTATTCATCATACCCCCATTATGGAGAAGTGGGGGTGTATTGTCAATGTCCTCTACATCAGTATATATGTCTGTCCATACATCTGCCTGTACATCTGTTCAGGCTTGTGTTACATGCACAAGAATGTACAGATGGATAGAATCTATCCATCTGTACATTCTTGTGCATGTAACACAAGCCTGAAAATAAGCAGTCTGACATTTGCAGAATGAGGTCCCCAGAGGATGAATTTGATGATGTTATCCCATACAGTGGGCCAATTTATCCTCTGGGTACCTCTTTCTGTTCAGTTTTGAGACCCTGATTCAGATTGAGGTTCTAAAGGAATCTAGGTAACCCTCTGGGAACCTCATTTTGCAGATGACAGGCTGCTTATTTTCTGACTTGATGCAACAACTTCTACATTTTATATCCGATTTTTATCAAATGTCTCAAACATTATGACTAACAAGTGAACATGCATATATTCTAAAATATTTCATGTGTAACATTTTGAACCAGGTTATCCCCCATGAACTTAGATGTGCACAGCGTCTCCAACATTATTTTGATGAAACTTCTTAAACATGGCCACCAATGAGTGAACATCCACATATTTCCAAATTCCCATCTGTGATGATTTTTACCAAGTTATCTCCCCTTCAACTTAGATGATTTGATATAGATTTGTACGTGAGGTTTTTGTGGGTGTAACACCTCCTTCATTAAAGAACCAATTTTGATCAAACTTCTCAAACATTATAACTAACAAGTGGGCATACGCATATTCCAAATTTTTCTATCTGTGACAATTTTAACCAGGCTATCTCCCATGGTCATAGATTTATTGTTGGTTTTTCATGCTCAATATTCAGAGGTGCATTCTAGTGAGCTTGAAATGGGGGTATTAATCACCTTCAGTAATAGTTCTAGTTAAAAAAGCTATTAATTGAAAATAGAATATGTTATTCACTTTAAAAAAATTTCCACAATGCAATATAAGAATTTCCATTAGTTCCCTGAATCCTGCACTGTATGTAACCAACTAACCCTTTTGTTTATATTTACAGCCTTGGTCAGTGAATATTGTCATTTATTATATGCTAGTCAGTGAATTATCGCAAATTATCTAAAAGATATTTCTTGATATCTATTGACTCGATAGATATCGAGAAATATTCCTCAGTAGTTTCCTGTCATCACACTTTGGCGCATGATGTCGCCTTGAAGGAACAATCAGCTGATCTTTGTTATTGTTTTGAAACATACACATTTGGGGTCGAATTGGGCTGAATATTGTGAAATAAAATGTCTTGTAGCATATAATAAAAAAGAAAATTTACTCTATTTTAGTCAGTATCTGGAATTATTTTATGGGTGTGGACCTGAAAGTTCTATTTTCGCGAGTGAAAAATATTTTTTCAGCATCTTCCTAAATGACGTTATTCTTCGGTGCATGACATCGACTTGAAAGAATGATCAGCAGCTTTTTGTCTTGAAACTGTTTGTGGTTGTAGTTTTTAGTCAGCATCTGGAATTATCTCGTGAGTGTGGACCTGAAAGTTTTATTTTTCATGAGCACTTGCACGAGTGAAAAATAATACTTCAGGTCCACACGATGAATTTTTTCAGTATCTTCCTAAATGATGTTATGTTTCCTCACATGATGTCACCTTGAATGTCACCTTGAAGGAACTATCCACAGCTTTTTGTTATTGTCTTGAAACTGTTTGCAGTCGAATGGGGCTGAATATTGCATATTAAAATATCTCGTAGCATATAGTATTGCCCAGCCTTAGTAGGTGTACATTTTGATGCAGTGCGTGATACGGCAGTTACAAGTTTTTTTATAACCATTACGTGTGACTAAGTGTGACACTTTCTGTTCATAAAAAAAAAAATTCATTATTAACTGAGTAACTAACCCTGTACACTATGCAGCCTCAGTGTAAGGGTACATTTCTGTGGTCCATTCCAAATATATTCAGAACTTACCCGACTAGTGTGTCATGTGCAGTTCAATTACAGAATGTTATTCTCAAGGAAACGTTCATTTGACATTACAGGTTATTCAGAATAACCGATATTGTTCAAGATTGCGCTTCTTGTCAAAGAATTAAACGACGACACAGAAAAAGTTGGTTGCATTATCGGCAGCTAACATGAATTCAGTATTCTGTGCACAGGCAGTCGAAAAATTATCAGATTGTATCTTTTTTAATAAAATATATATTATATTATCAATACTAAAAAAAAATTAGTGTTGATAATATAATATATATTTTATTACAATCTGATAAAATCTGATAATAAGCCAAGTGCCTGTGAATGGACATAGATTCGACACTTAATGTAACTGCAATGTGCAAAACTTTTGGAAGCTTTGAACCTTGCAATAACCTTCAACAATGTTTAATTTTATGGTAGAGTGGGACGTGGCTGATACAAATTGGCCTCAACACCGACACAGAATTATAAAGATAGTCTCAGTTTAAATTTCTATGAAATTGGAGAGTCAAAGTATAGGCCTAAGTACCAGGATAAGGCGTTGCCTCACAGAAACTTGGACCGTATATATATATATGGGGCCAACAGGAGTCATAGATTACGGCTCCCTTCTAAAGAGGTCAGTTGTGCAGTGTCCATTCGGGGACAAGGGGAGGGTCCAGTCAAAATGCCAAGTTGCATAATTTAATCACCTACTGGATGAGATTTTATGCATGTTGGGCTGTAGAACATGGGAATTTAAGAGTCCGAAAGATTTACCATATAATACGGCAGTAAAGGTCGTAAAAAGAAATGGAGGTAGGGGGCATGTGTTGGACACCAGTCTAAAAAAAGTCGACTGAAAGACCAGGTGGGTGTCAGATGTTTGGGCCCGGTGTATAAAGTTTGTAGAGCTGCATGGGATTTGCCCCGTGTCCTCGCGAATTAAAGCGAACGGGCCATAGCAGTACAATGTTACATGGATTATAGCATGATAAAGCCCTTTTAGGTGGTGCACGGTTGAGTCAAAAAGGCTTTATACTAGAGTGACATCACAAAAGAGTCACAAGCACAAGCAAGCGATGTCGGGGTGAGAGGAAGGCTGTGCTCTGAGAATGTTCCAGTCATTGTAACAAGGGGTGTGTGTCTGTGGGGGGGTACAGTGTTATATAGGGTACAACAGGCTACGGAAAGAAAGCATTGTGCAATAGCTTCGGTAAAAGCATAGGGTCGCTATACTAGAGTGGAGCTGTATTGGAAAGGTCCATAAGCTCCAGTGACTTTTAGACCCCGCTGACCGATAGACCACATCCTGGAAAATCCAACGGATTTGTTTACGTAAATAAAACTGTTCCAGTGGTCATGGACCTTCTTCAGAGACCCTTACCACGGGCATAGGGATGAAGGTGGGCTTCTAGCCCTATACTATACATACCAACACATACCGTCACAAGTCTGATGCACCAGTCAGTGAGTCACCGTGCTCCCCATTAGTTGCTTTTAAAATATTACTATGACAGGTCATTAATTGGTTAAAACAGATAAGGCCAACGTAATCTGTTATATCAGATTATTCGTTGGTTATAACTGAATAAAAACTATTAAAACAGATTATTAGTTGGTTAAACCCATTACTAATCTGTTAATTTATTTATTTATTTATTTATTGATGTTTAAGGTCACATATTTATGCACAATGGCTAATCATGACCGTGACAGTTACGGGTGGAGGAAGCCTGAGTACCCGGACAGAACCACCGAGCAACGACGAGCAGCTGCCAGCTCCCCAACATCGTAACTCCACACTGCAGCATAGGCAGGGTTAGTTTGGTTGAAGACATGCGTACAATCGACGTGCAGTACGCCTTAGTACATGGTGTCATCGTGCCCCCACATGGGCAATGGGGGTGAAGTGTCTTGCCCAAGGACACAACGCGGTTGCCGCAGGTGGGACTAATCTGTTAAAACAAATTATGAATCTGTTGTAACGTATAAATAACTGTAGATGGGTTGGCACTAATTCACTACCATTGAAAACAAATTTCGGCCTTAAGATTTGTGGTATGCAAAACCTTATAAGGCAGTGCACAATACTGCGCATGTTTAGAATAACGTTTATTCCTCCTGGTGAGGTGGATTAACCCTTTACCTAACATGAAAAGCAGACGACACTCGCAAAAAAATGTCTTGAACAACTATTTTTTTTCTTTTTTTGTCTCCAAAACATAGGTTATGACCCCTCGTTGGAACGAGCTCGACGAGTGGGAGATGATTAGTTTCGTTGGTTTTTGCCTGTAACTTTTATTTTTCATTTAATGCTTTCAAAAAGTTCTTCAAAACTCCAAAGCAAAGATCTTGAGAATGTATCATGAATCATGTAAAAAATGCTGAATGACATTCGTTTCAATGGTGGTACAACCAAAAATACTTTTCATTTCCAGGACATTGAACAATATCCCTCAACAAGTTTTTCCCTTTTTCGTAGTTCAGCCTCAGGGTTTAAAACAGACATCCAGTTCTCTCGGGTGAAATGTAGATTAGGATGTTTTCTTATGTTGTGGCTCTCATATTTTGCAATGAACCAACAACAGCCATTGAATAACCATTTTTTTAAAATTTTTTTATTTTACAGAATGGTTTCAGTATTGCTATTATTCAACAATGCAGATGCCATCTTCTACAGTTGGATTTTGTGTTGGTCAGTGGGAGATGATTAGTTTCATTGGTAATTCAACACTCAGTGCTATCAAGTAAGTTTTATCATTTTTGTGTGTGAGGAAAGTATTTCCAGTTCCCAAACAGGTACATTTGATGAGTTTAAACTTTAACCCAACGTAACGGTCAAAACCTGCCAGCGCTTTTCACAAAAATCGCCAATTAATTTTCATTATTTTTTTCATATTTTGTCTCAAACACATAGGTTAAGGCCTTTCTTTGGAACGAGCTAAATTAGCTCATTCCAAAGAGGGGTCATAAGCTATGTTTTTGAGACAAGAAATGAAAAAAATTAGTTATTCAAGAATTTTGTTTGCAAGTGTCATTTGCTTTTCATGTTAGGTAAAGGGTTAATTGCAGCTTTTTTGAAACACAGATTTGTGATTGACTATTGTTGTTGTAGCAGCTTGATAGAACTGTAGAATGTTTGCAGCACACCAAAAAGATGATATTTCTGATCTCATAAAATTATCTTGTGAGACAACTTAATGGTAGTTTTTAAAATGGGCTGGTAAATTGCAATTCCAAACTCCTTTGCTGAGTGCACGTGAAACATTCACATCATTGTTTAGTGTCTCAGTGGTGAGGTTGGAATTCTTTCCAATAAAATCTCTATCAACAGTGCAAATCTACTTTTTTTCACAGAATGATTATCATAATGATGGTGGTACATCTGCTCCTGTTACCAGGGTGAGGTTGAGATAAATGATAGAATGCTCGTAATTCTAAGCCTGAGAACAAATTTTGTGCATAATAACGTGGAATATATCTTTACTTGTTGCCACCAAAAGGAAGACATGATATGGTATCTTTGTGCATAATTTTCTCTTGAATACAGAGAACAACGTGAAACGCTGAACATATCTTTACTTGTTGCCACCCAAGGAAGATATGAAACTGTGATTTTATAAATGGGTTTGTGATTAGAAGCTAGGCAGCTACTTGCCAGGCAATAAATCGACCTGTAAGATGTATGCCCATCTCGAACAATTTTTTAATTCTCATTTAACAATTTGGATGAGCGTGATGCTAAATTTTACGTTCCCATGATGCTGTATACATTGGTTCGGCACTTAACATAACGGAATATAAATTAGTCAAAAATGAAATCCACTTAGAAAGGAGTAATCTCCTGAGCATGACAGCAATTTGACAAAATTATAAAAAGTATTTGATGAAGTATATGATAAACAAAATATGGAATTTGTGTTTCTCACAGAGTATATTTATGAAACTTGTCTGAATTTCCAATTTTCAAAACTTGTTTCATAAAAGTAATATACAAACCACATGGTAAATGCATGTAAATAATGTTGGGGTTTTTGTGGAGTGTTTTTGACAGTAATCAGTCCAGTAAGCCTTTCTTCTGGTGAACCCAATAATCAGTTATTGTGACAAAACAATTAACAAAGTCCTTTTTAATCAAATGTAGATGAACTGAATACCCAGGTAAGTAAGCCTAAAGTGAATTCTGGCATGACTTGTGTCCATCCATCTGAGTTCCGAAGCTGACTGAATGTGTACTCTAGATTTTTATGATGGAAGAGATCAGTTTGATAAAACCAAGTCAAGATGGATCATGAAAAACAAACAAAAATAGTGTTATGCATTTCTTTTCTGTCAGGTCATGTCTACAGTACTGGAGGGAGAAAAGTGGAAAGATGATTCGTTAGGATCATGACCGGGTCAGAATCTGCTCAAAACTTTCCTTCTGGTTTTGTGATCACAGTAATGTAATGCCCAAAGTAGAGCTCTGTATAGATTGTTGGCTAAATTGCTAGTTGTCTGCAAAAAAGTTTTGGGAACTTCCAAAGGCCAAAGAAGGGGGTGGGATTGTAGTTTTACACCAGACCCTGACCCATCCCAGTAGCAAAAATAGGCATGCAGTATGCTTACATTGATTTGGTACTAGCAAGTGAGTGTACAGGTAAGTGTAACCCACCAGGTTACACTTACCTGTACACTCACTTACTAGACCAGTTGAAACTTGAGTGTATTTACTATTCATGGACCATAAGGTAAACTACCCAGTGCAATGTGAACTCCAGGTTTGCTTGTTGGATCAATTCCACTGGTCTAACAAGTGATGGTGTGGACCAGTACACTGGGTGATCATGTACCAAATCGAGCTCGTTCTAATAAAAGGGTCACATGATATGATTTTCTTGAAATTTTGTGAAATAATTTTTAAAAAATAACTAAAATACAAAATTTTGATATTGTGTGCATTGGGTAAAGGGGTAACATGCTTACTATGAAGCATTAATTTGTATTGCATAGTAAAATGTTAATTATTGCTCTCTTTGTGAAACAGGGAGAATGTTTGCTGCATCCATGTGAACAGTGAGTGTCCAGTGAATTTTTCAACTGATGAACACATTCCATGCCGTCTGTTTGCATCCAAATCATTGATAATGACTTCACAAATGGAAATACTGAGAGGTTATGTGGAGAAATGCTTTACTGTACTTCATTCCATATTGGGACAATTTCCATTCAAGAGATTAGATGTAGTGATTGTTCCATCATCATTTGACAGTCTTGGAATGGCTAAGTATGTTTACCGGACATATTTAATAGAGAACTCGGGGAGTTTTTAGCTCACCGAAGGGAGCTTAACTTATCACTTGCTGTCCGTCGTCCGCCGTCGTCCGTCATGAACTTTACATTATCGACTACTCACAAACTACTGGATCAAATTGAACCAAATTTGGCGTGCATGTTTCCTATCATATGTTAATTCAAACTGTACAAATAAACTTGCCACACCCACAGGGGGCACCACAAGGGGCATAACTCTGATAGCACCCATGAATTTCTTTCCAAAATTTAAAAAAATCTTCTTCTTCAGATCCACCAGACAGAATTTTTTCCTATTTGGTATACATCATCTCTATGGGGGTCAGATTCAAGTTTGTTCAAATTGAGTCCCGGGGTTCAAATTTAGGCTCCCTATGGGAGCCCAAATTTTAACTTAGTGCAAAATGAGGATTATTCTTTCAAAATCTTCTTCTTCAGATCCACCAGTCAGAATCATTTCATATTTGGTATACAACATCTCCAGGGAGGTCAGATTCTAGTTTGTGCAAATCGAGTTCCTGTGTGCACATTTGGGCTCCCTATGAGAGCCCGAATTTTAACTTAGTGCAATATGAGGACTTTTCTTTCAAAATCTTCTTCTTCAGATCCACCAGTCAGAATCATTTCATATTAAGTATACAACATCTCCAGGGAGGTCAGATTCAAGTTTGTACAAATCGAGTTCCTGGGTTCACATTTGGGCTCCCTATGGGAGCCCGAATTTTAACTTAGTGTTAGTGCGATATGAGGACTTTTCTTTAAACATCTTTTTCAGATCTACTATTAAGAATATTTTGATATTTGGTATGCAGCATCCTTGAGAGGGGGGGCGGGGGTGGAGGGGGGGGGGGGAGATTCAAGTTTGTTCAAGCCAATTCCCTGGGTTCATATTTAGGCTGAAAATTTGGGGTCCCGTTCCAGACTTGGAAATTTTGGACCAAAATCCGGAAATTTTTTTTTGTTTTTTTATGTGTATCGGTCAATTTTAAGACAAAAAAATATTTTTTTTTTTACACTGAAAATTTGGGGGCCGGGTGGGACTTCGAAGAAAATTTTGGACCAAAATCCGGAATTTTTTTTGTTTGTTTTTTTATGTGTTTTGGTCAATTTTAAGACAATAAAATTTTTTTTTTTTACACTGAAAATTTGGAGACCAGGTGGGACTTAGAAATTTTGGGACCAAAATCCGGAATTTTTTTTTTTTTTTTTATGTATTTTGGTAAATTTTAAGACAAAAAAAAACTTTAGGCTGAAAATATTTTGTTTGGGACTTCGAAAATTTCCGAACAAAAATAAAACTTTAGGCTGAAAATATTTTGTTTGGGACTTCGAAAATTTCCGAACAAAAATAAAAAAAATCTGTTTTTTATGCTTTTATCTCAATTTTGGGACGTAAAAGTGCAGGAACTGAAAATAGAAGGAAAATCCTGTGTATTATGTGGGCACATTCGCTTAATCTAGTTGGTATGTGCTTTTCTTAGAAGGGGCGTATGCAGCTTATTCAAGTCAAGTCCCTGGTTTGATATTTAGACTACCATGTCATGTCAGGTGAGTGCCCTCAGGCCCCCCTGGGGCCTTTTGTTTGTGGTTCTGCTATGATTTGTGCATTGTACTTCACTTGGATATTTGGCACATGCCCTAGATTTGTTTGGCAGAGTCTACAGTTCATATTTATGAAGTGATTTCATTGTAACTTGGTAGGATGAATCGGTATTATGTCTAGATGAGACTGTCCTATTTTGGTCACGATCGGTCAGCCTTTAGTGCCATTTGGGCATGATACATGTGTCCAATATTGCCATTCAAAATTGATTACTTTTCACATTTCACCTGCTTTTTGCATTTGTCCAATGCTTCTGATGTGTCATTGGGACAAACTCAGTCCAGTGAGGGGACATTAGCGATGTTTTTGAGGAAAAGAATTTCAAAGAAAAGTGTCCTATTGTGATTGGTCACTTTGCTGAGTTACCTACAGCTATGTTCAGGTTTTTATGGGGTAATAAAATCCTGCAATGCTCTTTGTAGTCAAGGGAGGTAAATCTCAATTGATAGTTGAACTGAGAAGATGATTATATCCAAAACTAAAGTTACATATTTTTTTAAATTTGAAGAAAATATATGCGAGCCAAACAGACCAAAATTAGAGGTAACTAACGCAATAAATACTGACAAAAAGCCTGACACCATCTTTCAACGTTATTCAACAGAGCGATGTGATTAATATGCCTACTTTATTATTACTAAATTCTTGAGCCACCACAAAGTAAATCTTCTGTTTCTCAGTCCATTTGTAAAACTGCATGTGGGCGGGCGTTTTTTATTTTATTTTGGTAATTATTTCTTTGCTATTAAAAATTTATGTTCTAGGTTTGTTTTATGCCTTAGGCCTCAGAGTAGAATGGGTGGGGGTATATTTTGTTCCTTGAGTACAAGAAGGCTCTGCAATGCTAAAGCATTGCAATGCCTTGTTGCACTCAAAGGGCAAATTTGTCAGTTTTATTAACTTGGGTAAAATGTCAGACATAAACCATTTAATTTATACTTTTTTAAGTTGGTTATAAAAAGAGAGCATGTGGTAGCCAAAAGGACCTTGTCAGAGGGCCTGAGAAACAGATTTTTAACTTTTTTTACACCTTATGAAGCATCATCTTGTCAATCTCAGTTATTACCCTTTACCTAACTTAGCAACCATATCTTGCCACCAGTATTCTAAAAAAACACCCTAAAATTATTTTTGTTTCATTTATTGAACCAAAAAGATAGGATATTACCCCATTTTGGAATGTGCATAAGCTTGTTGAGCCTTTTCCACTGAGGTGTCATAAGCTATGTTTTTGAGGCAAAATATAAAAAATGCAAAAATAAAAAGAATTTTTTTTTTTGCATGTCATCTCCTAGCAGGCTTTTAGATTTTTCCAATCTGGGTACAGTCTAGAGTTACTGGAATGACCAACGTTCATCCCACTGGCAGATAAACTGAAAACTTAACTCTAAGAAATGCCATTTTCTTTTTTCTCTAATGACTAAAAATAGCTATTAAACTACCGATCAAACTGGATTAGAAAGCAAGGAAAAAACAAGCCAAACTATCTGTCATGTCTAAAATTTGGGCTTATTTTTGGAATTTGGGAACAGCCATTATGTCTGATTTTGGCTGTCACTTTGGGTAAAGGGTTAACTGGTGGTAAATTATTTTTCAAAGGTGATTTTTAGCACGCAGATTCTTTTTCAAAGATACCATGCCACATACAATTTGAGTCTTACACGTTTTTGTTCATAAATAAATGTTTTGTAACAATTTATGGGAGAGTGCTTCCTGGCACTTAATAAATTATAACAAAACAATTTTATATTCTTAATACTGACTAGCAAGCAACAAGCTAATGCATAATGCATTATGTGGAAAGCCACTAAAGTGGCTTTCAGCACTTTTAAATAGAGCCATGATAGAGGCATCTAGCACTCAACCAATTAATGAGCATTCATTACGAATGACCTAATTATGACTTTGAAAGATTTTATGGACTGAAAACCAGTGCCCAATCAGGCAATCATGAGAAAATTTTTCCAAATAATAGTCCCATCATCTTGACACTACTTTCTAGTCAAGTCTTGATTATCTATGCCAACAGCCAAGACTTGAATGGTGCACATTACCAATCCGCCAGATTTGAAGATTATGTTGTTGTAGAAATCTTAGACAGTTGTTCAATTCTCCCAAGTCTGAGGGTAAAGCAGTATGTCTCTATCCATTTAGGGGGATAAATTGTTTTCAAAGTTTTACTGTTTGCAAATTATTTTGGTGGCAGATTTTGATACTGTGGGATATTAACTCTTAACCCGCAGAGTATTTTCTAAATATTTTTCGTCAAATCTATCGCTAGTCATAAAGCACCCTTGACTAGATCTGATGCAGGCCTGAAAATAAGCAGTCTGACATTTGCAGAACGAGGTTTCCAGAGGGTGAATTTGATGATGCTATCCCATACAGTGGGCCAATTTATCCTCTGGGTACTTCTTTTTGTTTAGTTTTGAGACCCTGATTCAGAATGAGGTTCACAGTGGGTAAATTTAGTGATGCTACCCTGCTGTGCAGGGTAGCATCACTAAATTCACCCTCTGGGGACCTCATTTTGCAGATGACAGTCTGCTTATTTTCTTGCTTGATCTGATGAAAAATTCATCTAAATTTATCTCCAGGAATCATGGATGAAAAAAATTCATACAATTTACAGAGGAAAAATTTGATTAATGTGCCCAAATTATACTTATATCAGTGGGAATAGAAATCCTGTCCTGGGCAGGAATATCCTCCAGCACCATGCAAGGAGTTAATAGTTTGTTGTATCATTCCACTTTTCAGCCCAAGTGTACTGTATTTATCACAATCTTTGTTAACTGGTGATGGGAGTTTGTTTTCTCGAGTAGCCCATGAGATATGTCATTCTTGGTTTGGTTTGATTATTGGGCCTAAAGACTGGACAGAAGAGTGGCTGACTGAAGGTTTTTGTACATATTTAGAAGATATTGTACATGCTGCAGTGATGCAAGTAAGTTTCATTAACTTAAAGAGTGCTAGAAGCCACTATCATGGCTCTGTTGAAAAGTGCTGAAAGCCACTTTAGTGGCTTTACCCTGTTTGCATTCGCTTGTTTGCTCAATGGTAGAATAAACCTTTTTGTATAAAATTGTTTTGTTACAATTTATTGGAGAGTGCCAATAGGCACTCTCCAATAAATTGGTACAAACCAAGTATTTATGACAAAAATATTACTAAACTAATGCACCCTTACTGGTAGCATGGAGTCTATGAAAAAAAAAATACTCATCTTACAAATCACCCTTGAAAAATAAGTTAGCACTCTACCAATTAAAATCCATTACTTGACAAGTTTACATTTAATGGGATCGCAGTGGCTCAGTGGTAGACTGTTGGACTTCTATGCTAGAGGTCCTGAGTTCGATCCCCGTCCGGGACGACCCGCATTGTGTCCTTGGGCAAGGCACTTTATCCTGGTTGCCTACATGGGGGCATGATGACACCGTGTTCTTAGGCATCCCACATGTCGATGATGCACATGGCTGTAACCCTGCTTGAGCGGGGAGCTTGAACAGAGTTAGAATGTTGAGGCACTGACAATTGCTCGTCGATGCTCTGTGATTCTCTCCAGGTACTCCGGCTTCCTCCACCCGTAAAACTGTCATAGTCATGATTGCTATTGTGCATAAGTATGTGACCCTAAACACCAATAAATAAATAGTGTACATGAAATAATTAATCTGTAGATTTATGAATTTCAAGCATGAATATCGTAACATTTCTGTCATAAGTATCTTTGTAAACTGCACCATTATACAGACTTATATTTCACATGTGACAATAACTTTGTGTTCCTGATAGCATGGAACTTTGAAATTGCTGTGATTAGTAATGTTATCTGTAGATCTTATATATAGGTTTATATAACATTTAACATAACTTGTTTGCTCAATGGTAGAATAAACCTTTTTAAAAAAAATTGTTTTGTTACAATTTATTGATGGCAAATTGACGAAGTTATATAAAATATTTGATGAAGTGTAGGTTTATGTAATATATAATATATAGGTATTACTAGTTACAAGCCTGAAAATAAGGAATCTGTCATTTGCAAAATGAGGTCCCCAGAGGGTGAATTTGCTGATGCTATCCCATACAGTTGGTCAATTTATCCTCTGCTTACCTCTTTCTGTTTAGGTTTTGAGACCTTTATTCAGATTGAGGTTCACAGAGGGTAAATTCAGTGATGCTACCCTGCTGTGTAGGTTAGCATCACCAAATTCACCATCTGGGGACCTCATTTTGCAGATGTCAGTCTGCTTATTTTCTGGCTTGATTAGTTACATAGTCAGCAAGAGACCAGGTACAGGATGGTACCTGGTCTGTAGGTTTTAAACACAGTTACTGGAAGTTGTGGCTGCAACCACTTCTTTCACTGATAACAATGAAAGCACCACGTCAGTCCTGACCCCGTGTTACACATACAGTAGTCTATAATATAATAAAAGACAATTAATGAAAGCCTATTTTGCTCTGACCGATACCCCCTTCCCAGTTCATTTGTGAATTCGTTCATTGAACAAAGATTCATCAACATAGTTTTCTTGTACAGCTATCCACAAGGTATTTAACTTCATGTTTATCATAAATTAATAATCAAATCATCATACTACAGCTACTTTATTTGATAAAAAACTCTCCGTTCGATTTTTTTTCCCATGACCCGACGCCATTGGAACAACAATGATGACGTGACATTTCGTTGCTAGGCTGTACAAAAGTTAACCCGGAAAGCGAAACTACGCACTGCATTGTTCTTGTGCTGCAGACGACAGAACAGAAGAATAATGGATGTGGGCTATAATATAAGAGTCTTCCCTGCAAAACAATTGTTGCACCCCTGTCCTCGAGTTCTATTTATTGTCATGGCACAACCAACTTGTCCGAACTTTAATAAAAAAAACTGCTGGTTAATTTAAGACAGCGCTACCTTGTTGTCAGAAGTTGAAAATCCAGGAAGCTTTGAAAGGAATATGTATTGGCGGGCAGGAAGGGTATTAGATCTAGGCTATGGGCCTATATGACAGACAGGGAGGGGTGAGAGTGATCTCATGGCCTGTATAAAAAAGGAAATTCTATTGCATCTCTTTTTTACAATGCCAGCTGGGAATCGTGACATTGACAACATTTAAATTTAATGCTGAACAACATTAATCACAATAGTGTATTGGGCCCACTACATGCTGGTTGAAATGTGGAGTGGGGGGGGGGGGGGGGGGTAATGGGCTGGGAGCGGCGAGGCTTGTTGTAGGCACATATTATTCAGACTAAGCACTTGGCCGATTAAGATATCGTGGGGTCTCGACAAAAAATCTTTCCCGGAGACATTTTTTTTTAAAAAAAGAAAAACCTTTCTAGAAAACCCACTGTGAGCATTTGTGTGTGCGTTTGGAGTCGGTGGGGAGGCAAGGGCAGTGATGCTTTTGGGGGAACACCGTTCCCCTCGACCCCTTCTACTTGCTGCTGCAAACATTCTTCCTCCTCAATTGCCAGACTTCAACTGGCTACATCAAAAATTACCTGTTACTTGCATGATGAGTGAAACGTAAAATTAGAAGCTGGTGAATGGTAGGGGGGAGGGAGCTTGTAGGTGCAGACTTTCAGATGCGGCGCTTGGTGGAATAAGATCAACAGCCCTTTGCCTTATTAATGGCCCTCGACTTTCGGTCCGGTAATAAACCCTCAGGCTTTTATTCATTCCTCTCGGGCCGGTAATAAACCGCAAGGCCTCCAAACTCATGGTATTGTTATATTATTGGAAGATATCTTCAGAATCTGTAGTTTATGTTAACTTGGCTACTCGCAGTTACTGGCTTTCTTGCCTTTAGAATCTTGGATAAGCCTATTGTGACTTTTTCCCAATTAAAACAAAAATTATACACATCCGGCCAAACCATGATCGGCCCGGGGATTTCCAGACCCCTGCCTGTGGGAACCCCAGCTCTGTTTTACTGGTAAAATGGGACCCAGTCACCAATTCTTTGGAGGTGTAAACCTCTCTAAAATGGGCAACATGGCTTATTAATGCTCACCCTGTTGAGTTGATACTCATGTTGGGGGCATGATTAGTCATTGTGCAAAAATATGTGACCTTAAACACCAATAAATAAATAAATTGTCTAGACCCCCCCCCCCCCCCCAGGGGTGGGGGGTCATATGCCTACATCAGGGGAATGTTGGATGCCACCCCTATATAGCGGCGCATTTCCAAAGTCAAATAACCTGAGAGAACGAAATAAGCAACACTAATGAGGTGTATAAATGGGGTTAGGCCTAGACTTTATTTATTTATTTAATTTTTTCCTTTGAACTAACCGTAACATTAGCTGCACATTTTCCGCACACGCAGATACTGCTGCGGATATGTCCAACTTCTAAGTACTTCCTTTTTCTTATCATAAATAGCACAAAACATACGACTGCAGTCCAAAAATTCACCGACTATCACTGTAAAGCAGATGATAAGAACTTGATCCGTCTCAGTATTCTGCAATCATTTTTAGGCGGTATTTTTAGACATAAGAAACGTTACGTCATCATTGTTGTTCCAACGGCGTCGAGTCGCGGGTAAAAAAGTCGAACGGAGAGTTTTTTTTTATCAAATAAAGAAGCCGTAGTACGATGATTTGATTATTAATTTATGATAAACATGAAGTTAAATACCTTGTGGATAGGTGTACAAGAAAACTGTGTTGATGAATCTTTGTTCAATGAACGAATTAACAAATGAACTGGGAGGTGGGTATTGGTCAAGCCAAAATAGGCTTTCATTACTTGTCTATTATTATATAGACTACTGTATGTGTAACACGGGGTCAGGACTGACGTGGTGCTTTCATTGTTATCAGTGAAAAAAGTGGTTGCAGCCACAACTTCCAGTAACTGTGGTTTTAAACCAGGTGAGATGAGGCAATTCCCTCCGATGTCCTTCAGGAATAAGGTTAGTGAAAAGCTGAATAGAAACCAACAATGTAATTAGAACAATAACAATATACAGTAAAAATAAAATACATTCAACTTATTCAACATGAATGAACAGCTTATAGACTATCACAGATTATCACTATCACCGAAATATTTACATTATGGAAATGTATCAGTCAGCAGCATGCCATGTAATATATTTATTATGCTGAAAGTTCATATAAATCAAGGACTTAATAAATTTTCATGGGAAACAAAGAACAACCAGACATTTATTTTTTAGAAACTGCTATTGACAGCACCGTGCAGAATCACACACAGTAACTTGCACAAGGACATATCCATGGTGACAGTAAACAATCATAGCTGTTTGAAGTGCAACATTTGTTTACAAAATAAAACGTATCGATACAAACATATCTGAAATACCCTTATGTACATTTATTGTCATTACCACCTGAAAAGGGTTAACAGAGCACTTTTAAATGTTCAAAAAATCACTTTTAATCTGTTTAATAAAATGTAAAGAAAATGTTCGCTTCACTTATGCCTTTAGCATAAAAAAATGATGGTGTTGTAAAAACAACAAAGAACTTTTGGGACTTCAAATAACATTTTCTGTCCTTTTTTAAATATTTAATTATTAAATCAATAAATACGGTATCTTGTAAATATGTTTGGTACTTAACTTCTATTATTTTGTTTTAAATCAAATTTTGAAAATTTGAAGCAAGTGGAAATGCATCAAAATAGTATATTAGGTATGGTGGCTACTCACCGTGTATTAAAGTGACACCTACTGTGTTTGGGATTTACTACCAGTATGCACGTGACATTCTTAGCCAATAAAATTCAAGGATATATCAACAAATTTGTCAGAGGTGAGATAAATTAGGTAACTTGGTCATGTACCTTTTCAATTATTCTGAGGATTTGGTCTTCAACACTTGTTGATGCAATTACCTATTGGCCCTCTACTTTTTCAAAGTAATTTACATTCCTTTCAAAGTTTGACTTTTATTATGCCCTCCAACCTCCGAAGAAGGACTTGGGAGGTACCTAGCAAAGACATTCATCTGTCTGTCCATCTGTCTGTCCATACAAACATTTTGGACTGTAATTTCAAAGTCATAGGTCGGAAATGGATCTCCTATGGTATGCTGATAGACCAGCATGGGGGAACGGATATGCACCAGGAACGGATTCCATCCAATAATTTTTCTGGGAGTTATGTCCCATTTTCTCTCTTTCGACTTTGAAAATCTTTCTGTTTCACAATACCTTTAAGGCTACTTCAAACATGCCTATGGGTCGGGGGATGTGGCCCATGCTTTACATAGCCCTTGTCAGTAATAATTTACATCATTTAATTGTTAGATATATTATTGTCCAAATCATGTGCCAGGGTTCATTTGAGCTCTGTATTATCAAGTGCCCATAAATCCTTCTTTTAAACAATTTGTCCTGTGAGTGAGTAATACCTCTTGGGGCCTCTTGTTTATTGAGTCATTTTGTTGGGTTAATGTAAAAAATGTCATTTCTTTCAGTGAACAGATTTTCTTGAAAAGTGTAAAGCAGTGCATATGTAATGTACTTATTTATTCAAGTATGGCTATGTTTTCAAACCTTTACCTAACGTAATGCCCAAAACTGGCCAGCTCTATTCACAAAAATCACCATTTACCATTCAATTTTCATTAATTTTATAATTTTTTTGTCTCCAAAACATAGCTTATGAACCTCCAATGAGAGGTCATAAGCTATGTTTTTGACACTTAAAATGAAAAAAAATTAGTTATTCAAAAATTTTGTTTACAAGTATTGTCTTCCTTTCTTGCTTGGTAAAGGGTTAATGTTTCTTCTGTTGGGTTAATCTCTTAATTATAAGATGTTATTTCATTTATTTTCTCCATTTTTTCAGTGGTCTAAAAGTGAAAGGGAAGAAAGATTTCAATTGAAAGCCTTCATTCGGTGGAAAGTATTGAAGTCAGAATTGGAAAACACATCAGCAGAGCTTCAAACTCTAAGGTAAATAATTGATAGATTATTCAGTGGGTTTAAGTAAGGTCAGTAACCTGTTATCCAAAACTTACGATATTAAAATTTTTTATTTCAATTATTGTTTTTCAAATTTTGCAAAAAAATGTGAACAAAACTATATCACATGACGCATCACTGGACTGAGCTCATTCCAGTGAGGAGTCACATGATATGGATTTGTGTAAATTTTTTGAAAATTTTGTTTTCAACTGCTCTGTTTGTAAATTATGCAGACAGATGCAGCTAATTCATTGGGTAAAGGGTTAACCTCTTGGTCTTCAAATACAGTGAATTCCTGTTTAACCCTTTACACAACTCAGACAAAATTTATTAATTTAATTCTTTTTTTTTTCAAATACTTAAAAAAATTTTCAGCAACACTATATCATGTGAGACCTCATTGGAATGAGCTTATCGAGCTCATTCCAATGAGGCTTCACATGATATGATTTTGTGAAATATTTTGAAAAATATATATTTTTATACTGTACCAATGACCCAGACTTAGCTGGTGCTAACTCTAAAAAATCCAGGGCCAAACACAAATTTTGCCCCCCAATCCCCAAAATTTGCATCCAAAACCAAAAGAAATCATGTCCTATAGGACCTCCATACTTCGCCCCTACTGCGCATGCGCAGTGTCAAGGACGTTCCGAAATTGGCGCCAATTATCATTCTCTGTTTGGCCCTTCATCAGTCAACATCCCACTGATCTTTGTGCTTGTAAATCTCAGTTTAAAGGATGCCAGACACGTAATTATTGGAGAAATGGTGATTCTAAGGAGGATATAGAAGGAGGAAAGGAAAAAGGAGTGACAAAAAATAATCAGGGCTGTACTTAAAATTTTTTATGAAATTATGTTAAGTTGCCTATTTCTTATCAACCTACTCACAATTGTTTACTACAGGCTTGCACTACAGTGGAAGTCCCTAACTCGGATAAAATACTCTCTATTTTTGTCTTTCCCAAGCAAGTTGGGAAAGAAAAGTGGTGCAAAAGCACCAATAAAAATAAGCCAAAACTGGGTCGAGTGCAACCGGCGCAGACCCAGTACGGGACGCTCTCTCCCAAGTACAACTCCACGACTTCCGTTGCCAGTGCGCATACCGTCTCTAAAGACTCATTCTTTTTAAAATCCGCTTCGTGTCGAGATGTTTTTGCACGCTTATCAGTGTTCCACCAACTCGATGTTTGATGTTTCCTGATTCATTATACCGCAGTGTATCCTTTGTATTCTCAGGAACAGTGTTTTATATTCTCTTTTTTCTATTATATGTCCATCATGTATATTTATTTGCTCTCTCTCGAGTCGCGCGCGAATTTCGCGGGCCACGCGGTTCGGACTTAGATTATTTCACAATTATTGTTAATGCTTTTTTTGCAAAATTTTTTAATTGTGTTAGAGTTAGGTGTCAGCGGGGTACCACTCCTTCAGTGTTTCTTCTTTCTGTTGAGAGTAGTCTTCCTGTTGGGTGGTTCCCGGTCGGCCGTCTGGGGTCTTTGTTTCTGTCACCTTTCTCTCTTTGGGGGTGTTCTGTTTTCTGATCTCACCTTCTCTGCTCCTCTCACCTCTTTCATGCCTAGGACAATTCCTTGTGGGCAGTGTCTGCTGCCTAAGCATGTGGACGATGTACATTCGTCGTGTTCCTCCTGTAATGGGTGTTCGGCCGAGCGGCCGTGTGGTGTCTGTGGAACATGGTCTTCCACCTTTTGGGCGTCTGTAAATCGTGTCGTTCGTTCTCGTGGCCGTGCCTCCCGCTCCCGCGGGAAAGGAGAACGTGGTCGTTCGGGGCCTCCCGAACCGACTCTGTCTGGTGAGAGTTATTCCTCCTCCGTGGGGGATGTGCAGTCTTTTCCTGTGGTGGATACTGCGGGAGCCGTTGAGTGTTCTGGTGTAGAGATGCCTGGTTCCGGGACTACGGTCCCCCTCCAGTCGACATCTGAGGCTGTCACTAGGGTTGTGACTCCTCCTTCGGAGCCGAGCCGGTGTGCTCTCTCCATTATTTCACCAGCCTCAACGACTCTCGACGTATCTACTACTGCTGCTGGTCCGTCTGCTTCGTTGTCTGTTTCAGCCGGCCTCGGCTTTTCGCTGCAGGGGACTGCAGAACTGTCCGATACTGTAGACGTGGGATATCGGCCCCAGCCTTCCCTGACTTCAACTCGGCGAAGTCGGAAGGGGCTGCCGGCCGAGCCCATCGCTGTGGTCTCGTCGCCGTCGAGTACCACAGTTGTGTCTTTGGATTCGGATGTTCATAGTGGAAACACTATGAACTCCGGGGCGTTTCCGTCCGCTCACTCTGGTCACACGGCCAGTTTTGGGGGACCAACGCCTTTTGTGCAGCCTGGACCTTCTGCCCCGCAGAGGTCCGCGGTGACTCTCATGAGTTCTCGCAATATTGATCCTCGGGGTGCATCGTACCCCTATACACGTCTGCCTTCAGATGTTTCGGCTGCCGCCCGTCGTCCCGCGTCGGGTGTTTTGGAGGATCGTGACCCTTCGCTGGTTAAGAGGGTCAGAGGTGAAGCCACTTTGCCGGTTCGCTCCCCTGTCGAACCGGTCGGTACAGGCAGTGAGCTTAGGGAGGCCCTCTCCTTACTCACTCAGGTTCTCTCAAAGAGCCTTCCTGTTGCTTCCAGCGAGGCTATGGGTGGTTTCCAGGCGCCTCCTATGGCGCCGCCTCCCGGGATTGGAAACCGGCCGGTTTCCGATTCCTCTGGTGTCCCGACACCATGGGGGGCGTCGGCTGGTTTGCCCACGATGGGCTATGTGTCTTCCGACTCTGGGGAGGAGTCCGACATGCTTGAGGTCGAGGGCCGGCAGTCTTCGGACTTGGGGGCGGCTCTTGACTTTGTGTTTGGGTTTCTGCCTGAGCTCAAACCTGCTAACCAGCCGACAGTGTCAGCCTGGCCGCGATCTTCGGTCGCGCGCCAACAGCCTATGGAGCAACCTGCTTCTGGGCGCCTTCGACCGTGCCAGTCGGTACAGGTGGTTGAAGCTTTTTCAGCATTGGATGCCAAGCTGAATTCCAAGGCTTTGAAGACTTCGTTCTTCACCAGGGTTGACACCTTTTTGCCTCCTGTGCGTTATCGTTCCTACGATTCCGCCAATCCGTCAGTCTGCCAGACTTTGACGGTTCTGGATCAGGACTCCACTTCCCTCGGGCTTTCCAAGCCCAAGTCTGCCGTCATTCCAATGACGACTCTGGAGTCCACGTTGGGCTTATCTAGAGAGATGCTTGGCATGCTTTCTCTCTCAGATCACGTCGTCTCAGCTTTGGCTGCTTATCTGCCTCCAGATAAGTTTGACGAGGTACAGGCTCCTTTGCGTGTGCTGTCCAAGGCGCTTATGCACCTTACTCACACGCATGCCTGTAACACGGCCAATTTGGAATTAGTTCGAAGGGACGCTGTGCTGGACACAGGACGATCCCTTCCCGAGGAGCAGCGTGCTACTCTTCGATCTGCTTCTTTGGCAGGTCCGCAACTTTTCCATGGCTCCGTGTCGACGGTCCGGGATGACGTCCTACGTCATTCCAAAGATCAGCTGCTGTTTCGTCAGCTTGATCAGCCTTCTCGGGGAGGCAAGGGCCGTTCCAAGCCTAACAAGTACCCTTCTGCTTCCTCTGTGAAGCAAAAGGCTGGTCCTTCTGCCGCCTCCTCTGCTTCTTACTCACGGGGTAAAGGTAGGGGTCGGCAGAATCGAGGGAAGTCTCAGGATTCTTCATTTAGCAGAGGAGGTGGTTTCTCCTCTCGCGGGCCTCGTCGGGGCTCGAAATGAAGGTCCTCACCTCGACTCGTCCCAGGTTGGAGGAAGGATAGCAGAGTTTGCAGACCATTGGACCACCATCACATCCGATCCATGGGTGTTAGATGTTGTTCGGTCCGGGCTGCGCATATCCTTCCGACGGCACCCCACTCTGTCGAGGGTGCCTCTTCCAACCACAGTTCCTTCAGACGTTTTACGTCGGGAACTTTTGTCCACGGAGATTGCCAATCTCCTGGCAAAGGGGGCGATCGAGGTCGTCAAGAACGTTCAGTCAGTGGGTTTCTATTCCCGCCTGTTCTTGGTGCCGAAGAAGGACGGCCGACTCCGACCGGTTATCGATCTGAGCATCCTGAACCAGTCTATCATTGCTCCCAAGTTCAGCATGGAGACTTTCAGGTCGGTCCGCCATTCAATTCACCAGGGAGATTTCGCCGCCAGCATCGACCTGCGAGACGCTTACTTCCACGTTCCGATGCATCGGGCGTCACGGAAGTATCTCAGGTTCGCTTTTCTGGGGCGAGTTTACCAGTTCAAGGCCATGCCTTTCGGCCTCAACCTGGCTCCTTGGGCGTTCACCAGACTGATGTCGCATGTGATAGCGTTCCATCGCACACAGTCCAGGGTGACTACTTCGGCATATCTGGACGATATCCTCCAGAGGCATTCCAATGCTGCCTTACTGGAATCGGATGTCGCCACTCTGTTGAGCTTGCTCACGTCGCTAGGATTCAGAGTCAACGAGGAGAAGTCGGACCTGGTCCCTTCTCAGTCGTTTTGTCCTCTGGGGATGTCTTTCCAAACCAAATTCAATTTGGTGGCTGTTCCCCAGGCCAAGGCTGTGATTCTCTCAGCTTTTGCTCTGACTCTGTCCCAGTCCAGGTCCGCGACCGCTCGGAGTTTTCTCCGGCTGATCGGTCTCTGCGGTTCGGTGACGGATCTCATTCCTCTAGGTCGGCTGCGTGTCAGACCTCTCCAACACTTTCTGCTCAGTCGTTGGAGACCGAATGTAGATTCTCTGGATCAGGTGCTTCCGTTTCCGGACTCTCTGTATCCTCACCTTCTTCCCTGGACGGATGTTCAGTGGATTACGCAGGGTGTTCCGTTGGACTTACCCACGTCCGATCGCGTCCTGACGGCAGATGCCAGCGATCTCGGATGGGGTGCGACGTTGGATCCTCTCGGTCTTTCCCTACACGGGATGTGGGACCAGGATCAAGCAGCTCTACACATCAACCAGAAGGAGCTTCTTGCTCTTCTTCTGAGTTTCAGGCAGTGGATCCCTCACTTGTCGACTCGCCAGGTCCTTCTACTATCCGACAATTCGACAGTGGTTGCTTACATTCGGAACCAGGGCGGCACGCACTCGCTTCCGATGTACGAGTTAGCTCGGGATCTTTTACTGCTCGCTCAGGAGGTTCACGCCGGGGTGGTTGTTCGTCACATTCCCGGTCGTCTGAACGTCCTAGCCGACTCCCTGTCCCGACAGGGCAGGGTTATTTCCACCGAGTGGATGCTTCACAGGGCAGTGTTCCAGTCGCTTTGCGATCTCTGGGGACGTCCCCACATCGATCTCTTTGCGACTCGTTGGAACCATCAGGTGGACACTTTCGTGTCCCCGTGTCCAGATCCTCTGGCTTTTGCCGTGGACGCTCTGTCACTCGATTGGAACGGTCTAGTCGGCTACGCCTTCCCGCCGGTTCCGATTCTTCCTCAGGTTCTCGCCAAAATTCGAACCTGCAGTTGTCGAATCATTCTGATCGCTCCCCTGTCGCCTCAGCGGGTGTGGATCAATCAGCTCCGCTCGCTGATGGCGGCGGTTCCGGCACGTCTCCCGCTACGTCGCGACCTTCTTTGTCAAGGTCGCCCGAGGAGGTTTCACGTCGACCCGACTTCATTGTGCCTTCACGCATATCTTTTGTCAGGTCCTGTCTCCTCCGTAGAGGTTTTTCGAGACGAGCAGTGGAGTGCATTTCTTCTTCAAGGAGGCACTCCACTGGTTTAGCTTATGCAGCTAAATGGAAGGTCTTCTGTCGATGGTGTGCTGATCACTCTGTTGATTATGCCAATCCTTCGATTTCACAGATTGCGGAGTTTCTGGTATATCTGTTTGATTCTCGGGGTCTCCAGCCTGTTACCATCAAAGGTTACAGGTCTATGCTTTCAGAGACTTTTTCTTATGTGGGGAAGCGTCGTATCGGCACTAATCCTTACCTCTCCAAGCTTGTTCGGCACTTTTCTTTGAAAAGGCCTCGGACTTTGCAGCTCACTCCACGATGGAATCTTTCGTGGGTGCTGCTTTGCTTGGGGGGGGCGCCGTTCGAACCTTTATCCCAGGTGGATATGCAATTTCTCACATACAAGACGGCTTTTCTGATGGCATTTGCTTCGGCCAGACGGGTTAGTGAGCTTCACGCCCTCTCGGTTGACCCGGCCTTTTTTAGGAGTTCTCCCAACAGTGTTACTTTTACCACTGATTGCTCCTTTTTGGCTAAGAATCAGTTACCAGATACTACTCCTCCTCCTATCTGTATCAGGGCTCTTCCCTCTGTTGAGGGTACTCGCCCTTTGCTCTGTCCGGTCCGTGCTATTCGCATTTATCTTGATCGGACACGCTTCATACGGAAGGGCAGAAAACGGTTTTTTCTGTCTCTCATTCCGGGTCGACAGAAGATCTCTCCTCAATCCATTTCTCGATGGATTTGTCTTGCTATTCGTACGGCTTATAGTCGTTTAGCAGCTGGCGATTGTATTACCAATCGTATTTCTGCCCACGAGGTGCGGGCACTGTCTACCTCTTGGGCTTATTCTAACTCCGTCAAGTTGTCGGATGTTATGCAGGCAGCCTACTGGAGAAATGCTTCTACTTTCTCCACCTTTTATTTACGCCAGTTGCAGGAGCAGTCGGAGGACCTTTTTGCCTTGGGTCCTCTTTCTTCTGCTCAGGCTGTTGTCTGCCATAGCCATTAGGCTTCTTGAAGGTCAGTTTCAACCTTGTGCTGTTACTGCCCCTTTTTTCTGTCTGTGTGTCACACAGGCTCATATGTCTCTTTTCATTGTCCTTTACCAATGATTGCGACATTATGGTTGATAAGCCTCGGGACCTCTT
This sequence comes from Pictodentalium vernedei, assembly GCA_031216915.1. Taxonomy (NCBI): domain Eukaryota; kingdom Metazoa; phylum Mollusca; class Scaphopoda; order Dentaliida; family Dentaliidae; genus Pictodentalium; species Pictodentalium vernedei. Next base: position 173,558,164 of record CM062291.1, on the reverse strand, counting down.
CCTTCTGCTTCACGGTTCCAGTGCACTAGGGTTATGTGGGGGTTGGTTATGCGATTCCCTCCAGCCTTTTGTCTATTCAGCCTGTAGTAAACAATTGTGAGTAGGTTGATAAGAAATCTAAATTTTATAGTAAATTTCCTTTCTTATTATACCTACCACAATTGTTTACATGGAGGCCCTCCCGTCTTCTTTACGGGTAAAGAATCTTTCCTCCCCGCTGATCACATAACTCTAACGTTTACGGATTCAAAAAGAATGAGTCTTTAGAGACGGTATGCGCACTGGCAACGGAAGTCGTGGAGTTGTACTTGGGAGAGAGCGTCCCGTACTGGGTCTGCGCCGGTTGCACTCGACCCAGTTTTGGCTTATTTTTATTGGTGCTTTTGCACCACTTTTCTTTCCCAACTTGCTTGGGAAAGACAAAAATAGAGAGTATTTTATCCGAGTTAGGGACTTCCACTGTAGTGCAAGCCTGTAGTAAACAATTGTGGTAGGTATAATAAGAAAGGAAATTTACTATAAAATTTAGATTTTCGAGGCATGGGCCTCTTGTTGTCATTCTTGCTAAAAAGTTGCACTGCTTATTTTGTGACAAAAAATAATCAGGGCTGTACTTAAAATTTTTTATGAAATTATGTTAAGTTGCCTATTTTCGAGGCATGGGCCTCTTGTTGTCATTCTTGCTAAAAAGTTGCACTGCTTATTCAGTGTTTCCTCTCCCCTGGTCTTCTAAGTCCCCCCTTGCAATTCTCCCATGCTTTTGGCATATTTTTGAGAAAGATCATTTCTAAATTCTCTTGGGAGAGTTGCTTGGTTACAGAATGTTTTCTGTTATTTTCCCCATAGTTACGTTTTCACCCATGGGTGTATAAACATTGTGTTCTGCATCTTCCATCTGATGTTCTGCAGATTCTCCCCTGGGAGTCTCTGTCTTGCATCAGATAGAGTGTAATTTTGATGACTGATTTCGGGCCAGTTTTTTCAGTGCCAGGAGTCATGTTTTCTGGTGTTTTACACTGTTTGTTTACATTGGCAACAGTCTCTTTTGAGGGGGGCTGTTTGCCTTTGGTGTAGTTTATCTCACTATAAGATACATTTTTATTATCCGTAAGTGTTGCATTAATTATTTAATATAAATTTAAAATTTTTGACCACACTTAGCCATCGGATCCATCGGGGCTCAACATTACTTTTCAGAAACTTGGGCTTCGCTGAAAAAATATTTTTCAAAAATTATTTTGATTTGCAATTGTTTTTTCATTATTAATGGATCATGTTATTATGTATCTTTGTGTCAGGGGTTTGTGCGAGTAACTAGGACTTGTTGTTGACTTTTCACAATGAAAGGATATTGTTCAAATTGTAATAGGAAGAAATCTTCCTCTGACTTTCATGATCATTGCATTAATTGTAGTCAGTGTTCTCTCACTAATCCCTGTTCTATATGTCAATATTGGGATGACAAACATTGGAAACGTGTGTCACGATATGTTGTTAGTGGAGAAAGGGCTATGCCGGCTCTTTCTCCACAAGGTCACTCTACTCTCTCAGTTTCTATTTCAGAGGAACAAGAACAGGGTGATGTTTCCATGTTATCTTCCGCAAGTGCGCTTCCGTCGTCACAAATGAATACAGAGCTAGCGGCAAAAGTGCCCATGGAGATTAAACAAATGTTGTCCGCTAGCTCGCCCGGTGTAGCGTCCATTCACCGAATGGTTCGGCAGCCGGGTTCGTCCGATGCGGTCCAGGAGGAAATGTTGGGTGATGCGAGCACTATAAACATTCAACGTGCACACCCAGTGACGGCGGATAGTAGGCAAGATCGGAGGAAGCCTTTGAGTCCGGTTCCTAGCTCGTCCAGGTCCAGCCGGGCCGCGAGCGAGAGAGGCCCCTCTCTCGTACAACAATATCTGGGACCAGATGTTGTGGTACAAAATGTGTCGCAAGCGGAGCATACGTCCGTCGCTCGGGACGCTCCGTTGTATAGGCAGTCCGTGGAGACTGCTCAGGCTTCTTCCTCTCGTCAGCGCACACGACCGCACCTTGGCTACGTGACCGCCGATATTTTACCAGCTTCGCCAATCAGGGATTCTTCGGCGACCAGGTCACACCATCCGGTAGCCAGGGACACGAGGCCGATGGACTCCGGACGTTCGCATAGGAAAAGTATGCGGGAGTCATCAGATGCGGAGCTGCCCTCGGCGAAGCAGCGAAAGACTGCGCCTCCGCAGGCCTCGATGTCGGACGTACTTGTGCAGTTAGCACAACTTATCGCAGCATCCCAGCAGCCGACAGAAACGGTGTCGGATCGGGAATTATCCGACGGCGCTGGGTCGGTACGCTCCACCAAAGCATCGGGGGCGGACGACCGGGAGCATCATGAGGTCCGACCGGATGGTGAAAGGGATACGGATGACTTGGAGCTATCCCTTTTGGAACAACATAAAGCTGCCATGGACTTCATCCGGCACTTTCTCCCTCAAGTTGTTCCGTCGGGCCAGACTGCTGCGGTTCCGGACAAGAGGATTATAGCGTCATTGGACTCTGATTTCTTTGAGCGGTTCAGGGACATCGCTCCCGAGTTTCCGTCTCAGTCCAATAATGTTGCAAGAACATTTGAATTATTGAACGACGCTATATTCAAACTTGCTTCCAAAACGGGGAAAGCAGGTTTCTTGTCCGCCAATACTCTCAACCTGCTTTTCATTAATGCAAGGAATAAATTCGACACGGCAGGACAGGGTATCCCGAGAGTTCCTCTGCGTATGGACGACGAGGCGGAAGACTTAGAGTTATCATTACCGTCGTCGGCGTCTATTCCAACCGTGGTGTTGAAAACAACTATTTCGTCTAACAGAGCCAGTTTAGATGCCTTATCTTACGCAGATCACCTTACTAAGGCATTATCACTGCGCCTTCAAGGGAAAGAATTTCAGGATATACAATCCTCTTTAAGACTTCTTTCAAGGGCAGTAGCTTATTCCACGTGTAACTCCGCCCTTTCAGTGGCAAACCTGGAGTTGGTTAGACATGACGCAGCCCTAGCTACATCCACACTCGTGGATACTAAGGTGAAGAACTCTCTCAGAGTCGCTTCGGTCTCCAGAGAACTTCTCTTTGACGGCAAGCTTTCTGCAATTTATGATAAAATTACAAAGAAAGCTTCGGATTCTCTGCTGTTCAAATCTGCTTCTAAGAAGTCGGACACGGCAGATAAGAGTAAGACAGGCACTTCTGGGTCTAATGCGCCCAAGAGAGGTTCCTATAGAGGTTCCGGTGCGTCCTCTTGGTCTTATTCAAGAGACCGTCAAGGTAGCGACTCACGTTCGGGACGTCCTTCGGGCCGGGACAATCGGTCGGACGCCCCGAGGTCGACGGAACGAGGTGCGGGTCGTGGAGGACGTGGTTTCTCCTACTGCAGGCCTCGCAGGTCCAGGAGGTGATGGCTTAAACCTCTATCGCGTACCGGTTGGCGGAAGGTTGTCGAGTTTTTCACAAGAGTGGGCGTCGATTACGGACGACCCTTGGGTGAGAGGGAGGGGTGACTTCGGAAGGTCTAAAGATATCCTTCAAACAAAAGCCTCCATTAACTCGAAGTCCAAAATGGACTCAACTTCCGTCAAATCCGCAGAAAAGAGATGCTCTATTATCAGAGGTGCAGTCTCTTTTAATGAAGAACGCGGTAGAGGTCGTAGAAAACCAGGAGACTCCGGGATTCTACAGCCATCTGTTTCTGGTTCCGAAACCAGACGGCTCGTTCCGTCCAGTCATAGATTTGAGCTGGATAAACAAGCTGATCATCGCTCCGAAGTTTTATATGGAGACGATTCGGTCAGTCAGAGCGAGTATTCGGGTGAACGATTATGCAACGAGCATAGATCTCAAAGATGCGTACTTTCACGTCATGGTACATCCGACATTCAGAAAGTATCTACGCTTTGCAGTCCTAGGAGTGGTGTATCAATTCCGGGCGATGTGCTTCGGATTGAATCTAACTCCCTGGGCTTTCACTCGGGTAATGAACTCGGTAATGATCTATTTCCGAGCTCATTTGTCTGCGGTAACGTCGACCTACCTGGACAACATTCTTCAGAGGTACGGCAACGAGTTAACGCTTCAGAACGATGTTCAGAATCTACTTCTATTGCTCCGACGTCTCGGTTTTATAGTAAACGAGGAGAAGTCGGATCTGGTGCCGTCCAAGTGATTCACACATCTGGGAATGAGCTTCGAGACACACAACAATCTCGTTCGTCTGCCGTTAACCAGAGCGAAATTAGTCAGTTGTTACGCTCGCTATTGTCTGCACGCAGACAAAGTCACGGCGAGAGAATTTATGAGACTGATAGGTCTGTGCGGAGCCGCTGCGGATCTCATTCCGATGGGGCGGTTACGCACGCGTCCTCTCCAAATTTTCTTGACTCAGAATTGGAGTGTGAAAATTCATTCGCTCGACATAGACGTTCTCTTGTCAGATCAAGTGAAACGAGAGATTCAGACTTGGGCAAACATTCAGTGGTTAACTCAGGGAGTTCCGCTGCAGTTGCCGGATCCGAGTTTTACCATTATGACGGATGCCAGTCAAACAGGTTGGGGTGCATCATTGATCCCAATGGATTCGAGATGCCAGGGTCTTTGGGATCCGCAATTCCTGGGCAAGCACATAAACATCAAGGAAATGATGTCAATTTGGCTTGCGTTACGTCATTGGATGGACATTATTCACAATGCTCATGTCCAAATCCTGTCCGACAATATGACAGTAGTGGCGTATATACGGAATCAGGGAGGCACTCATTCAGTTCCGTTGTTCAATCTAACGGAAAGAATCCTTCTGTTTGCTCTAGAACATCAGGTTCTTCTTTCGGTCCGTCACATACCGGGTCGTCTGAATGTACTAGCAGACTCCCTTTCACAAAAGGGTCGCTTGTTGCCATCGGAGTGGACTCTCAACAAACAAGTATTCAATCAGATTTGCTACCAATGGGAACGGCCAATGATAGATTTATTTGCGACACATCTCAACAATCAGTTGCAGACGTATGTGTCTCTGTGTCCGGATCCAAGAGCATTTGCAGTAGACGCTCTGTCGATCCCTTGGGACGGAATGATACGATATGCGTATCCTCCAGCGCCGTTAATTCAGCAAGTATTGCTAAAGATAAAACAATCTCAATGCAAAATTCTGTTGGTAGCATCTCTGTCTCCACAGAGACCGTGGATAAATCTACTCAGGTGTCTGTTGTGGGACCTACCGCGAAAGCTTCCTCCACGGGAGGATCTTCTTTCGCAGGGGAAATCGCGTCAACTCCATCACAACCCGCAAGGTCTCAACCTTCACGTTTTTCCGTTGTGCGGTCCTTCTTGCATGGCAAACACTTTACAGGACGAGCAGTGGACGCGATTTCTAACTGTAGGAGGACCTCTCTTCGCTAAACTATGCGGCTAAGTGGAAGGTTTTTCGTCGTTGGTGTAGGGATCATTCTGTGGATATTTTTGATCCCTCTATACCAGACATTGCAAACTTTCTAGTATACTTGTTTGACGAAATCAAACTGCAGCCTGTTACTATTAAGGGTTATAGGTCTATGTTATCTGATACCTATGCACATCATGATAGTTTACAAATTGGATCTAATGTCTCTTTATCTAAGTTGGTTAGAAACTTCTCGATAAATAGACCCAGAACTCTTAGGTTAATTCCTAAATGGAATTTAGCTTGGGTTCTTCTTAAACTGAAGGAAAAGCCATTTGAACCTCTTGGGGCAGTAGATTTCAAATTCTTATCTTATAAGACAGCTTTTCTCTTAGCTTTCTCTTCTGCTAGAAGCGTCAGTGAGCTTCATGCACTGTCGGTGGATGATTCTCACTATCGTAGTGTCGGGAACACTATCACCTTCACTACTAATGTGGGTTTTTTAGCTAAGAATCAGGCTCCTAATAAATATCCGGAACCTATTGTTATTAAGGCTCTTCCGTCTTCAGACGGGCGTAGGCCTTTACTCTGTCCTGTTAGAGTGTTACGTATCTATAAACAGAGATCTCAGTTTATCAGAAAGGGACGAAAACGTTTCTTTCTGTCTCTGATGCCTAATAGAAGGGACATTTCGGTCCATTCTATTGCTAGATGGATTCAATTAACTATCCGTACTGCTTATGAGAGTTTATCTTCTTCTCAGCAGTCTGTGCTTAAGATTTCGGCTCATGAAGTAAGAGCTCTTGCTACTTCTTGGGCTTACGCTAATAGTATTGCTATTACAGATTTAATGAAAGCTGCTTATTGGTCTCAGCCATCCACATTCACGAATTTTTATCTCAGAAATATTGAGTCCATTTCTGGAGACCTGCATTGTTTAGGTCCGTTATCTGTTGCTCAGAATGTCGTCCACTAAACAGTTGCAACTATAGTTATGCAGGCTTTCTGTTCCGGCAGTGACTCTGCCCGGCTGCCCTCTTCGCTCTGGGCTATTTGACCCAGGGCAAGGGGAAGGGGGGGGGGGGAGGGTGTTCCCTTAGGTCACCTGCTTTATAGTGAAAAGCAAGGGAATGCCTCCTCCGAAGTCAGTATTTCTGAGTCGTTTCCGGGATGGTTTTAAAGTGTAATATTAATGTTAAAAATTCATTCATGTCATATTTTTAAAGTGTAGCTCGGTGTGAAGCATTTGTATATGTCAAGTGTCAAACGGGCGTTAATATACAATCCTCGGACACTTTTAAAAGAATATAAAGAGTCTCAATTCTCTGGACTAACTTTATTTATTGGCTTACTTTAAAAATAATTAGTATAAAGGGTTATACTGGATGTTAATAGAGAACATGAATGTTATTGTGCTCAATTATGAAGGGTTTTGTATCTTTCTAATTTAACATAAAATAAGAAAGATACATGTAAAGCCTAATACTCCTTTTCTCCTTGAGGGGTTGCCTCTATATTATATAGTTGAGCTTATTGGATTTTCCTCTATGTCCTAGGCCCTCCAGCCTTTTTACTATTCAGCTAAGTTTGGGTCATTGGTACAGTATAAAAATGTTAAAAAATTTATAGTAATTTATATATTTTTTATACTTACCAATGACCCAGACGGGGATGGCCCTCCCAGGAGTTGGGAACTCTTACCTCCCCGCCGAGTACATAGCGCTGACCAGGCACTGCCAGTAAGAATGATAATTGGCGCCAATTTCGGAACGTCCTTGACACTGCACATGCGCAGTAGGGGCGAAGTATGGAGGTCCTATAGGACATGATTTCTTTTGGTTTTGGATGCAAATTTTGGGGATTGGGGGCAAAATTTGTGTTTGGCCCTGGATTTTTTAAAGTTAACACCAGCTAAGTCTGGGTCATTGGTAAGTATAAAAAATATATAAATTACTATAAATTTTTTAACTTTTTTCAACTCTTTAACTTGTAGATTATGCAGGTGGATGCGGCCATTTTGTTAGAAAAAGGGTTAAAGATAAAATGTGAAAACATGTTCATTTTTTTTACCCAATTGCCCCAAAGCTCTCCTATTTCAATTATAATATCCTTGTTTTTGAAGAGTAACAACTTGTTTAATCATATCAAGCCACTAGACTCATATTTTGTGTTGACCTGTGGTCATACTGTTTTTAATAAGCTGATATAATAGTTGAATGTTTACTCTGTGCACGCTGCTGGTGAAAGGATAAGAATCTCTTCCCACTGAAATAAGTATAATTTGGGCCCTCTTTAACCAAATTTACCCCTGTAAATTGATTGGACTGTTTGACCAATGTTTTCTTGAGTTAAATTTCCAGGATTTTTTTTATCAAATCTAGTCATGGCTGCTTCAAAGCAGTTATGACTAGATTTTATAAGAAATATTTTGAAAATACTAAGCGGGTTGTTCAAGAACATTTAAAAAAAAATTTATCCAATGTAACAGATATAAGCCATAGAGCTGGTCGGTTTTGAAATTTTCCCTCGGTTCGGTTTTGGACAAAAAAAATCGGTTTCGGTTTTTGTAACAAAATACATATTTTCCATATCTTATGCGTTAAACTGGCGAGGATAGTATTAAAACATCTTAAATAACAAACAAGTGAACTCGATATAAAATAAAACTATTATAATTGTTTCCTGTAATTCGATGAAAAAAAATTACATCTGCAATCAGCATATGCTTTCATAAAAAGTCATTCAACCCCAAGGATGTAGATACCGGAGTGTGTGTTTGGGAGGGGGCCCAAATATTTAGTCACAAAGTCGCAGATCAATAATTTGTGATTCGACTGTCTTGTCAAATTCATTTTTCATTTCCATTCATGCCTTTTATGTATTGCCTCACATGAAAATTTGTGAAGAGGATCAGAATTTTAGAAAGCAGCTGACCAGAATCAAGGAGAAGTTGAGAACTTTAGAATATGCCTTTTACTTTCAGAAAGACAAATACCCCATTCATACACTGACTTGGCAAGTTGACATTAATTTTGTACCATAAAGGAGCTAACTCCAAATCTCAGATTCATTGATTTACAAAGCACTGTAGAGGTTATGCAAATCATCTACAAGATGGTCACCTGACCTGATTTCCATGTCCATTCTTCCTTTTGGTTTGCATTGAGTTATCATTATCAAAGAGTATTCACTGAATTCTGAGAATTGCCATTACTTCTAAAAAAATAAAACACAGCCATGTGCGTTTTGCACGTATAAGCATATTTTGGATTTTTAGTTTTTATTCCCTTCAAATTTTCAATTGACTCTTTGTATGACAGATATGTGCAGTAAAGGTTGTATTAATATTAATTTAATCATTTCCCTGCCATCCCAGGATGCTCAACATTAACGGAGCAGTAAGCGAATTGATACTTTTCTCATACCTTGACACCAAGTTGCTTTGCAGGTGTCACAGTCCGTTCTATTTCAAGAAGAGTTTTGTACTCTTCAGCTTGATGATTTTGTATGCGGTGGCATAGATTGGAGATATTTCCGCACTGGGCGACAACTGTCTTATTGCATAATTGGCATCTGGCATTTCTATCGTCTCTTCTTAAAAAATATTGATATATGCTAGTATGCATTTTAGCTGACATTTTGTTGATTCTACAAAATCTATAGCTTGCTAAATGTGAATAGTGATAAGTTAAGCAAAACCGAAAATATACGGTTTTTAATCTCTTTTTCGTTTCAGTTTCCATTTAAAAACTGAGTTTCAGTTTTGGTTCAGTTAAACCGATGAGCTCTAATAAGCCACCAGCAATATTCACAAAATTTGCCATTCACATTTAATTATTTTTTCACTTTTTACCCCCAAAAAGGAGCTTATAAACTCCCCCCTCTCCTCATTTAGATGAACTTATGGAGCTTGTTCCAATGAGGGGGCATAAGCTATGTTTTGGATCTTCAAGAAATGTTTTTCAACTGTCTCCTGCAATCATGTTAAGTGAAGGGTAAGTGAAACCTCCAACTCAAAAAATATTCTGATATAAGGATCGTGGTGACGTGAGTGGTTAAAGCTTTGGACTTTAACCCTTAACCCAACGAATCGACCACATATGCCTGCGTAATATGTGACTTCAGCAGCTGAAAAGAATAATATTTTTCAAAAAATTTCAACAAAACCATATCATGTGACCCCTTTTTGGAATGAGCTTGGCGAGATTGTTCCAATGATGGGTCACATGATATGGTTTTGTGGAAAAAAAAATGATTATTAAAATAATAAATTTTGATATCATCTGCGTTGGGTAAAGGGTTCAACAGAAAGGACAATGGTTTGATCCTGACCAGTGGTAACTGCATTGCATCCTTGGGCAAGTCATTCAATCCCAATAGCCCTGTGGGGGACATAGTGGTGCTGTGTACTGAGGCATACTTCTTGTCAGTGGTGCATTTACCTTCAGCTGCTGCTAACTCTGCTTGTGCAGAGTTAGTAAGTTGGAGAGTCTTGACAGTTGCTTGGTGCTGCTCAGTGGTTCACTCTGGGTACTCTGGCTTCCTCCACCTGTAAAACTGTCTGTCACCATGTGCCCTTGGTTGTTGAAAGTGTCATTAAACCCCAATAAATACACAACCTCTCATAGTATACATTTTACCTCTTTGTCCTTTGTCATGATGGCAGACAAATTTGACGAAATTTGTTCACATCAAAATTCAAGATACAATTTGTGATTGGCATCAGGCCCAACAATTAAATGATTACTTTTCCACATGAATTACTGTCCTAAATGGTAATATGTTTTTCTTGGAGAGTTCCAAGTTTGTACAAATAAAGTCTCTAAAGTCACGAGCCAGGTTGCTGAGTATTTTTGTGTAATATTCAAGGTGAAGTTTAATCCTTTACCTAACATGAAAAACAGACGACACTTGCCAAAAAAATTCTTGAATAACTAATTTTTTTGTCTCAAAACATAGGTTATGACCCCTCATTGGAACAAGCTTGATGAGCTCCTTTCAAAGAGGGAGGGGGCGTAACCTATGTTTTTGAGACAAAAAATGAAAAAATACTGAAAATTAATTAGCAATTTTTGTGAATAGCGCAGGCCGGTTTTGGCCTTTATGTTGGGTATAGGGTTAAAAAATTATCCTTCATTGAACCACAAGTCCAAATACTGTCATGGCAAATGACAGATTTGGTTAACCAGGATCTAGGATCATTATCAATAGTGGCATGGCCACCTTCTATATTTTAACATTATAGCAAAATAACACTTTACCAATCAAAATGACCAAAAACCTGACAGCATTATTCACCAAAATTCATCATTGAAATTTTTTTTTTCAATTTTGTCTCAGAAACATATCTTATGACTTCTCATTAGAATGGAGGTCCTAAACAATGTTTTTGGGGGGAAAAAAATGACAAATTATAGATCAAGAGATTTTTTTTTAACAAGTGATGTCTTCTAATTGTGTTGGGTAAAGTGTGCAGTAAACTAGGGAAAATCACAACAGCCACTGGGTACTTTGTATGAGTGTCCTGGGAGAAGATGATTTAAATTGTTCACAGAATGGAAATGTATGATCCCAAATAGAGATGGGTGGTATTGGAATTTGAGTTCTGTAACAGTTTCAGTATTTTTAGGGGGTCATACTGCATTATTAGTTTGGTATTCAAACCTGGAAAATACAGAATAAGTTGTTCTTGTATCATTTTACCACAGTGCCAATTCCAATGAGCTCAACGTTGGCATTCTTTTGCCAACACAATCATATCCACAGTAATTTTATGACTTGTTCCAAACACACCTTAACATTTAAAGGCCTATTTCAGGTTTTTGCCACCTCTGAGCATGTGCCCTCAACATGCCATCATTAGGAGGTCCTGCTGACATTAGACAGATGACCTGGGCTGTGATTCCTAGTCAAGCCTTGGCTAAAAATCACTGATAAGGAACTTGACATGTACAGGCAATAGCCTTGTGGGAATTCAGAACAATTGCCAGGTCCTTATTTAAGGGTTACTTGTTTGTATGTTATCCAAACCCTACAGAAATTTTGCCTGCGATTATCGGGTTGTCTGTCTGTGCCTCTCACAGGCATCATCTTGAACTTTGTCAAAACTTTTTCAAAACATAATGTTGGGCTGAGGTGGGGATTCGTCACAAAAGGTTAACTGAAAAAAAGTAACTTCTTTCATGAAAATGAACATTTCAATTGCTACCAAGCCTCAACAAAGCCTTATAAATAATGAATGGAGGAAAATTTGAATATGTAGACTGTTTCGATATTCACTGATTAGTTTGGTTCAGTTTCTCAGTATTGCTATGATATCAGTATCGACTTTTCACTATATTGCCCATCCCTAATCTCAAATGAATGCATAAACAAAGTTCACTAAATTTGATTTGAGCCAAGGTCTAATAAGGCTCAAATTGAATTTAATTGACAAGATTTATAAATTATGTATAAAATTGGACAAATTTTAGATCCTTTTTGTTGTGTGTATTCAAAGTTACCTGATACAATACAGGCATTAGATATGTGTTAAGGAAACCACGCATGGATTATAGCTTACAGATAAGAAAGGCATGTAAGAAGGCATCTGATTGGTCATGAAGCATCAAATTGTCATCATGACATGCTTGAAATACTTCGACACAAAACATCAGTGTCATGCAAGAAAAAAACTGTTGAAGATGAAATTTTTCTTTAAAAATCTAAGCTTCATTCACTTAATTCAAGTTTAATCACAGTATAAATATAGAACATGATTCAGGGGACAGAAGCAGGCCTGGCATTCTAGAAAATCAAGGAGTGCGAAAAATTGCCCCCCTTGGATTTCCTTGGTGTGCAATTGCTCACGCAAATTTCAGTGCATGTGCAGGAATGCTATTTTAGCTTAAATACTTTTGGAAGTTATTATTAAGGTGAATGGCCATTGTACTAACTTATATGTGTCCAAATAATTACTATTGATTAGTAACTATTTGGACACATACAACTTATCTCATTATTATCTATGGCAGAATAAGTGTCATTTAACTGGTAGAGTGCTGGAAGCCCATATTGGGGCTTTCTTCTGAAGTGCCGGTACCTCAATTTAAAGGCTTAATATTCTGTGGATGTGTTTCATATTACCTTTGAAGTTATATTATTTAATTTGTTACGATTTGCCTTGTTACAATTTATTGGAGAGTGCCTAGCACTCTCCCATAAATTGTAACAAGGCAAAGATGCTCAAAGAAATTTTAACTCTACCAATTAATTAAAAAGTGACTGTCTTCAGCACAGTCACGGTGACATCTGGGAAAAAATGCAGGTGTGTGAAAAATCGCACTCGCAGTCGCTGTTTCCATTTCACGAGTGTGAAAAATTGTAGGAGTGTGATTTTTTCCAAAGCTCAGAAATAGTTGCTCACATTCTTTACTTTAATCGTAATCAGAAAGAAATAGACTGTCATTTGATAATTTTTCCTGTTGTTTATTCAAAGCCCATGGGTTTGACTTGGAACATGACATGATAGTGCTCAAAATACAGATACCGTATCCATGAAATGCACAGCTTGAAGTGAAAAATAAACAACCTCTAAAACTGTTCCATATCAAAATAAGTTCCGGTCAGTAGGCTGCAGTGTGCATGGATTCACAAGTGTTAACTTCCCAACTGGAACTTTTAGTTCTCTGAATCAATATGAGGGTCTGAATAGAGCACCGTTTAGCAGTATTGTCTTTCTTGGGAGACAAAATCACCATTGAAATAAGTTCTGGAAAACACACTGCTGTATTCATGGAGGGACTTCATTTCAATGGCAAGCGGACCTTTTTTGGTTATGTTAATGAGTGATAAAGGGGCACCGTTTTACATGGGTGTGCTTGATTGTCTGACTTGATTATGTTTGGGAGATGAATTCGGCCGAAACGGATTTCATAATTCAAAATAAGAAGCTGACTGTTTCCAATAATAATATGCAATGTCAACTCAACTCATCAGACCATGTGACAATCTTGCAGGCATGCAATAAATTGTTGCCTCGATTTTTTTTAGGCATGCAGTAGGCATGCGGCACGCCTGCATGCCTAAAGAATGCCAGGCCTGCAGGAGTCAAGGGCTTTTGTTGGCATTTTTCCAATGCTTCCTACTACCTACTTTACTTCCTATATTTCATTTGCACATACAGTGCTTGTGAACATCTGAGAAACTCCAACTCAGATCCTTCATTCTTGTCCAACGTACTCAACCCTCATTGTGTTCTGTCTTACTATGACTTGATTACATGTAAAAGTATAAACAGAACAAATGGATGAAATTTCAGGTAAGGCCTAAAAAAGTTAAAAATCTGTTTCTCAGGCCCTCCTGCATGATCCTTTTGCTGCTGCATGCTCTCTTTTTATAACCAGTGCAAACTTAAAAAAATATAAATTAAATGGTTTATGCCTGATAAATTTGTCCCTTGAGTGCAACAAGGCTTTGCACTGCTTGAGCATTGCAAGGCCTTCTTGCACTCCAGGATCGAAATACACCACCCGCCTTGCTATTCTGTAGATTATGAGACCTTAAACATAAAACAAGCTAAGAACATGAACTCTTGGTTGCAAAGAAATAATTACAAAAATAAAAAATAAAATAAAAATGCACTCATCCACATGCAGTTTGACAAGAAATGGCCTGAGAAACAGAAGATCTACTTTGTTGGGCCTAACAAATCAATATTTTATTGCCACGCTCCCGAATCACGCAGTTATCACAATAATGTCATCGGATGCGATGATATTATGCATGTCGCATATTCTCCAACATAACATGGAAAAATTAGTGCCAACATGATATAAAAGAAAATATCTCACACAACAGTCTGAAATGATAGATGCTTGAGAAAAGAAAATCATATATTTACCTGGAAGATAATTATGGAGAGAAAAAACAAACAGGGCAGGAAATTTTCTTCCTTCCTTTTTCAGTTAGTTACCTCATGTCATTATGAATGCTCTTTCACCTTCAATATTTGTGCCCTTTATCTAACATTTTTTACAGTTGACATATATGCAATATAAAAAATTTCTTGAATAATTGAAAGTTTCTATTTTTTGCCTCCAAAATATAGTCAATGGAACTTCATTGGAATGAGCTTGATCAGCATATTCCATTAGGGCCTCATAAGCTATGTTTTGAAGACAAAAATTGAAAAAAATAATAACATTTGGTGACTTTTATGAATGGTGCTGGCCAGACATGATCGTAACCAGTGCTCACGCTGGGCTGAAAATTTCTTGAGACATTTTTTTAGCCACATGTAAACTTTTTAGCCACCTCAGATATTTTTAGCCACCTCAGAGGGAGATAATATGAGAGATTTTTTCCGAGCAGTGATCAGTTTAATTGAAATAGTAAAGAGCAAAACATAAACTATTGACAGACAACAATGACAACTTATTTTCAAATAGATTTAAAAATTCTGCGACCAAGCCAGAAAATAAGCAGCCTGACATCTGTGAAATGAGGTCCCCAGAGGGTGAATTTAGTGATGCTACCCTGCACAGCAGGGTAGCATCACTAAATTTACCCTCTGTGAACCTCAGTCTGAATCAGGTTCTCCAAACTAAACAGAAAGAGGTACTCAGAGGATAAATTGGCCCACTGTATGGGATACCATCATCAAATTCACCCTCTGGGGACCTCATTCTGCAAATGTCAGATTACTTACCTCTGAACTAAGACACTTAATTGTCCAAGAGTGGGAGCAAGATGATGTAGTGTTCTGGGGCATACTGCATGTTGACAGTTTAATCCTTTACCTCACATGAAAAGCAAAAATAAGTCTTGAATAACTAATTTTTTGTCTCAAAAACATAGGTTATAACCCCCTCATTGGAACGAGCTCGATGAGCTCATTCCAACGAGGGGTCATAACCTATGTTTTTGAGACAAAAAGTGAAAAAATAATGAAAATTAATTGGCGATTTTTGAGAACTGCGCTGGCTGGTTTGGGCCGTTATGTTGGGTAAAGGGTTAAATACATTTAAACAGTGCTGAACCTATTTGAGCAGGGTCAGTAAGTAGGAGAGTCGGACAGTTGCTGGTTCTTGTTCAGGGGTTCTCTCCGGAAACTCTGACTTCCTTCAAGTGTAAAACTGTCCCAGAGGAGGACTGGTACTATGATATGCCAGGAAAGTTCCTCGTGGGGCCCCTATATTAGGGGCCCCTTGTGGCCCCCAAAATTGATGCAGCCCAATACCTGTTGGTGCATGAAATTTCTTGAAAATGATGAAAAGGTGAAATGGATCTGATTTCATAGAAATACGGTATATCGAAATTGCCTCTATGTGGACTGCCATTAGCAGTCCACATAGAGGACATTTCAATATACCAGCAATCTAGTGACCCATTGATCGCTCAGACACAAGGAAACAGCATTCTTCCAGTTAGAAAAATCAAAATTTTCTCTCATTGTTCTGAACTATGGTCGGCCTGATGGGTGGCCCAATGGATCCAGAGCCCCATTTGTTGTAACCATTTTTGCTGAATGGGTGATGAGGATGATACAAGAATGCCATCAAAATGCCCACTTTGTCAACTGCCAATAATTGCTCAGATGTAAGGAAACATAATTCTTTCAGTTCGAATACAAAATTTTCTCCATGTTCGGGGCCCCATTTTGGTACATTTTTTTTTTTTTTGGGGGGTGGGGGGGGGGTGGGGAGGGGGGCTCAGTCTGCCCCTAAACTGCCCTGTGAATTCCTCAGTCTTCCAAGCTTCTCCAACAGGGCCAATACTTTCCATCATCAGTGTGCCTCATGATGATTTACTGGATATAGTGAGTAAACCCTACCCTTATCAGTCCATGTATAACCTGGTGAATGTTGCATTGTGAAGCATGATAATGTTCCTTACTTAGAACATAACTTAGCTGACAGATTGTTGTGAAATCAAAGGTAAAGTGATGTGCAGGGATGGAATAGGTTTTGTTGGCCATCAGTAACATCAGTAACACTGCATTTCTGTATGAAATAGTTGATATTATAGGAATTACCTCACCTCCTAGCATACATAAACCTTTTATGAGCCAGCTGACCAGACTTTGGGATAAACATTTGGCTTGAATGTTGATATATAACAGTTTTGACATTTCATTGAATTATTTTGTTATAATATTAGTTGCACTGAACGCTGGGGTATGGAACATATCACTATTTGTCAATTAATGCAACTGATAATATGTAACCCCTCCCCCCCCCTCCTGTCTGGTAGCCAAGCACCATCAATAATTTGTTAAATTCGATTCAATATGGGTATGGAATTGTTTACTTGAAGAGTAAATGTGACATTTTGTTTATATGTATGTATGTTTATGACAAAAAGAAAGTTTTGTGTCAACACATTGCTACAAGGATGTCAACACCATAATGGCCAGTCAACACCATAACGGGGGCATGGTGGCTCAGTTGGTAGAGGAGCAGGCTGCAAGCTGAGAGGTCCTCGGTTCGAATCCCACCTGTGGCCACCACGTTGTGTACTTGGGCAAGACCATTCGCCCCAATTGCCCACGTGGGGGCATGGTGACATTGGTGTCTGAACCGATTATAGCCACACTCCATGAAATCATCCAAAACTAATGGGAGGATAAGAATGTTTTTAAGCATAGAAATGACTGGCTTAGGTTTGCTACTTCTCAGACTGACAGACCGAACATGAAAATTCGAAACCTGTCGCTTATCACGCATGAATTATAGTTGATTCCTGTTTAAAAATGAATAATATAAATCTGCTTTCATTAAAACAGGAAATCTTTTGGCCCAATCGTAAAACCGAGAAATTGAGGTGTGATCCAGTTATTCTGTGTTCGTTGTCATTATGCCTTTTTTTAAGGTTTCCCCCAAAAATCTCAGAAAATATCAATACCCCAAAAATGCCCAGAAGGCAAGTGATACGCCAGTGTATAATATTAGATTATTGTCTCCTATTTTGACTGACGCCAAGCATTTGGGGAATAAATTTCAGATGAACAGAAAGAGGATTTGTTTTAAAAATGGGAGTTGTGTACCATTTCTATTCATATAGTTATCAACAAGCCAGAAAATAAGCAGACTGTCATCTGCAAAATGAGGTCCCCAGAGGGTGAATATAGTGATGCTACCCTGCATAGCAGGGTAGCATCACTAAATTTACCCTCTGTGAACCTCAGTCTGAATCAGGGTCACAAAACTAAACAGAACGAGATACCCATAGGATAAATTGGCCCACTGTATGGGATAGCATCATCGAATTCACCCTCTGGGTACCTCATTCTGCACATGTCAGACTGCTTATTTTCAGGCCTGGTTATCAATAGGAGGATTGAGCAGAATTGATCAGAAAAGTTATATATCACTCTTTCGATTTCTCAGCTTGTGCTGAACTTCTGTCAGGGATCATTTTGGGTGTCTACAGGGTCCGAATATGAGACTGTTTTCGATTGGCATTGTGGCATGATTTTTCCCATTTTAAAACCAAAAATTTCCCGATCTCAGTCCTCATTCAAATAAAAATTTAAACATGGCATCTTACCACTTATTCTGCAGCAACATCAAAGTATTCATAAAGCACGAAAATCTTGCTTTATGATTACTTTGATGTCGCCACAGAATAATTTCTTTGAAGTAGCCGATGACGGTGCATTCATTGTCTTTGATGCCACATTTGGAAAGTTAAAATGATCGGCTTTATCGAGGTGGTTGTGCAGACAGAACATGCCCCTTTAGAGTGTTTTAATATGTTCATTCACAAATAAGCTGAAAGTATGTCGTGCAAGTGTGCCATACACAATTCGTCCCCTGCGTTCCAATGTGTTCTATGTGCCAGTAGGCACATAGAACACATTGGAACTCAGGGGACAAATTATTAGCCCATTTAGCCTCATTCAGTTAGGAATTTCCCCATAAAATAATTTTATCCCGGTACCAGCAGGACAAAAGCTTCAGTACTGGTGCCGGTTGGAGCATGAGGGAACCAGTGGTACCGGTACCAGTACAGGTACTGGTTGACATGCCTGCTCTAGATTTACAGGTGTTATGCATACACATTTATCATATATCCATGTTCAACTACCCAAGTTATCAAAAGTTAGCACTAGGTACACTACTATATAAACAATTTACAATGCACAAATGAAACACAATGTGTTAGCATATCAAATATCTCTGGACTGGGCTGCTTTGGACCAGAACAGGCATGAATACCAGACCGCAATGAGGTAGACGAGGTCAGAATGGATGGCTTCTCCACTGGACTGGACCATCCTGAGTGGTCCAGTTCTCATCATTGTTTTGAATTATTAGCTTTGTTCTTTAGATATCTGAAGCAAATTTGACCATGAGTTACAATGTTCTCATGAAATGTTATTTTGTTATCAGTTCTAGTATAAATGTAGTAGCTGATTTTCAGGAACCATTCATGCCTGCCATCTACTATACTATGTGAGTCAGAAGGATATATTTCTTTGTGTTCTATACCACAACCCTCATTAGTTTCCATATAAGCCCATCAGGATTACAGGATTAAACAGCATTTACGTCCTGTGCAAACTGAATAGGCTTGCTTTTAAGAAGTCAAGAAATGAACTGTGGTAGGCCAAAATGAACATTTCATTGACTGGCAGCAGGCAAAATCCTTTTTGGGCAGGTGCCAGTTTCAAAGAAGCTGGTCACAGTACAGCCAAGCTCACGAAACGACCAATGGCGAAAAATGCAATTAACCTCAGAGGTAGGTGATACTAGAGCTGAAACAGTTAACCAATTAATCAATGATCAACATGTTGCTCAATCCAAAAAGTAATTGTTCGATTAACCTTTACTTTTGAACTACTGTATTATATGGGTCAACAAAGGAACAAACTTGCTCCAAAACACGCAAACATTGTCACACTCACTCACATCAATTATTTCGACAGAAAAAAGCATGCAAGTTACTTGCTGACATACTTGTTTACTTGCATGATCATCATACTGTATCAGTAGCTGGAAATGGTCATTCTTAACCCTTTACCCATTGCGGGTAGCAGATGATACTTGCAAAATAAATTCATGAATTACAAAAAAATTTCAATTTTTGTCTAAAAAACATAGCTTATGACCCCTCATTGGAACGAGCTCATTGAGCTTGTTCGAATGAGGGGTCATAAGCTATGTTTTTTAGACAAAAATTGAAAACTGTAAATCATCAACGGTATGGCACTTATTCAGATATCTGTTTGGACAAGCGATTAATCGGTTGACCAAGGTTAATCCACATGATTAATCAATCAAGAAAACTCCTTAACCACTTCAGCTCTGGGTGATACTTTTCAGGCTGGTTCTACAGCTAATTTGTTATTAAGTGGAAGAAGCTTACACAGTCTAAATGGATATTTGCTTCTATTAAAGGAGTCAAGAATCAATGGTCTTCTTTTGCCACACAAATCAAGGGCACCTGCAGTGTCTCATTTTTCAAAGAATAAGTCTGAGGCCATTAATACAGAGGAACATAGTCTCCTCTTTAAACAAGCTATTATTTTCTCTAATTACCAGGAGCACCCCATTTATTTCCAACATTTTTGAGTGACCTTAGAAAATGGGCAGTCTCTGCACCATTATTGATCTTCACCAGCTGAATTCTTTTATTTTCTACTCTTATTTCAAAATGGAGAGTGTTTCCTGATGTGCAGACTTATAAAAAAAAGAATGATTTTCTGGCTTTCCTATATTTATGCAATGCCTCAATCCTTTACCACTTCGATAAAACAGTAAATTTGTCAGTTTCAGGTCCATATGCTGTGTGAGCTTCTTCAACGTCTGGGTTTCCATATTCAGTGTTTCCAAGTAGGTACCCATACCAGTCCAGCAGATCAAATACCTGGGATTTATTTTTAACATGAGGGCCTTCACCATTTCTCTTCCTCGAGACCATATTGCTAACAGTTTGACGACTTGCACATCTATACTGGGCACTGCCTTCCCTTTCATTCGTCAGATGGCCCACCTCAATGGATTGTTTATACAGCTTTTGAAGCCATGAGAATGACTAGATTTTACTACAGGAATTTGGAACAGGAAAAATGTACAGCATTCAGGTCTAACTCTAATGATGATGCTAAATTATTTTGCAAAGGAGATTTGAAACAAGGGATTTTTTTTTAAAGATGCCATGCTACCAGCAAGATTAGCTTTAGTTTAGCAAGATTTTGTTCATAAATAATTATTTGTTACAATTTATTGGAGAGTGCCAGCAGACACTCTTCAATAAATTGCAACCATACAATGTTACATAAAAAAAAATTTCTTCTACTGCTAAACAAACATCAAGCTAATGCATACTGTGTAAAGCCACTAAAGAGGCTTCCAGCACTTTTCAATAGAGACATGATAGTGGTTTCTAGCACTCAACTAGTTAATTGGTGGACTGACATTATCATGTCCATAAATTGTTGCCCAATTTCCTGTTCTCGGGTGGATCTTAGTATTCATTCAGATGCTTCCTTAACCCTTTACCTAACATGAAAAGCAGACGACACTTGCAAAAAAAATTATTGAATAATTAATTTTTTTCATTTTTTGTCTCAAAAACATAGGTTATGACCCCTCGTTGGAACGAGCTCGACGAGCTCGTTCCAACGAGGGGTCATAACCTATGTTTTTGAGACAAAAAATGAAAAAAATAATGAAAATTAATTGGCAATTTTTGAGAATAGCGCTGGCCGGTTTTGGCCGTTACGTTGGGTAAAGGGTTAAATGGTTGGGGGTAGCTTTTGTCACAAACACTGCTAGCGGCTTGTGAAAGGAACCTTGCTCCATTTTCAAGCCCCTGAGGGATTAATTATTAATTATTTTATTGAGATGGTCCATCAGGATAGATCATACTGTTTCATAAACTGCCATAAATGTTCCATCATTCAAACCACTTCATTGTAGTTCTTTTCTTTCCAGGCCAAACAAAGACACAGACCTCACAGATATGAAATGCATAAAAAATGGTAAAAACCCAGAAAAAAAGTTCACTCAGGTCCACTATTTAAAGGTAAGTTTAGTATGACTACATCCGATCTGTAGCTGACAAGTAAAACGTGCATGTAGTTAATGCCAGATTTTTTCAAACCAGTGAGGGAAGGTGGCATTTATTTTCATTTTTCATTAGCTCACCTGACTGAAAATTGCGGAGTCAGCATGTTTGCAAAAAAATGTAAAATGTTTTCTCCAGAGCCACTGATCAGAATTTTTTGATAATTGATATACAGCATCCATAAGGATGGGGTTGGGGGGGGGGGGGGGGGTGGGGGGTGGGGGGGGGGGGGGGTGGGGGGGGGGGGGGGGTCAGATGCAAGTTTGTTAAAATGAAGCCCATTGGTTCATATCTGGACTCAATACAGAGCCCAAATTTTTTACTTAAGGCAATATGGGGAATAATCTTCCAAAATCTTCTTCAGAACCACCAGTCAGAATCATTTCATATTTAGTATACAACATCTCTAGGTGGGTCAGATCAAGATTGTTCAGATCAAGTTCCTCCTATGGAAGCCCAAATTTTAACTTAATGCAATATTGGGGATAATATGTAACAATCATCTTCTTCAGATCCACCAGTCAGAATGCTTTCATATTTTGTATACAACATCTCTAGGGGGTGAGATTCAGGTTTGTTCAATTCGAGTGCCTGGGTTAATATTTGGGCTCCCAATGGGAACCCGAATTTTAACTTAGTGCAATATGAGGGAATTTCTTCAAAAGTCTTCTTCAGATTCATCAGTCAGAATCCTTTCATATTTGGTTTACAACATTTTGGAGGGGGGGGGGGGGGGCAGATTCATGTTTGTTCAAATTGAGTGCCTGCATTAATATTTGGGCTCTCTGTTGGAGCCCAAAGTTTAACTTAGTGCAGTATGAACAAATTTCTTTAAAAATCTTCTTCTTCAGATCCACCAGTCAGAATGCTTTCATATTTGGTATATAACATCTCTAGGGGAGTCAGATTCAAGTTTGTTCAAATCGGGTCCCTGGATGAATATTTGGGCTCTCTGTTGGAGCCCAAAATTTAACTTAGTGCAATATCAGGGAATTTCTTTAAAAAATCTTCTTCAGATCCACAAGTCAGAATGCTTTCATATTTGTTATACAACATCTCAGGGGGGGGGGGGGGGGGAGGGGGAGGGGGGGGTGGTATATGTGGCCAATTCTGGGTATAAATCCCTGTTATGTGTCAAACAAAAATTATGTGACAAACCACATAAACAACAAAAAATATTAGTATAAATACACCTCCCTCCCCCACTTTATCCCCACTCTTGAAGAGAATGGGAGATATACTGGATTACATGTATCTGTCTGTCTGTGCATCTGTTTATCCATGCATCCATCTGTGCATCCATTGATCTGTGCCAATATTTCATCAGTGAGTGGATGGATTTCATTGACATTTGGTATGAGGGATCCTTGTGACAAGTCGCTCATGTACATGTTATAAAAAAGTTGCCTGTATATTTTTCACCAGAGTTACAGTCCAGTCCTTAATTTGTCAGTTTTTCATACATTTTTTCTGTCCACAGTGATATCTCAGCAGTGTGTGGATGGATTTCACTGAAATTTGTCATGACGGATCCTTGTGTCAAGCCGCACCTGCACATTTTATAAAAAAGTTGCCTCCATATTTTTCACCAGAGTTAAAGTCCTTACTTTGTCAATTTTTCATGATTTTTTGGTCCTTTCTTTGTTTTTAATTCATTTAAGCTACATAGGTCCAACACTGCAGTAGGGGTGGGTATAATTGCTTTCAGCAATAGCTCTTGTTTGGATGAGGAAATGTCCATTGTGCTTACCCTATGGATGTCCAAGCATGTATCATGGACAGTATTGTATGTGTCTAATTTTTGGTGTAATCCGGTGTTATGTAACAAAACCATGAGGTTTAACAGGCCTGGAGAAAAAAAGAGCTTACATCGTCACCCGGCAGCAGGTTATGATAAATGACATGGTGATAACCTAGAGAAATCATGTGTTGTGGTGTTTTTCCACTTTCTTTGTTTTACTATGCCAACCATTCTGTTTACGTCTTAACAGAATTTCTGCCACAATAAATAGCAACAACTAACACATGATCTCGCCAAAGCGTGATCGCATGTTTGTTGTTGCTTTTTATTGTGGCAGAAATTCTGTTAAGACATAAATCACATGCCATTCTGCTCAAATGTTGATACTGTGCACAACCAATGAGTTGAGCTAGTCTGTTCCGAGAGATCATTAGGGCCCCGCCGTGAGGCGGACGCCCTATAGTGATCGCTCCGTCCGTCCGTCCGTCCGTCCATCCGTCCGTCCGGGCTGTAATCTTTCTTTCTTAATAGATAAGGTTTTGATATTTGACATGTGGGTATATTATCTCAAGACGATGTGTCGCGTACCAAGGTTGCCATGCTTTGACCTTGAACTTTGACCTCAAGGTCAAATTATTCCGTTTTCGGGGTTCTTTTCTGACAAGTTCGTGTCTGGGCTGTAACTTTTTTCCCTTAATAGATAGGGTTTTGATATTTGGTATGTGGGTAGATTATCTCAAGACAATGTGTCGCGTACCAAGGTTGCCATGCTTTGACCTTGAACTTTGACCTCAAGGTCAAATTAGTCCAAATTCGGGGTTCTTTTCTGACAAGTTCGTGTCCGGGCTCAAATGTTGATACTGTGCACAACCAATGAGTTGAGCTAGTCCGTTCCGAGAGATCATTAGGGCCCCGCCGTGAGGCGGACGCCCTATAGTGATCGCTCAGTCCGTCCATCCGTCCATCCGTCCGTCCGGGCTGTAATCTTTCTTTCTTAATAGATAAGGTTTTGATATTTGACATGTGGGTATATTATCTCAAGACGATGTGTCGCGTACCAAGGTTGCCATGCTTTGACCTTGAACTTTGACCTCAAGGTCAAATTATTCCGTT
This sequence comes from Pictodentalium vernedei, assembly GCA_031216915.1. Taxonomy (NCBI): domain Eukaryota; kingdom Metazoa; phylum Mollusca; class Scaphopoda; order Dentaliida; family Dentaliidae; genus Pictodentalium; species Pictodentalium vernedei. The sequence goes on along the minus strand of CM062291.1, from coordinate 173,533,841 downwards.
TTCGGGGTTCTTTTCTGACAAGTTCGTGTCTGGGCTGTAACTTTTTTCCCTTAATAGATAGGGTTTTGATATTTGGTATGTGGGTAGATTATCTCAAGACGATGTGTCGCGCACCACGGTTGCCATGCTTTGACCTTGAACTTTGACCTCAAGGTCAAATTATTCCGAATTCGGGGTTCTTTTCTGACAAGTTCGTGTCCGGGCTGTAACTTTTTTCCCTTAAAGATAGGGTTTTGATATTTGGTATGTGGATAGATTATCTCAAGACGACGTGTCGCGTACCAAGGTTGCCATGCTTTGACCTTGAAGTTTGACCTCAAGGTCAAATTATTCAGATTTTGTTGTTTTTTTCTGACAAGTTCGTGTCCGGTCTCTAACTTTTTTCCCTTAATAGATAGGGTTTTGATATTTGGTATGTGGGTAGATTATCTCAAGATGACGTGTCGCGTACCAAGGTTACCATGCTTTGACCTTGAAGTTTGACCTCAAGGTCAAATTATTCAGAATTTGTTTTTTTTTTCTGACAAGTTCGTGTCCAGGAAGGGATTTTAATCAGATTTTACCTATTGTTTGAAATATTTTAGTATTACGGTTCACATCAGTTTATACCTTACATCAGTTAGTTGCTGCGGGGCCCGCAGAGATGGATTCCATCTCCGTGATATCTAGTTAAGTCTGAAAGGATTAGGAATTTAATTTATGTTGTATCTTTTTGTCTGTGTATTTATCGTAACCTGCAGGTCATTCATGTATGTACCCCTACATAATCTAAATGATTGTTCACAGGTTATTTCCAGTCCTGGTTTAATATGCCACTAAATCTTATTTGGGCTGGCTAAAAGGCAATCTTAACAATAGTCTCCTAACATTTGGTGATTTAACACACATATACCCATTGAAAAAAGTCACACCTTGGAAACAAAGGCACACAACGCGTCCCATAGTTGTACTAGCCACACAAAATGAGATATAAAGGATATCTAGTGTTTTTGAGTGGATACCAAAAATTATCTCACTCGTAATTGAGATAAAACATTTGTCTCGGTCACTCAAAAGATAATTTTTGGTATCCACTCAAAAACACTAGATTTTCTTTTTATTATACACTTTTTATAAGAATCTGATCATTCCTATCGATAATTCCACCCGTCTCAACCTTGAATTGATGCATGAAAGTAAACAGCTGATCGCTTCCTGTAAAAGTCCAGCCTCTGTTACGCATTGATACGTGAAAGTGATTTGATCAATACTCAGAACAGGTAGCATCTTGCGATCTGATTCAGCTTGCGAGTTTTATGCGTTAATTCAAGGTGAATATGTGTTGAATTATTGCTGAAAATGATCGGTATCCACTCAAAAACACTAGGTTTCCTTTTCATTATACGTTTTTAGAACAAATTGATCATTTGCAGTGATAATTTGTCTCATATTCCTTTTGAAGTGATGCATTGAAAGCTTCCATTTTGATTGATACCGTGAAAATGAAAATTTCTATATCTTTACAGTGGGGATACAATTTTTATCTTTATGCAACTTTTTCAATAAAAATATTAGTATGTCACTCCATGAGTGTTTTATTGTTGATTCATTCTCTATGTACTGTCCTTACATATGGAGAGTTAGGAAAAATGATTCAGTGCTTAGCACAGGATCCTTTTGACACTATTTCACTGAATTTAATTGCCTTGTGTGATACTGTTCACATCAAATTGGCTAATTTGTTTTATATCTGTAAAGAGGCTTACTAAAGCCTAAAAAAGTTTAAAATCTGTTTCTTATCAACCTACCTACAATTGTTTACTGCAGGCTTGCACTACAGTGGAAGTCCCTAACTCGGAAAATATACTCTCTATTTTAATCTTTCCCAAGCAATTTGGGACAGAAAAGTGGTGCAAAAGCACCAAGAAAAAATAAGCCAAAACTGGGTTGAGTGCTACCGGCGCAGACCCAGTAGGGAACGCTCTCCTCCAAGTACAACTCCACAACTTCCGTTGCCAGTGTGCATATACGTCGCTAATGACTCATTCTTTTTTTCGTCCGCCATGTTGACAAAACATTCTTCTCAGCACTAGTATCAGTGATCATCCTGCTCGTTGATTGTGTGTTTCCTCATCAAATTGGATCAAAGTATCCTTTTCTTATCAAGAACTGTTTTTCATTATATTCTCTATGTAAATTATTATCCATAATGTATTATATTTTCTTTTCCGAGTCGCGCGTGATTTTCGTTAGCCATGCGGTTTCGGACTTTAAAATTTCACAATTACATTTATGTTAAAGTTTTTCATTTTGTTAATTGTGTTAGAGTTAGGTGTCAGCGGGGGTACCTTTAATACAGATTTTCTACTCTCCCTTGAGAGTGGTCCTTCTGTTGTTTGGTTCCCAGTCAACCATCTGGGGTCTGTTTTTCTGTCAACTTTCTCTCTTCTTTGGGGGTGTTCTTCTGTCTTCTGCTGAATTCACCTTCTCTGCTTCTCTCACTTCTGTCATGCCCAGGACTATTCCTTGTGGGCAATGTCTGCTTCCTAAGCATGTGGACGATTCGTATGCTTCACGCTCCTCTTACAATGGGTATTCGGCCGATCGACCCTGTCATCTTTGTGGATTGTGGTCATCCACTTTCTGGGCATCTGTGAACCTTGTTGTGCGATCTCGTGGCCGTGCCTCCCGCTCCCGCGGGAAAGGGGAGCACGGTCGTTCGGGGCCTCCCAAAATGACCACGTCTGGTGAGAGTTATTCCTCCTCCCTGGGGGATGTGCAGTCTATTCCTGTAGTGGATACTGCGGGAGCCGTTGAGTTGTCTGGTGAAGAGGTGCATGGTTCCAGGACTGCGGTCCCTCTCCAGTCGACATCTGAGGCTGTCACTAGGGTTGTGACTCCTCCTTCGGAGCCGAGCAGAGGGGCTCTCTACATTATTCCACCAACCTCAGCGACTCCCGACGTATCTCTATTACTGCTTTTCCATCTGCTACGTCATCGGTTTTCATTTCAGCCAGCCTCGGCTTATCCCTGCAGAGGTCTGCAGGGATGTCTGGCAGTGTGGACGTGGGATATCATCCTCAGCCTTCCCTGACTTCAACTCAGCGAAGTTGGAAGGCGCTGCCAGCCGAACCCTCTACTGTGGTCTCTCTTCCGTCGAGCACCACAGTTTTGTCATTGGATTCAGATGTTCATGGTGGGGCCACTATGAACTCAGTGGCGTTTCCGTCCACGCATTCTGGTCACTCGGACAGTGTTGCGGAACCAATGCCTTTTGTGCAGCCTGGACCTTCTGTCCCGCAGAGTTCCCGCTATGTTGATCCTTGGGGTGTGTTGTACCCCTATACACGTCTGCCCTCAGATGTTTCGGCTGCCGCCCATCGCCCCACTTCGAGTGTATTTGAGGATCGTGACCCTTTGCTGGTTAAGAGGGTCAGGTGGTTTTGTTCGTCCGCATGTCGAACCGGCCAACACGGGCAGTGAGCTTAGGGAGGCCCTCTCCTTGTTCACTCAGGTTCTGTCCAAGAGCCTTCCTGTTGCTTCCAGTGAAGCAGTGAGTGGTTTCCAGGCGCTCCCTATGGCGCCACCTCCCGGGATTAGAAACAGGCCGCTTTCTGATCTCCCTGGTGTGCCTACAACATGGGAGGCATCGGATGGTTTGCCCACGATGGGCTATGTGCCTTCTGACTCAGGGGAGGTGTCAGACATACCTGATGTTGAGAGCCAACAGTCTTCTGACTTGGGCCGGGGCAGCTCTTGACTTTGTGTTTGGGTTCCCTCCGGATCTCAAACCTCAAACCAGCCGACAGCCTGTGGAGCAACCTACTTCTGGCATCTTCGACTGTTCCAGTCAGTACAGGTGGTTGAAGCATTTCCAGCTTTGGACTCTAAGCTGAGTTCCAAGGCTATGAAGGCTCCTTCTTCACTAGGGTTGACACCTTTTTGCTTCCGGCACGGTTTTCGTTCCTACGATTCCGCCAATCCGTCAGTCTGCCAGACTTTGACGGTCTTGGATCAGGACTCCAACTCCCTCGGGCTTTCCAAGCCCAAGTCTGCCGTCATTCCTATGGTGACTCTGGAGTCTATGTTGGGCTTAAAGAGAGAAATGCTGGGCATGCTTTCTCTCTCAGATCACGTCATCTCTGCCTTAGCTGCTTATCTGCCTCCAGATAAGTTTGACGATGTACAGGCTTCTTTGCGTGTGCTTTCCAAGGCGCTCATGCATCTTACTCACACGCATGCCTGTAACACGGCTAATTTGGAGCTAGTTCGAAGGGACTCTGTGCTGGACACAGGCCATTCCCTTCCTGAGGGGCAGCGCGCTACTCTTTGATCTGCTTCTTTGGCAGGTCCACAACTGGTCCATGGTTCCCTATCGATGGTCTGGGATGACATCCTACGTCATTTCAAAGATCAGCTGCTGCTTCATCAGCTTGATCAGCCTTCCGTGGGAGGCAGGGGCCATTCAAAGCCTAACAAGTACCCTTCTGCTTCTGCTGCAAAGCAAAGGGCTGAACCTTCTGCCACCGCTTCTACTTCTTACTCATGGGGTAAGGGTAAGCGTTGGCAGGCTAGAGGGAAGCCTCAGGATTCTTCATATAGCAGAGGAGGTGGTTTCTCGTGGGCCTCGTCAGGGCTCGAAATGAAAGTCCTCACCTCGATTCGTCCCAGGTTGGAGGAAGGATAGCAGAGTTCACAGACTATTGGGCCACCATCATATCTGATCCTTGGGTGTTAGATGTTGTTCAGTCTGGTCTGCGAATATCCTTCCGGAGGCACCCCACTCTGTCAAGAGTGCCTCTTCCAACTACAGTTCCTTCAGATGTTTTACATCGGGAGCTTTTGTCCACAGAGATAGACAATCTCCTGGCAAAGGGGGCGATCGAGGTCGTCAAGAACATTCAGTCAGTGGGGTTTTATTCCCGCCTGTTCTTGGTGCCGAAGAAGGACGGGCAACTCCGACCGGTTATCGATCTGAGTATCCTGAACCAGTCTATCATTGCTCCCAAGTTCAGCATGGAGACTTTCAGGTCAGTTCACCGTTCCATTCACCAAAGAGATTTCGCTTCCAGCATCGACCTGCGAGACGCTTAATTTCACGTTCCGATTCACCGGACGTCACGAAAGTATCTGAGGTTCGTGTTTCTGGGCCGAGTTTACCAGTTCAAGGACATGCCTCTCGGCCTCAACCTGGCTCCTTGGGCCTTCACCCAACTGATGTCACATGTGATAGCCTTCCATCGCACACAGTCCAAGGTGATTACTTCGACATATCTAGACGATATCCTCCAGAGGCATTCCAATGCTGCCTTACTGGAGTTGGATGTTGACACTCTGTTGAGCCTGCTCACGTTGCTAGGATTCAGTCATTTCTCAGTCATTTCGTCATCTGGGGATGGCCTTCCATACTCAGTTCAATATGATGGCGGTTCCCCAGGCCAGGGCTGTGATTCTCTCAGCTTTTGCTCTGACTCTGTCCCAGTCCACGTATCCTCAGCTGCTCGGTCTCTGCGGTTCGGTGACGGATCTCATTCCTCTAGGGTCGGCTGCATGTCCGACCTCTCCAACACTTTCTGCTCAGTCGTTGGAGGCCGAATGTCGATCCTCTGGATCTGGTGCTTCAGTTACCAGACTCTCTTCATCCTCACTTTCTCCCCTGTACAGATGTTCAGTGGATTATGCAGGGTGTCCCGTTGCACTTACCCTTGCCCGATCATGTTCTGATGGCAGATGCCAGCGATCTCGGATGGGGTGCGATGTTGGATCCTCTAGGTCTTTCCCTTCACAGGGTGTGGGACCAGGATCAGGCAGCTCAACACATCAATCAGAAGGAGCTTCTTGCTCTTCTTCTGAGTTTCAGGCAGTGGAGCCCTCACCTGTCGAATCGCCAGGTCCTTCTGTTGTCCGACAATTCGACAGTGGTTGCTTACATTCGGAACCAGGGCGGCACTCACTCGGTTCCAATGTACGAATTGGCTCGGGATCTTCTACTGCTCACTCGGGATGTCAACGCCGGAGTGGTGGTTCGTCACATTCCCGGTCGTCTGAACGTCCTAGCCGACTCCCTGTCCCGATGAAGCAGGGTCATCTCCACCAAGTGGATGCTCCACAGGGCAGTGTTCCAGTCTCTTTGCGATCTCTGGGGTCATCCCCACATCGATCTCTTTGTGACTCGTTGGAACCATCAGGTGGACACTTTCGTGTCCCCGTGTCCAGATCCTCTGGCTTTTGCCGTTGATGCACTATCACTTGATTGGAAATGTCTAATTGGCTATGCCTTCTCGCTGGTTCCGATTCTGCCTCAGGTTCTAGCCAAAATTCGAACCTGCAGTTGTCGAATCATTCTGATCACTCCCCTGTCGCCTCAGCAGGTGCGGATGGCAGCAGTTCCGGCACGTCTCCCTCTACGTCACGACATTCTTTGCCAAGGTCACCCGAGGAGGTTTCGCGTCGACCCGACTTCATTGTGCCTTCACGCATATCTTTTGTCAGGTCCTGTCTCCTCCGTAGAGGTTTTTCGAGATGAGCAGTGGAGTGCATTTCTTCTTCAAGGAGGCACTTCACTGGTTTAGCTTATGCGGCTAAGTGGAAGGTCTTCTGTCGATGGTGTGCTGATCACTCTGTTGATTATGCCAATCTTTCGATTTCACAGATTGCGGAGTTTGTGGTATACCTGATTGATTCTCGGGGTCTGCAGCCTGTTACCATCAAGGGGTACAGGTCCATGGTTTCAAGAGAAAGGGGGGAAGCATCGTATTGGCGCTAATCCTTACCTCTCCAAGCTTGTTCGGCACTTTTCTTTGAAAAGGCCTCAGACTTTGCAGCTTATCCCCAAGATGGAATCTTTCTTGGGTGTTGCTTTGCTTGGGGGGGGGGGGGGGGCGTTCGAACCTTTATCCCAGGTGGATATGCATTTTCTCACATATAAGACGGCTTTTCTGATGGCTTTTGCTTCTGCCAGAGGGGTTAGTGAGCTTCACACTCTCTCGGTTGACCTGGCCTTTTTCAGGAGCTCTCCCAACAGTGTTACTTTTACCACTGATTGCTCCTTTCTGGCCAAAAATCAGATACCAGAAACTACTCCACCTCCTGTCTGTACCAGGGCTCTTCCTTCTGTTGAGGGTAATCGCCCTTTGCTCTGTCCGGTTCCTGCTATTCGCATTTATCTCAATCGGACACAATTCATATGGAAAGGCAGGAAACATTTTTTTTTTGTCTCTTATTCCTGGTCGACAGAAGATCTCTCCTCAATCCATTTCTCGATGGATTTGTCTTGCTATTCGCACAGCTTACGCTCGTCTAGCGAATGGTGATTGTATTACCAATCATATTTCTGCCCACGAGGTACGTGCACTGTCTACCTCTTGGGCTTATTCTAACTCCGGCAAGTTGTCGGATGTTATGCAGGCAGCCTACTGGAGAAATGCCTCTACTTTCTCCACCTTCTATCTGCGTCAGTTGCAGGAGCAGTCGGAGGACCTTTTTGCATTGGGCCCTCTTTCTTCTGCTCAGGCTGTTGTCTACCCTAGCCATTAGGTTTCTTGAAGGTCAGTTCCAGCTCTGTGCTGTTACTGCCCTTTTCTGTCTGTGCATCACACCGACCCATAAGCCTCATCTCTCATTGTCTTTTACTAATGATTGTGATGCTATGGTTTGATAGGCCTCAGGACCTCTTCCTCTGTCAACAGTTCCAGTGCAGTTGGGTTATGTGTGGGTTGGTTATGCGATTCCCTCCAGCCTATTGTCTGTTCAGCCTGTAGTAAACAATTGTAGGTTGGTTGATAAGAAATTTAAATTTTATAGTAAATTTCCTTTCTTATTATACCTACCACAATTGTTTACATGGAGGCCCGCCCATCTTCTTTTACGGGTAAGAATCCTTCCTCCCCGCTGATCACATAACTCTAACGTTGGCGGATTCAAAAGAATGAATCATTAGCGATGTATATGCACACTGGCAGCGGAAGTCTTGGAGTTGTACTTGGAGGAGAGCGTCCCTTACTGGCTTATTTTTTCTTGGTGCTTTTGCACCACTTTTCTTTCCCAAATTGCTTGGGAAAGATCAAAATAGAGAGTATATTTTCCGAGTTAGGGACTTCCACTGTAGTGCAATCCTGTAGTAAACAATTGTGGTAGGTATAATAAGAAAGGAAATTTACTATAAAATTTAAATTTCTCAGGCCCTCCTGCATGGTCCTTTTGTCTGCCGCAAGCTCTCTTTTTATAACTAATGCAAACTTTAAAAAATAAAAATTAAATGGTTTATGTCTGATGAAGTTAAAATTGATAAATTTGCCCCTTGTGTGCAACAAGGCTTTCCAGTGCTTTAGCATTACAATTTAAGTCTTCTTGCACTCAAGGGACAAAATACACTACCACCCATGCTTTTCTGTAGATTATGAGATCTAAAACATAAAACAAACCAAAACCATGAACTTTTGATGGCAAAGAAATAATTATAAAAATAAAGAATAAAATAAAAAAAACACCCACCCACATGCAATTTTGCTGAAAAAGTGGCCTGAAAAACAGAAGATCTACTTTGTAGGGCCTAACAGTCTAATTCTTCACCTCTATCAGGCTGTAGGATCAAAACATTACTGATTCTTACCAATGATTACTGTTTGTTGCTTCATCTACAGGCTAGTGGCCCAATATTCATTCATATACTCTATTAAAGGGTTAACCAGATACTACTTAAACCTTTTCCTGCAAGACACTTCATCCCAAATGCCTACGTGGTAGCATGGTGGCATTATGTACTAAGGCATACTGTATGTCGATGGTGCACTTGCCTTAAATCACTGCTAACTCTGTTTGTGCAGAGTTAGTAAGTTGGAGGGTTTGACAGTTGCTTGGCCCTGTTTAGTGATTCTCTCCAGATTCTCTAGCTTCTCTACCCCTCCCTTCCAAGCCTGAAATTAAGCAATCTATCATTTGCAGACTAAGGTCCCCAGAGGGTGAATTTGCTGATGCTATCCCATACAGTTAGCCAAATTATCCTCTGGGTACCTCTTGCTGTTTTGGCTTGAGACCTTGATTCAGATTGAGGTTTACAGAGGGTAAATTTAGTGATGCTACCGTGCTGTGCAGGGTAGCATTTCCAAATTCACCCTCTGCTGTCCCCATACTGCTGATCACAGTCTGCTTATTTTCAGGCTTGCTCCCCTCATAAAATTGTCTGACATATGTGACCCTCTCAGTTGAAAGTGTCATTAATTCCCATTCCAGCTCATTCAGTGAAGTGTCCTAAGGTTTGTTTTGGGGGATTCAAAACCCAATGCACGTTTTATTAGGCCTCTGCATTTTTCAAAATTGAAAGTCTGAGTCCTGGTCAGAAAATGTTCTACCTCGACAAAGAAAATAAAAAGATACAATAAAATGTAATTTCAGAGGGAGATATGGTACATACAGTTTATTACAACTACAACAGTTAGTTGATCTAGGTCATCATATTGTGCCAAGTTGACAAGACCAAATTAATCAGATCAAACATGATGCAATGCGCATCATGTTTTTATATCCCTGATGTGGTCCAATCAACAAGATGGAATATGACAAACCTAGGGCCCTGCAAACCTTCGAAATTCGATTTGATTCAATTCAATTCCAATTGCACCAATTCAAAAGTTTTCAAATCGTCGATATGTTCTCTAAATCCTACAAAGTGTCTTCACTTCAACTCTTCTGTCATCAGGTCTCCTGTACAAGAAACCAGATGATAGAAGAACAGTTCAATTAAGTTCCGCATCCGAAATCACATTGATTCCATTCTGGAATATTCCACTTTTTTTCTTGATTTTAATACGAGTCAGCGTTGCACACAATACTTAAGTAGAGACTGACTATATTACAGTTGTAAGGAGGTGCAATATCTAGAACCGGAAAAGCAGTAAGATTCAATTTGTGATTTGATTCCATTTGAAATCAAATGCCTGATTCAATTCAAGATTCGATTTGACCCAAAATGTGAGGTTTGCAGGCCCTAGATGAACCAGATTAACTGACTGTTGTTCTAATTTGTTTATTATATGACAGTTTATCTTTAACTCTTTACCCAACGAATCGCCCGCACCCGCCCGCGTAATATGCAAATTCAGCAGTTGAAAAAATATTATTTTTCAAAAAATTTCAACAAAACCATATCATGTGACCCCTCGTTGGAACGAGCTATTCGAGCTCGTTCCAATGAGGGGTCACATGATATGGTTTTGTTGAAATTTTTTTAAAAATGTGAAAAAATGATATTTAAAATAATAAATTTTGATATCGTGTACGTTGGGTAAAGGGTTAAAAAGCTGATCATGCCTCTCGTATCATCACTGACATTTTCTGAGCAACAATTTTATAGACAGAAAATAAAAAGTTGAGTGCCTTGGTGCTTAACACTCTGGACAAACATCCGCACTTTCTTTTTTCACATTTCAAGTGTGACAAACATGCAGATTTTCTTTTTTTACATTTCACATGCGATGCCTGAAATGTATAAAAAAGTGTGGCTGTTTGTCCCGAGTGTTCAGTGCCAAGGCACACAGCTTTTTATTTTGTGTCTGTAAAATTGTCACACAGAAAATCTTCGAATATCAATGATGTCACAAGAGAGACTTTGTGGCAGGCATGATGCAGAGGGGAAAAATTTACATTTTTGTTTTCTGGCTGGTCAGAACTTACAGACAACCCACTGCAGTATTGGTGGGTTATTCATCGTAGTCATAAAATAACATCTTTCAGTGAACAAAACATCTGATGGAATGCGTGAGAAATGAGACCATGTTTGCATTCTGAGACTAGCCTGACTATGATAGTTAACCCTTTACCTAACATAATGGCCAAAACCAACCAGTGCTGTCCACAAGAATTACCATTCAATTTTCATTAATTTTTTGTCTCAAAAACTTAGCTTATAACCCCTCATTAGAATGAGCTCATCAAGCTCATTCCAATGAGGGGTCATAAGCTATGTCTAACGTGCAAAAAAATGAAAAAAAATAGTTTTTCAATAGTTTTGTATGCAAGTGTCGTCTGCTTTTTATGTAAGGTAAAGGGTTAATTAAGACCTGCCAATCAGTACCTGGGCCTCTCTTTTTGAAGATGACATTACAGTTGGCTCAACTTTTTATTTACCTTTTTTATTCATATAATTAGTGGTGATACTTAAAACTGTATTAACCCTTTACCCAGTTCACACTATATCAAAATTTGTTATTTTTATAATTTTTTTTGTTGAAAATTTTCACCAAATTTCAACAAAACCATATCAAGTGATCTCCTCATCAGAACAAATTTGATGACCTAATTCCAATGAAGGGTCACATGATATGGTTTCCGTTTTCTTTTTCAACAACTCTTTTTATAAATTACATGGGCAGATGTGGTGAATTTGTTTGGTGAAGGGTTAAGCTTTTACCTAACATAACAGCCACATTCAGCCTGAATTATTCACAAATATCTCTATTCTATTTCATTATTTTTCATTTACTTTTTTACTCCAAAACATAGCTTATGTCCCAATGAGAGGTCACAAGCTCTGTTTTTGAGTTGAAAATTGAACAAAAAATAATGAAATGGAATTGCAATTTTTGGCACTGAAAAATGAAAATTTGTAGTTATTCAAGATTCTTTTTTTGCAACTCTTATTTTCCTTGTCATGTTCATTAAAGGTTAAACTGCAATAAATGGGGTGTGGTGGCTCAGGTAGAGGTGCAGACTGCAAGCCGAGAGGTCCTCAGTTTGAATCCCACCTGTGGCAACCACGTTGTGTCCTTGGCAAGCCTGAAAATAAGCAGACTGTCATCTGCAGAATGAGGTCCTCAAAGGATGAATTTGGTGATGCTACCCCACACAGCAGGGTAGCATGACTAGTTTACTCTCCATGAATCTCACTCTGAATCAGTGTCTCAGGCCTAAATAGAAAAAAGGTACCCAGAGGATAAATTGGGGAATTATAGCCCACTGTTTGGGATAACATCAGCAAATTCACCCTCTGGGAACCTCATTCTGCAAATGACAGATTGCTTATTTTCAGGCTTGGTCCTTGGGCAAGACACTTTACCCCATTGCCCACATGGAGGCACGGTGGCATTGTGCACTAAGGCATACTGCATGTCAATGGTGCATTTGTCTTCAAACAATGCTAACCCTGCTCATGTGGAGTTAGTATGTTGGGGAGCCTGACAGTTGCTCGCCATTGCTTGGTTGTTCTCTCTGGGTACTCTGGCTTCCTCCACCTGTAAAACTGTCTGACACGAGGTGACCCTGGCTGTCAGAATTATCATTAAACCCCAATAAATAAATAAATAAATAAATAAACTGCAATAAATCAATAAAGTTATCAAAATGTTTAAATTGCAAGGTTTGGTAGTCGAAAAATGAAAATTTCGAGTTATTCAAGTCTCATTTCCTAATCATGCTGGGTAAAGCATGAAACTGCAGTAAATCAATAAAGTCACCAAAATGTTCAGTTTGACCTCAGTTAGGCCTAAAAAAGTTAAAATCTGTTTCTCAGACCCTACTGTATAGTCCTTTTGGCTGCCGCATGCTCTTTTTTTTATAACCAATGCAAATTTAAAAAAAAATAAAAATTGAATTGCACATGTCCGATATTTTACCAAAGTTAATAAAGTTGATAAATTTGTCCCTTGAGTTCAACAAGGCTTTGCAGTGCTTTAGCATTGGAAAGCCTTCTTGCATTCAAGGGATGAAATACACCACCACCCATGCTATTGTGTAGATTATGAGGCCTAAAACAAATCAAGAACATGACTTTTTGATGGCAAAGAAATAATTACGAAATAAAAAATAAAATAAAAAAATGCCCGGTCACCCACATGCAATTTTACAATAAATGGCCTGAGAAACAGAGGATCTACTTTGTGGGACCTTAAATCCTCTTCTTATCAAGAAGAAATCCCAATATTTTCATTTTTATGAGCTTGAAAGAGGTTGGGTGATGTTGGCTTTGCGGGATGGAGTAAAGTGAGGTTGAGTATGGTGTGAAGACTTTCTGTGCATTCAGACTTTAACCCTTTACCCAACGAATCGCCCACATTCTTCCGCGTAATATGTTGATTCAGCAGCCGAAAAAAAAAATTATTTTTCGAAAAATTTCAACAAAAACATATCATGTGACCAATCGTTGGAATGATCGCATCGAGCTCGTTCCAACGAGAGGTCACATGATATGGTTTCATTGAAATTTTTCGAAAAAAATTAAAAAACGATATTTAAATTAATAAATTTTGATATCATCTGCATTGGGTAAAGGGTTAACCTGTAATAAATTGCACAGAAAAATTTGTAATGAAATCTCACTATGTGTTTGATCTATTGTGTGACAACTACCATTATAGACTGTTATCTCTGTAATCAAGAACATAAATGTCTTCTACAGGCTTGTGAGTCCGATTTGACACAAAGATATCATTTTCAATTTTTTTTTATTACAGGGATATTTTCTTCTGAAAATGTTGGAAAATTCTCTTGGAAGAGACAAATTTATTCCATATTTTAGGAAATTTGTAGAGACATATCACGGACAGTTAGTTACTTCAAAAGTAAGTACATGCTCTCTGTCACTGAAAATAGAATTGTAATCCTGTCTGTCTTAGGCTATAAAAAAATGTTGTTTGTTTCTCAGACACCTTCCTCATCATTGAAAATCTGTCTCGTTTCTTTTTTTAATCAGAAATCTCTTCACTGATAGTATTTTGCACTTGAAGGTCAAAAATTGTAACCAGTTATAATCTTGTTTGACAGAGGTCTCCGAGCTCTATCACACAAACTAGTTCATTAAATTTTCAACTGCAGTATGGGAAATTTTCACTGCTGAAATCATTGGTTTTTCCACAGAATATTTTGAGGAGTTAAATAAATAATACTAAGGCCCCTCAAAGTAGATCTTCTGTTCCTCAGGCCATTTTTTAATTTTATTTTTGTAATTATTTCTTTACCATCAAAAGTTCATGACCTTGGTTTGTTTTATGTTTTAGGCCTCATAATCTACAGAATAGCATGGGTGGTGGCGTATTTCATCCCTTGAGTGCTAGAAGGCTTTGCAGTGCAAATGCATTGCCAAGCCTTCTTGCACTCAAGGGACAAATTTATCAACTTTACTAGCAGGGTTACCCGGTGTTGCTCGGGCTGAGGAGAGTAGTATAACTGTTGGTGCCCCTCTACACCCCCACCCCCACCCCACCCCGGAACTTTTTTAAACCTCACCATTAGATTCCTGATAAAAATGTACCCCTAGTAGACCCCTTTGAAGACATATATCGGTAAAAAATATTTTGGTCATAACTTTGGTGCCCCCCCTACACCCCCACTCCCACCCCACACACTTTTTTAAACCTGACGATGACCTCCGCAATAAAAAGTACTCCTAGTAGACCCATTTTGGACACTCAGGGTGGCCCCATATTCATTTCTATAGCGGACAGACATACATACATACAGACATTCTAAAATATAGTATAAGAAAGAAAGATTAACTTGGGTAAAATATCAGACACACATCATTTAATTTTTTAAATTTGCATTGGTTATAAAAAGAGAGAATGCAGCAACCAAAAGGACCATGTGGCAGGGCCTGAGAAACAGATGTTTTACTTTTTTAGACCTAACCATTTTTTCAGGTCTTTTGCCTTAGAAACAAGAAATTTTGTTTAACCCTTTACCCAACGAATCGCCCACATCCACCCGCGTAATCTGCAAATTCAGCAGCTGAAAAAATATTGTTTTTCGAAAAATTTCAACAAAACCATATCATGTGACCCCTCTTTGGAACGAGCTTGTCGAGCTCGTTCCAAAGAGGGGTCACATGATATGATTTTGTTGAAATTTTTTGAAAAAATTTAAAAAATGATATTTAAAATAATAAATTTTGAAATCGTCTGCATCGGGTAAAGGGTTAATAGGCCTAAAAATCCCCAAAAACCATTCATTTAGTAACCTAGAAATTTTTCACAGAATTACTCAGTCAGTTAAGGTAAGAAGAGAGAATTCTCCAATGACGTGTAACACAGTCACTAGCAATTAATGAATTTTGATTATAATATATAAATTAATGTTACTTCCTACTAGTTAACCCTTTATCTGACACAAATAATAAAGATACTACAGTGGAGCCCACTGAATTGGAAATCACTCAAATGAATAACCCTGTTAGTTGAATATAACCTCCAGGCACCAAACTATTTACCATACCTTCAGTACAAATTTGACCTGTTAATTGCATATAAGTTATGGAGTAAATTCCTGTGTAATGAATAAAAAATTTTGTAATATGTCAAAAAAATTAACTTTACAATTGCTGGATTTCCATTGTTTAGAGACCTAGACCAAGACATCAGTACATCCACTACAGGCATTTATTCTGTTATATCTTGTTTGACAGATCTCCATGAGCTCTTTCAAACAAATAAACAAATTATAATAGAATAAATGCTCAGTTATCCCAAGAATACAGGAAATTGGCCAAATCCTTGTTAATTGAATACTCCTGTTAATTGAATATTTTTACTGACAAAGTGGCTGTTCAGTTAACAGGGTACTTTTGAATAACTAACAACTTAATTTTGACCTCATGACCCTTCATTGTATTGAGATTGAAGAGCTAGTTCCAATGAGAAGCCATAAGCTATGTTTTGGATGCAAAAGTTGAAAAAAATAATAAAATTTGAATGGCAATTTTTGTAAATAAACAGCATTAACTCTTTACCTAATATGAAAAGCAGACGAGACTTGTAAAAAAAATTCTTGAATAACTATTTTTCTAATGGACGTAGGCGCCGGAGGCACCCGAGTTGAGACGGAGGTGAAGCCGACGTAGAAAATTGTGAGTTCTTTCTTTATACTAATTTCACACTTTTTTTAACGTAGGAAGTAGTTAACGAGAAGAGACTTCACGAAAATGACTCTGGCTGATTAAACTTTTAGGGATTTTTCCCAAAGGAACCGGTGACAAATGAGGTTACATTTTTTCAAGGATACTCGGATGCTAGAACAACTGATGGCTCTCCACCATTGCTTTCACCCTCATTAGGTCAAGAGACCCTTAATATATTGGGTGAGGGGGGTGGGGGTGGGGGCTAATGGGTCACTGATTATGTCACATGACATCCATAGCAAGTAAAGCACGCCCCTAGAAACGGGCAAACTACTGGGCCAATTTTGACCAATTGTGAGCCATCATGTGACTTCCCTAGCAACCAGAGCACCCCTTTAGCAATGGGCTAACTACTGGACCGATTTTGACCAAATTCGGTATACATACCCAAAATGCATTGTAGATAAAAACAGACAGATCAGTGTTGACGTCTCGTGACTTCCCTAGCAACCAGAGTGCGCCCTTAGCAACGGGCTAACTACTGGGCCGATTTGGACCAAATTCGGTATACGGATCCAAAATGCATTGCAAATGAAAACAGACAGATCAATGATGATGTCACGTGACTTCCCTAGCAACCAGAGCACCCCCTTAGCAATGGGCTAATTACTGGGCCAATTTTGACCAAATTCGGTACACGGACCCAAAATGAATTGCAAATGAAAACAGACAGATCAGTGTTGATGCCACATGACTTCCCTAGCAACCAGAGTGCCCCTTTAGCAACGGGCTAACTACTGGGCCGATTTTGACCAAATTCGGTATACAGACCCAAAATGGATTGCAAATGAAAACAGACAGATCAAAGTTTACGTATCGTGACTTCCCTAGCAACCAGAGTGCTCCCTTAGCAATGGGCTAACTACTGGGCCGATTTTGACCAAATTCGGTATATGCACCCAAAATGCATTGCAAATGAAAACAGACAGATCAATGTTGACGTCACGTGACTTCCCTAGCAACCAGAGTGCCCCCTTAGCAACGGGCTAACTACTGGGCCGATTTTGACCAAATTCGGTATACGGACCCAAAATGCATTGCAAATAAAAACAGACAGGTCAATGTTGATGTCACATGACTTCCATAGCAACCAGAGCTCACCCTTAACAACAGGCTAACTACTGGGCCGATTTTTACTGAGTTCGGTATACGGACCCAAAATGCAATGCAAATGAAAACAGACAGGTCAATGTTGATGTCACATGACTTCCCTAGCAACAAGAGTGCCCCTTAGCAACGTACTAACTACTGGGCCGATTTTGACCAAATTCGGTATACGGACTCAAAATGCGTTGCAAATAAAAACAGGCAGGTCAATGTTGACATCACGTCTTTTTCCCTCTTCCCTGACATGACCCAGAAGCACAGGATTAGCTGTTTCATAATTACTCGCAGAATTATCTGTTGTGATAACTACAAACAATACCGGTACGTCGGTATTTTTTTCAGTGAAATTAATGAAAATGGCTCACTGAAATTGGCACATAAAGCTCTAGGCCTATTTAATTCAAAAGACAAGTCTGCGCTGTCTTTTGAAGTGTGTATGTCTGTGCTGGCTTGTGTTGTTTGTGTGTCTGTTGGGCAAATCACCCAGAAACCTGGTCCGAATCATGCACAGACATGGTCCGAATCTTCCAATAATCCGGTCCAAATCGACCAGAAATATGGTCCGAATCATCCATAGATCTGGGCCGAAACGTCCTTTATAAAAATCTGGTCCGAATCGTACACTGTCTGAATCGTCCAGACACCATGTAACGAGTTAATTTTCTTAAGTTCGATGTGTTCTCAGCCAAAGCCCCTCACTGAAAGAAATTATCTTTCATTGCCCATTTTTATTTAATTTACAAAAAAAGGTTTATTCCCTTTCATTTTTGGCTTAACAATTGTCAGCAAAAATTTTGTTTCAAGAGCACTAGAATGTTCTATGTTCCTCATGCACAAGTTTCTGAAAACTGCATATTTACTGTAGAAAGATATTAAAAAAAATTTTTAAAAATAAATAAATAAAAACCCCCATCTTCATTGTTTTCCACAATATATTGACCGAGAATCAAATATATTTTGATTTGTTTTCAAATTGATCTGTTCATGTTTAAATTAATTATTCCTCAGATTTTTCTCAACATAATGTTTTACATGAAACTACATTTGTGATACTCAGCCTTATTATTTTGAAGATGGTCTTTTGAGTAAAACTGCATTGGTATATTGTCATCGTCCTTTTTTGCTGTATTTTCTTGTTTTTCATTTTTTGTCTAAAAAAAAAAAGGTTATGACCCCTCGTTGGAATGATCTTGGCGAGCTCATTCCAACGAGGGGTCATAACCTATGTTTTTGAGACAAAAAATGAAAAAATAATGAAAATTAATTGGCATTTTTTTTGAATAACGCTAGCCAGTTTTGGCCGTTATGTTGGGTGAAGGGTTAAATTGTCTTGCAGTTTGCAGTATACCAAATAGGTCTATGTTGTTTGTTATGCCACACTGTTTGTTACTGTTAGAATAAATCATCCCTTGAGTGCATCAAGGCACAACTCCATTATCATTGCACATGGAGCCTTGATGCACTTTACCATTTGAGAGCCATTTCCTCAAATGGTAGAGTCTGAGTTTAATTTCTTTAGGCCTAAGAAAGTTAAGAATCGGTTTCTCAGGCCCTCCTGCATGTCATTTCGGCTGCCACCTGCTCTCTTTTTATAAATAACGCAAACTTAAAAAAGATAAAAATTAAATGGTTCATGTCTGATATTTTACCCAAGTTAATAAAATTGTTAAATTTGTCCCTTGAGTGCAACCGGCTTTGCAGTGCTTTAGCTTTAACATTGCAAAGCAAGGGATGAAATACAACACCACCCATGCTATTCTGTAGATTATGAGGCCTAAAACATAAAACAAACGAGAACATAAACTTTTGATGGCAAAGAAATAATTACAAAAATAAAATAAAAAAATGACAGCAAATTTTACAAAAATGGCTTGAGAAACAAAAGATCTACTTTGTGTGGCCCTGGTTAAAGTTTGTTCATCAATCAGAATGTATTGTTAAGAGTTTATTGTATGGGGTTTGTGTAGACCTGTAATATCAAAGGATGCTCACTTTGAAGTGACATTTTGCCTTCACCTGCTGAGCATTGTCATGAATTTTTCATAAAATCAAGTCATGGTTGCTATAAAGCAGCCATGACTTGATTTAATGACAACATCAATAGAGTTTGGCATCAAGAAATCATTGTGAAGAGAACTTCTCCTATTTATAGGGTATATTTTTAGCTCACCTTGACGAAAGTCAAACTGAGCTTATCTAATGTCTCAGTCCGTCGTACGGCGTCTGTCATCTGGAGCTGGTCGGTTTTGAAATTTTCTCTCGGTTCGGTTTCAGTTTGGGTTTGGAAGAAAAAACTTAGTTTTTGATTTTGGTTTTGGTTTTTGTAACACAATACACATTTTCCATATCTTATGTATTGAACTGGGACAGGATAGTACTAAAACATTAAGTGAACTTGAAATGAAGTAAAACTGTATTGCGATTGTTTCCTGTAAATTTGATGAACAAAAAAATATATCTGCAATCTGCAAACGCCTTCATAAAAAGTCATTCAAGCCCAAGGGCGTAGAAACGGGAGTCGGCAATGTGTGTCGAGGGGGAGGGGGGTGGGCTCAAACATTTAGTCACAAAGTTGCTGTTTGAGACGGAAACTTCATGATTCCAAAGTCCTTTCAGATTCTTTTTTCATTTCCATTCACAGCATTGATGTGTTGCCCGACATGAAAATAAGTGAAACGGGTCAGAATTTGAGAAAGCAACTGCCCAAGTTGCGAACTTTAGAGTATGCCATTTACTTTCAGTAAAACAGATACCCATTTCACAATCTAACTAACTTGACAAGTTGACATTTGTACCCAAAAGGAGCAAACTCTAAATTCCAGAATCATTCACTTACAAAGCACTGAAAAGGTTATGCAAATTACCGACAAGATCGTTACCTGACCTGATTTCCTTGTTCATTATTCCTTTCAGTTTGCATTGAATTATCATTGTCAGAGAGTGACTGAATTCTGAGAATTCCCATTACTTCAAAAAACAAACCAGCCACGTACATTTTGCACGTATAAGTGTACTTTGGATTTTTACTTTCATTCTATTCAAATTTCCGATTGACACTTTGTATGACAGGTATGTGCAGTTAACGTTTTATTAATATTAATTTAACCCCTTTCCTGCAGAAAGGGGTTCCTCAACATCAACTAAGCTTTGAGCTCACAAGTTTGTTAAAATGAAGCCCTGTGGTTGATATTTGATATACAACATCTTTGGGGGTGGGGGGGGGGGGGGGGTGGGGGCAGATTCAACTGTGTTCAAATCGAGTGCCTGGGTTAATATTTGGACCCTATGCAAGCCCAAATTTTAACTTAGTGCAATATGACGAAATTTATTTAATAATCTTCTTCTTCAGATCCACCAGTCAGAATGCATTCATATTTGGTATACAACATCTCTAGGAAGGTCAGATTCAAATGTGTTCAAATTGTGTCCCTAGGAAAATATTTGGGCTTGCAATGGTAGCCCAAATTTTAACTTAATGTGAGGAGATTTCTTTAAAAGTTTTCTTCAGATCCACCAGTCAGAATGCTTTCATATTTGGAAACCCGAATTTTAACTTGGGGAAATATGAGAGAATTTCTTCAAAAATCTTCTTCTTCAGATTCACTAGTCAGGATCCTTTCATATATGGTTTACAACATCTCTAGGGGAGGTCAGATTCAAGTTTGTTCAAATTGTGTCCCTGGGTTAATATTTGGACTCCCTATGATAGCCCAAATTCTAACTTAGTGCAATATGAGGAAATTTCTTTTAAAATCTTCAAATCTTCTTCAGATCCACGAGTCATAATGCTTTTATATTTGGTATACAACACCTCTAGGGGGGGTGAGATTCAAGTTTGTTCAAATCGAGTGCCTGGGTTAATATTTGGGTGCCCTATGGGAGCCAGAATTGGCCATGTAGCTGAAGAATTAGAAATGTTTTTATTAATAAGTACCCTCTAGAGGTGTGTAACTAAGATTAATCCACATAGGGTGTATCAAAGGGCTCTATAGGGGAGCTCCACTTTTTACATTATGATCAACCGAAGAAAAGGCATGATGCTTGGACTATTTTAGTCACTCCTGAGAGGCTCAAGGATTGACAATGTATCCTATGGTGATTGATTGCTTAACCCTTTACCCAACGTAACGGCCAAAACCGGCCACCGCTATTCTCAAAAATCGCCAATTAATTTTCAAAATATTTTCATTTTTTGTCTCAAAAACATAGGTTATGACCCCTCGTTGGAACGAGCTCGTTGAGCTCGTTCCAACGAGGGGTCATAACCTATGTTTTTGAGACAAAAAATGAAAAAAATTAGTTATTCAAGATTTTGTTTTGCAAGTGTCGTCTGCTTTTCATGTTAGGTAAAGGGTTAATCTCTTAATCTTAATCATTCTTGGATACTGTTTATATTGGGTTCTCTTCAAGGTGAGCACTTAAGGCCCCATGGGGCCTCTTGTTTTTTGTTACCAAAAGATGGATTATTTCTCCACTAGGCAAAGGGGTATTTTTGTACAGGAAGTGAAATTCACCTGAAGCCAACAAAGAGTTCAGCATTAAAATCAAAACACTGAGATTACTTACTTTTTTGTTACCAAGAGATGGATTATACTGCTACTTGGCAAAATGGTATTTTTGTACAGGAAGAAGAAATTTGCCTACAGCCAACAAAGAGTTTAATACATGTATTAAAATCAAAACAGTGAGATCACTTACTTTTTTTTTTACCAATAGATGGATTATACCTCTTTTAGGCAAAAGGGTATTTTTGTACAGGAAGGGAAATCTGCCTGCATCCAACAAAGAGTTCAACATTAAAATCGAAACACTGAGATCACTTACATTTTTGTTACCAAAAGATGGATTATGCCTCTACTAGGCAAAAAGGTATTTTTGGCGCATGCAGCTGACAAAGAGTTCAACATTAAAATCGAAACTGAGAGCACTTACTTTTTTTTCCTTCCAGGATGTCTTACAACTGCTTTTCAAAGAATATCCTGAACTCAGGTAACTTCAAAACACTATTAAATATTACAAATGCTTTTAAAAAAGTAATACAGAGGAAATTGTAAACTGACCTTAGTCATATTAAATTATAAACAAACTTTTAGAGTGTGAGAGGGCCTCAAGGGTTCAGAGATGCTGTATATATTCGCTATGTATATCTTAACCAGTTTTGTATACTTTTAGACTTCATCAGTAGCAAGGCGACAAAGTCCCATGTCATACCAACAAAGCCTGGAAATAGGCAATCTGGAGGTCCCAAGAGGGTGAATTTGAGGGTGAATTTGCTGATTTTATGACATACAGTGGGCTAGAATCCCCCAATATATCCCAATATATCCTCTGGGTTCCTCTTTTTCTTTAGGTCTGAGACCTTGATTCAGATTGAGGTTCACAGAGGGTAAATTTTGCAATGTCACTCTGCTGTGCAAATCAAGTTTTTGAAATCAAAATACTGGGATATCACCAAAATTCACCCTCAGGGGACCTCATTCTGCAGATGATATTCTGCCTATTTCCAGGCTTGATACCAACTGACTGACCCATAATTGCATCTATTACCTCTAACAATTGCCAAAAGCAGTATGTGACTGAAACGAAAGACATTTCGCATATGCTAATGTGAACACATCATTGATATCATATATAAGTGAGATACACCCCAATGCCTTCACTTTAACCAATAGGGGTTCTCACTAGAGGACTTCCATCACCGCATCATACAAATTTTGTACTTCAACCCAGTTGAATAGTCACTTTTCCAGTGAAAAACCTTCAATTAACCCTTTACCTAATGAATCACCCGCATCTGCCCGCATTATTTGCAAATTGAGCAGTTGAAAAAAATTAATTTTTTAAAATATTTCAACAAAACTATATCATGTGACCCCTCATTGGAACGAGCTCATCGAGCTCGTTCCAGTGAGGGGGACACAAGATATGGTTCATTGAATTTTTTTGAAAAAATAAAAAAAAATAGTAATTAAAATAATAAATTTTGATATCCTTTGCATTGGGTAAAGGGTTAATTAGAGTGTTCGGTTTACAGGAATTTGTTAATTTTTCTGTATTTATGTGATAAACTGAGCATTTATTCTATTATTTCTTGTGTGATATACCCTTTTGAGCTGTACCCAACAAGGTACAGTAGATTAAATGGTAGAGTGCTGAATTATTGTTCAACAATGATTGGAAACATGACTATTTTTTAAAGATTCTGCCAACAAGGGGATCCTTGGTTTTGCAAAATTGAAAATGAAAAAAATAATGAAAATTCAATGGTGATTTTTATGAATAGTGCTTGGTGGTTTGGGCCATGATATTGGATAAAGGGTTAAAGAAAAACATAGTTCATCATTCCACTTTTGCATTGGTTCGAACAGCAAGGAAACACAGTTAAACAAGATTAACTCTTCGCCTGCTGCAGTTGAATTTCTGGCCCAGAGCATTGATACTGCAATTACCAAGTAAAGTCTATTTCTTATCAACCTACTCACAATTGTTTACTTCAGGCTTGCACTACAGTGGAAGTCCCTAACTCGGATAAAATACTCTCTTTTTTTGTCTTTCCCAAGCAAGTTGGGAAAGAAAAGTGGTGCAAAAGCACCAATAAAAAATAAGCCAAAACTGGGTCGAGTGCAACCGGCGCAGACCCAGTACGGGACGCTCTCTCCCAAGTACAACTCCACAACTTCCGTTGCCAGTGCGCATATACCGTCTCTAAAGACTCATTCTTTTTATAATCCGCTTCGTGTCGAGATGTTTTTGCACGCTTATCAGTGTTCCACCAGCTCGATGTTTGATGATTCCTGATTCATTGTACCACAGTGTATCCTTTGTATTCTCAGGAACAGTGTTTTTTTATATTCTCTTTTCTATTATATGTCCATAATGTATATTTATTTGTTCTCTCTCGAGTCGCGCGCGAATTTCGTGTGCCACGCGGTTCGGACTTAGATTATTTCACAATTATTGTTAATGCTTTTTTTGCAAAATTTTCTAATTGTGTTAGAGTTAGGTGTCAGTGGGGTACCACTCCTACAGTGTTTCTTCTTTCTTTTGAGAGTAGTCTTCCTGTTGTGTGGTTCCCGGTCGACCGTCTGGGGTCTTTGTTTCTGTCACCTTTCTCTCTTCTTTGGGGGTGTTCTGTTTTCTGATTTCACCTTCTCTGCTCCTCTCACCTCTATCATGCCCAGGACAATTCCTTGTGGGCAATGTCTGCTGCCAAAGCATGTGGACGATGTACATTCGTCTTGTTCCTCCTGTAATGGGTGTTTGGCCGAGCGGCCATGTGGTGTCTGTGGAACATGGTCATCCACCTTCTGGGCATCAGTAAACCGTGTCGTTCGTTCTCGTGGCCGTGCCTCCCGCTCCCGCTGGAAAGGAAATCGTGGTCGTTCGGGGCCTCCCGAGTCAACTGTGTCTGGTGAGAGTTATTCCTCCTCCGTGGGGGATGTGCAGTCTTTTCCTGTGGTGGATACTGCGGGAGCCGTTGAGTGTTCTGGTGAAGAGGTGCCTGGTTCTGGGACTACGGTCCCCCTCCAGTCGACATCTGAGGCTGTCACTAGGGTTGTGACTCCTCCTTCGGAGCCGAGCCGGTGTGCTCTCTCCACTATTTCACCAGCCTCAACGACTCTCGACGTATCTACTACTACTGCTGGTCCGTCTGCTTCGTCGTCTGTTTCAGCTGGCCTCGGCTTTTCGCTGCAGGGGACTGCAGGAATGTCCGATACTGTAGACGTGGGATATCGGCCTCAGCCTTCCCTGACTTCAACTCGGCGAAGTCGGAAAGGGCTGCCGGCCGAACCCATCACTGTGGTCTCTTCGCCGTCGAGCACCACAGTTGTGTCTTTGGATTCGGATGTTCGTAGTGGAAACACTATGAACTCCGTGGCATTTCCATCTACTCATTCTGGCCACACGACCAGTTTTGGGGGACCAATGCCTTTTGTGCAGCCTGGACCTTCTGCCCCGCAGAGGTCCGCGGTGACTCTCATGAGTTCTCGCCATATTGATCCTCGGGGTGCATCGTACCCCTATACACGTCTGCCTTCAGTTGTTTCGGCTGCCGCCCGTCGTCCCGCGTCGGGTGTTTTGGAGGATCGTGACCCTTCGCTGGTTAAGAGGGTCAGAGGTGAAGCCACTTTGCCGGTTCGCTCCCCTGTCGAACCGGTCGGTACGGGCAGTGAGCTTAGGGAGGCCCTCTCCTTACTCACTCAGGTTCTTTCTAAGAGCCTTCCTGTTACTTCCAGCGAGGCTATGAGTGGTTTCCAGGCGCCTCCTATGGCGCCGCCTCCCGGGATTGGAAACAGGCCGGTTTCTGATTCCTCTGGTGTTCCGACACCATGGGAGGCGTCGGCTGGTTTGCCCACGATGGGCTATGTGGCTTCCGACTCTGGGGAGGAGTCCGACATGCTTGAGGTCGAGGGCCAGCAGTCTTCGGACTTGGGGGCAGCTCATGACTTTGTGTTTAGGTTTCTGCCTGATCTCAAACCTGCTAACCAGCCGACAGTGTCAGCCTGGCCGCGATCATCGGTCGCGCGCCAACAGCCTATGGAGCAACCTGCTTCTGGGCGCCTTCGACCGTGCCAGTCGGTACAGGTGGTTGAAGCTTTTTCAGCATTGGATTCCAAGCTGAATTCCAAGGCTTTGAAGACTTTGTTCTTCACCAGGGTTGACACCTTTTTGCCTCCTGTGCGTTATCGTTCCTACAATTCCGCCAATCTGTCGGTCTACCAGACTTTGACGGTTCTGGATCGGGACTCCACTTCCCTCGGGCTTTCCAAGCCCAAGTCTGCCGTCATTCCAATGATGACTCTGGAGTCCACGTTGGGCTTATCTAGAGAGATGCTTGGCATGCTTTCTCTCTCAGATCACGTAGTCTCAGCTTTGGCTGCTTATCTGCCTCCAGATAAGTTTGACGAGGTAAGGCTCCTTTGCGTGTGCTGTCCAAGGCGCTTATGCACCTTACACGCATGCCTGTAACACGGCTAATTTGGAATTAGTTCGAAGGGACGCTGTGCTGGACACAGGACGATCCCTTCCCGAGGAGCAGCGTGCTGCTCTTCGATCTGCTTCTTTGGCAGGTCCACAACTTTTCCATGGTTCCGTGTCGATGGTCCGGGATGACGTCCTACGTCATTCCAAAGATCAGCTGCTGTTTCGTCAGCTTGATCAGCCTTCTCGGGGAGGCAAGGGCCGTTCCAAGCCTAACAAGTAGCCTTCTGCTTCCTCTGTGAAGCAAAAGGCTGGTCCTTCTGCCGCCGCCTCTGCTTCTTACTCACGGGGTAAAGGTAGGGGTCGGCAGAATCGAGGGAAGTCTCAGGATTCTTCATTTAGCAGAGGAGGTGGTTTCTCCTCTCGCGGGCCTCGTCGGGGCTCGAAATGAAGGTCCTCACCTCGACTCGTCCCAGGTTGGAGGAAGGATAGCAGAGTTCGCAGACCATTGGGCCACCATCACATCCGATCCGTGGGTGTTAGATGTTGTTCGGTCCGGGCTGCGCATATCCTTCCGACGGCACCCCACTCTGTCAAGGGTGCCTCTTCCAACCACAGTTCCTTCAGACGTTTTACGTCGGGAACTTTTGTCCACGGAGATTGCCAATCTCCTGGCAAAGGGGGCGATCGAGGTCGTCAAGAACGTTCAGTCAGTGGGTTTCTATTCCCGCCTGTTCTTGGTGCCAAAGAAGGATGGCCGACTCCGACCGGTTATCGATCTGAGTATCCTGAACAAGTCTATCATTGCTCCCAAGTTCAGCATGGAGACTTTCAGGTCGGTCCGCCAATCAATTCACCAGGGAGATTTTGCAGCCAGCATCGACCTGCGAGATGCTTACTTCCACGTTCTGATGCATCGTGCGTCACGGAAGTATCTCAGGTTCGCTTTTCTGGGGCGAGTTTTCCAGTTCAAGGCCATGCCTTTCGGCCTCAACCTGGCTCCTTGGGCTTTCACCAGACTGATGTCACATGTGATAGCGTTCCATCGCACACAGTCCAGGGTGACTACTTCGGCATATCTGGACGATATCCTCCAGAGGCATTCCAATGCTGCCTTACTGGAATCGGATGTCGCCACTCTGTTGAGCTTGCTCACGTCGCTAGGATTCAGAGTCAACGAGGAGAAGTCGGACCTGGTCCCTTCCCAGTCGTTTTGTCATCTGGGGATGTCTTTCCAAACCAAATTCAATTTGGTGGCGGTTCCCCAGGCCAAGGCTGTGATTCTCTCAGCTTTTGCTCTGACTCTGTCCCAGTCCAGGTCCGCGACCGCTCGGAGTTTTCTCCGGCTGATCAGTCTCTGCGGTTCGGTGACGGATCTCATTCCTCTAGGTCGGCTGCGTGTCAGACCTCTCCAACACTTTCTGCTCAGTCGTTGGAGGCCGAATGTAGATTCTCTGGATCAGGTGCTTCCGTTTCCGGAGTCTCTGTATCCTCACCTTCTTCCCTGGACAGATGTTCAGTGGATTATGCAGGGTGTTCCACTGGACTTACCCACATCCGATCGCGTTCTGACGGCAGATGCCAGCGATCTCGGATGGGGTGCGACATTGGATCCTCTCGGTCTTTCCCTACACGGGATGTGGGATCAGGATCAAGCAGCTCTACACATCAACCAGAAGGAGCTTCTTGCTCTTCTTCTGAGTTTCAGGCAGTGGATCCCTCACCTGTCGAATCGCCAGTCCTTCTACTATCCGACAATTCGACAGTGGTTGCTTACATTCGGAACCAGGGCGGCACGCACTCGGTTCCGATGTACGAGTTAGCTCGGGATCTTCTACTGCTCGCTCAGGATGTTCACGCCGGAGTGGTTGCTCATCACACTCCCGGTCGTCTGAACGTCCTAGCCGACTCCCTGTCCCGACAGGGCAGGGTTATTTCCACCAAGTGGATGCTTCACAGGGCAGTGTTCCAGTCGCTTTGCGATCTCTGGGGACGTCCCCACATCGACCTCTTTGCGACTTGTTGGAACCATCAGGTGGACACTTTCGTGTCCCCGTGTCCAGATCCTCTGGCTTTTGCCGTGGACTCTCTGTCACTCGATTGGAACGGTCTAGTCGGCTACGCCTTCCCGCCGGTTCCGATTCTTCCTCAGGTTCTCGCCAAAATTCGAACCTGCAGTTGTCGAATCATTCTGATCGCTCCCCTGTTGCCTCAGCGGGTGTGGATCAATCAGCTCCGCTCGCTGATGGCGGCGGTTCCGGCACGTCTCCCGCTACGTCGCGACCTTCTTTGTCAAGGTCGCCCGAGGAGGTTTCACGTCGACCCGACTTCGTTGTGCCCTCACGCATATCTTTTGTCAGGTCCTGTCTCCTCCGTAGAGGTTTTTCGAGACGAGCAGTGGAGTGCATTTCTTCTTCAAGGAGGCACTCCACTGGTTTAGCTTGTGCAGCTAAATGGAAGGTCTTCTGTCGATGGTGTGCTGATCACTCTGTTGATTATGCCAATCCTTCGATTTCACAGATTGCGGAGTTTCTGGTATATCTGTTTGATTCTCGGGGTCTCCAGCCTGTTACCATCAAGGGGTACAGGTCTATGCTTTCAGAGACTTTTTCTTATGTGGGGAAGCGTCGTATCGGCACTAATCCTTACCTCTCCAAGCTTGTTCGGCACTTTTCTTTGAAAAGGCCTCGGACTTTGCAGCTTACTCCACGATGGAATCTTTCGTGGGTGCTGCTTTGCTTTGGGGGGGCGCCGTTCGAACCTTTATCCCAGGTGGATATGCATTTTCTCACATATAAGACGGCTTTTCTGATGGCATTTGCTTCGGCCAGACGGGTTAGTGAGCTTCACGCCCTCTCGGTTGACCCGGCCTTTTTTAGGAGCTCTCCCAACAGTGTTACTTTTACCACTGATTGCTCCTTTTTGGCTAAGAATCAGTTACCAGATACTACTCCTCCTCCTATCTGTATCAGGGCTCTTCCTCCTGTTGAGGGTAATCGCCCTTTGCTCTGTCCGGTCCGTGCTATTTGCATTTATCTTGATCGGACACGCTTCATACGGAAAGGCAGGAAACGTTTTTTTCTGTCTCTCATTCCGGGTCGACAGAAGATCTCTCCTCAATCCATTTCTCGATGGATTTGTCTTGCTATTCGTACGGCTTATAGTCGTTTAGCAGCTGGCGATTGTATTACCAATCGTATTTCTGCCCACGAGGTGCGGGCACTGTCTACCTCTTGGGCTTATTCTAACTCCGTCAAGTTGTCGGATGTTATGCAGGCAGCCTACTGGAGAAATGCTTCTACTTTCTCCACCTTTTATTTGCGCCAGTTGCAGGAGCAGTTGGAGGACTTTTTTGCCCTGGGTCCTCTTTCTTCTGCTCAGGCTGTTGTCTGTCATAGCCATTAGGCTTCTTGAAGGTCAGTTTCAGCCTTGTGCTGTTACTGCCCTTTTTCTGTCTGTGTGTCACACAGGCTCATATGTCTCTTTTCATTGTCCTTTACCAATGATTGCGACATTATGGTTGATAAGCCTCGGGACCTCTTCCTTCTACTTCACGGTTCCAGTGCACTGGGGTTATGTGGGGGTTGGTTATGCGATTCCCTCCAGCCTTTTGTCTATTCAGCCTGAAGTAAACAATTGTGAGTAGGTTGATAAGAAATCTAAATTTTATAGTAAATTTCCTTTCTTATTATACCTACCACAATTGTTTACATGGAGGCCCTCCCGTCTTCTTTACGGGTAAAGAATCTTTCCTCCCCGCTGATCACATAACTCTAACGTTTACGGATTCAAAAAGAATGAGTCTTTAGAGACGGTATATGCGCACTGGCAACGGAAGTCGTGGAGTTGTACTTGGGAGAGAGCGTCCCGTACTGGGTCTGCACCGGTTGCACTCAACCCAGTTTTGGCTTATTTTTTATTGGTGCTTTTGCACCACTTTTCTTTCCCAACTTGCTTGGGAAAGACAAAAATAGAGAGTATTTTATCCGAGTTAGGGACTTCCACTGTAGTGCAAGCCTGAAGTAAACAATTGTGGTAGGTATAATAAGAAAGGAAATTTACTATAAAATTTAGATTTCTGGCTGTTGTTAGCAAAATATACCCCCACAAATAGGTGTACATTATAAACCTGTTAATTGACTAGCCACTTCACAAGTGGAAAATTATTCATTTAACAGGTACATATAATTAACAGGAATATGACCATTTCCATGGAGTCAAGATATAAACTGAGCAGGGAGCATGGTGGCTCAGTGGTTATGGCATTGAACTTCAAACCAAAAGGTCCACAGTTCGATCCCTGCCAGGGGTAACTGCATTGTGTCCTTGGGCGAGGCACTTCATCTCGATTGCTCACTTGTGGGCAAGCAGCGCTGTGTACTAAGGCATACCTCACATCAATGCTAACCCTGCTTAACCCTTTACCTAACATGAAAAGCAGACGACACTTGCAAACAAAATTCTTGAATAACTATTTTTTTTAGTTTTTGTCTCAAAAACATGGGTTATGACCCCTCATTGGAATGAGCTCAACGAGTTCTTTCCAAAGAGGGGTCATAACCTATGTATTTTTATACTGTACCAATGACCCAGACATAGCTGGTGCTAACTCTTAAAAATCTAGGGCCAAACACAAATTTTGCCCCCCAATCCCCAAAATTTGCATCTAAAACCAAAAGAAATCATGTCCTGAAGGACCTCTATACTTTGCCCTTACTGCGCATGCGCAGTGTCAAGGACGTTCCGAAATTGGCGCCAATTATCATTCTTTGTTTGGCCCTTCATCAGTTAACATCTCACTGATCTTTGTGCTTGTAAATCTCAGTTTAAATGATGCCAGACACATAAATATTGGAGAAATGGTGATTCTAAGGAGGATAGAGAAGGTGGAGAGAATAAAGGAGTGACAGAAAATATTCATGGCTGTAACTTAAAATTTTGTAATGAAATTATGTTAAGTTGCCTATTTTCGTGGCATGGGCCTGTTGTTGTCATTCTTGCTATGAAGTTGCACTGCTTGTTCAGTGTTTCCTCTCTCCTTATCCTGTAAGTCCCCCCTTGCTATTCTCCCATGCTTTTGGCATATTTTTGAGTAAGATTACTACTAAAATTTCTTGGGAGAATTAGCTTGGTTACAGAATGAATTCTGTTATTTTCCCCATGTTTACGTTCTCACCCATGGGTGTTTAGACCTTGTGTTCTGCATCTACCATCTGATGTTCTGCAGATTCTTCTCTGGAAGTCTCTGTTTTGCATCAGATAGTGTGTATTGTTGATAACTGATTTCGGGCCAGTATTGTCAGTGCCTGGAGTCATGTTTTCTGGTGTTTATACACTTCTTGTTTACATTGGCAACAGTCTCTTTTGAGGGGGGCCTTTTGCCTTTGGAGTAGTTTATCTCATTACAAGATACATTATTATTATCCGTAAGTGTTGCATTAATTATTTAGAATAATTTTAAAATTTTTGACCACACTTACCCTTGGGATCCATTGGGGCTCAACGTTACTTTTCAGAAACTTGGGCTTCGCTGAAAAAATATTTTTCAAAAATTATTTTGAATTTCAATTGCTTTTTTCAATATTAATGGATCATGTTATTATGTATCTTTGTTTTTAGGGGTTTGTGCGAGTACTAGGACTTGTTGTTGTCTTTTCACAATGAAAGGACATTGTTCAAATTGTAATAGGAAGAAATCTTCCTCTGACTTTCATGATCATTGTATTAATTGTAGTCAGTGTACTCGCACTAACTCCTGTTCAATATGTCAATATTGGGATGACAAACATTGGAAACGTGTGTCATGGTATGTTGTTAGTGGAGAAAGGGCTATGCCGGTCCATTCTCCGCAGGGTCACTCTAGTCTATCAGTTTCTATTTTAGAGAAACAAGAACAGGGAGATGTTTCCATGTTATCTTCCAAGAGTGCGCTTCCGTCATCACAATTGAATGCAGAGCTAGCGGCAAAAGTGCTCATGGAGATACAACAGTTGCCTAAGAGGTCCCGAGTAGGATCGACGGCGCTGTCGTCCGCTAGCTCGCCCGGTGTAGCATCCATTCACCGAATGGTTTGGCAGCCGGGTTCGTCCGTTGCGGTCCAGGAGGAAATGTTGGGTGATGCGAGCACTATAAACATACAAGGTGCACACCCAGTGACGGCGGATAATAGGAGAGATCGGAGGAAGCCTTCTAGTCCGGTTCCTAACTCGTCCAGGTCCAGCCGGGCCGCGAGCGAAAGAGGCCCCTCTCTCGTACAACAACATCAGGGACCTGATGTTGTGGTACAAAATGTGTCGCAAGCGGAGCACACGTCCGTCGCTCGGGATGCTCCGTTGTATAGGCAGTCCGCGGAGACTGTTCAGGCTTCCTCATCCTCTCACCAGCGCACACAACCGCACCTTGGCTACGTGACCGTGGATATTCTACCAGCTTCACCGATCAGGGATTCTTTGGCGACCAGGTCACGCCATCCGGTAGCCAGGGACACGAGGCCGGTAGACTCCGGACGTTCGCATAGGAAGAGTATGCGGGAGTCAGTTGATGCGGAGCTTCCCGCGGCTAAGCAGCGAAAGACCGCTACTCCGCAGGCCTCAATGATGGACATGCTAGCTCAGATAGCACAAATTATCGCAGCATCCCAGCAATTGACAGAATCGTGTCGGATCGGGAATTATCCGACGGCGCTGGGTCGGTACGCTCTGCCGAAGCATCGGGTGCGGACGACCGGGAGCATCATGAGGTCCGACCAGATGGCGAAAGGGATACGGATGACTTGGAGCTATCCCTTTCGGAACAACATAAAGCTGCCGTGGATTTCATCCGGCACTTCCTTCCTCAGGTTGTTCCGTCGGGCCAGACTGCTGTGGTACCGGACAAGAGACTGATAGCGTCATTGGACACTGAATTTTTCGAGCGGTTCAGAGACATCGTCCCTGAGTTTCCGTCTCAGTCCAATAATGTCACAAGGACATTTGAATTATTGAACGACGCTATATTCAAGCTTGCTTCCAAAACAGGCAAAGCTGGTTTCTTGTCCTCCAATGCTCCTAACCTGCCTTTCATTAATGCAAGGAATAAATTCGATACGGCGGGACAGGGTATTCCGAGAGTTCCTCTGCGTCTTGACGACGAGGCGGAAGACTTAGAATTGTCATTACCGTCGTCTACGTCCATTCCAACCGCGGTGTTGGATACGACAATTACGTCTAATAGAGCCAGTTTAGACGCTTTATCTTACGCAGACCACCTTACAAAGGCGTTATCACTGCGTCTTCAAGGGAAAGAATTCCAGGATATACAATCCTCTTTAAGACTTCTTTCAAGGGCAGTAGCTTATTCCACATATAACTCCGCCCTCTCAGTGCCAAACCTGGAGTTGGTTAGACGTGACAAAGCCCTAGCTACATCCACACGCGTGGATAGTAAGGTGAAGAACTCTCTCAGAGTCGCTTCGGTCTCCGGAGAACTTCTCTTCGACGGCAAGCTTTCTGCAATCTACGATAAAATTACTAAGAAAGCTTCGGATTCTCTGCTGTTTAAATCCGCTTCCAAAAAGTCGGATATGGCAGATAAGAGTAAGACAGGCACTTCTGGGACTAATGCGCCCAAGAGAGGTTCCTATAGAGGTTCTGGTGCGTCCTCTTGGTCTTATTCAAGAGACCGTCAAGGCAGCGACTCACGTGCGGGACGTCCTTCGGGCTGGGACAATCGGTCGGACGCCCCGAGGTCGACGGGACGAGGTGCGGGTCGTGGAGGACGTGGTTTCTCCTCCCGCAGGCCTCGCAGGTCCAGGAGGTGATGGCTTCAACCTCTATCGTGTTCCGGTTGGCGGGAGGTTGTCGAGTTTTTCAGTAGAGTGGGCGTCGATTACGGACGACCCTTGGGTGAGAGGGGTGATTTCAGAAGGTCTAAGAATATCCTTCAAACGAAAGCCTTCATTAACTCGAAGTCCAAAATGGACTCAACTTCCGTCAAATCCGCAGAAAAGAGACGCTCTGTTATCAGAGGTGCAGTCTCTTTTAATGAAGAACGTGGTAGAGGTCGTAGAAGACCAGGAAACACCGGGATTCTACAGCCATCTGTTTCTGGTTCCGAAACCAGACGGCTCGTTCCGTCCAGTCATAGATTTGAGCTGGATAAACAAGCTGATCATCGCTCCGAAGTTCTATATGGAGACGATTCGATCGGTCAGAGCGAGTATTCGAGTGAACGATTATGCTACAAGCATAGATCTCAAGGATGCGTACTTTCATGTCATGGTACATCCGACATTCAGAAAGTATCTACGCTTTGCAGTCCTAGGAGTGGTGTATCAATTCCGGGCGATGTGCTTCGGATTGAACCTAGCACCCTGGGCTTTCACTCGGGTAATGAACTTGGTAATGATGTATTTCCGAGCTCATTCGTATGCGGTAACGTCGGCCTACCTGGACGACATTCTTCAGAGGTACGGCAATGAGTTAACGCTTCAGAACGATGTGCAGAATCTGCTTCTATTGCTCCGACGTCTCGGTTTTGTTATAAACGAGGAGAAGTCGGATCTGGTGCCGTCCAAGTCATTCACTCATCTGGGAATGAGCTTTGAGACGCACAACAATCTCGTTCGTCTGCCGTTAACCAGAGCGAAATTAGTCAGTTGTTACGCTCGCTATTGTCTTCATGCAGACAAAGTCACAGCGAGGGAGTTCATGAGACTGATAGGTCTGTGCGGAGCCGCTGCGGATCTCATTCCGATGGGGCGGTTACGCACTCGTCCTCTCCAAATTTTCTTGACTCAGAATTGGAGTGTGAAGATTCATTCGCTCGACATAGACGTTCTCTTGTCAGATCAAGTGAAACAAGAGATTCAGACTTGGGCAAACATTCAGTGGTTAACTCAGGGAGTTCCGCTGCAGTTGCCGGATCCGAGTTTTACGATTATGACGGATGCCAGTCAAACAGGTTGGGGTGCATCATTGATCCCAACGGATTCGAGATGCCAGGGTCTTTGGGATCCACATTTCCTAAGCAAGCACATAAACATCAAGGAAATGATGTCAGTTTGGCTTGCGTTACGTCATTGGATGGACATTATTCACAAAGCTCATGTCCAAATCCTGTCCGACAATACGACAGTAGTGGCGTATATACGGAACCAGGGAGGCACTCATTCCATTCCGTTATTCAATCTAACAGAAAGAATCCTTCTGTTTGCTCTAGAACATCAGGTTCTACTTTCGGTCCGTGATATACCGGGTCGTCTGAATGTACTAGCAGACTCCCTTTCATGGAAGGGTCGCTTGTTGCCATCGGAGTGGACTCTCAACAAACAAGTATTCAATCAGATTTGCTACCAATGGGAACGGCCAATGATAGACTTATTTGCGACACATCTCAACAATCAGTTGCAGACGTATGTGTCACTGTGCCCGGATCCCAGAGCATTTGCAGTAGACGCTCTATCGATCTCATGGGACGGAATGATAGGATATGCGTATCCTCCAGCGCCGTTGATTCAGCAAGTATTGCTAAAAATAAAACAATCTCAATGCAAGATTCTGTTGGTAGCATCTCTGTCTCCACAGAGACCGTGGATAAATCTACTCAGGTGTCTGTTGTGGGACCTACCACGAAAGCTTCCTCCACGGGAGGATCTTCTTTCGCAGGGGAAACCGCGTCAACTTGATCACAACCCGCAAGGTCTCAACCTTCACGTTTTTTCGTTGTGCGGTCCTTCTTGCATGGCAAGCACTTTACAGGACGAGCAGTGGGCGCGATTTCTAACTGTAGGAGGACCTCCTCTTCGCTAAACTATGCGGCTAAGTGGAAGGTCTTTCGTCGTTGGTGTAGGGATCATTCTGTTGATATTTTTGATCCTTCCATACCAGACATTGCAAACTTTCTAGTATACTTGTTTGACGAGATCAAACTGCAGCCTGTTACTATTAAGGGTTATAGGTCTATGTTATCTGATACCTATGCACACCATGATAGTTTACAAATTGGATCTAATGTCTCTTTATCTAAGTTAGTTAGAAACTTCTCGATAAATAGACACAGAACTCTTAGATTAATTCCTAAGTGGAATTTAGCTTGGGTTCTTCTTAAACTAAAGGAAAAGCCATTTGAGCCTCTTGGGACAGTAGATTTCAAATTCTTGTCTTATAAGACAGGTTTTCTCTTAGCTTTCTCTTCTGCTAGAAGAGTCAGTGAGCTTCATGCACTATCGGTGGACGATTCTCACTATCGTAGTGTCGGGAACACTATCACCTTTACTACTAATGTTGGATTTTTAGCTAAGAATCAGGCTCCTAATAAATATCCGGAACCTATTGTTATTAAGGCGCTGCCGTCTTCAGACGGGCGTAGGCCTTTACTCTGTCCTGTTAGAGCTTTACGTATTTATAAACAGAGATCTCAGTTTATCAGAAAGGGACGAAAGCGTTTCTTTCTGTCTCTGATGCCTAATAGAAAGGACATTTCGGTCTATTCTATTGCTAGATGGATTCAATTAACTATCCATACTGCTTATGAAAATTTATCTTCTTCTCAGCAGTCTCTGCTTAAGATTTCGGCTCATGAAGTAAGAGCTCTTTCTACATCTTGGGCTTACGCAAATAGTGTGGCTATTACAGATTTAATGAAGGCTGCAGCCATCCACATTCACAAATTTTTATCTCAGAAATATTGAGTCCTTTTCTGGAGACCTGCATTGTTTAGGTCCGTTATCTGTTGCTCAGAATGTCGTCCACTAAACAGTTGCAACTATAGTTATGCAGGCTTTCTGTTCCGGCAGTGACTCTGTCCTGCTGCCCTCTTCGCTCTGGGCTATTTGACCCAGGGCAAGGGGAAGGGGGGGGGGGAGGGTGTTCCCTTAGGTCACCTGCTTTATAGTGAAAAGCAAGGGAATTCCTCCTCCGGAGTCAGTAATTCTGAGTCGTTTCCGGGATGGTTTTAAAGTGTAATATTAATGTTAAAAATTCATTCATGTCATATTTTTAAAGTGTAGCTCGGTGTGAAGCATTTGTATATGTCAAGTGTCAAACGGGCGTTAATATACAATCCTCGGACACTTTTAAAGAATATAAAGAGTCTCAATTCTCTGGACTAACTTTATTTATTGGCTTACTTTAAAAATAATTAGTATAAAGGATTATACTGGATGTTAATAGAGAACATGAATGTTATTGTGCTCAATTATGAAGGGTATTGTATCTTTCTAATTTATCATAAAATAAGAAAGATACATGTAAAGCCTAATACTCCTTTTCTCCTTGAGGGGTTGACTCTATATTATATAGTTGAGCTTATTGGATTTTCCTCTATGTCCTAGGCCCTCCAGCCTTTTTACTATTCAGCTATGTCTGGGTCATTGGTACAGTATAAAAATGTTAAAAAATTTATAGTAATTTATATATTTTTTATACTTACCAATGACCCAGACGGGGATGGCCCTCCCAGGAGTTGGGAACTCATACCTCCCCGCTGAGTACATAGCGCTGACCAGGCACTGTCTGTAAGAATGATAATTGGCGCCAATTTCGGAACGTCCTTGACACTGCGCATGCGCAGTAAGGGCAAAGTATGGAGGTCCTTCAGGACATGATTTCTTTTGGTTTTAGATGCAAATTTTAGGGATTGGGGGGCAAAATTTGTGTTTGGCCCTAGATTTTTAAGAGTTAGCACCAGCTATGTCTGGGTCATTGGTAAGTATAAAAAATATATAAATTACTATAAATTTTTTAACTTTTGAGACGAAAAATGAAAATATAATGGAAATTAATTGGCGATTTTTTAGAATAGCGCTGGCCGATTTTAGCCATTACGTTGGATAAAGGGTTAAACAAAGTTAGTATGTTGGAAATTCTGACAGTTGCTCGGTGGTTTTCTCCAGGTACTCTGGTTTTCTTCACTCCTAAAACTGTTTGACACAAGGTGACTTTGACTGTTGAAAGTGTTATTAAACCCCAATAATTAAATAAATATAAATAAATAAACTGAGCATTTATTCTATTATATCCTGTTTGACAAAGCTCATAGAGCTCTGTCAAACACGATTTAATAGATTAAATGCGTGTATTGGATTTACGAAGGCCAAATAAGTTTATAAACAAGGGGAATTTGGGGACTGTCAGGTTAATTTCTTGACATATACAGATTTTTTATTCAATGAACAAGAGTAATACAGATTAGGCCATAAAAAAGAACCTCTGTTTCTCAGGCCTGCATGCATTCTCATTTTTGTTGCGCACGTAACCTTTTTATGACCCCCAAAATTCTTTTTAAAAAAAATCGAGATATTGTGCTCATTTCGGTAAATCGATCATCCTGAATGCTTGCGTTAGTGAAATCTAAATTAACACATTCCAAGATTATTCTTCATCATACGTTAATTAAGTAGGTGGATTTTAGCAATATTCACGTCAGAAAATGTTTTATTCTGCAAGAGGTAAGTCATAACGACAGCCAGAATGACAGTGGGTATGTTTCCGTGAACAATCTGGATTGGTAATTGATATTGGGAAACAGTTTTTCAAAGGAATGATAATCTGTTACCTTGCAACTGAAGTTTGGATGATTATGGCCTCAAATGAGGAAGTGGTCGTTGCAACCTGTGTGGAAGAGCTTATGTACAGTGACTATACTGAACTTGTTTTTACACTGATTGAGGAAACCTTTGAAACAGCGAGCTGTTTATTAATTGATATTAAATGAAATAGAAGTTGATGTAAGTTTTTTTTAGTTTTCAGTAGAAACCTGGACTGGCGACAGTGACGTAGTGGTGTTTTGGGTTTTTATTCTTTTTGATTTTTGTTTTTTTTCAGGAGGGAGGGGGAGGGGTTGCTTTTGTTTTCAGGTTGTTTTTATGTTTGTAGGGGGTGGGTGGTGGTGTCATTTTCCCACAGACATCCACAATATGATTTTTTTTAAAATAAAATTAACAAGACCGCTTTTGGCCATTATATAGAATGTTCTAGCAGTGATATACGCCACAGGCACTCGACGTATTATCGGATTTCATCAATTTTTATAAAATATATAGTATATTATCAATACTAAAAAATAATATAAATATATATTTTATAAAAATTGATCAAATCCGATAATAGGCCTACGTCGTTGAGTGCCTGTGATGTACGCAGGTATGGTAACTGCAATGTGGAAGAAATTCACGAATGTGCCAATAATAGACAAAATACATGTACTTAGAATTAATGTCCCAGATATTGTTGGACTAATGCGGCCAGTGGCATGGCCACAGGGGGTGGGGATGAGAGGGTGCGTCCCCCCACTTTCCCTCAAAGTTGGTCCTCGCAATTTGTCCAAAAATGGCATAAAAATTGTAAGGGGGGTTAGGTCCATTGGGGTTAGGTTGTAGATTTGTAGATTGCTTGTCCTAATATCTGTGTCGGTGAAAAGTTCTCCTAATATCTGTGTCAGTGAAAAGGTAGACAGTCATCAGTACATGAAAACCCTCAAAATATCAAGGAGATGGGAGTTTCTGAACCCTGGAATTCAAAATTTTTCTCACACAGGCCGAACCATGGTTGGCCTGTGGTACCGACAACACTTGGCCACCCCATATCAGACACATTTATTTCCCTCTGGTGGAAATCCTGATTATTGTTACCTTGGTTACCTAGCTCAAACTATAGGGATGCAAAATTCTGAAAAATGTGAAGGCTTGGAAAGCTTTTCCCGCACACACCACCCTCACCCCCTATTAAAATGGCTCTAAACCAGGCTCTGTGAGTTTGTTTCCCCCTCCCCACTTGCTTTGGGCTGGCTACGCCACTGAATGTGGCATGCGAACACGTGACAACCAACAGGGTAATGGTAATGCTATGTGACGATAAGTTTGTAGGTTGAAATTTTACGTGTATGTTTATTTGGTGTGATTTAACTGAACTGTCACACTTTATGTTTCTTGACTTTGCATGTATACTTGGCATTACTTGTATACATCTCAGCGGAAAATTGGCCGAAAGAGAACAAAATAAATCACCCAATGCCTACCCCTTGGCAGTGGTGGCACTAGTATTTCCCCGGCAGTGGGTAATGACGCCCCTGACAAAGGGGCTAGGTATATACTAGTCTGTAAGATGGCTATATACTGCCTCTCTCCCACCCAGGGCTCAAGCACTGGGGTGGGTGAGGGGTACTGTATATCTGTCTTGCAAAGGCTATGTTGTACCCCAGGAATAATTGCAAGATTGGATATAAGATGGTATTATTTATTATACCCTACGCAACGAAGTTGCGGGGATATGTTTTTGACTGGTCCGACCGTCAGTCAGTCCTACTTTTTTTCTACACGCTTCTAGATTTTGAGCTGATTTTTGGTATGTGAGTCTAACATGGTGGCCTACAGATCAAGTTTGCATTTTGTTCCACTCCACTGATTTTTACCGAAATTACGGCCCTTGGACTCTGATAAATTCATCAAAATTACAGTTTCCCGGACTTTTTTTCTACACGCTTCCAGATATTGAGCTGATTTTTGGTATGTTAGTCTGACATGGTGGCCTACAGATCGAGTTTGCATTTTGTTCTGCTCCACTGATTTTTACCGAAATTACGGCCCTTGAACTTTGAAAAGTTCATCAAAATTACAGTTTTCCGGACTTTTTTTCTACACGCTTCCAGATATTGAGCTGATTTTTGGTATGTTAGTCTAACATGGTGGCCTACAGAACAAGTTTGCGTTTTGTTCTGCTCCACTGATTTTTACCAAAATTACGGCCCTTGGATTCTTAAAAATGCATCAAAATTACAGTTTTCCGGACTTTTTTTCTACACACTTCCAGATATTGAGCTGATTTTTGGTATGTTAGTCTAACATGGTGGCCTACAGAACAAGTTTGCGTTTTGTTCCGCTCCACTGATTTTTACCAAAATTACGGCCCTTGGATTCTGAAAAATGCATCAAAATTACAGTTTTCCGGACTTTTTTTCTACACACTTCCAGATATTGAGCTGATTTTTGGTATGTTAGTCTGACATGGTGGCCTACAGATCAAGTTTGCATTTTGTTCCGCTCCATTGATATTTACCGAAATTACGGCCCTTGAACTTTGAAAAGTTCATCAAAATTACAGTTTTGCGGACTTTTTTCCTACACGCTTCCAGATATTGAGCTGATTTTTGGTATGTTAGTCTAACATGGTGGCCTACAGAACAAGTTTGGGTTTTGTTCCGCTCCACTGATTTTTACCAAAATTACGGCCCCATAGACTTTGAAAAGTTCTTCAAAATTACAGTTTTCTGGGCTTTTTCTCTACATGCTTCCAGATATTGAGCTGATTTTTGGTATGTTTGTCTAACATGGTGGCCTACAGATCAAGTTTGCATTTTCTGCTCCACTGATTTTTACCAAAATTACGGCCCTTCCACTTTGAAAAGTTCATCAAAATTACAGTTTTCCGGACTTTTTTTCTACACGCTTTCAGATATTATCGAAATTACGGCCATTTTAGTATGTGAGTCTACCACAATGACTTACAGATCAAGTTTGCGTTTCGTTCTGCTCGGCTGATTTTTGCGGAAATTATGGTCCCTGGACTCTGAAAAATACCAGTAACAGATTTCCGGGTCATTTTCCTAAAAATTACAGTTTTCCGAGCTTGAAATATAGGGGCGCGTGGGGTATGTGAGCGTGCTCACTAAGGTTCTATATTTTATTTATTGGCATTTAAGGTCACTTTCAGCATCTAAAGCTATATTGTGACCACAACATATATATATGTATAAAGTCAAGTTCAGTCAATCGTTTACACTTGTGTTGGCAACAGGACTGGCAAAGGCAAATGGTTAACGGACCCTATTATACCATCAAAGCTGAACATGTTTACCGCAGAAAGCAAGCATTGCTCTACCTCCCAAGGTTCTCACATGGGTATAACATGTTTAGAGTCATATAAAGCTATTTGTTGCGTTTAGGTGAGGGGAGAGTGGGTAGGGTCTGGTAGTAGAATACCACTTTTGAAACATTAATAATAGTCACAAAGATCAGAAAGACACTGTTTCGGAATTGAGAAGTTTCAGTATCAAAGTTTATAGAATTGCGTCAGATTTAATTCAGACGAATATTTACGAAATGGTCCTCAGTCAGGTTGACACCCTTGCCCTCTTATCATCTGGCATTCCTGCTTACACAGTTCGCAAACATTCTCCTGGAAACCTTATCAGGGCTTGTTCTTCATCATCCCATATCCTATTTTTGGAAAC
The DNA here is from genome assembly GCA_031216915.1 of Pictodentalium vernedei. Lineage (NCBI taxonomy): Eukaryota > Metazoa > Mollusca > Scaphopoda > Dentaliida > Dentaliidae > Pictodentalium > Pictodentalium vernedei. Next base: position 173,491,744 of record CM062291.1, on the reverse strand, counting down.
TACTGTTTTCCGTATCGGATATATTAATCGCATTATTTCATCCTGGTCTACTAGTCTATGTAATACTCTTTAATTCTTCAGGTCTACCCTTTTGCAGCTCACCGATAACCCATAGGTAGTAAGAAGACTTACAGAGACTGGATGGCCTCTGAAAGAAGTGATAAGGAGTCTTACAGAGACTTCCCTGTTCCTTTTTATGGGGGAGGAGGTACCCCATCCATCCTCCCCCTTTTGGATGTTCCCATTCTGGATAATACATCACTTGTTACAATTCCTAGAATAACACATTGTCCAGAGTGTATTCCCGACTTTACCCCCCCCTCCCCTTTCCCCCCCCTCTCCCCCCCCCCCTGATTATTATCAAAAATCTTTGATAGGGTGTGGTACCACCCACCTATTTATGTCCCTTGACTGAAGGCTTAGTTATATACACACGCATCACAATGCAATAGCTTGCGATATCCCATGTTTAAAGTGGATCCAGCCCCAAATCGCGAATCCATGGTTTACTTGGAAAGACATCCAAAGGATAAATATTGAAGATCTCTATTACAAAACCCGACAGCAGACCAAACAAAGACTATAGTCTACCACATTTCATTGTCAACTAAGTTTGAACTTTAACCCGTTTGAATGAACTGTAAATTCAGGGGAGGAGATGGGAGTGAGGGGGTATCACACCCTCAGCTTATATACTTTGTGTCTCCTGTTAGCAGGGCAGTGCATGGTTGGTCAGGCTGGTCCCGAGACGAACTGTTTCCATGAACACAGCTTTAAAATTTTTGATATATACGAATGCTGGTCGTGTGAGTGTTGACTCTTTCCTGACACGATTTTAAAAAATGTTATCCTCTTATCACTGGAGCGTGTACAGACCATGATAAACTTTCGAAACAAAAAGATAAATTTACTGTTATTATATTGCATTCACAATCTACTATTCGCATTTTGTCCAATTTAGTTTCAATTGATTCAAACTTGGCATATTTTTTCATTTGTCGTGCGACAGCAAGTATCTCTCATAGAAGTTGTTAACAAGCTGCCTCTATTCATTGTTTCCCTCCATTGTTTATTTAAGCTCTATTCACTAAGTTAATAAGGCATCTCATTAAGACCCAGTGAAAGATTACTTTAATCTTTATATTCAGTAAACATATTATAACATGGCATATAGTTAAAAGGCTAGTAAAGGTGGGAGGAGTGGGTAATTGAATCGGGCAACTTGTTTAACAAGGTCATTTTGCTAGAACAACGATGCATCCTCCCGTTAATTTGGGGGCCTATAGTTATAGACCTAGGGGGCATGGTGGCATTGCGGTAACCGGATCTTGTCAGATCACCGGAGTTAAGCAATGTCGAGCCCTGTTAGTTCTTGGATGGGTGACCGTCTGAGCGATCGATTCGGACTACTGCGTTGAGTCCTTGGGCAAGGCACTTAACCCCGTTGTCCACATGGGGGCATGATGACGCGTGTACTATGGCACGTACTACACGTCAATGATGCGCATGTCTTCAACCAATCTAACCCCTCTGTGCTGTAGTGCGGAGTTCTGATGTTGGGGAGCTGACAGCTGCTTGTCGTTGCTCGGTGGTTCTCTCCGGGTACTCCGGCTCCCTCCACCCGAAAAACTGTCACCGACCATGGCTGTTAAAGTGTCATTAAATCTTAATAAATAATTAATAAATAGTCACAGACCTTACCCCTCTGTAATATCTTGTTGAATGCTATGCTCGGGGCTGAATTATTACTAGTAACATACCACTAGTCATTCCCAAATCATTTGCGTGGGCCTACTTCAGTTTCCCCATCGCACCCCAGCATCCAACTTGGGGAGTATAATCTGCATTCCTTGTGGCATGTGTTACCTGCTTTTTTCAATAAACTTCGTACAGTGACTTTCGTCACTGAGACAATGGAAATATTAAAACTTCAAGCCGCAAATTTTTTCCAAAATGCAACTTGGAATTTACCCATTGAGCTCTGACAAACACAATTGTGTTGGTTAAATTATTAGTTTCATTATGGGAAAAGTATGCTGCTCGAAATTTGGGTATTTTGACATCATAGTGGAGAGGGTTAAAGACAAGAGCCGAGTAGTATTGAAATTTTAGGTCTGGTATTGGTATTAGTATTTTCAAGGTGATTACTCCCTTGCATGCTGCTGGTAGATATTCTTGCCCAGGACTCAAAATCTCTTGCCATTGAAATAAATATAATTTGGGCACATTGAACATAATTTACCCCCTGTAAATTGAATAGACTTTTTGACCAATGATTTCTTGAGTTAAATTTAGATGAATTTTTCATCTAATCTAGTCATGGCTGCTTCACAGAAGCCAGGACTAGATTTGATGAAAAATATTTTGAGAAATACTCAGCGGGTTAAGAGTCATTTTAGGTGTGGGTGAGATATTTGGTATGGACAGCATTTTTAGCTGCGACGAGCAGCTCTACATGTGGCAATGTCGGTCTGTCGGTCGGTCGGTCGGTCGGTCGGTCTGTCACCAACGAGTTTAAAAAGCACCATAACTCCTAAAATACATTATGGAATGACACCATACTTGGTATGCAAGTGTATCGTCATGATGTCTACACCATCCCAATAGTGCATGTCATTCAGATAATTTCTGTCACATTTATGGACTTGTAACCAAAGAGTTTTTTTGTCACCAACAAGTTTTTTTGTCACCAACGAGTTTTAAAACATCATTGGCATTGCACGAATCGTCACAGCTTCGGCACTGTGACAGTGCACTCTAGTAAGTATACTAGCTGTCTGGCTTAGATTCACCAGCAGTTAGAGACTCAGAATACTTATAGTCAACTATTAACAAATGAGAATGAGACAAGACAAATTTAATAGATGCATGTAAATTGGTAGCACAGTGAGGCCCACTTAACTGTGTATCTCTTAATTGAATAACCCTGTTAATTGAATATAATTTTCTAACACCAACCCATTTACCATACTTTCAGTACAAATTTGCCCTGTTAAATGCATATGGGTTATAGAATAAACTCCTGTTAATTGAATAAAAAATCTTTCAATATATCGTGGAATTACCCTGAAAATAACCAAATTCTCCTTGTTTATAGACCTACATGGCCTCAGTTCATCCATTACAGGAATTTAATCTATTATATCCTGTTTGACAGAGCTCCTTGAGCTCTGTCAAACATGATATAATAGAATAAATGGTCAGTTTATCTCTAAAATACAACAAAGTGGCAAATCTCTCTTAATTGGATACTCCTGTTAATTGAATCATTTTTACTGACAAAGTGGTTATTCAGTTAACAGGATTCTACTGTATTACCATGGTTTGGCTAATACTCTTTGTTCACACAACAAGTTTTTCTGTCAGCACATTGAAAATAAGTCATCCACATGCTGCTCTTCTCGTTGGCCATTTTTGCTTAATATTCTGTTGTCTGGACTATTATTAACTGATGGTAGGAATCTTTTTCAGAACCAAAATTTAGTATTTGGAGATTCCCTCAGTACACAAAATCAGTACTGACATGACACCAGTACTCCATAGTACTTATGATACACTGTTCAACTCTATGAAAGTCATCCTTTTCCTACATTGTTCTTCAGGCTTCTTTGATGTTTTCTCTCTCTTATTGTATTTGGTTTCTGTCATTATACCCTCATTCCTGAAGAGATTGGGGGGTATACTGGATTACATGTGCCTGTCCATCCAAACATCTGTCTGTCTGTCTGTCCATCCAGATCCATATCTCAGCAGTGTGTGGATGGATTTCATTGAAAATCAGTATGTGGCAAGGTGGTATGCAACATTGGGGTTATGTACTGGGTCAAGTCCCAATTCTTGTTTCTTATTTTGTAGTTTGAATTCTGTCATTTCTTATCCTGTAGTTTTGATAAAAAAGAAGAGTGAAGATACACGGGTCTTCCCCCTTTCACATAATCAACATTTTGAGGTGTGTATTTAGTACAGATAACAGAAATTCTTTTAGTAGAATATTTCCTGAACGAACAACACATCAAAATAAACTTAGCAGTATGGTAATACAGTTAATAATGGATTTGGTTAGTACTATAATTAGATCATATTGTCATGATGGCCTTTCAACACTCATGACAATATGATCTAATTATAGTACTAACCAATTTGAGACTCTTCAAGGGTAAAATCAAACAATTGTTACTTCATTGCTTATTAATATCACATTGATTAATTTTCAGTAACTCATCGATCACAGAGGAAAAAATATTTGCTGAATGGTTGGATAGTTCAGGATTACCACAGGTAGGTGTATGCAGGTGCGTAACCAGAATTTTATAATAGGGAGAATGTCCTAGCCAGTTCTGAGGGGTTGCCAAAATGATATTTGAAAGGCCATTGTGTGTGGTTTGGGGGCTTCCTCTAGTTATAATTAGGATCCTCCAGTCGTTACCTGCTCTTCCCACTTCCCTGAAGGGAAGTGGGAGGAGGGGGTAATATTCATTATTATTATTATTATTGTTTTTATTATTATTATAATTATTTATCAAATCTCAAGTACAAGACAACACTTGCAAAAACAAATTCTTGAGCCACTAAAATTTTCATTTCATGCCTCAAAACAAACTTGTTCCAGTGCGGGGTTGCACTATTTTGGAGACCATTTTAGGGCTATGGCATCGAGTGTATGGATTAATTATTACAGCTATGTTTCGGAGGCAAAAAATAAAAATGTTTAGCTATTCAAGAATTATTTATTTTTTTGCATGCATCGTCTTCAAGCCATATTAGATATAAATGGATTTAAACATTTTTTTGAGTGTCTCAGTTCAGACCTCCATCAATCAAACAGTTTATTGCATTATAGCAGCCCACAGCAGAACTACAGGCTTAAGTACCTACCCAAAGGACACAATGGGGTTACCCCTGGCGGGGATCAATTTGTGAACCTTTCAGTTTAGCTCTTAACCTGAGTAATTTTAAAATAATTTTTTGTCAAATCTCGACATGGCTGCCCTGACTAGATTTGATTGAAGAATTCATGAAAATTTCACTCAAGAAATGCCCTCAACTTTTACTTATCTGAATGGCAAGAGATTTCCTATCCTAGGGCAGGAATATCTGTCAGCAACATGCAAGGTATTAAAGTCCAATGGCAAAACTATTGAGCCACCGCACACCTTCCACTAACTACTAACTTGATGCCTTTGAAAATCATGTTATTGTTGTAATATCTGTCACATCATTGACTCCCAACTCATGCTTATAAATTTAACCCTTTACCCAATGCAGACAATATCAAAATTTATTATTTTAAAAATCATTTTTTTAAATTTTTCAAAACATTTCAACAAAACCATATCATGTGACCCCTCATTGGAACGAGCTCAATGAGCTCGTTCCAATGAGGGGTCACATGATATGGTTTTGTTGAAATATTTTGAAAAATTTAATTATTTCAACTGCTCAATTTGCATATTATGCGGGTGGATGCGGGCGATTCGTTAGGTAAAGGGTTAAAGGGTAATGGTAGCATGTAAATTATTTCACTTAGAAGTCATCTGCTAGAATTTAAAGTTGATCTTCGTCACTTGTAATCAGAGGTGACACAAAGTTGACTTATGGGGGGGGGGGGGGGGGGGAGAGAGAGGGGGTTGTAAACCTGATTTGTCCCGACTGGGATGGCTCAAGTCTCTACTATTCTAACTACTTTGTCAAAGGCATGCCTTGATGATATAGCTGAATATTAGTCAGTGAGGATCATAGTTCAAAACTCAACAAATGCTTAATTAACCTGTGCAGTACTCCTAACTCGTCATGCTGGACCCCCAGTTGCCCGAATCCGATTCCCCAGCTGTCCATTTGTGTGACCAACTGTGTGTGTGACATAACTCCTAGTGTCAAATCTAGTCTTGTAGCCATGCTAGGTCACTGACATAATATGCAACTGATATCTTACTGACCAGGTCTTCTATTCATTGAGTTAACCCTTTACCTAATGAATCTGCCTGCATAATTTACAAATTGAGCAGTTGAAAAAAATGTCCCCAAGACCCCCTCATTCTGCGCATTCTAGTGAGGGGTCACATGATATGGTTTTGTTGAAATTTTTTTTTAATTTTGTAAAAATAATTAATTGGTTGAGTGCTAGAATCCAGTATCATGGCTCTACTGAAAAGTGCTGGAAGCCACTTTAGTGGCTTTACACAGGCATTTGCTTGATGTTTGCTCAGCAGTGGAACAAACATTTCTTTTATAAAATTGTTTGGTTGCATTTTATTGGAGAGTGCTATTGTAACCAAACAATTATTTATTGACAAACTCTTGCTAAACTAAGGCTACTCTTGCTGGTAGCATGGTATCTTAGAAAAATAAATACTCATGTTTAAAATCACCTTTAAACCTTAACCTAAAATGAAATGCAGACGACAATTGCAAACAAAATTCTTGAATAACTAATGTTTTTCCTTTTTTGTCTCAAAAACATAGGTTATAACCCCTCCTCATTGGAATGAGCTCAATGAGCTCATTCCAAAGAGGGGTCATAACCTATGCTTTTCAAAAATATAGGTTATAACCCCTCATTGGAATGAGCTTGATTAGATCATTCCAAAGGGGGTCATCACCGATGTTTTTGAGATAAAAAATGAAAAAATAATGAAAATTAATTGGCGATTTTTTAGAATAGCACTGGCTGGTTTTGACTGTTAAGTTGGGTAAAGGGTTAAAAAATAATTTAGCACTCAACCAGTTAATAATAAATTTTGATATCATATTCAATGGGAATAGGGTTAACAATGGAAATGTTTGTTGATGCTAAATTCATACAAATTGAATATTATAGGTGGGTGTGCACATCGACAAGCTTTAATGAACCCATATAGTGTGTCCCAGGTGTGCTGCTATCAAATTACCACATATGGACACAACAGGAAAACAGCTGATCTAGCTGTACTATCTCTAATCAATACATTTGTAAACTTTTACTGAAGAACTTGTTACAACATGAATTTGGTATCAATATGTATTGTTGAATAAACTTATTTCATTTCATTTCATTACATGATTATTAGCAAGAGCAAATCAGTATTTCAGACTCCAATCCAGATGAAAGTGAGATGTCTCGAAAAATTATTTTGAAGGGTGGGGGGGGGGGGGTCACACGCCAATCCTGAACCTTCCTTCGCTATGTCCCAGCTGGCAGTGTATCCCTACTGAATTCACTGCAGTCTGTTTGCTCTCTGGGGAGTGTAGTGATGCATTGTTCTCAGGTGTTTGAGACTTTGTGACACATGTCTTCCTTTGATGTACAGTAACCAGAACTAGAACCTTGTTTGTACCCGGTTAGTTTGTTTATTGATCTGGCAGAAACGGGTTGGGCCCTGCGCTTGGGCCCTGCGCTTGGGCATTTGTGGCTCAAGCTTATGTGAAATTAACTGGAATGATGTTCCCAGTTAGCATTGTGAATTGTATGTTTGTTTATTGGGGTTTAACCCTTAAGGGCCTATTTCTGACGTTGGTCAATTTTTACTATATTATAACAGGTGCTCCAACTTGCTATGGCTGGGTAAACTTGCAAAGTATACTCTAGTACACTGTCAGTGGTTTCTAAGCAAGTCTTGGCTGCCTATATAGATAGCCAACACTTGCATCGACACAACTGCAAAGTCACCGAGCCTTAAATGTCATAGAGTGGCAAAAATGTATGAAAACTCTCCAGGCCTTTAAGGGTTAATGACACTTTCAATATCCAGGATCATATAGTGCCAGACAGTTTGGTGGAAGCTGGAGTACCCAAAGAGAATCTCTGAGCAGCTGTGAGCAACTGTCAGACTCTCCAACTTACTAACCCAGCACAAGCATAGTTGGCAGCAGTTGAAGGCAAGTGCACCATCAATATGCAGTAAACCTTAGTACACAGTGTCACCGTGCCTCCACAAGCATGGTGAATAGTCAGAGGGATAGGTACTTCTACTTGATGGTTGTTATTGCTCAAACAGGTTTTCCACCAGCAATCTCCCCCTCCCCCCCCCCCCTCCATATGTACCTTTAACCTTTTATCTAATGTAGTTTCTATATCTAGCCAGTGCTATTCATAAAAATCATCATTCAGACATGTTTTCTTCAATTTTTGTCTCCAAAACATAAACTTATGAACTTATGAAGTGTGTTTAGCTTGCTCCTTGGAGGGATCATAAGCTATGTTTTCATGGGAAAGTGGAAAAGGTTTTTAGTTATTCTGGAATTTTTTTTTTGCAAATGCCATCTAACAGTGATTGATAAAGGGTTTAGTGAAGTACAGTGGTGAAGAAGTGTGGTGTCTGACCAAGGATTTTTCTATTAGAAAAAGGTCTGGGGTAATTGTTGGAAAAATCTGCAAAAATAGGACCAGTATTGCAAATTTTCTGTCAGACTTATTTGGGCTTTGGCCCTTAAGGGATGGACCTGGGTCCTGAATTACCAATGACCCCACAACCTATATATGTACAATGGCTTAGTAGTGATTTCTAGTCAAGTCTAGGTTACCTGTTAAGGCAGCCAAGACTCGACTAGAAACCACTTCATAGATAATTTGTCTCTCATCAGTATGACGTCCCTATGATGGCATGTTAAGGGCACCTGTTCTGAAGTCAGAGAAGTTGGAAACAGGCCTTACGGGTTAAATTCTACCAAATTCATAGTACCAACCCATGTCTCCAAATTAATATTTCCAATTTAGAGGGCATAACAGATAGTTGGGTTTCTATTTTTTAGTCCTTTTTGTCCCAGTTTCATAAGACTCAGAGATTTTTAAGCAATTTTGTGCTACATTGACAGTCAACATCCTGTGGTTGTGCAGTTATTTCTAGGCAAGTCTTGGTTGCCTGTGTAGGCGGTGTCATTCCAACAAGAGGCATCTCAACAAGACGAATTGGTATAATATCCCAACAAGACGATCTTAACAAGATGAATCCCAACAAGACGAAAATCTTTTTTCTCATTAAATATGGGAGAAATTTACTTTAAAAAGAATGTGTACATTACAATGTATGCTATTTGAAGTGGCGTTGCGGTAACCGGTTCTCATCAGATCACCGAAGTTAAGCAATGTCGAGCCCGGTTAGTCCTCGGATGGGTGACCGTCTGAGTGATTGATTTGGACTCCCGCACTGTGTCCTTGGGCAAGGCACTTAACCCCCATTGTCCACATGGGGGCACGTTGATGGCGTGTACTAAGGCGTATTGCACGTCGATGGTGCGCATGTCTTCAACCAATCTAACCCTGCCTATGCTGTAGTGCGGAGTTACGATGTTGGGGAGCTGGCAGCTGCTTGTGGTACTCCGGTTTCCTCCATCTATGTAAAAATAAATAAATAAATAAATAAATAAATAAATAAATAAATAAATAAATAAATAAATGCTATTTGAAGTATTTTAGGGTTTTATTTGATGCATGTGTTTGGAAGTTTTGTTGATAAAAAAGATACAAAAAAACTGTAGCAAATAGAGTCTTGTAACAGAGCTTGGCGCCTTTGTTAATTGAAATCTCTTTGTCCAAAAGTAAGCCATGTTAGCAGTTTATGGTGCAATAATGACTAACAAAGGACACAAAAACTTTTCAACACAATTGCAAATTTACTTCTCATTTTTAGCTCACCTGACTGAAATATAGTGATCATTCACTGTCTGTCATCTGTCGTCCATGAACATGGTGTTTGCACCTGCCCCTCCTAAACTGCTGAACCAATTTTTGTTATATTTGGGGTGATTGCTTGTTCTGACATCGCATTTTGTTTTCTTTTTCTAATATACTTGCCCCATCTCATAGGGAGGGGGTGGGGGAAACTGCACAAAAATTCTTAAAAAATCTTCTTCTTCTCATGAACCAGTCCGTGCAGTGACTTAATATTTGGTATGGAGCTTCCTTTTGAGGTGTAGAATCAAATTTGGTCAAACAAAGTTCGAGGATCAATATATTTGCCTCTGTAAAGGAAGGGGAAAGATTTTTAGCCCACCAAAATTTCTATTTTCTGAATTGATGGTCCGATTTGAACCAAATTGATATGTGGTATTATTGAGTCATAAGGACTTGATTTATGCAAAAAAATTTCCCTGTGTACCAGTGGGAACCCCAGGAGCTAAAAATAGAAATATTTTCAAATGCCCATATTTCCCAAACCACACGGAACAGAGAACTGTTATTTGGTATGAAGTATCCTTAGGACCAGTAGAATTGAATGGTAAAAAGAAATTGCCATCTGTTATGTCAGGGTGTCCGATAGTGGGAGGGTTGGGGGTGGGGGGGGGGGATCCGATAAATGCTAAGTCAGCATATTTGCAAAAATTTAAAAAAACAATTTTCTCCACAACCACTGATCAGAATCTTTTGATATTTGGTATTCAGCATCCATATGGGGGTCAGATACAATGTTAAAATGAAGCCTCTTAGTTCATATTTGGGCTCAATACAGGAGCCCAAATTTTTAACTTTAAGTGATATGGGGAATAATCTTTAAAAATCTTCTTCAGATTGACTAGTCAGAATGCTTTCATATTTTGTATGCAACATCTTTAGGGGGTCAGATTCAAATTTGTTCAAATCTGATCCCTTGACTAATATTTGGGCTTGCCGTGGTAGCCCGAATTTTAACATATGCAATATGAGGGAATTTCATTAAAAATCTTTTTCTTCAGATCCACCAGTCAGAATGCTTTCATAATTGGTATACTACACCTCTAGGGGGTGAGATTCAAGTTTGTTCAAATCAAGTGTCTGGGTTAATATTTGGGCTCCCTATGGTAGCCCGAATTTTAACTTAGTGCAATATATAGGAATTTCTTAAAAAATCTTTTTCTTCAGATCCACCGGTCAGAATGCTTTCATATTTGGTATACAACATTTCAAAGGGGGTGAGATTCAAATTTGTTCAAATCAGGTCCCAAGGTTAATATTTGGGGCTCCGTATGGTAGTCCAAATTTTAACTTAGTGCAATATGAGGAAATTTCTTTAGAATCTTCTTCTTCAGATCCACCAGTCAGAATGCTTTCATATATGGTATATAACATCTCTACGGGGGCCATAGTCTAATTTATTCAGATCGAGTCCCTGGTTTCATATTTGGTCTTCCAATGTGACCCCATATTTTAACTTGATGCAATATGAGGGAATTTCTTTAAAAGTCTTCTTCAGAACCATCTCTTAGAATGTTTTGATATTTGGTTGGTATACAACATCTTGAGGGGGGAGGGGGTGGGGTCAGATTCAGTTTTGTTCAAATCGAGTCTCTTAGTTAATATTTGGGCTTTTTATGGGAGCCTGAATTTTAACTTGGTGCAATATGAGGAAATTTCTTTAAAAATCACCTTCTCCAGATTCACCAGTTAGAATGCTTTTGTAGTTGGTATACAACATCTCTAGGGAGCTGAGATTCAAGTTTGTTCGAATCAGGTACCTGGGTTAATATTTGGGCCCCCTATGGTAGCCTGAATTTCAACTTAGTGCAATATGAGGAAATTTCTTTAAAAAGCTTCGCCTGCCGATTCCCCAGTCAGAATGCTTTCACATTTGGTATACAGCATCCTGGTGGTGGAAGGGAAGGCCTCTGACTGAAGTTTGTTCAAGTTAAGTTCCTAGGTTGATATTCGGACTCTCAAGTTTTGCATTACTGGAAATCGGGACATTATTTCTCTTGTAGCATCCAGGTACTAGAAAAAAACCATCTGGCATGGACAACAGAGTTATAAATAATTAAATAACTTCATTCCTCTGTAGTGTTATCTAGCTGTAGATGCTAATTAAATCCTTCTTTAAACAACTATTGTCAGGTGAGTGCCTCAGGTCCCATGGGGTCTCTTGTTTTTTTTTAAATCGTAGATACCAAGCAAATGTAAATATTCCTATGTGAAAATATAATATAAAATAAGGAAATAGGTTAAAAGTTATACTTGTAGTAGTCTTTTTGTATATTCCTTGAAATGCAAAATTTTGCTCACAGTTTTATAACGCATTAATAACGTGCAGAAGGAAAAAATATGTTTAAAAAATATGATAAAAGATGGTACAAGATTATGATTTTATTGAGCTTTTTCTAGTTGATTTTATAATAAATGAAATATCTCAAATACATCATTTTTTGCACATTTTTTCATATTTTATTTCAAAATACCCTTCTCATATGCATTTTTGTCCAAAACTTCAAAATAAATGGATTTTATAGTCATTTTAATTAAATTTGTCTTGTTGGGAGTCGTCTTGTTGGGATGACCATTTTCGACATTTGTGTTGTTGGGATTTGTCTTGTTGTGTTTCGTCTTGATGAGAATAAACCGTGTAGGCCGCCAAGACTGTAAGGGTAAAATTCGATATGCACAACACTGAAACTGTATTGAATGATCTACTTAATGATGTCTCCCATTTCTTAAATATACCAATTATGTTTGTATCCTCGTAAGTTTGACCATTTTTATGGATTGGGAATTTCGAGGTTGGGAGTGGCAAAAATCATACCCAGACCTTGTTGGGATTGTGACCCAAATTCAGCCCCTGTTGTCACCTAGAAAAATCACTACATTCACCAAATCAGAAATAAAAAAGGTTAAAAATCTGTTTCTCAGGCTCTCCCAAATGGTCCTTTTGGCTGCTGCATGCTCTCTTTTTATAACCAATGTAAACTTAAAAAAATAAAAATTAAATGGTTTATGTCTGATATTTTAATAAAATTGATAAATTTGTCCCTTGAGTGCAACAAGGGTATGCAATGCTTTAGCATTGCAAAGCCTTCTTGCACTCACAGGACGAAATACACCACCACTGATGCCTGAAACATAAAAGAAACCAAGAAGATGAACTTTTGATGGCATAGAAATAATTTAAAAAATAAAATAAAAAAACGCCTGCCCACATGCAATTTACAGAAAAATGGCCTGAGAAACAAAAGAAGAGCTACTTTGGAGGTGTGTGGGTGGGGGGGGGGGGGGGGGGGGGGGGGGGGCTTATTTGAGAAAAATATTGAAATTCATTATGCAAGTCAAGTTTTGTTCAATCTTTAATTAACAAATTAAATTACTTCAGTGCTATTATACCACTATGTATTTTTTTCAGTCATTAAATGATTATTCTCCTGATCCAAGCAACAGCCAATATTCATTAGTTTTAGAACAAGTAAGTAACATTAAAAAACAAGAATGCAACATTGTACCACTCAAAAGAGGGTTTAATCCTTTACCTAACTTGGAAGTAGATGATAGTTGCAGAGAAAATTCTTGAATACCTAATTTTTTAAGTTTTTTGCATCAAAAACATAGCTTGTGTTTTTTTAATTGGAACAAGCTCTTCAAGCTTTTTCCAAAGAGGGGTCATAAGCTATATATTTTTATACTGTACCAATGACCCAGACTTAGCTGGTGCTAACTCTAACAAAACCAGGGCCAAACACAAATTTTGCCCCCCAATCCCCAAAATTTGCATCCAAAACAAAAAGAAATCATGTCCTAAAGGACCTCCATACTACGCCTCTACTGCGCATGCGCAGTGACGCAGACGTCCCGAAATTGGCGCCAATTATCATTCTCTGTTTGGCCCTTCATCAGTCAACATCTCACTGATCTTTGTGCTTGTAAATCTCAGTTTAAAGGATGCCAGACACGTAATTCTTGGAGAAAATGTGATTCTAAGGAGGATAGAAGGAGGAGAGGAAAAGAAGTGACAAAAAATAATCAGGGCTGTACTTAAAATTTTTTGATGAAATTATGTTAAGTTGCCTATTTTCGAGGCATGGGCCTCTTGTTGTCATTCTTGCTAATTGTTGCACTGCTTATTCAGTGTTTCCTCTCCCCTAGCCTTCTAAAGTCCCCCCTTGCAGTTCTCCCATGCTTTAGGCATATTTTTGAGAAATTTCATTTCTAAAATTTCCTGGGAGAGTTGCTTGGTTACAGAATGTTTTCTGTTATTTTCCCCATAGTTACGTTTTCACCCATGGGTGTATAACGTTTGTGTTCTGCATCTTCCATCTGATGTTCTACAGATTCTCCCCTTGGAGTCTCTGTTTTGCATCAGATAGAGTGTAATTGATGACTGATTCCGGGCCAGTTTTTTCAGTGCCTGGAGTCATGTTTTCTGGTGTTTTTACACTGTTTGTTTTCATTGGCAACAGCCTTTTTTTGAGGGGGGCTGTTTGCCTTTGCTGTAGTTTATCTCACTATAAGATACATTTATATTATCCGAAAGTGTCTCATTAATTATTTAATATAAATTTAAAATTTTTGACCACACTTTGCCATCGGATCCATCGGGGCTCAACGTTACTTTTCAGCAACTTGGGCTTCGCTGAAAAAATATTTTTTCAAAATTATTTTGTTTTGCAATTGTTTTTTCATTTATTAATGGATCATGTTATTATGTATCTTTGTGTCAGGGGTTTTTGCGAGTAACTAGGACTTATTGTTGTTCTTTCACAATGAAGGGACATTGTTCTAATTGTAATAGGAAGAAATCTTCCTCTGACTTTCATGATCATTGTATTAATTGTAGTCAGTGTTCTCGCATTAATCCCTGTCCTATATGTGAACATTGGGATGAGAAACATTGGAAACGTGTGTCACGATATGTTGTTTCTGGAGAAAGAGCGATTCCGGCTCTTTCTCTGCAAGGTCACTCTACTCTCTCAGTTTCTATTTCAGAGGAACCAGAACAGGGTGATGTTTCCATGTTATCTTCTTCAAGTGTGCGTCCGTCGTCACAAATGAATTCAGAGCTAGTGGCAAAAGTGCTCATGGAGATTAGACAAATGTCGTTCGCTAGCTCGCCCGGTGTAGCGTCCATTCACCGAATGGTTCGGCAGCCGGGTTCGTCCGATGCGGTCCAAGAGGAAATTTTGGGTGATGCGAGCACTATAAACATAATAGATGCACACCCAGTGACGGCGGATAGTAAGCGAGAACGGAGGAAGCCTTTGAGTCCGGTTCCTAGCTCGTCCAGGTCCAGCTGGGCCGCGAGCGAGAGAGGGCCCTCTCTCGTACAACAACATCTGGGACCAGATGTTGTGGTACAAAATGTGTCTTTAGCGGAGCATACGTCCGTCGCTCGGGAGGCTCCGTTGTATAAGCAGTCCGCAGAGACTGTTAAGGCTTCCTCTTATCGTCAGCACACACGACCGCACCTTGGCTGCGTGACCGCCGATATATTACCAGCTTCGCCGATCAAGGATTCTTCGGCGACCAGGTCACACCATCCGGCAGCCAGGGATTCGAGACCGATGGACTCCGGACGTTCGCATAGGAAAAGTATGCGGGAGCCATCTGATGCGGAGCTGCCCTCGGCGAAGCAGCGAAAGACTGCGCCTCCGCAGGTCTCGACGCCGGACATTCTTGTGCAGATAGCACAGCTTATCGCAGCATCCCAGCAACCGACAGAAACGGTGTCGGATCGAGAATTATCCGACGGCGCTGGGTCGGTACGCTCCGCCGAAGCATCGGGGGCGGACGACCGGGAACATCATGAGGTCCGACCGGATAATGAAAGGGATACGGATGACTTGGAGTTATCCCTTTCAGAACAACATAAAGCTGCCGTGGACTTCATCCGGCACTTTCTCCCTCAAGTTGTTCCGTCGGGCCAGACTGCTGCGCTTCCGGACAAGAGAATTATAGCGTCATTGGACTCTGAATTTTTTGAGCGGTTCAGGGACATCGCTCCCGAGTTTCCGTCGCAGTCCAATAATGTTGCAAGAACATTTGAATTATTGAACGACGCTATATTTAAACTTGCTTCCAGGACGGGGAAAGCAGATTTCTTGTCCGCTAATACTCTCAACCTGCCTTTCATTAATGCAAGGAATAAATTCGATACGGCAGGACAGGGTATACCGAGAGTTCCTCTGCGTATGGACGACGAGGCGGAAGACTTAGAGCTATCATTACCGTCGTCAGCTTCTATTCCAACCGCGGTGTTGGAAACAGCTATTGCGTCTAACAGAGCCAATTTAGATGCCTTATCTTACACAGATCACCTTACTAAGGCGTTATCACTGCGCCTTCAGGGGAAAGAGTTTCAGGATATACAATCCTCTTTAAGACTTCTTTCAAGGGCAGTAGCTTATTCCACGTGTAACTCCGCCCTTTCAGTGGCAAATCTGGAGTTGGTTAGACGTGACGCGGCCCTAGCTACATCCACACTAGTGGATTCTAAGGTGAAGAACTCTCTTAGAGTCGCTTCGGTCTCAGGAGAACTTCTCTTTGACGGCAAGCTTTCCGCTATTTATGATAAAATTACAAAGAAAGCTAAGGATTCTCTGTTGTTCAAATCTGCTCCTAAGAAGTCGGATACAGCAGACACGAATAAGACAGGCACTTCTGGGTCTAATGCGCCCAAGAGAGGTTCCTATAGAGGTTCCGGTGCGTCCTCTTGGTCTTATTCGAGAGACCGTCAGGATAGCGACTCTCGTTCGGGACGTCCTTCAGGCCGGGACAATCGGTCGGACGCCCCGAGGTCGACGGGGCGAGGTGCGGGTCGTGGAAGACGTGGTTTCTCCTACCGCAGGCCTCGCAGGTCCAGGAGGTGATGGCTTAAACCTCTATCGTGTTCCGGTTGGCGGAAGGTTGTCGAGCTTTTCACAAGAATGGGCGTCGATTACGGACGACCCTTGGGTGAGAGGAGTGACTTCGGAAGGTCTAAAGATATCCTTCAAACGAAAGCCTCCATTAACTCGAAGTCCAAAGTGGACTCATCTTCCATCAAATCCGCAGAAAAGAGACGCTCTGTTATCAGAGGTGCAGTCTCTTTTAATGAAGAACGCGGTAGAGGTCGTAGAAAACCAGGAATCTCCGGGATTCTACAGCCATCTGTTTCTGGTTCCGAAACCAGACGGCTCGTTCCGTCCAGTCATAGATTTGAGCTGGATAAACAAGCTGATCGTCGCTCCGAAGTTTTATATGGAGACGATTCGATCGGTCAGAGCGAGTATTCGGGTGAACGATTATGCAACGAGCATAGATCTCAAAGATGCGTACTTTCACGTCATGGTACATCCGACATTCCGAAAGTATCTACACTTCGCAGTCCTAGGAGTGGTGTATCAATTCCGGGCGATGTGCTTCGGATTGAATCTAGCACCCTGGGCTTTCACTCGGGTAATGAACTCGGTAATGATCTACTTCCGAGCTCATTCGTCTGCGGTAACGTCGGCCTACCTGGACGACATTCTTCAGAGGTACGGCAACGAGTTAACGCTTCAGAACGATGTCCAGAATCTTCTTCTATTGCTCCGACGTCTCGGGTTTTATAGTAAACGAGGAGAAGTCGGATCTGGTGCCGTCCAAGTCATTCACTCATCTGGGAATGAGCTTCGAGACGCACAACAATCTCGTACGTCTGCCGTTAACCAGAGCGAAATTAGTCAGTTGTTACGCTCGCTATTGTCTGCACGCAGACAAAGTCACGGCGAGAGAATTTATGAGACTGATAGGTCTGTGCGGAGCCGCCGCGGATCTCATTCCGATGGGGCGGTTACGCACACGTCCTCTTCAAATTTTCCTGACTCAGAATTGGAGTGTGAAAATTCATTCGCTCGATGTGGACGTTCTCTTGTCAGATCAAGTGAAACAAGAGATTCAGACTTGGGCAAACATTCAGTGGTTAACTCAAGGAGTTCCGCTGCAGTTGCCGGATCCGAGTTTTACCGTTATGACGGATGCCAGTCAAACAGGTTGGGGTGCATCATTAATCCCAATGGATTCGAGATGCCAGGGTCTTTGGGATCCGCAATTCCTGTGCAAGCACATAAACATCAAGGAAATGATGTCAATTTGGCTTGCGTTACGTCACTGGATGGACATTATTCACGATGCTCATGTCCAAATCCTATCCGACAATACGACAGTAGTGGCGTATATACGGAATCAGGGAGGCACTCATTCATTTCCGTTGTTCAATCTAACGGAAAGAATCCTTCTGTTTGCGTTAGAACATCACGTTCTTCTTTCGGTCCGTCACATACCGGGTCGTCTAAATGTGCTAGCAGACTCCCTTTCACGAAAGGGTCGCTTGTTGCCGTCGGAGTGGACTCTCAACAAACAAGTATTCAATCAGATTTGCTACCAATGGGAACGGCCAATGATAGACTTATTTGCGACACATCTCAACAATCAGTTGCAGACGTATGTGTCTCCGTGTCCGGATCCAAGAGCATTTGCAGTAGACGCTCTGTCGATCCCTTGGGACGGAATGATAGGATATGCGTATCCTCCAGCGCCGTTAATTCAACAAGTATTGCTAAAGATAAAACAATCTCAATGCAAGATTCTGTTGGTAGCATCTCTGTCGCCACAGAGACCGTGGATAAATCTACTCAGGTGTCTGTTGTGGGACCTACCGCGGAAGCTTCCTCCACGGGAGGATCTTCTTTCGCAGGGGAAATCGCGCCAACTCCATCACAACCCGCAAGGTCTCAACCTTCACGTTTTTCCGTTGTGCGGTCCTTCTTGCATGGCAAGCACTTTACAGGACGAGCAGTGGACACGATTTCTAACTGTAGGAGGACCTCCTCTTCGCTAAACTATGCGGCTAAGTGGAAGGTTTTTCGTCGTTGGTGTAGGGATCATTCTGTAGATATATTCGATCCCTCTATACCAGACATTGCAAACTTTCTAGTATACTTGTTTGACGAAATCAAACTGCAGCCTGTTACTATAAAGGGTTATAGATCTATGTTATCTGATACCTATGCACATCATGATAGTTTACAAATTGGATCTAATGTCTCTTTATCGAAGTTGGTTAGAAACTTTTCGATAAATAGACCCAGAACTCTTAGATTAATTCCTAAGTGGAATTTAGCTTGGGTTCTTCTTAAATTGAAGGAAAAGCCATTTGAACCTCTTGGGACAGTAGATTTCAAATTCTTATCTTATAAGACAGCTTTTCTCTTAGCTTTCTCTTCTGCCAGAAGAGTCAGTGAGCTTCATGCACTTTCGGTGGATGATTCTCATTATCGTAGTGTTGGGAATACTATCACCTTCACTACTAATGTGGGTTTTTTAGCTAAGAATCAGGCTCCTAATAAATATCCGGAACCTATTGTTATTAAGGCTCTTCCGTCTTCAGACGGGCGTAGGCCTTTACTCTGTCCTGTTAGAGCATTACGTATCTATAAACAGAGATCTCAGTTTATCAGAAAGGGACGGAAACGTTTCTTTCTGTCTTTGATGCCTAATAGAAAGGATATTTCAGTCCATTCTATTGCTAGATGGATTCAGTTAACTATCCGTACTGCTTATGAAGATTTATCTTCTTCTCAGCAGTCTGTGCTTAAGATTTCTGCTCATGAAGTAAGAGCTCTTTCTACTTCCTGGGCTTATGCTAATAGTGTTGCTATTACAGATTTAATGAAGGCTGCTTATTGGTCTCAGCCATCCACATTTACGAATTTTTATCTCAGAAATATTGAGTCCATTTCTGGAGACCTGCATTGTTTAGGTCCGTTATCTGTTGCTCAGAATGTCGTCCACTAAACAGTTGCAACTATAGTTATGCAGGCTTTCTGTTCCGGCAGTGACTCCGTCCGGCTGCCCTCTTCGCTCTGGGCTATTTGACCCAGGGCAAGGGGAAGGGGGGGGGGGGGGGGGGGGGGGGCGGGTGTTCCCTTAGGTCCCCTGCTTTATAGTGAAAAGCAAGGGAATGCCTCCTCCAAGTCAGTATTTCTGAGTCGCTTCTGGGATGGTTTTAAAGTGTAATATTAATGTTTAAATTCATTCATGTCTTATTTTTAAAGTGTAGCTCGGTGTGAAGCATTTGTATATGTTAAGTGTCAAACGGGCTTTAATATACAATACTCGGACACTTTTAAATGACTATAAAGAGTCTCAATTCTCTGGACTACTTTATTTATTGGCTTGCTTTAAAAATAATTAGTATAAGGGTTATACTGGATGTTAATAGAGAACATGAATGTTATTGTGCTCAATTATTAAGGGTAGTGTATCTTTCTAATTTAAGATTAAATAAGAAAGATACATGTAAAGCCTAATACTCCTTTTCTCCTTAAGGGGTTACCTCTTTACTATATAGTTGAGCTTATTGGATTTTCCTCTATGTCCTAGGCCCTCCAGCCTGTTTACTATTCAGCTAAGTCTGGGTCATTGGTACAGTATAAAAATGTTAAAAAATTTATAGTAATTTATATATTTTTTATACTTACCAATGACCCAGACGGGGATGGCCCTCCCTGGAGTTGGGAACTCTTGCCTCCCCGCTGAGTACATAGCGCTGACCAAGCACTGCCAGTAAGAATGATAATTGGCGCCAATTTCGGGACGTCTGCGTCACTGCGCATGCGCAGTAGAGGCATAGTATGGAGGTCCTTTAGGACATGATTTCTTTTTGTTTTGGATGCAAATTTTGGGGATTGGGGGGCAAAATTTGTGTTTGGCCCTGGTTTTGTTAGAGTTAGCACCAGCTAAGTCTGAGTCATTGGTAAGTATAAAAAATATATAAATTACTATAAATTTTTTAACTTTTGAGACCAAAAAAATGAAAATTGAATGTTGATTTTTGTGAATAGTGCTGGCCTGTTTTGTACATTATGTTGGGTAAGGGGTTAATTGGCAGATTATAATACACAATATTCAAACCATACTACACTGCAAATACTATTGAGAAGCATAATTCTCTTATCCATTTTGCTCTTTACATGTATTGATACATACACAGAGATTCGAACCCCAGATGATCCAATGATTTTTAACATACTTATCAGCAATGTCTGATTGTTTAATGTTTCTCACTTGAAAAAGCAATATATTCTAGCTGATTTACTGTGGAAGTGAGTGGTATTAAATGATGCCTGACATTAATAAATAATAATAGCTTGGGGTAAGATTGTGTGCACTTGTTACGGCGAATCATGATCTGCTAGCATTCCTCTTTTGGGGTCTGGCAGTGGCCATTAGGTCTATGTGTATTTTCATTCGGTGATGTGTGTCATAGAATATGCTTTTGGTGAAGGTTTGAACCCTCGTTGATCCAGTGACTTTAACTGGTAGAGTGCTGGAAGCCCATATTTGGGCTTTATTCTGAAGTGTTGGTACCACAACCTACAGGATTCATATTCAGTGGATGTTCAACATATCACCTTTGAAGTGAAATTATTTAATCTATTAGGATTTGCCTTGTTGCAATTTTTGGGAGAGTGCCTAATGGCACTCTCCCATAAATTGTAACAAGGCAAAGATATGTGTACAAATTCTGATGACTAAAAATAATTCTGCACACTACCAGTTGAAGATACATGGTATGGTACACATAATTTCAACACCCCAATCAACGATCCATCTTTTGTCCATCTGTCCATCGTCTGTCATCTGTACATTACCTGTCATCCATCCTTGGACATGGCTATGCCAAACAGTTGTAATATGATTTTCCTGACTTTTAGTGTATATGAGGACAAGAACTGTACAGTTTTTGAGCTCCTTCCACAGAGTCTATCAAGTTATTTTTCTTTGAAGACATGTAGCTATTTTAAACGATAAGGTTTTGCAGTAATTCAAACAATTATAATTGGCTTTTCTAATATTCAGTACAGTGGAGCCACTTAATTGGATTTCTTATCAACCTACTCACAATTGTTTACTACAGGCTTGCACTACAGTGGAAGTCCCTAACTCGGATAAAATACTCTCTATTTTTAGCTCACCTGACTTTCAGTCAGGAGAGCTATAGTGATCACTCACCGTCCGTCGTCCGTCGTCCTGCGTCCGTCGTCCGTGAACATGGTGTTTGCGTCTTCTCCTCCCAAACCGCTGAACCAATTTAATTGATATTTGAGATAATAGTTTGTTATGACATCGCAATTTGATTTTGTTCAAATCAAGTTGCCCCGCCCGTGGGTAGGGCCACACCCAAAAAGTGTGCTGAAATCTTAAAAAATCTTCTTCTCATGAACCAGCAGTAGCAGAGACTTGATATTTGGTGTGCAGATTCCTTTTGAGGTGTAGACTCAGATTTGTTCAAGAGAAGTTTGTGGGGCTATACTTGGCGTCGTTATGGGAGGGGCAAAATTTTTGGACCCGCCCAAAATTTCTATTTTCCAAACCGAGAGGCTGATTTGAACCAAATTTTATGTGAGGGCTTATTGGGTCATAAGTAACTAATTTATGCTGATTTTTTTTTTCCTGTAGCCCCATGGGAACCGCAGGAGCTAAAAATAGAAAAAATTAAAACGCCCATATCTCCAAAACTGCACGGCACCGAGAATTTTTATTTGGTGTGAAGCTTCCTTAGGACCAACAGAAAGAATTGGTAAAAAAAAATTGCCATCGGTTTTATCATAGGGTACAGTTTCGGGACATTGAAAAAGTGCTGAGTCAGCACTTTTTAACACTGTAGGCAATGGGAAAAACATTAAAAAATCTTCTTCTCCAGATCCAGCAGGCAGAATCTTTTGATATTTGGTATGCAACATTGGAGGGTGGATCTGATTCAGGTTTGTTCAAATCGGCCCCCTGGGTTCATATTTGGGCTCAGTATAGGAGCCCGATTTCGAACTTAGTGCATTTCAGGCAAATTTCTTAAAAAATCTTCTTCTCCAGATCCAGCAGGCAGAATCTTTTGATATTTGGTATGCAACATTGTGGGGTGGATCTGATTCAAGTTTGTTCAAATCGGCCCCCTGGGTTTATATTTGGGCTCAGTGTAGGAGCCCAAATTTGAACTTACTGCATTTCAGGCAAATTTCTTTGAAAATCTTCTTCTCCAGATCCAGCAGGCAGAATCTTTTGATATTTGGTATGCAACATTGTGGGGTGGATCTGATTCAAGTTTGTTCAAATCGGCCCCTTGGGTTTATATTTGGGCTCTGTATAGGAGCCCAAATTTGAACTTAGTGCATTTCAGGCAAATTTCTTTGAAAATCTTCTTCTCAAGATCCAGCAGGCAGAATCTTTTGATATTGAGTATGCAACATTGTGGGGTGGATCTGATTCAAGTTTGTTCAAATCGGCCCCTTGGGTTTATATTTGGGCTCAGTATAGGAGCCAAAATTTGAACTTAGTGCATTTCAGGCAAATTTCTTAAAAAATCTTCTTCTCCAGATCCAGCAGACAGAATCTTTTGATATTTGGTATGCAACATTGTGGGGTGGATCTGATTCTATTTTGTTCAAATCGGCTCCCTAGATTCATATTTGGGCTCACTATAGAAGCTCGAATTTGAACTTAGTGCATTTCAGGCAAATTTCTTCAAAAATCTTCTTCTCCAGATCCTGCAGGCAGAATCTTTTGATATTTGGTATGCAACATTGTGGGGTGGATCTGATTCCAGTTTGTTCAAATCGGCCACCTGGATTCATATTTGGGCTCACTATAGAAGCCCAAATTCGAACTTAGTGCATTTCAGGCAAATTTCTTTGAAAATCTTCTTCTCAAGATCCAGCAGGCAGAATCTTGTGATATTTGGTATGCAGCATCCTTAGGGGGGTGAGATTCAAGTTTGTTCAAGCCATGTCCCTAGGTCCATATTTGGGCTCAATGTGGGAGCTTGAATTGTAACTTTGTTCGAAATGAGGAATTTTCTTAAAAAATCTTCTTCTTCATGCAGATCCAGCAGTCGGAATGGTTTGATATGTGGTGAGTAGCATCCTTGGGGGGGAGGGGGGATTCAAGTGTGTTAAAGCCAAGTCCATGGGTCCATATTTGGGCTCCCTGTGGGAGCCCAAATTATAACTTAGTCAATATGAGGAATTTTTCTTTAAAAATCTTCTTCTTCAGATTCAGCAGTTGGAATGTTTTGATATTTGGCATGGAGCAACCTTAGGGGGCTGAGATTCAAGTTTGTTCAAGCCAAGTCCCTTGGTTCATATTTAGGCTCACTATGGGAGCCTGAATGACAACTTAGTTCAAAATGAGGAATTTTATTTAAAAATCTTCAGATCCAGCAGATGAATGCTTTTGATATTTTTTATGCAGCATCCTTAGGGGGTAAGATTCAAGTTTGTTCAAGCCATGTCCCTAGGTCCATATTTGGGCTGATTGTGGGAGCTCGAATTGTAACTTGGTTCAAAATGAGGAATTTTCTTTAAAAATCTTCTTCAGATCCAGCAGTCGGAATGTTTTGATATTTGGTGTGCAGGATCCTTAGGGGTGTGAGATTCAGGTTTGTTAAAGCCAAGTCCCTGGGTTCATATATGGGCTTCCTGTGGGAGCCCGAATTATGACTTAGTTCAGTATGAGGAATATTCTTTAAAAATCTTTTTTTAGATCCACTGGTCAGAATATTTGGATATTTGGTTTCAGCTTTTCTTAGGAGGAGCAGATGCAACTTGTGGAAATCAATTCTCTGGGTTGCTATTTAGGCTACCATGTCAGGTGACGCCCTCAGGCCCCCTGGGGCCTCTTGTTGTCTTTCCCAAGCAAGTTGGGAAAGAAAAGTGGTGCAAAAGCACCAATAAAAATAAGCCAAAACTGGGTCGAGTGCAACCGGCGCAGACCCAGTATGGGACGCTCTCTCCCAAGTACAACTCCACGACTTCCGTTGGCAGTGCGCATATACCGTCTCTAAAGACTCATTCTTTTTAAAATCCGCTTCGTGTCGAGATGTTTTTGCACGCTTATCAGTGTTCCACCAGCTCGATGTTTGATGATTCCTGATTCATTATACCACAGTGTATCCTTTGTATTCTCAGGAACAGTGTTTTATATTCTCTTTTTTCTATTTCACCAGCCTCAACGACTCTCGACGTATCTACTACTGCTGCTGGTCCGTCTGCTTCGTTGTCTGTTTCAGCCGGCCTCGGCTTTTCGCTGCAGAACTGTCCGATACTGTAGACGTGGGATATCGGCCCCAGCCTTCCCTGACTTCAACTCGGCGAAGTCGGAAGGGGCTGCCGGCAGAGCCCATCGCTGTGGTCTCGTCGCCGTCGAGTACCACAGTTGTGTCTTTGGATTCGGATGTTCGTAGTGGAAACACTATGAACTCCGTGGCGTTTCCGTCCACTCACTCTGGTCACACGACCAGTTTTGGGGGACCAACGCTTTTTGTGCAGCCTGGACCTTCTGCCCCGCAGAGGTCCGCGGTGACTCTCATGAGTTCTCGCAATATTGATCCTCGGGGTGCATCGTACCCCTATACACGTCTGCCTTCAGATGTTTTGGCTGCCGCCCGTCGTCCCGCGTCGGGTGTTTTGGAGGATCGTGACCCTTCGCTGGTTAAGAGGGTCAGAGGTGAAGCCACTTTGCCGGTTCGCTCCCCTGTCGAACCGGTCGGTACAGGCAGTGAGCTTAGGGAGGCCCTCTCCTTACTCACTCAGGTTCTCTCTAAGAGCCTTCCTGTTGCTTCCAGCGAGGCTATGGGTGGTTTCCAGGCGCCTCCTATGGCGCCGCCTCCCTGGATTGGAAACAGGCCGGTTTCCGATTCCTCTGGTGTCCCGACACCATGGGAGGCGTCGGCTGGTTTGCCCACGATGGGCTATGTGTCTTCCGACTCTGGGGAGGAGTCCGACATGCTTGAGGTCGAGGGCCAGCAGTCTTCGGACTTGGGGGCGGCTCTTGACTTTGTGTTTGGGTTTCTGCCTGAGCTCAAACCTGCTAACCAGCCGACAGTGTCAGCCTGTCCGCGATCATCGGTCGCGCGCCTACAGCCTATGGAGCAACCTGCTTCTGGGCGCCTTCGACCATGCCAGTCGGTACAGGTGGTTGAGGCTTTTTCAGCATTGGATGCCAAGCTGAATTCCAAGGCTTTGAAGACTTTGTTCTTCACCAGGGTTGACACCTTTTTGCCTCCTGTGCGTTATCGTTCCTACGATTCCGCCAATCCGTCAGTCTGCCAGACTTTGACGGTTCTGGATCAGGACTCCACTTCCCTCGGGCTTTCCAAGCCCAAGTCTGCCGTCATTCCAATGACGACTCTGGAGTCCACGTTG
This sequence comes from Pictodentalium vernedei, assembly GCA_031216915.1. Taxonomy (NCBI): domain Eukaryota; kingdom Metazoa; phylum Mollusca; class Scaphopoda; order Dentaliida; family Dentaliidae; genus Pictodentalium; species Pictodentalium vernedei. Next base: position 173,465,881 of record CM062291.1, on the reverse strand, counting down.
GGCTTATCTAGAGAGATGCTTGGCATGCTTTCTCTCTCAGATCACGTCGTCTCAGCTTTGGCTGCTTATCTGCCTCCAGATAAGTTTGACGAGGTACAGGCTCCTTTGCGTGTGCTGTCCAAGGCGCTTATGCACCTTACTCACACCCATGCCTGTAACACGGCCAATTTGGAATTAGTTCGAAGGGACGCTGTGCTGGACACAGGACGATCCCTTCCCGAGGAGCAGCGTGCTACTCTTCGATATGCTTCTTTGGCAGGTCCGCAACTTTTCCATGGTTCCGTGTCGACGGTCCGGGATGACGTCCTACGTCATTCCAAAGATCAGCTGCTGTTTCGTCAGCTTGATCAGCCTTCTCGGGGAGGCAAGGGCCGTTCCAAGCCTAACAAGTACCCTTCTGCTTCCTCTGTGAAGCAAAAGGCTGGTCCTTCTGCCGCCGCCTCTACTTCTTACTCACGGGGTAAAGGTAGGGGTCGGCAGAATCGAGGGAAGTCTCAGGATTCTTCATTTAGCAGAGGAGGTGGTTTCTCCTCTCGCGGGCCTCGTCGAGGCTCGAAATGAAGGTCCTCACCTCGACTCGTCCCAGGTTGGAGGAAGGATAGCAGAGTTCACAGACCATTGGACCACCATCACATCCGATCCATGGGTGTTAGATGTTGTTCGGTCCGGGCTGCGCATATCCTTCCGACGGCACCCCACTCTGTCAAGGGTGCCTCTTCCAACCACAGTTCCTTCAGACGTTTTACGTCGGGAACTTTTGTCCACGGAGATTGCCAATCTCCTGGCAAAGGGGGCGATCGAGGTCGTCAAGAACGTTCAGTCAGTGGGTTTCTATTCCCGCCTGTTCTTGGTGCCGAAGAAGGACGGCCGACTCCGACCGGTTATCGATCTGAGCATCCTGAACCAGTCTATCATTGCTCCCAAGTTCAGCATGGAGACTTTCAGGTCGGTCCGCCAATCAATTCACCAGGGAGATTTCGCAGCCAGCATCGACCTGCGAGACGCTTACTTCCACGTTCCGATGCATCGGGCGTCACGGAAGTATCTCAGGTTCGCTTTTCTGGGGCGAGTTTACCAGTTCAAGGCCATGCCTTTCGGCCTCAACCTGGCTCCTTGGGTGTTCACCAGACTGATGTCGCATGTGATAGCGTTCCATCGCACACAGTCCAGGGTGACTACTTCGGCATATCTGGACGATATCCTCCAGAGGCATTCCAATGCTGCCTTACTGGAATCGGATGTCGCCACTCTGTTGAGCTTGCTCACGTCGCTAGGATTCAGAGTCAACGAGGAGAAGTCGGACCTGGTCCCTTCTCAGTCGTTTTGTCATCTGGGGATGTCTTTCCAAACCAAATTCAATTTGGTGGCTGTTCCCCAGGCCAAGGCTGTGATTCTCTCAGCTTTTGCTCTGACTCTGTCCCAGTCCAGGTCCGCGACCGCTCGGAGTTTTCTCCGGCTGATCGGTCTGTGCGGTTCGGTGACGGATCTCATTCCTCTAGGTCGGCTGCGTGTCAGACCTCTCCAACACTTTCTGCTCAGTCGTTGGAGACCGAATGTAGATTCTCTGGATCAGGTGCTTCCGTTTCCGGACTCTCTGTATCCTCACCTTCTTCCCTGGACAGATGTTCAGTGGATTACGCAGGGTGTTCCGCTGGACTTACCCACGTCCGATCGCGTTCTGACGGCAGATGCCAGCGATCTCGGATGGGGTGCGACATTGGATCCTCTCGGTCTTTCCCTACACGGGATGTGGGACCAGGATCAAGCAGCTCTACACATCAACCAGAAGGAGCTTCTTGCTCTTCTTCTGAGTTTCAGGCAGTGGATCCCTCACCTGTCGAATCGCCAGGTCCTTCTACTATCCGACAATTCGACAGTGGTTGCTTACATTCGGAACCAGGGCGGCACGCACTCGCTTCCGATGTACGAGTTAGCTCGGGATCTTTTACTGCTCGCTCAGGAGGTTCACGCCGGAGTGGTTGTTCGTCACATTCCCGGTCGTCTGAACGTCCTAGCCGACTCCCTGTCCCGACAGGGCAGGGTTCTTTCCACCGAGTGGATGCTTCACAGGGCAGTGTTCCAGTCGCAAAGCGATCTCTGGGGACGTCCCCACATCGATCTCTTTGCGACTCGTTGGAACCATCAGGTGGACACTTTCGTGTCCCCGTGTCCAGATCCTCTGGCTTTTGCCGTGGACGCTCTGTCACTCGATTGGAACGGTCTAGTCGGCTACGCCTTCCCGCCGGTTCCGATTCTTCCTCAGGTTCTCGCCAAAATTCGAACCTGCAGTTGTCGAATCATTCTGATCGCTCCCCTGTCGCCCCAGCGGGTGTGGATCAATCAGCTCCGCTCACTGATGGCGGCGGTTCCGGCACGTCTCCCGCTACGTCGCGACCTTCTTTGTCAAGGTCGCCCGAGGAGGTTTCACGTCGACCCGACTTCATTGTGCCTTCACGCATATCTTTTGTCAGGTCCTGTCTCCTCCGTAGAGGTTTTTCGAGACGAGCAGTGGAGTGCATTTCTTCTTCAAGGAGGCACTCCACTGGTTTAGCTTATGCAGCTAAATGGAAGGTCTTCTGTCGATGGTGTGCGGATCACTCTGTTGATTATGCCAATCCTTCGATTTCACAGATTGCGGAGTTTCTGGTATATCTGTTTGATTCTCGGGGTCTCCAGCCTGTTACCATCAAGGGTTACAGGTCTATGCTTTCAGAGACTTTTTCTTATGTGGGGAAGCGTCGTATCGGCACTAATCCTTACCTCTCCAAGCTTGTTCGGCACTTTTCTTTGAAAAGGCCTTGGACTTTGCAGCTTACTCCACGATGGAATCTTTCGTGGGTGCTGCTTTGCTTGGGGGGGGGGGGGGGGGGCGCCGTTCGAACCTTTATCCCAGGTGGATATGCATTTTCTCACATACAAGACGGCTTTTCTGATGGCATTTGCTTCGGCCAGACGGGTTAGTGAGCTTCACGCCCTCTCGGTTGACCCGGCCTTTTTTAGGAGCTCTCCCAACAGTGTTACTTTTACCACTGATTGCTCCTTTTTGGCTAAGAATCAGTTACCAGATACTACTCCTCCTCCTATCTGTATCAGGGCTCTTCCCTCTGTTGAGGGTACTCGCAGTTTGCTCTGTCCGGTCCGTGCTATTCGCATTTATCTTGATCGGACACGCTTCATTCGGAAGGGCAGAAAACGTTTTTTTCTGTCTCATTCCGGGTCGACAGAAGATCTCTCCTCAATCCATTTCTCGATGGATTTGTCTTGCTATTCGTACGGCTTATAGTCGTTTAGCAGCTGGCGATTGTATTACCAATCGTATTTCTGCCCACGAGGTGCGGGCACTGTCTACCTCTTGGGCTTATTCTAACTCCGTCAAGTTGTCGGATGTTATGCAGGCAGCCTACTGGAGAAATGCTTCTACTTTCTCCACCTTTTATTTACGCCAGTTGCAGGAGCAGTCGGAGGACCTTTTTGCCTTGGGTCCTCTTTCTTCTGCTCAGGCTGTTGTCTGCCATAGCCATTAGGCTTCTTGAAGGTCAGTTTCAGCCTTGTGCTGTTACTGCCCTTTTTTCTGTCTGTGTGTCACACAGGCTCATATGTCTCTTTTCATTGTCCTTTACCAATGATTGCGACATTATGGTTGATAAGCCTCGGGACCTCTTCCTTCTGCTTCACGGTTCCAGTGCACTAGGGTTATGTGGGAGTTGGTTATGCGATTCCCTCCAGCCTTTTGTCTATTCAGCCTGTAGTAAACAATTGTGAGTAGGTTGATAAGAAATCTAAATTTTATAGTAAATTTCCTTTCTTATTATACCTACCACAATTGTTTACATGGAGGCCCTCCCGTCTTCTTTACGGGTAAAGAATCTTTCCTCCCCGCTGATCACATAACTCTAACGTTTACGGATTCAAAAAGAATGAGTCTTTAGAGACGGTATATGCGCACTGGCAACGGAAGTCGTGGAGTTGTACTTGGGAGAGAGCGTCCCGTACTGGGTCTGCGCCGGTTGCACTCGACCCAGTTTTGGCTTATTTTTATTGGTGCTTTTGCACCACTTTTCTTTCCCAACTTGCTTGGGAAAGACAAAAATAGAGAGTATTTTATCCGAGTTAGGGACTTCCACTGTAGTGCAAGCCTGTAGTAAACAATTGTGGTAGGTATAATAAGAAAGGAAATTTACTATAAAATTTAGATATCTCTTAATTGTATATCCCTGTTAATTGAATAGAATTTCCCAACACAAAACCATTTACCGTACCTTCAGTACAAATTTGACCTGTTAATTGAATATGGGTTATAGAGTTAACTCCTGTTAATTGAATAAAAACTCTTGTAACATGTCGAGAAATTACCCTGACTCACCCCAGTTTTCCTTTGTTTATAGACCTATTTGGCCTCAGTACATCCAATACAGGCATTTAATCTATTATATCTTGTGTGATAGAGCTCATGGAGCTCTGTCAAACAAGATAAAATAGAATAAATGCCAAGTTTTTCTCTAGAATACAGGAAAGTGACACAATCCCTATTAGTTGAATACTCCTGTTAATTGAATAATTTTTATTGGCAAAGTGGCTATTCAATTAACAGGATATCATGCCTATGAGACAGTACTTGTCAAAATATTTCATCAACCACTAAAAATTTTCATTTTTTGCCTCAAAAACATAGTTTGACAATCTTGTTGTAATAAGAGGTCATAAGGTATATTTTGGGTGCTAAAATTTTTTAAATAATTCAATTTGAATGAGAATATTTGTGAAGAGTACTGGCCAGCTATAGTTACGGGTTTAACCCTTTACCCAATGCAGACGGTATCAGAATTTATTATTTTAAATATTACTTTTTCAAATGTTTCAAAAAATTTCCAACAAACCCATATCATGTGACCCCTCATTGGAATGAATTTGATGAGGGTCACATAACATAGTTTTGTTGAAATTGTTTGAAAACACTTTTTTCTTCAACTGACGGATTTGTGTGTTACGCAAGCAGATTCGACCTATTCATTGGGTGTCGGGTTTAATGGTTACATCAAACATGAATACTATATATTTTTATACTGTACCAATGACCCAGACTTAGCTGGTGCCAACTCTAAAAAATCCAGGGCCAAACACAAATTTTGCCCCCCAATCCCCAAAATTTGCATCTAAAACCAAAAGAAATCATGTCCTAAAGGACCTCCATACTTTGCCCCCACTGCGCACGCGCAGTGTCAAGGACATTCCGAAATTGGCGCCAATTATCATTCTCTGTTTGGCCCTTCATCAGTCAACATCTCACTGATCTTTGTGCTTGTAAATCTCAGTTTAAAGGATGCCAGACACGTAATTATTGGAGAAATGGTGATTCTAAGGAGGATATAGAAGGAGGAGAGGAAAAAGGAGTGACAAAAAATAATCAGGGCTGTACTTAAAATTTTTTATGAAATTATGTTAAGTTGCCTATTTTCGAGGCATGGGCCTCTTGTTGTCATTCTTGCTATAAAGTTGCACTGCTTATTCAGTGTTTCCTCTCCCCTGGTCTTCTAAGTCCCCCCTTGCTATTCTCCCATGCTTTTGGCATATTTTTGAGAAAGATCATTTCTAAATTCTCTTGGGAGAGTTAGCTTGGTTACAGAATGTTTTCTGTTATTTTCCCCATAGTTACGTTTTCACCCATGGGTGTATAAACGTTGTGTTCTGCATCTTCCATCTGATGTTCTGCAGATTCTCCCCTGGGAGTCTCTGTCTTGCATCAGATAGAGTGTAATTTTGATGACTGATTTCGGGCCAGTTTTGTCAGTGCCTGGAGTCATGTTTTCTGGTGTTTTTAAACTGTTTGTTTACATTGGCAACAGTCTCTTTTGAGGGGGGCTGTTTGCCTTTGGAGTAGTTTATCTCACTATAAGATACATTATTATTATCCGTAAGTGTTGCATTAATTATTTAATATAATTTTAAAATTTTTGACCACACTTAGCCTTCGGATCCATTGGGGCTCAATGTTACTTTTCAGAAACTTGGGCTTCGCTGAAAAAATATTTTTCAAAAATTATTTTGATTTTCAATTGTTTTTTCATTATTAATGGATCATGTTATTATGTACCTTTGTGTTAGGGGTTTGTGCGAGTAACTAGGACTTGTTGTTGACTTTTCACAATGAAAGGATATTGTTCAAATTGTAATAGGAAGAAATCTTCCTCTGACTTTCATGATCATTGTATTAATTGTAGTCAGTGTTCTCGCACTAATCGCTGTTCTATATGTCAATATTGGGATGACAAACATTGGAAACGTGTGTCACGATATGTTGTTAGTGGAGAAAGGGCTATGCCGGCTCTTTCTCCGCAGGGTCACTCTACTCTATCATTTTCTATTTCAGAGGAACAAGAACAGGGTGATGTTTCCATGTTATCTTCCGCAAGTGCGCTTCCGTCGTCACAAATGAATACAGAGCTAGTAGCAAAAGTGCTCATGGAGATTAAACAAATGTCGTCCGCTAGCTCGCCCGGTGTAGCGTCCATTCACCGAATGGTTCGGCAGCCGGGTTCGTCCGATGCGGTCCAGGAGGAAATGTTGGGTGATGCGAGCACTATAAACATTCAACGTGCACACCCAGTGACGGCGGATAGTAGGAGAGATCGGAGGAAGTCTTCGAGTCCGCTTCCTAGCTCATCCAGGTCCAGCCGGGCCACGAGCGAGAGAGGCCCCTCTCTCGTACAACAACATCTGGGACCAGATGTTGTGGTACAAAATGTGTCGCAAGCGGAGCACACGTCCGTCGCTCGGGACGCTCCGTTGTATAGGCAGTCCGCGGAGACTGCTCAGGCTTCTTCCTCTCATCAGTGCACACGACCGCACCTTGGCTACGTGACCGCCGATATTTTACCAGATTCGCCGATCAGGGATTCTTCGGCAACCAGGTCACGCCATCCGGTAGCCAGGGACACGAGGCCGGTGGACTCCAGACGTTCGTATAGGAAGAGTATGCGGGAGTCATCAGATGCGGAGCTGCCTTCGGCGAAGCAGCGAAAAACTGCGCCTCCGCAGGCCTCGATGTCGGACGTGCTTGTGCAAATAGCACAACTTATCGCAGCAACCGACAGAAACGGTGTCGGATCGGGAATTATTCGACAGCGCTGGGTCGGTACGCTCCGCCGAAGCATCGGGGGCGGACGACCGGGAGCATCATGAGGTCCGACCGGATGGTGAAAGGGATACGGATGACTTGGAGGTATCCCTTTCGGAACAACATAAAGCTGCCGTGGACTTCATCCGGCACTTTCTTCCTCAAGTTGTTCCGTCGGGCCAGACTGCTGCGATTCCGGACAAGAGAATTATAGCGTCATTGGACTCTGATTTCTTTGAGCGGTTCAGGGACATCGCTTCCGAGTTTCCGTCTCAGTCCAATAATGTTGCAAGAACATTTGAATTATTGAACGACGCTATATTCAAACTTGCTTCCAAAACAGGAAAAGCAGGTTTCTTGTCCGCCAATACTCTCAACCTGCCTTTCATTAATGCAAGGAATAAATTCGATACGGCAGGACAGGGTATCCCGAGAGTTCCTCTGCGTATGGACGACGAGGCGGAAGACTTAGAATTATCATTACCATCGTCGGCGTCTATTCCAACCGCGGTGTTGGAAACAACTATTTCGTCTAACAGAGCCAGTTTAGATGCCTTATCTTACGTAGATCACCTTACTAAGGCGTTATCACTGCGTCTTCAAGGGAAAGAATTCCAGGATATACAATCCTCTTTAAGACTTCTTTCAAGGGCAGTAGCTTATTCCACGTGTAACTCCGCCCTTTCAGTGGCAAACCTGGAGTTGGTTAGACGTGACGCAGCCCTAGCTACATCCACACTCATGGATAGTAAGGTGAAGAACTCTCTCAGAGTCGCTTCGGTCTCCGGAGAACTTCTCTTCGACGGCAAGCTTTCTGCAATTTACGATAAAATTACAAAGAAAGCTTCGGATTCTCTGCTGTTCAAATCGGCTTCTAAGAAGTCGGACACGGCAGATAAGAGTAAGACAGGCACTTCTGGGTCTAATGCACCCAAGAGAGGTTCCTATAGAGGTTCCGGTGCATCCTCTTGGTCTTATTCAAGAGACCGTCAAGGCAGCGACTCACGTTCGGGACGTCCTTCAGGCCGGGACAACCGGTCAGACGCCCCGAGGTCGACGGGACGAGGTGCGGGTCGTGGAGGACGTGGTTTCTCCTACCACAGGCCTCGCAGGTCCAGGAAGCGATGGCTTCAACCTCTATCGCGTACCGGTTGGCGGAAGGTTGTCGAGTTTTTCACAAGAGTGGGCGTCGATTACGGACGACCCTTGGGTGAGAGGGGTGATTTCGGAAGGTCTAAAGATATCCTTCAAACGAAAGCCTCCATTAACTCGAAGTCCAAAATGGACTCAACTTCCGTCAAATCCGCAGAAAAGAGACGCTCTGTTATCAGAGGTGCAGTCTCTTTTAATGAAGAACGCGGTAGAGGTCGTAGAAAACCAGGAGACACCGGGATTCTACAGCCATCTGTTTCTGGTTCCGAAACCAGACGGCTCGTTCCGTCCAGTCATAGATTTGAGCTGGATAAACAAGCTGATCGTCACTCCGAAGTTTTATATGGAGACGATTCGATCGGTCAGAGCGCGTATTCGGGTGAACGATTATGCTACAAGCATAGATCTCAAAGATGCGTACTTTCACGTCATGGTACATCCGACATTCAGAAAGTATCTACGCTTCGCAGTCCTAGGGGTGGTGTATCAATTCCGGGCGATGTGCTTCGGATTGAATCTAGCACCCTGGGCTTTCACTCGGGTAATGAACTCGGTAATGATGTATTTCCGAGCTCATTCGTCTGCGGTAACGTCGGCCTACCTGGACGACATTCTTCAGAGGTACGGCAACGAGTTAACGCTTCAGAACGATGTGCAGAATCTACTTCTATTGCTCCGACGTCTCGGTTTTATAATAAACGAGGAGAAGTCGGATCTGGTGCCGTCCAAGTCATTCACACATCTGGGAATGAGCTTCGAGACGCACAACAATCTCGTTCGTCTGCCGTTAACCAGAGCGAAATTAGTCAGTTGTTACGCTCGCTATTGTCTGCATGCAGACAAAGTCACAGCGAGGGAGTTTATGAGACTGATAGGTCTGTGCGGAGCCGCTGCGGATCTCATTCCGATGGGGCGGTTACGCACGCGTCCTCTCCAAATTTTCTTGACTCAGAATTGGAGTGTGAAAATTCATTCACTCGACATAAGACGTTCTCTTGTCAGATCAAGTGAAACGAGAGATTCAGACTTGGGCAGACATTCAGTGGTTAACTCAGGGAGTTCCGCTGCAGTTGCCGGATCCGAGTTTTACCATTATGACGGATGCCAGTCAAACAGGTTGGGGTGCATCATTGATCCCAACGGATTCGAGATGCCAGGGTCTTTGGGATCCGCAATTCCTGGGCAAGCACATAAACATCAAGGAAATGATGTCAATTTGGCTTGCGTTACGTCATTGGATGGACATTATTCACAATGCTCATGTCCAAATCCTATCCGACAATACGACAGTAGTGGCATATATACGGAATCAGGGAGGCACTCATTCAATTCCGTTGTTCAATCTAACAGAAAGAATCCTTCTGTTTGCTCTAGAACATCAGGTTCTTCTTTCGGTCCGTCATATACCGGGTCGTCTGAACGTACTAACAGACTCCCTTTCACGAAAGGGTCGCTTGTTGCCGTCGGAGTGGACTCTCAACAAACAAGTATTCAATCAGATTTGCTACCAATGGGAACGGCCAATGATAGACTTATTTGTGACACATCTCAACAATCAGTTGCAGACGTATGTGTCTCCGTGACCGGATCCAAGAGCATTTGCAGTAGACGCTCTGTCGATCCCTTGGAACGGAATGATAGGATATGCGTATCCTCCAGCGCCGTTAATTCAGCAAGTATTGCTAAAGATAAAACAATCTCAATGCAAGATTCTGTTGGTAGCATCTCTGTCTCTACAGAGACCGTGGATAAATCTACTCAGGTGTCTGTTGTGGGACCTACTGCGAAAGCTTCCTCCACGGGAGGATCTTCTTTCGCAGGGGAAATCGCGTCAACTCCATCACAACCCGCAAGGTCTCAACCTTCACGTTTTTCCGTTGTGCGGTCCTTCTTGCATGGCAAGCACTTTGCAGGACGAGCAGTGGACGCGATTTCTAACTGTAGGAGGACCTCCTCTTCGCTAAAACTATGCGGCTAAGTGGAAGGTTTTTCGTCGTTGGTGTAGGGATCATTCTGTTGATATTTTTGATCCCTCTATACCAGACATTGCAAACTTTCTAGTATACTTGTTTGACGAAATCAAACTGCAGCCTGTTACTATTAAGGGTTATAGGTCTATGTTATCTGATACCTATGCACATCATGATAGTTTACAAATTGGATCTAATGTCTCTTTATCTAAGTTGGTAAGAAACTTCTCGATAAATAGACCCAGAACTCTTAGGTTAATTCCTAAGTGGAATTTAGCTTGGGTTCTTCTTAAACTGAAGGAAAAGCCATTTGAACCTCTTGGGACAGTAGATTTCAAATTCTTGTCTTATAAGACAGCTTTTCTCTTAGCTTTCTCTTCTGCTAGAAGAGTCAGTGAGCTTCATGCACTGTCGGTGGATGATTCTCACTATCGTAGTGTCGGGAACACTATCGCCTTCACTACTAATGTGGGATTTTTAGCTAAGAATCAGGCTCCTAATAAATATCCGGAACCTATTGTTATTAAGGCTCTTCCGTCTTCAGACGGGCGTAGGCCTTTACTCTGTCCTGTTAGAGCGTTACGTATCTATAAACAGAGATCTCAGTTTATCAGAAAGGGACGAAAATGTTTCTTTCTGTCTCTGATGCCTAATAGAAAGGACATTTCGGTCCATTCTATTGCTAGATGGATTCAATTAACTATCCGTACTGCTTATGAAAATTTATCTTCTTCTCAGCAGTCTGTGCTTAAGATTTCGGCTCATGAAGTAAGAGCTCTTGCTACTTCTTGGGCTTACGCTAATAGTATTGCTATTACAGATTTAATGAAGGCTGCTTATTGGTCTCAGCCATCCACATTCACCGAATTTTTATCTCAGAAATATTGAGTCCATTTCTGGAGACCTGCATTGTTTAGGTCCGTTATCTGTTGCTCAGAATGTCGTCCACTAAACAGTTGCAACTATAGTTATGCAGGCTTTCTGTTCCGGCAGTGACTCCATCCGGCTGCCCTCTTCGCTCTGGGCTATTTGACCCAAGGCAAGGGGAAGGGGGGGGGGGGGGAGTGTGTTCCCTTAGGTCACCTGCTTTATAGTGAAAAGCAAGGGAATGCCTCCTCCGAAGTCAGTATTTCTGAGTCGTTTCCGGGATGGTTTTTAAAGTGTAATATTAATGTTAAAATTCATTCATGTCATATTTTTAAAGTGTAGCTCGGTGTGAAGCATTTGTATATGTCAAGTGTCAAACGGGCGTTAATATACTATCCTCGGACACTTTTAAAGAATATAAAGAGTCTCAATTCTCTGGACTAACTTTATTTATTGGCTTACTTTAAAAATAATTAGTATAAAGGGTTATACTGGATGTTAATAGAGAACATGAATGTTATTGTGCTCAATTATGAAGGGTATTGTATCTTTCTAATTTAACATAAAATAAGAAAGATACATGTAAAGCCTAATACTCCTTTTCTCCTTGAGGGGTTGCCTCTATATTATATAGTTGAGCTTATTGGACTTTCCTCCATGTTCTAGGCCCTCCAGCCTTTTTACTATTCAGCTAAGTCTGGGTCATTGGTACAGTATAAAAATGTTAAAAAATTTATAGTAAATTATATATTTTTTATACTTACCAATGACCCAGAAGGGGATGGCCCTCCCAGGAGTTGGGAACTCTTATCTCCCCGCTGAGTACATAGCGTTGACCAGGCACTGCCAGTAAGAATGATAATTGGCGCCAATTTCGGAACGTCCTTGACACTGCGCGTGCACAGTGGGGGCAAAGTATGGAGGTCCTTTAGGACATGATTTCTTTTGGTTTTAGATGCAAATTTTGGGGATTGGGGGGCAAAATTTGTGTTTGGCCCTGGATTTTTTTAGAGTTGGCACCAGCTAAGTCTGGGTCATTGGTAAGTATAAAAAATATATAAATTACTATAAATTTTTTAACTTTTTGTGTCTGTGCAGTGGGAGTTTTTTATGCCCCTGCAACAAAGAGTTGGGGGCATATTGTTTTACCACTGTCCGTCTGCCAGCCATCTGCTGTCTGTCCATCCATCCGTCCTTATCTAGGGTACATTATTTGTCCAGCTAACTCCTCTCACAGTTTGTTTGTACATATACCAGAGGTGTGCATATTGTCAGGATTTTGATTTGCTTCAATATTTCGCCAAATTACAAGTTGTTGAATTTGGTCAAGTTTTTGTAGAATTTCACCTGTATGGTAGGTGTTTTGTTTGTGTGGTAGACTTTGCGGGGGCATCATAGGTGTCTTACAGACACAGCTCATGTATGAGTAACCAGGCCTGGCATTCTTAAAAAAGCAGGAGGGCTAAAAATTGCTCCCCTCACATGGCCTAAGCAAGCGATTAGCTCTCCTCAAGCTTACAAAAGCCAAACATGGCAAAATGAAGTTTTACGATTGATGAATTCTGCCTTATGGGCTTTGTACATTTTATTTGGTGCTGCTAACAAGGTGGTCTCTGCGAGACGGCTACACTGACCCTCCCACAAATCCAGGCCTTGGCAAGTCCCGGAGGTGTGGGAGGGGTAGTGTGGCTGTCTTACTGAGACCACTAACATAGCAAGAGATCTGAAAAGATGTGGGTTTTGGGAATAGGCGGTTATGGTAATCATTATTTTCTAAAGCCAGGAGGGCTAGTTTTCACCCTCCTCAATTTTTTTAAGGCGAGCAATAGGCGAGAGAATAAATCACTCTCCTGAAAATGCCAGGCCTGAGTAACAAATCACAGTTTGCTCTTCAACCTCCTGGTTCTGTGTGCTGTTGGGGGGGGGGGGGGGGGTGGGGGGGGGCATGCTTCAGTTTAGTTTTCTCGAAAATAATCATGTCGCACACCAATTTGGGGGGAATAGTTTTTTTTGGTGATTTGACATACTTGTGATTAAAAAAAAAAAATACTACTGATCTTTTTACTTTGGTTTCATTTCTTTATTTTGTGCTTTGTTTTTAAATAACAAACTATAATAAATTGAATTAAAATTATCTGTTATTGTTTACTGCCCCAAATCATCCCAAAATAAATGCATGTGTTTGCTCTAAACATTTCATTGTGTTGTTTTCTTTTTGGAATTCATCCAGTGAACCTCAAGGTCCATTCTTAATTGATTATATTACACATAAAATGGTTTTCACTAAACTGAGTGTCAGTAGGTTACTTAAAAATTAACTGTGTTTGAAGCTGCAGATATCTTTTACTTTTTGAAGTAATGTAACTCAAGGACAGTAATTGTAAACATTTGATGATTGTGGCTCAAAGTGATCGATCTTAATTATATTGATATTGAAATGTGTGGCTCAGTGGTAGACTGACTGTTGGACTTCTATGCTAGAGGTCCCGAGTTCGATCCCCGTCTGGGACGACCCGCGTTATGTCATTGGGCAAGGCACTTTATCCCAGTTGCCTGCATGGGGGCTCGATGACGCTGTGTACTAAGGTGTACTGCACGTCGATGGTACACATGTCTTCAACCGTTGTAACCCTGCTTGACCGGGGCTTGAACAGAGTTAGAATGTTGAAGAGCTGACAGTTGCTCATCGATGCTCGGTGGTTCTCTCCGGGTACTTCGGCTTCCTCCACCCATAAAACTGTTACGGTCACGATTAGCCATTGTGCATAAGTATGTGACCTTAAACAGCAATAAATAAATAAATAAATATTGAAATGTGTGAGATTCTGGTGTATCCCTTTTAAAAAAAAAATGTTTTGTGCTTGACAGAGAAGATCACTGGTATTGTGTTTAGTAATGTGCTTTAACCCTTTACCCAACGTAATGGCCAAAACCAGCCAGCGCTATTCACAAAAGTCGATGAGCTTGTTCCAAAGAGTGGTCATAACCTATGTTTTTGAGACAAAAAATGAAAAAAATTAGTTATTCAAGAATTTTGTTTGCAAGTGTTGTTTGCTTTTCATGTTAGGTAAAGGTTTAATAAAAACAAAAGTTGAGGAATCTGAATTTTGGTTTTATTATTCATATCTTCGCTGTTTGATGTGTAATCTAATATTTAAAACGGATAAGTAGTTTTAAAATCCTCATAGATTTTAATATTTTACTTATTTTTTTCCCCGTGGGAACCCCAGGAAGTGAAGCAGTGCTTATCTGTGGTAAACAAGGTCTGTTTTACTGGTAAAATAGAACCCAGTCACCAGTGCTTGGGGTGTAAGTCCTTTAGCACCATGGAAAAAAAGATTGATTAAACTTGGCTTTATCTCCATCTTGCAGTTATGATTAGCCATTGCACAGAAATATGTGACCTTAAACATCAATAAATAAATAAACACTTATTTTTTATTTTTATTTTTTTTATATGTTTTATTGTGATAGGTAGCCCTCGACAGACTTGTTCATACATTAATATTGCATTGTTTCAATTTAATGTTAAGAGGTTATAGACACAAATAAAAATGGAAGACGGCTACAGTGACGAAATCTAGAATCTGTACAAAGCAGGTTCCTACTCTAGACCTGAGTCATAGCACTTCGGTACTTTCTTTCAGTGTCTGTTCTTTATCATTTCTTTGTTGTCATTTTACTGTCCATTGTAAACGTTCATCCACTGAAAGGGGGCTCTGTGGCTCAGTGGGTAGAGGTGCAGGTTGCAAGCCAAAAGATCCTCAGTTCGAATCTCTCCTGTGGCAACCGCGTTGTGTCCTTGGGCAAGATGCTTCACCCCCATTGCCCAGGTGGGGGCACGGTGGTGTTGTGTACCACCAGAACCACATTGGGTCAAAAATCTTAAACCTTTATGCACATCTACAAACCCTACCTGAGCATACTTTAAACATTTCAAATTATAAACACTAGGAAAAAAATTGTGAAACCTTCTTGACCATCTACTGACCCTACTGAAAACATGAGCATTCTTTAACATTTCAAATTAGATACCCAGGGAGTATTTCACCACAAATTAAATCTCTAACGACAAAATTGGAAACATTTCACATTTTACTCCCTAAGAGCCATTCATGCAACAAAAGTTGCACCACCAGTGCCACATGGAGGTCAAATAAAAAATCTGAAACCTTTATGGACATCTCCATCCAAACTTGGAACACCTGAGTATAACTTTAAATGTTTTGAATTATATACCCCAGAAGCCTTTTGCCGGGAGCAATTATTTTAGTGATATTTTCAAATCCAACAACAGGGACCACCTGGTGACAAAAATTGAAAGCACCTATGTTTTTCTCTTGCAAATACCATACTTGAGAAGTGCAGTAAGTTTCAAAATTATATCTTGATGTACACACAGAAGTTCTCATAAATGATAGTTTATTTGGCTAATTTTCCATAAAGAGAGTGTGTATGCAATTTTCTAACATGATGCTAGCCACATAATGCCAAAGATCTCTTGCTATAAACCATGTCTGCTTGTTCAAAAAAGACTGTCTGTTTGTTCAAATAAGCCCCCCCCCCCCCCCCCCCCCCCCCCCCCCTGCATTTGGACAAAAAATGTTAGTAGTTCATACCCTATGAACATGGAAGCCTGAGTCATGGATGGTGATGTATGTGTCTACTTGTTGGAAAAAAAATTACTAAGGCTTAACTCCTTGCCTCTGAACTAAGTATAATTTGAGCACATCAAGCAAATTTTACCTCTGTTAATTGTATGAAGTTTTCACCAATGATTCCAGGAGTTAAATTTAGACGAATTGTTTATCAAATCCAGTCATGGCTGCTTCACAGCAGGCATGACTACATTTGATGAAAGATATTTATAAAATACTCAGCAGGTTAAAAGTTAATGCCACTTGCATCTTGTGCTTCGACTGTATAAAAGGCAGTCTTAAGATTAGACTCCTAATACTTGATGATTTAATACACATATGCCCTAAAAAAAAGCCACACAACCCAAAAAAGCCACACAATGAGTAGTCCCACAGTTGTACTCATCACATAACTTGACAGCTAAGCAGCATGCGATTTATTCATATTTATGATTTATCATATGACTCGTCTGTTTTGTTCACTTTAAAACATGTGATATTTTGTTTTCATATTAATCAGCCTTCTGTCAATTTCAATGGTCACTTTCAAAACTAGACAATTTGATTGGTTGAACAAAATACAACTGGGCCACATTTTCATAATTTGCATAATTAGAGTTGGGAGCTTTCATTGGTCAATTTCAAAACTGGACAATCTGATTGGCTAAACAAAATACAACTGGGTCACATTTGCATAATTTCAGTAGGGAGAATTTACGTTATCTGTCCTATTTAGGGTGGGTTATGGTGTATTAATCTTTTACCTAACATAACGGCAAAAACCGTCTCGCGCAATACAAGAAAAACGCCATTCGTTTTTTTTTTATATTTTCACTTTTTGCTTCCAAAACGTAGGTTATGACCCCTCATTGGAACTTATGTGTCGCGCTCGTTCCAATGAGGAGTCATAACCTGTGTTTTGGAAGCAAAAAATGAAAATTTTTAGTTACACAAGAATGTTTTTTCCAAGTGCCGTCTGCAACTCAAGTTAGGTGATGGGTTAAAAAGTCATGCTAATTTGTGCGTGTGTGTGTCATATGATAAATAGAATATGAAATGAGTGTTTTTCTCATATAATATTTATGAAACTCATCTGAATTTTCCGTTTAGGCTCGCCAGAGGCTCGCCCAAACGGAAAATTCTTAGACTCGTTTCATAAATATTATATGAGAAAAACACTCATTCCATATCCTCTGTATATGGACTGGATGTATGGATTTATTAAATTATGTGGACAGAGAATATTTCATACACATATAACTACTGCAGTTAATGGGTTGTGTTATGATAGCTGAAAACTTGTCATCCAGAATGCTTAACTGTAATTATGGTACCATGAATAGAAATGATCCTGCATAAGATCTCAGCTTACTGTAAAATTTATACACAGTTTAATGCCTTCTAATATATTCTTTGAAAGTTGCAAACAAATCTTGTTTAAACTAATAATATTGAAAATAAACTGTGTATAAATGTTAACCCTTTACCGAACACATGATATGAAAATTTGTTATTTTAATTATTAAAATAAAACAAATTATCAAAATTTTTACAAAACTATATCATGTGAACTCTCATTGGAATGAGCTATGGTTTTGTTGAAATGTTTGTAAAAAACTATTGAAAAGGCCATTGCCACAAAAGCCATGTTCGGATTATTGAAGCAAGTACGAAAAATCAACTTGTCCGCAGATTTAGCACTCAAGTTATTTGACTACCTCATACAACCTATTTTACTTTATGGTTGCGAAGTGTGGGGCTTTGAAAATCTGTCAATAATTGAAAGCGTACATCTGCGGTTTTGTAAAATATTTATGTCCATGAAGTCTAGTACACCTAATTATATGGTTTATGGGGAACTGGGAAGATACCCAATCAGTATTTGTGTCACGAAGAGAATGATGACTTACTGGTCTAGACTGGTGAACGAGAATACCGGGTCTCTAATATGTGATTTATAAACTATCACATATTCTTAGTATAAACGGAAACAGTACTCATTTGATATCTTATTATAAGAAAACGTTGGAATCTACTGGGTATAAT
This sequence comes from Pictodentalium vernedei, assembly GCA_031216915.1. Taxonomy (NCBI): domain Eukaryota; kingdom Metazoa; phylum Mollusca; class Scaphopoda; order Dentaliida; family Dentaliidae; genus Pictodentalium; species Pictodentalium vernedei. The sequence goes on along the minus strand of CM062291.1, from coordinate 173,448,095 downwards.
GTGATATGGTTAAACCAATTTCCTTTGGCAAAACATTTATTATCCCAAATAAATCAAATTTTAGTTGACCAATTTTTCCAAAAATGGCATGCAGATATAGCGGGTTCGTCTAGAGGTCAACTCTATAGAGATATCAAAAACTTCCCAAATCTTGGTCAATTTTACATATCGTTGCCACGACATCACTGGTATTACCTTTTAAAAGTACGGCCTGCCAATCATAAACTTGAAATAGAAACTGGAAGGTGGGGGAAAATTAATAGGGAAGAAAGGAAATGTAAATTATGTCAAAATGGTATAGGAGACGAATATCATTTTGTACTGATATGCAGCAAGCTCCAAGACTTGCGCTCCAAATACATCCCCGGTTATTACTGGCACAACCCTTGCAGGGAAAAGTTTTATGGACTTATTTCCATCAACAATGTGCAAATCCTGAAGAGGCTCTGCATTTTTCTAAAACTCGGGTTTAATCGAATTAGTCTCTGATAGTAGTAGTAGTAGTATTAGTAGTAATGGTAGTAAATAAGTAATGAAGTAACAGTAGTAGTATTAGTAACAGTAGTGATAGTGGCGGCAGTGTCAGCGACAATAGCATATACATATATATATCAGCATCTTGTAATTTTATGTATTTTTCTTTTTCTTTTTTTTTGTATTCTCTCTCTTGTACCATATTTTTTGTGGCTGAGAATAAACTAAACAAATATAAAAAAAAAAAAAAAAAATTTGCTATTCTTTTAGACACTATAAATGGCTTCAGAAACTTCAGGACTGGCTGCTTTTATTGAGATTGTTAACCTATGGTGGTGACCCAACCTTTCATCCTATGTGATTGTGGTGATTCCTCATATTAACTCTGTGCATGCTGTTGGCGGATATTCCTGCCCAGCACACAATTTCTCATCATTGAAATAAGTATAATTTGGGCACATTTAATCATATTTTTCCCCTTAAATTAAATGGATTTTTTCACCAATGATTTCTTGTGTTATATTTAAATTAATTTTCCATCAAATCTAGTCATGGCTGCTTCATAGCAGTTATGAATAAATTTGATGAAAAATATATTGAAAATACTCAACAGGTTAAGAGTTAACCCTTTACCCAATGTAATGACAAAAACCCGTCAGTGGTATTCACAAAAATGACCATTCAATTTTCATTATTGTTTTCATTTTTTGTCTCAAAAACTTAGCTTATGACCTCTCATTGGAACATGCTCATTGAGTTTGTTCCACTGAGGGGTCATAAGCTATGTTTTTGATGCAAAAATATGTTATTCAAGAATTTTATTGGCAAGTGTCATCCTCCTTGCGTGTTAGGTAAAGGGTTAATTTATTGATTGCTGTTTTTGAAATATCTTTCCCAGTCTGGCAATGGAACTCCAGGAATTTCTTGTGGCAGGTGCACAATGATCAAACCCCAAAGTGGTTTGCAAAGTCGTGCAGCGAGCAGTTGAGGATTGAAAGGGGTTCACTTCTCTCCAGTACAGTGGAGCCCACTTAATTGGATATTTCTTCATTAAATAACACTATTAATTTCATATAACTTCCAAACACTAAACCATTTACCAGTTTTAGTACAGATTTCACCTTTTAATTTAATATGGTAAACCCCTGTTAATCCTTCAACCAACGCAGACGATATCAAAATTTCGTATTTTAAATAATTATTTTTCAAAACGTTTCTACAAAACCACATCATGTGACCCCTTCATTGGACTGAGCTTCATGAGCTCATTTGAATGAGGGCTCATATGATGTAATTTTATTGAAAATATTAATTGGTCTATCCCCAAATAATGAATATGGACTCTTCCAGTTCTTTCTGACATGGAAGATACCACCAGTGTTAAAAGGGTTAAAGTCTCAACCTCATCTCTGAGTCCTTTATAAGCTTGTCCTTCAACACCCCCCCCCCCCCACCCCCCACCCCCCACACCACACTCCCCTCCCCTCCCAGGTGATATTAAGTATATTTATAATTTGTGATCTGCAAAAAAATAAAAGCATTCTCTCTGGAGAATGCCTTGAATATAAGATGCTAAATTGATGCAAGGTATAGTTTGATGACTTCATGTCATTATTAAGACATGTGGCATCAGTTGAATGATTATGAGTAAGAATGTGAATGTTCACACCCACCAAGTTCTTAATATGGCAATGTGCACTTTTACAACAATAAAAGGGACAATAAGCCATGATTTTCATCAGCTTATTTCATTTAAAATCACAGCGTACTGTTCATGTAATGAATGTCTTATGATTGGAGGCAAAAATAGCACATAAAAATCCCCAACTCTTTTACTGGGTATGGATGGTTCTGAGGTCTACTTGGGATTTATTTAAAAAACAGAAGGTCACAGATTATGTTGGAGAGCTGGCAGCTGCTCGTCGTTGCTCGGTGGTTCTCTCCGGGTACTCCAGCTTCCTCCACCCGTAAAACTGTCACGGTCATGACTAGCCATTGTGCATAAATATGTGACCTTAAACATCATTAAATAAATAAATAAATAAATAAGGTCACAGATTCATTTTCAGATGCAACAGAATTTTCTCCAATCACTCTGTTTTTCTCTAGTTTAACCATGAATTTAACCAATTATATTTTGTTTGACAGAGCACACTTAAATATCAAATTGCATTATTGGAAAAGATTTGCTGTTGAAAACTTTGCCATTTTGACATCAGTGTCCAGAGGGTTAATATAAGCATGCTTTCCATAATACATTTTGTGATAGTAATGGGAATGGGGGTCGGGGTCAGAGAGTGGGGTGGTTGGACTCAACATGAGAACCTCTTTCTTGATCTTCACCCAAGCAATATTTTATTCCATTTCAGAAATTCCATCCAGACTGGCTAGACCCTCATGCTGACTTTAATAATGTTTTACAATGACAAAACTGGTACCCTACATGCTCTTTTTTGGTAAACTTGCTGGTTACAGTTTAAGTACCCTGGCCGTTGTTTCTAGACAAGTCTTGGTTGCCTATACAGGCATTACTGAAAAACACTAAAAGTCCCTCTGTTCAGTCTGAGTAGTTGTAGTGTCTTGAGTGTGAATATCCAATGTATTTTCCAGATGTGGTGCTGGTATATCATATCAGGTTTTTCAGGGTCTCAGTAGAGGACCTGTGTATTATACAAGAGTGGAGATCTGATAGCCTGATTATCTTGAATCTTGAATAAAGTGGATGGCTATATGTGTGTCACATTTATGTCTGGTGCCTGCAATGTGTTGACAGATATGACTGTTGAAGTGTCTTGGTTTTACGTGGTTTTCGTCATATTTACTGCATCTGTTGCATTGTAAATAAATAAATAAGTAAGTAAATGCAAGTAATGTGTCATGCAATTGGACTTATGTGGTCCTTTTCACCTTTGGGTATGCACGGTCGCGGTTCCATAGGTGGGCAATTGTGTGAGAAGCATTACTCCAAGAAGAGTGTTTGGTGGTTCAACTTGAACTCTGATACATAAATTCCTGGTCCTTCTCTAGAAGGGTTTATGTGTTTCTTGTACCAGGAGGAGTTTGGTATCTGTAGGATTGGTTGGTCTGCCACTGGGTCATTTAACCAGGGCTTATATCGACGAGAATCCGAGAATCGATTCGCACAAAGATTCGCACAATAAAACCGGTGAGAATCCATGTAGATTCTCGCTGCACCTTTGTTAGGATTCGCGTGAAAAGAATTGAGTCAATTTAACCCTTTATCTAAGACAGTAGAAACAAATTAACCAATAGAAGGCTAACATGACCTGAATATCCTGACACTTTGTCAATAAAATTGCACAAATATGGCTGTCATTGGAACCGGCTCATTGAGCCAGTTCCAACGATAGCCATATTTGTAAAATTTTATTGATAAATATTGTTCATTTAATTATTTTATCATTTATTTATTATTTATTGTTTAAAAATTATCAAATTTAGTTTTAAAAATTAAAAAGGTGTGTTGGGTAAAAGGTTAACATGTGTTATCAGTATACAACAGTGGTTCAACCATGGTGGTGTCATGGGATCCTGGGACACTCATAGTAGGTATGGATTCTCGCAACCATTTTCACGAGAATCCAAATGGATTCTCACAAATTTAGACAAAATATAAGCCCTGTTTAACCTGGTATTTCTGGCTATCAGACTTGATGATAGTTTGTGTGCTCTGGCTGGAGCCCAAGCTCATATCACTGATAAGGCTTTCGGCCATTGGTGGAGTTGCATAAGATCCCCAGGATCCCCGGGAAGTGAAGCAGTGCTTGTTTACTGTGGCAAACAAGCTCTGTTTTACTGTAATGCTTTGGGTGGAAGTCCTCTAAAATGGATGACATGTGTATAAATGATTGGCTGGACTTGACTTTTTTACACAACTGACATGATTTGCCACTGGGCAGATATATGTGTCCTTAAACACCAATAAATAAATTTGATGTACCCCATCTATGTGGGGCAGTTTCAAATATGCTCGAATAAAGTCCAGAGGTTAATATTTTGGCTCCCTGTGGTGCCTAAATTTTAACTTAGTGCAATATGAGGATTATTACTCAAAAGATCTTCTCCTTCACATCCACCAGACACTAACTTTTGATATTTGGTAAGAAAACAGATTTTATTTCAACCAAATGTGCTGTTTTCATTAATGATTACATCTGTTTTTGAATGTGTAAGAACACACAATTAAAAAACCTAAATTTGTCCAATAAAATGTATCTCAATCAAGTCCTTGTTGATTGCAATTTCACACCATTTCTTCACACAATTGTTATTATTTTTTTTAAAATTTATTTATTTATTTATTTATTTATTCATTTATTTATTTATTTATTTATTTATTTATTTATTTATTTATTTATTTATTTATTTATTAATTAATTTATTAAGGTTTAATGACACTTTAACAGCCAAGGTCATGTTGTGTCAGTGATAGTTTTACGGGTGGAGGAAGCCGGAGTACCCAGAGAGAACTACTGAGCAACAACAAGCAGCTACCAGCTCCCCAACAACATAACTTCACACTGCAATGGGGGCACGGTGGCTCAGTAGGTAGAGGTGCAGGCTGCAAGTCGAGAGGTCCTCGGTTCGAATCCCACCTGCGGCAACCGCGTTGTGTCCATGGGCAAGACACTTCACCCCCATTGCCCCCATGGGGGCATGGTGGCGCTGTGTACTAAGGCGTACTGCACATCGATGGTGCACTTGTCTTCAACCAATGCTAACCCGGCTTTGTGGAGTTAGTATGTTGGGGAGCTGACAGTTGCTTGCCGTTGCTCAGTGGTTCTCTCCAGGTACTCCGGCTTCCTCCACCCATAAACTGTCATGGTCATGATTAGCCATTGTGCATAAGTATGTGACCTTAAACACCAATAAATAAATAATAAATATTCACACTGCAACACAGGCAGGGTTAGATTAGTTGAAGACATTTCATTTCACCGATTGTGCGAAAAATCTCGGAGTTCATTTGGACACCACTCTTTCAATGTCCTATCAAATATCAAACATATGTAAGTCAGTATATTTTGAAATTAGAAGGCTAGGTCATATCCGAAAATATTTAAGTTTAGACACCACAAAAAAGCTGATTTCATCATTCATCTTGAGTCGAATAGATTACTGTAATGCACTGCTTTTCGACGTCCCGGACAACCAGCTGCAACGTTTACAGAGGCTGATAACGTTGCTGCTAGGATTGCTCTACGTACGAAGAAAAGGGAACACATCTCACCCGCCCTTGCCAAGCTGCACTACATCCCAGTTAAAGACCGCATAACATACAAACTAGTAATACTCACCAACCGGAGAAATTCGGCTGACTTCCCAGGCTACCTTAGCAAACTCCTCATACCATACAAGCCACAGCAATCATTGTGATCCAGCGACGAAAGGGCTTTTAACTCAGTTCGCGGGGAATTTGAAGACTGTAGGTGGCAGGGCTTTCAGGATCAGTGCGCCCCGTGTGTGGAACTCGTTACCCAAAACCTTACGAAATGCACCATCTCTTGAAAGTTTTAAAAAGGGACTAAAAACCTACTTATACCAGAGGAACTTTCCCAGGCTATCCCTTCGCTGACACACAAACCGGGTGACTTTTATATATCTTATTCGTGATTTCTTTTGTAAAGCGCTTAGGGCTTTTATTAGGATAGGCGCTATATAAGTGATATATTATTATTATTATTGAGACATGCACACCATCGACGTGCAGTACGCCTTAGTACACAGCGTCATCATGCCCCCATGTGGACAATCGGGGTTAAGTGCCATGCCCAAGGACGCAACGTGGGAGTCCGAATCGATCGCTCAGACGGCCACCCATCCAAGGACTAATCAGGCTTGACATTGCTTAACTTCGGTGATCTGATGAGAACCAGTTACAGCAATGCCACTGCACCCCCTTCTTCACACAATTGATAGGTTGAAGGAATACTGAATGTTTCGCCAAATTTCAATTCCAAATTTGAACTGGTTGAGGGCTAGAATATTTTTGGTGGTCTGAATTTGCTATTCAAAGTTTGTTTTATTACAAATTATTGAAGAGTGCCCATAGTATAAACAAAATATTACATGTACTTGCATTTGACTGAATATGAAACATGAGCAAGGAAAACATTGGCTTTTGCTTTGGCACCCTTATTTTTTTTTGAAAGCCCTGATATTGGCTTCTAGCACTCAACCTCTTAACCAACCTTGGTGGTCTTTTCAGAGGGAATTGAGCCCTTTTCGTTTTTCCACATAATCTCAAGCCTGACATAGGGTTGTGTTTGGAATGGGGAGTGGGGGTTGAAAAACAGATGTCATTTTTCAGAGCCCTTTTTGGTGACAGTCATTGCAGTATGTACAAGGTGACACTTCCTTTTTGCCACCATCATTTTTGATCCCTCAACACTAATGTCCTTATTCCTTGTAGACAACATGATCCAGGAGAGTGTTTTTAGGCTCACTTGTGCCACTGGTTATCTCTATGACCATGGGACGAGAACGAGTGTTTTTGGGTGCGGTCCGAAATTCAAGTTGGCTGCCAGCCGCCATTTTGTACCGACAATGCAGAAATCTGTTTTTTGTACAGAACTTCCATATGAAAGCTCTGATTTGAATAATTTTTTGTATGAATGTTTAGTACCATGAGATACATCACATATCTTATAGGTTTTTTTCTCGTGCTTAAATTATGCAAATTAGACTAACTTTGATTTATTTAGTATTACTTTCAGCACTGTCAGTGCAAATGCCAAAATACGGCTTGGGCTAGAGGCTGCATTTATGAACCGATCTTTACGAAACTTCTTGGGTACCTTTGTTATCACCGTGGGACGAGAACGAGTGTTTTGGGGTCCGGTCCAAAATTCAAGATGGCCGCTGGCAGTCATTTTGTTCAAAATTAGGGGCGATCAGATTTTTGCGCAGAACTTCCATATGAAAGCGCTGATTTGAAAAATTTTGTGTGTGAATGTTTAGTACCATGGGATACATCACATATAATACAGGTTTTTTTCTCGTGCAGAAATTATGCAAATTAGATGAACTTTGATTTTTTCAGTGCTGCTTACACACAGTAAGTACACATGTTAATACAGCACGGGCTGGAGGCTGTATTTATCAACCGATCTTCACGAAACTTCTTGTGTACCTCTGTTATCACCTTGGGACGAGAATGAATGTTTCTGAGTGCAGTCGAAAATTCAAGATGGCTGCCAGTGGCCATTTTGTACCGAAATTAGGTCAAATCAGTTTTTTTGTACACAACTTCTATATGGCTCAGGCTAGAGGCCGTATTTATGAACTGATCTTTACGAAACTTCTTGAGTACCTTTGTTATCACCGTGGGATGAGAACGAGTGTTTTTGGGTGTGGTCCAAAATGCAAGATGGCCACCAGCAGCCATTTTGTACCAAAATTAGTGCAATCAGTCTTTTGTACAGAACTTCTGTATGAAAGTCCTGATTTGAATAAATTTTTGTATGAATGTTTAGTAAAATGGAATGCATCACATACAGTACAGGTTTTTTTCTCGTGCAGAAATTATGCAAATTAGATGAAATTTGATTTATTTAGTGCTACTTATACACTGTAAGTGCACATGTCAATACAGCTCAGGCTAGAGGCTGTATTTATCAATCGATCTTCACGAAACTTCTTGGGTACCTTTGTTATCACCTTGGGACGAGAACGAGTGTTTGTGAGTGTGGTCCAAAATTCAAGATGGCTGCAAGTGGCCATTTTGGACCGAAAATAGGTCCAATCAGTTTTTTGTCACAACTTCTATACAGCTCGTATTTATGAACTGATCTTCACGAAACTTCTTGGGTACCTTTGTTTTCACCTTGGGACAGGAATGAGTGTGTTTTGGGGTGCCTTTGTTATCACTCTGCTATGAGAACAAATATTTTGGGGTTCAGTCAGACCCACTCTGGGACTCAAAGATTTCTTTTCTAGTTTAGCATCTGACTGTCACCCACCTTTACAATACTTTACCTATACATTTGTTAAGGCTACGGTCAATATTTATGTACAGACCGTTACAATACTTTATATGTACCTTTGTTATCAGGTCATTACCCAGATGTTTGTCATTGCTGTGTCACATACTATACATGTACATGTCTTGACAAGTTGAGCTACAGTGTCATTGACACTTTCATTTAAACTTTGGCCACAAAAACATACCTAATGACACCTCAGTGGAATGAGCTTATTGTTTTAAGGCCAAAAAAAAAGAATTTTTTTTGTTTTTGAATAACGTTTTTGCAAGTGCCTTCTTTTTGTCATGTTAGGTAAAGTGTTCAATTGAAGAACCCACCATAAATGATTGGTTGTACTTGACTTTATATCCGTTTTGCAGTCATGATTAATTATTGTACAAAATATATGTGACCTTAAACATCAATAAATAAATCAGTTCAGGGAAGTGCTTATCAAGTTAAGTATTGCTGTTTCTGTCATACTAATGGATATCCTTAACTAGTAGAGTGCTGGAAGCCCATATTTGGGCTTTATTCTGAAGTGCCGGTAAGGTCTCGTTACAGTTATTCAGGTGAAAATGTCAGCTTTTCAAGAAATGTTCAGCTTCTGATTAACACGGCCGAGGATATTTCGCATTTAAATTACCTCCCCTATTCACAATACTCACAATGTATATAGTTTCTGGAAGCTCTGAATAGGGCCCTTTCTGGAGACAACTGTACACAACAAAAATCTTACAATATCACTCAAATACACCCAGCCGAATGACACAGTTGATGACTAAAAAAATGGCTCAAAATGGTCAAAATTTTCTCATTTTGGGGATAAATCTCCAATTTTCGTGCATCGATAGTGATAAAACTGTGCTATAGGAATTCCTCATTTCTCCACTGAGGATTTTACAGCATAACATGATCATTCTGACAAATAAAAAACATATGGGTTTCTTATTCATTTTTTCAGAAGGCTTTCTCAAAGCATATTTACACAAAAAATTGTCCCATTTGTAAACTGCAAATTGTCAGGTCCCATACAGGTCTGGGTTTGTCATTTAACACTTCCATGTGACCTTGACCCCCAATTGAAATGCACTTGACAATACACAGTTTGAAACAAGACCATCAACAGATTATTTTGGCCATATCACCATTAAAGAGAATTATTTACTAAATCCACACCACCATAAACTAAAACTATAGCTCAAAATAGTCATTTGGCTGAGGATATCCAATAACCTCGGAAATGACCTTTTAATAGGAAACGAGACCTAACACAATTTAAAAGGCTTCATATTCAGTGGATGTGCTTCATATTATCTTTGAAGTGATATTATTTTATCTGTTATGATTTGCCTTGTTACAATTTATGGGAGAGTGCCTACTGGCACTCTCCCATAAATTGTAACAAGACAAAGATGCACAAAGAAATTTTAAGGATCAAAAATAATTTAGCACTCCACCAGTTAATTACAAAGATGTTCATTTTTTTGATTGTGTAAATTTGTAATAGATTATCTCCCTTGATGCACTCATTGCCGATCAGTATCCCTTGATTATCATTGAATTTTTTACTTGGTATTGACAAGATGTTTAATTACTGCAGATAAGCCTTCTGTTGACTTGTAGTATCACAAATCTCCATTGAATAATGTGTATTTGTGATTTAGCAGTTTTACAGCACTTCCCATGTCATTAACCAATGTAGTTTACATTTGGATAGGGAGTTGGAAAGTTTATTTTTTCTTGCCAGAACTTGATAATTCTCTCCCGCTACATTGACTTCCTTCACCACAGCACATTCCATCATCATAGGATCATGGTTGGCAAAAATATTGGCATAATACTCCAAGCCAGTACAAACAGATTTGATTTCTTTTTACCTGATGTGAACACAAGCCATAGTTAACCTTTAATTCCCCATACAGCCACAAAATGCCCCTTTTATATTGCCCTGACAAAGTTGCCCCAAGTGTAATCTTCCCTGAGAACTCTACTTGTAGGCAGCATTTACCTTAACCAGGGTTTTCACTAGACCGGCTGCGGGTCCGTCGACTGGACCCATTCCCCCCGCCGATCATACTATGATCAGTCAGAAAAGCTGGTGGTTAAAATGTCGAGTACAATGCTGTATCGTAACGACACTCAGGATCCTTTGTTTCCACGTAATATAGGCGTAATTATGTTGTATACTATGCCTACTATTACTGGCGACAACCTGATATTTTATAACCCCCAGACGAGAGGGAGAAACAAAGTTCAAATCCTAAACGTCGCCTATAAAATTTCGAACTCAAATTGTCGTGTTTGGTCCGAAATCGCTGGCTTTTATTTTGAGCGATAAATGATGTAATTGCACGTGCATGACGTCACACATCCGCATCATGGTTCTTTTCGAATATTTCGTTCTCTCTGCATTTCCAATTATTTAGGTTGGCACGTATCGGGTTGTACAAAAAAAATTTGAGGTCAAGCGTCGCAGTCACTGTCAGGATTCGTGGATTTTGTGTTGTTTTGGGTTTGTATTTTTATGAAACCTCTGACCAGATGTAGTATTGTGTGTCCCGTGGGAATTTAGAGAATTGTAAGAGGAAAAAATACATATTTTCCTCTTCAATTATTCAGCATTTTAGTGACCAGAATGCCCCCAGAGGCCACCAGAGAGCACCTAAAATTCAAAATTTTTTTACATTGACTTCCTTCACCACAGCACATTCCATCATCATAGGATCATGGTTGGCAAAAATATTGGCATAATACTCCAAGCCAGTACAAACAGATTTGATTTCTTTTTACCTGATGTGAACACAAGCCATAGTTAACCTTTAATTCCCCATACAGCCACAAAATGCCCCTTTTATATTGCCCTGACAAAGTTGCCCCAAGTGTAATCTTCCCTGAGAACTCTACTTGTAGGCAGCATTTACCTTAACCAGGGTTTTCGCTAGACCGGCTGCGGGTCCGTCGACTGGACCCATTCCCCCCGCCGATCATACTATGATCAGTCAGAAAAGCTGGTGGTTAAAATGTCGAGTACAATGCTGTATCGTAACGACACTCAGGATCCTTTGTTTCCACGTAATATAGGCGTAATTATGTTGTATACTATGCCTACTATTACTGGCGACAACCTGATATTTTATAACCCCCAGACGAGAGGGAGAAACAAAGTTCAAATCCTAAACGTCGCCTATAAAATTTCGAACTCAAATTGTCGTGTTTGGTCCGAAATCGCTGGCTTTTATTTTGAGCGATAAATGATGTAATTGCACGTGCATGACGTCACACATCCGCATCATGGTTCTTTTCGAATATTTCGTTCTCTCTGCATTTCCAATTATTTAGGTTGGCACGTATCGGGTTGTACAAAAAAAATTTGAGGTCAAGCGTCGCAGTCACTGTCAGGATTCGTGGATTTTGTGTTGTTTTGGGTTTGTATTTTTATGAAACCTCTGACCAGATGTAGTATTGTGTGTCCCGTGGGAATTTAGAGAATTGTAAGAGGAAAAAATACATATTTTCCTCTTCAATTATTCAGCATTTTAGTGACCAGAATGCCCCCAGAGGCCACCAGAGAGCACCTAAAAATCAAAATTTTTCAGGTTTTCAGAGAACCCCCCCCCCCCCCCCAGGCCCCCCCTCTATACGCACGTGCCTTCTGCACATGTGGCAGATGCCTTTGGCATCTGAGTTTCGTTTTCTTTAAACTACAGGACCAACAAATTTTCCCCTAGCAAAAACCCTGCCTTAACCCTTTTAACTCTAGTGGTATCTTCCATGCCTGTTCAGTGGCAGCAATTAGAAGAGTCCATATTCATTATTTGGAGTAGACCAATTAGTATTTTCAACATGCAGCCTTGGGCTGCATGTTGAAAATACTGATTGGTCTACCCCACAATATTTATTGAACAGCCATCCTATATAATGACGTTATGTCGTATCATGTTCCTGGCTAGAAAAGAGGCCGCTGGGATTCAAAGGGTTAACAATGTTTTTTACATCATTGTTGGATGCCTGTATGCGCAGCCAACAATGATGTAGAAACACTGTTAAGTCATCTGTAGCTTGTACATGTACATGTATCAGGGCTTGCCTTGAGTCGGGGCTGATCAGCCCAGGCCCCGAGATCAGCCCCGAGGAGCACTTGCTGGGGGCTTTTTTTCAAGCCCCAACATTTTCCACAAAAAAGCACTAACAATAATGGACAAAATGGAAAATCAGCCCCGAAAAGGCCCAGACCTCAGTATGTGGGGCACTTTTTTTAGGCCCCGACCATTTTACTCAAGGCGAGCCCTGCATGTATGTACAGTAGTTATTATTGTAAAATTAATCTGAGGATACAAGGTTTAATAATGTACATATAAGATCCCAAAAAGTTAAAAATGTTTCTCAGGTCCTCCCACATGGTCCTTTTGGCTGTGGCATGCTCTCTTTTTATAACCAATCTAAACTTAAAAAAAAAATTAAATGGTTTATGTCTGATATTTTACCCAAGTTAATAAAATTGATAAATTTGTCCCTTGAGTTCAGCAAGCTTTCTTGCACTCAAGGGATGGAATACACCACCACCCATGCTATTCTGTAAATTATGAGGCCTAAAACATAAAGCAAACCAAGAACATAAACTTTTGATGGCAAAGAAATAATGACAAAAATAAAAAATAAAATAAAAAACTGCCCGCTTACATGTAATTTTACAAAAAATGGCATTAGGAATGGAAGATCTACTTTGTGGGGGGCTTATATTACCCTGACAAAGTTGCCCCAAGTGTATTCTTCCTTGGGAACTCTACTTGTAGGCTGCATTTACCGTAACAATGCTTTCACATCATTGTTGGCTGCCTGTATGAATGTAGAAACACTGTTAAGTCATCTGTAGCTTGTACATGTACATATATGTACAGTAGTTATTATTGTAAAATTAATCTGAGGATATAAGGGTTAAATCCTTGCATGCTGCTGGCAGAAATTCATGCCCAGGACATGATTTCTCTTGCCACTGAAATAAGTATAATTTGGGCACATTTAATCAAATTTTCCTCCTGCAAATTGAATTGTGTTTTTCTCTAATGATTCCTTGAGTTAAATTTAGATGAATTTCTCATCAAACCAAGTCATAACTGCTTAACAGCAGCCATGTCTAGATTTGATGAAAAATATCTTGAAAATACTCAGCAGGTTAAGAGTTAATAATGTACTACTTATACTTAGGTATGATTAGTATTTACTCTGTTGCTTTAATGAATTCAAAATAAAAGTTTCACCAAAGGTTATCCAAACAGAATTTATTTATTTATTTATTTATTTATTTATTTATTTATTTATTTATTTATTTATTTATTTATTTGGGTTTAACAAGACTTTCAACAGCCAAGGTCACATCATGTTGGACAATTTTACATTGGAGGAAGCCAGAGTACCCAGAGAGAACCACCTAGCAGTGGCCAACACAACTATCAGACTTCCCAACGTAGCAGGGTTAGCATCAGTTTAAGACAAGTGCATCATTGACGTGCAATATGCCTTAGTACATTAGCTCCCATGATCCAAAGATAATAAGAATACTTTTGTTTCTGTATCTTTCTCCTACTTTGGAAATTGTTTGGTCTCTGAATGAGTGTTTAACTGGTGGAGTGCTGAAATTCACTATCATGGCTCTATTGAAAGGTGATAAAACTTGTAAAAGCCACTTTAGTGGCTGTACACTGTATGCATTATTTTATCGTTTACTCAACAGTTGAATAAAAATGCTGACCTTTATATAAAATTGTTTTGTAATAATAAATTGTAAAAAGGGGTCATAACCTTTGTTTCTGAGACAAAAAATGAAAAAAATAATAAATGAAAATTAATTGGCGATTTTTGTGAATAGCTTTGGTCGGTTTTTGCCATTACGTTGGGTAAAGGGTAAAAAAAAAAAAAAAAAATTAGAATGGTGATTTTTGCAGATAGTGCTCTTTAGATATGGTCATCACAATATGTAAAGGGTTAACTGTATATAATTGTCAAACACAAAACCATTTACCATATACTTTATCACAAATTCAACTTTGTATTAGCAACACTCAAAAATAACCACAGCAATCGGCAGTGTCGTGGTAAATGTCAAAGGAGAGTAAATCTTGTCTTCACAGATATATGCAAAAAATGTTCATTAAATCTGGGAGGTGAAGCTGTGCTTGCTTATTGCAACAAACAAGTTCTGTTTTACTTGAAGAATTTGACCCAGTAACCAATTCTGGAGATGGAAATTTTCAAAACTGAGAAACTTGATTATAAACAGTTGGCGCAATTTGACATTATACAGTGGAACCCTGTATTTTGAATAACCATTTTATCAGTAAGAATTATTCAGTTAACAGGAGTATTCAATTAACTGAAGTTTGGTCTTTTTGAGGTGGGGGGGGGAGGGGTGGGGGGGGTCAGATACCAGTTTGTTAAATTAAGCCCCTTGGTTCATATTTGGGCTCAACAGACAGGTGCAATTTGCGAAGTAGTCTTTAAAGAATCGTCTTCTCCAGAACCACCAGTCATAATCCTTTAATATTTGTTTTTCACATCATTACAGGGATCAGATTCATGTTTGTTCAAAGCAAGTCCCTGGGTTGCAGGCCTTTAAATTCATTTATTTTGGGCACACCCTTTTGCCTTAATTTGGGTACACTCTTTTGCCTTAATTTGGGCGCATTAAAACCAGAAATAACAGCCTTATCCAGTTATGCTTTTTTGTGCTTCTATGATCATATTATGATGGAAGTTATTCTCAAATGAAGAAGAGGCACAGAGAATTTATATATTGTTAGCTCATCTGAGCTAATCACTTTTCGTCTGTCATCCATCCATCATCCATCGTCCTTTGTAGAGCATTAATTTTATGTGATCGACTTCTCAGAAACCACTGGGCCTAATTGAACCAAATTTGAGGTGAATGGTCATTATCATATGTCAATTCAATTTTGTTCAAATAAAGTTGCCATGCTCCATAGAGAGGGGGTTGGGGAAAATGGTCTAAAATTTTTAAAAATCTTCTTCTCATGAATCAGTGGGTACAATGACTTGATATCTGTTAGGGAGCCTCCATTTGAAATGTTGAATCAAGTTTGTTCAAATGAGGTTCGTGGAGCAATATTTTCCGCAGAAATAGGAAGGGCCAGATTTTTGGCCCCGCCCAAAATTTCTATTTTCTGAACCTATAGTCCACTTTGAGCCTAATTTTGGGATGTGGTATCATTGAGTCATAAGTACTTGATCCATGCAAAAAAGAATTCCCCTTGTTCCCCGTGGGAACCCCCAGGTGCTAAAAATAGAAATATTTTCAAACTCACATATTTCCCAAACCACACAAAACAGAGAAATGTTATTTGGTCTGATGCATCCTGAGGACAAATAGAATGGAATGGTTAAAAAAAAATTGGCATTGGTTGTGTCAGGGTGTTCTGTAGGGAGGGGTGGGGAGGTGGGCATCAAAATAATGCTGAGTCAGCATATTTGCAAATATTGAGAAAAAAATTCTTCTTCAGAACCACTGATCAGAATTTTTTGATATTTGGTATACAGCATCCATAGAGGGAGGTCAAATACAAGTGTCCTCTCTCCTCGTTTCATATTTGGGCTCAATACAGGAGCCTAAATCTTAACTTAGGGCAATATGGGGAATAAGCTTTAAAAATCTTTGTCTTCAGAACCACTAGTCAGAATCTTTTAATATTTGGTATATATCATTGTTATGAGGATCATATTCAATTTTGTTTGAAACAAGTTCCTCCGTTAATATTTGGGCTTCCTACGGAGGACCGTATTTTAACTCAATGCAACATGGGGAATATTCTTTAAAATCTTCTTCAGATTCACCAGTCAGAATCTCTTGATATTTGGTATACAACATCTCTAGAGGGGACAGATTCAAGTTTGTTTATATCAAATCCCTGGGTTAATATTTGGGCTCCCTTTGGGAAAACGAATTTTGCCTTACTGCAATATGAGGAAATTTTTTAAAAATTTTCTTCTTCAGATCCACCCATCAGAATCCTTTCATATATGGTACAGCATTTCTAGGGGGCAGATTCAAGTTTGTTCAAATCGAGTTCTTGGGTTAATATTTGGGCTCCCTATGGGATCCCTAAATTTACCTTAGTGCAATATGGGGAAATTTCTTTAAAAATCTTCTTCTTCAGATCCACCAGTCAGAATGCTTTCATATTTGGTATACAACATCGCTAAGGTCAGATTCAAGTAAAGTCTCTCGGGTGGTCAGATTCAAGTTTGTTCAAATTGGGTCCCTGGGTTAATATTTGGGCTCTCAGTTGAAGCCCTAAGTTTAAATTAGTGCAATATGAGGGAATTTCTTTAAAAATCTTCTTCTCCTGAACCATCAATTAGAATCTTTTGATATTTGATATACAAAATCTCATGGCGAGAGGGCGGGGGAGTGTCAGGTTCAAGTTTGTTCAAGTCGAGTCCCTGGGTTAATATTTGAACTCCATTAGAGCCCAAAGTTTAACTTAGTGCAATCTTAGGAAATTTCTTTAAAAATCTTTTTTTTCAGATCCACCAGTCAGAATGCTTTTATACTTGGTATACAACATCTTTAGGGGCTGAGATTCAAGTTTGTTTAAATCGGATCCCTGGATTAATATTTGGGCTTTCTATCGGAGTCCAAAGTTTAACTTAGTACAATATTAGGAAATTTCTTTAAAAATCTTCTTCAGATCCACGAGTCAGAATCCTTTCATATGTGGTATACAATATCTCTAAGGGGGTCAGATTCAAGTTTGCTGAATCGAGTCCCTGGGTTAATATTTGGGCTCCCTATGTGAGTCCGAATTTTAACTTAGTGCAATATAAGGGAATTTCTTTAAAAATCTTATCCAAAATCATCAAATAGAATCTTTTCAAATTTGGTATATAACATCTTTGGAGGGATCAGATTCAAGTTTATTCAATTCGAGTCCCTGGCTGCTTAATATATGGGTTCTCTTTGGTGGGGAGGTTAGCGGGGCAGGTAAGGTTCAAGTTTGTTCAAATCCATTCCTTAGAGTTTTCCATAAAATTTGCCTTTCAAACTGCAGTGACATAACAACCCTTGGAAGTTTGGCAGTGCTTGTCTACAGATGACAGAATTGGAAGCAGTCAGGAAGACCTTTGATAATAATCATCTGACATGGATACCAGAGTTATGATTAATTTCATGACTTCATTCCTCTGTAATGTTGATGAACCATGACTAACTGAATGTGACCCAAAATACTTCTATGAACCACTTTGTCATGTGAGCGATTAAGGCCCCTTGGGGCCTCTTGTTCGTGATATCTTGACACCTTCTCTAATTTGAACACACCTGTAAACGGTGTGATACTGGGGTAATCTAAAGGCCTGGGCTTGATATTTGGGCTCCCCATCAGTGCCTGAATTTTAACTTAGTGTTATATATGGAATAATCTTTAAAAATCTTCTTCAGATCCACCAGTCAAGATCTTTTTGATATTTAATATACAGATTCCTTAGAAAGGTCAGATTCAAGTTTTTTTTTCAAATCAAGTCTTTGGGTTGATATTTGGGCTCCCAAAGTGTGCCCAAATTTCAGCTTAGCGTGATATGGGGAATATTATTTAAAATCTTCTTCTCCAGAACCACAGTCAGAAACTTGTGGTATTTTGTATACAGCATCCTCATGGGAGACATATTCAAGTTTGCTCAAACGAAGTCCTTTGTTCATTATTTGGGTTATCTATGGGAGCCCAAATTTTAACTTATTGCCAAATGAGGAATAATCTTTAAAAATCTTCTTCTTCAGATCCACCAGTCAGAATATTTTGATATATGGTATACAGGTCAGATTCAAGTTTGTTCAAATTAAGTCTATGGGTTGATATTAGGCCCCCTTAGTGCAAAATGGGGAATATTCTTTAAAAATCCTCTTCTCCAGAACCACCAGTCAGAATCTTTTGGGTTTTGGTGCACAACATTCTTGGGGGAGGGGGGGAGGGGGGGAGTAGATTCAAGTTTGTTCAATTCATGTCCCCCATTTAATATTTGGGCTCCCTATGGGAGCACAAATTTTAACTTAGTGCAGTATAAGGAAGAATAAGGTCAGATTCAAATTTGTTCAAATCAAGTTTCTGGAGTTGATATTTGAGCCCAATATGGGAGCCTTAAATTTACTGCAATGCGATGTGGGAAATTTTCTTTAAGCATTTTCATTTCCAGAACCACTAGTCAGAATCTTTTGATATTTAGTATATAACATCCTTATGAGTGTCATATTCCAATTTGTTCATATCAAGTCCCTGGGTTGATATTAGGGCCCCCTTATGGGTGTCATATTCCAATTTGTTCAAATCAAGTCCCTGGGTTGATATTAGGGCCTCCTATGGGAGCCCAAATTTTAATTTAGTGCATTATGAGAATTATTCTTTAAAAATCTTCTTCTCAAGAACCCCAGTCAGATTCATTTGATATACGATACACACCACCCTAAAAGAAGAGGAGACAGATTCAAGTTTGTTAAAATCAAGTACTTGGTTTAAATATTTGCACTTCCTATTGGAGCCTGAAGTTTGCCTTAGTCCAAAATGAGGAATAAACTTTAAAATTTGCTTCTTCAGCTCCAATACTCATAATCCTGATTGTGTGTATGGGAGGGTGGGGGGGGGGGGGGGGAGTTCAAATTTGTTCAAGTTAAGCACCTAGGTTGATATTTGGGCTCCCCGTTTTCCATTACTGAAAATCTGAGCATTATTTGTGTGGTAGTATCAACACTACCAGAAAAAAATCACCTTATTTGGACAACAGCATTAAATACAATGACATGACTTAACAGGCCAAAGATGCTAATTAAATCCTTCTATAGACAACTTTGTCAGGTGAGCGCCTCTTGTTTTATTCAATTACCAGGAGTTTACTTTATGATGTATATGCAATTAACAGGTCAAATTTGTACGGAAGATATGGTCAATGATTTTGTGTTTGAAAGTTATATATAATTAATAGGGTTAATCAAATAAGAGACATCTAATGAAGTAGGCTCCCCTGTACTTACGTTGTGAATGTAATGTAGTTTTTAGATGCCGAAAGCAACCTTAAACTCTAATAAATTAATAACCATTTTATGCAAAAATGTCTCCTCGCGAGAACCCCGTGAAGTGGAACAATGCTTGTTTGGGGCAAACAGGTTCTACATCACTGTTGTAATAGGACTTGATAGTGATTGTGTTGAAAGTGATTCCTCTAAGGTGAGCAGCCTAAATATCAAGCTCTCACGCCACCGGTCTAATTCTGTAAATCTCGTCAGATCACCGAAGTTAACCAACGTCGAGCCTGGTTAATTATTGTATGGGTGACCGTCTGAGCGATCAATTCGGACTCCCGCGTTGTGTCCTTGAGCAAGGCACTTAACCCCGATTGTCCACATGGGGCACGATGAAGCCGTGTACTAAGGCTTACTGCACGTCGATGACATGTCTTCAGCCAATCTAACCCTGTCTGTGCTGCAGTGTGGAGTTACGATGTTGGGGAGCTGGCAGCTGCTCATCGTTGCTCGGTGGTTCTCTCCGGCTACTCCGGCTTCCTCCACCCATAAAACTGTCACTGTCATGATTAGTTATTGTGCCTAAGTATATGACCTTAAACACCAATAAATAAATAAATTCTGTAATGGACTGGAGCCAGTTTAGCCCTTAAATAGGTCATCGCATGTGTTTAGATTCGCCCGTCTGGAATATTTCAGATGGTCGAAAAAGTGAACCTATGGTTCAGTTTTCCAACCAACTGATATAGTCGAGACAACTAAATCTAAAAATTTTCATACAGATTCATTTCCCCGTGGAAACCTCGGGAAGTGAAGCAGCGCCTGTTCACTGCGGTAAACGGGCTCTGTTTTACCGGTAAAGTAGGATCCAGTTACCAATGCTTTGGGGGTGCTAACCCTCTCTAAAATGGGCAACATAACTTATTAACGCTCACCCCTGGTCTTGAGTTAATACTCATGTTATGGTCATGATTAGCCATTGTGCAAAAATATGTGACCTTAAACACCAATAAATGAATAAATAAATAAAGATTCATTTTCTGAGAATCAAAGCTTGACAAAATGTTGCTCAATCGAGACTTGATATGATCGACATTTTGATGACATTACAATTAGAAATGAACATTCGCCACAGTTTTATGATTACCCTTGGTAGTTCTAGTTCGAATTATGTTAATATCTTAATGTTTTCAAGGAGAATTGAATACCCAGTGATTGGAATATCTGTAGCTGGTGTAGGAAAGAATATCTGCATATCTTTGTAAGTAAAGGCTCGGCACATTATATCAACGGTCGCCTGAGTGCACATAACGTGGCAGATGCTGCGGAACCAGGGGGCACATGGAACACGTGTTGCGTGGTTACACAATGAGTTGAAATGTGAGCATGCAAACGTGCCAATATACAGATATTCCTGTAATATATTATTTGCAAATCCAAACAACATTTGGCCAATGAATCCCACCTTCGGTCGCTTCTGTCCGTTTCTTCAGGCTAGCCTTCGGGTTGGAAGATGATTGAAGTAGAAGAAATGGACAGGACATTGACCACACCGCGGCATGCTCATCTAAAGGAGATTCTTTAGTGTGTCACGGTACATTTACCGATATACGATTTAACTTTTTTCTCCCACTGAGCCGAACCATGGTAGCCTTGAAAATTTGTGCCCCTCCACTCTTATGGAACTTCAGCCGTCTCTGTAACGTGCGTAAAACAAACAGCCTATAACACCGCCGAATTCCGAACAGCATTAGGCTGAAGCATTGAGAGATTGCCTAAATGTATACAGCTGGCTACACTTGACTTTAAACTTGTATTGCTGTAAAGATAAAGCCATTTATGCTGAAAGAGACCCTATAATGGCATGATGGTTTTTGTTTCCACTTTCCAACATTGGTCGAAAGTGGAAACAAAAACCATCATGCCATTATAGGTGGGTGACAATAAACAGCTAGCTGGCTATGTCACCCCTGGAAAAAGCAAATTTCTGTCTTGACAGCTATAATCTCTAGATTTAATTATTTTATTATGAACATGTAATATATCGTTTTCAGCAAATTCATTCATTCATTCATTCATTCATTCATTCATTCATTCATTCAACGGGAAGACAGCCAATCTGGCCACGTTGTACCCCAACAATATACATGTTGTGTTGTGATTGTTGTGAAATTATTGTATGTTCATATAGATGTATATTGGTAAATAAATTTAATTCAATTCATTGTACTTATGGGGGGGGGGGGGGGGGGGGGATGATTTGATGGTGATTGTTAGGCTCTGTGATTTGACTGAGAATACTCTTGCGCTCTCTAGTTCTAAACTGTCCAAAACAAATTCCTAACCCCGATTGTCCACATGGGGTCACGATTACGCCGTGTACTAAGGCGTACTGCACGTGGATGATGTGCATGTCTTCAAACAATCTAACCCTGTCTATGCTGCAGTGCGGAGTTACGATGTTGGGGAGCTGGCAGCTGCTCGGTGGTTCTCTCCGGCTACTCCGGCTTCCTCCACCCGTAAAACTGTCACGGTCATGATTAGCCATTGTGCATAAGTATGTGACCTTAAACACCAATAAATAAATAAATAAATAAATAAATAAATAAATAAATAAAACAAATTCCTGTAATCTGACAAAAAAAAGACAATTTCAAAACAAAATCAAAAGTTGCCGTTGCAGTGCCCACGCATGCATGAGTCAGAAATTTTATACTCGTTTCAAAGGCTACAAATGCATAGGAATAGATGATAAACTGTTGAATAAAATATTCTGTGAAACATCAAAAAATTGTGCAAATGACGATACTTTTTTTTGCTCGGTAAATCCTTTTTGCATCAGAACTTTGAATGTGAGAACTAAGTGGTTACCTGAATTTTAAATGAACATTGAAAGGTAATTCTATCCGCTTTTGTAACCACAGTACTGAACGTATTGAGATGATGATCATGTAATGAGCTGGTGCAATTTGTGTTTCCATTTGTGGATATCGCCCACTACATTCAGTATTTGAAAAACCACACTCCTTCAATCGGGAGTTACAAAAAACAAAATGGTTTGGAAATTAATTTGTTATTCAAGTGTTTGCGGGGTTGTGGAACTCTACATTCAGGCTAGCTTGCCCACCCGTTCAAGGACGAAGATGTAGGGGGCGCTGTGGGTTACTGGCTACGACTTTGACTTCAAACCGAAAGGTCCACGGTTCGATCCACGCCAGTGACAACTGCGTTGTGTCCCTGGGCAAGACGCGTACTCCAAATTGCCCATGTGGGAGCGCGGTGGTACTGTGTACTAAGGCGTACTGCATGTCGATGGTGCACTTGCTTTCAACCAGTGCTAATCCTGCTTGTAACCTACAGAGTTGGTACGTTGGGGAGTCTGACATTACTCGCCGCTACTTGATGGTTTTCTCTGTCCGACACGAGGTGACCCTGGTTGTCGAAAGCATCTTTAACCCTTTACCCAACGTAATGGCCAAAACCGGCCATCGCTATTTTCAAAAATCGCCAGTTAATTTTCATTATTTTTTCATTTTTTGTCTCAAAAACATAGATTATGACCTCTCATTCGAACGAGCTCGTCGAGCTCGTTCCAATGAGGGGTCATAACCTATGTTTTTGAGACAAAAAATGAAAAAAACTAGTTATTCAAGAATTTGTCTTGCAAGTGTCGTCTGCTTTTCATGTTAGGTAAAGGGTTAAACCCCAATAAATAATAATAACGGAAATGTAGACCCGCTGCAAATCAGGGCAGATAGTCAAAGATTTCTAAAAGCAAATTACTCTTTTTCACCCCTTTCCATCTCCATTCCGTCCCTTTGACCGTCGCGTGTGTGTCTAAACTGAGGCGAGTACACATATCAACTTTGACGGTGAATCGATTGATGGTGTAGAGGTTAGGGAAGAAACAATGTAGGCGTACAGGTTGACAAGAAATAGTACCAACAACGTTTAATATACAAATAACTGAACCTAACGTTCAGCCCCCCCCCCCCCCCCCCCCCGATTCAAAATTGTTGGGAGGTCACTGTATTTGGTAAGTAGATGTCATGCTTCCGCAGCAAGATCATTGAACATGGTTGCTTGCCTTGCGTAATTATTGCATTTTCTTGTTGCAACGTGCTGGTAAGCCACACAAGGCGAAAACTGAATTCCGTTTGCAATCAACAGAATTTGTCAGCCTATTTATCTGGTACAATATGAAAACAAAATGTAATTTTAAAGGTTTAAAGCTAGATTTGATTCAGATAGATGTTTGTTAACTCTTTACCCAACGTAACTTACAAAACCGGCCAGCGCTATTCACAAAAATCGCCAATTAATTTTCAAGATTTTTTTCATTTATTGTCTCAAAAACATAGGTTATGACCCCTCTTTGGAACGAGCTCGTTCCAATAAGGGGTCATAACCTATGTTTTGAGACAAACCATGAAAAAAAATAGCTATTCAAGAATTCTGTTTGCAAGTGTCGTCTGCTTTTCATGTTAGGTAAAGGGTTAAACACATATTTTCAAAGTTTATTTCAAGCATGTACAATGTGAGTAACATCGGGTGAAAACACTGGCCAGTCTATTCTAACATTTTGTTACTCCAGAATATTCATCGCTCACTGATTGGTCCCCATCTATTCTGACTTGTGAAGACAAGAGTTTGCCAATCTTAAAAATAATTATTTCCATCACTTAAAACTTTACCCAACGTAACGGTAAAAAAAACATTCAATTTTCATTGTTGTTTTTTTTTTCGCTGAGCTCGTTCCAATGGGGGGTGACAGGCTACGTTTTTGACGCAAAAATGAAAAAAATAGTTATTCAAAAATTCTGTTTCTAAGTGTCTTCCTTTTAGGTAAAGGGTTAACTATCTACCACACAGAAGGGCGCCTGATAGTCGGGAAAATATATATGGTAAGGGGGTGGGAGTATGCCACCCCCCGTTATTTTTCCTGTCAGTAAGTTTTTCGTCAGAATTTGGGGGTATTAGATATTAATTCACACTTGGTTGGTAATCATCCACTTTCTTACGAGATAAGATTTGATACTTAGTTTTATTACATGCCTGTTCTATGAAATCTCCATCTACAGCAACACTAAACTATACGGAAAATACAAATCCGTTCCGCACACCTGTGCAGAACGAAAATCATCAACGAATTTCACTGGAGTTTTCAAAAAGTCGTGCACCCCATTTACAATTTGAATTGCTGGCGATAGCTAAACATCGTCCCATGAGTTACAGTGTGTTATATGTGCCAATAGGCACATAGAACACATTGGAACTCAGGGGACGAAATAGTAACACGGGTCCCCCTGGCAAATTTGGTTGGCGATAAAATGTGTTCTTTTTGTTGATAGTTGTCAAATGAATTGCTGAGTGTCCTTCTAATAATTGTTTTTATAGATGGGAAGGCGTGTAATAAACGCAGAAAGACACGCGCATGTGAATGAGTTAATCGATATGGCACGAGTCACAGCGCGGAAGGATAAAACGAGAGGCCGCAGTGAATGGGTTAATCGATATGGCCCTCGTGCCATCGCGGGAGGATAAAGCTCCAGACCCGCGGCCTCTCGTTTTATCCTTCCGCGCTGCATTCGTGCCAAATCGATTAACCCATTCACACGCGCATGTCGTCCTGTGTATTTATGTCACATCCACTGTCGGTCATACAAATGGAAGTCTGTGGTGGCGATTCGGGCTGTTGGGGGAGCACAGCATAATCATTTTGGAGTACACTAGGTGGTAATTAAATAAGATGTTTGGAAGCCCATATGTCACAACCACTACCAAGCTCTCAGGCCACCAGTCTTTATTCTGTTAGACCTGAAACCAGTCTAGCTCTCAAATAGGCCACCACCTGTGTTTGATTCACTGGTCTGGAATATTTCAATTGGTTGGAAAAGTGATGGTTTGCTTTTCCGACCAGCCAACATATTCCCGACGGTTGAATCTGAAAAATATCATACAGATTGATTGTATGTGAATCAATGCTAGAAATGTTGTTCATTTGAGACTTGATTTGATCGACATTTTGGCGACATTACAATCAGAAATGAAGACTAACCACATCCATAATGTTATGATTACATCGGATATAGTTCCGCAGATTATGCTAATAGCTTAATGCTTGCAAGGGGGATTCATTACTTATCTATCTTACTTATCTTTAACACCGACAGGAAAGAATACCTGTATATCTTTGTAAGTAAAGGCACATCAGATTACATCAAAAGTCATCTGCGCGCAAATTTCCACAAAAAGTGGGTAAACAACCGGCCCATAATAAGGGGGAATTCCGAAAGAATTAAACTGGTTCCCCGAGGCCTTGAACCACTAAATGTCTTTATCCACACAATTCCAACCCTGCGATGAGTTAAATGAAACTAGTCACTATTTCAGTCAGATCGGGGCTAGGCAGTGGATGGGAGTGTTTGGTGTGTCTTTAGTCCCTTCATTTTTTCACGAGACATCAATATTTTGCAGGTATAGTAGAATCCTGTTAATTGAATAACCACTTTGTCAGTAAAGATTATTCAATTAACAGGAGTATCCAATTAAGAGAGATTTGCCACTTTGTTGTATTCTAGAGGTAAACTGAGCATTTATTCTATTATATCATGTTTGACAGAGCTCAAGGAGCTCTGTCAAACAAGATATAATAGATTAAATTCCTGTTATGGATGTACTGAGGCCAACTAGGTCTATAAACAAGGAGAATTTGGGTCATTTCCAGGGTAATTCCACGACATATTAAAAAAACCCATATGCATGTAACAAGGCAAATTTGTACTGAAAGTATGGTAAATGGTTTGGTGTTAGAAAATTATATTCAATTGACAGGGTTACTCAATTAAGAGATATACAGTTAAGTGGGCTTATACAGTTAAGTGGGCTTCACTGTAGTACATTCATATTGGTATTGAACTTTCGAAACAAAGCAGTGCGTGACAGCGGAATCAAAGCAAAATGTCACGTTAGAACTTCCAGCCATATAGAAAGTATCGTGGGTGTTCCCTTCACCTGTTACTACTCTAGGGGCTAATTGATGACGGGATTGGACTTCAAACCGTAAGATTCAGGGTTCGACCCCCGCCAGGAGTAACTGCGTTGTGTACTTGGACAAGTCACGTAATCCCGATTGCCCATTTGGGGGCACGGTGGCTCTGTGTACTAAGGCGTAGTGCACATTGATGGTGCTCTTGTCTTCAACCAATGCTAGCCCTGCTTGTGTGGAGTTAGCATGTTGGTGAGTCTGGCAGCAGCTCGGTGATTCTCTCCGGGTACTCCGGCTTCCTTCACACACAAAACTGTCCGACACGAGGTGACCTTGGCTGTCAAAAGTGTTGTTAAACCCCAATAAATAAACTACTCTAGTCTTGGTGATCGCTTGTCTTAGACTAAGCCCGAAATCGTACGCTTGAATTGAAGTGTGAGTGGAATGCTTAAAATAACTGTGCACTTTAAAATAAGTTGGGTTACAAATTTACTCAAATCAGCTGGGTTGAGTGAATATGAACCCATTTGGGCTCATATTCACTCAACACAGTTGATTTGGGTTGATTTTTAACCCAGTTGATTTTAGAGTGTGCATTACCGTTCCTACAAACCGGTTTTAAGATTTCACTCAAACGTAAATTTAAATGTACGATTGTTTTAGTAAAAGAACCACACTGTAGCGTATCACGGCCCCACCCCATCCCATCCCACAACTCACACACATATACAAATAGCTGAACCTAACATTCAGCCCCTCAGGTTTCAAAATTGTTGAGAGGTCAGTGTATTTGGTCAGCGGATGCCATGCTTTGGCTACAAGATCGTTGTACAGTAAGTGACGGGTTGTTGTGATATTGCCTCGTGGGCTGTTGTGACTATTTCTTTCAGCAACGTGCGGGTAAGCCATACAAGTCGAAAAAATTCTATTTGCAATCAGCAGAATTTGCCACTCTATTTCACCGGTACAATATGACAATAAAATGTAATTTTAAAGGTTTGAAGCCACATTAATGGTGCAATATATTGTAAATTTGTTTTAGCTGACGAGAGTATATGGGCAATAAACATAGTTGTGACGTCGTATCTGAATTATTTTTCTCATCATCGCATGCACAGTATAAAAAATTAGTGAATAATACTCTTGCTTAAACAAAACTTTAAATAAATCCATTAGACGTTATGTTATAGCGATTCCCAATGAGAACCCTAGTGGAGCCGTGTCTGTTTGCTCTTGAAAACAAGTTATGCTGTTTTATCGGTAAAATAGGGTCCGATAACCAACGCCTGGTGGGGAATTCTTCTAAAGTGGGCAGCATGAGTATAAACGATTGGCTAAACTTTATTTCATACTTATGTTGCAGCCATGATGTTGCCATAGATACTGAAGGTCACCTAAAACATCAATATGTATTTGTTTATAAATATCAGCGTTTTCTTTTATTCATGCATGTATGAAAGAAGGGTGGTGGAGTGAGGTGGTGTTCAATGCAACATCCTTCGCTTGAAAAAAAAGTTGCAGAGGTACATTCAAGAAATTTGCTGGATCTTTCACGAAAAATAGTTTTTATTATATGATATCTTCTAAAAAGCGAGAAATATGTTAAATATTTTTCGATACCTGTTGTCATGGTAGATATAAAAAGACTACCTCCCCGGAAGTGACACGCGTTACGCAAGAAGATAAGATCGATATCACTACGGTTTTCGGCGTTTGGGTATTTTAATTGCAATTAAAACATGTTTATAATGGTAATATTGTAGAGCATATAATAAAAAGGATATGTACTGTTTTTTAATCAGTACCAGAATCATCTCATTCGTGACAATAAGGAATTGAAAGTTTTCAAGAGCGGCTGATTGTAATGTCATCAAAATGGCAATCAAATCAAGTCTTGATTGGGCAATAACATTCGGAATCCCCTATTAACTATGTATTTCGCTTTATATATATAGGTATAAACGATCAGCTAACCTTGTCTCTATACTAACTTACGTTACGGTCAGTATAGCCATAGATGCTGAAAGTCACCTTAAACGCCAGTATTTGTTAATTTATCAGAGTTTAACGACACTTTTAACAGTTAAAAGTTTTACGTGTGGAGAAAGCCCTAGTTGCAGGAGAAAACCACCGTGCCACGGTAAGTAACTATTGGACTTTCCGGGTCACTAACTTCGTTCTTGTAGCATTAGCGCGGGCTAAAGGTCTGTTTACCATCGACGTAAAGTATGCCTTGGTGCACGTCGCAACCGTGCCCAAACTTTTGCAAATGATATACTTCTTGCATGCTCGTGGCGTTTATTTCTGCCCAGGACAGGATTTCTCTTGCCACTGAGATAAGTATAATTTGGTTACATTTAACCCTTTACCCAACGCAGACGATATCAAAATTTATTATTTTAAATATAATTTTTTTAAATTTTTCAAAAAATTTCAACAAAACCATATCATGTGACCCCTCATTGGAACGAGCTCAATGAGCTCGTTCCAATGAGGGGTCACATGATATGGTTTTGCTGAAATATTTTGAAAAATTTAATTTTTTCAACTGCTCAATTTGCATTTTACGCGGGCGGATGCGGGCGATTTGTTGGGTAAAGGGTTAATCAAAACTCTCCTTGTAAATAGCTACGATTTTTTCAACAATGATTTCTTGGGTCAGTTTAGATGAATTTTTCATCAAATCTAGTCATGGCTGTTTTACAGCAGCCACGAGTAGATTTGATAAAAAATATCTTTAAAATAATCTCCGAGTTAAGAGTTACGTGTCTTGCCGACGCACGCAACCCAGATGACGCAACCCGTACGAACCCTATAGGTCATTTCGGTCTCCAGTTCTTCATCCACTGAGCCACCGTATACACCGATATATACCGAGTCAAAAAAAGAGAGTATAATAAACTTTGAGGAGCAATTTTTGAAGTATTATCGACTTTAATCCCAAATAAATTTATTGTAAATTCATTTTTCGAGTCCAGCTGTATGAATTTGCATAATTTCATGTTCATACTGTTGCCACCGTCACGTCAAGACGTCGCAATTCAGAAATGCGATGAAATGAAAAGTTCACACACATATATAGCGTGTATGTTCACCGTTTGTCTCTTGGATGGCAAGACATCGACGGCGCATGGACCTGATAAGTCTCTGGATGTCACCCTGTGGTATTGCGTTACACTCCTGCCTTAGAACATTACGTAAGTCGCCTAACGTCTGAAGATCAAGAAGTCGTACCCGGCGGTCCAATTGATCCCAAAGATGCTCGATTGGCGACAAATCTGGCAAAAGTGAGGGCCAGGGAACAAGTTCGGTGCTCTGCTCCTCAAGAAAGTCACGACAGATATGCGCCGCGTGACATCGGGCATTGTCTTGCTGGAATAACTGCAATCCGACATTAGCGTTGAACAACGGGACAACAACAGCATTAAGAATTCCATCCCTATGTCGCTGTCCATTCAGATTACCATCGATGAAGATTAACTGCGTTCGATGGTGCAACGAAATTCCAGCCCAAACCATTACACTACCCCCGCCGAAACGGTCGCATTCCCGCACGCAAGCATCAGAAAACCGTTCTCCTCGTCGGCGGTACATTCTTGCCCTACCATCAGCGCGCCGTAGACAAAATCGTGATTCATCACTAAAAAGAACTGTGTCCAGCGAACACGCTGACGTGCCCATTCCATTCTGACGATACGATGGCGTTGGGTAAGGATTGTTCCGTGGTATGAACGCCTACTTCGGATGCCGTGTTCAGCGAGTCTTTTGCGGACAGTGTGTGCATTGATTCTATTGTTAGTTCTACCAGTAGTAATTGCTGCTGTCCTCGTCGCCGGAAGGAAGCGATCCCGCGAGTGAGAAGTCCTGATGTGTCGGTCTTGTGCAGGGATCGTAACTCTTGGTCGCCATAAACGCGGTCGGTCGCCAGTAGATACAGTTGTTCTATACCTTCAAATGAGACGATAAATAGTGACTCCGAACTCAGCAGCGAGCTCATCTGGAGGTATCCCAACCTCATGCATACCAATGGCACGCAACCTCTGATTTTCGGTTAACCTTGGCATTTTTTAAAATGTCGGAAGACAAAAACTAGCGTGTTTTCTCAATAAACCAGGCTCTCCAGCACAGCATAACACAAAGAAAATCGTCGGTCACCCATTCAATTTGACATTCTCGGGTAGCACGTGCTATTTTGAAATCCGTAACAAAATTGTATACGGTTGGGTGGACAGCAACAACATGTCATTAAACTCTTTGCACTACTTCTTGTCCACAAACATGCAACATTAGAACTATTATATTTCATCTTTTATGCTATTTTTCACTTTTGTTTCTATTATACTTTCTTTTTTGATTCAGTATATAGTAATAATATTTCAACGATAGTATGACGGCAGTGGCAGTTGTAATGGTATCATCGAAAAGAAAGCGGGACAAAAATAAATGACGAAAAGTGTTCTGAAGAATCAAATTTGTACAAATTGTTTAGGCCGGGGAAAAATAATTAATTTGTTCAGGTAACATGCTGAAAAAAAATAGGGTCGGTCGGTCGGGATTTTTTTTTTTTCACAATTATTTTTCACAATGAATGCCTTTCAAGTGTCTCAGAACTCAACCTGTATATCCCTATACATCCCTCATGTCCTATTTGTTTGGTTATTTTATACGATTTGCATCAGTAAATAAAACTATAAATCATTTTTCTATGCGTTTTCATTTCTTAAATTGAAACCCGTAACGAGACTCCAGAATTCGAAGATCGCGGCTACGTACGATTGTTCCATTGTTTCTTTGTCAGGTCAAGAACGTGATCACACTTTGCGGTCATGTTTTAGGTGTGGAAGATGGAGAGAATTTAGGTGAAGTGGACTCTGCGAGTCTTGAAGAAGTGCATTTAAACAACACCGTTTTTATTTCAAACTTATTTATGACCTCTCCGATCTGCATATTGGGTGAATCCACCTGGAAAATGTCGTCTGTCTTTGGATTTGCATCCTTTGAACATTTCACTTCAACGTCATGAAATTCTTCGGTATGTATGGCTTTAAAAATGTCTATAAATGAGGATGAGTTGGAAACTGTTCTTAAAAATTGCTGTTTCCCTCTGTGTTCGCACTTTTCTGTGTGAATTGCGACAACGCTTGTAGCCGACATTTTGATATAAACACGCGTTCTGAAACTTGTTGCTATGAGCGTCATCGGTCGACGTGCACGCGCCCTTTAACATGAGAAACGTGCCAGGGACAATCGTACCACGCAAAGTTGGTGCTATTATTTCGTTAGGCGATAGCAATTTCATTATTTTTTCTTTTTCTTAAAAATTTTTTTCTGTGCAAGGTAAAATATATTTAGGGTCGGCGGCACAAATAGGGTCGGTCGGGTTACCTGAACAAATTAATTATTTTTCCCCGGCCTTATACAGAATCGTTATTACATCCCAACATTAGTTTTTCAGGTTTTTTTATGAATTCGTGTTCAGGCTATTATTTCAGATTCTGACCCGCAAAATAATACTATCAAATCAGTTTCAGATCCAATGGACGTATGTGAATATCCATGGAGATAACCCTTTACCTAACGCAACGATAATATCCGGAATATGCTAATCACAAAAAAAATCGATATACAAATGTTATTATTTTGTCTGCATTTGCCCCTAAGACGCAGCTAGCTCGTTCCAGTGAGGGGGTCATAGCTATGTTTATGAGACAAAAAATGAAAACTTTTTGTCATTCGAGAAAGTCACTTTGCAGCTGTCGTCTTCTGTGGTGTTAGGGAAACCCATACACAAGGACACCTGAAGGGGGCAGCTGCCTCCGTTCCTGGAGACCAAAGGGCGAGGGGGCAGCGCGTCAACTGTAATTGAAAAACTCTCTAGTATTAATTTCTAACATACTTAACGTGAGCAAATGTCAAGGGGGTGGGGGATCAGATATAATGACGGAGAGGACAGATATAATGACGGAGGCTGGTCGATAATTACTATCACTACTACTACTACTACTACTACTACTACTACTACTACCATCATACTGCTACTGTTATTACTACCGCTGCTTATTATTTACTGGAACTAATATAGTCAAATAGATACAGAAATTGACATTAACCCTTCACTTACTGCAGTGACTAAAGAAGAACAGCGCTCTTCACGGAAATCATCATTCAAGATTTATTATTTTTTCATTTTGTCTAAAACAAAAACTTATGACCCGTTGTTGGAACAAACTGGTTTCAATGATTGGTCAAAGGTTATGTTTTTAAGGCCAGAAATGAAAACTTTTCTTCATAATTTTTTCTTTTTTTTTTTTTTTTTTTTTTTTTTTTGCAAGTGTCGTCTGCTATTCCTCCTGCCTAACTGGGTAGAGTGTAATGAAAAAAACATCGTTATTCCTGTTTTTTGGTAAATAAATTAATTTTCACCAACGATTTCTTGTAGTACATTTAGATTAATTTTTCGTCAAGTCTAGTCATGGCTGCTTCACAGCAGCCATGACTAGATTTGATGAAAAATATCTTGAAAATACTCAGCGGGTTAAGATTTAAAGGGTGAATGCGTATTTCACCTGATTTAATGAAGTGAGGATAATGAAGAAAGTGTATCAACACAAGTGCATACGTCATCTAACTAAAAGATATTAATGTGATAGTACAGTGAACAATATGTCTTCTTTATCACGTCTATATAAAGTAATTCTCTATCGATTGATTGAAAGCCTTTTCCGGTGTACACGGAAAGGCAAAAAATTAAATTAAAACAGTGCTCAAATACGAGTCAAATACCTCGTCATTATCTAATTGATATTAACAGCACGAGAAGAATCTACAAATTTGTCTTCAACTTGACAGTGCCGAATACTACGCTAGTGCACTACAGTTCACGAAATATCCCTTTGAATCCCAAAGAGAACTTGAAGCACGTATGTGGACCCAAAGTGTAACGGAAGTTTCATATAGTTCCACGGATTGACCGCACTATCTTTGATGACCACAAATAGATGAGGGCAGTTGACTCCAAACTGAAGGCTCTCCTGTCATCGACTTTATTAAACCCTTTACCTAACATGAAAAGCAGACGACACTTGCAAAAAATATTATTGAATAACTAATGTTTTTTCATTTTTGGTCTCAAAAACATAGGTTTTGACCCCTCATTGGAACTAGGTCGTTCCAATTAGGGGTCATAATCTATGTTTTTGAGACAAAAAATGAAAAAATATTGAAAATTTATTGTCGATTTTTGAGAATAGCGCTGGCTGATTTTGGCCGTTACGTTGGGTAAAGGGTTAACTGATAGAGTACTGGAAATCCATATTTGTCTTTTGACCCCTATTCTGAAGCGTTGGCATCAAAATTTAAAGGCCTTATATTCTGTGGATGTGCTTCATGTTATCTTTAAAATGGAATTATTTAGTCTGTGTGGATTTGCCTTGTTAAAGTTTATGGGAGAGTGCCTACCAATACTCTCCCATAAATTGTACAATATTAACAATTCTTCGGTATTCCACTGATTTGTCGCGGTCCTGTAATGAGGAAGCCCAAATTAACCCAGTTCCCCACAGGACTATTCTTCTCCCACTCTCCTTCCTAATCTCCCGGCATTCAGTCAAAATTGGTTTCATAATTCCTCCCATCGGCTCTTTTCTCGATCCCCCGAACTATGAAATTGACCCTTTTCCTCATGTCATTCCCCATACGTTATCCTTCACGTTTTCATCCCATTTTCCATTAGTATTCTGAGGAGTCTTGTTCTACTAGGCAGTTTATGGGGCATTCCAGAATGAAGTGTTCCAGGGTCTCCGTTACTCCTAAAGTACACATTTGGCACACTTTTTCCTCGCCTTTCCCGATTCTCCCCATCAACTCCAGTGACTTAGATCTCGCATTGAACAACAAAGACCCCCCCCCCCCCCCCCCCCCCCAAGATCCATCTAGGTACTCCTCAAAAGCTGGAGCATCTTTTTTGCACAACCTGACTAAAGTCAAAAATATGAGAACAAATTTTAATGATCCAAAATAATTTAGAACTCAACGAGTTAAAAAAGCACAGCAGTACCAGTATATACGCCAAACACATAATCGGCAAGATTTTTAAAAATTTTTATAGTGTCCAATCCAAAGAACTTAGCTCTTTTCGTACAACGATCGGGAGACGACACTTGAATATCTATTCAACGAGCTCGTTCCAATGAGGGACAAAAGCTATGCGTTTGAGTCAAACAAATGAAAATTTGTAGTTTAAAAATATTTTGGCAAGTGTCGTCTCCGACTCCTGTTAGAAAAGGTGTTCAATCTTATTTTCCTTGCATTTTACTTGCACTGCTGTGCAGTTTCAAAATAGTGTTCCCCATAGCAACCTCTTAAGATGGAACAGTTCTTGTTTACTGTGGCAGTCACATTCTGTTTTAGTGGTAAAATTGGACACGGTACCCAACGCCAGGTTTTGAAGTCATCTAAATGAGTCAACATGGATATAAACGACCCTGTTCGTTCGTGGTGCGGTCATGACATAGTCATAAATGCTGAAAGCTGCCTTAAATAACAATAAATACGGGCCGCAAAGGTATATAAAAGGCTGGCGAAACTTGACGTTATACTTATGTTTTGTTTGTTTTATTGCGATTTAACGATACTTTAAACAGTCACGGTAATATCGCGTTGGACAACTTTATGGTGGAGGGGGGCCGGAGAGAACTACAGAGCAACGGCTTGTAACTTCGGACTCTCCAACTTTCTAACCCGACGAAAGGATGGTATTCAGCCATTGAAGGCAAGCATACCTTTGTCGTGCCCTGAGCCTTCATGTCCATTCCTCTTACCAGTGCGCCACATTGCTCCCCTGTTCCCCCACAGGAACTCGAGAAGTGGAGCAATGCTTGTTTACTGCGTGAACAAGTTCTGCTGTACTGGTAAAATAGACCCCTGAACCAACGCCTGGGTTGGATCCTCTAAAGTGGGCTGCATGGATATAAACGATAGGCTAAACGTGACTTCATACTTATGTTTCGGTCAAGATATAGCCATAGAAGTTGAAAGTGACCTTTAACAACAAATAAATGCACCCTTATACTTGTGTTATGGTCATGTCATAGTGAAAGATGCTGAAAGTGACCTAAAAAACCAACATGTTAAAATAGTTTATTGCACGTCTATTACTTTTCCCCCATTTTCATATTTACAAATCCGTACGGAACACGGGTTCCATACGGATTTCGTTGACTGATTATTTTTTCATCTGAAATCATGGATCTACCAAAGGAAGTAAAATCCGCCCATTTTCGCATCGGTCAATCGAAACGTCGCATCATGGCCCAGATCAGTTCGGAAGCTGCAGTGACAGCCGATATATCGAATGTCAATTAGAAAATGGTGTTCAAATCGCCCAAAATTAACGAAATTAAACTTATTCGATAAATAGGGAGTGATTTTATTACGCTGAAGTTTGGACTTTGAAGTGAATATCTCTCTAGTAACGACAGGTAATTTCTTTAAAATACCAATAAATAACCTGTTACACAATTTTCAAAATAAATTTTTGTGTTTATGTATCGATCACTCACATGTATTGCCCAATCACTCCTGAGTTTGGTTTTTGATTTTACATCAAGCAGACGTCAAAACTGTCTAATTCTACAAATAAGACCCGATGTTTGAATTTTAAATTAATGGATTTTATATCATAGAGGCGTGCAATAAACATAGAACGCCACAATGTCTGAAAGCGTTCGTCAATTCGACACTCGTGCTGTCGCGGAAGGATAGAACTCATTCTATTCTTCCGCGCGGACATTCGTTCCGTACTGACGAACGCATTCGCACATCGCGACGTTCTGTGTATTTATACCACGATTGCTCTGTGTATTCAATGTTACCAGGTGCAATACAGACATTGGGAAATGTGCTATGTACATCACGCCTGGAATCTGTATTACGCGTCAGAGCGTCATACAAGAAAGTATCTGATTGGACATGACGCGTCTGAGTTACGTTATGATGTGAATGAAATGCTTCGACACAAAATAGTGTCAAGCAAGAAGGTTATCATACCGTGGAAGGTAATATATTTCTTTTGAGGCGCGGTGGCGTCGCGGTAACCGGTTCTCGTCAGATCACCGAAGTTAAGCAACGTCGAGCGCGGCTAGTAGTTGGATGGGTGACCATTTCAGAAACTGATTCGTGCTCCCGCGTTGTGTCCTTGGGCAAGGCACTTAACCCCGATTGCCTACATGGGGGCACGATGACGCTGTGTACTAAGGCGTACTACACGTCGATGGTGCGCATGTCTTCAGCCAATCTAACCCTGCGTGTGCCGCGGTGCAGAGTTCAGAGTTAGGATGTTAGAGAGCTGGCAGCTGCTCGTCATTGCTCGGTGGTTCTCTCTGGGTACTCCGGCTTCCTCCACCCGTAAAACTGTCACCGACATGATATGACCCTGGCTGTTAATGTGTCGTTAAACCCTAATAAAAAATATATATATGTTTCTTTCAATATATTAGCTTGACTGACTTTATTCAAACTTCAGTCATGTTATAAATACAGGAAACAACTCTGGTACGGGGGACATGAATCAACGACCGTTGGTGGAGGTTTTTCCTGTATTTCACGCGCGTCTTCAGCGCGCGTGAAATACAGGAAAAAACCTCCACCTCGGCCGTTGATTCTAGTCCCCTTACTACACTCTCTGTTATATATTCTGTTATATCTTAATATAAATCGGCCATCGAAACGTTACTTTTTATTTTTCAAAACTTCACACGAGTTTGCAGAATGAAATTGATTTTTACACTCCAATTATGAATTGAATCCAATGAACCAACTGACTGAAGTTTCTCACACCTGGTACAAAATCCGCATACAATGGGTGTTGTCACGGGTACGAATGTAATTATGAGCACGCTGTTAGAGAGATTAATCTTATCTTCTATGCGATCGTGATATTAGCCAACAATCTCGGCTGGGCGGAAATTACTGTTCGAGATGTTATTTGAAAAGCATAAGAACATAATTTGTTACATTAAAAAACGATAAATGAGAAATTGAAAAAAAATCGAGAACATTGAATTTGTTCTCCCACTCGTGAATGTGTTGAAAAGGATGCAGCACTTTCTGCAAGGTGCAAACTTCCATCTTATCAGCCAAGTATCCTAATGTGACAAATTAAGGCGTGTGTGTTGTCTTCATGTTTTGAATCGTGCAATACATACCATACGTGTGTGTGGATATCGATTAACCCATTCACACAAGTGTGTCGTTGTGTGTTTATTACACGGCTTAACGTCTATAAAAGCAATTATTAAAAGGACACTCAGCAATTTGGTTGACGACTGTCAACAAAAAACTCAAATTTGCGTGGGGAACCGGTGTTACTATTTCGTCCACTGAGTTCTATTCTAGTGTGTTATGTGTGCTAAAAGTGGCACACAGAACACAATGGAACTCAGGGGACGATTTTCAGCTATCGCTAGCGATTCAAATTGTAATTGCGGTACATGATTTTTTTTTAGAAAATTTCAGTGAAATTTCGATTCTTTATGAAAATAGTCCGTCAACGATATCCGTTCCGCACATATGTGCGGAACAGATTTTCATTTTTCGCA
Organism: Pictodentalium vernedei; assembly: GCA_031216915.1. Taxonomy (NCBI): domain Eukaryota; kingdom Metazoa; phylum Mollusca; class Scaphopoda; order Dentaliida; family Dentaliidae; genus Pictodentalium; species Pictodentalium vernedei. Next base: position 173,410,028 of record CM062291.1, on the reverse strand, counting down.
TTGTTTAGTGTTGCTGTAGATTGGGATTTCGCAGAGCAGCGTGTAATAAACCACTTTGCATTTCCAATTGTATCTTTATTTGAGTTATTGACACGTTCAGCTGCCAGGGTCACATCGTGTCGGACAGTTTTACGGGTGGAGGAAGCCATAGTACCCGGAAAGAACCACCGATGAACGGCGATCAATTGCCAGACTCTCCAGATTCCTAACTGCACAAGAAGAGTGAGGAGCGTTCAAAGACAAGTACGCTACCCACCGTCGAGCAGTACGGCTAGGTACACAATACCATCCATCGTGCCCCTACGTGGGCAATATGGATTAAGTGTGTTACGCAAGGACACGACACAGTTACCGCTGGTCAGAATCGAACCGGTGGCCTTTCGGTCTAAAGTCTAATGCCATAACCACCGAGCCACCCCCCCCCCCCCCCCCCCCCATTCTGCTCCTATAAACAACCCGGCAACCACTGGTTTGCCGTTCTACTGAAGCATATCTAGCCGGATGCCTATTTCACTACTTTTTGGACCCCACAAACCAAAGTATTTTATATTTGTGCTTCGACTTTTTTAACACTTTGGCTGCTCCATTTTTTTTTTTTTTTTTTGAACCAGCTTACGAGTGAGCTAAAGGCATCCCAAAGTACTCTTTCCTTCAAATCTGCCCTCAAACACATTTGTTTTAATCGGGTGCCTCCAATCCGTTGAAGGCAATCGATTGGTGATCTTTTTTAACCATTGTAAAGCCTATAAAGCCTAAGTGCTCTGTGAGGATTTTCGACTATATTATAATATTAATTATTTAATTATGCCGAACAAAAAATAGCTTTCATTGTTAAGCTTTAACTGCAACATGCCATCAATCTTGCAACAATGTAGTCGAATCCAGAAACATGTTTTTAGTGACGTCATTTCGAACGAATGACATCTCTTTAGGAGTTTCCAGATCACCAAATTCGAAAATGACTTGCTACAAGTGCCGTCGCTATGAGAGTTTCTATATCACCAAATGTCAGTGTTTACAACTGCATCATGCTGTTCATGTTAAAATTCAAGTCCAAGACCACTGCTGAAGAATGAAAATAAAGTAAGTCTTATTCTCTTTCTCACTAATTTTGGAAATGATAATAAAAATCTAAAGAAAATGGCATTGAAATTTCGGCACCCATGGCTGGTACCTATTTTCAGTGGTGACGCCAGGATTTCTCCGACCAGGGGGTTTGTGCTCCCGACAGGGGTATCGGATATCCCCCACAAAACCCCAATAAAAGGGGGTAGTTTCCTCAAAAGGGGGTGTTAGACCTTCCCGTCAGGGGACTGTAGACCTCTGCTGACCCACACTTGGTGCCACTTCTGCCCTTTTGTCACTCGAATGCTACGACCTGCCTCTTGAGAAGATTGGATTTTTTTTCTTCATTGATGCTGGTGTTCACCAAGCAACGTGGCAAAGTTTGTTTTTTTTTCCATTAAGGCAACCAACAACCGTCTGCAATCACAGGGGACTCCGTACATAGTAAAGCAATTCGCTAGCTGCTCTTTGTAATGACTTGGGACATAAGTCGACTTAGTAAGATTTCCATGAGAGAAAATGTCTAATGGATTTTTCTGGTATTTGTCGCCACGCAACAGTCTCAACATGTTACATCTATGTTTCGTACGACAGATCCGATATTCCCAAATTCGACCTTCCAAAACATTAATTTTTGACCTTTCTTCGGAAAGCGAACTACGAGTTCAAATGTATTTTAATAATTACTCTATGTCTTGGGAGCACCTAAGCAAACCCCGGGAAGCGGAGCAGTCTTTTTTTTTTGTTGTGGTAAACAAGTTCTGTTTTAAATCGCTTCTCACTAACTGCATATATTGCTGGGAATATTCTGCCAACCTAAGTTACGACTTCACCCTTTACCTAACCAATTTCACCCGCAGGGAGTTGGGAGGTGGCGACCGCCCCTGTAAAATATCTCACAACTGGTCAATGAAGCCTTATAATCCAGATGTCAATAGAAGGCAGCCACCCAAAAATACTTGGCGATGCACGGGGATAGGGCGATCTGGTATAGAACATCATTAGGGCGTTAGATTCAAATTTATTCAAATTGATGCTCTGGATTGATACTTGGACTCCCTTTGGGAGACCGAGTTTTTCCTTGGTGCAATATTAGGGATTTTCTTGAAAAATCTTCTTCATATCCACCCGTCAGAATCTTTTGATATATCGTCGCCTGAGTTCTATAATGTCCTATGTCCCACAGGGGACATAGGACATTCTAACACTCAGGCGACGATATGGCACACATCCGTAAGGGACAGATTCAAGTTTGTTCAAATTGACTCCCTGGTTTGATATTTGGGATCCCTACGGGAACTTAATCCGACATGACGAATATTCTTTAAAAATCTTCTTCTTCAGATCTTTGCGTCAGAATTGTTTATATTTGTTATACAGCACCTTTAGAGAGGTTAGATTCAAAAATGTTCAAATCAAGTCCCTGGGTTCGTATTTGGGAACCCTATTGGAGTCTGAATTTTAACTTAGTGAAACTTGAGGAATATCTTTTTAAAATCTTGTTTTCAGATCCACTAGTCAGGATCTATTGATATCTGGTATACCATATCCTTCGTTGGGGGTGGTGTGTGGTGAGTGTCAGATTCAAGTTCAAGTCGAGTCCCTGGGTTCATATTTGTGTTTTTTACTTAGTGCAATATGGGGAATATTCTTGAAAAATCTTTTTTTTTTCAGATCCACCAGTAAGAATCATTCGATATTTGGTACAACGAGTCCTTACGGGAATCAGATAAAAGTTTGAGTAAGTCGACCCCCTTACGACCAGCGGCGAGCAACTGTCAGACTCCCCAACGTACTAACTCCACACAAGCAGGGGTAGCATTGGTTGAAGAAAGGATGACCATCGACGTACAGTGCGCCCTAGTACGGCACCACCATGCCCCTACGTTGGCATTTGGGATTGCCGAAGGGCACAACACAGTTACCCCTGGTGGGGATCGGACCGTGGACCTTTCGGTTTGAAGTCCAATGCCATATCTACTAATTAATCCATCGTGCTCCTTTTTCCTAAGTAAAATACTGCAAAATGAGGACTGCATCAAGAAAAACAAACGAAAATAGCATTCCAGATTAAGTATTTCCTCATGCGAGTCTCTTCTGTGTTGTGGGGAGAGGGGCGGGCAGATAATTTCGACCTGATCGCGACCAGGTCGTGATGCTGTCGAAATTATCTGTTACCGTTTTGGGATAACGGGTCAAAGGGTATATTCGATCCTATAGGAGACCAACAACCATCTACAATTACCGAAATGGACCTAAATAGTAGGGGAGCGAGAAACGTCTCCTATTGGATTGAGGGAAAGGTGTGGGGGAAGTGCCGCCAGAGTCACGTGATCTACGTAGTCATGTTTGGTTGTCATTGTAGCCCGCATGAGCGGGTATCTTGTGACGTAATTCCCACGTTGACACATGGTCTTTGTGTGCATCACAGCGCATGTAGTTAGGGTGATATGAACGAAATGGTTTCGCGCGGCGAAGGCGCGCAGGGACTGTGTGAGACGGACCCCTTTCGACCCTCTCTAGCTGTAGAAGATTTTAGCATCATGGCTGGTCGTGGAAGAGGAGGTAAGTATTCAGGAGAAGTTGCCCGGTACTGGTCTTTGTGCTTTTCAGGCAAAACGGGTTCGGATTTCCCCAGAATCATCCTTTTTTAAATAATAGGCGCGTTCCTTTATATAAGAGTCAGTCTAATTACCCAGAATCCCCAGTTACTTCCTCGAATTACCCTAAACAACCCGGCAACTATTTATTTACCTCGGATTTCTCACTAAATTCTCGGTGTCTATCTTTTTTCTCAGACAGGATTTCTAGAGAATCCTACTTATAAGAGTAGCTCGTCGTGCTATATGACTGGACCGCGAGGTCTCCTGGGGTACATTCGATTGGTCCGGAGTATTCTACAGCGGGATAGAAGAGCCTTAAGTTGGAACTGTTTCAGCTTATTGGTTTCTATTTTTAGGCGTCTGTGTTCGTTCTGACTAGTTCTAAACAAGGGTATTACTTCATTTTGTAGTTTTGGGGTACTCTGAAGAACCTTTAACTTGGAATCTAGTCTATCACTACCTACTATTGCAGATGCTATTCTCACTACTCTAACCAGCCTATCTAACCTAACTACCTCTGTATCCTTGAACTGAACAGGCGCCATAACTATCTTCAGATAAATATCCTCCGATATGTATCCTCTAAAAGGTATCCTCCAATAGTATACCACCATGCCAGTGGTATTCTCCAATACCCAGATGAGCATAAGAGTCGTAAGAGGAGTGACTCTTTGGATCAATTACTCGATAGCTTATATTTCGAGTCGTTCGAGCAATGCCTGTTCCTGTTCGATTGTCTTTCTGGTTTAAGAATCATATAGGACTTCGTTATACACAGGGGAGATAACTCTCTATGGGTAGGTACAGATTACGGGAAATGAAGTAATCCGATTAATCGTTCTGTGCCTTGGACAGAGGTAAAGGTAGGAACCAGAGATACCTAGGACTACATAAACTGTTAGAGAAGCGAGAATAGTGTCTGTAATAGTATGTAATGACAGTCTAGGCTTGGAATGTAACCCTGTTCCAAGTTAAAGGTTCTTCGGCCATAAGAAAGAGAGTACCCGAAAACTACAAAATGAAGTAATACCATTGTTCAGAACTGGTCAGAACGGACCGGAAAACTTAAAAATAGTAACCAATAAGCTAAAACTCTTCCAACTTAAAGGATCTTCTCCGCTATTAGAGTATATCCCAGAACAATCGAACGCACCCCAGGAGGCCTCTCGGTCCTAGAGCACTACGTGCTACTCTTATAAGTAGGATTCTTCAGAAATTCTACCTGAAATAAACAGGTAGACGCTGAGGATTTAGAGAAAAATCCGAGCCAAATAAATAGTTATCGCGTATTTTGTAATAATTCTAGGAAGTAACCGAGGGTTCTGGGTAATTAGATTGACTCTTATTACACAGGGACGCGACTATTATTTGAAAAAAGGCAGGGGGTTTCTGCGGGAATCCGAACCCGTTTCAGTGATTTTCGATGGATTTTGGTGATTTTTGGAAATTGTGGGGTCTATTTCGGTAAATTAGATTTATTCCCATTCAATCGAACGCACACTCCAAACATACCACCGTCCTATTGCAGGCCTTTGGGTCACATAGCAAACATGTGCTACCATAGAAACCGAGATGGCGGCTTCCAGTATACAAAATAGATGACGGAAACACGTATCACCCTAACGACTCGCACTGCGCATGCGAACTAAGACTACGTATCACTATGGGGATGACGTCACAAGATGGCCGCTTAAGCGAGCTACCATTGCAAGCAAACATGCCGTAACTATGTAACGTGACTACGGCGTCACTCCCCCTCCAACTTTCACTTCGTCCAATGAGGGACGTTTCACCGCTCTCCTACTGACCAACACGGAAAAACCTATTTATCTGTATCAGATTCTCAGAGAATCCTCGGTTTCTGTCTATCCCGAAAGAATGATGATTAAGATACACTAATAGCTCAACGAGCTCGTTCCATAAGCTATGTTTTTGAGACAAAAAAAAATGAAAAAATACTACAATTTGAATGGCAATATTTGTGAATAGCGTTGGCCGTTTATTGCTGGTACGTTGGTAAAAGCAGGCTCGTAGAAACAGATGGCAACGCACCCAATATATTTGTTCTTCCAATCAGATACACGTCTTCGTTCACGGGCGCTGTTTAGATTTTTTGCGTCTGGAATTATTGTAAAAAGAAACTTTCAAAAAAATGTCTGAAGACTCGCTCCGATATCTCCATTTTGGTAAGGGATTAATCATATTATTTGTTGTTTTGATAAAGCTGTCACGCGACGAATCCTTTCATCACTGTCGTTTATGTAAATTTATTCAAATGCGGACTTGTTTCTCAATTGTGATATCATCTTAACTGAAGGGTAAACTCAGAACTCTTTGACCTGGACATAACGTGAAAAGGATGTATAGTTATTGTACATGTTTTGGGGTGTGGTGCAAGCCTTTAGATTGATCTGGTTTGGGATATATCGCAGACTTTCGAATTCAACTGATGTTCGTCCCACATTGAAGAAACGTTTTTGCGATATCGACTGTCTGAAATGACATTTCCTTGTTTCCCCGGGCTATATTAGTGCCTCGGAATACCTACTACCGGTAACCGTATGGGGCCGTATTCTAACTCTGATCACTTTCTGCAACAGAACAGGTGCCCCAGCATGCAATGTCTCGGAAACTCCACGGGAACCCCAGGAAGTCAAGCAGTGCTTGTTTACTGTGTTTAACAAGGCTCTGTTTCACTGGTAAAATAGGACCCAGTCACTCATGCTTGGGGTGTGAGTCCTCTAAAATAGGCAACATGGGGTATAAACGATTGACTGACCTTGACTTTATCTCCATGTTGTGGTCATGATTAGAGATTGTGCAGACGTATGTGACCTTAAACACCAATAGATAAATAAATAAATAAATAAATAAATGTCTTCGTATCTCTCAATAAACTCGTTGAATTATATGTACCTTGACAGTTGTTTATAGACGAGTTTTGGCTGCCCATATCGGCAGCCAAGTCTTGGCTAGAAACAACTGCAAAGCCACATAATGTAGACTCTCGGTGAGGAGCAAACATGTACACACATATCCAGGCTTTGTGGACTCAATCATTTGTACGGAAATGGACAAGAAAGCAGTTGAAGAAAAGCATGAAAACAAACCATGCCGTGTGTTATGTTTTCCAGTTTGGGAACATAACTGTAATTCGGGGAACACCAGTTGCCGGTGTGAGTTTAGTGGAATTTAGAGGCTGGGGGGGGGGGGGGGGGGGAGGTTGAAACATTAGCACTGTCTGACTCCACATTTTCTTTTGCTTGATATATTTCCGTTGCATAACTTTGTAATTAGCTAAAATATATTTATTAAGCATGGTGTGTATCTTCCAACATAATATTATGACTGTGCATCTAGGATTTAACTGATATACTAATGCTAAACATATGTATTTAAATCTATTTTTCTCTTTATTAACTGAACGGAAGCTCGGTGGCTCAGCAGTTACAGCATTGGACTTCAAACCGAAAGGTCCACGGTTCGATCCTCGCCAGGGTAACAGCGTTGTGTCCTTGGAAAAGGGCACTTAATCCCGATTGCCCATGTGGGGGAACGGTGCCGCTGTGTACTAAGGCGTACTTGCACGCCGATGGTGCACTTGTCTTCAACCAGTGGCAACTCTGCATGTGTGGAGTTAATACTTTGGGGAGTCTGACAGTTGCTCGCCATTGCTCGGTAGTTCTCCGTGTTCTCCGGTTTTCTCCACCCATAAAACTGTCATGACACGATGTGACCCTGGCTGTCGAAAGTGTCGTTAAACACCCAATCAATAAATACATTTATCAACTGACCCTTCCACATGACATGAGTTTAGGTGCTAAGAAGACACTTGCAAAGTTAATGATTGCAAAATTTTCATGTTTTGCCTCCAAAACATAGTTTATGGTCCCTCATTTATACGTACTTCACAAATTAGATCGGCGAGCTCGTCCCAATGAGATGTTGGACAAGGAAAGTTTGAATTGTCTGTAACGCTGTTAAAGACTTTAGTCAACTCAATTGTAAACCCGATGCATGAGAAGTCAGTTTTGTAACCTATATTTTCACGGTAAATGCAACGCTCTAACACGATACCAATTAGTGTAGCTGTTCTGAAAAAGGGGTATCGTGACTCCAAAGCTGAAAACAAAGGTAACTTTATGTTTCTCTTCGTTATTCTCAGAAGTGAAGACCTGATCCTGATTAGAGTTTTTCAACAACAGGTCTGGTTGCTCAGCTGGAGAAAACCCAAACCGAACCGAATTTTCGGTTAACCGTACATCTCTACTCCGCAATGCTCAACAGTATAAACCACGTGACATGTCGTGTCATTAATGGGTTAACATTTTCATGCATTAACAGCCCGGCACGTTACGTGACTTTGACATACGAGGATCAATGAATTAGTATTGTTTCAACTTCAGATATTTTCCCATTCGTCATCACCCTTCTCCATGCGTCAATCTTTTCTCGGGACCAGCCATGTTAATAATAATACATTAATTACGTGACTTTATCTGGCATTGTGATTTTGTAATGTCCTGAAATGATTAACAGCTCGCCCTCCACCTTTTTAGCGCCCCTCGATTGTATCTCGGACCAGTAATAAGCTGTCAGTCTGTTAATCATATCTCATCTCTCTTGGCTCGTAAATGAACCCACAATCCCTCCAAAACCATGCTAGTGTTATAATAACCCTTCGTCCAACGTAACTCCAAAAACCGGCCAACGCTATTCGCCTTTCAATTTTCATTACTTTTTCATTTTTTGTTACAAAAACATAGCTTATGACTCCTCGTTGGAACGAGCTCATTGAGCTCGTTCCAATGAGGGGTCATAAGCTATGTTTATGACGCAAAAATGTAAAAAAATAGTTATTCAAGAATTTTGTTTACAGGTTTGCTTCTCGTGGTAGGTGTGAAGGGTTAAAACAGAGTTTCAAAATTTTAAGACTGTGTTAACCAAAAGACTAGAACCACACTAAACTGTCATGTATTTTTCAGTTCAGAATTATCGGAGAGAGATCGACAAGGAAACGAAAGAAAACGAGTACCTATCAACCATGTTGTATACATAAGGTAAGTAACGACCGTACAAGCTCCTGGGCTTTATTGGAATACTGCCATTATCCCGGCCAGACGGTGCAGAAATTTCCCCCCCCCCCCAAAAAAAAAAATGGTGGGGAAGGGTGAGGGTTATGTTTACAGTCTCTTCAAAGGGGCAGACGACTGACACCACCACACTAACCATATTGCAAGTTGGAGATTTCAATACGCAACCATTTGACTTTATTGTGTGACTTGTTTTCGCCTTTTTTGTTTCCTGCGCAAACGCCAAGCAGCGTTGTCTCCCCTAGCTACGCTGGTGAATCCCACAAAGTGATTGTAGATGGTGTTGTACACATCGCGGGGGTCGGCAGCCATTCCCGTTTTGTTCGGTTGGTACATATAGAGGATACCTACTGTTTTGAGTATGTAACAGAATATCCTCAGTGCAGTGACTGCAAATAAATTTAATTTTTTCACGAGCGACTGAATTTAAGCCACTCGTGAAAATTTAGATTTTCTTGCAGTTTCGAACGAGATCATTATGGCACCTACTCGAAACAGTCGGTATTCATTTCATCAAAGGCGATGTTATGTTTTTATTTGGAATTAACACACACACGTGCACATCCTTGACTTTTTCGTCGTGAAAATAGACTTTCGATAAAGTTATCTCCATTGAAATTATTAGACGAGCGAGGAAAGTGCAATTAAGAAGCAAGTAATTATTGAGAAAACACCTGTAACAGGAGGAGAGATAAGGGCAGGTGCCGGGGTTAGAACCGTCGACCTTTAGCACACAAAGCGACCGATTTACCACGAAACTAAGAGATCCGGACCAACCAGGCAGGTTGATAAATGGTCTTTATACCTCAACCGCTACAATACTTCTCCTTTCTTTTGAGATTCACCACATGTGAATCTCACCCAGGTTCCTCTCCCAGAGCTGTCGAAACAACGCAGTGCCACCTACTGCTGAGGATCGGACAAGCCCCCCAAAAGAACAGGAGGAGAGATAAGGGCAGATGCCGGGGTTTGTACCGTCGACCTCTAGCACACAAAGCGACCGATTTATCACTAGACTAAGAGATCCGGACCAACCAGGCTGGTTGGTAAATGGCCTTTATACCTCGACCGCTACACACCTATGACATGAGTTGAAAATAAATCCAAGTGTCCATTTGTTACTTTTAATAAATGAAAACAACAGACAGCTCTTGGAGCTGTCTGTTGTTTTCGTTTATTAAAAGTTACAAAGGGAAACTTGGCTTTTATGGTAAGCTGATTTGAAGCAACTGTTTCACAAATAATCTGTCATTAAGAATATCTATCAGTACTACGCCCACTAACACGAAGTAAGCGTCCACTTTGGCTCTTTGTTTAGCGAATATGTTTTCACGGGAAAAAATATGTAAAAAAAACATAGAGGATATTCACGAAAATTTGATGAATACCGAAAATATCTCGTGAGTGGCTACAAAGAAATATGAGGATCTTCACGAGCGACGCAGTCGCGAGTGAAGATCCTCATATTTCTTGTAGCCACGAACGAGATATTTTCGGTATTCATCAAATTTTCGTGAATTTTCTTTTTATTTAATGCTCTACGACTACAAACTCTCCAATTTGTGGCCTTTATTTGCCATTAAGGCGCAAAATTTATGTGCCGAACCGGCGTCCATACAAAAATTACAACAACCAAACTCCAACCATTGGAATGTGTGAATATCCGCACAAAAAGTAGTCCCGTCTTATTTCTCCCCTAACTTTACGATTTACCAAGGCTGGCGAATTGAAATAATCGCAATGTGTTTCGAAGAAATAGAACAATAACAAAAAACACCACTTTCTTATTTTCAATAACAAGACACGTCATTTTATTTTTTTTGAACTCAATGCTCTGAAGACGTGTGAAGTTGAACTGAAGAAATTTGAAAGTGATTTCGGCTTTTCGCTGGAAGGTGAATGAGAAAGTCAAACTTTGAAACCGCTGATTTAATGAATTGATTTAGTCACTGTCACTATCAATTATTCGAATTCGTTTGTATTTGGGACTCTGGAATTCATTACTGATGTGCTGACTCTGTGATGATTGCATGTAAATGTTTATCGGCCCATTAAACGTGCATAAATACGTAGAATTTAAAGTACATGTGATTCGTCATCCGAACCTACGATGAAATATCGATTTCTAAATATCATTTTGATATTTCGTTTTGCCGACCGACAGGGGAATATGACTTAATTTTTCAGCGTGAATTGATGCCTGAGCATTAAATAAAAATTCTGTTTTTTTAATACTTCTCGACAGAAAAAAAATACTGAAGTTTTTGAAATGATGTGTGCATCGATGATGCAAATTCGCCAACATTTCGAAATTTGAATTTTTATTAAAAATTCCCATGCACGTAGTGTTAAATTTGCTGACAGCTTTACGAAATTAAGGTGGGCAGACTTTCCCAGAAATCTCTTCCAATGACGAAAATTGTCAGTCATGACTGATATCGCGGTCTAAAGTTATTGCGTGATGTCCGTCACTTTCGGAGAGATATATTCTCTTTTATTGTACCTCATTCTAAGACATTATGTTGAGTTCCTACAGGGTGTTTTCGTTATTTCGCAATGTTCCTCTCCCACGGAACATTTCCGGTCAACATTTTTTCAATGTTTACCGCTTATATCGAGATGTCCCGAAGACTCGCCACGGAAACACACGAGGTGAGGTGAATTACAGACAATGGTGAACTTTAAACCAAATAAATTTCAACTACTGTCAAGTCACAATGAATAGAAACTGTGCAAGTCAAAGCCAGAACGATTGATGGGGTGATAGGCTTTTGATTGGCATTGCTTCCACCGCGGAAAATCAGCGGAAATCCAAAGAATTATTAGTACCCAAAAGTAAAGTGATTATTGAATTAGTTGCTATATCCAATTGAAAGGATTAAATCTGTGTTGCAATTATAATCACAGCTCATTCGGTATAATAAAAAATAATGATGACTTGACTCGAGGTGGACATTGCGGATGGTCTCCACCTGAAACCATTGTCTCCCTCGGCTACCTCTTCGGGAGACGATGTGTCTCTCGGGAGAATAATCCACCTCGAAGCAGGTCATCGTTTGTATAATATCTATCGTGTCCACAAATATCAAAACAATATTTGTTGGACATTCCTCACTATCTTATAAGGAAGCGTATCATTAGAAGTTATTACTTGGTTAGTTTCATATCGGCCGAGATATCAGCCCTCGGTAACTTCAAATCAGCCTTCGACCATTAACCCTTTGATCCCTAGCGGCCTTTTTTCTGTCCAGCAACATGATACGTCATAACGTCATTAAATAGGATGCCTGTTCAGTACAAGTGTGGGGTAGACCAATCAATATTTTCAACGTGCAGCCCCGAGGCTGCACGTTGATAATATTGATTGGTCTTCCCCAGATAATGAATATGGACTCTTCTAATTGCCGCTATTGAACTGGCATGGAAGATACCACTAGTGTTCAAAGGGTTAAACCAAATCAAATAATTACAAAATGTCCTCAGATCCGCTACAGTTTTCTAACAGTGTTATGGTTTTTCATTCTTTTCATAAAGTACCAAATATCCACTTCTCCTGGTTCTGCTATCCGAATGTCGAGGCTTTCCCAGTGGTGAAGCCGCGACGTTCGCATAGCTGAACTGTCTCTTCTCTCTTTGACGAATGTCCAGTCCGCTTACGACTCTGAATCTCAGTTGAACTTCTCTTCATTCACCTAATCCTTACTGAAGGCCACCATTAATTCCTCACCATACAAAATCTATCACCCTTTGACTGGTAATGCCTATGTTACTGATTGATTCGACGAATAACGATGAACGATTTCGCCGTAAACAAAATGGCTGCGCCTAGTAACGCATCGAGGTGGACAACTGTAGCTTGGTTCATATCAGCTGACATCGACGTTAGAGTTGTAGGTTAACTGAAACCGAACCGAGGTTTTAAGTTTTTTTTAAAAACCGAAACCGTCGGCATCCCGTAATCTAAGGTTTTTCGTTTTTTATTAAATACTCTCTTGCTGCAGAAATTCACAGAATGTAGCCATCCCAGAGTAGTGAAAGTACCCAGACACTGCTAATGGCAGTGTCTGGGTACTCTCACTACTCTGGGAAGGCTGCATTCTGTGAATTTCCAACATTTCAGTTTAGTTGTGTTTGCAGCTTTCCTCAAGTTGCGTGTAGGTGTCAGACCTCGAAAAATGACCAAGCACAATAAATGTTCTGTATATTTAGGTAATTATTATATTGGCCTTCCTGATTCTTCATGTATTATAGCTTATTTCGGGCATTCATTGAGTTTCAATCAGTTTCACTGCCATTCAGTTATGACTCCGGACATAAGAATGAGTTTCATTGAATTTTATTTGGCCTCATGAACAAACCGAAAACCGAACCGAACCGAGGTTTTATTCCACCTGAAAAACCAAAACCGAAACCGAACAAGAAATTTGAAAACCTACAGCTCTAATCGTCGTGGTACAAACTGAGTTGAAGTCGTATCAGCCGAGCTCGATGATGGGCAATTCTGGGAAAGAAAAACCTATCTATTAAATAAATAGACAGAACGCAAATCCGATGCGACACCCACCGATTCAAACACACATCGCTTTCTGTGTTTATTACACAACCCATGCATTAAAATTAATTTAAATAAACAAATTTTAATTCCGATATTTCAACCCAAAGGTGAAGAGTCTGTTTGTTTTGACTGAAGCTGTACTGATCAAATTGATCGATAAAAAATCAAAACAACCTTTTCGGAACCAGTGTTTGTTGAAATTCGTATCGCTGTTTCTCTTCGGCTGGTGCCCGTTCACGCCTAACCATTTGGTGGCTATTACTGTTAGTAAAAATAAAAGTACAGACATGTGCAGATTTGCAAAACAGCTGGGAGAAACATTTTTAAAAGAAGTTCGAAGCATGTCAAGATGTACGAAGATTTACAGAAATAAAGTTGACCAATTCAGATATAACGGTTCCACAAAACGAGACGGCCACGGGACTGGGTTAATGTTCTGGTTGGAAATGATTGTTTGTTTTTTTTTAAATATCTCATTTTTGGTTAACTAATTTTTTGTGAACCGACTTTATTTTTATTTGGACGTTTTCATTTTCACACTATGCGACAGACTGTTGATAATTGTATAACGGAATTTGGAAACTTTTCGAAGAGTAACTAATGACTCGATTGGAAAGGAACTAGTGTGAACGGTGCTGGGAAAAAAGTTCCGGCTTGTACATCACCCATTGAATAGAGAGTCATTTATGTCATAGCGGCTATTCCGTTAAATACAAGGGTTTAAAGTTGATTGGATGTGTAATAATAAGATATATAGGCCTACTTCAGAAATGTTGTTTGAGTATTGCGAGTAAGTAATAATTAGCTATGACATTTCAGAGACTTTGTGGAGGCGATCAGCGGACATGCTTCCAATAGTTCAAAATGGTGTCGTACGGACACTACATCTTATCTCCCCTTCCATCGGATGAGAGGTTAAAAGTTGTAGTTAGGACCACTTTTTGTTAAAGCTGAAAGAAATTTCACGCACAGTTTGATGCACCGTTCGGTAGGCCATTTGATGGGAGGCTCTCTTGAAACGTCACTTTTAACTTTGTGTGCAATGGACCAATAACACCAAATCGGCACGGGACAATTCCGTGAGGCGATCCGTACATATATTCCCTGTGGTCGTCTATCAGAAGTTTTAAGCCTTTGACACACTGGATGAGATGATAACGTTGGAATGAAATAATAACGATTTTTCTTCCCGTTTTGCATTTCGACGCCTTGTTTTCGCCCTGGTATTTGATTGGCTTTAGAACAAACACAGTACTGATGTAAATTAAGTCCAATGTTATATATGCAATATGTAATCATTGAATTTAATTTTGACATAACGATTCGTTTCGTCAAATTTAAATTTTAGGCTGCACATTGGTCCCATTGTAACAAGCCTTGAAATAAAGGGCTTATATCATAACCTATAACATGGCGGTAACCCATAGAAAAAACGGTATTGTGATGCTTCTCCATTAATGTTATTACTACGCCGGTCATGCTGTTTTACGTCTAAACGTCATATTCGGAACCCCGATAAGTGAAGCAATGCTTGTTTACTGTGATAAAGAAGCTTTGTTTTACTGGTAAAATAGGACCAGGTCACCAGTGCCTGCGGAGGAAGTCCTCTAAAAGGGGCAACACTGGTGTAATTGGCAGAACTTTTTTTTATGTCCGTATTGTGGTCATGATTAGCCATCGTGCAGAAATATGTGACCTTAAACACCAGTAAAAAATACGTCTAATGGGATTCCGCCAAAATAAATATCAACAACTAACGAGCGATCTCGCTTCGGCGAGATCGCACGTTAGTTGTTGCCATTTATTTTGGCGGAGCGGAAATTCCTTAAAATGGAAACATGCCATTCTATTCATATGTGGATGCAATACTCAACCTTTGAGTCGAGATAGTTCCAAAAGATTGTGAAGTCTTTCTGGTAATACATGCGGGATCAGTAACTTGATAAAGTTATGTTGTATTACTTCGTCGTAACATAACATCACGTGACATGGCATTTATTAGCATAAAACATCCGAAACAGGACAGTATGCGATAATCAACAAGTAACATGAACAAAATTAGTACTCAAAGCATTACAATTTCATCCACCAATTTTCCATGATCAAAGTACTATATATGTTTTTTTTTATTAATTTGATACGCAAAAGACCGTGGAGCTGTGAACTAGAATTTCCAATATACATCACTCAACATATCATAATCGTCTGGCGAAAAAATTGTTAGGCGTGATCATCAGAAAGGCCGAAGATCGTTCTCGTATTTTACAATTGACGTAACCTAAACGATCGTTTGCGGATTATTTCCAGGCATGTTGTTATTATTTGTGTTTGATCTTCAGCGACATTAACATTAGTGGCATCACACCATGTAGAAATTGCAAAGTGGTATGAAAATTTGATATTTGTTACTTTTTTCCACAGCGCCCGGAACCCACGCATCGCCATGAAGTGAGACAAAAGATCGGCCTTTCACCGCCTCTCCAATCCCCGTTGCTGGATACCATACCAGTTGCGAGAAGCCAACTTATTATACTGATTTGCGTTCTTTTTACCCAACAATCCTAAACAACAAACCTGAAGAATATCAGACCATCGAGAGTTTTAAATAATCTTGCTGAAAATAAATTTTCCATTTTTTTAATTCATGGGTGTAAATCCTAGTTGGGTGGGGTCATAATACTCAAAAATTGTCTTGTAGGGCGGTAGTCGGGTAGAATACTATTTTCTGATAGTAGTGGGCCCAAGCTATAAGCTTATAACAATTGGACAGAGCCCCGTGGTTACAACATATTCTCCTTGGGAGCGCGGTAGCTCAGTGGTTAGAGTGATTGGACTTAAAAGCGAAAGGATCCCGACCAGCGGTAACTGCGTTGTGTCTTTGGGCAAGACCGGGGGGGGGGGGAGGGGGGGACAATGAGTTAAAATGGGGAATTGCAAACGTGCCAATATACGAGCATTCCTGTAATATTTTTTTTACAAATCCAAACATCATCTGGCCAAGGAATCTTACATTCGGTCGTTTCGGTCCCTTTCTTCTAGTTCGACCATCTTCCAACCCGAAGGCTAGCCCCATGTTGATGATTGAAGTAGAAAAATGGACAGGACAGTGACAACACCGTGGCATGCTCATCAAAACGAGACACTATAGTGTGTCACGATACATTTACCGATATACGATGGTAACCGTTTCTCCCACTGAGCCAAACCATGGTAGCCTTGAAAATTTGTGCCCCTCATCTTTTATCGAACTTCCGCCGTTTCTGGGCAAGAGACTTAATTCGGATTGCCCACATGAGGTGGGGGGGGGGGGCATGGTGGCGCTGTGCTCTGCACGTCGATGGTACAACTCTGCCAACTCTGCTCAGTAAGTTGGAGAGTCTGAACAGTTATCCGCCGCTGCTTGATGTTTCTCTCCGGATACTCCTGCTTTCTCCGCCATACAACTCTCCGACACGATGTGACCCTGGTTGTTGAACGTGCCGTTAAACTCCCAACAAACAAACAGCCCAGCTGCCCAGAATTATTGAAAGAATGTGGCAGTTTGTCTTGTTCACAGATCTTCGTGTTCGCAAAAACTGACGCATGCAGGTAGCCTCTAGTTGATAGTTCATAGCGTACATATGAGTGGGTTAAGCACTCGTAGTTAACTAAGGCAATCCGGTGGTAAAAGTGATAAAACCGTTTCAGTATGCAGCCGTTTTTGCCACGGCCTTTCCAATGATCCCGCCTAATTTGGGCCATCGTTGACAACTTGTTTGAACAGCTCTCGAAAAATGCAAAAGAATAATAGTTTGTACACAAGTTCAATTGGGCAACTTCATGTTGTAGTCAGCAAACATGGGGAACAACCCTCCATTATCTGAAGGTAGTTATGCTGGCCTGGCATTTTCAGGTTAGCGATTTATTCGCTCGCCTACTGCTCGCCTTTAAAAAATTAAGGAGGGCGAAAACTAGCCCTCCTGGCCTCCGAAAATAATGATTACAATAACAGCCTATTCCTAAAACCAATATCTTTTCAGATCTCTGCTGTGTTAGTGGTCTCTGTAAGACGGCCAGACTGCCCCCTCTCCCACACCTCCGGGCCTTGCCGAGGCCCGGAGGTGTGGGAGGGGCAGTGAAGTCGTCTCACAGAGACTACCTTGTTCGCAGCACGAAATAAAATGTACACAGCCCACTAAGAAGAATTCATTAATAGTAAAACTTCATTTTGCCTCGTTTAGCTTTCGTAAGCCTGAGGAGAGGTAATCGTTCCCCTAGGCCATGAGAGGGGGGGGGGGGGGGGGCAATTTTTAGCCCTCCTGCATTTTTAAGAATGTCAGGCCTGGTTATGCGCCAGATTGCATTTAATCTGAAAAGAAGTTTACTATGAAAGGGAAGACAGTGCACCCGACATTTCCTTTTTCAGTTAAACTCAGACCAGTTACTGCTACTATTAGAACTGTTGCTTGAACTTGTAATCATACCTCCTCGAGTACTGCAGGATCTGCGAAAATTTTACTCCATCGAGACAACAAATTCTGAAGTAAGTTTACCTTGTTTTTATCAAATCCTTTTGTCAAATGGGAGTCTATTCCGAGGTTTGTAGTAAAAACGAGTTGCGATTCAAAACCTGCCTTCTAGAATCGCCATTGTGGATTAGAGTCGAACCGGCAAATCAAGTTGACAAAGTTACACACCCACATATATATATATATTTATATATCTCATAACATGTTGAGTGGACCAACAGGAATTTAGGTCATGTGAGCTCCTTCCAACCTGGAACCCCGGGAAGTGAAGCAGTGCCTGTTCACTGCGGTAAACAGGCTCTGTTTTCCTGGTAAAATAGGATCCAGTCACCAATGCTTGGGAGGTGCAAACCCTCTCTAAAATGGGCAACATGGCTTATTAACGCCCACCCCTGGTCTTGAGTTGATACTCATGTTGTGGTCACGATTTGCCATTGTGTCAAATATGTGACTTTTAACACCAATAAATAAATATATAATACGAGCTCCTGACAAATGGGAAGTTTTCTGAAACTTGTCTCTTTTTGTTTTTGTGGGAGGTGGGGGCGATATAGGTGTGAAGTTTGTAATTCGTTTTCTGAAAACTGACTAGCTTGCAGGTGCAGTACAGTGATTTCGCTTCAACGTTAGCACGACAGTGTTAACTGGCTGAGTGCCGGAACTGGGCTTTACTCTGAACTGTGGGTGCCACAGTTCAAAGATTTATATTTTGTGGGTGTGTTTCATGTGCAGTGCTGGAAATAAAGAGCTTATATCGCAACCCGTTGGCAGGTTACGCTATATAGCATTGTGGTAACCCACAGGAAAAGGGGTATCGTGGTGCTTTTCCGCCTCTGTTTTTACTACGCAACTCTGGCTTTTTTACTTCATAACGGGATTTTCACATATATAAATATCAGCAACTAACGCGCGATCTCACCGAAGCGAGATAACACGTTTGTTGTTTCTCTTCTATTTATTTTGAAATTCTTTAACCCCTTACCCAACGTAACGGAAAAAACCGGTCAGCGCTATTCACAAAAATCACCATTCAATTTTCATTATTTTTTTTCATTTTTTGTCTCAAAACCATAGCTTATGACCCCTCATTGGAACGAGCTCAACGAGCTCGTTCCAATGAGGGGTCATAAGCTATGGTTTTGACGCAAAAGTAAAAAAAATAGTTATTCAAGAATTTTATTTGCAAGTGTCGTCTGCTTTTCGTGTGAGGTAGAGGGCTAAAGATGGAAACAGCATGCCATTCTATCCATATTTGGATGGAATACTTAACCTTTGAGTCGAGATAGTTCCGAAAGTGATGCTGTAATACTTTGTCGTACCGGTAGTTCGTTCGCGTATTTCTCAATTGAGGTAACACACGTAACCTAAACGCTCGTTCGCGGCTTGCAACATATCAAAGACGTGAACAAAGTTTGCTAACAAAAAATAAAGCACTCTACCAGTTAATCTCCAATGATGACTCAGCGGCCGTTTGCGTCTTCGAAATATAGGCTCAATCAAAATATATTTTGCTGCACGAGTGCCCTTCCTCGTCGTTTCCCACCCTAGGCCTCTTCGTCGACGTTCCACTCTCACCCATCCGTGAAACTGTTCATATCATTACAACCAGTCTGTAGTCGTCCATATCAGCTCTGTATACACATAGCTACTACCAATATATGGTTCTTTGGCTCCTATCAACTGACCCCCACAAGTAGTCTTCTACTGTAATGTTAGTTTTTGGATTGCCCTGTCCTCTGAAGTCGCCCCGGCTTTGTTATTTTTTGACCGCTCCTGATACGTGTCGGTCCGTTTTCCCGCAAGAGACCAAGGGATTTATGAAAAATCTATCAATGAAGTATGTAACCTTAAACAACCCCCTCAAGTCCTCATCTCGGTATTTCTGCAACACGTGTGACAAATATTTGGGAACTAGTTGGGGACTAGTGGGACCACTATTTTGGGGACTAGGATCGGAAGAACTATTGGTTATCACTATATTGATCCCTCCCTGTCACAACTACTTGATTTTCCTATTATGGGTGTAATGTAAAATGGATTCCTACCGCTGAGCCACTGCTGCTGACTGGTACCATGTCTACAACTATGTCATATGAACAGCTTCGTATTTAATTTATATATACAGAAGTTAACAGGCTTTTTATATATATTCAGCCAATTGGCACACTCCCATAAACTGTAAAAGGCCAAAGTGACAGGAAGAAATGTTCAGTACCAAAACTAATTTAGCACCTTAAGAGTTAATTTATCAGCCTTTTATTATAAATGCACTGATCAATGGTTTCTAATCCCGTGGGATCCCCGTGAAGTGAAGCAGTGCTTTTTTACTGGTAAAATAGGACTTGATCACCAATGCTTGAGGTGGAAGTCCTCTGAAATGGTCAACATGGGTGTAAACGATTCGCTGGACTTGACTTTATATCCATGTCGGGGTCACGATTAGCAATTATGCAGAATATGTGACCGTAAACATCAATAAATAAATAAATAATGATTTATAAACTCCAGATTAGATTTTAGTCTGGCGATAACACTCACAAGATACAGTGATATGGATATGTTGGGGGGGGGGAGGTGTCAGTAAAATAACATTTTTTGTCAATAGCGCTAGCAAGTTATAACAGTCACGTTCGGTAAAGTGTTAATAAGGGTGCAACCCCGCAACTTTAACCATTTGCCCAACAACGTAACGGAGAAAACCGGTCAGCGCTATTAAAAAAAACACAATTCAATTTTCATTATTTTTCGTTTTTTTTTTGTATCAAAAACATAGCTTATGACCACTCATTGGAACGAGCTCGTCAAGCTCGTCCCATTGAATGGCCATAAGCTATGGTTTTGACCAAAAAATGATGAAAGAATTTTATTCGCAAGTGTTGCCTTCCTTTCGTGGTAGGTAAAGGGTTAACTGAACAGCCTACAGTCATCTGTTGTGCTATTCAGTTTTGGCTTTAGGGCGAGACCAGGGATAGGCTGCTTATCAGCTTATCGTGAAATAATGCTTGGAAAAAATGATACCTCTTGATAAAAAGAAGGAGCAAATGGACGCTTGTCATTTGGTTAATAAGTTGTGGTGTAGGATATATTTACACGTTTATGTCTGAAGCGGCTGAACGCTTGTCAATAACGGACATCTTTTCCTGCCTTCAGAGGTTTCCCAATTGGCATGAAGAATCAGTCCTTGGATGGCCTCCTTTATTAAAAGTGTCTGTTAATTAATTTATAAGGAAGACATCTTCTAGTTGGAATTTTGAAGTCCGTGATGAGCTTTTACCAAGCTTCTTGGAACGACATTGTATCCCCACCATTGATGCGTGTTGCTGAATTGAATGTTTGCCTCCTAATTCCCACCCCTCGCCCCCAGCAAATGCTATAATCATTCAGTTAGGACGTTTGTGTTTGAAGATTGTGCGTGTGTGTTTGTGTGGGTGCAGATGAGTAGAAGTGTGCGGCGTGGAAGGGTGAAGGGTGTGTAAGTGTATTTCCGGTTATGCTTCTTCCAACGTTTAGTGGGTTTAACCCTTTACCTAACATGAAAAGCAGATGACTTTTGCAAACACAGTTTTTGAATAACTATTTTTTTTTATTTTTTGTCTCAAAAACATAGGTTATGACCCTCTTTGGAACGAGCTCAATGAGCTCGTTCTAAAGAGGGTCATAATCTATGTTTTTGAGACAAAAAATGAAAAAAATATTGAAAATTAATTTGCGATGTCTGTGAATAACGCTGGCCGGTTTTGGCCGTTACGCTGGGTAAAGGATTAAAGCCAATGGAACGGAGACAGTCTTCCCAGGCCGGGATCGTACACTCTAAATTCAGTTGGGTTGAAAATCAACCCACATCAATTTGGTTCAAAGTTGGTTTGGGTTGATTTTAACCCAACAAATTTTCGAGTGTAGACACTCATTCAATCAGTCATCACATTCATTCACGTATTAGACAAACCACGATACGATACGACGTTTATTAGATAACCGTTTGTTACATATATTACATTATCATCCGACCAGACATCATCGGTTACATATCTATCATCCACCGGATTAGATTGGATCAGACGGGGATATATGTGGTAGAACGTCTGGTTATGAACAAAGCTTCAAAGAAACCTGTGAGAACTTAACCCTTTGATGACACTTCATAATTTCATTAAGTAGGTTGACTTTTGAGTGAAGGTGTAGTGTAGACCAATCAATATTTTAAACGTGCAACCCCAAGGCTGCACGTTGAAAATATAAATTGGTCTACCCCCAAATAAAGAATGTGGACTCTTCCCATTGCTGCCATTGAACTGATATTGAAAATACCACTAGGGTTCAACGGGTTAAAGAGAATCACAGCAAAGGTAGATTTAAGTAAAACACATTTCACTCTTTGTAAGAAAGAAAGTATTTGACCTGAAGTTACTTTGTTATGAGATGTAGATGTTTTATGGGATATGAGTTTTAAGGCTGCAAAAGCAACTGTACACTCTAAAATAAGTTGAGTGGAACCCCCCCCCCCCCCCCCAAAATCAACTGGGTTGAGTGAATATGAACCCAATTAGGTTCATAAACACTCAACCCAGTTGATTTGGGTTGATTTTCAACCCAACTGATTTAGAGTGCACGATCCAGGCCTGGGGAGACTGCTACCAATTCCATTGGCTTTAAGCCCAGTTGGGTTCATATTCACTCAATCCGGTTGATTTGGGTTGATTTTTAACTCTACTGATTTTAAAGTGTAAGCCTTTCGGTGGTCAAAGAATGTCATGTGATAAAAGTTTATTGTGTCGGTTTATTTTGACGGTGGTAGTAGGCGTCTCTGAATATGTTGTTGCATGGATTGTCACCTGTCGTTAACCTTTACGTTTCATGTTTTTTTTTTCTAACAAAATGAAAATCCTAAATTGTTCTGCAGTCAGTTTCTGATGTGATTTGGTATTAGATTAGAGTTTCCTTCGCTTGAAACGCGAGCAATTCACACAAAGAATCGTCATCGCCCAAAATTAGCCACGACAATCTGCAATGTCGTGGTAAAATTTGTGGTAGATTGCCACTGCATTGGCGATAGCGGTGGCTAATGTCTATGAATGGGTCTCTGACTCACATGCCACTAGCCTAAAAACTGACAGTGACAATTTAATGCCTATCCGAAGATCTGTGAACAAGCCAAGATGTCCCGCTGATTTTTTTATTACTCCCCTATTACCTTTCCTGCAGTTCCATATTTACAAATCCGTATGGAACTTGTGTTCCATACGGATTTCCCTTGACGGACTATTTTTCCATCTGACGTCATGGATCCATCAAAAGAACTGAACTCCACCCATTTTCGTAATCGGTCAATCGAAACGTCGCATTCTGACCCAGGTCAATTCGGAAGCTGCGGTGACAGCCGATAAATGCGGAAGGATAGAGCTCGAGGCTGTGCCGCTCGTTCTATCCTTCCGCGCTGGCACTCGTGTCGTATTGATGAACGCATTCACACATTGTGACGTCCTGTGTATATATCTTACTGGATAAGAAGGACAGCTGGGTCTTTCATGCGCTCAGTCACCAAAGGTGTTGACATGGAGTGATGTATTTAAGTTAATAGAACAGGATTTTGTATGATGTGTTTTAATAATCCACGTTTTAAATTTCCCCTGGCAGGAAGAAGGTGAAACTTTGTGTCCAATTGTTCCTGTTCATATAAGGTTGCGCTTGGGCTGAGTATTTTCAGGCAATGGTATTCTTTGAGCCAAATAATTTGGGGAGAGAAACTTCTCACAAACCCCAGAATTTACGCTTTTACGCCCCTGTTTTCGGTGTAATCAGTATGTGTTTGTTTCTCGGGAAACGTCAGTTTACAGACACCACGGTGTGTCAAACTTGCAAGCCGAAACGAAAATTCGTCTATAACTTTTTCGCATTGCTCGAGTCACATCCAATCTGCAATAGTTTTTGTGCAACATTCATTGCCAGAAATGTATCAAATAACAATATTTCATCAGTATAAGCAAATGTACTCAAACAGTCCCAAATGTTAGAACACTTAACAACACTGGGTATACACTCATACTGCAGCACTTTGTCACGCATTCTAAAATCAGTTGGGTTAAAAATTAACCCAAATCAATTTGGTTGAGTGAATATGAACCCAATTGGGTTCATATTCTCTCAAATCAATTGATTTGGGTTGATTTTTAACCCAACTGATTTTAGAGTAGATTTATGCCGTTATTTCCTAAATTCGAGGTTGCAACACGCAAAATTAACGATATATAATCTGTTTAGATTCGGCATAGGTGGTGCGAATTGGTGGTAAAGCAAAAGTGCATGGTATTCCTTGATGACGTTAAAGATTTCCTGCTAAAAGACCAAGTAAGTATTTTGAAAGGTGCGTGTTCGCAAATCATATGTAGACATCTATTAAATAAAAGTAAAAAAGAACAGCACAAATATGTTAAATGGGGGAGAATTTAGGCATTTTTACAGTTTGCGTATCGATATAACACCAGGGCGGCACCACGGCGCTATTGATATCACCAGTATATGCTAAACGTTGCGCGCGCCATAATATCCTCGATTGAAATGTACAGAACGCAAAAGGTGTTTTAGTAGCTGATCTCTCACTCGGTAGATGTCCACTTGTATTCGGTGGTTCTCTCCGAGTACTCCAGCTTACTCCATCAATAAAACTATCCGACACGAGGTGACCCTGGCTATCGAAAGTGTCGTTAACCCTTTACCTAACCCAAAAAGCAGACAACACTTGCAAAAATAATTCTTGAATAACTAATTGTTTTCATTTTTTGTCTCAAAAACGTAGGTTATGACCCCTCGTTGGAACGAGCTCGTTCCAACGAGGGGTCATAACCTATGTTTTTGAGACAAAAAATGAAAAAAATAATGAAAATTAATTGGCGATTTTTGAGAATAGCGCTGGCCGGTTTTGGCCGGTACGTTAGGTAAAGGGTTAAACTCTAATAAATAAATGAACAAATAAATAAATAAAAGGTTTCTCCTTCGTCAGATAGTTGTAGGGCAGAGTAATAATGCCCAATAGCTGACTTATTCAAAGACCTCTGCATACATATGTCACAGGTTGTTGCTGGTTTAGTGCAGGGGCGTAGGAAGCTTATAATATTGGGGGGGGGGTATTGTAAACGGTATTGTAGGGGACAGCACGACCTTCTGGCGGCCCGCTCTGCGTAGCCGAGCCCAGGGGAGAGTGCGGAAGGGGGATAACTCCTCCCGCTGGTAGGGGTCCCACTACCCCCGGGAAAATTTGTGAAATATGAACTACTGAGAGCTCATTTCCTCGCTTCTCAAGTTAAAAAAATCAAGGTATCGTTGCTGTTAATTTTTGGTGTTTAAAGGAGGATGTATGTCAGAGAGGAAGATGTTAACCTGTTGAGCGTCAAATCAGTCAGTGACAACGGCTACCAACTTTTCTATGCACTGCAAATGGTGTAGATCATACAGTTTTTGAGAAGGTAATTTTGAAAAAAGGATGTAGAATATGCAGATGTATGTGGTAATTTTCGTGTAGATACTAGATATGATTTACAAAGTTTTGGAAATCTTTTTGGGGGGGGGGGGGGTAAATACCCCCCTTACCCCCCCCCCCCCCCCCCACACTCTCCCCCGGTTCCTACGCCACTGGTTTAATGATATGTGAGTCGGACCTGCACTAGAAACTACACACGACAACCTACAATGCCGTACTAAAAGCCGTTTGTCGTGGTTAATTTCGATGATTGTAGACCCCTTATCCGAATAGTTCTCCGAGAAGCATCGATATGTGGACATAAGACCCGCAATTTCATGTCAAGGTCGAGCAATCAAACTTTGCAATGTACCCGAAGTTAGATACGGACATGCCCTGACTTGTTAAACCCAAGGAAACCTGAGAACCAAACAAGGAAGTTGTTCACCGGAAGTCTTCTCTGAGCTGCTCTGTGAATTGTAAATTTTCTTATTGGCTCATCATGGTTCCATAAGAAAGAACGGCTCTGTGAAGCCTCTTGAAAGTCGATTCTATTCGAATTCTTCCCGGCGATTTGATTCGATTATCTTAGAGTCGCGCTGATTCGGAATTTTTTTGGAATCCTCGAGATGTTATAACAAATTCTACCAAGTGTCTTCTCTTGAACCCGTCTTCTATCATCAGGTCTCCTGTTATTTTAGAGTTGCGCTGATTCGGAAATTCTTTAATCATCGAGATGTTCTTCAAAATTCAACCAACTGTCTTCTCTTTATTTATTATGCCCCCGAAAAATTTTCGAGGGGGTATATAGTCGAGATCTCCGTCCGTCCGTCCGTCCGTCCGTCCGTCCGTCCGCCCGTCCGTCCGTACGAACATTTTGTATTATAACTCGAGCATCAGTTGTCAGATTTTAATGTTCTTTGGTATGGTGAAAAGGGCAGCTTGGGGGGGGGGGGGGGCGGGTTCGGATGCCCTCGTACCTAGCGTTTCGCCATTCATGTTTGATAGAGTTATGGCCCCTGTTTGTTTTTGGCCTCTGTTTCTGACTAAGGTAAATTGTACTATAGCCTATAGGGCAAAGTGCTGCCCAATTTCTTTTTAGTTCATTATTTTTCTGCGGCCCAGTGCTTGCAGGGGAGGTTGCATGACATTTTAACCTCTACATATCAATATATCCATATAAATATGGATGACACAAGAATTATAGTGATTTTGGTTCCAGACCATTTAAAATTGTATAGAAGCACCAATCGATTTCAAATTTTATTTGCTTATTACTTATGTCAAAATACAGGTCAAGTTCGATTTGGAGGTTCACTCCGACCATTCTTGCAAGAGTTATGCCTCCTTTTGAATTAAAAAATCACAATTTTCCCAATTTCAGCTTTATTCTTACTGTCCAGTGTCTATAGGGGAAGTGCTGCCCGATTTGTTTTTAGTCCACTATTTCTGTTCTGCCCAGTGCTTGCAGGGGAGGTTGCATGTCATTTTAAACTACATATCAATACAACCATATAAATATGGATGCCAATTTCAGCTTTATTCTTACTGGCCAATGCCTATGGGGGAAGTGCTGCCCAATTCTTTTTAGTCCACTATTTCTGTGCTGCTCAGTGCTTGGTGGAAAGGTTGCATGTCATTTTAATCTACTACATATCGATATAACCATATAAATATGGATGCCAATTTCAGCTTTATTCTTACTGGCCAATGCCTATAGGGGAAGTGCTGCCCAATTCTTTTCAGTCCATTATTTCTGTGCTGCCTAGTGCTTGGTGGGGATGTTGCATGCCATTTTAACCTACTACATATCGATATAACCATATAAATATGGATGCCAATTTCAGCTTTATTCTTACTGGCCAGTGTCTTATTGGGAAAGTGCTGCCCAATTTTTTTTTAGTCCACTATCCCAATTTTTTCTAGTCCACTATTTCTGTACTGCCCAGTGTTTGCAGGGCAGGTTTGCATGTCATTTTAACCTACTACATATCGATATATCCATATAAATGTGGATGCACAAGAATCATAGTGTTTTTTAATTCCGTTCATTCAAAGTTGTTTGGATGAACCAATTCTCTTCAAACATTCAGAAGTTATTTATTTACGTGCAAGTCCGACTTTGCTACCTTCGGGAGCATCAGCACACGCGTTAGCGTTGCTCTAATTTATTTATTTATTTATTTATTTATTTATTTTTATTTATTTATTTATTTATTTATTTATTTATTTATTTATTTATTTATTGAGATTAACGACATTTTTGGCAGCCAGGATCACCTCGTGTCGGATAGTTTTACGGGTGGAGGAAGCCGAATTACTCGGAGAAAACCACCGAGCAACGACGAGCAACTGTCAGATTCCACTGCGTACTAACTCCACAGCGTACTAACTCCACAGAAGCAGGGTTAGCATTGGCTGAAGACAGATGCGCCATCGACGTGCATTACGCCTTAGTACACAGCGCCACCTTGCCCTCACGTGGGCAATCGAGATCAAGTGCCTTGCCCAAGGACAAAGCGCAGTCTTCTCTTGAACTCTTCTTCTATCATCAGGTCTCCTGTACAGGAAACCTGATGATAGAATAAGAGTTAATGGAGGTTCAGCGTCCGCAACCACTTTGATTCTGTTTCTGGATTATTCCACCTTTTTGACTGACTTGCCCAAACAGATGAGTCACCATTGAAAACAATACTTGAGTGGAGACTTCGTGGCAATATATATACGTCTGTAATTGGAGCGCAGTGGTTGAATTGTAACGGCATCGGATTTCAATCCGAAAAGTCCACGGTTCGATCCCCGCCAGGAGTACCTGTGTTGTGTCATTGGGCAAGGCACTTAATCCAGATTGTCCACGTGGGGGCACGGTGGCGCTGTGTGCTAAGGTGTTCTACACATCTATGATGCACTTGTCCTCAACCAAGCTAACCATGCTTGTGTGGAGTTAGTACGTTGGGAGTCTGGCTGTTGCTCGCCGTTGCTTGGTGGTTCTCTCCGGGTACTCCTGCTTCCTCCACCCATAAAACTGCCCGACACGAGGTGTCCCTGGCTGTCGAAAGTGCCGTTAAACCCCAATAAAAAAATCGAGATTTTTTCAAAAATCCTACCAAGTGCCTTGGTCTCTTCTATCACCAGGTATATTCCTTCACTGGTATTGCATTGATTGATTGAAATAATGAAAGCAAATTACGATTGGAGACAAATAGGGCTTTTGGCAGAAAAATATTCAAATGGAAGTGACAAACTGTATTAAAGTATGAGTAAAGACCATATTTTTTTTCCATTGGCCATTTTTTTTTATCTTCCCATGACAGTACATTTTTATTAAACTGAATAACATTTAACACAATCCGTCCGCTTTGGGATCTTTTTTTATCATCATTTCGTAGCAGAATTCTTAACCGAGGTTTGTCAGTCGAAATTATGTTTCAAGGTTAGTTATTTAAATGGCAGCTGTCAGTGATGTTGCTCGATAACTTGTTGCAATATCCTTGTTGTGAACTGGGAGTTGATCTCTTATATCAAATTGAAAAGAGAGACATTTATAACTGACAGATGAAACATGAATTGGTGTAAATGATGTACCAAGCACCTGTGGGAAAAACATTAAAAACCTGCGTCAGTCTACTTCGATGTAATGTGACAGACACAATTGTGTTTGCATGTGAATCCTACGCAAAGTTACATAAGGTGTCGGCACTGATAGTTATCTAGCTGGTGTGCCATCTATCTGTTTTAGTGCGAAGAGAGTTGGACTTGTTCAGCTAGTTTAATACCAAATTGACAGTATTTCGTTATTATAAATTTATAGGACAACGTACCTCTGGATAGATCTTCTTTTATCTGTTTACAGAAATAAATGCACATACCATTTTTTTTTTTTTTTTTTTTGGGGGGGGGGGGGGATGTCATGCTTTTGGCCAAATATCTGTTTTATCAAAAGAAAAAAAGCCAAGAAGTAAGTTTAAACTTACAGTTGTTCTATCTCAACAGTTGACGATTCGAATGCTTCCCTACCAGATCCACCACAACATGTTTCCAGTGTATTGATAGTATCACCCTACATTGCAGTGAAGTATATGCCGCAATGAAGTCGATAAAGGTGTCCAAAGCGTCTGGTCCTGATCAAATAAGCCCGCGTCTCCTAAAAGAATGCAAATCCTCTCTCAGTGAGCCACTCTCAATTTTATTCAACATTCTACTGAATAATTCGTACTTTCCTTCATTATGGAAAAAAGCAAATGTCTCCCCAATCCTAAAAAAACAACCCTCAAACACAGTCACTAATTATCGTCCGATATCGTTGATCAGCTGTGTTGGTAAAATATTTGAAAAATGCGTCTTTAAACGCTTGTGGCAGTTTTTGAGTGACAATAATGTCCTTAGTCAGTTTCAGTCAGGTTTTACACCTAGAGATTCAACCGTCCTCCAACTGACTGACAAATATGATGAATTCTGTCGCGCGCTTGATGAAGGCAAAGAAGTTAGGGTAGTTTTTGTGATGTCAGTAAGGCGTTTGAAACGGTACGGCATGCTGGTGTTATGCACAAGCTGGAGAGTATTGGTGTTTCAGGAGAACTACTTCTGTTTCTAAAATCTTATCTTGCGGATAGGTCGCAGCGAGTTGTTATAGCCTCGGAGTCATCGTCATGGAGACCCATCAGTGCCGGTGTACCTCAGGGGTCTATACTCGGACCCTTACTGTTTTTGATATACATAAATGATATAACCAGCGACTTATTCAGTAGTATACGCCTCTTTGCAGATGATACTTCCCTGTATCTAATTATTGAAAACCCAGAGCAAGCCTCGGTCATAATCAATCAAGATTTGGCCACAATCGAGCATTGGGCCAAAACATGGTTGGTTGAGTTCAATCCCAACAAACCTGAAAGTATGTGTATATCACGTAAAATCAATCCAGACACTCACCCACCCTTATATTTAGGTGACTCACAGGTATCGGAAGTTCGTGACCATAAACATTTAAGACTCATTCTAAACAGTGCATGTACATGGAATGACCACATTGGTCATATTTGCACCAAAGCCTGGTCACGTTTAGACTTGCTGAGGAGGCACAAATTTAACCTTGATCGCAGTGTCCTGGAAAAAGTATATTTTGCCTTTATTGGGCCTCTTCTTGGATATGCGGATACTGTCTGGGATAATTGTTCTGTGACCAATATCGCGGAATCTGAAAATACAGATTGCAGCAGCAAGAATCATCACCGGAGCAACAGTTAGTGCCAGTAAGGCTCTGCTATATTCGGAAACACGGTGGGAATCCCTGCAAGAAAGACGCCGTAAACATAAACTAATTCATTTTTTCAAAATGTATCATCACATGTCACCTCCATACATCTCCAACAAAGTTCCCCCACTTATCTCCGTAACGAATTCATCACGTAGTCTCCGATCTGGCCAAAACCACCTAGTTCCCTTTTGCCGAACGCAACTGTATCAGTCTTTTTGTATCCCCAGCGTTACTGACCAGTGGAATAAGTCGCCGTTACCTGTCCGTGAGAACTCATCATTGATTAACTTTAAAACGTTTCTCAGTGATGGTAACCAAAGACCCCCAACGTTCTACAGTAATGCGAAATCTCGCAGGGCTCAAATATACCATTGTAGGCTGCGGTTGCATTGTAGTAGTCTTAATTCTCACCTTTTCGACAATCATTTATCACCCAGCCCCTACTGTCAGTGTGGTGAGCGCGAAACTACTGATCACTTTTTCTTTCATTGTCCTTTGCTTTCAAACGCTCGAAATTATATGCTTAATTTACTCCCATAAGTAACAGATACATCCACACTTCTGTTTGGCTCTGAATTCTTGAACAACGAGAACAACCGCCTTATTTTCGAAGTGGTACATGACTTCATTTTATCAAGCAAGCGATTTCAATAATGCAGAAACTTAACAATACGCCCCTCCCCCCCCCCCCCATCCCCACTCCTCGTGGGAAACTCAATTGTTCATTGCACCAAACAGGTTCTGCTTAGCTAGTATAATAGGACCAAGTGACCAATGCTGGTGGTGGAATAGCCCTTCAGACGTTCCAACGTTCAACACCTCGAGGTTTACTTACGTATAACTCGCCACTAAATGAAACAAGCTGCCTACTTTCGATTTTCTTGAGTGTTAATTCTATTTAATTCTTTTTACGATTTTCTTGAGTGTTAATTCTATTTAATTCTATTTAACATACATTCAATCTGTATCCGACCCCCTGGTACGGATACTTGTATCAGGGGTACGATGTAAGCACGTTCCCTTTCCGAGAGTTCAATTCTTTTGGTTCCACACACATAAATAGTTCGTTATTACATTCGTCTGCATAATACATTCTCGACTATTGCCCAAGATATTATAGGATAAATAAATTATTATCAACTGTGCGGATGTGCAAGGTGTGTGTCGGAGTCTCGCTCTGGTTTCTGAGGACGGATTGAGGCTCGTCACCGACACGTCATGAACTACCCTTGGAAACCGGAGCGTGACTTCGTTGCGTGCTTTTTACATCAGCATAATATCTATGTATCATGTATTCAGGCTGATTTCATCTTATTATTTTCTTATTATTTAGTTTTTTTTCTTCTTTTTCCTTTTTCTTTTTCTATTTACCAGCATTCCTGTTCTTCCCTTCTCTTCTTTCTTTCCCTTGAATTTTAAGTTGAAGTTTAAACAGTTTCACATGTCGTTGTCCGGCGGTCGAAGCTGCCTTCCTCTACTCCGTATCTGTTCTGATGTGTCGATTAACTTATCGGCCACTTGATCTCCAATCGTAGCAACTAAGAGTAATTTAATATGCAATGGAGGGAGCGTCTCGGCCTCCGTGTGTCGGCATGTGAGCTCTTCATCTGATTCGTACCACCTACAGGAGTAAGCTCATAAGTTATTAGGGGGACGACTTACATAAGCTTTAAGCTTTCTGTCGAATCCCTCCTTTACACAGTAATCTACTTTCATTGTTTTGTGTATACTGTTGTATCTAGTGTTGTTCAGAACTTTTGTTACCCTACTGTTATTGTGAAATGTGTACACATGTCATTTAGTGAATAAATACTGTTTAAACTAACAGTGAATGGAGACTCTTCGAGATCAGGAGATGAAACAGTTTATTTTAAAATAAGAAAACCGACTGGATTTTTTTATAAGGTAAGTTATCGCCCGTTTTCGGTACTCATTGCCTTTAATTCTCCGAAAAACTAGTTCTGCAGTGCTAACACATGAGAGATAAGTGAATGATGGGTGACATGACGGAAAGTGTCAGTATTATAGTTCGGGAGATTGAGAAAGTGCCAGCGAGGTAAATTATAAAATAGTTCGTGTCGAAAATGCTGTGAGATTAGGAGGGAGCATAGGAAAGAAGTATCCATGGGGCGGGTTTTATGGTGGATCTCCGTCAGAGGACCTCGATAAATCGTCGCAAGGCCCAAGTATTATTATATTACACTTCTTGTACGAACGGTGGCAGTATCTGGATGCGCACGGTAGCAATCGAACAATAACTTGTCTTTCTGCACCTTCTACTGCAGCCACTCGTATAATATTTAAAATAAATAACTACGCCATTCCCTTAGAAATGAAGTCAGTTAGACTTGGGACGACCTAGCAACGTTCTAGTACCGGTCACCTTGGACAATTGGTTAGCGAGTTTCTAAATTTAACGGCCGGGCTATTTTGCACAAACATAATAACATCGAAAAATTATTTATCATAGAATCCATTTCGAAGATATTCAGGCAGAAGTGAAACTCTTAGTAATGCAGGTTTTTTCAGGACGTTAAATTTAGATTTTAACCCTAAAAGGCTAATTCTGACTTTGATTACTTTTTACTGCAACAAAACAGGTATCATCACATGCAGCCTTAATCCTTTACCCAACGAATCGCCCACATCCGCCCGCGAAATATGCAAATTCAGCAGTTGAAAAAAAAAATTTCAAAAAATTTCAAAAAAACCATATCATGTGACCCCTCGTTGGAACGAGCTCGTCGTGCTCGTTCCAACGAGGGGTCACATAATATGGTTTTGTTGAATTTTTTTGAAAAATTTTAAAAAATGATATTTAAAATAATAAATTTTGATATCGTCTGCGTTGGGTTAGGGACGCTTGCAGATTACATTCTAAGTACTTTGGCATTTGTTTCAAGGCACGTCTTGTCTCAAAATAGACAGCCAAGACATGCCTAGAAACGATAGCAAAGACGCAAGATTTATACTGTCAAAATGTAGCAAAAATGTATCAGAAAGGGTAATGTTTTTTATAGTTAATTTTGTTTGAATTCACATGATAAATTACGTCTCCGTTTTCAGGCCATGGGCGTGTACTTGTATGGAGAACTCAGCATATCCAGAAACCAGAAGATGAAAAATTTAGCTGAAGAGTGCTACAAGAATGTCTCTGAAGATATGGATATGGGGGTGCGCGATATCGTTCATCGAATGCTGTTTGGAACTGGACTATTGGCGTGAATGGTTAATAAAAAGGACACCTGGAACAATACTGTAGAACTTTTACAATTGTATTTTCTGGAATTGTATTTTCTAGATATAACGTTAAATGGGTTAAAATGAACCCATTAGCATTTTGAAAGATGTGGTAATTTGCCAGTTGGCAAATTGCCATATCTTTTGAAATGCTTATGATTTATTTTAGTCAGTTATATTAATAGGTAGAAAATACAATTCTAGAAAATACAATTGTAAAAGTTTTATAGTATTGGCGCCTGATCATGACTTGTCGCGAAATGTTTCAATTTTAATTTTTTTCCCAGACACAGGGCCCTTCCGACCGTACTCAAGGCAGTGCTATCAGATGCCTGACGCGGTAACAAATGAGACAAATGCGTCTCATTTAATATAATATATACTATTCAAAAAAATGTAGGGGTTATTTGATAAAAGTGAGATATATGAAGAAATATTTTTATATTTTCATCAAAAAGACAATTGAGGCATTGCACTGTGACATCTGGTGAATGATTTCAGCGATAATTGTGTGTCTGACAAGCACACATTCCACGCACTGAGCTGTAGAAGCCATGGACGGTCAGTCAGAGAATTTACCACATTCAGACCAAGACCTCAATAACTTGTAAATCCTCCTCGGTTGGCCAGACAAGCTCGGATCCGACGTGGCATACTCCTCGCCAATCGTCGAATATCAGCTTGACTGTTGTTATTCCATTTTTCCTGCAGTGCAGCGGCCAGTTCCTGGACTTTGGTGGGGGCTGTTGGCGTTGTCATAGGCGCCTGCCAAGCATATCTCAGACGTGCTCGATTGGTGAAAGGTCTGGACTTAGTGCTAGCCAAGGCAGTGTAGTGATGTTCTGCTCCTGGGGAAACTCTGTTACGACACGGGGCCCTGTGTTCTCTTGCATTGTCATCTTGGAAAATGAATCGACGGCCGTGACGTCGCGCAAATGGCACCACATGAGCTGCTAACATGTTGTCACGATAGTACTGCCCCGTGACACGCCCTTGGATGACATGTAATGCTGTTCTGCTTGTCATGGTTATGCCTCCCCACACCATAACCGATCCACCACCAAAACGATCGTGCTACCTAACGGTTACGTCATGGTATCGTTCGTTCCGCCGCCGCCACACTCTGTTTCGAATGTCGTGGAAGTCGAGATTGAACCTCGATTCATCGGAAAACATGACGTTGCTTGACCGACGATTGTCCCAGGGCTGTCGTGCTCTACGCCAATTACGCCTTGCTGCGATGTGACGTTCGGTCAAACGTGAAATTATTCGAGGTCGTCGAGCAGGCAAATTCCAGCTGTGTAGGCGATTTCGGATAGTCGGACCACTGACTCGCACATCTGTCGCTCGGTGCAGCTGCTGTCCAATTTCTGAGGCACTTTGATGGCGGTTACGTAATGCTGTGGGTCAGATGAAACGATCCTGGTTAGCAGTTGTCGCCCTTGGACGACCTGACCGACGTCTATCATCAACATTGCCTGTCTGACGGTAGCGTGACCACTACCTCCTAACCATCGATTGAGTAACATTGAGAATTTGAGCCACTGCAGTCTGTCTCTTGCCAGCTTCCAGCATGCCAACGGCACGTAAACGTTCGTCACGTGTCAGTCTTCGAAGACCTCAAAAGTTACGTTTCGACTAGAAACTATTGATGAACGAGTTTGCATCATGAAAAGAACGATGAGATGAGACCTCCGAAAAAGCCCGTCCAGTACCAATGAAAATTTCAAAACGTACCCCACGGACATTAACGCGGGGCTCGTGCAAAAAAACCTGCACGAAGCGTTCGTGGGTCGGTGACATTCATGATCCACACAAAACTTGGTAACATATTGATGTGTCCAGTCACGCGTATCCAATACCATTTTCCAAAAGTATCAACATCAGTTTGGATATCGCCTACTTTTTTTATGAGTATATGATGAACTAGTGGCTCCAACCAGGGGGCGCGGTGGCTCAGTTGGTAGAGGTGCAGGCAGCAAGCCGAGAGGTCCTCGGTTCGAATCCCACCTGCGGCAACTGCGTTGTGTCCTTGGGCAAGACACTTCACCCCGATTGCCTACATGGGGGCACGATGACGCTGTGTACTGAGGCGTACTGCACGTCGATGGTGCGCATGTCTTCAACCAATCTAACCCTGCCTGTGCTGCGGTGCAGAGTTCAGAGTTACGATGTTGGGGAGCTGACAGTTGCTCGTCGTTGCTCGGTGGTTCTCTCCGGGTACTCCGGCTTCCTCCACTCGTAAAACTGTCACGGTCACGATTAGCCATTGTGCATAAGTATGTGACCTTAAACACCAATAAATAAATAAATAATATAGCGGCTCCAACCGTCTCGGAACTCGAAGCATTGTCCGCGCAACGGAAATTTTCTAGCTGGACGGAATGACTGGATCACAGCCTCCCCATTTATATATTATATGGAATTTTCATGACCTTATTAACCCTTTACCTAACACGAAAGGCAGACGACAGTTGCAAACAAAATCCTTGAATAACTATTTTCTTTTAATTTTTACCTCAAAAACAAAGCTTATGACCCCTCGTTGGAACGAGCTGAAAGAGATCGTTTCAATGAGGGGTCATAAATTATGTTTTTGAGACAAAATAATGAAATGTGAATGGAGATTTTTGTGAATGGCACTGGCCAGTTTTGGCAGCTACGTTGAGTAAAGGGTTAAGTCCAGACGAGAACAGATCTTATTCTCTCCCAATGTTGCAGCTCTTTGAGCTATTTGGTGAGAAGATTTAATATTTTAATTTAAAAATAAACAATGACAACATCGACTTTCATATTATGGATGTAAGTAAATCTGAGCGACCTTGAACTGGATGCGAATAGTCGCCTGGAGTGTAATAACGGGCTACAGTGGATCTTCGTGCTAAATCTATAATTCCTGTGTTTCGAACGGGCCCGACTCGAACTCTTTTTTAAGTTATTTTAGAATTAGTTCCGTTAATATATTCACCAAAGTCCCTGCTGCTATAAGTCTGAATGATGAAAATATTAACTGATGTTCACGAAGTAAAGAAAATGGACTGTTTCGGTGTTTTTGAGTTGTCGTTGAGGGTACCGTTCTTAGAAACCGGGGTTTCCCGAGTTAAATTAAAACTTTATGAAGGAAAATGCGCGGAGATTATATCAACAGTCCTCACCAGGCAGTGTATACAGAACGTCTACAGTTTAAGGCCCTTCGAATCTCAAATTTTGGATCAAATCGAATCCCGAATCGAATGAGGCAGAGGATCTCCAATCCAATTCAACCTCGTATCGAATCTTACGGGTCTTAAGGTTGTAAATATTGCATATTTTTACAACAGTATATTGCCAGGCCCAACTGGAGTATTTGTATTGAAAGGGGACTCGTCTGTTTTGACAAGTCAAAAATTCGGAATATTCCGGAAGCGGAAACTCCTTGACTTCTGTCACCCGGCCTCCTGTACTGGAGGCCAAATGATAGAAGAGCTCAGGAGGAGACACTTACAAGGATTTTGAGAACATCTTGACGATTCAAAAATTTCGGATCAGTTCGACTCAACTCGAATCACATAGAATTCCTCGGGACGATTTTGAATTGAATCAAGTAGAATTTCGAAACTTCGCAGGGCCTTAGTATACAGTGATTGACATTCATAAGATGTAGCACTATGCATTATTGGTATTTTATTACACACCTGTTCTATGAAATCCCCATCTACAGCAAAACTGAACCACGCGGAAAATGAAAATCGGCTCCGCACACGTGTGGAACGGATATCGTTGACGGACTGTTTTTAAGCTGAAGCGAAATTTCGCTGAAACTTTCTACAAATCGTGCGCCGCAATTACAATTTATATCCCTAGCGATAACTCAAAATCCTCTCATGAGTTCCAATGTGTTCTATGTGCCAGAAGGCACAGAGAACACATTGGAACTCAGGGGACGAAATAGTAACACGGATTTCCCGCGCAAATTTGGTTGGCGATAAAATGTGTTCTCTGTGTTGATAGTTGCCAAATGAATTGCTGAGTGTCTTGATAATTGTGGTTTTTTTTTTATAGATGTTAAGGCGCGTAATAATCACAGGACGACATGCACGTGTGAATGGGTTAATCGATATGGCATTTGTGCCATCGCGTAAGGATAAAACTCGAGTCCTTCGGCCTCTCGTCGTGCCATATCGATTAACCCATTCACACGCGTATGTCGATCTGTGTTTAAACTGGAACAACTATTTGTTCCGCTTGTGAATTCTTGTCAGGTTGCTTGTGTTGTACTTAAATGACATCAGTAACGCTGAACCGTGTTATAATCCAAATACCTCAAATGTCCTGTGTTGTTGTTTTTTGTTTTTTGTTCGTTTGTTTTTTGTTTTTTTGTTTTTTTTTGGGGGGGGGGGGGTATTCGTTTTTCTGAGAAAAGGTTTTAGATTTTATTTTTTATTTCTATTTATATACAAAATAAATTAATGCGGAGTAATAAATGTCATTATTTTACGTAGTTCCCGAGTTGCTTCTTTGTTTCTAGAAATATTCTGCTCTTTTCAATTTGTTGTTTTACAAAGTCTTCAAATTAAAATGTTTGAAATGTGAATACTCTTAGACACAGCGGCACAGGCTGCATTAGCGTATCTTATTTTTCGCCAGCTGTCTATTTTTGTGATTTGATTGATCAGTTAACTGTGTTTGTGTTGAACAGTTTGGGAGCGTTCTCTCCTGTGATGGGATATAACCTGTAGTTTGGAATGAGGGAAAATGTTTTTTTTCTAATTATGTTTTAAACATTGGTGACGCTGGGCGTTATTGATCAAAGTAAAATCAAGACGTTGTATAAAATCGCGGCTAACTTTTTTTTATATATATATATATGACAATTTCAAATAACCCTCCAATAGCACTGGGGTTTGCTCATTAAATCTAGGTCGCTGAAAAAGGGAAACTTCCCTATTCTAAATCCGTATCGTGCATGCCTGTCTCAAATGACGCTCCGGTGGCGTCGCAAACGTTCAAACTTTTTTGAGGCGACCGTTTTACAAACTCGAACAAAAGATGATTTTCCGCTCAATATTATGTACAACCATTCCAGAATTTTTATTTTTTGTGTGTGTTCTCGCCAACCCGATGGAACAAGACAATCCAGATTAATTGATTGTTGTAATAATCCGTATTATATAACTATCAATGAATGATACACCGTGTTTTTCACTCATCGAATCCTGATCTCCGGATCACACTGGTTGGTCTTCCGATTCTGTATCAGATGGTTGGTCTCCAAACGAGGACGGACCTGGAGAACGTCTATCAAGTCCAAACAGATTACCAACCGCTTCTAAGTAATGCTTCGTTTGTGTAAATAAAAACACAATGATGTTAACCAATTTTATATGTACTTACCCCTGTCAATCACAATAAAATATCTTTGTTTTCTTACT
This sequence comes from Pictodentalium vernedei, assembly GCA_031216915.1. Classification (NCBI taxonomy): domain Eukaryota; kingdom Metazoa; phylum Mollusca; class Scaphopoda; order Dentaliida; family Dentaliidae; genus Pictodentalium; species Pictodentalium vernedei. The sequence goes on along the minus strand of CM062291.1, from coordinate 173,370,843 downwards.
TTATTGCTATTCTAATGTGTGAAGTTGACTCTGGTGTAGAAGATTGAAATACTGAAGCTGTCAACTTTGGAAACTTTGAAACGCTGTTTTGAGAAGCTCCATAGTTTTACAAGTGCTGATTGTTTGAAAATAAATGTAGTTCTGGCTACAACTGCATGCTATTTACCCGTATATTGATTTCTCGCGTGAAAGGCGAATTTCCAAAGCGGCATATAATAAACAAGTCATTATGGCAGTAAAGTGATTTTGGTTTGCCGCATTCCATGTCGTTGACGAGGACAGGTCTGCGGATCACACGAGCCGCCGAAGGCGGCAAATGTGATCCCGCGCTCTAACCCCGTCAACGAGTAACAGGTATATAGTAATATCTCCCAGCACCTACCCTGGATATTTTCCAGAACTTGGATTTGGTAGACGATTTAGTTTATTTAACTTAATTATTAACTATTCTTCGCTGATATTATTTACTGTTGTAACCAATTATCCCGACCCTGGCTCTTGAAAGTGTCGTTACAAACATTTAACTAACGACATTTTCCAAGTTCCAGTGCTAGATGTGATTCCCAACCACATATCATGAGCTGATGTAGGTACAAAAAGTTCTGAATGAAACAGTGGTAGCCCATGGTACCAATTATATCCGGAGATAGAAGTTCAATTTTTTGTTGCGATTATTGTCAGCAGTTTTTTTTTTTCAAAATCGCTAATATGCCGCCGGGTGCACATATATCACAAGCAAGTGCTCAAATTGTGATATGCCAGTATTTGCGTGGTGCTTATAGGAAGGGCATGGTTCCAGCTAAATCCAAAAGAAAGCGCCTTCAGTATTGTAGACTTGGTGGTTTCATGAATATAAATGAAAATATTGAAGGACCTAGTACACATCCCTGCAGAATTCCACATGACGTTCTTCAAATTCCCGACGTTATGTTACCTTTTACCAATACAGTCTTCATAATTTTCAGTCACATTTTGTTTTATCCGGTGTGACGTTGGAAGGATACGTTCTCGTTACAACCTTGGAAACGAAGAGGAATGCTTGTTTACTGTGGTAAACCAGCCCCGATTAGCCATTATGCACAAATATGTGACCTTAAACACCAATAAACAAATAAATACTGCGATAAACAAGTTTTGCTTTACTGGTAAAATATGACCAAGGACCAACCTCTGGGTTGGAAATCCTCTAACGTGGGCAGCACAGGTATTAGCGATTGGCTAAACTCGACTTCAACCTTATGTGCTGTATGAGACTGTCGAAGATACTAAAAAAAATTCCGTAAACACCAATAAATATATAAATAAATTCTCGTCACTTATCGCATTATAATATCCTTCAATTGGAGAACCACAAAAAAACAGAAGGAAAATGTCATGTTTTTTTTGATATTAGTTAGTAAACTGGGCCTTTTCCTGAGGCAGTAAGTCGCAGTGCTGTTACAAAAAGTATAGCTGATTCCGACTGAAATTTAAGTTACTGCTGGATGTCACTCGATTTGCACAGCACTGAGGGTGGTAGCAGATCGACCGACATCCCCCTTTTCTCCTACCCAACTTGCCACCCACTTCTTTTCTCTTGTTATTGTGTGGATATTAATAAATGCTATATTAATTCATTGTAAAGATGGGAGATTTTCCTGTGAGCATGTTAATGTATGTTCTATGCAATTGTTAACACATTGAAAGTCGCAAATGCAAACTATTATAAAAATGAGTGTCGTTGAATTTCTGTGAAGAACATAAACTACTAAGACAAAATACAACGAGGGTGGAGTACTTGAGGTGCGGAGATTGGAATCAACTAACCGAGTTGTAATTCTCGAGCTCCAAAGACACGAGTGACAGACAGTAAAAACCAAGCCGAGAAATAAGCAGTTTGTCATTTGCAGAATGAGGTCTCCAGAGGGTGAATTTGCGAATGCTATCCCATACTTTGGCCCAATTTATCCTCTGGGTACCTCTTTCTGTTTAGCCTTGAGACCTTGATTCAGATTGGGGTTCGCAGAGCGTAAATTTAGTGATGATACCCTGCTCTGCAGGGTAGCATCACCAAATCCCCCCTCTGGAGACCCCATTCTACAGATGACAGTCTGCTTATTTCCAGGCTTGGTAAAAACTCCAACACGGGTCGTTAATTCCGATTCTCTGTACTCTACCCTAGTTGTGTTCTGTATTTATACACGAGTCAATATGAATTAAACGAATGAGGCTGATACTTTAAAAAAAAACAAATATCACTTTCGGCGGTCTGTTTATATTTTTGTTTGACATCATTTTGTGACGAAGCATTTCATTCATGTCATAACATCACTCAGATGCGTCCTTACATGACGTTCTTACACGTAGGCGGATTCTACGCATACTTTATCTGCAACATTTCTTATCAACCTACCCACAATTGTTTACTACAGGCTTGTTAGTGGAAGTCCCTAACTCGGATAATATACTCTCTATTTTTGTCTTTCCCAAGCAATTTGGGAAAGAAAAGTAGTGTAAAGGCACCAAGAAAAAATAAGCCAAAACTGGGTCGAGTGCAACCGGCGCAGACCAGTACGGGATGCTCTCTTCCAAGTACAACTCCACGACTTCCGTTGCCAATGCGCATATGCGTCGCTAATGACTCATTCTTTTTTTTTTATCCGAGACACGTGAAAGATGTGTCTCCGCCATATGCATTATGAAACAGTGATAAATCAACTTGTCGATAATGGTTTTCCTGTGACTGGAATTATGGATCTGGCAGGACTATGTTTTATATGTTCTCGTTAATATTTTCAACCACATTCTCATTTTATATTATTTACTATTCCGTTTTCGCGAATGTTTTGTTTTCGACTTCGTGTCAACGCGGTGCGACAATGAATTTTTCGGTTGATAAATTTAATTGTTATTGGAGTTAGGTGTCAATCAGGGACTGTCTGGACAGGATTTCTTCACTCTGTTGAGGGCTGAATTTCTGGGGGTTTTTCGGTCCCTGTCGGCCGTCTGGGTACTGTCGTGTGCCCACAGGTTTTTTTTTCTGCCACCTTCTCTCGTAGTTGAGGGTGTTCTTCTACTTTCTGTTTCTATTGAGTTCACCCTTTTCTTCTACTGCTTTCACCTCTGTTATTTCCAGTTCGGTTACTTTAGGGCAATTCCTTTTGCCCTCGCCTTGGTGGGTACTCGTGTCCGTTTCTTCCGCACACGCGGGTGGTGTGGAACGCTGTCGTTTCGCCCCCCCCCCCCGACTCGACCACGTCTGGTGTGTTATACCCCCTCCGTGGGGGATGTGCAGCTCCCCCCGCACCCGCGGGGGGACGCTGTCGTTTCGACCCCTCCCCCCGCGACTCGACCACGTCTGGTGTGAGTTATACCCCCTCCGTGGGGGATGTGCAGCTCCTCCCGCTCCCGCGGGAGTGGGGAACGCTGTCGTTTCGGGCCGCTGGACTCGACCACGTCTGGTGAGAATTGCTCCCCCTCCGTGGGGGATGTGTAGCTCCTCCCGCACCAGCGGGGGGTGGGGAACGCTGTCGTTTCGGGGATTCCCGACTCGACCATGTCTGGTGAGAGTTATTCCCCTTCCGTGGGGAATGTGCAGTTTTTTTTACCGTGGTGGATACTGCGGGAGCTTTTGGACTTCTGGTGAATAGATGCCTGGTTCCGGGACTATGCGCCCTCTCCAGTCGGCATCTGAGGCTGTCACTAGGGTTGTGACTCCTTCTTTGGAGGCCGAGCTAGGTGGCTCTCTCCGCTTTTCCGCCAGTTCCAACAGCTCCCGTCGTATCTGCTGCTACTGCTGTTCCGTCTACAACGTCATTGGCACCGTTTAGCCGGCCTCGGCTTATCCCTGCAAGGGTCTGCAGGGATGTCTGTAGTGTGGTTGTGGGGTATCGGCCTCAGCCTTCCCCGACTTCAGCTCTGCGAAGTCGGAAGTGGCTGCCGACTGAACCCCCTACTGTGTCCTCTCAGCCGTTGAGCACAGTAGTTTTATACCTGCAGTGGTCTGCAGTGGTGTCTGGGAGTGTAGACGTGGGGGTATCGGCCTCAGCCTTCCCTAACTTCAACTCGGCAAAGTTGGAAGTGGCTGCCGACCGGACCCTCTACTGTGGTCTCTGTGCCGTCGAGTACCACACTTTTGTCATTGGCGTTTTCCGTCCACTCATTCTGGTCACACGGCCAGTTTTGCGGGACCAACGCCTTCTGTGCAGCCTGGACCATCTGCCCCGCAGAGGTCCGGGGCAACTCCCCCGAGTTCCCGCTCTGTTGATCCTCGGGGTGTGTCCTACCCCTATACACGTCTGCCCTCAGATGTTTTGGCTGCCGCCCGTCGCCCCGCTTCGGGTGTATTGGAGGACCGTGACCCTTCGCTGGTTAAGAGGGTCAAGTGTGAAGTCACTTTGCTGGTTCGTTCCCATGTCGAACCGGCTGGTACGGGCAGTGAGCTTAGGGAGGCCCTCTTCTTACTCAGGTTCTGCCCAAGAGCCTTCCCGTTGCTTCCAGCGAGGCAGCGAGTGGTTTCCAGGCGCCTCCTATGGCGCCGCCTCCCGGGATTGGAAACAGGCCGATTTCTGATCCCCCGGTGCCTACACCATGGGAGGCGTCGGTTGGTTTGCCCACGATGGGCTATGTGTCTTCCGAGGAGTCAAACATCCTTGATGTCGTGAGCCAGCAGTCTTCTGACTTGGGGGGCAGCTCTTGACTTTGTGTTTGGGTTCCTTCCGGATCTCAAACCATCCGACCAGCCGACAGTGTCGGCCAGGCCGCGATCATCGGTCGCGCGCCTACAGCCTGTGGAGCAACCTGCTTCTGGGCGTCTTCGACCGTGCCAGTCAGTACAGGTGGTTGAAACATTTTCAGCATTGGACTCTACGCTGAGTTCCAAGGCTATGTAGGCTCCGTTCTTCACCAGGGTTGACACCTTTTTGCCTCCGGTGCGTTATCGTTTCTACGATTTCGCCAATCCGTCAGTCTGCCAGACTTTGACGGTTTTGGATCAGGACTCCAATTCCCTCGGGCTTTCCAAGCCCAAGTCGGCCGTCATTCCTATGACGACCCTGGAGTCCATGTTCGGCTTATCGAGAGAAATGCTGGGTATGCTTTCTCTCTACGATCACGTCGTATCTGCTTCCAGAGGGTTTGACGATGTACAGACTCCTTTGCGTGTGCTGTCCAAGGCGCTCATGCATCTTACTCACACGCATGTCTGTGACACGGCTATTTTGGAACTAGTTCGAAGGGACTCTGTGCTGGACACAGGCCGATCCCTTCCTGGTGCAGCGCGCTGCTTTTCGATCTGCTTCTTTGGCAGGTCCGCCACTGTTCCATGGGTTCCGTGTCGATGGTCCGGGATGACATCCTACGTCATTCCTAAGATCAGCTGCTGCCTCGTCAGCTTGATCAGCCTTCTAGGGGAGGCAGGGACCATTCAAAGCAGGGACCTTTCCTCTGCGAAGCAAAGGGCTGATCCTTCTGCCACCGCTTCTATCTACTTCTTACTCATGGGGTAAGGGTACGCGCCGGCAGGCTAGAGGGAAGTCTCAGGATTCTTCATTCAGTAGAGGAGGTGGTTTCTCCTCTCGCGGGTCTCTTCGGGGCTCGAACTGAAGGTCCTCACCTCGATTCGTCCAGGTTGGAGGAAGGACAGCAGAGTTCGCAGACCGTTGGGCCACCATCACACCCGATCCTTGGGTGTTAGATGTTGTTCGGTCCGGGCTGCGAATATCCTTCCGAAGGCACCCCACTCTGTCCAGAGTGCCTCTTCCAACCACAGTTCCTTCAGACGTTTTACGTCGGGAGCTTTTGTCCACGGAGATAGGCAATCTCCTGGCCAAGGGGGCGATCGAGGTCGTCAGGAACATTCAGTCAGTGGGGTTTTATTCCCACCTGTTCTTGGTGCCGAAGAAGGGCGGCCGACTCCGACCGGTTATCGAACTGAGTATCCTGAATCAGTCTATCATTGCTCCCACGTTCAGCATGGAGACTTTCAGGTCGGTCTGCCGTTCCATTCTCCAGGGAGATTTCGCTTCCAGCATCGACCTGCGAGACGCTTACTTTCACGTTCCGATTCATCGGGTGTCGCGAAGTATCTCGGGTTCGCTTTTCTGGGGCGAGTTTACCAGTTGAAGGCCATGCCTTTCGGCCTCAACCTGGCTCCTTGGGCCTTCACCCGACTGATGTCGCATGTGATAGCCTTCCATCGCACACAGTCCAGGGTGACTACTTCGTCATATCGAAACGATATCCTCCAGAGGCATTCCAATGCTGCCTTACTGCAGTTGGATGTCGACTCTCTGTTGAGCTTGCTCACGTCGCTAGAATTCAGAGTCAACGACTAGAAGTCGGATTTGGTCCCTCCTCAGTCGTTTTGTCATCTGGGGATGGCCTTCCGCACTCAGTTCATTACGGTGGCGGTTCCCCAGGCCAGGGCTGTGATTCTCTCAGCTTTTGCTCTGACTCTGTTCCCAGTCCACATCCGCGACAGCACGGGGTATTCTCCGGCTGCCCGGTCTCTGTGGTTCGGTGACGGATCTCATTCCTCTAGGACGGCTGCGTGTCGGACCTCTCCAACACTTTGTGCTCAGTCGTTGGAGGCCGAATGTCGATTCTCTGGATCTGGTGCTTCAGTTACCAGAATCTCTTATCCTCACCTTATCCACTGGACGAATATTCAGTGGATCACGCAGGGTGTCCCGTTGGACTTACCCACGTTCTGACGGCAGATGTCAGCGATCTCGGATGGGGTGCGACGTTGGATCCTCTAGGTCTTTCCCTTCACGGGATGTGGGACCAGGATCGGGCATCTCCACACATCAGCCAGAAGGGGCTTCTTGCTCTTCTTCTGAGTTTCAGGCAGTGGATCCCTCACCTGTCGAATCATCAGGTCCTTCTGTTGTCCACAATTCGATTGTGGTTGCTTTCATTCGGAACCAGGGCGGCACGCACTCGGTTCCAGTGTACGAATTGGCTCGGGATCTTCTGCTCGCTCAGGATGTCAACGCCGGGGTGGTTGTTCGTCACATTTCCGGTCGTCTGGACGTCCTAGCCGACTCCCTGTTCCGACGGGGCAGGTTCTTTTCCACCGGGTGGACTCCACATGGCGGTGTTCCATCGATCTCTTTGCGACTCGTTGGAACCATCAGGTGGACACTTTTGTGTCCCCGTGTCCAGATGCTCTAGCTTTCGTCATGGACGCCCTGACCCTCCTTTGGGACGGTCTTGTTGGCTACGCCTTCCTGCCGGCTCCGATTCCGCCTCAGGTTCTCGCCCTGATATGAACCTGCAGTCGTCGAATCCTTTCGATCACACCCCTGTCGCCTCGGTGGGTGTGGATCACTCTGTTAGCGGTGGTTCCGGCATGTCTCCCTCTACGTCGCGACTTTCTTTGCCAAAGTCGCCCGAGGAGGTTTCAAGTTGATCCGACTTCATTGTGCCTTCGCACATGTCTTTTATCGGGTCCTGTCTCCTCCGTAGTGTTTTTTCGAGACAAGCAGTGGAGTTGCTTTTCTTCTTCAAGGAGGCACTGACTCACTCCACTGGTTTAACCTCTGTGGCTTAGTGGAAGGTTCTTCTGTCGATGGTGTACGATCGCTCTGTTGCTTCTGTCACTCCTTCGAACACACCTCTTGCGGAGTTTCTGGTATATGTTTGTTTCTGGGGGTCTCCAGCAATGGGTACAAGTCCATGCTTCGGGGACCTTTTTTCATATGTGGTACCGCATTGTTTCGACACTCGTCCTTGCCTCTCCAAGCTTGTTCAGCTCTTTTCCTTGAAAGGCCTAGGACTTTGCAGTTTACTCCAAGATGGACACTTTCTTGTGCGCTGTTCTGCTTGGGGGTGGGGGCGTTCGCGCCTTTATCCTGGATGGATATGCGTTTTCTCACATGCCAGATCTCTCCTGCATCCATTTCTCGATGGATTTGTCTTGCTATTCGTTCAGCTTCCGCACGTCTAGCTACTGGTGATTGTATTACCAATTGCTTTTACTAACTCTGTCATGTTGTCGAATGTTATACTGGCAGCCTACTGGAGAAATGCTACCTTCTCCATTTATCTGCAACAGTTGCAAGAGCCGACAGAGGACCTTTGTCCTAGGGGCCCTCTTTCTTCGGCTCAGGCTGTTGTCTATTCCAGCCATTCAGCTTTTTACAGGGTCAGTTCCAGCTCCATGCTGTTCCTGCCCTTTCTGTCTGTGCGTCGCACAGTACCATACGCCTCATCTTTCATTATCTTTTACTAATGTTTGTGATGCAATGGTTGATAAGCCTCGGGACCCCTTCCGTCTGTTCACGGTTCCAGTGCACTTGGGTTATGTGTAGGGTTGGTTGTGCGATTTCCTCCAGCCTATTGTCTATTCAGCCTGTAATAAACAATTGTGGGTAGGTTGATAAGAAATTTAAATTTTATAGTAAATTTCCTTTCTTATTATTCCAACCACAATTGTTTACATGGAGGCCCTCCCGTCTTCTTATACGGGTAACAACCCCCCCCCCCCCCCCCCCCCGCGCTGATCACATAACTATCACGTTGGCGGATTCAAGAGAATGAGTCATTAGCGACGCATATGCGCACTGGCAACGGAAGTCGTGGAGTTGTACTTGGAAGAGAGCGTCCCGTACTGGGTCTGCGCCGGTTAAACTCGACCCAGTTTTGGCTTATTTTTTCTTGGTGCTTTTGCACCACTTTTCTTTCCCAAATTGCTTGGGAAAGCCAAAAATAGAGAGTATATTATCAGAGTTAGGGACTTCCACTGTAGTGCAAGCCTGTAGTAAACAATTGTGGTAGGTATAATAAGAAAGGAAATTTACTATAAAATTTAAATTTCTCAGTGACTGTGTTGTATAGAGTAACGTTGAATACACACAATAATTCTAGAATAAAACCTATTTCCTCTGAGCTGTAGTTGAGAAAGGGCGATATCAGAAAGTTTAGAAGTAATTTTGAATTGGGCTTACACTCTAACAGATGTTTGCTAACGTACGGAATCATTCCTTGAAACAGTTCTTTTCACTAAAATTGGAAATATATGTGTTGTTTTCTATCGAAAAAAAGATCATTTTGGCTTCTGCAACGTCAGGCATTTTATTTTTCTTGTAAGTTTTCGAGTAGTCTCACTGGACTGGGGATAATAAAGGTTGCTTTGGATAAAAATAATACGATCTCGGATAACAGTGGGTTTCAAAGTTACCTTAACCTTTTACCCAACGCAGACGATATCAAATTTATTTATTTTAAATATCATTTTTTTTTTATTTCTCAAAAAATTTCAATAAAACCATATCATGTGATCCCTCGTTGGAACGACGAGCATATTATGTGATCCCTCGTTGGAACGACGAGCTCGTTCCAACGAGGGATCACATGATATGGTTTTGTTGAAATTTTTTGTAAAATAATTTTTTTTCAACTGCTGAATTAGCATATTACGCAGGCGGATGCGGGCGATTCGTTGGATAAAGGGTTAAGTAACTAAGTAAACCCGTGATAATCAGTGCCACCAAGGCTTGTATCCCCGAAACACCCCGTGGGAACTGCGGGGAGTGAAGCAGTGCTTGTTTACTGTGGTAAATAAGCTATGTTTTACTGGTAAAATAGGGCCCGGTAACCAATGCCTGAGATAGAAGTCCTATAAAATGGGCAGTGTGCGTATAAACGATTGGATGGACCTGACTTTGTATCCATGTTGTGGTCACGATTAGCAATTGCGCAGAAATATGTAACCTTCAACACCAATAAGTAAATAAATATTTAAATATATCCTAACCAGGACCGAAGCTGGTTGAGCTCGTTCCATTGAGGGATTATAAACTATGTTTTTGAGACAAAAAAATTTTTTTAAAAATAGTTATTCAAGAATTTTGTTTGCATGTGTCGTCTTCCTTTCGTGTTAAGTGAAGGGTTAAGAAGACAGCACATTGATACCGGATTGGCTAAACGTGACTTTACGCTTGTGTTGTGGTCATAATATAGCCATAGATACCGGAAGCGACCTCAAACAACAAAAATAGATAACTCTCAACCTGACTATCGTTGCTATTGGCAAGTGAGATGAAGGGGTGAAGTATTGGACCAATACCATATAGTTCTAGTTGCTGTAGATTTTGCAAATAATTTCCTTTTATAATTAAACTTCATAGTAATGTCGTTGTTGCCGTAGAGAATAAACAAAAAGGGGTCAAGTGAAAAACTATTAGAAACACCATATGGCGCTTGGCGATGCTGCACCATAAGCAAGTGATTTATAGACTCAATTCACCCCAAGATGGCGTCAGCTTAATCAACGCGGTAATTTCTGCCATTGATCACGTTTGATGACGTGAATTCACAGCATTTTGTAAACATTCAATATTTTTTGTCGCGAAAATGCGCTCATCATCAAGATATTCATTTTTAGCTCAACCTGACGAAGTCAGGTTTAGCTATTGCCATCACACGTACGTCCATAATTTACTTTGCCCCCCCCCCCCCCCCCCCCTTTGACACCCCCACCCCCACCTCGGGGGTCGTTTATGATATATGGTTTGAAATCATCTGCCTGATTCGATTATCGATTCGATTCGATTCGACCCGAAATTTGAGATTGGATGGGCCCTACAGATTGTGTAATTGGAAGTGATTTTATTAGCTCACCTGTCTGAAAGGGTGAACTTTTGTGATCACTCTCCGTCCACCATCCGTGAACATGGTATTCGTGACTTCTTCTCCAAACCCGCTGCACCAATTTCAATTCAATTTGAGGTGTTTGTTTGTTCGGACATCGCATTTTGATTTTGTTCAAATCAACTTGTCCCACCTTCTCGACATAGGGTGGGAGAAATGCTCCCAGTTTTTAAAAAAAAAAACTCTTCTGACTTGATATCTGGTATCGAGCTTCCCTTTGGGATGTTGAATAAACGAATATCGTAGAACAATATTTGTCTTTACAATGGGAGGGGCAAGATTTTGGCCCCCGTCCGAAATTAAATATTTTCTGAACCGATGAGCCGATTTGAGTGGTATCATTGAGTCATAAGTACTTGATTTATGCACACACAAAAAATTCTTGCATCCCCGTGGGAACTCCAGGAGCTAAAAATAGAAATATTTTCAAATCCCATATTTCCCAAACCGCACTGTTATTTGATTTGCTCCATCTTTCGGACCACTGGAATTGAACGGTAAAAAATGTCATCCGTTATGTCATAGTAAACCGTAAGGAAGAGGAGGGGGTCGCAGAGATGCGGATTCAGCATATTTGCGAAAATTTAAAAATTCTTCTCAAGAACCACCAATCAGAATCTTTTGATGTTTAGTATACAGCATCCACAGGGCGGGGGGGGGGGGCAAATACAAGTCTGTTAAAATTAAGCCCCTTGGTTCATATTTGGCCCAAATTTTTAACTTGGTGCATTATGAGAAATATCCTTTAAAGAATTTTCTTCTCCATAAAAAACCCAATCAGAATCGTTTGATCTTTGGAATACAATATCGTCATGGGGGGTAAATTCAAGTTTATTCAAACCGACCTCAACAGTTAATATTTGGGCTCCCTGCGGGAGCCCGAAATTTAACTTAATGCTATATAAGGAATAATCCTTGAAAATCATTATTTTCAGATCCACGGGTCAGAATCTTTTGATATATGTTTTCTAGCATCCTAAGGGAGGTCAGATTCAAGTTTGTTCAAACCAAGTCTATGGGTTGATATTTGGGCTCCCTATTTTACCAGTTTGCTTACCACCGTAAATAAGAACTGCTTCACTTCTTTGGGTTCCCACGGGGGTAAAATGGAAATGATTTCAACATAAGTAAAACTGGTTTTGACTACCACACAACTCGTTTTCATTTCTGAGCAATTCAGTTTCAAAGTTGAGGAATTTGTGTGACCCTGAAGTAACCCACTCGTCGCGTACTTGCGAACGTTTGTGTATGGATGGTAGTATATAGTGCGATAAAAGCTATTGGGGACAGAACACAAAACACTAGATAACAATATACTGGGATTTAAATATATTCTCACTTTTTAACGTAAAACAAGAAGCGAAGCCAGCGCTGAAGTTATGTAGAATGCTGAAGTAGACAAGATTCGAATATTTTGTATGTTGAAAGTCTATTTTCGAATCGAGTAGGCAGGCTATTGGGACCAAAATATATAATGCCACAGATTCTGTGATTATCGCAGAGCTTAATGGCCGGGTAAATTTAACCCTTCACCCAAACCGAACAAGAGACGACACTCACAAAAACATTCCTTGAATGAATAAACATTTTTATTTTTTGTCTCAAAAAACATAGATTATGATCCGTCATTGGAACGAGCTCGTTGAGCACGTTCCAATGAGAGGTTGCAAGCTATGTTTTTGAGACATAAAAATGAAACGATAATAAAATTTGAATGGCGATTTCTGTGAATAAAAATGTCCGTATTTTCCGTTGCGTTTGGGTAAAGGGTTAAGATCGTTCTTATTTCTATTGCAGTCGTTAGTCCCGTAACGTCAACACCACTCGAGATGCGACGCATTCTGTGAACATCTCTTAAGCCTACAGATATAAAATGTTGGGTATTTTTAGCAAACTGCATGTTTTGTTGTCTTCTTAAAATATCACTCCATGCGTATGGTTTTTCTGTTTTGCTTGTGGCTTGAAAATTTAAATAAATTACCGGAGCATATTGCCACTTCAGTCTTTTTTGTTTGTTCTCAGCTCTTTAGTCTGGAATAAGTTACGGTGAAGGGTGAGGCTACTTATAGGCATAGCCTGTTTGCCAAACCCTTTTCTGTTTATAGAAATAAAATATTTATTAAAAAATTGGTGAATGGACTTGAAAACAATATGGGAGAGGCATCTCTTCCCTCGAATGTATGACAGGCCATCATCATTCACGCGTTTAACGATTGCTTTTGGTGGATTCCATGTCATGCACCTTAACCCTTGAACTCAAGTGGTATCTACCATGCCAGTCCAATGGCAGCAATTAGAAGAGTACATATTCATTATTTGGGGTAGACCAATCAATATTTTCAACGTGCAACCTTGCAGCACGTTGAAAATATTGATTGGTGTTCCCCAGACATTTACTAAACATCCATCCCATTTAATGACGTTATGACGTATCATGTTCCTGGATGGAAAAGCGGCCGCTCGGATTCAAAGGGTTAAACTATTCTAACATGCTGTTCAATAATCATCGTCTCAGCAAATTGCTAGATTTTAACAGAATTACAAGAGTATTTCAAGCTAACTTTTATTTTCTTAACATTGATGTACTGTCGTGTGGTGCAATTATAAAATAGTTACACTCTGATTTCTTGAATGCCAGCCAGGCAACTCTTGATACTAATAAGACGTTTGGGGGTATTAGACCTTAGATTCTCTCTATCAATAGATTTTCCTCCTATATTATGTTCTTGTCTTGTACCATATTTCGGACAGGGAACGAACAATCATTGTTTTGAGCGACGTGTTTGCTTAACCCTTTACCCAATGCAGACGATATCAAAATTGATTATATTAAATATTATGTTTTCAAAAAATCAACAAAACCATATCACGTGACCCGTCAACATGATATGATTTTGTTGAAATTTTTGGGAATTTTTTTTTTTTTCATCTGCTGAATTTGTATGTTGCACGGGCGGATGTGTACGATTCGTTAGGAAAAGGGTTACCCCATCTATGCTTGTGCAGTGTCAGTTGTAATATTTCGTATCACTTTATAGTGAATGTAAAAGTCTCCCAATCGGCATTGTCTGTCTTCTAGTTCTACTTCATGTTCAAGCAAGGCTATATGAGCCTTGTAATATGTTCTATGAAAATCATATTTTAATGTGTATTTATCACAATGTATTATTTATTTATTATTTATTGATGTTTAAGGTCACATATTTATGCACAATGGCTAATCATGACCGTGACAGTTTTACGGGTGGAGGAAGCCGGAGTACCCGGAGAGAACCACCGAGCAACGACGAGCAGCTGCCAGCTCCCCAACATCGTAACTCGCGTTAGATTGGTTGGAGACATGTGCACCATCGACGTGCAGTACGCCATAGTACACGGCGTCATCGTGCCCCCACGCGGGCAATGGAGATGAAGTGTCTTGCCCAAGGACACAACGCGGTTGCCGCAGGTGGGATTCGAACCGAGGACCTCTCGGCTTGCAGCCTGCGCCTCTACCTACTGAGCCACCGCGCTCCCTATCACAATGTAACTTTATTGTAGACCTCCAGTTACTGAAAAGTTGCAGCTAACCGAGTGCTTCCTGTGTAAATATTAGGATGGTTAAAATCTCGTACCGCCTCGCTTTAATTGTATTTATAAATGCCATTCTAAATCAACCCAGATTTATACATCATAAAAAACAGAGCTCCTGGAGCTTATTCTTGTGATATAAAGATCTGTTGTTATTCTGTCTGAAGCGAGCTGAAGGTTCAGCTTGCTTGAAACACTAAGAGGGAATTCGAGTATCATTTTAGAACTTCGTACTTGTACTAACGCCGCACAAGTTGGGTTGGCAGCGGTTGAAGGCAAGAGCACCATCGGTGTGCAGAACGCCCTACCACACATTGCCACCGTGCCCCCACGTGGGCAATCTGACTTTAGCGTCTTTGCTAAGGACACAACGCAGTTACCGCTGATCAGAATGGAACCGTCGACCTTTCGGTTTGAAGTTTAATGCTCTAAGCACTAAGCCACCGCGCCCCGTAGCAATACAAGGAACATGAAGCTAACTATTGTTACATCTTATATCCTTCTTATCTTAACTCTTTCAACACTAATACCATGAATGGCATCGTCTTATGCACAATTGTCGACAGGAAAATGGACGAGTCTATTTTGTGTTTAGTAGGAGGGTTCAGTAATAATTTAATGCTACAGCCCTTTAGGGCTGTAGGATTAAATTATTACTGAACCTCCTTCCAAGTTTGGTATTTACTTTGTCGCCTGCTTGCGGAGGGCAACATTGTTTCACTCCAAATATAATGTGTACTGCGTTGAAAGGGTTAAGTTATTGTTTTTGATGGGATGTTAACGACCCTTTCAATGGCCAGGATAACCTCGTGTCAGACAGTTTTACGACTGGAGGAAGCTGTGGGGCGCGGAGAGAACAAGCGTGCAGCGCGAGCACCTGTCAGGTTCTCCAACGTAGTAACTCTGCACAAGCAAGGTTAGCAGCGGTGCAGGAAAATGTAACATCGGTTCGCAGAATGTCTTAGTACAGGGCACCACCGTCCCCTTACGTGGGAAATCTGGATAAAGTGTCTTGTCAAAGGACACACAGTGCTGTCACCGCAGCGGTAGGGATCGAATCGTGGACCTTTCGGTATGAAGTCCAATGTTCAAACCACTGAGCCACAGTGCTCCCCGAAAGGTTAATGTGTTAATTGAGTGATATACAACTTGAAACTCACTCTGTAATCACGTTTTGTTTCATTGTTATTACATGTGTGAAATTCTGGTGTTATAGAAATCAGATGGGTTGTAAGAAAATCAGATTTTCCATCTTCCTGATATCGATAATAATAAATTGGATTAAACCGGTACACCACTCTCTGAGACTACAATTTTGAACCACCAGCAAGTACGCGCGATATTTTCTTTTTAAAACAACGTTGGAACAGTACAAATTGTATTGAAAAAATTTCCACTTTCTTCGATGAAAGATCTGTGAATTGGTCCCAGAAGCGGCATGCTCTTTAATTGGATGCCCAATGGTGTTTGATTTGTATGTACTATAAACATCAGATGGAGGACTGCCTCATCTTGAGAAACTTCGATGGGAAGCGACTTCTCTTTTGTATGAGGAATATTAATAACTCGCCAATAGTTATATGTGGGAACATGCTACTTTTATTTTAAATGAACGCACCACTGACATCTTTTAAATGGGTAGGATCACGTGTCTTCTTTTCTATTGAAATGGAGGTGCGTCTTTGACTCGGCTTTGATTTCATAGGGGGGGGGGGGCGTGTTTTAACCCTTTACCTAACGTAACGGCCAAAACCGGCCAGCGCTATTCCCCAAAATCGCCAGTTAATATTCATTATATTTTCACTTTTTGTCTCAAAAACATAGGTTATGACCCTTCTTTGGAACGAGCTCGTTCCAAAGAGGGGTCATAACCTATGTGTTTGAGGCAAAAAATTTAAAAAATTAGTTATTCAAGAATTTTATTTGTAAGTGTCGTCTTCTTTTCATGTTAGGTAAAGGGCTAACCGGCACATGATCAGTTACGTTCTTATGAAGAAGACCGTTTGACTTTGCCAAGACATGCACTAACACGATCTTTGTTTTTTTTTCAGCGTGACATGTAGGTCTTTATAGAGACAGGTGCAATTTTTGTATTGAAGCTATTCGTGTATGTAAATGATGCACATGTCATGTTAATGAAGATTATACTACTTTTGTCCCAATTATATTTTTGAACATGAAGTGATTTATCAAGAGAGATGCTATATATTCCAACCTTTTCTTGGTCTTTATTAGTTTAGGACCTATCTGGTACATTGGATACTCCGCGTATTGTGGCAAACCATATGATCTGTTGAGTTTATATGAGCCCGCCAGACCTGGTTTCAACTTTTACAGACTTGAGATCATATTACTTGGAGGGGTGAGGTGTTGAAGTCTGTGGAAAGAGATAGACCGGAATGATTGAACTGTTTTGGCCCAAATGGATAAATGTTAACAAATGTCCACATTTTGTCTAGACTAATAGATAATACAAAATATAAGGTTTCACAATGTGAATCTATTGTTGTTTTGTGTGACGGTTGTTGATAGTGTCTTGGTAAGACAAGTTCAATAGAGTATCTGCTAGGTGTGGTTTTACTCTGGGCATCCTGGGAATTTATCTTCCAAGTTATTTCTCTTTAGGCAATAGCTATGTTGTTTGTTGAGTACTTTGTAAATTTCCATTGATTCATTACCCCTTACACTTCTGGGCCTCTGTTGGAACAGTGCAACATGCACAGCTTGTGACGTATTTCGCACACTTTGAACTCGGCTTCCACTTCTGACGCACGACGTGCACAGTCCACGTAACCTGGGACACACCTGTGTGCGTAACAATCTGAAATAAGGAAATAATAATTGCTGAAGATTGCATCACTCAATTCTGCACTTTGGAAATCGGCGAGGACGTCTTTTTTCAGATTATATTGTACGAGCCCCACTATGCCATTTGTAACAGAAATGATAATGCATAGTTTACTTTTCAGCTGCGTTAGCCTTTCAACCCGCTGTGCATAAAATTTTGCGTGAAGAAATAATTGGAAGTGGACGAGCAGACGATATAAAGAGCAAACAGTCTGAAGCGAGGCTCAGCAATAATTTAATCCAACAGCTCTTCATTATTACTGAACCTCCCAACAAACCAGGATGGTTTCGTCCATTTCGCCGTTGACACTATTGATTGAAATGATACCTAACAGGGCGCCAGTGTTGAATGGGTTGAGAAAATGTCTGGTTCAAACAAAACTTGTGATTTCATACGGGAGTCTTGAAAAGCTTCAAATACAAACAATGAATGTACTTTTTCATGTAACTCCTCGCATGTTGATGGCGGTTATTCCTACTCAAAGCAGCTCTTCTCTCGTCATTAGAATAGGTATAATGTGGATTCTTGTGTAAAAGTTTTATTATTTTACCATGTAAACTCAATTTTTTTTTAGCCTTGCTCCCAGGGACGTAGCTAGCAGGTCTTCAAATGTGGGGGTGGGGGTCAGTAAGCTTTCTAACTCGGGGTTGGGTTCCCAGCACGACACGCCGAAGACATGCCTAAGTTGGGTAGATTTTGAGGGGGGTATGGGGATACCCCCCCCCCCCTCTCAAGGTCCGGGCCCGAAAATTTTTGAACCCCTGAGATTGAATCTGAGCCCTCCCTCTGGCTTAAATCTAGTCATTTTATCCACAAGAAAAATGCTTTTTCCCTGGTAGTTCCATGAGTTTTCCCTCACACTTACAAGGCTACACAAGGACTATAGACTGACAGCTATTGGGCCAATACCTACTTCTTCCAACTGACTACTCCGATTTGGAATAACGGAACGATAAATTCGAAATCCGGACCGGTCACAGATTCAAGTTGCAATTACGGAAAGTTCTGTCAGCTGATTGGAAAAGTGGGCGAATTTGATTGAAAATTGGAAAATTGCTTTGGCTCTGACCCAAAAAATATGACGAAAAAATTAAATTGATATTGAATTTCCAACTTTTGGAATTTACATCACCGAATTTCCAACTTTTGAAATTTTAAGCGATAATTAGCTACGCCCCTCTCTGCTCCTTGAGTTGGATGTTCCTAAAATTTTTCATCAAATCCAGTCGTGCCTGGTACACAACAGTCGTGAATGGATTAATGAAATTTTGTTTTTAATTATTCTGCAGCCATGGTATTAATGACTGTGAACGGAAAAATAAGCTTTCATTTATTCAGATGTCTCAGATTTATCAAATAAACCCCTTTTTTTAAAGTTGACTCGTGTCATGTTCTTCAGACAAGAGTTTGACAAAAGAAGTATATTTCATTGTACTGAAAGCCTGCCAATGTCTGCACACTTAAAAGTAATGGATGGTAAATATTCTTCGCAGTTTGAAGTTTCGACATAGTACGACTAATAGTCTCTAATGTAAACATTGCTGCAGAACAAAGACAATAATTAATTCAGCTGATTCCAATGAATAAAGAGAAGCATACAATCAGTGAATATAATTTTGACACAAGGATTAGTAGTGTTCAATAATTTTAATCGGTGATTTCAAATCTCAGTTCGAGAAAACCTCACTATCGTTAACATATAGGTTTAGTCAATTATTTATTGGTGTTGGTGAGTGGGTCCTATTTTACCAGTAAAACGGGGCTTGTTTACCACAAGCACTGCTTCACGTCCCACTGGGGTATAAGTTTGTATTAAATCAAGACTCACACCAGAAGTATCACACATCTGAACGCTCGCACCGGTCCAGTGTGTAAAAGACACTAACTGATCTCTGTCCAACTGGATTTCTGGAACGTCAGCGAAAAAAGTCGCCACTCAACCCCCCCCCCCCCCCCCCCCACACACACACACGACCATCCCACAGATGGCATCAAGCCAATCAACGCGATAACTACTCCCAATTCAGGACGTTTGATAAGGTGAAAGCTGTTACACACGCTTTTGTCAATAATAACTAAACTACGAGCCAATACTATAAAATCTTTACAATTGTATTTTCCAGAGTTTGTATTTTCTGTTTCTGGAAAATACAATTGTAAAGAATTAATTTACTGGGAGGTAAATTGCCACGCCTTTAAAAATACTAATGCTTCACTTCAGCTATTTTTATCCACACGTTCAGAGGCGGACTGGCCATAATTTTCACCAGGAATTTTCTCGTGGGGGGTGGGGGGGGGGGGGGCGGCTGGGGCACCAAAAATGATGCAGCCCAACATGATGCATGAAATTTTGTGAAAATGTATCTGATTGCATAGATTGCCGGTTTATTGAAATGCTCTCTGAGTGGACTGCCATTGTATACATTTCGATATACCAGCAGTCTAGTTCGCATTTGATCGCTCAGATGCAAGGAAACGGCGTTCTGTTAGTCTGAAAAATAAAAATTTTCGCCCATTGGGATTGGGGTCGAACTATGGTCTACTAGATGGGTCCAAGAACCCCCCCCCCCCCCCCAATCTCCCCGCAACCATTTTTTTTCCGAATGAGCGTCGAAGATAATATTATTATACCATTCGAAATGCCCTCTGGGTGGACTGCAACTGATTGCAGAGAAGCAACGTTCTTTCAGTTCAAAAAACCTAAATTTTCTGAGGGTCCCCACCCCCCCCCCCCCTCCCCTCCCGTTGCATTTCCCGGTAACTTTTCGTGGCCCAGTCCGCCCCTGCACACGTTAAAAATGCAATTCTAAAAACTACAATTGTAAAAGTTTTGTAGTATTGGTCCGGGTTGTAAATATTCAATTTGTATAACCATGAAAAATGTGCACATCATCAGTATATCCATCATTCATTTTTCGCAGACATCAAAGAATATACTTTAAAAAGCGATTGGAGATTGCGAAGCGTGGAGAAAATTTTTTGTCGTTGGTCATTGTTTATTCATACCCCCCCCCCCCCCCCACCCCACCCAAAAAGGAAGGCTGCAGTTGAAAGTGTGACTTCGTACATGAAAGTCAAAAAGCATTGAAGCATATACAGATTATATGAACATGTAGACAATTATATTATTTGTATTTTTAAGTTCATAAAAAAGAGAATGTGATAATATTACATACATAAGTCATGGTCCTAGCTTTTAACACAGGAATCTAAATTAATAGAAGATCTGTGAAGCTGCAACTGCTTGAATTTAATTTTCTTTTCATTCTTATCGTCAATGTGAAGCATGAATTTCGCCAGGCATTGTACTGATCCGAGCCTCTGATGTGAGAACTCTAAATACTACCCCACTACGGCACCCAATGCTCTACCACAATATCAACTGAGCTAACGACAGCTCAGGGTTGAAAACGTTCACACTCGTTAACACCCAATATAAATTAACGGCACTATTCTTTCTTTGAAAAACAAGGGCAATGAGACAGATGCTTCCCGAACGCCAAGGGTTGCTATACCCCCCCCCCCCTCCCCCCAATGCCAAGCATGAGTTTTCAGTCATTTGTCTTTGTTGATATTGAATTAATCAACATCTTATCTTCTCTCCATCGAACCATAGCACTAATACAGCTGACCACCAAATGTGTCCATGGGACACTAATGTCCCCGCTTTATGATAAACTATATTCTAGGGGTTAACAAAGTCCAAAAGGGGTTAACAAAGTCCAAAAAGGGGTCATAACTCAAATAAAAAAAATAGCGCACCACACTCAAAATCAAACCCGTCTGGTATATTGTCCACAGTAAGCTATAGACCATTTGTGATTGAAATCGGACACATATAACTCAAGTTACCACTCTGAAACCAATATCAACATGTCTTCTTAGTCGGAAAAGAGCCATAACTCTGCCAAAAAAATATCGGACCAGGCCCACTATCAATCTCAACCTGTATTATGTTGTTATAAACCTACGTATAAAATTTTGTTTCATTTCGTTCAGGCAAACTGAAATTATCGTCCGGAAACCAATATCAACATGTTTCTTAAGTCGGAAAAGGGTTATAACTCTTTCAAAACTATTGGACCCAGCCCACTATCAATTCCAACCTGTATTATGTGGTTAAAAACCTGTGTATACAATTTTGTTCCATTTCGTTCACTCAATCTAAAGTTATCGTCCGGAAACCAATATCAACATGTTTTCTAAGTTGGAAAAGGGCCATAACTCTACCGAAAAATATCGGACCGAGCCCACTATCAATTCCAACCTGTGTTATGTGGTTTTAAAGCTAAGTATAAAATTTTGTTTCATTTTATTCACTCAAACTAAAGTTATCGTCCGGAAGTCAATATCAACATGTTTTCTAAGTTGAAAAAGTGCCATAACTCTGCCGAAAAATATCGGACCGAGCCCACTATCAATCCCAACCTCTATTATGTGATTATAAACCTAGGTATAAATTTTGTTTCATTTCATTCACTCAAACTAAAGTTATCGTCCGGGAACCAATATCAACATGTCAAAGTTGGGAAAGGGCCATAGCTCTGCCAAAAAATACCGGGCCATGCCCACTATCAAGTCCAACCTGTATTATGTGGTTATAAACCTATGTGTAAAATTTTGCTTCATTTCGTTCAGTCAAACTAAAGTAATCGTCCGGAAACCATTTGTTTCGGACTGACGACAGGGCGGCGACTCTATCCCCTGAAAAACTTCGGGGAACACAAAAAATCAAAATTATGCCTTCACTTTTGTGTTATCCATGGCGAAAAATCAGTTCATAAATGTAACTATATTTTAATGTGGATTAAGCGGTCTCTCTGTTACTTTATGTTATTTGGACAGAATTTCTTGGCTTTCTTAAATAGTTTTATCACAAAGTTCTAATTCAGCAACCTATATGTAAAGAAAAACATTCAATTATACAACCTAAATATAAAGAAAAATATTAATTGCCAAAAACGCAGGATAGACAAACAAGACCCCACACCCCGGGGAAATTTTATTCTGACGCGATTGTTTACTTTTTTGTATTTTAGTTAAATTGTTTTATTGATCTTGTGAGCATTATTGTAAATATTATCAAATTTGTATCTTGTCATATAAGCATTCTGCCTCACTGTTGGTGGCATACTGCTTCAATACACTATCTACCTATCTATAAAGTGAATGATTACCAAAGTGTTTATCAAATAATTCATTTATCTTTATTACCACTCCCAGGAGGGTTGGTGATGTGTTGAAGTTGCCAAAAGGGTCGCCAACTGTAAACCCGCGTTTACAGCTTCATGATTTCCAGTCACCACTCAAAAGTGTACACGTCACATCTGCGTTTCACATTTGGAGTGATTATGTCAACTATCTACCCCCGGGGAAAGGAAAACTTTCCGGCAAACGACATTTGTTCCGTGAATTGTCAAGGAATAACGTTCCACATTATGTAACATGTCCTTTTGGACAGCAACTGGAATAGTCCATATTCATCACCCATGGCAAACCATTCAATAGTTTCAACGTGCAGCCTTCTGGCTGCACGTTGAAAGTACTGATTGGTTACTCCCCCTCTCGTCCCCGAGCTCAAAGAGCCCGTTCCAGTGAGAGGCAATTTGCTATACTTTTAGGTAAATTTTTAAAAAATAAATAAAATTTGAGAATAGAGCTTGGCGGTTACGAAGGTTACTTTAGGGTTAAATTCTAGAGGCCTATTTTCATTTGCACAAGCATTATGTGTACCGGATTGAAAGGAGTACCGCGTCCATTAGACAACAGTTTATACCCTGTTCTAAGCATTTGCAAGAGAACACTGTCAACAAAGATACCCCCGCCCCTCTTCCATATCTTAGAGGCTTATAGAGCGCTCTGTCTTTTACAAAACCTGAACTAGCAAACCCAAAGAATAGGAAAACTCACACTCCATAGATTTCTGAGATGATAGATACTTACTGAAGATTTCTAAAGTTTCTTCACACTTAGGATTTTCTTGGTCTCGCGGATCTGAAAGAGACAGCAAAAATACTTCGCTCAAATATTTTATCAACATGTTTTCCATCACTTCTAAATATTTTTTTTAACTATAAGCGGGTTGTGAGTTTTTCGATGCAAATGGGATAATGGGATGTATCATATAATACCGTTAGCTACTGGAAAATGATACACCGTATGTTTATGAACACAACCCAATAGTTTTCTACCCGGTGGTAACTGTGCTTCTCTTCTATAACCTTCTCTTCTAAAATGCATTACCAGAATGGCGTGTAACAGTAAACATACTCTAGTGTCAACCGCTAGAACGCCTTGCGACAGTGCGAGTATATACTAGCGTTGTGACGACAAAAATGGGCTTAGCAACAGACCACGACTCAGGTGAACCAGGGTGTATGTGTGGGTGTATATTGGGAAGCGATTATGTGTGTGGGGAGGGGGTGAGCGAAAGGGTGTGTGTGTGTGAAGATGTAGGTGTGTGTAAGGGGCGTCTGGTGTATGGATGTGCCAGGGTGAATGTGTGTACGTGTGCTTTCTCTATCTCGTGGGTTCAGTTCACTACTTACAAGCTCAGACGTTTTAATTCTTTTATTATTTCAATATGTTGTTTTTTTTCATTATACTAGTTTTTCAAGCCATACCATTTTGTATCACATTTAGTTGTGCTATAAATTATTATTATTATTATTATTATTATTATTATTATTATTATTATTATTATTATGGGGTTGTGAGGCCCCTCCACCACAACCCTCACGCGCCCAATAATTTCTCCAGTTGGGATACTTCCATCATAACTGGAGACTATTCTCTTGCTGGTAATCATGTTCTAGATTTGATATTTAAACTTGTGGCACACACACACACACACGATGCAACCCTTTGAGACCGAATTTAACCACTTTTAACCCTATTTCTCATTAAATTGAGATGTTAAAACGAGAACAAAATGTTGACTAATTATAACTTAGCAGATCGTGTGGTATTGTATGATCAATAGCTTTCGATAATAAATCATGAAAAACAAGAGCGCACGTATCGCTGAAGCAACACAATGTCCCCTACCGGACTAATGAGCATTAATAATTATACAAATGTTATAACCAAGATGTGATAAGCATGAATTCCGTTGAAGCGTTTCTAAAAAAAAAGTTCGGAAAACTGATATTTTGGCACTTTTCCATATTTCCAAGGGTCGTAACTCACACAAGAATAATACAATCAGCATGAAACTCAAACTTGATCTGTAAGTCATCGTTCTACAGTAGATTACCAAGAATGAAATCATTCGGTTGAAGCATTTCCAAAAAAACTCCGGAAAACTAAAGTATGACTGACAGACTGACTGACAGACTGACGAATGAATGGACAGAGTGCAAATGAAACTTGATCTGTAAGTCATCGTTCTATAGTAGATTACCAAAAATGAAATCATTCCGTTGAAGAGTTTCCAAAAACAGTCCGGAAAACTGATATTTTGGCGCTTTTCCATATTTCCAAGGGCCATAACTCACACAAGAATAATGCAATCAGCATGAAACTCAAACTTTATCTATATGTCATCGTTCTACAGTACGGTTACCAAGAATGAAATCATTCGGTTGAAGCATTTCCAAAAAAACTCCGGAAAACTAAAGTATGACTGACAGACTGACTGACAGACTGACGGATGGATGGACTGTGTAAATGAAACTTGATCTGTAAGTCATCGTTCTGTAGTAGGTTACCAAAAATGAAATCATTCCGTTGAAGCGTTTCCCAAAAAAGTCCGGAAAACTGATATTTTGGCACTTTTCCATAACTCACACAAGAATACGGCAATCAGCATGATACTCAAACTTGATCTGTAAGTCATCGTTCTGTAGTAGGTTACCAAAAATGAAATCATTCCGTTGAAGAGTTTCCAAAAAAAACTCCGGAAAACTGATATTTTGGCGCTTTTCCATATTTCCAAGGGCCATAACTCACACAAGAATAAGGCAATCAGCATGAAACTCAAACTTGATCTGTAAGTCATCGTTTTATAGTAGTTTACCAAATTTGAAATCATTCCGTTGAAGCGTTTCCAAAAAACTCCGGAAACTGATATTTTTGTGCTTTTCCATATTTCCAAGGGCCGTAACTCACACAAGAATAATGCAATCAGTATGAAACACAAACTTGATCTGTAAGTCATCGTTCTATAGTAGTTTACCAAAAATGAAATCATTCCGTTGAAGCGTTTCCAAAAAAACTCCGGAAAACTAAAGTGTGACTGACAGACTGACAGACTGATAGACTGACAGACTGACAGACTGACGGATGGACAGAGTGCAAACCTATAGTCCCCTCCGGCGATGCCCTGTAGGGGACTAAAAAGAAACACATAAAACCTGTACCTGAGAGTGAGAGCAGGACTGCTGTATTTATTTTAATATTTTCATTCAATAATTGCCATTTCTCGAATTTCTGTCGAGGGGGGGGGGGGGGGCTGTAAATGTGAACTAACGTACTGGCTGAGTCAACTGCAAGGTGCAATCCTTTGTTATGCCCCCGAAAAAATTTTTCGAGGGGGGTATATAGTCGAGGTCTCCGTCCGTCCGTCCGTCCGTCCGTCCGTCCGTCCGTCCGTCCGTCCGTCTGTCCGGGCCAACATTGGGGGTTTAGGGGATATTATTATTAGGGGCTACCTCCAAATTAAGGTAGTGTTAGGGTTAGGGGTGGGGTTAGGGGTAGGGGTAGCCCCAGAGTAGGGCTTAAGGTCGTGGAGGGTTAGGTCCCGGGGTAGGGTTGGGGTCAGGGGTGGGGGTTTTAGTTTTAGTAGCCCCTAAACCGAAAAATAGCTCTTAATCCTATTGGTTTGGCTAGGGTGGGGTTGGGTCAGGGGTGGGGTGGGGGGTTAAGGTTAGGGGTAGCCCCAGAGTAGGGCTTAAGGTTGGGGGTTAGGTCCCGGGGGTGGGTGGGGTGGGTGGGGGGTAGGGTCTGGGGTGGGCTTTTAGGGTCAGGGTGGGGTAGGGTAGGGTTAGGGTGTGGTTTTTGGGTGGAGGGGTGGGGTTAGGGTTAAATAAGGTTTTGGACATACAAAATGTTTTTTTGGCAGCCCATAAACCCGAAATGTTGGAGCGTCCGTACGTCCGTACGTCCGTCCGTACGTCCGTCCGTACGTCCGTCCGTACGTCCGTACGAACATTTTGTATTATAACTCGAGCATCAGTTGTCGGATTTTAATGTTCTTTGGTATGGTGATAGGGCAGCTTGGGGGAACGGATGCTCTTGTACCTGTAGGGAAAGTGCTGTCCGATTTTTTTTTTTTAGTCCACTATTTCTGTACTGCCCAGTGCTTGGTGGGGAGGCTGCATGTCATTTTAACCTACTACATATCGGTATAACCATATAAATATGGATGCCAATTTCAAATTTATTCTTACTGGCCAGTGTCTTATAGGGGAAGTGCTGCCCAATTTTTTTTTAGTCCACTATACCAATTTTTTCTAGTCCACTATTTCTGTACTGCCCAGTGTTTGCAGGGCAGGTTTGCATGTCATTTTAACCTCCTACATATCGATATATCCATATAAATATGGATGATACAAGAATCAGTGTTTTTTAATTCCGTTCTTTCAAAGTTGTTTGGATGAACCATTTCTCTTCAAACATTCAGAAGTTATTTATTTACGTGCAAGTCCGACTTTGCTACCTTCGGGGGCATCAGCACTCGCGTTAGCGTTGCTCTTATTTATTTATTTATTTATTTATTTATTTATTTATTTTTATTTATTTATTTATTTATTTATTTATTTATTTATTTATTTATTTATTTATTTATTTATTTATTTATTGAGATTAACGACATTTTTGGCAGCCAGGATCACCTCGTGTCGGATAGTTTTACGGGTGGAGGAAGCCGAATTACTCGGAGAAAACCACCGAGCAACGGCGAGCAATTGTCAGACTCCACTGCGTACTAACTCCACAGCGTACTAACTCCACAGAAGCAGGGTTAGCATTGGCTGAAGACAGATGCACCATCGACGTGCATTACGCCTTAGCGTTGCTCTTGTTGGAGTTGCTGTTAGCTCGGGTGGTATGGTTGCAAAGCATTCATAACTAGGCTTTTCAGTCCCATGGACTCGGAATTGACTCTCTTCGGGTCCACAAGTTTCGAAAGACTTTAGAGTTTTACTAATACATTGATTATGAACGCATAAAAAATTAGAAACTGGCCATACGCTGTTGAGTTTTTAGAAGTTATCAAGAGGATATACACTGTTAATACAAATACCTGGCGTCAATACTATAAAACTTCTACAAATGTATTTTCTAGAATTGTTTTTCTACCTATTAATATAACTGACTAAAATGAATCATTAGCATTTTAAAAGATATGGCAATTTGTCAACTAACAAATTGCCACATCTTTGAAAATGCTAATTGTTCATATCAACCCATTAAAGAGAAAATCCATTTGTAAACGACATGCCTAATTTTTTTCATTATTTCTAAGTTTTTTTTTTGTTTTCTGTGTATAGAACTGTAATCCCAGTCATTTGGGGCAAACAGGAGTTGAATAAAGTAAAAAAGTATTGGCCCCACTGATAACTTTTATTTTTCATGTGTGTTTGGAGCGTTTCGATTTATGTGTCAGTACAAAGAGTATTTGTACTTTCACGAGATGTTGCCATACACTTCCATTTACCAGTAACACAAACAACCCACTTCAACACGTCGATCACCGAATGAAAAACTGGACATCTAGGTATAATCCATATCGGGGTAGGTACTTGCATCAATGTATACAATGCTTTTGAGGTTATACCTTGACACCCTATAGATTTTGGCGTTCGGGGAATTCTAAAATGGCGCCTTTAGGAGGAAATGTACATTTTATCCCGGCTTGAACTAGTTTTGTAGTGTGAATCAAATAAATTAGAGCAGCTGGACTTTGACAAGACTATGAAAAGCTGGTCCAAAATATGAAGGCTGATCGGCAGCCTCAGTGGTTCTCAAACTGAATGTTTGCTGCATCACTACCAAACACGACTTGCAGACGACAAAAAAAAAACAAGTTCTTGAATAACGTTAAATATTCATGTTTTTGCCTCAAAACCCTGCCTTTGACACCTCATTTGAACGGACCAGTCCCAGTGAGAGGCCGCAAACTATGTCTTGGGGTAAAACTTTAAAATAAGAATAAAATAAATTAAAATAAGAATAAAATTTGAATTGCGATTTTTTGGAAATAGCACTGGCTGGATTCAATCATTAGGTTATGCAACGGGTTAACCCTTTACCTAACTCGAAAAGCAGACGACACTTGCAAACAAAATTCTTGAATAACTAATCTTTTTTCATTTTTTGTCTCAAAAACATAAGTCATGACTCCTCATTGCAACGAGTTCGATGAGCTCGTTCCAAAGAGGGGTCATAGCCTATGTTTTTGAGACAAAAAATGAAAAAATCCTGAAAATTAATTGGCGATTTTTGTGAATAGCGCTAGCCGGTTTTGAACGTTACATTGGGTAAAGGGTTAAAGTAAATCAATCCTGACTTATACTGTCATGAAAATCGACTTGCGATAAAGTTATTTCCCTATGAAATTATTGCGAGGAAGGTCCAATTTAGAAGTCAGTAATTGTTGCGGAAACACATATGACATCAGTAGAAAATACAGCCAGATTTCCTTTTGTTGCTTTTAATAAACCAAAACAACAAACAGCCCTCCGAGCTGTCTGTTGTTTTCGTTTATTAAAAGTTACAAGAGAAATTTTTATGGCAAGCCAATTAGAAGCAACTAGTTCACAGATAATCCGCCATTAACCCTTTACCTAACATGAAAAGCAGACGACACTTGCAAAAAAAATTCTTGAATAACTAATTTTTTTCATTTTTTGTCTCAAAAACATAGGTTATGACCCCTCGTTGGAACGAGCTCGACGAGCTCGTTCCAACGAGGGGTCATAACCTATGTTTTTGAGACAAAAAATGAAAATATTTTGAAAATTAATTGGCGATTTTTGAGAATAGCGCTGGCCGGTTTTGGCCGTTACGTTGGGTAAAGGGTTAAGAATATCTATCATTATCACACCTACCAACACTAATAGTCCACTTTAGCTTTTTGTTCAGGGAAAGTGTTTTTACAGTAATTTGCAAGTTTTTATGCTTTCCATGTAAACAATTTAGCAAATCTCAACCCCCAGACTTTTATACTGATGGAAAGGAAAAGTGACTGTGTTATACATCACGATACCCATATTGTTGAAAAGATAAAAGAGAACATCAAAAGATACTGAAAACGCCGTTTTCTTATTTTTAAATGGGATTCAAGAGAGAATAATAGATAACCCTTTACCTAACGAATCGCCCGCATCCGCCCGCGTAATATGCAAACTGAGCAGTTGAAAAAATTAAACTTTTTTCAAAATATTTCAACAAAACCATATCATGTGACCCCTCATTGGAACGAGCTCAATGAGCTCGTTCCAATGAGGGGTCACATGATATGGTTTTGTTGAAATTTTTTGAAAAATTTAAAAAAAATTATATTTAAAATAATAAATTTTGATATCGTTTGCGTTGGGTAAAGGGCACGTTCAAACGGATTGGAAAAAAAATTGTAAAGAGTTCTGTATTTTTATACTTCTCTACATCACAATGCCAGAAGTTTGTGAAATGATGCGCACATTGATAAAACAAATTTGCGAACATTTCGTCATTTCAATTTTTGTATGAAATTATCATACCCTTAGTGTTAAATTTACTGGCACTCTCTAAAATCAGTTGGGTTAAAAATCAACTCAAATGAACTGGGTTGATTGAATATGAACCCAATTGTGTTGATTTTTAACCCATGACTTTACAGTGCACCTTCAGAAAATGCAGGAGAGCTAACTTCCCTATAAATCTCTTCCATTGACGAAACTTGTTAGTCATGCATATTATGAGAACTAAAGTAATGGCTGTGGACTGGCATGAAATATACCACGAAGGTCCAAAGGTTTTAAACTCTAATTTATTGTACCGACTACTTTTTCTATACTGTGAGCTAGCAACTACGCTGAATAAAAAATGATGGAATTCTCATTTGTTTAACGTGAAGCGGTTATGGTCTGCCGACATTTCGAAAGGTAAATGACTGAAGGGGAGATCACTCTAACTATCAGCCGTATGTAGATTTCGACTGATGTACATACGTTATACACAGCTCGTTTTAAAACACACTGACATTCTTAGATGCTCGTGGAATGTGAGGTATAAGTTGACATGAATATGTAATGCTATTAGGAATATGGACAGATTTTTAGAAAGTAATTAGGTGGGAGTAGGGGACGCCAGACACGCTGCCCCATCCACAAATTCGTGGTTGAGAGTACCTCGCCATATTTTACAAATAACTTACCTTCTTCTAACACCGGTCTGTTGTCAAAATTTTCAATAGACTTTTTGCTCCACCAAGCTACAAGAACATAATAATAATAAATTTATGTTAAATTCATTGCTGGTATGAAGCTAAAATAAACTATTTGGGGGAGAATGCCTCCTGACGTTTGATTTGAAGGTTACTGAAAGGAAATTGGACAACATCTCTGTAGTTATCCCAAGCTCTTCAGATAAATAGAGATTATTACCATTATGTGGATGTACAAAATATGTATCTGAGTCGAGCTCCAGGTTCTGTGGGTAGGTCATGACCAGTCGAAGGCGAGTCGCGATCTACCCTTAGAACCCGGAGGGAGACTCGGATACATATTTTGTACATCCACATAATGGTAATAATCATTTTATCTTACAATATATTGGGGATAAGTCAAGAATGTTGACGAATATATAATGAACTATTTATTCGTACGGATGAACAAAAAGAACAAAATGGAGCTCACGCGAAAGGAACGTGCTTGTATCCGCCTCCCTGATACAACAACTGTATCAGGGGGTCGGATACACAACAGTTGAGGAGTTAATACAGACAAAATACATGTTGATTGTAAGATAAATGATTTTCCCAGCAGATGATACAACAGTAGTTCCTCTAAAATAACGTTTTACTTCAAATGTCTTTCTTAAACGCAGCTCGGTAACATAACAAATGACGGCGGAAACGGAGGTGGTAACGATTGGGAAGGGGGGTTCAGGGGTGGGGGTCTGCTTACCTACCTATATTGTTGCAAGGTTCAGGCCCCCCACTTTTTCAGATCATATATTTTAGGCTCTACATCTTGGATGAATAAAAAATACACACAGAGCTTATCATATGTTACTTGCCTAACACGAACAGAAAACGACACTAGCCAAGCGAATCCTGGGATAACCGAACATGTTCAAATTTTGCCTCAAAAAGATAGGTTATGATTTCTCAAAAGAACGAGCTCAATCCAGTGAGACATCGTAAGCTGTTTTTGAAATACAAAACAAAAATGTGCCCCCCACCCCCTCCACACACACACTTTCATTTTAGTTCGCCGCCACCGAAATGGATGGACTTGTTACGCCACCACGTACCCATAAGACAAAAAGCACGGTTTAACACTTACAGTTGTTGTGTTAGATAAATTGTGGAAGAAGGCGTGAATAAAAATAAGCAAAGCAGATGCTTAAATGAGTGAATACCATTTGAAAACGTACAGATCATCAGATAGATCAGCTCAGACGCTTACTGGACTCTCCATTAGCACCACTGACTACAGCCAGAATGATCCTTCCACACAAATTGCTGGGCATTCTAAACTGCCTGAATGCAACCAACACCAGAGACTGGTCCATCCACGTCTCTGGTAATACCTGCCAGGTGACACTGGACTTTCAGATACCACCTGGAATGGCGCTAGGAAAGAACCCCCGTCAGAAACCAAAGAAGCCAGCAGCCAGTACATCGGCCCCTCTGGAGAGTGGTAGTACCTTAGCCCAATCGGGCTCTGGTCCACACCCAGAGGACCCTGAAAAGGCCAAGTGCAAGAGAAAGAAAAAAAGCCCATCCACTAAGCGCCTAGAGGCCTGGAGAAGAAAATCTGAAGAAAGCCGCAAAGAGAAGGAAGAGGAAATGGAAGTTCACTCCCCCTCCCAGACGGAAAAAACATCACCAAACACCACTCAGTCATCAAATGCCTCCACCTCCAGTTCCATCTCAAGCTTGGACCCCCACGCTGAAGCGGAAGACGACGATGAAATAAGCAGGCTTATCCACGAACTGGAAAACCAGATCGTGGGCACTAAAGAAAGAACTAAAGAGCTCATGTACCTGGCCACTCTTAAAAACGAGCACATGAAGAGCATGGAAGAGACGAAGAAAGTTCTTGCAGAAGCCGCTTTAGCAAGGGCACTTGCAGAAAAAATTATAAATGACACGATACCACAGCCTCCATCGCAAACAGTAAAGATATCACCATCTACACCTCCAAAGAAGAAGCGGAGGAAACACAAAAAATAGTAAGAACAGCCGAGCAGCCACCAGTCCACCACAAGCAGTTTGTGTACGAGAAACGTCGCATCCCCAAGTGCAGAATCTTTCGGACGAGAAAACGTACAGAGTATGGGATCTTTGCTGCAAGTGCAGAATTTCCTTTGAGTCTCTACTGGGGCCGAATATGGGAACCTTTCCCAATGGCATTTGGGCATGATTTTTCCCAATTCCCAAATTTCTCAATCGCGAACAAAATTTAACCCTTTACCCAACGTAACGGCCAAAACCGACCAGCGCGATTCTCAAAAATCGCCAATGAATTTTTATTATTTTTTCATTTTTTGTCTCAAAAACATAGGTTATGACCCCTCGTTGGAACGAGCTCGTCGAGCTCGTTCCAACGAGGGGTCATAACCTATGTTTTTGAGACAAAAATGAAAAAAATTAGTTATTCAAGAATTTTTTTTGCAAGTGTCGTCTGCTTTTCATGTTAGGTAAAGGGTTAATATACAATTGGTGCCCTGAACTGGGTAGTCATAAGCATTGGTTTTCTGAGGCCTTATAACCACTCAGTTCAGATCACCAATTGAACAATTGGTGTCCTCAACTGGGCAGTCATAAGGCATCAGAAAACCACTGGTTTCCCGAGGCCTTGTAACCGCCCGTTCGGGACACCAATTGTGCAATTGTACAATTTGTGTCCTCAACTGGGTAGTCATAAGGCCTTAGAAAGCCATTGGTTTTCTGAGTCCTTATAACCACCCAGTTCAGGACACCAAATGTGCATTAAAGTTAAATTGCTTACCTACCCATGCTTAGAAAATGTCTGTTTTCAAATTCAAATGACAAGTTTTTCTTTAACCCTTTACCCAACGCAGACGATATCAAAATTTATTATTTTAAATATAATTTTTTAAAATTTTTCAAAAAATTTCAGCAAAACCACATCATGTGACCCCTCGTTGGAACGAGCTCGACGAGCTCGTTCCAACGAGGGGTCACATGATATGGTTTTGTTTAAATTTTTTGAAAACTAATATTTTTTCAACTGCTGAATTTGCATATTACGCGGGCGGATGCGGGCAATTCGTTGGGTAAAGAGTCAAGAGCATAAGGACTCTTTGATAGAGTCTACTGAGATTGCATGGGGTGATCATGATTCCACGTGACTGTTTGTTACAAAACTTACTTGTTGTATAAACGCGGTTGCTTAAGTATCAATCTTAATGTTGTCTGTTCAATTCGGGGGTAAAATTCCTTAGTTTTTGTATGTTTCTTCCCTCCTGAACAAATTCCTTGTCAGTGCTCACATGACAGACATTTTCTTGATGGTATGGACACCGGACCCTTTCCCAAAGAGGGCAGAAGACTCTCTGAAGTGGCTTGCAATAAGATTCAGCGCAGCACAAATGTCATTTGGTATTCTAAAAAGTGAGAGTTTGTTCCCCGAAAGCCAGGATACTAAAAAACATGCCGTTTATCATTCTTTGCATTTATTCCAAAATACCACTTCGTGATTAAAGTTGTTTTTTTTTTTTTGATTGTTTTTGTTTTTTGTTGTTGTTGTTGGTTTTTTTTTGTTTTTGTTTTTTGTTTTTTTTTTTTGGGGGGGGGGGGGGGGTAGAAGGTGGTTTGGGGTTTTATTATCAAATAAACACTCCCTTGGGGAATTCCAGGAAGAGGAGCATTGCTTGTTTATTGCGGTAAACGGGTTCTTCTTCCCTGGTAAAATAGGACCCGGTAACCAACGTCTAGAAGTCCACTTAAATTGGGCAGCATCGATATAAACGACTAAATTTGACTTTATGCCTATGTTGGGGCCATGAAGTAGCCCTTGATGCTGAAAGTGGCCTTAAGCACCAATAAATAAATAATCAAATGAGCAATATTCAAACAAACACATATTGCCACTCCGAGGTTTACTTGGCGTATTGGAACACCGTGGTTCAACTTCTCCACCGAGAAAGCTTCATTTTCTTCTCACTTTTGAATATTCTTTGCAGAAAATTACTGCTCTGAGGAGATTTGAATTTCCCGCCATGTACATTCACGTGAATGATAATTCACAGAATAATTTGCGTTTTGTCTGTGAAATAATCAGGCAAAATAATCTTAAATTTAGGCAATGTGAACAAATGCATTTTAAAATGTTACAAATGTATTTTTGTTACATTCATTTAAAACACAACATCAGGTTACAGGACACGGAGAGTGTATTATCAATAAATCATCCGTGATGTGATGATTTTTCTCAAGCAATGAATGCTAATATGTTGCAAAGCTTAATTAGCATAAGCAGAGTTTCAGCCAATGGACCTCCGGGTTAAACCCGGAGGTCCATTGGTCGAAACTTTGCTTGTGTTTCTGTACAAAATTTGAGAGTAGTATACTTTGGGTGATACCCCACTCCATGGGTGATTTGGTGACACACCACCCTCCGCGTACCGTAGATAAGATTGCTTTACTGGATATTACCACTTTCTTGACATATTTGAGCGTATGACTGTCTGTAACTTCCAGCACACAAACGTCAAAATATCAAAACCCCGGGAATTGGATCAGTGCTTAATTGTTTTCTGCAGTGAACAAGTTCTGGTTTACTGGCACAATAGGCCCCGGAACCAACTCCTGGGGTTGAAGTCATCTAAAGTGGACAGCATAGGTATAAATAATTGGCTAATCTTGACTCCAGCCCTATGCTGCGATCACGAGAGAGCTAAAGATCCCGAAAGTGACCTTAACCATTTACCTAAGACGAAAGGCAGACGACACTTGCAAACAAAATTCTTGAATATCTAATTTTTTTATTTTTTGCATCAAAAACATGGGTTATGAACCCCTCATTGGAACGAGCTCGTTCCAAAAAGGGGTCATAAGTTATGTTTTAGAGACAAAAAATGAAAAAAATAATGGAAATTAAATGGTGATTTTTGTGAATGGCGCTGACCGCCTTTGACCGTTACGTTGGGTAAAGGGTTAAAGAAAAATAAATAAATGAATAGATCAAAATTTGTATATCTTTTTTTTTCTCATAATGCAACCTGGAATCGAACAAATTCAATATGGTCTGACAGAGCTCATCAAGCTCTATCAAACAATATTAAATTGTTTAAATTCCAAGTTACATTTTAGGAAACAATTGCTGCTTGAAATGTCAGTATTTTGACATTTGAGGGCAGATGGTTAACTTCTTTCCCTCCGAGTTCTCCCCAGCCTTAGCACCACGAGAACTGAGAATTCATCACTGACAAAGATTGATTTTTTTCCTGGCGTGGGTGAGAAACTATAACATTTCCGAGAGAAACTGAGAATTCATCACTGACAAAGATTGATTTTCTTTCCTGGCGTGGGTGAGCAGCTGTAACATTTCCGAGAGAAACTGTCGACACAAAGCATCATCAGGCGATATTATGCGTGGCTAGTGTCCCTAAATCAAATCTCTAGTCGCTGACTCTCCGATTTTCAATTACATTTTGGCGGGCCAGCAACACCTCCACAATTTTATACCTGCGCCTCTAGAATTCATGACTTTGTAAAACGAGAAGTATATGGAAAAGGTTATGTTTTTGGTTCGATTCAAGGTTATGACAGGATTCAACAAGCTGATGAGAATTGGTGTCTCGTGTGAATTACTGTTGTTCTTGAAATCGTTTCTTTCGGATAAGTTGTGATAGGATTGGATGCATCATTGGAGACCCATTAATGCTGGTGTTCCTCAAGGGTCGATACTTGGGCATTTCTTGTCTCTAATATACATTAATGGCATACCCCAAAACATACTCAGTAGCATACGCTTCTTTGAAGATGGTGCTTCCCTATATCTAATTATAGAGAATTCAGAGCAAGCTTCGATTTTAATCGACAATGACTTAGCCACAATAGAACAATGGGCAAAAAAGTGGTTGGTTGAGTTTAATCCTCGCAAAAACAGAAAGTATGCTTATATCACGTAAACACATCTCCATTGCCTACCCACCATTATTATTAGGTGATACACGGATATCCTAAGTCAGTAAACGTTTGGGAGTTATGTTAAATAGCACATTTACATGGAAAGACCACATTGACCATATCTGCTCTAAAGCCTGGCCTCGCTTGGACATACTGAGGAAGCAGAAATTCAATCTCGATCGCAGCGTCTTAGAAAAAATAAACTTTGCCTTCCCTTCAACAGGCCTCCACTCGAATACGCTGATGCTGTCTGGATAATTGCTCGGCAGCTAAAGTCACCGAATCAGAAAAAAATACAGATCGCAGCCGCAAGAATCATTACAGGGGCAACTGTCAGCTCTAGTAAATTCTTGTTTTATTCCGAAACACGTTGGGACTTCTACAAGAAAGACGCCACAAAAATAAGTTAATACGGTTTTTCAAAATATATCATCATATGTCGCTCCCATATATTGCCAGTAAAGTTCCTCCGATTGTCTCATCGTCCAATCTATCGCGTAATATCCGGTCATGTCATGTCATAACTACTGAGTTCTGTTTTGTTGGACACAATTGTATCAGCCTTCTTTTAACTCCAGCGTTACAGACCAACGAAATAACCTGCTCTTATTTGTCCGCGAGAACTCATCCATGATCAATGGCAATACTTTCCTAAATGTTGCAAATCAACGACCACACATGTTTTTCTGTGTGTGTGTGGGGGGGGGGGGGGGGGGGGAGAGAGAGGATCTCGCACAGTTCAAATATACCATTGCATGTTGCGATTGCGTTGTAGTAGCCTTAATTCTCATTGATACGATAATCACTGTCAATTACTCCTTCCTGCAGTGTGGAGAGTGTGAGACACTAAAACTTTTTTCTTATATTGTCAAACACTATATAAACAGAACAATACTCGCGTATCGTTCTGTGTTTATTACACGCCTTCCCGTCTATAAAAAAACCCAATTATTAGAAGGACACTTAGCAATTTATTTGACAACTATCAACAAAAAGAACACATGTTATCGTCAACCAAATGTGCGAACCTGTGTTACTATTTCGTCCCCTGAGTTCCAATATGTTCTATGGACTCATTGACACATAGAACACAGTGGAACTCAGGGGACGATTTTTAGCTATCGTTAAGGATTCAAATTGTAATGGCGGTGCACGGTTTGTAGAAAATGCCAGTGCAATTTCGCGTCTATTCAAAAATAGTCCGTCAACTAAACCATGCGGAAAATGAAAATCCGTTCCGCACATGTGTGCGGAACTGATTTTCATTTTCCGCATGGTTTAGTGTTGCCGTAGATTGGGATTTCAAAAAACAGACGTGTAATAAAACATTTTTTTCTCACATTGTCCAATATTCTCAAATGTTCATATTAATATTATTATCACCCCAACCTCCTCATTTACTATAGATGCACAGACACTTCTTTTTGGCTGGTAATTATTCTTGAATATTCTGGAGAACCCTCTTTTTGTGAAGTGGTGCATGATTTCATCTTGTGTTAGATGAAACTGGAGATGTGCGGTATTGTAATTTTGAGTTCTGTATCGGTTTCGGTATTTTTAGGGGGTAATATCTGGTTATCTGTTCGGTATTCGGTATATGGGTTAACCAAAGGGGGATTCACATCAGGAAAATACAGAATGAGTTGTTCCTCTATCATTCTACCACAGTGCCACAAATGCCACTGCCAAATGAGCTCGAAATTGGCATTCTTTTGCCAACATAAATCATATCGACATTAATTTTGTGACTTGTTCCAAACACACCTTAACTTTCAGAGTCCTAGTTCAGGCTTTTCCCAGCTCAGAACATGTGCCATTAACATGCAATCATTGGGGGGGGGGGGGGGGGGGGGGGGGGCTGTTGGCAAGAGATAAATCCCCTGAGCAGTGATTTTCTAGTGAAGTCTTGTCTATAAGTCACTGCCAAGTAACTGGGCATGCACAGGTTATAGCATAATGGGAATTAACATACCACATCGTCCTGCTGACAATTAGATAAACTCCCTGAGTAGTGATTCTGGTCAAGTCTTGGTTGCCTGTTAACCCTTTACCTAACATGAAAAACAGACGACACTTTTAAACAAAATTCTTGAATAACTAATTTTTTTCATTTTTGTCTCAAAAACATAGGTTATGACCCCTCATTGGAACGAGCTCGACGAGCTCGTTCCAAAGAGGGGTCATAACCTATGTTTTTGCGACAAAAAATGAAAAAATAATGAAAATTAATTGGCGATTTTTGTGAATAGCGCTGGCCGGTTTTGGCCGTTACGTTGGGTAAAGGGTTCAGACTGTTAAGGATTCGGGACAATTTCCCAGGCCCTTAAGGATTAACAAAACTGAAAAAAATCAGTCACTGCTTTCATGAAAACAAGGCCTCAACAAGGCCTTATAAGTACCGAATGAGGGAAAATATGAAAATTCAGACAGTTTCGGTATTCAATGAGGGGTTCGGTTCAGCTTTTCGGTATCCGCATGATATCTGTTCGGTTTATCGGTATATTTATTGCCATCTGTAAATACTATATTTAACAGGGTTGTTTGTTGAAGTAAGCTGCTGGAGAAAAATAAACTCTTCATACGTACAATTTCTTTTTGCTGCAACGTTTGTGTATATTTCTGCATCGGATAAAACTCTTGCTTGTGATACATCTGAAAAATAACAGAAATGGCCTTCAAAATTACATTTAGCAGTACCCTGTGTTAACAGCTTTATTCCATAATTAGATGTTTACATGACAAAGACTTCTGCTTCATCCCCGCAGGGGGTAATATACTTCCACCGAAGGCTTAACCACCCATCTCTATACAACCGAAATGCCGAAACGTCAGCGCAAAACGTCGACTCAAGTTTTAACCACCCACCTCTATTCATTCGGAATGCTGAAACGTCAGCGCAAAACGTCGCATTCAAGGATGACCCCCCACCGCCCACGCCACCGTCACCGTCTCACCCCACAAAAAGGAACTGATTACCGCACATAATTGGGGGGGGGGGGGAGAAGCCGTCTACCCAGTTTCACCTGCATCAACGCCACGGTATTTTGAAAACTTCACGCCTTCATCCTTAAAATTCCGGGTTGGAATCTCGGGAAGTAAAGCAGCGCATGTTTACTGCGGTAAACAAGCTATGTTTTACTGGTAAAAAATGACCCGATCACCAATGCCTCCAGTGGAGGTCCTCTCAAATTGGCAACACGGGTATATACTATTGGCTGGAATAGACATTTTATCCGTGCTGCGGTCTCGATTAGCCATTGTGCAGAAATATGTGACCTGAAACACCAATGAATAAATAAATTAATAATAATAATCCTTCGAAAATTGTTTGGCTTAAATTCTACTTTTCTTTTCAAAACACAGCTCACTATAGAACACACCCAAATAGCTTGCACATTTGTTCGTTTGCAAGCAGTATCGTGCAGTAAAGAACTACAAATCGTTGATGTATTAAGGTGTGGCACCCGTGTTAATGCTCATATTGGGAGTATTCACTACAGCTGTTTTGTGACATAATCTGTCGCTTTCACCAACCATTCAACTCGTATACTTTAAAGGCGAGATAATGTACAGTCAACTAAAACATTCCGGAAATAGCCTGAGCATTATGGGCAGCTCTGTAATAATGAGTGAAACTTGATCCTTGACCTCTGGTCGACTGACTACTTTTCGTCAAGTGAAATCATTTCACCCTTTATCTATCGCACGCGTCGGCCGCCACCGCCAACACAATTTAACAACTGACCAGTTGAAAAAATGTTTTCTTCAGAAATTTCAACAAAAATACATCATGTGACCACCTCATTTGAACGAGCTCGTCCAATCGGGGGGGGGGGGGGGGCATGGTATAGTTTTGATGAAATCGTTTGAAAAAGTTAAACAAAAAATAATTGAAATAGCAAATTTTGATATTGTGTGCCTTGGGTAATGGTTCATGAGTTTTGAACCGTTGTATCGTTAAAGTTCAAGTTCTGTATGCTTTGTGGGGGCACGGTGGCGCTGTTTACACAGGCACCAAGCACGCCGATGGTGCACCTATCTTCAACCAATGCTAACTCTATTTGTGTGGAGTAGTTAGTACGTTGAGGAGTCTAACAGTTGTTCGCCATTGCTGGTGGTTCTCTCCGGGCACTCCGACTTTCTCCACCCGTAAAACTGTTCGACACGAGGTGACCCTGGCTGTCGAAAGTGTTGTTAAACCCCAATAAATAAATAACCCCTTGAACCCTCGTTTTCTGGAATTGTATCGCCTTTGTGTACACTTACGGTGAGATGGGTCAGTCCAATA
Organism: Pictodentalium vernedei; assembly: GCA_031216915.1. Classification (NCBI taxonomy): domain Eukaryota; kingdom Metazoa; phylum Mollusca; class Scaphopoda; order Dentaliida; family Dentaliidae; genus Pictodentalium; species Pictodentalium vernedei. The sequence continues at coordinate 173,330,196 of CM062291.1, read as the reverse complement.
TCAATATACAAGGAGGATAAAATAATGACTGCCGTCTGCTGCCATCTGGGCCGTTATTATGTTATCACCAATGCCCCGTGTGTAGACCTCTTATAATAAGACACAAATGCGACGAAATTATGCCTTGAACCTAAAAATCGGCCCTCCGAGTTCAAAGGGTTAAATTATTTACATGATTTGGGACTATTATTTTTAGAGCGGATACTCAAATAACGCATTGTTTTTCAACAACATAATTCGAGGCCTTTATATGAAGCGCTGTTTGTTCTCGATTCATTCAGGAATCTTGTATCGGGTTTTGGGTCAAACGAAAACTAACTTTTCAAATTGACCCCAGTTTACAGAGAAATTTTCGAAGCTCGTCCAGTAAATTGGGTCTGGACTCAGCCTGGTGTAATGGACGAGTTTCGTAAATCTTAGTATAAACTGTAAACTCGTTGGTGACCATGAATGTTTTTGAAACCTGCGAAATCGCACCTAAACTGCGACGTCTGGTAAACTGAAACAAATTCCAAATCCATAAAGGGCAATAACTTCAAAAATATTCCGAATAATTCTTAACATTAAACATGGGGATATGTATCAATAAGATAAACCACCATATCAAATATGATGTCATTCCACCAAGTATTTTAAAAGTCATTAAGTCTGATGGTTAAAATGAAATAAATTTCAAGTCCGTAAGGGGCAATAACTCTGACAAAAATGCTTCGAATAACACCTACATTGAATATGGGGCTTGACATCAATAAGATGGACTTGCATACCAAATGTGATGTCATTCCATTAACCCTTATCCTAACATGAAAAACAGGCGACACTTGCAAAAACAAATCTTGAATAACTAATTTTCATTTTTTGTCTCAAATACATAGGTTATGACCCCTCGTTGGAACGAGCTCGACGAGCTCGTTCCAATGAGGGGTCATAACCTATGTTTTTGAGACAAAAAATGAAAAAATAATGAAAATTAATTGGCGATTTTTGAGAATAGCGCTGGCCGGTTTTGGCCGTTACGTTGGGTAAAGGGTTAAGTATTTTATAAGTCATTGAGTTTAAAAACCCGTTGATCACAGACCAACTGACCGACCGACAGATATTGCCAGATATAGAGCTGATTGTCGCAGCTGGAAAAATGTTCAGGTTTCAGGTTAATTTTAGTAGTAACAGCGTCATGAAAAATCTTGTGTATTTCCCTATGTACATACATGGAGTGCGTTCCTGTTTCCATTAACAAGCACCTTCAGCAATGTAAGATATAATCTTCCCAACTAGACGTAAATGACTGAATTCAGATAGCGTGCCAAGAACAAAAGAATACATTTGACGGGTTCACACAAAACGGAAACAAGCCAACAGGATGTGAAAGAACGTTATCATATCTGGCAATCCAACCGGAAGTAAGTTATTGAATACCAAACCAGAACAACATATTGCAGGTAGCATCGGGCACAGTGTCAATGGATGGCTCGTTTACGTGATATGACAATTTACCTTTGTGATGCGTGAAGAGTGGCAAATGTGTAATTAGATCGTAGGAAAAATACACGCTGACACCCGGCGTTGATCTCTGTTTGCAAGTTCCAGTCCTCACACATGTTTAATCCATTTTGAAGAATAAAAATACGACCGGTGATCTAATCAAAACTTTTCAACAATGCAAGTAAATGTGAGAGTTATCAAGGAGGGGGGGGGGGGGGGGGCACTAAAAATTTGCAAGACGTGACGTCCTATTTTTTATTCGGCTCCTTTTTACACCCACCCACCCACCCACTACGTGCAAATTTTCTACTACCGTTCCACCCACCCCCACTCTCCCATTAAAATCCAAAATAAGATTATAAACTTAGTAGGCATAGCTGTCTTTAGGGGGTTTTCATAATGTTCTTAAACTCGTACCACCAATTTAAGCCTCTGTGGGCTGCTGTGGGCCCCAATCTACAAATGACAAGTTGTTCATTATCAGGCTTGGCCAGAACAGGTGTACATATACGGGAACAAATTTTCATTTGAATTGTTCCCAAAATATTGTCTGCACATTTTCTACATTTCGAACAAGACACCCACCCCCTACTGACATTTTCCCAGTTTAAGTCCAATATTCTCACATATAAAGCCTCCCGATGTTGTATTTATGTTAAGACTGTGATGTACAACATTATCTTTAAGGTTTCAAACACAAATGATGGTATATATTAGCTGATATATTCTTCATCAAATATTTTATATAACTTCGTCAAATTGCCGTCATGCTGATATATTGATATATTTTTTAAAAATTCAAAAAATTGCACAAGTTGGAAATGCACATTTTTGGCGCACTCAAGAGACCAACCCACCCCACGTCACGTCTTGCAAATTTTTGGTGGCCTCCCCCTGGAGTTATAACAGATTTATATTATAAAAAGATGCTATCTCAATCAATCCGTATCTATTTTGGCCCACGCTTCTGTTACTTTATATCTTGCCCCCACTTGATAGCGAAAGTGAGTTAGCCAACTATCATTATAACCCTTTTCCCATAGCAGACGATATCAAAATTTATTATTTTAATTACTATGTTTTTTAATTTTCTGAAACAAATCAACAAAATCATATCATATGACTCTCATTGGAACGAGCTCGATGAGCTCGTTCCAATGAGGGGTCACATGATATGGTTTTGTTGACATATTTGGAAGAAAGTATTTTTTTCAACTGTTCAATTTGCAAAATACGCGGACTGATGCGGGCGCGTTAGGTAAAGGGTAAAACACGGTAAAATGGCATGTATCTAGGACCGTGTGAATCTTAATTTTCGGATCAAATCGTATCCAGAGTCCAATGAGGCAGAGAATTTCAAATCGAATCGAATCTTGAATCGAATGTAACTGCTCGCCAAGTTAAATATCTTGCACCACATTACAACCGTAAATATTGTGAGTCTTCACTTACGTAGAGCACGCAAAGGCAAGTCGTCTGTTTGGTATACCAGGCAAAAAGCGGAATAACCCAAAACTCCCATGACCGACCTCTTCTTCTGTTCCTCTCTCATTACCTCTCATCAAGTCTTCAGTATGATAGAAGACTCGATAGAAGACCTGATAAAAGAAACAGAGTTCAAGAGGGGACACTTGGCAGGATTTTGAGAACATTTTGATGATTCAAAAATTTCAGCGCAACAAGCAAATTTGCTGTCCATAGACCACCGGGTAATCTACCTGGTAGTCCATGAGCAGCAAATTTTCTTGTTGGGTCGTTAACTCTTTGAATCATTGTCAGTATATTCCATGTCAGTTCAAATACAACAACTGGGAGAGTCCATTTTCATTATTTAAAGGTGGACCAATTAATATTTTCAACGCGCTGTCCCAAACTATTGATTTCTTTACCCACACAATCTCCTATCAGCCTTCCTCCTTAAAGAAATTACAACGGGTCATGTTCCTGGATCTGAAAAGGGACCCTTCGGGTTCAAAGGGTTACGTTTCTGTCAGAAAGAAGCAAATAAAAGTATGGATTGGATGGATGAACAAAACCACGACTTTTGTACTTAAAATAAACCATGTAAAGTGTCTTGTGCGCGATCACACTCCAAATTCTAAGAATGTGTATCATGCATTCAGTTTATGGGAGTATATTGTCGCGCATGTAGGATATTAAAAGTTTAGTGTGCTACTCTGATTGCCCAGACTTCTGTGCCCACAGAATGATGTGATTTTGAAAATATACTTATAGGTAACCGTTGGCTGGTACTTAACTCGTGATTTACACTCCTTTGAAACGATATTCCCATCTTACTCCATATTACTCGAACTTTATTATAGGGGTGTGACGATTAGTGATGCGGGCCACTCAGAGTAGTCCGATTCAATTAAGAAGCGGTCCAATCTGGTCCGGCCCATCCCAGTGCGTTCTGGTATTTATGCTTGGACCGGTCCAAAGCGGTATAGCATTGGCGGCCCGGTGTGCGGTCCGGTTCACCCTGGAGCCGCGGATCAGAACTGTCCGAAGCGGTCCTGTCTGTATCTTTAGAAACGATGCGACGTGGTTACTATCAGAGGTGTTTTCCTACAGGGACGGGGGTGGGGTGGAGCTCTCCCACTATAGCGTACCGAATAAAGGCGTTAGCGTAAGGTAAATGATTGGGGCGCGGTGGCGTTGCGGTAACCGGTTCTCGTCAGATCACCGAAGTTAAGCGACGTCGAGCCCGGTTAGTCCACGGGTAGGTGACCGTCTGAGCGATCGATTCGTACTCCCGCGTTGTGTCCTTGGGCAAAGCACTTAACCCCGTTTGTCCACATGGGAGCACGATGACATCGTGTACTAAGGCGTACTGCACGTCGATGGTGCGCGTGTCTTCAACCAATCTAACCCTGTCTGTGCTGCAGTGCGGAGTTACGATGTTGGGGAGCTGGCAGCTGCTCGTCGTTGCTTGGTGGTTCTCTCCGGGTACTCCGGCTTCCTTAACCCGTAAAACTGTCACGGTCATGATTAGCCATTGTGCATAAGTATGTGACCTTAAACACCAATAAATAAATATAATAAGGTAAAGGATTAAAACCGTAGTAATCATGTGTAGGTATGTAATTGGCATTCCATCGAGTTGACGTGATCAGATAAATAGGTCGAACTGCAATCGAACGATTATCTGTTCCCAGCAACTGGGTGCATTGCGAATATCCATTTACTTCATACTGGTCATATAGAATACACCCATAGTAGCTTGGTGCACCAAATGTTCACCGCGTGTGGTGAAGTGGTGTTAACCGCGAGCCTTCGGCGCGCGGTTAACACCACTTCACCACGAGTGGTGAACCTGGTACACCAAGCTACTTTGGGTATATTTTATTTATACTATGATCGTCAGATTAATAAGAGTTTAAATGTTAAATAAATCAATATATGTGCGAATCTGTTTTTGTTTACATGAGCACCGGTGGGCGCGGTACTTCCGCTGGCAATTTTATCGCCGAAACGAAATTGAAAACGAAACCGCAAATTGCGGGGCCTTTTTCACTTTAGTAACATACTCTTTCGCGTTATGGATGCTTTATTAACATGAGACAACGTGTGTTTGTTAATTTTTGGTACCTTATGAGGTACACCTATTTAAAAACGTAATAAATAGTTGCGGGTTTAATTTCATTCTTCACGAGGCGACGAGTGATACATTTAGACAAGTTTGCTTTCAAGTCGAAGTCACCAAAGGTCAGCTTGGATGTAGTTCCACTGGGGTCGAGTAATGCCGCAGCGCTAGAAGCAATCAGGGGTGACCTCGGGTGGATGAGGATCAAGGACAGGATAGACCTGTTGAAGCTCGGTTATCTTAATTATTTGGTAAATCTCCCCGACAGCCGATGGTGTAAAGTAATGTTCCTGAGAATTTTCAACTCAAATATCAAAACGGGGTGGATGGTCCAAGTGAGGGAGCTAGTAGAGAACTACTCATTGGAGATCTCGGACCTGGACGTTGGGGCAAACCAGGGTAAAAAATCGTCAGAGAAAGGGTCATGGAGGATTGTAACCGTAATTGGCGAGAGGGGGTCAAATCAAAGAGGTCTTTGGGTGGCCTGCGTGATAAAGAGAAGCCAGGTTTTGAAGAGTACCTTGATGGCACCTTTGGGGGGGGGGGTCACTGTTGTTCAAGCTGAGGTCGCGATCCCTGGAGCTGAGAGGAAAAATTGGGAAAGACGGTGAAAGGGAGTGCCAGATGTGTAACTTGGACATGGTGGAGACCCTGGAACACTTTCTTCTAGAATACCCAAAGTATCAGCCTAAAAGAATGAGATTCACTGGGAGTATAATGGGGAAGTGGGATGGGAGAATGAAGGACATGTGGTTATGGGGAGACTCAAAGGAGAGGGTTAATATGCTAATCGGCGAGATTGGGAAGAATGGGACAAGGGATATCATCAAGCAGTTCGTCTCCGAGTGTTGGGAGGAGAGGATAAGCGTAGGAATAGGGAGGCAGTTGGGATTACAGGGGTAACCACGGCCTTCTCGTCCGAGAACCGCGACAAATCAGCGGCTGGCCAAAGTGTTATTATAAAGCTAAAATTTATGTCATAGACTTTTTATATACAGTAGAATAGGTAATCATGGTATAAAGTTTATTATACACCTTTTTCTGAAACTGATCTTTTACACGAAAAAATCAACCCAGTGTAAATAACTCTTGCTTTCCCCGCAGTACACCACAACATTACAAAAATGTGTTCATGACATAAAACACTGGTGACATAAAATAACCCCAAAAGAAAAGCTAATGTTAACAGGGTATACTGTAGGGAAGTGGTATGGGAGGAATGCTGTCTTTCAGGTCTCTCCTATGTATAACTAGACCAAAACACACTTTTTAATTTTTTTAATTCTGAATGTCGGGGACCCATTTTAAGACTAAGCACGTCATTAATTGACACTTTTAGTTTCAGCAGACACGCATGTATCGGTGAAAGCTGAGTAATTTAAGAATGACACAGTTATATGCAAAGAAAGAATGCGCCATAATTCATGTACGTTGGGGTACAAGACGATGCCAAAAGCAAATAAAACACGCACTAATCATGAATAATATTTATAATTACGGTGCAATTGAAACTGTAACTTTGTTTATTTTAGAGCAACGGCAACGTTATTTAACACTTTACCTAACATGAAAAGCAGACGACACTTGCTCGACGAGCTCGTTCCAACGAGGGGTCATAACCTATGTTTTTGAGACAAAAAATGAAAATATTTTGAAAATTAATTGGCGATTTTTGAGAATAGCGCTGGCCGGGTTTGGCCGTTACGTTGGGTAAAGGGTTAACAGTTTAACATTTCATGTGCAATGGCAACGGGAACACAATTGTGTATCTAAGACTACACATGTGGAATGTGCATATTCTAGGTAATCTGAAGAATGCATTCATTCTTTGACATACAGACTTTGCACAATAGATGACTGGACCTGTATAATATGTACATTCTACGACAAAACATGTAGTATTTACATATCGTATACAATCTGTAGAATTCGTACATTCCTTGACTGACGCCGCTAAGGTTATATCAATATGTGAAAAAGCCTGTAACATACGTATGCATTCTATGACAGAACCTGTAGCAAGTATACATTCTAGGCAACCTGTACAATCAATGCATGATTCCATCTACAGAATCTACCAAATTTATTAAATCAGTGCAAAATTAATAAATATATAAGCAAAGGAAGAATATTTGTCGGAGAAATAGTTTAATTCAGAAATATTGAAAAAGTTTACATCACACTGTTGTATAAATTTTCTCACTGATATATTGCATGGCTGCCTTGCCTTTTTATCAAATAACTTTTCACTCATTCTGAACACTTTACAGATTCTATGACTCTGATCACAGAATGTGCACATTACATGGATCAGTCTGTAGATTGTATACATTCAACGGAAAATTATAAAATGTACACATTTGACACATTGCTTGTACAATGCATACATTCTAGACATCATGGTGGAATGATTCAAGAAAAAACCCAGACTTTTGTATTCCGTTTTTCATACAGTTTATTTCCACAAATAAATCATGTTATTGTCATAGAATTGAACAATTTGAAGTTGAAGGATGGAATATATGAAGCGTTAATACAAACACACGACTATTTGTATGCGTTTGTTGTCAAATATTTAGTGTCTTCTTGTGAAACAAAAATATGTGTCGGGGTAAAAATGGTTAGAACATTTGTAAGAGTTATTGAACTGGACAGTCTTTCTGAGTTCTTTCCAACACTGACTGGAACGTATAATTTTAATTTCGTGTCATTTTGCGAAGCACATCATTTGTCACCAGACAAAATAACTGGCAGGGGCCCGGAAGCACTTCGGGGCAGGTGGTCAGACCCCGAGAAAAAGGCATTTACTCGCACCAGCAGCCCCGCCATGACATGCCGAGGCATGCATGTTTCGAAGGTCGAAGGCCCGAGATGGGCGAGTTTGAGAGGAGGTGTCCCCTCCCATCCGGAGGGGGCACATCCTCCCAAACTCTCCCATTGAATTTTGAAAACTCCCAGAACGGGTTGGGGTGTATTTAGCTTTTTTTTGAGAATAAATCATTGAAAAAAAACGAGTGACGAATCTGGGAAGAGCATATAATAAAACAGTTTGGACTTTTGTACTGGTAAATATGATGTGATATGAACCTAAGAAACTTATATTGACCGACGGTAACGCCTCGGTCAATAAAGTTTTTAGGTTCCTATCACATCATGTATAATATTCCACGTTAACTGCTTCATTTTCGCCATAGTCTATTGTAAAGTCTCCAGTCCATATTTTATCCTATGGCTTGTAGTCAATGACAACGAGCCGAACGTTATTATACACCCGAGAATATCATTAGCACACGTGCGGCGAAACGTTTACGCCTCTTGTCGTGAAAAGGTTAGTGAAGCCCTCTAAGGAAAACTATATCTAGCTGAAACACCAAGAGGACAACTGCCCTGTAATTCTAACCCCATTGGGTGTTTATTAACCCTTTACCCACCGTAACGGGCCAAACCGGCTAGCACTATTCACAAAAATCGCCATTCAATTTTCATTTTTTTTCTCTAAAACATAGCTTATGAACCCTCATTGGAACGAGCTCTTTGAGCTCGTTCCAATGAGGGGTCTTAAGCAATGTTTTTTACGTAAAAAATGAAACAGTTCAGTTATTCAAGAATTTTGTTTACAAGTGTCGTCTGTCTTTTGTGTTAGGTAAAGGGTTAAGTTGTTGGAGTTACTCGAAGTTATGAAACCTTTCACAGAATTCTTTGTCAGTTTTTAAGGAAAAATGTTGTTGCTTGGCCTTGATGAGCGGTTTCCTTTTTCTTTGTGAGAATAACAATGATTATGGTAAAGTAGGTATAATACACCGAATATTGCACGGGGTTGCGAATCACATAGAAGTTTATGGGCCGGCCAGTCAACCCTTGATGTATATATTGACTTCGGCTTCGCTTTGGTCAATCTACACGTTACGGGTTGACTAGCCGGTCCATAAACTGCCATATGGTTCACAACCTCGTGCAATATTTGTTAAATATCACTCCTGCACTCTAAAATCAGTTGGGTTAGGCCACACAAAATAAATTAATTGATTCTCAGGCAATTGCTTTTTCAAATAACTGAGGGAACGTTGGATGGGGGGGGGGGGGGGGTAATATTTATTTTTATTTTTCAAAAAGTGAACAAACATGGAGAGGATTTCGGCTGTCTTTTTACACACAGAAATATAGAAAGTCCATATTTATGGACATAAATTCATTTTTAATTTGAAAACTAAAACATTCCTCCAGAAACAAACTAGGTACTGCAATTCAAAGGCTTCGTATTGTTTTGATGCTCTTCACATTATCTTTGAAGTAAAAGTATTTAATCTATGTGGATTTGTCTCGTTATAATTTATGGGTGAGTGCATAGGCACTCTCCCATAAATGATAACAAAGTAGACATGTTGGAGGCGCAACTTAATAAATATGCATCAATCAAAAAATGTAAAACGTTTCGGGTCTCCCTGAGTTTGGACTAATATTGAAAGACGCTGAAAGGCAATAAAAATGTCCAGTGAGCTAAGAGGTTCAAATTCAATGAGGGATTGATTGCCCGAGAATCAAAACAACTTTTTAGCCTTAAATATTCATATTCATGTTCATATTCGATCAACCCATTTGAATTGGGTTGAATTGGAACCCTTTTCCCAACATAACGGCAAAACCGGCCAGCGCTATTCACAAAAATCGCCCATTAATTTTCATTATTTTTTCAATTTTTGTCTCAAAAACATAGGTTATGACCCCTTGTTGGAACGAGCTCGACGAGCTCGTTCCAATGAGGGGGTCATAACCTATGTTTTAAGGCAAAAAATGAAACAAAGTTAGTTATTCAAGAATTTTGTTTTGCAGGTGTCGTCTGCTTTTCAGGTACGGTAAAGGGCAAAACAACTTATTTTTTAATGTAACCTTTCGTTCAATGTGTATATGATGTTGAGAAAACGTGTGTTAAGCCGCTAACTCGATGTTCAATGCTTCCACTTTTTCGTCCTATACGATTTATATCTTGTTTATACCACAAAGACTCTGCCTGTTGAACTACTTAGGCATTGATTAGTGAATGTGACAATCCATTATAATCCTTTAAACTTATAAGACTTCTATCAATACAAAACGTGTCTGGTAAATTGAACTGGGAAATCATAGCAAAAATGCATTCCATAGAATTGGCTTGCTCGCCATCGAAACTGATTTAATAATATTTCAGAACACTGAGCTGGACATCTGATAAACAGTGTTTGTAGACGATGTTGTGATAAGCTTGACTTGAAAATCGGTCACAGGACCGTAACTAACAAAAATTTGAGGGTGGGAAGGGGGAGGGGATGAAGGACGTCGGTGCCCGACGGTTCGGTCATATCGTCCAACTATTTGGAACATAACTTTATCAGACTTACACGCTACAAATATACTTTCCATTGGTAAAATACTTACATGACAGGGAATTTTTCAAGAGTTTTATGACGGTGCTGTCAATTACACACCAGCCAGATAGAGGCACCCGACCATCTGGGTGCTTTCAACAGGTGATGGTCATAAAAATCGTTTGTTATCAGCTACTCTCTTCCTGGGTGTGGAATTCTACAATGACTCTAAGCCCGGAATCTATTGCACTTTCTCATCTGCACGCTAAAATCAGTTGGGTTAAAAAGCAACTCAAATCAACTGGGTTGAGTTGCTGTGAACCCAACTGAGTTCATATTCACTTAACGCAGTTGAAGTGGGCAGATTTCTAATCCACTGATTTTAGCCCTTTACCCAACGAATCGCCCGCATCCGCCCGCGTAATATGCAAATTCAGCAGTTGAAAAAAATTATTTTTAAAAAAATTTGAACAAAACCATATCATGTGAATCCTCGTTGGAACGAGCTCGTCGAGCTCGTTCCAACGAGGGGTCACATGATATGGTTTTGTTCAATTTTTTTTTTAAATTTGAAAAAATGATATTTAAAATAATAAATTTTGATATCGTCTGCGTCGTGTAAAGGGTTAAAGTGTGAATATTCTTGTCAGGCTAGCAAATGATTTGCCCAACTGAGTCCCCTCCAAAGCATGTGCATATTTTCGTCAGGCAAGTAGGGACGTCTGCTCAGGTTGGTATTTCATAATTTCTTGCCCAACCTTTGCCCCATGAAACCCATGATCGGATCATGGACAAAACACTTAATCCAAACTGCACCTGTTCGGGCACGGTGGCACTGTGTACGAAGGCGTACTGCAGTCATTGATGCACTTTCCTTCAACTGATGCTAACACTGATTGTGCAGAGTTTGTGGGCTAAGTTGAAGAGGCTGACAGATGATCGCCACTGCTCGGTGTTTCCCTCTGGGTACTTCGGCTTCCTTTAAAACTGTCCAACACGATGTGATCCTGTCGTTGAAACTGTCGTTAACCCTTTACCTAACATGAAAAGCAGACGACACTTGCAAACAAAATTCTTGAATAACTAATTTTTTTTCATTTTTTGTCTCAAAAGCATATGTTATGACCCTCGTCGAGCTCGTTTCAAAGAGGGGTCATAACCTATGTTTCTGAGACACAAAATGATAAAAATAATGAAAATTAATCTTTAATTAGCGATTTTTATGAATAGCGCTAGCCGGTTTTGTACGTTACGTTGGGTAAAGGGTTAAACCCAAATAAGCAAACAAACTTCTAAAGTAGCTTCAACCCCCAAAACACTCGACTCACCAAAACGGTAACTTTTATGTACAAAATTAGCAAAAAAGAGCATAAAAAATTTTCAATTAAAGTTTCCTCGGATGAACCTCTCGGTTTAACCCAGAGGTCCCTGAGTTGAAATTTTATTTGTGATTTTATATGTTTTTTTGGAAATTGATTTATCTGAGTGAAATGCCATTACATAAGAGTTTTCTCGGCACATGAGCGAGTCTGCACTGAATATCAAAATTACCCCATTTAACCCTTTATCTGACGAATCGATCACATTCGCCCTCGTAATTTACAAACTGACCAGCTGAATTTTTTTAAAAATTTCAACAAAACCATATCATGTGACCACTCATTAGAAGGAGCTCGTCGATGGGTCTCAGGCTGATATGAAGTTACCTCGGGCCGATACGAAAATAACCAAATAATAACCTCTAAATATTGTGGGTAGTGTTCGGATAGTAGACTGCCACCCACGATGACGCCGTGTACTAAGGCATACTGCACGTCGATGGTGCACGTCTTCAACCGCTGTAACCCTGCTTGGGCGGAGCTTGAACAGAATGTTGAGGAGCTGACAGTTGCTCGTCGATGCTCGGTGGTTCTCTCCGGGTACTCCGGCTTCCTCCACCCGTGAAACTGTCACGATCACGATTAGCCATTGTGCATAAGTATGTAACCTTAAACACCAATAAATAAATAATAAATAAATATAGTAGACTGCCACCAAAAAACATACAAGGAATGGAGTTTCCACCCAGAGAATAGGCATCAAATTCTATAAAAAAAAAAGGGGGCATAAGAAGCACAATCAAATTTTCAGCCGATGAGCATAACCCGGGGTTTATTAGCTGATATTTTGCCTGTACCTCTTACGTGTTTTCCCAGAACTAGAGTTATTGTCCATCAGGGACCAATACAATATAACTTTTAGAATTGTATTTTCCAGAATTGTATTTTCTGCAAGCGAATATAAATGACGGAAATGAATCATTAGCATTTTAAAAGATATGGCAATTTGATAACTGGTACATTGCCATATCTTTGATAATGCTAATGGTTCATTTCGGTTAGTTATTTCGTCGCCTGAGTGCTAGAATGTCCTATGTCCCCTATGGGACATAGGACATTCTAGCACTCAGGCGACGATTTCTAAAAATAGAAAATATAATTCTGAAAAATACAACCATAAAAGTTCTATAGTATTGGCTGGCCCCTGCAGGCCGATTAATATCTCAGTCCACAAATGTTTTAGTGATAATCCCATCTTCGTGTACTGTCGATGCAACAATATGTGTCATATAGACCATCAAGCAAAAAAAAAAAAAGAAAAAAAAAAAGGGGGGGCGGCGGTGCCTCAGTAGGTAGAGGGGCAGGCTGCAAGCCGAGAGGTCCTCGATTCGAATCCCGCCTGTGGCAACCGCGTTGTGTCCTTGGGCAAGACACTTCACCCCCTCCCCCCCCCCCCCCCCCCATTGCCCATGCTGGGGCACGGTGACGTTGTGTACTAAGGCGTACTGCACGTCGATGGTGCACTTGTCTTCAATCAATGCTAACCCTGATTGTGTGGAGTTAGTATGTTGGGGAGCTGACAGTTGCTCGCCGTTGCTCGGTGGTTCTCTCCGGGTACTCCGGCTTCCTCAACCCGTAAAACTGTCATGGTCATGATTAGCCATTGTGCAAAAATATGTGACCTTAAACCCCAATAAATAAATATAAATAAGCAAAAAAAAAAAAAATCAGAAATAGCCTCAGCACTGAATATAATTTACATATTATAAGTTTAGCACTGTATATAATAATATACATATTATAAGTTGAGCAGTGTATATGATAATGTACATATTATAAGTTTAGCACCGTATATAATATGCATAATATAAGTTCAGCGTTGTATATAATATACATATTATATATATGTATTGTATATAATGCACATGTTGTATGTTCAGTATTGTATACGCAATACATATCGATTAAGACTGGCACAAAATAAGCATTTATCGGACGACTCGCTGTCAAATATTTTCAACTTTCTTCAAGACTTTTAGTTTTGATAGGTATGTGGGTGTGGGGAGGGTATCCTTAAACGTAAATGTAGAAATATATATCTCAACCGCCGCCCCTGTCAGTGGCGCCACGGAAATTTATGTTGGGGGTTAGATCGCTGTCTATCTGTCAATTCACTTTCTCCGCGTCTCACGGCCGTATCCAGAGGAGGGTGAACTCCAGGTGAAGGTGCTACCTTCTCTCAAAATACACCTAAATATCACATATTGATAGTTCCGTGCAGAATAAAGAGGCCGAAACTAATCAATTTTTTTTTGGTGTGTAGGACGCCCAGTCATATCGCTCAAGTATTTGGAACATACCAAATTGCTTTTATCGCCGACTTATACGCTATAAATATACTTTTCATTTATAAAATACTGTATTTTAAACACACAACAGGTGAAATAATTGTAAACTACCGTACCCTCCTACACTGTAAAATCAGTTGAGTTAATAATCTATCCAAATCAACTGGACTCATGGGACTTTTCAAGTCGAGTCAATATTTCGTCCCTTGTGTGAATGTGTGAAACAAGGTGTCATCTTCTATGCTAGTGCACTGCAGATGGTGCCATGTTGCACTCAAGAGACGATTTCCAACCCAAGAACCCAAGGGTCATGCATTTCGAACGGTTCATTCCCACTAGACCAATTCCCTTTAGACCAATTCCCACGAGGCCAGTTCCCAAAAGACCAATTCCCCTTAGACCAACTGATGTGTTCTACTTTTAAAATAATTCTACATTAATAATTTAAATATTTATAGATATTTATAAATGTATTTAATGTTATTCATAGTCAAGCATGAAAATAAGCAGGCTGTCATTTGCAGAATGCGGTCCCCAGAGGGTGAATTTCCAGATGCTATCCCATACAGTGGGCCAGTTTATCCTCCGGGTACCGCTGCCTGTTTATGGTTGAGGCCTTGATTCATGTTGAGATTCACATAGGGTAAATTTAGTGATGCTACAGGGTAGCCAAATTTACCCTCTGGGGACCTCATTTTTCAGATGATAGTCTGCTTATTTTCTGGCTTGTTGATATTTTATAGATGTTTGGCAGATTTTTCATAACAATTGTTATAGTAATCACACACTTTCAAAGGCTGTGATTCTTTTTATTATTTTCTTTTATCAAATAAAGTGCTTATCAATAAATAAATGTTTTCTTAACTATCCTTAATCAACCCTTAATCAATAACAGTATGTAGTTGGTCTAAGGGGAATTGGTCATTTGGGAATTGGCCTAAAGGGAATTGGTCTAGTGGTCTAGTGGGAAGACATCTTTCGAACATAAAGAGAGCAGTGCATCCGGATGTCGACAGCATCGACAGCATTAGAAAATTCACAAAGCAGTTGGAAAGTTCTCAGTCGGGGGAGAGGGTGGTACAGTTGGAAATTCAGAGGGACACCCCATCCGAACCAACGCCCTCTAACAACGTCCCTGTTTATAACTCTATTTATTGAGAGAAGAGTTGAAGTCTTCTTGGAAAGCCTGGAGTGGGCATTAGTTGACTATCTCTTGATACTAACGCGCACGCACATGTTAATATTTTTTGTTATTTTTCTATTGTGGCTGCAGTGCTCTTCCATCAAAAATCAGTAAAAGAACTCGCGTGTTGAATTATATATGTTCAGCATCAATGAAATCTAGTGTAATCTTATGAACTGGTTAAAGTGACACAGCAAAAGTCACCACGCAATAACCAATTCTGCGATGAGCATACTTGTTTCCTCTTCATGCGGCCACGAGCATTGCAATGGTTTCACCACCAAAGTGTCGTATTGCCATATGTTGGTGCCGAGAACCGATGCTAGTTTAGCTTCAGCAAAACTTAATGATAGAAAGTATTTACCAGATATCTTAAACAATTCCATCTCTTCATAATTCTGTATTCACATGCTACGTTGAGTAATCCGATTTCAAGAAGATAAAGATTTCAGACGAAGCCCGGGGATATGATTAAACTAAGACACACTGTATGAAGATCTTATGGTATCACAAATTACGAAACTGGAGGTCTTACAACTCATCAAAAATTGTTCATATTGTAACTGCTGTCGTTATTTTGTGGTATATTTTCGTACAAAACCAATTTCATCGTTAACCCTTTACCCAACGAATCGCCCACATCCGCCCGCGTAATATGCAAATTCAGCAGTTGAAAAAATATTATTTTTCAAAAAATTTCCACAAAACCATATCATGTGACCCCTCGTTGGAACGAGCTCATCGAGCTCGTTCCAACGAGGGGTCACATGATATGGTTTTGTTGAAATTTTTGGAAAAATTCGAAAAAAATGATATTTAAAATAATAAATTTTGATATCGTCTGCGTTGGGTAAAGGGTTAATCCCCTCTATGGAGGGGTGGGGCGGGGGATAGCTCTGTGGTTAAAGCATGGAGCTTTAAACTGAAAGATCGACGGTTCGATTCTGACCAGCGGTCAGTATTGTGTTGTATTCTTGGGCAAGATACTTAACCCTTTGAACTCTGGTGTATCTTTCATGACAGTTCAATGGCAGCAATTAGAATAGTCCATATTCGTTATTTGGGGTAGACCAATCAATAGTTTTGACGTGCAGCCTCGGGGCTGGGCGTTGACAATATTGATTGGTTTACCCCACACATTCACTGAACTGCCATCCTATTTAATGACGTTATGACGTTTCATTTTCCTGGCCGGGAAAGCGGCCGCTCGGGTTCAAAGGGGTAATCCTGATTGCCCACGTAAGGGCATAGTGGCGTTCAACTCTTGCAGACAATGACACAATGTCCGTGCAGAGAGAGTAAGTTGGAGAGTCAGGCAGTTTCTCGCCGGTGCTCGGTGGGTTTCCCCGTTATTCTGTCTTTGTTCACCCATAAAACTATCCGACACGATGAGAACCGTTGAAAGTGTCATAAACCCCAACAAACAAACAAAACCCCCTCTCTTAACCCCTTGAACACTGGTGGTATCTTCCATATCAGTTCAATGACAGCAACTGGAAGAGTCCATGTTCATTATTTAGAGGTAGACCAATCAATATTTTCAAAGTGCAGTCTTGGGGCTGCACGCTGAAAATATTGATTGGTCTATCACACACATGCACTTTGCATCCATCCTATTTAATGAAATTATGACATATCATGCTCCCGGACGTAAAAGCGGCCGCTCGGGTATCAAGGGTTAACCCTTTACCCAATGTAACGGCCAAAACCGGCCAGCGCTATTCTCAAAAATCGCCTATTAATTTTAATTATTTTTTCATTTTTTGTCTCAAAAACATAGGTTATGACCCCTCATTGGAACGAGCTCGTCGAGCTCGTTCCAGTGAGGGGTCATAACCTATGTTTTTGAGACAAAAAATGAAAAAAATAGTTATTCAAGAATTTTTTTTTGCAAGTGTCGGCTGCTTTTCATGTTAGGTAAAGAGTTAAACATAAAGCAAAACATTTTTCGAACAGAAAATGGAAGCATTCGATTTAGAGATGAAGCTTTCAGAACATATAGGTTACGAGTATATGACAGTACTCGCCATTGCTCTGTGGTTCTGTCCGGGTACTCCGGCTTCCTGACCTCTACCATAAAACTGTTCGACACGATATATTCCTGGATGTTGAAAGTGACGTTAAACCCCAATAACACAAACAAGCAGGTAAGAAGGCTCAACAATAATTTAATACCTCAGCCCTAGTGGGCTGTAGGATTATATTAATACCTCCCCACGAATACAAAGTAGATTCGACCACTTTGCCATGAATTATATTTTTAGTACGATACCATTCATGAGCTAAGTGCTAAAATGGTTGACCCAATGCCTAACTTAACGTCATATCCTTTCCGTGCTATTTCCAAACATCGCCATTTAAATTGTGTTATTTTTGCCTCAAAAACATTGCTTATGGACATGCACTGGAACGAGAAGCCAGGGGGTGGGGATATTTCTTTAGTCTGAATGAAGAGATTTAACCTGCGCTTGTGTTAAGTCTATTTGTTACTAAATTGTCTGTTAATAATATTAATGAATTTTGATGTGGCTGGATATTAATGCTGCAAATTTCATTATATTGAGATGGGTATAGCAGGATTTATGCACGTATTTCTTTCTGTTGGAAAATACACCTAGGCATTCTAAAATATGATGATATTAATCACCTGACGATTGTGCATCGCACAAAGTGCCGGGTCGCTCTTCTCGGGGTAGTCCAGTCTAGCGACCAGCTTTTATTGGAAGGCCGTGATTGTAAACCTCAGAAATATTTTAAACCAAATTAACTTGAAGTTTGTTCAAGTATTCCTCAAATCCAAATGTTGTTATAAATGTGTGGTGGGTACAGCCACTTGGTGAGTTACTTGCCTCCATTTTCCATGACTGGACACGCTATTAACCAATTGGGGTCGTGACAGTGCTGATCATTCCAGGTGTAGCAGCGGCCGCATGAATTTAGAACAAGAGCTCATGTATCGCTGAAGCAATACAATGTCCTCTACCGGACTAATGAACATTAATAATTATACAAATGTTATAACCTTAACCTAGATGTGATCAGCATGAATTCCGTTGAAGCGTTTCCAAAAAAGTCCGGAAAACTGATATTTTGGCGCTTTTCCATATTTCCAAGGGCCATAACTCACACAAGAATAATGCAATCAGCATGAAACTCAAACTTCATCTGTAAGTCATCGTTCTATAGTAGGTTACCGAGAATGAAATCATTCGGCTGAAGCATTTCCAAAAAAAGTCCGGAAAACTAAAATGTGATTGACAGACTGACGGATGGACAGAGTGCAAATGAAACTTGATCTGTAAGTCATCGTTCTATAGTAGGTTACCAACAATGAAATCATTCGGTTGAAGCGTTTCTAAAAAAAAGTCCAGAAAACTGATATTTTGGCGCTTTTCCATATTTCCAAGGGCCATAACTCACACAAGAATAATGCAATCAGGATGAAACTCAACCTTGATCTGTAAGTCATCGTTCTATAGTAGGTTACCAAAAATGAAATCATTCCGTTGAAGCGTTTCCAGAAAAAGTCCGGAAAACTGATATTTTGGCGCTTTTCCATATTTCCAAGGGTGATAACTCACACAAGAATAATGCAATCAGCATGAAACTCAAACCTGATCTGTAAGTCATCGTTCTATAGTAGTTTAACAAAAATGAAATCATTCCGTTGAAGCGTTTCTAAAAGAAAGTCCGGAAAACTGATATTTTGGCGCTTTTCCATATTTCCAAGGGCCATAACTCACACAAGAATAATGCAAAGTTTGACTGACAGACTGACGGACTGACAGACTGACGGATAGACAGAGTGCAAACCTATAGTCCCCTCCGGCGATGCCGACAGGGGACTAATTACTACTCAAGTATTCCATCCAGACACATTTACTAGTACTAGATACGTGGTGTGTGTGTGTGTCTGCATATATCTATACAGAGAGGGTGGTTGCTCAGTAGGTAGAGGTGCAGGTTGCAAGCCGAGATGTCCTCATTTCGAATCCCACCTGCAGCAACCGCGTTGTGTCCTTGGGCAAGACACTTCACCCCCATTGCCCACGTGGGGGCACGGTGGCGTTGTGTACTAAGGCGTACTGCACTTCGATGGTGCACTTGTCTTCAACCAGCTAGTGAACGATGGCGTTGTGTAATAAGGCGTACTGCACGTCGATTATGCACTCGTCTTCAGCCAGTGCTAACCCTGAATGTGTGGAGTTAGTACGTTGGGGAGCCTGACAGTTGTTCGGTGGTTCTCGCCGGGTACTCCGGCTTCCTCCACCCGTAAAACTGTCCGACACGAGGTAACCCTGAGTGTCGAATGTGTTGTTAAACCCCAATAAATAAATAAATAAATAAATAAATAAATAAATAAATAAATAAATAAATAAATAAATAAATAAATAAATAAATAAATAAGTTTACAGAGATAGCGAAATGTTAGCTGAGCTATTACTAACCAATCGAGCTCAATATGTGATCATTCTTAACTTAATCGAGATTTCAATGGGGGTAAACTCTACCTTCTTCACATATACCATAAAAGAAAGGGGTGCCATTTTTTTAAGCCGGGGATTAATTTTCTTATTCTACTTGCAGTTTTCGATGCATATCTACGTGTTCAACCCCCAGACTTCACCTCCATACAAAATTATCGGTTCTTTGGCAGAAAAGGTTCACTTGGCAGTCTGCTGATTGATTTAGAATTCTCGATTTTCTTACAATGCTGCACGTTGCCTTTCTTGCTTGTTCTAGATTGTTTTTTCACGACTTGACAAATGACCCGTCATGTGAGAAAATTATTCCCAAATATTTCATCTCTTTTACTTCTTCAACTTGGACGTTATGAATTTTAAAATAGAGTTTTCTCCGGTTGTGATTTCAAAAAACATAATTTTTGTTTTGAACACATTAATTTCCAGTTTCCATGTACTATGATGTAGTACAGTAGTCTATGAACTTATCAAGAGCAAACTGCAAATTGTTTGCACTTTCAGCAAGTACAGCGGTGTCATCTATATACCACAGTAAGCACAGGCGGACAAAAAAATTAAAGATCTCTTTCCATTGTGGATTGAAACTCGGTTAGTCCAGTGTCACCCTTTTTTGAGAAATTCTACCAGATTGTTTAAATAGAGTCCAAAAACAAACGGCGAAAAATGTTCACCCTGCCTCACTCCCTGTTCACATGGAAAAGTACCAGAATACTCATTTCCTATGCGAACTGCGCTTTAATTCCAGTATATAAACCATAACGTCATTAAAGTGCATGTGTGTGGTAGACCAATCAATATTTTCAACTTTGAAATTGTTGATTGCTCCACCTCTAAATAATGAACATGGACTCTTCCGGTTGCTGTCATTGAACTGATATGGAAGATACCACCAGTGTTCAAGGGGTTAAGAGAGGGGTTTTTGTTTGTTTGTTGGGGTTTATGACACTTTCAACGGCCAAGGTCTCATCGTGTCGCACAGTTTTATGGGTGAACAAAGCCAGAATAAACGGAGAAACCCACCGAGCACCGGCGAGAAACTGCCAGACTCTCCAACTTACTAACTCTGCACGGACATTGTCTGCAAGTGTTGAAAACAAGAGCACCATCGACGTGCAGTACTGCTTAGTAACAGCGCCACTATGCCCTTACGTGGGCAATCAGGATTACCCCTTTGAACCCGAGCAGCCGCTTTTCCGGCCAGGAAGATGAAACGTCATAACGTCATTAAATAGGATGGCTGTTCAGTAAATATGTGGGGTAGACCAAGCAATATTTTCAACGTGCAGCCCGGAGGCTGCACGTTGAAAATATTGCTTGGTCTATCCCAAATAATGAATATAGATTCTTCTAATTGCAGCCCAAGAAAAGTCCATCACAGGGCAGTCAGTTTGTTTACCACTCTCTATGTTTGCACTGATATCATCTATCGTGAACTCGATGAAGTGAGTTCCACACGATAGTCCTCTTCTGAACTCATGCTGTAGTTGGTTGAGTGTGTTCAGGTTGTTCGCATGTGACATGACATTACTGGTCATCATCTGCTTCATCAACTTACACGACATGCATGCGAGAGACACTCGCCTGTAGTTGATCGCGTCGAACTGTTTGCCTTTCTTGGAGATGGGGCTAATGTTAGCCGTCCTATAAACAGTGGGCAAGTCTCTGGTTTTGGTATGAGTAATTAAATATGATGGTTAAGATAGGCGCAATATCTGGCGCTAATGTTTTCTTTGTTTATCTTGGTGAGATGTTGTCTAGTCCAGGTGCCGTTTTGTTTTTTTGGATTTAGCTGGTATAGTAGTTGGAAGACTCCATTATCGGTGATCTTGATATCCTCAATCGCTCCATGTTCCAACCCATCCTACAACGATCTTCAAATTCTGCAGACGTCACATTGATGCTCTCGGAAAATGCTTATTGAAATTGTCTATTCGGGATGTCCGCTTTATCTACTAGATCTGTATGTAGTATCCCTCTTGACTTTAATGGTGGTATTTTGTTTCCGCCCGATCTTTTATGTTTGATGAACGTCCAGAACCGTTTTGTACTGCCACTGTTGTTGTCTTGGTCTGGTTCGGATGTCACAATGCACTCTATTCGTATTTCCAATATGCCCTCCTGATCTACTGTTGGGACCTCCATTTAAGGTCTTTCAATCCCTTCTGGTCAGAGATATTCCCTGACATTTTCTTCATTTTGAACCACTCGCCTCTTTTCTTGGTGAGTCTACGTACATCATGAGTTATCCACAGGTAACCATCTTGCTTGTATCACGAGTACATGAACAGTTCAAATAGTGCCATACACTCTAAAATCAATTGGGTTAAAAATCAACCCAAATCAACTGGGTTGAGTGAATATGAACCCAGTAGGGTTCATATTCACTCAACTTAATTGCTTTGGGTTAATTTTTAACCCAATTGATTTTAGAGCGTATTTTTCATGCTTCGGGTTTCTTAGTCTGCATTTTTCGGCCTTTCATTCCAGGATGGTGTGTACTTTGTGAAATATCAATAAATGTTATGTTTAGGATATTTTATGAAATATGAGCTATTTTTATATTGACTCATATCCATGTGAACCCAATTGGATTCATATTCACTCAACCCAATTGATTTGGATTAATTTTTAACCCAACTGATTTTAGAGTGGAATTTTCATGATTCGGGTTTCTAGGTCTGCATTTTTGGTTTTTCATTCCAGGATGGTGTGTACTTTGTGAAATATCAATAAATGCTACGTTTATGATATTTTATGAAATATGAACCAATTTGATACAGACTCGTACCCATCAGTAGTGAAGTGCTAATCCTCGCCTGATACATCCTGCTGCGGGATCTTTTTAAGCTTTCAATGCAACAGATGGGGCGATATCGTCATAAGAAACGATTCGAAGGAAATTAGGTTGAAAAAATGTAATTTAAAATGTTAAGGTGGAGTAGGTAATGATATAGCATTTGGTTGCAACGAAATAAGAATGAAGTGTGTCTCTTCCCGTCTTCACAGGACACGCATACCGCAAATACGGCTGAAGATATAATTTCGTTTTATCGAAATAATTATTTCATTAAATTCATTGTTTCGAAATATTTCTTTAACCGAAAACGAAGTGATCGCGCTCCAAAATGCAGTACATAAATCCACCAACTACGTAATATTCGTCACGCCTACCTCCTGGCGTCGCCGCCTAAATAAAGCAACGAAGAAAACTGATGCCGAAGTGCATGTGATTGTATTGTGAAGGGGAGTGGTATGATGGATATGGAGGGGTGGAGGATCCTCCCCATGCCAACAACATATATTGGAAGATACAGAAAAAACATAGGAGTATACGAAATACTTTGTCATGGTCTACCGTTCCGACATTTGGCTAAAACGATCCATACCGCTTGACTTTGTTACCAAAAAAATCTCATTGTGTATCGCGTAACCGCATTTACAGTACCAGCACCCAACGAATGTTGAGACTGTTACTAATATAACAGATCTTACCTAAGATGGGTCTTGGTATTAGCAGAGGTATATCGGTTCCGGGCACCAGTATGAGTACAGATAAACATGTTCATTAACTGGTAGAGTGCTGGAAGCCCATATTTGGGCTTTATTCTGAAGTACTGGTACCGCAATTTAAAGGCTTCATACTCTGTGGATGTGTTTCAGATTATCTTCGAAATGATATTATTTTATCTGGTAAGATTTGCCTTGTTACAATTTATGGGAAAGTGCCTGATGGCACTCTCCCATAAACTGAAACAAGGCAAAGATGCACAAAGAAATTTTAAGGACCAAAAATAATTTAGCACTCTACCAGTTAAAGTTGTGTGCCCTCTCATTTTTTTTTTGTGCTAAAAGAAGATAACGCCTTCACTGATGGTACCGCCTGAAAACAAATTTGCTCAAGATCTGTCCCCGTATTTACTCGGGGAATGGAAATGTAAATGGGGTCAAAAAGAGATTACAGACATCACCACGTGACCACTGACGTCTCCATGTTTACACTCGTCTCCACCGGCCTCTGGTATTCCGCCTTCTGTCGTCCCAGCTGGTTTGGGAACGGCGTAGCCAATTGTGCTTTGGTTCGATGTTCACCGGCGATTTATTAGACACGAAGCTAGTTTAAAATTCGATTGGAAAATAAACTTTATTTATGTTCAAAGTGTATTTCGCCTGATGTGTCCAGCTGGTACGAGTTCTTCCTGGGGGTTTCTTGTCAAGCTGCACCGAAAGTTCTTCGATACATGTCCTCCTTCCCCCATCCCCCGAGAAAAGAACGATTCCCATGTAACTGGTGAGTCTAGCGGTGGGGTTGAATATCAGTTGTGGTACAAAACTCGGGAAACAATGTTGAGTGAGTTTAGCAACTGAACACTTTAACTTCACAAATATTGCCGTTCAAATTTTATTTTTTCGATTTTTCCCTTCAAAACATAGCCCCCCCCCCCCCCTCACACACACACACACCCCCCCATTGGATGGAGCTCACACAGCACGTCCCAAATGTAGGTCATAAGCCACCTTTTTGAGGTACTAATTCATTCTCAGGCATTTTTTTTCTTATTCGTGAGGGAGGGTTTTATTTTTAATCTTTACTTTCTTTTTGAAAAAAGTGAACAAACATGGAGAGGATTTCGGCTGTCTTTTTACACACATAAATATAGAAAGTGCATATTTATACAAATAAATTCATTTTTAATTTGAAAAATAAAACATTTCTCTAAAAACAAACTGTAGATACTGCAATTCAAAGGCTTCATATTCTTTCGATGCTCTTCATATTATCTTTGAGTAATGGTATTTAATCTATGGGGATTTGCCTCGTTACAATTTTTGGGAGAGTGCCTATAGGCACACTCCCATAAATTATAACAAGGCAAACATATTGGGGACGCAGCTAAACAAATATGCATCAGTCAAAAAATGTAATAAGTTTTACTGAGTAAGACACTGAAAGGCAATAAAAATTCCAATGAGGGCGTACAAATTCAATGGGGGACTTCCTGAGAATCAAAACACTTTTTTAGCTTAATTAAGAACATGTATCGTACTTTAATCGTGTTAGTTAAAGAGTTATTCGAGGAGTATGAAGCCCATTCGAGAACTCTACATGTATACGACTGGACAATTTAAATTACCAATATAAAGAATGTCCTTCGGGCCAATATGTGATTGTAGTCGTCAAAGTGTTACCCGGTAACTTACGAGACAGGTTTTATTTCCAGGAAAACACGTGAATTATTCGGCTCAATCAAGAGTTGTAATTAATCACTAACGTTGATGAAATTCCTTTTAAAATCGGACAATCTAGTTTGGAATCCATGCAAAGGTAATTTGTTTTTGTACCATTAAAGAAATTCGGTTTCCATTATCTCATTTCGACCCATTACTTCTTATTAGCCATAGCGTTGAAACTAAAAAATATATAGCTTTTCCGACACGTTATTACGTGAGATTTTTTGCGATTTTAGGTACATATTATTTTAACCTTTCGGTTGTCACACCCACAATGTTTATTCAGACGCTAAATTAAACATGTTGCTTGACACCTAGAAAACTGAAGTCGCTTCTGCTCTATCTTTGGCTTAACGACGCCCGCTCCGACGCTACAGGTTCGGATACTGTTGAGGAAGAAATTCCGTATTGCCTAAACAGCTCTTCAAGTATGCCTAAAGTGTCGTCGGACTGAAGAAGGCGAGCAACAGTCGATTAGAGACAACTGCTTGGCAGAAATCTTAATAATTTTTTTATTTAATAAATTCACTTTTCACGCCAAGGGAGTTACCTGTCCATCTACTGGAAGCCGACGTGCAATTACTTGTAAAAAAGTATTTGTATTACAGTTAAGGTGCTGTATTCTATATATGGACTCAAGGACATGGCCGATTGGAGAGGGGGTAAAGCTGATTTGTTTCGACTGTGGCGGCTTAAGTCTGGACTAATATTCCAACGACATCATCAAGGCATGCTTTCATTGAAGGCATGCCTTGATGATGTAGTTGGAATATTAGTCAGTCGGGGTTATAGTTAAAAACTCTAGACATCTTGAAAATTTATTACTGCATTAATGAAATACACATGTAGTGGTCGTGACGCAACTTCTTATTTAATAACACGTACGTACCGGTATTCAAAATTGATCATGTCGGGGCCCCCAACAGCTTGGATCGAATACTACAGACCTCCATTTGGATGATCGACTTTGTATCTTTAACAAAAGTCCAAGAATCAAATTCACTCTTTTAAGTAAATAAATGATTGCTAGCAAGAGAGAATTGATATCTTAAACTTCCATCCTGACGAAAATGTCCTGATCAGGGCCGTATTATTTATAAAACTGACTAAGCTGAAGCCAGGTGCCGCAGGGACAGGGGGCCCGCCAATTGTTTTTTTTTTTTGTTGAGGCGCTGTTATCAGCGCTTTAGGGTTCCATTGATTAAAGGCACTTTGCACGCTGCACCGTAGCGATACATGTACATATGTATTTATCCATATATATACTCTCATAAGTATACTATATATATATTTATATACAGTACATTATATTAATACTTATTTTATGTAGGGCTATGTACTGCGGCAAAGTGCCTACCGTATCAGGGTCAGGATACCAGCTGTAGTGGGTGAAAGATTGAAGTGCGGAGAGGGCCCGAAGTACCTAAAAGCCGAGGGTTACCATGACCATGGGTTAATACGGCACTGGTCTTGATTGGAAAAATAGTTGGGGAGGGGTGTTACACACACCTAAACCCCCTTAGCGATGCCTCTGGAGTCTGGACCGCTCACAGACTCACACTGTTCGAATAAAAGTGAGAGTAAATAGTCGTCTGCATGAAAAGGCAAATTGCTTGGAAAAAATTCTGGTTAACTGTCCATTAAATAAATTCACTTGTCTACCAAGACTATTATGAGTTAACCGAGACTCTGTGGAAACCGATATACAACTAATTTTTAAGTACTTTTACCACAATAACGGCGTGGTATTCATTTTAATATGAATTAGGTTGGACCAAGAAGAGAACGCAGTCAAAAAGGACTCTATTGTATCGTAAAATTGAAAGAAAATGAATCTTGCTACCGCCGGTAGTTTTGTCAACTTTTGATATTGACAGTAAACCTAAAGAGAAAAGATTCGTGGTCAAAAGTAGGATTTTAAAATTTTCAAGTAACAAAAATCAATTTAATACTGAATTTTAGGAAACCAGTGTTCAAGTTAAAAGAAATAATAACGTCATTTATTCAGAAAGATTGACGCAGCCAACACACGGTGCAATCTCTTGTTTTTGTTGCTTTTTTTATCTTCAGCTATCCCAGAATTCAATATCGAACCACAAATGGCCACCCCCGATGGGCAAACCGGAAGACTCAATTTTCAGTTTGTTAGATATACTGTTTCATTGAAAACTGCGTGTTTCTCCACATTCGCATGTGTGTTACCTATAGAAGTCACTTCGTGAGCCGCGCTTCGCGCGACTCTGACTGCGTTCTGTATTAAATTATTTTTAAATTATTTTCTTACAATTTACTATGTGGCCAACCAAATGAAAACATTTATAATTGTATTTTCGAGAAATGCGTTTTCTGTGTATGACAGTGAAGCATCATTGGCGTTTTAAGTATTTAAAAGACGTGTGAATTTACTTGTTCCTTACCCCATCCATGGCAACAATCACACAACAGACACAAAATACAATAGCGGATACCTATCTTTCTCTCTACCTATAACTTTTCTAATTGAACATTCTCAAATTTTCTTGCAACACTCTTATAAAGAAGACGCATGGAAATGGTAGACAAAGCGTAGGAGGAATTGGTACAACCTACCTTTCTGCAACATACACAAGAAACCACCAAACACTAGGCAAGGATTGAAACAAGCTTGTCTGGCTGGGGACGAGTGTACATTTTATATAAATAAACATTTGAATAAAGATTTAACAGCCATTTTAAGGGCTTGAGGATGTGTGTCTGTGGGAGGGTGTTTTTTTTTTCTTGGGGGGGGGGGGGGTGGTGGAGGAGGTCATTTGGAATTCCCGAAGGATAACCAGATACCTCATAATCACATACGACATCCTATCACCCAGAAGGCTTGATGGATGACTCCCGGTTTTTCAAAACTAAACTGATGGAGCTTTCTCCACGCCTTTTTTGTAACCGCTATGGTCATATACCGGGGCCGCTGCCAAACCGGCGTTGCTGTTTGGTTTTCTTTTCTCTTCTTCCCTTAAATTTGCCATCGCACAACATTACATTCTGGCTCGCCACCATGGTGGGACTCAAACCTCTACCATCGCCGAGCTGGAACCGATTAGAGCCCACTCTCTTATAGTTTTAATGGCGTTGAGGGATTGAGTATTGACAATCTAACACTCCAACGTAAACTGCCGGAATTCTAACCGCGTGCATATCCCCCTCAGACCCCATTTGAGGCAATAGGAAAGCTAGACCTGTGTGATCCAAGTGAAATAAAATAAGGTTAACCGGGTCGCAAGAGGTTTGTAAATCCCACATCGTCCCTGCGCGCCTTCGGCGCGCTAAAACCTTTCATTCATTCGTTTCTAAAAAAACGTCGATGATTTATTTCGGTCATTTATCTTCTCAGGTAGAAAATACAATTCTGGAAAATATTATTGTACATTTTATAAGATTGGCCCCTAGTGGACTCGTAGAAATTTACCAATGAATTGCCAAAAACAAGAATAGATGAAAACATTCTGACCAACGAAATTATTCTTGCATTCCATCAGATAACTCCGTATAACATTACTCAGTATATCAGCCTGTGTAAATTGGTGACTAAATCGGCATAACCCTGATTTTCAAAGAGGAGAAAACTTTTTTAAGCTAGCACCGTGACAGCTTGAGGCGTTTCAGGGCCCAAACAGCGTGCACCCTTTATTTGGTAACCATTACTTTTTTATATGCGGGGCATCGTGAGGTGCCATTATTTGCGCTAAGTATTTTTTTAACACTTTCCCCATGTAACGAACAAAAGCATGCCAGTACTATTCATAAAGATCGCCATTTAAGCTGGCACCGTGACAGCTTAAGGCGTTTCAGGGGTATACAAACAGCGTGCACCATTTATTTGGTAACCATTACTTTTTTATATACCGGGCATCGTGAGGTGCCATTATTTGCGCAAAGTATTTTTAACTCTTTTCCAACGTAACGAATAAAAGCATGCCAGTACTATTCCTAAAAATCGCCATTCCAATTTTAGTATATTTCCATTTTCATTTTATTATTATTATTATTATTATTATTATTATTATTATTATTATTATTATTATTATTATCCATTTTCATTTTATTATTATTATTATTATTATTATTATTATTATTATTATTATTATTATTATTATTATTATTATTATTATTGTTATTATTATTATTATTATTTATTTTTTATTTTATTTTTTTGTCTCAAACGCACACAGCTTATGACCCGGAGGGGTCATAAACTATGCTTTCAAGACAGAAATAATTACCATTGGTATTATTGAAGACATGTTTTGTCATGTGTCGTCTGCTGGGGCCAAGTGGATCAATAGACAACAGTTAAGCAACCTGAAAGCTAAATGCACATTCGAAAAATCGGAAATAGCTCAACAACAGCAATAGTGCGAGGTTTTAGGCGCCGCAGGTGCCTAGGGAAAGATATGCGGCTACACTCAGTGTGGCTATTTTTAAATCCCCCTTTGCGGTTTCTGATCATGGCTTCGTTTATTTCTTTCTTGGTGTAGGCTTGGAATGTGTATTGATTGAAGTTTTCGATAGTGCCTTGATTGGAGAGAACAGGTTTTATTGTATTTTTTCGTTCTCTTTCTGTCTATCTTTGTCTATCGGCATGTCAAACGAGTGCTTCAATTCTGAGTGCAAAACGGGGATGCTCGCCATGGCTGAGGGTTTTCGTCATTGAAAGAGATTTACAGGAAAGTTAGCTCCCTTAATTTTCCAAAGCTGTTAGTAAATTTCACACTCAGAGAATTTCAGATGAAAACTGACATTTTGAAATTTTAGCGAGGCTGTATCATCGGTGTGCGCATCATTTCACGAACTTCAGACATTTTCCATAGAGAAGAATAAAAATACAGAAGCTGACTTTTTAAAATATTTTCCCCAATCAGTTTGAACGTTTGACTGTTATTCTCTGTGGAAACCCATTAAAAAATTCGAAAATGGCGCTTTCACCATCTTTTGATGTTTTGTAAACTTTTTCTATTTCTTATTTCAACAGTGTGCGCATCGTGAAATATCATACATACACTGTTCTTTCCATCAATATAAAAGTCTACAAGGCGCGATTTGCTCTTTTTTTTCCCACTGGAAGAATAAAAACTTTCAAATTACTTTTAAAACGCACTCGCTAAACAAAGAGTCAAAGTGGACTATTAGTGTTGGTAGGTGTGATACTGATAGATATTCTTAATGGCAGATTAACTGTGAACTAGTTGCTTCTAACTGGCTTGCGATAAAAATCCAAGCTTACTTTTTTTACCTTTAATAAACGAAAACAACAGACAGCTCACATAGCTGTCTGATGCTTTTGTTTATTAGAAGTAATAAAATGAAACTCACTCAGCTAATAATTTTAAGGGAGATAACTTTATCGAAAGTCGATTTTCTTGACTGGATAAGTCAGTGACCAGGATTAGCAGCTCAACTTAGTTTGCGACCTGAATTTATCACTACTTTTTTCACTACTTTATTCAACAAGGCGCTATTGTTTGATACTGTGTTATTTTTGTGGAGGTGGAGGAGGCACGTGCTCTAGTGATTCATCTCTTAACTTCGCCCGTGTACCAAATGACAAGTGAGTAAACATGCTAATATAACTGGATGAATATGTTTTTAGTGGTATTAATTTGTAACGTTTTGACCCCGTCCTCACAAAAGTTTACTGTACTCAAGGGAGACATAATGCCGAGGATTTCAATGTTGTCCGTCCTCCATTAAATGTATGAAAAAGTTTGTTTTCAATAGGATAACACTCATTAACACGCGCAATCGATACGGCGTGTGGGCTTATCTCTGTACCAGCGAGAAGCTTTTCAAGAGACTGTCACCATCAATAACTTTGGTGGCACTCCTCTGTGCATTGAGGTGTGGTAATATTTGTAAATATGTCACATTTAGTCTGTTTAATGACAAGTCATAGCCCCAGTGGTTACTGACCATATGAAACCGTTGCGCTAAATGGCGATACTCCCTCACATTCTTGCAAGACTATTTTCATTGTTTCAACGATTTGTTGTGCGGAAGACGGCGCCGGTTTGGGAATATTTTGCTAATACTACACGACGGAAAATCCGACATAATTTCGAGAATCATGTTAACCCTTTACCTAACCTGAAAAGCAGACGACACTTGCAAAAAAAATTCTTGAATAACTATTTTTTTTCATTTTTTGTCTCAAAAACATAGGTTATGACCCCTCGTTGGAACGTGCTCGACGAGCTCGTTCCAACGAGGGGTCATAACCTATGTTTTTGAGACAAAAAATGAAAATATAATGAAAATTTATTGGCGATTTTTGAGAATAGCGCTGGCCGGTTTTGGCCGTTACGTTGGGTAAAGGGTTAAATAGCACTACAACATAGTAGAGATTAACCCACGATTGCTGTGTGTACTCAACGTTACCCGATATAATACAGATATTGATAAAAACAAACGTCATGTAAGAACGCCACTGATTGGTCGTTACCCATCTGACTGACGTTATGACGTGAAGGAAATGTTTCGACACAAAACCGTGTGAAGCAAGGAAGTAAGCAGACCGCCGAGGGTGATATTTTTCTTTAAAAATATCAACTTCAGTTACTTAATTCAAGTTTAACTCCTTCAACACTGGCGTCTTGCGTGGTATCGTCTAATACAATACTGTCGACAGTAAAATGAACAAATCCATTCTGCATTTGAGGTGAGATTCAGTATTAATTTAATTTAATCAGTATTAATTTAATCCTACAGCTCTCTGGAGCTGTAGGATTAAATTATTACTGATCCTCACTATCAATTTATTGTTCTTTATGTCGTCTGCTCGTCCAATTCCAAATTTGTCTTCACACAAAAATGTATGTGTTTCGTGTTAAAAAGGTCCTACTAATACAGAGCACAATTCAGGTAGAGTGCGAGGGACAGGAATCAACAACCAGAGTTAGAGTTTTTCAGATGCTTCACGTGCACCGTATCTGTCTTATTACCTGACGTCACGGCCATATCCTTTCCGCGCTATTTACAAAAACTCTCCATTCAAATTGTTTTCAAGTTTTCACCCCAAAATAATGATTCCTCGCTGGGCTGTAGTGGTGCGGACTGTGCCGGACTGCCGTTGGTAGTACAGTCCAAAAAATAGGTTTGTACCGCGATATGCGGTCCTTTTGTTTCCACTGGACCGGTCCAGGTCAGTCCACTACAGTGTTTTCGTTTTTTTAACCAATACAGGACATTTTAAGACTTTTCGTGTGTGTATTCGATGGTGGAAGGTCACTGCCAGTTTTTAGTGGATATCATCCATGTTTGATAAACTGCCAGCAAAATGAAAGATTCTATAAAGCATTATGGCTTGGTAACAAGTGAGTTTCAAAACTTCTTTTTATACCTTGATTATCTATTCTACTATACATGAAAAGCCTATGACATAAATTTTAGATTTACACACCAACCGTGATGAACACGCCAGTAATGGGATTTTAATAGTAAAAATTTACACCAACAATAGAACTACATCCCCGTTGACCTTTGGTGGCGTCGACTTGAATGCAAACTTGTCTAAATTTATCGCACGTCGCCTCGCGAAGAGTGAAATGGAAGTGGCAATTAACTCTACCCTCTAAAACATACACTAGAAGCCATTTTTAAATGGGTTTACCTCATAAGATGCCAAAAATTAACAAACATGCATTGTCGCATGTTAATAGAGCATGCATAACTCGAAAGAGTATGTTATTATGTTATTAAAACCAAAAAGGCTCAGTTTCTTTTTTAGCTCAACTTGACAAAGTGAAGCTGAGCTATTGTCATCACTTCTCGTTCATCGGCGTACGTAAGTACGTACGTCCACAATTTCCTTTGGCACACCTCACAGGTAGCATTTATGATCAGATCACTTTGAAACTTTGTATGCTTATGGGGTGACCTCTAGATGGGAGCTATCGATTTTCTTCAATTTCCGTCAAAAAATGTTGCCGCGGCCAACGTTCTTAGAACTTACTTTAGTCAAACCACAATATTTCACTTTGGCACACCCTACAGGGCACATTGATGATTGGATTGCTTTGAAACCGGGTACGCTTGTTTAGGGTGACCTCTAGATGGGAGCTATCGATTTTCTTCAATTTCCGTCAAAAAATGTTGCCTCGGCCAACGTTCTTAGAACTTAGTTTAGTCAGACCTCAATATTTCCCTTTGGCACACCCTACAGGGCACATTTATGATCGGATTGCTTTGAAACCTGGTATGCTTGTTTGGGGAGACCTCTAAATGGGAGCTATCGATTTTCTTCAATTTCCGCCTAAAAATGTTGCCACGGCCAACGTTCTTAGAACTTAGTTTAGTCAGAAGACCCAATATTTCCCCTTGACACACCCTACAGGGCACATTTATGATCGGATTGCTTTGAAACTTTGCATGCTTGGTTGGGGTGACCTCTAGATGGGAGCTTTCGATTTTCTTCCATTTCCGTCAAACAATGCTGCCGCAGCCAACGTTCTTACAACTTAGTTTAGTCAGACCACAATATTTCCCTTTGGCACCTCCTACAGGGCACATTTATGATTGGATTGCTTTGAAACCTGGACTGCTTATTTAAGGTGACCTCTAGATGGGAGCAATCGATTTTCTTCAATTTCCGTCAAAAAATGTTGCCACAGCCAACGTTCTTAGAACTTAGTCTAGTCAGACCACAATATTTCCCTTTGGCACACCCTACAGGGCACATTTATGATTGGATTGCTTTGAAACCTGGTATGCTTGTTTGGGGTGATCTCTAGATGGGAGCTATCGATTTTTTTCCATTTTCGTCAAAACATGTTGCCGCGGCCAACGTTCTTAGAACTTAGTTTAGTCAGAAGACCTCAATATTTCTCTTTGGCACACCCTACAGGGCACATTTTTGATCGGATTGCTTTGAAACCTGGCATGCTTGTTTGTGATGACCTCTAGATGGGAGCTATCGATTTTCTTCAATTTCTGTAAACAAATGTTGCCGCGGCCAACGTTCTTAGAACTTAGTTTAGTCAGACCTCAACATTTCTCTTTGGCACAGCCTACATGGCACATTTATGATTGGATTGAGTTGAAACCTGGTATGCGTGTTTGGGATGACCTCTAGATGGGAGCTATCGATTTTCTTCCATTTTCGTCAAAAAATGTTGCCGCGGCCAACGTTCTTATAACTTAGTTTAGTCAGACCTCAATATTTCCCTTTGGCACACCCTACAGGGCACATTAATGATCAGATTGCTTTGAAACCTGGCATGCTTGTTTGGAGTGGCCTCCAGATGGGAGCTATCGATTTTCTTCCATTTCCGTCAAAAACTGTTGCCATTGCTAACGTTCTTAGAACTTAGTTTAGTCAGACCTCAATATTTCCCTTTGGCACACCATACAGGGCACATTTGTGATCGGATTGCTTTGAAACCTGGCATGCTTGTTTGGGGAGACCTCTAGATGGGAGCTATCGATTTTCTTCCATTTCCGTCCAAAAATGTTGCTGCGGCCAACGTTTTAGTCCAACCTCAATACTTCCCTTTGGCACACCCTACAGGGCACATTTATGATCAGATTGCTTTGAAACCTGGCATGCTTGTTTGGGGTTACCTCTAGATGGGAGCTATCGATTTTATTTGATTTCCGTCCAAAAATGTTGGCAATGACCTTCAATGAACTTAGTAAAAACTTAGTGCAGTTAAGCATCAATATTTCCCTTTGACACACCCTGCAGGGCACATTTATGATTGGATCGGTTGCAAACTTGGTGAGCTTGTGTGGGTTGACATCTGTATGGGAGCTGTCGATTTTCTTCCATTTCTGCCAAAAAATGTTGACCTTTGAACTTAGTTTAGTCAGACCTCAATGTTTCCCTTTAACACGGCCTTCAGGGCACATTTATGATCGGATCACTTTGAAATTTGGTATGTTTGTTCCCTGTAACCTCTAGATGTGAGCTATTGCTTTTGTCATTTCCATAAAAATTTATTGTCGTTATCACCAACCTTTGAACTTACTGCATTTGAGCATCAACTTTTCCCTTTTGCACTCTCTGCAGGGTATAGTTATGAATTTCCATAAGAAAAAAACATTGCCACAAGCAATGACCTTCTACTTAGTGCATTTGTGCTTTAACATCTTCCTTTGGCATGCCTCAGAGGACACATTCATTATCAGGTTGTTTTGAAACTTTGTATGCTTATGCAGGGTGACAAAGATAGGAGCTATTGATTTTCTTTTCATTTCAATCAAAAAAAGTTGCTGTTAGCAACAATCTTTGAATTTATTGCATTTGTGCATCAACATTCTTTGACATGGCCCACAGGTCACATTTATCATAGGATTGTTTTTGAACTTGGTGTGCTCATTTGGCAAGAACTTCAGATAAGAGCTATTGATAAGTATTCATTTCTGTGAAAAAAAGTTGCCATTTACAATAACCTCTGAACATACTGCATTTGTGTATCAACATTCTTCCTTTAGCCAGTCTTACAGTTTACATTTAAAAATGCATGAATTACTCTGACGTTGTGCACACACAATGTTGTTATGTTGAAATTTCATCAAATAACATTGGTACCAATGATCTTCAATTTTGCCATTTCATTTATAACTTACCAAGTTCAAGTTTGTCAAGTTGAGCTACAGTGTCATTGACACTTTCATTTCATTTCGTTTCGGCGTTAAAATTGACAGCGGAGCTACCGCCCACCGATGCTCGTGTGAACAAAAACAGATTATCTCGTATGTACGTCTGCCGTTCAGTAAAATCGAGAAAAAATTATAGCGACTCTTAATAATCTGACGATCATGGTATAAATAAAATATACACAAAGTAGCTTGGTGTACCAAATGTTCACCACTCGTGGTGAAGTGGTATTAACCGCGCGCCGAAGGCTCGCGGTTAACACCACTTCACCACTCGTGGTGAACATTTGGTACACCAAGCTACTATGGGTATCTTTCTATACTATATTTTAGAATGTCTGTATGTCTGTCTGTCTGTCTGTCTGTCCGCTATAAATATGAACATGGGGCCACTCCGAGTGTCCAAAATGGGTCTACTAGGAGTAGCTTTTTATGGCGGAGGTCATCGTCAGGTTTAAAAAAAAGTATGGGGGTGGGGGTGAGGGTGTAGGGGGGCACCAAAAGTTATGACCAATTTTTTTTTACCGATAGATGACTTCAAAGGGGTCTACTAGGGTTACATTTTCATCAGGAATCTAATGGTGAGGTTTAAAAAAGTATCGAGGTGGGATGGGGGTGTAGAGGGGCACCAAAAGTTATGACCACAATTTTTCTCACCGATATAGGTCTTCAAAAGGGTCTACTAGGGGTATTTGTTACCAGGAATCTAATGGTGAGGTTTACGAAAGTGCCGGGGTGGGGTGGGGGTGTAGAGAGGCACCAACTCAGCCCGAGCAACGCCGGGTAGCCCTGCTAGTATTCTATATATATACTACTCACATTTTG
Source organism: Pictodentalium vernedei (assembly GCA_031216915.1). Lineage (NCBI taxonomy): Eukaryota > Metazoa > Mollusca > Scaphopoda > Dentaliida > Dentaliidae > Pictodentalium > Pictodentalium vernedei. The sequence goes on along the minus strand of CM062291.1, from coordinate 173,293,772 downwards.
CTAAGGATCACCCCCTATTCATCGACACAATTTGTTCGTGAAAGGAAAAAGTGTATATTATTTGTTTATGTATTTGTTGGGTAGCAATGGCACTTTTAACAGTCTGTGTCATATCATGTTGTGCCAATTTACGGGTAGATAGCCATTGTTCCTTTAGGGAAGCATTCGGCAATGCTGAGTAACTGTCGCACTCTCTAATTTATCATCCTGGCACAAGCAGGGTCAGCATTGGTTGAAGGCAAGTGAACAGAGGGCATACAACACGTCATCCATATATATACAACATGTCAACGCAACACTTACTTTCAACAAGTGCTAACTGCGTGTGTCAGGTTATCAAATTAGAGAGCCCGAACGTTACTCGCCATTGCTCAGTGGTTCCCTCTGGGTACTTCAGCTCCTTCCACCAGTAAAATTGTGCGACATGATACGATTCAAGCTGTTAAAAGTGTTGTTAAACTCTAAAGAACAAATAAACTATACACATTTGACATTTTATGTATCAAATATGTAGATGGGAAGGTGCGATCCTCAGTAAAATGTGAGTAGTATATTATATCTCCTTTAGAATTGCAGATGTCCCATTGTTGTACTCAAGGGTCTATATATCGTATCACTTTCTTTCATATTGGGTAGGCGTCTTCCTCCTATCTGGAATGACTTGCATCTTAGACTGGGAGGGAACTAATCGCCTAGTTATTTCACAGGCTAAGAATAAAGATGGAATGTAAAATCCAAAAGTGAGCGCCTTGCCCCCGAACTAGTAAATAATTTGACCCATTACGATACCTATCTGGACCGCCTATGACCCCTCCCTGACCGGTCCAGCGTGTTTGTGTGCCTGTACAGCAGGGTGGTCCGCCCAGTCGCGGCCCATCCCTGCAGTCACCGACTTTTTGAGGTCCAATCCGCAACACTGTCGGGCTCCTTTCCACTGTGATGTCATAATCTAGGTTTTTGAAAGTATTGCTTTCTTCTCGTAGGTAAAGAGTTAAACAGGCATAGAAACTAGTTCAGCCAATCATTAATCTTCTAAACCATGCTGACATCTTCCATGTCAGTTTAATAAGTTCAGTTGAAAGTGCCCAGGCTAAACAGGATGATGATGAAGAATTGAGTAAGCTTGCCCACGAACTGGAAAAACAGATCGTGGGCACCGAAGAAGAGACAGATCAAACTAAGATGCTCAGGGACCTAGCCAAGCAAGATGCCATTCGTAGGTACGAACGCATGAAGGACATGGAAGAGACGGCAAAACGTCGGAAGGAAACGGAGAAAGTACTTGCAGACGCCGCTTTAGCAATGGCACTTGCACAAAACAGGACAAATACCACGATAGACAGGATATCGCCATCTCCACCTCCTTAGAAGAAACGGAAGAAGCAAAAGAAATAGGCAGCAAAACCTAGCGAGCTGCCACCAGTCCATCACGAGCGGTAGGGTACGAGCAATATAACACAGACATCTATCCACTTATGGGATGCACGTCGCATCCCCAAGTGCAGAGTCTTTTCGCGCCCATATTCATATTGAAGATGGACCAATTAATATTTTCAACGTTGATTGGTCACACCCCAAAATTCACTGAGCAGCCATTTACTTTAGATTTACATTTAGTTTTAGATTTGTTCAAGCAATTAACACCTACAGATAGGCAGACAGCGAAAAAACAAGTCCTTGTGAGTCTAGTCTGGGAATCTGGCTTACAGGTTTTAGACTTTGAAAAAGGTTGAGCCAGAAGAAGTCACCCTTTGTGCCGACACTCATGCCCGCTCAAGTGGACTCTGAGGGAATTTAGAAAGGTTACTCTGTGTTGAGTAACAGATTAGCAGAATCTCTGAAAGCAATAGTTTGTTGTGTTCCCTCGAAAACTGGTGGATTTTCTCAAGGTTATGATGGGCGGTGTTCAGCTACTAAAAATTGTAGCTGAACCAAATAAATTTTTATTTTTTATATTGTTGTATGTACGATTTTATTACATTTCTGTATCTTTTGGGAAGGAAGTCATTCCCGTGGTTGTCCTTTGGCAAATTTCCGATTTAATGTAAATGGTGTTAAGATATTTCGGGATTTTTTCATCAACCTGTCGCGTCGCATTTGCAAGCACATTGGTAAGCTACTTCACACATATCTGGGTGTCACAATGTGTCATTTTTGGATGCATTTACAATTCTGCCTGCTTTCCAACGCTTTGAAGTGAAAGCAAACTTTTAAAGGTGCCCAGTCGCCAAATTTAGACTGCGATCTTTGCGATAAAACAAACTTGCTGACAATAACAATCAATATACTGCTAGTGACAGTGCACTCCTCAGTCACTCAATCATCGGTTAATCTGTACGGTTGGCATAATAAAATGGTGCCTACGTCACTGACTGTAAGATTCAAGTCATGTGTTAGAATAATATGATACATTCAGTACTTCATACATAGAGTCGGGTAGAATTCTCCACGAAAGATTTCTTTTCACAACAAAACGCCAAAAGTTAATTTCAGCTAGTCATTAACTGGAGAGATTAAACAGTCAAACTGAATGATACAACAAGTGTGGTACCACTTTGGTGTGATTAATTAATAGCTGTCGAGTTATGTCATCCCGATTTCGTGTCAAGTTTATTGAAACCAGTAAATGTGGATTTATTTCTAGTGTGCTTATATAACACACAACACACCTATAAAAATGGAGTCATCAGCTTAATGAATAATTCATTAGCATTACAAATGAGCTGCGAAATGGAGAATGTGTCTTTCTAACATCATCACCGTTATTAGCACATTTCTTCCAACAACAAAGAAATTTGAATAGAGTCTGTCAATAAGATGAATTGATCAATTAATCAGCCAGAACAACCTTGATTGGCGCTTGAACGCGTTTCAAATCTTGGGGTCCTCACAATTCACATCAATGATATGAGTTGTTCAAGTATTGTTGTCTATACCATTTATTCAGATTCACATTCACACTGTTGATCAGCTCGGACGCTTCACTGGACTCTCCGTGAGCACATTTAATTACAACCAGAATGATTCTACCACACAAATTATTGGGCATGCTAAAATGCCTAAATGTAACCAATACCAGAGACTGGTCCATCCACTTCTCTAGTAATACCTGCCAGATGATACTGGATTTTCAGATATCACCTGGAACGGCGCCAGAAAAGAACCCTCGCCAGAAACCAAAGAAGCCAGCAGCCAGACCATCGGCCTCTCTGGGGAGTGGTAGTACCTTAGCCCAGTTGGGCTCTGGTCCACACCCAGAGGACCCTGAAAAGGCCAAGTGCAAGAGGAAGAAGAAAAGTCCATCCACTAAGCGCCGGGACGCCAAGCTCCTAGAGGCCTGGGGGAGAAACCTGAAGAAAGCCGCAAAGAGAAGGAATAGGAAATGGAAGTCCACTCCCCCATCCAGACGAAAAAAACAGACACTATCCAGTCATCAAATGCCTCCATCTCCAGTTCCACATCAAGCTTGGACCCTCACGCTGAGCTGGAACATGATGAAGAACTAAGTAAGCTCGCCCACGAACTGGAACAACAAATCGCGGGCACAGAAGAGTCAACAGACAGCTCTCCCACGGTCACCGAGCCAATCATCACAATCATGGAAGAAACCATGCATAGGTTAGAACGAAAGTTCCAAGAAGCGTCAAAGATTCCCTTGACAACAAAGTGACAGACGTATTAAAAGAAGAATTGTGACGAACAGCTTTCCCAATCCGCAAATCGCACTCAACATCAAAACATGGCACCACGGTCCTCACCTTCAAAAGTTAAAGAATCCCCGCCTCCGCCTCCGCCTCCACCGCCAAAGAAGAAACGGAAGAAACAACAAAAGAGGTAGTAATCAAGACCAGCCGAGTAGCCACCAGTCCACTACGGGCAGTACGCGTTCGTGCAACAGAAGACCAACACTCATCCCCAAGTGCAGATTCTTTCTCGTCCCCGTTGTCTATACCATAACTCAGTCCTCAAAATTAGTTTTAAAAACAAGTACCAGGAAAAACTGCGAATGCGTATGCTTGCTAATGTATGTACGCTTGGGCGCGTGCAATTGTTCAATGTCTGAGTGTCACTGTTATTTTTTTGTCTTTTGTTTGTTAATGCCTATCTGTCACTTTTTTATCTGAAATTGTTATGTGCCAGTGTTATAGAACTATCGACAATAAAGATTATTATTATTATTATTACTTATTATTATATTCTTATGCCAATGACAATTCTTCATACCCATTGTATCACAATTCATTACTGGGGTTGGGAACCTTTCTTCAGATTGTTGCGTGGTGGCGGAACCTTTGTTGGGAGGGCGACAAAGGAGGTACCTGTCCTTACGTTTTTCCACTGGAATACTACACGATTAAACAATGTGTTTGTGTTTAATTGTGTCAATATAAACACCATTCGATCCGGATATGTGGGATTTTTATCTTCAAAACCTAGTCACGAGGCACTGAAATATCCATCCCACAAGTGTTGTTCACTGTTAGTTTGTCTGTTCGGACCTTAGACAGTAGTCATTATATTTTGCTCAGAAATATTAATGTTGAACATTTGCGTGGGGTATTTTGTTTACCTAATACCGCAGTTTTATCACTTTGTTGCAAATATCAGCTGTGGCAACCATTTGGGTCTTTTGTGGACAAATAAACATTGACGCATCAGCGTAGATTTTTCTTGGCTCCGGACAAAACTGAGTTAATCCCAAACTTGATAATACCTCCAATATTTTAATACGCTTAAAAATCATGAATACTTTCTCGCGCCACAGACTTATGAAAGATCTGTTCTGTGACGCGAGCTGCTGATAATACAAGACTCTCACTGGGCGGTACGTCAGACCATCGTAGGTCAAGTTGCCAGACTTGACCGGAACACATGTGTATATTTGGGTAAATTGGCGATAGTGGAAGGAAGTATTTTGTTGAAGGATACAATATGCGAGTTACGATAACGTCATATTCAACCCAGAAGCTGATCTAGAGGCCACACTTGACGGTTTCAATGCAACCCTCGAACAGAGATACTACTGACAAGCCAGTAAATAGACTGAAGATCATATACTGACCCAGTTAACGCAAATTTTGAGTAAGTCTTCACAATTACTCATTACTGTACTCCAGCTCTATCAAGGTCGTGTATTAGAAGATAAAAGAAACCCATATTGAATTTGAATAAAATTTGGTGTGACACATCATTGGAATCGGCTCAATGAGCCGATTCCAATGATGTGTCACATCAAATGTGTTTAAAAAGAAGGAAAATAGTGAGATAAGTGAAATACTGGAAACAGTTCGCAGTTCAGAAAAATAATAACAGCCCTGGTCACATCAACTCCATACGAATTGTGTTAAAATAATCCATAGTCAGGTGATTCAATGATATCTGGAAATGTCCTGTATCTGGAGCAGAACGTGTTTATTTACTTACATTCATGTAATGCATTATCTACATATATAAACTTTCTTTGGTTGCATTTGGTTCCAGATTCCATCTATTTCTTCAACTTCAACCACCTTTCAACCCATAAGGCTATCCGTCGGGTTGAAAGTTGGTTGAAGTAGAAGAAATGGACCAAACCATGACCATAGCATACCATAACATAATTTACAAAACAGTGGCCAGCGTGCATTTGCCTGTATTTAGAGGTCATTATTTTGGGGATATTATAAAACAAATGTCTATATGCTTTGCTTCCACTTTTCTTTCTGACTTTGGGCTCTTCGGCGCTTTTGTTTTGGTGATATTTCTGTCAAAATTTAGTGGTTATTACTTGCTTAATTTTACAGCTGAAACGGTTAAGGGATTTTCTTGATCGATTAATCACGCGGATTAACCTTGGTTAACCGATTAATCAGTTGTCCAAGTAAATATCTAAATAATTAATTGCCATACCGTTGATTATTTACAGCACGAACCCTTTACCCAACGTAACAAACAAAATCGACTAGGCTTATACACACAAATCTCCATTTTAATTTATGATGTTTACAATTTTTGCCTCAAAAACATAACTCATGACCTCTCATTGGAACGAGCTCGTTGAGCTCGTTCCAATGAGGGGTCATAAGCTATGTTTTTGAGACAAACACTGAAATTTTTAGTAATTCATGAATTTATTTTGCAAGTATCGTCTGCTACCCGCAATGGGTAAAGGGTTAACAATGACCATTTCCAGCTACTGATGCAGTATGATGATCATGCAAATAAACAAGTATATCAGCAAGTAGCTTGCATGCTTTACTCTGTCTCATATAATTGGTGTGAGTCAGTGTGGCAATGTTTGTCTGCTTTGGAGCAAGTTTCTTCCTTTGTTTACCCATATATAATACAGTAGTTCAAAAGTAACGGTAATTGATCAATTACTTTTTGGATCGATCAAGATGTTGATCATTGATTAATCGATTAACCGTTTCAGCTCCACTTAATTCCCTGTCGGCCGAGATATCAGTCCGAGGTAACTTCATATCATACGAAGTTACCGGGGCTGATATCTCGGCCGATATGAAACTAAACACGTAATAACCTCTTTATTTATAAAACCAAAAATAATTACAAAATGTTCTCAGCTCTGTTAGAGGATTTTTTTCTGACACTGTTATTGCTTCTCATTCTTTCCACAAAGTCTGAAGTTTCCTCTTCTCCAAGTTCGGCTATCTCAACATCTTAGCTTCTCCACTGCGGAAGCCGCGACGTATGGATAGCTGAACTATCCCTTCCTTCTCTTACTTTGTCGATTCGCCGCTTTCCACTCTGAATCTCAGGGTTGCATTGAATTTTGTGTACAGCTCTCTGTTTTTCTCTTCACTTATTTCCGTCAATAATTCCTCACCAAACAAAAACTACTCCCTTTTGTCTGGTAAAGCCAACTTTCTTGATTGCGTTCGATGAATAATGGTGAACGATTTCGACGTAAAAAAATTGGTTACACCTAGTAAGGCATCAAGAGGGACAACTCTAGCTTGGGTCATATCGGTCGAGATCGGCGTCATATCAGCCGAGCTTCATGGAGGGAAATAATGGGAAAGATAGAGGATATGGAATGAGTGTTTTTCTCATATAATATTAATGAAACGAGTCTAAGAATTTTCCGTTTGGACGAGCCTCTGGCGAGCCCAAACAGACAATTCGGACGAGTTTCATAAATATTATATGAGAAAAACTCTCATTTCATATTCTATTTATCATATGACACACACACGCACAAATTAGCCACTTAGTGTGACGTTTTAACCCATCACCTAACTTGAGTTGCAGACGGCACTTGGAAAAAAACATCCTCGTATAACTAAAAATTTTCATTTTTTGCTTCCAAAACATAGGTTATGACCCCTCATTGGAACGAGCTCGTTCCAATGAGGGGTCATAACCCATGTTTTGGAAGCAAAACGTGAAAATAAAAAAAAAAATGAATGGCGTTTTTCTTGGAGGTAAAAGATTAATGCACTATAACCCATCCTAAATAGGACAGATAACGTAAATTCTCCCTACTGAAATTATGCAAATGTAACCCACTTGTATTTTGTTTAGCCAATCAAATTGTCCAGTTTTGAAATTGACCAATGAAAGTTCCCAACTGTAATTATGCAAATTATGAAAATGTGGCCCAATTTTATTTTGTTCAGCCAATCAAATTGTCTAGTTTTGAAATTGACCAATTAAATTGACGGAAGGCTTTATTTATCACTAATTAATATGAAAACAAAATATCAAATGTTTTAAAGTGAACAAAACGGACTAGTCATATGATAAAAATTATATCTAATAAATAAAGAAAGCAGAGCATCTATCGTGATACGAAAAGACTACACAGCTATTTCGCAAGTATCGTATATTAATCCACCCCCACCTCTTCACAACACCACACACACACACACACACGCACCCTCACACACTTGTCAATGCCTTCCCCGTACTCATTGACATATTCAGGTTGTATCAACATCTAACTTCGACTGGTCACAGTTATTGTAAAAGCTTACTGATATACGAATAATAAACATCGTTATCTCAATTGTTCTAAACAAGTGAGGCCATAGGTGGGGACTGAATCGTTTGTCATTCATTTTCGTGTGGACATATATATGGAAGTCTGGATAAACATGACTGTTGATGTCAACTGCTAAACCAGTCTTTTTAGTCGTTGCGTCAGTGTCGTGTAGAACGCAAATGAATCACGCAATGTCGAATGCGGCGTATAATTCAGCATTACAATAGGGCAACGAATTTAACGCCATTGTGTTTGAATTGTGTTAATTATTTATGACACCATATGCGACAAGGTAGAAGTAATTCCTCTGTTATATGAAAGAATTTACCGGTACACTCGAGTAGCTTTGTCTATTTTTGTAGTGATGCACTTGCACCTTGGGTGCCAAGGTGTGAATGCTGAATATCACACACACTCTGATTACCGCAATGAACTTTCTCATAGACATTAAGAGAACCCCGCTGGGGATGATCGCCTCTGGCCCTCTTACTTGGACTGTCCACGTAATGGGCGAGAGCGTCCCTCTCATAGTAAAATTCGCTCGAAGGCCACCCCATCGTCTTCGGGGAGTAATAGTACCATTTATGGGAGGGCTTCCACTCACACCGACCACCACCCGAAAGAGACCAGATTGTGATATACGGATGCCACCAAGAAGTGGAATTCGCGAGAAAGCCACATCCACCTTCTTCGGGAACGGGTATCTTTTGTGAGTTCTTCCACACACGCTGGTTCTCACCCGAGGGACACCGGGTAGTCAAAGATGAATGCCACCAAAAGAAAGAATCCGGTTCGGAGTTCAGAGTGTTCTGTGTTTGGAGGAGTTCCCGTGGTGGAGGAAGAAGAAAGAAATGGACGAGATGAAGGCAGATATAATCACTAGCATCTCCCCCACCTCAAACTCCCAGTACACCTATCCGTATTCCTCGCAGGAAGATGAACCGAAAGATAATATTGTGACGCCAGATTATGGGGCGAAAATGGAAAAAACTTGTCTCTCTATCACTCCATCTCCAATCTCACCGATTCAAATTGACCATGGTTCTCGGGGATGGGGGGGGGGGGGGGGGGGGGGGTTACGAGCACTCTAATAGCTCAATCGCAGAGTACCAGAGGAGAGGCACCCTCATACCGCAAGTGACCGAGGAACTGGTTGCACGAACGACACCAAAGGGAGAGGAAGTAGCGATAGCCACACATGGCAGTGTCTCGTGTCATGTACATCGTGTTCTTAGTGAAAACACTCAATCCCGTTGTCCAGGTGTAGGAGCTCACTGGCGTCGTGTACCAATGCTTATAGCACTTCGATGGCGCACTTGTCTTCTGCGAATTATAACCCCGCCAGAATACTTAGTTGAAGAGTCTGGCAGTTACTAGCCGTTGTTCGTTAGTTCTCCGGGTACTCCAGCTTCCTCCATCTATCTAAGGGGACATTGAGATTAGAAGCGACATCTGAAAATCTCCTCGTCCTTCTTTTCGGGGCGCTATGGACAATTTAATTCGTGTGGAATGCCTCTGTTTGATACGGATATGTGTGGTGGATGGGGGTCTAATTTGTTCTTGATGAAGCGGATCATCTACAAATGTTCAAAGATTACGTTCAAATGAAGTCTTCTATGATATTATTAACCCCTTTAACCCTATACTTCAAATATAGAATACTATTTATATTGCAAATGGTCGAATCATTTTGTATTTGTAGGGCGTGTTAGTAATAATTCACTTCTACAGCACCTTGGGGGGAGGGGGGGGGGTTGAATGAGCACTCATTCGCCTTAATTTGTGTTGTTAACCCCTCCCCCAGGAATGAAAGACAATTTCAATATAAATTCTTGAATGACGAAATATTTTCATTTCCGCTACCAAAACATAGCTTATGACCATTCATTGGAACGAGCTCGATGAGCTCGTTCCAATAATGGTCCATAAGATATGTTTTCAGGTAAACATTGAAAAAATCATAAAATTTCAATGGAGAGTTTTGTGAATTGTTGGTTGGTTTGAAGTGAGGGTTAATTATGTCATCCATCTATCCTTCATTTATCATTCGGTGAAGACCTATCGGTTCACAAGACTCCCTGATTTTGTATGTACATTTCTAGATTTCTCGAACCTATACAGTGCGCACCGTACATATCAAACAAGGTTATATGACGAATAAGCCCTACTGGGCAAGTCTCTCGAAACAAATGGAAAGGGGATATTGAAAAAAAATTTAAACATAGTGACCATTTTATGTATTATTGTGCGAATGAATCCCACACACTACATAAACAATTTAACTAATACAACCATTATACGGCGCTTGAGAAGTTCTTAAATAACCGAAAAAAATCATTATTTGTCTAAAAAAATCATAGCTTAGCGTAGTTGTGGTTGGTTAAGAGTTAACATGTCGTGAGAAAAACTGTTCATATGTAGGTATTTTCATCTCAAGGTATGTTCGGTCCACGTCAGCTTCTCGTGATATGTTGCTGCCTGCAGCAAGACTCAAATGAACGGAAGCGTGCAGAAACCGGAAAGAGATAAAATGGCGCATTATCTTCAATGGAACCATCTCTCTATAACGAATCGTCCACATCCACCAGCGCAGTTTGGAAATTGAGGAGTTGAAAACAACTTTATTTTTCAAACAGTTTCAACAAATTCATATCATGTGACCACTCATTGGAACGAGCTCGTCGAGCTCGTTCCAATGAGTGGTCACAAGATAAGGTTTTGTTAACATTTTATGAAAAAAATTGAAAAAATAACAGTTGAAATATTAAATTTTGATATCCTGTGCGTTGGGAAAGGGTTAAAGCTCCTTTACGTCCTGACTCATCTTCATGATATTATTGACAGTGATAGATTAACCATCTGCACACTGATGTCAAACATCGAAATTACTAGTAGCAAATTTTTCCCATAATTCAACGCTGAATTTAACTAAATCCATCTCGTTTGATAATTGCCCCTCCACATTATTTTTAGACGCATGGAGCCAAAATATAGACTGACAGCTTCATGTCTAACCTGGAACCGGTGGATTTACGAGAGTTTTATCCGCTGCTCTCTTTCTCGATTGTCGCAAGCAACTGCATTTCTGGTGTACTTGTACCTTTTCTACGAAGTATGTTGCTTTCCATGGGTCTTTTGAGAATAGCATATACTACACCACCAGTATAACCCCCCGAGAATATTAATATTGCTGTTCGTCTTTCTGAAGCTAACGAGTAATTCAGCGAACCGGTCGGTCGCGTCCTCTCAGACTTATGCGCAAAAATCTAATTTCAACGTTGGCCCCTTTTCACGTTTACAATTAGGCCTATTGCTGATATTTCCTGGGTGTGGCTACCGAATTGCGAGTAATCCGGAAAGGTCACGGGGGAAGGGGTTGTGTAGGGAGAGGTACATGTTCCTTGAGACAATCGAGAGATGGATTTTGAAGTATAGTCATACAAAACGGAAATCTTTTATTGTTCTCCGAGAAGTGTTTTTTTTTTTTTTTTTTGATAAGGTTGTTATGTGTCTGTTCAAAGCAGATTGTCGAGAAAAGGGGAGGTAACCTTCTAGAATGTAATTTTCAATGGTGAAAACGGTGGGGATGCTTTGCTGCCACAAAACTGATGTCGTATTGGCTTATTATTTGTAATTTAGTCTCATTCGGTTATATGTTCTACTTGATGCATTCACCGCTGTTAGTCACACTTAAGGGGTTATAAGAAAACGTGTGTAAATTTTGTAACTTACGCCCAAAGCTATGATGTGAGCTGAGAAGTGAATAAAGTGGATATTTTATTTAAAATAACGAACAAAGTTCAAAAATGAATAAATCAAATGTTTCTGAAAAAAATGTCTTTTAGGTTTTGAAGAGAGAGAAGTTTTGATATTTTACAACCACCAGATGGAGTTGACGACATAATTTGTACCTCCAGCAACTCCCACTTTCAAAACAACGTATGTGCGAGTGGCATTCCTGAAAGGACTTAGAACTGTTAACCTTGTACCAAAGTATCGATCAAATACACAAAAGTCGTTATTCAAATTTTGTTACAAAGATTTAAATCTCATAGACTTGTATTATAGGAAAATGAAACGAATGAAATGCTTACTTTTTTATTTTCGTTTTTTATTATTTTTTTTTTTACTTTTTTCCAATTTTTAGTTTGTTTTTGTTTTTCCTGCAATTCATCTTGACTATTAGTCTGGGTATTTACAGCTCGGTGGCGGATTTTGTTGAAATGTTTTGAAAATGATATTTAAAATAATAATTTTTGATATCGTCTGCGTTGGGTAAAGGGTTAATAAGATATAGGAGGGTCTGGAAGTGGCGGGTTGGGGTTTACAGCTTCATCATTTATTAGAAAAATGTAAAAACATTTCAAGATTTTTTTCTGAAGAGAAGAGTATATATATCCTTGTCAAACATGTTTTGGAGCAAGTTGATCATAATATAACCATATATGCCCAAAGTGACCTTAAACACCAATAAATAAATAACATGGGCGAATGGCTATTGTATAGTATAGTTGTGAACGCTTTAAATGTAGGAACGACAAAATTCACCCAACTTTATGTACAAACATCGCAATTCAAATTCAGCTATTTTCTCATCTCAATTTTTCCCTCTAATCACAGCGAAAGACCCCTTATTGGTACAGACTCAAAGAATGAGGGTGTATCGCCGTTGTTTTAGAAATAAAAAATGATCCTGTTGGGCGGGGGGGGGGGGGGGGCGAAAAAATGTAACTATCGTCTGTGTAAGTATTGTTAGGCAAAGCGTTGACACAAGCCCCCTTTACACTGTTTTGTTTTGTTTTTTTTAATTTTCTGCTTTGAGAGTGTTTTTAATTATTTTTTTTTCTTTTTCTTTAAAAAAAAGCAGTAGATTTAAGAAATGTGATTCCAGCTGTTGGGGTGTACATTTTTGGAAAGACGCAGAAGATGTAAGAGTTATAGAAATATTAAGGTCCTCAGGGATTGAATTTCTAAATTCATCACTCCCACCACCAACTTCACAAAAAAATCCGAAAATGTAGATCTGCAATAGTGACTTGCTGTGATAAGACAAAAAAAACAAGAGTGCAAGAATGCATTTGAATGGCGAAAAAATAATGTTATATTATAAATTCATCAAATTATGTAAATTATAATACCAGTATAAATTAGTCATGTTAGTAAATACTAATTATTTCTATAAGTAAATGTATTCACAAGGAACTATTTTGTTACAATTTATTGGAGAGTGCCCATGGGCACTCTCCAATAAATTGTAACAAAAAGTCATATTAATGGAATATGTTTGCTTTTAACTTAATAATAAAAAAACACATCCACAGAATATGGAGATTTTATCTCGTTATCAAATCCAACTTGCAGACGACACCTGCAAAATCATTTCTAAAACACTAAAAATGTTCATTTTCCACTCAAAAACACAGGATATGACCCCACATTGAAACGAGATGGACGAGTTCGTTCCAACACACCAGAACGATCTGGACGTACTCGTTCCAAATAAAGGGGCCATAAACTATATGTTAGGGGTAAAAACTTAAGAAAAAAAATATCTAAATGAAAATGGCGATATTTGTATAAATAGGGCGTACCGGATCTGTCCGTTTCGTCGAGGAAAGGGTTAATGGTCACTTTTCAGTGGACCGCAAATTTGGGTACCCCGCACCGAACCAATTAAAAAAAAAGAAACTCACCTGTCATTGCAAGCCATATGCTGATAAAAATTATGAAGATTACCATGACACTGTAAGTATTTTTTGTCATGAATTTTCCCGAGAAGAATGTCAACCCGCGATGTATATTTCCCATTATCTAGAAGGCCTATTTAGAGTTGACAGACAGTAATCTCAGAATTATCGCCTCCAGCGTCTGAACGATATGTGGAGATCAAAGCTCATTGGTTTCCAATATATTTCGTTGAGCATTGGTAACTGGTGACGTAGTAATTACACGAGCGTGTGGGGAAACTCTGCGAGCGAATGAGATGACAGAACGGAGGTGAATATAGGAAGAGTCGTTTCTCACTACCTGGGATCGACTAATTGAAATGCCAGTTCATTCAATTCTGCGACAATAATTCAGCGATCTGGAGAGACGCACTATTTCAACGGTTCTTGTGAGACACTTGAGGACAGGGACGTAGTAGTTGTATATGGGGGCTGGCTGCGGGGGCGGGGGGGGGGGGGGGTCTCACCCCACCCAATATTTGTCCGAAAATCAAGATAGTTGGAAATTTTTCAAGCAAAAATTCCAACATTAGTTGGAAATTCGAAGCATTGTTGTAACCGAGGTTTTTTTCCGAATGTGATATTATATTTCCATGAAAATTCCCACCGCCGACTGCCACAGACAGAATTCTACATTCGATTGTCAGAAATTTCTCGTGAAGTCGGATTTACGAGACTCTCCGACGGACTGACTAAAAATCTCCGACGGGGGGGGGGGGGGGGGGGGGGGGGGGCTTTGGCGCCACCACTGGTGTCCTGGATTTTTGAAAGTTACTAACAAAATTGTGCACAGTTTCCTTTGGTTCTGTACTCTCGTAAAGACAGACACTGAACATTTTGATTTGTATTTGATATTGTTGAATTAATATCTCACACATATTGTGACATAGGCCGAGTTAGTTAAGCCATTACTCATACTTTGTAAGCATAATAAATGGTTGTTAATCTTTGAGTTCATTTCAAGATTAGTGTGCTCACTGCTCAGAACGACCTCATATTTGAGATGATTAATTAAGAAACTATCGACTTAATACTGATTTTTTAGCATTCTCCATACAATTCATGTAATTGACACAATGCCCAATGAAGGCAGATAGGGCCTACTTACAGACTACAAAACCACAAGAAATTGTCATTTTATGCCGTCTTAAAACTCCAAATTATGCAGTCATTTAAACTACATGGAAATATTCGCAGAGTGCCCTAAAACCTACCGGTACAGTCACTCGGAGTCAAGTCAACATTTTGAACAATTTTCCTCTGGGGTGGGGTGAGGGGGGCGAGGGTACGTGGGGGGGGGGGGTTAAGGTAGGGGATACCCCCCTTTATGTATCCATCTCTAGTTGGAATTTTCATAGGTCTAACCCCCCCCCCCCCCCCCCCCCCCCACACACACACACACACACACTCTTTGAAAGCCTACTACTTCTACAGTTATGAAACTGCCAGGAGAAGGGGCGCTGTAAGCAAATTTTGGAGGTTTGGGAAGGGTATCGGATCTAAACTGAGACGGGAATATGCAGGCTCATAGCAACAGGTAATGGGTGGTGGTGTCTCCCCAATAACCATCATAATTTTCAGTCGTTGGAAATTCGAACGAATAAATTCCAAAGGTTGGAAATTCAAAGAAATCAATTTCCGTCATGTTTTCAACTATTCAGACTTTTTAGACCAGTCGATTCGAATGTTCAACCCGTGATCACCGTTTTTCGACTGCGATCGGTCATCGGTTGCGGTTATCGGCTTCAGTCTTTCGCAGTGCTCCAACTGTGGATTTCGTTCAATTTTCAGATTCCAACATTTTAATTGACTGGCGACTGGAGTTTTAACTAACACTGACCAGACTACACCATGACTATAGACTGACAGCTATTCTGCCAACACCTACTCCTTTCAAATGACTGACTGTCTATAGTCCTTGTGTAGTCTGGCCAGTGTAAGGGAAAACTCATGGACCTTCATGGAAAATGCGTTTTTCTTGTGGATAAACTGACTAGATTTAAGCCAGAAGGAGGCCTCAGTATACATCTCAAGGGTTCAAATATTAAAAAAAAATTTCCCGAGAGGGATCCCCCTCCCACCATCGAGAGGAAGATACCTCTACTCGAACTCCTCCTGAAAACGGGCCTGCGTCCCCCTCGGGTCATGTCTACATGTCGTGCTGGAACCCCAACCACAGTTAGAAAGCTAACTTATCACCCCCCCCCCCCCACTCCCCCGCCCGCCGTTGAAGACACACTAGCTACGTCCCTGGGAACATACCCCACCCTCCCCGTTAAAAATAATGTAATCCCACAACCCAGGAGGGCTAAAACGGTTGGCTCATTTCCACAACAGACTAACCGATAGCTATAACCGGATAATATCCGGCTATCCGTGCCCATAATTTCACCGAATATGATCATAATAGAGATTGGAAAACAATATTCGAAGAAACTATTCTGTAGTGTGTCTACAAACGTGTCCCCTGGGTACTTTTTGGAGAGACTTAAACCTTTGAACCCTAGCGGCCGTTTTTTTCCGGCCAGGAACATGATACGTCATAACGTCATTAAATAGGATGGCTGCTCAGTAAATGTGTGGGATAGACCAATCAGTATTTTCAACGTGCAGCCCCGAGGCTGCACGTTAAAAATGTTGATTGGTCTACCCCAAATAATGAATATGGACCATTCCAAGTGCTTCCATTGAACTGCATGGAAGATACCACTAGAGTTCAAAGGGTTAAGTATCCAGCAAATTAAGTACTAACTGTAACAAAATAAATCAGGAAATATCAGGGTGAGTGAGGATACATGAAATCCGTTTTGAAAAAATGATACGACCTTGTTCGAATATGATGTTTTTTCTATCCCTGAATAGGTCAGACCATGTAACGGGTCTAAATGCACAACAAACGTATTTTTGAAATCTACAGTACATGGAGAGTGGATTGCAACTAAATCACCTGAGGAGTTAAGTTATCACCCAAAGTATCACTTTCAAATGCTGTGCATATGGACAAAAAAACACAAGCAATGTTTCAGCCAATGGACCTCCGGGTATAACCCGGAGGTCCATTGGGTGGAACTTTGCTTTTGCATGTTATGCTTTGCAACAAATTTGCAATTATTGCTTGGGTGGAAGCTCCACTCTGTGGGTGATTTAGAGATAATACACTCCCCACGTAGTGAAGTGATATGGGACGAAGTATCACGTCTAGTTGACGAGTGTCAGATCTCCGTATCAAACGATCTGCCCCAGGCAGAGAGTTTGATACGGCGATTCGATCCTCGTCAACGAGACGTGATACTACGACCCCTACATATCTCTTCGCGGAACCGATAATAGGTGTATTATGTGACCAGCATTGGGCATCACACGCTATCAACCCACCCCAGAATCACTACATTGCAGCGAAATGCAGTCACTCACACCCCTTTTCTATTTTTAACCATTTTTTTTTCATTCATAATTTACAATGACATATTTTACCTCTTACCATTTTCTCGCCACGATATAGCCTTAGTTGCTGATATTGCGTAAATACCCACACTCCTAATCAAAAATATACTAAATACTACTTAAATAACTTTAGTACTTAGTTCGGCTTAAACGAACACGCCGTAAATAGTTCCATTCCTTGCAATGACCTAGTTTCAAATGATACTGATAGGATTTCAAACACCACTGATACGGCTATTGATCAGACACATGGTTTTCGAACAATGCGGTTTTGATCGGAAAACAATAGCAGTATTTTAAGGAGAAAATTGATAGTCATATAATAAAAGCAAAAAATCACCATATAATTAATTGTCCATCCTGGTACCAATATTTAGAGTGGTTGACTATGGCTTCAACAAACGTTGACAAGTGCTTGCAACAGAAAATCAACGAAAAAATCATTGCTACTGTTAAAACTAACAGTATCAGAAAACACACCCAACAAACAAATCTTCGTCAAAACATGTCAGAGACACGGACACCAAGATTAATTACCTCCATCAGCGAAAAGCCATTAGGATGCCATTGAAATGCTAATGCACAAAATAGGAATCTCACTGATGACGCGTTCGAGCGACCACATGTGTAACACGTGGGAAGGAACGAAACAGGATATTATTGCTAACTCAACGAAGACAAGTTGTTGACAAATTACAGAGTTTTACCTGCACATTAATAGATATTTACGCTGATGTGACGTTTCGACCAATCTACGTGGAAATCCAAGCAGGCGCTAACTGTCATTAGCACGGTATCTCACAGCGGGTAAGTATAGCACTGCGGGTTAGATCATGACGTCAAGTGACTGGTTTCCTGTATATTCCTTTGTCCGACGTTGGCAGCGAAAAGCGTGCGGGAACCCTGTGGAAAGCAATGAAAAGATGGCGCATTCTTCGAAAACAAACGGTGCTTGATTGGAAAAAAACCCGATGCAAGACCTACCTCTGAACACAAAGATTAACAGAGCAAGTCGAAGACCTACAGTAAAAGAAGAATAAAATCG
Source organism: Pictodentalium vernedei (assembly GCA_031216915.1). Taxonomy (NCBI): domain Eukaryota; kingdom Metazoa; phylum Mollusca; class Scaphopoda; order Dentaliida; family Dentaliidae; genus Pictodentalium; species Pictodentalium vernedei. Next base: position 173,275,573 of record CM062291.1, on the reverse strand, counting down.
GACACAGAGACAGATCCACCAGGCAGAATTCTTTCATATTTGGTATACAACATCTCTAGGGGTGTCAGATTCAAGTTTGTTCAAATAGAGACCCTGGGTTCATATTTGGGCTCCCTATGGGAGTCCGAATTTTAACTAGGTGCAATATGAGGATTATTCTTTAAAATCTTCTTCTTCAGATCCACCAGGCAGAATTCTTTCATATTTGAATGGTCCGATCATCACTAGACTTCAGTAACAGGTGTTTCAGGCCTTCACAATTACCTTGCTGTAAAACAAAGACAATCATTTTGCTGTTTGTCTTGTAAAATATCCAATTTCTGTCTGTTCTCCTCATTTCTCTTTTGGGGTTCGTGGCTCTCAATGAAGATTGTTTATGGGAATCTATGGGATTGCACACTGGTTTTGATAATAGTAATGACAAAATTTTCTCTGCGACACAGGGGGGGGGGGGGGGTCTTCCAAAAAACTCCGGACATAAGGCCTAAAATATTTTTTTCCACCTTTTGACCACCACCCACCCACCCACGTGCAAAAAAAATATTTTTTTCCTCTGACCACTTGGACACCCACCCCACCCCACCACCTATATTTTTTCAGTGTATCACCACAGTGGGTAATGAAAAATTATTGCACTGAGCTTCCAGTTGTCAATCCTTGCTTGCCTTAATTTGAATCCTAATCTACTGTCTAAACTAATTATGTACACATCAACCAGCATCAACAGAAGCATTTAGATTTCACTAAAGAAAATTATTATCACTTTACCGGGCGTTACCTACACATTAATATTAATTTACATAGACGATAAGGGAACATACCCGCCCGTGGGTACGAAAAACCGGGGCGGATAATGGCCATTATCGCCCAGCGTCTTACATGACGTCATTTACTCAACATCCGGTTGATTTGTTTTGATTGCAGACGACGTAAAAATAGATTTCTATCGAGTAAATTAAAAGCAAAATAAAATGTCTCAATCATCAGAAATGGATGAGAGCGTTTTTGAGGCAAATGGAAGCGGATGCTAGGCCGATTAACACCAAGAGGTCGACAGCTTATGGCATTCGAAAATTTACGAAGTGGCTCGAGGGGCGTGAAAAAGTTTGTGACTTTTCTACGATAAGTGCGGATGAACTCAACGAAATTCTTCGCAAATTTTATGGTGCCACACAAAATGACTTCCGAGAAACAAAACAAAATGAATGTCAAATCAAATGTTATTTATAATGTTAATTAAAAAAAATTATTCCAATGTTATCTCCAGTTTGAATATGCCCGCCTGTCTATTTGATATATGCCCGTCTGTCAATCACTGTATTAGTGATTGGCAATTTGGAATACATATTTGGGTCGTCTTTCATACAGTACTTGATAATAATAATAATAACGTGATTTTCGAGGGCGTATCGCTCCATTATCGGACCTCCATTAGTGATTAGCAGCCCTACAGTCATTAGGGGCCCTCGGCTAAGGGACTGCCGGGCTGCTGATCACTAATGGCGGTCCGATAATGGAGCGTAACGCCCTCGAAAATCACGTTATTGTATAATTGTTATTAACTCCTTTGTTATCAAGCATGCATTTATTTTTACTGGGAAAAATTTCATTGTTATTTTTCGTTGTGACTGTTGAGCATTTGTAATTCATGCATTTCAATAATATGCCTATATACACTATGGCGTAGTGTATACTGGCATATTATTGATGTGCATGAATTACAAATGCTGAACTGAAAGTTCTGGCCTCAATGCTCTCATAATAATTATCATTCATGTGTTGAGTTCCGAGACTGAAGAAACAGTTTAAATTTAGTGAAGATGTTTTAATTTTAATGACATGACTACAGGCTAAGTGTCTAGGCTTGAGGTTTCAGCCAATTGTCATTACTCAAAAGATAGTAGACAGCGTAGGAAAGCTGAAAATCTGTCACCTAACACTATTGTAAATCTCACTGTCCGTCCTGGTCCGTCTCCGAAAAAATGTCAGCATTGATTTCTGCATATAACAGCATATAATGTAAGAATTAGGCTATTTTTGTGAACATGAAATAGAGGATTAAAATAATCTTCTGTTGCTGCATAGTATTATTCTCAGCTACTCATCTATATACTCTGGCTCAGTCAGGGTCAGTTTTCAATTCAAATATTAACTCTAACTATTGTTTCATGTTTTCACGAGATAGCCAGACAAACCCTCTGTGAAAACCCTGGTACTATCACTATAAGCTTGAATTAAGTAAGTGGGGTTTTATATCAAAGATGCACAGTGAGAATTTTCATTAGTTTCAGGTTACAAGAGCTCTACTCAGAGAAACTGGGCATTTAGATTATTTTCCGTAATTTTTTTACATTATTTTAGATCTGCTAAACACATTGCTACTCATTGTAAAATCCAAATTGTGCCGTGGTGATTCAGCTATGAAAATTATGTTAACCATTCCCAAATTAAAATTCATAAATTTCCACTGATTGTTTTTAGTCAAACTGGAGTACACAATTCTTTAATGCATCTAATTTAATTTACAAAAAAGAGAACAAATCCCCTCATCAACCTAGTGGGGCCTTATTCACTAACCCTACCTGACAAAAAGGTGCCTATTAGACTACTAAACAACAATATAGCCTTGTTATGTGAAAATAATTCGAAAAAAAACACCAGGAAAAAAATTGCAACTCCAGGAAAAAAGGTGTATTGGCCCCCATCCGACCATCCACCCACCCCGGCGTTGTGTCCGGAATTTTTTGGAAGACCCCCCCCCCCCCCCCCCCCCCTGTGCGACACACTTTATTACGATCTGACGAGTGACGCAAAAAGTGGAAATGCTGTATTGGTGTGACCATTTTAAGCGGGAATCCCACTTTTCCGGGACAGAATCATTATACGTCAGTAGTATGTCTCGGGCTTTTTAGGGGCCATTGGCAGGACCCCGGTGCAGGACCCCGGAAGTGACGTCATGTCACGTGACGTAGTGGCGCCATGTTGTGTTGTTCTGGTAACCCGCGTGAGCGGCCATCTTGTGACGTCATCTCCATAGTGAGCCTGTTCCTATGGGGCCGTGGACGGTGTATCTCGACATAACGGATGGAACAAGTAGCATAGAACTTGTTTACTATTTCCTAGTGTCATTCATTCATTCATTCATTCATTCACTCATTCGTTCGTTATTAGTGTTACTAGTGTCATTCATTCATTCATTCATTCATTCATTCATTCATTCATTCATTCATTCATTCATTCATTCATTCATATATAGTGTTACTAGTGTCATTCATTCAATCGTTCAGTCATTCGTTCTCTCATTCATTCGGTCGTTCGTTCGTTCCTCCCTTCCTTCCTTCTGGGTGGACGATCGGATGGATGGATGTGTGGGTGCTTGACTGATCGAGCGTGTGGATGTGTGACTGACTTGCTGTTTAGGGTAAAAAATTAAAGTACCTCCACCTTATTTATTTTTGATCAAGAGCACTTAAACAATTCATCAGATAATTTATACCCTGTAGTGCCCTCTTGCGCTAAATCGTCAATTTAGCATCATTGGGGTCGTGAGCTGGAAGACAAATCGGTCTCTCAATAATACTTCTTATGAATGTCGTCTGTTGGTCGTTTTAAGGGCTGTTATGTTTATTAATTGTTAGTTATCAAAGTGTACATTCCTTGATGTAATTATGCAATATTATTCATTAACAAATGAACTTTTAATTAGTGAAACTATACCTTGAAATACAGCCAACGCTAGTTCGTCAACTTAGTACCAGTGAAATAACTTTAATCCTAAATTCTCACCCGGTTGATCATTGACCGTCTGCCGTCTGCCAAGTGTAACGTCAAAACTCTCAGCGCCATTGACAACTATTCAATTTTCAAGGTCTGTACACTTTTGTTTGTTTTTCGGGATTTTTTTTTTTTTTTTTGTCTCTGAAATAAGGCTTATGACCCCCTCGATGATGATAGTTCATTCATTCATTCATCCATTCATTCATTCATTCATTCATTCATTCATTCATATTACTCCACCTCGTCTTTTACAAATTGACTCACTCATTCTCTATCCTCATTGAATCCATTGTTTTACTGTAAAGTCCTTTAATTGTAAATTTATTTGTTCAATCATTCATCCAAGATACCATGTCACTTTGATGTGATGTTAGGTAGGGTGATGTTGCACCCGACGTACTTGTATATAAACTACAGTGTTTTTATCCTGTTTGTACAGAAAATTTTCGTTTCTAAACAAACTCCCAATTACATACTATTACCGCAACAGACTGTGACTAGAAATGAAAAAGAAATAACGTCTCAACCCGTCCAACAGTTGAACTTTATCTGGGACTTAACCTCCTTTTATCTTCATCTTGGAACAATATATTGTAGTTATGTTTTATATATTTGTCCAGCGAGAAAGGATGGTAGTATGTTGGTGAATTATGGCGGGTAACATTACACTCGACGAGGTGCAGGTAGACGCAGAGTACGACTTTATTCAGCTCTATAATGAGAAAATATGTTCCTTGACAGAAAATGATGAATCCCCATATAAAAACCACGCAACTGACTGCAACTACTTTTCGCCTAGAGACTTTCAGTCAATGGTTTGTAAAATAGACGCAGGATTCTCAATATTCCATCTCAATTGCCAAAGCCTGAAGGCCCATTGGGATTCCTTTCAAAACATGCTATATGACCTACAAACAGGAAAGAACTTCTTCGACATAATAGGACTTACCGAACTTTTCCAAATTCCTCCAGAGATGTCGTTCAGTCTGGATGGCTATGCCCCGATTATTAAACGTATGAGACACGAGAATGATGATGGTCGAGGAGGGGTCGGTCTATATATTAAAGAAGGAATACCCTACAGAGTTCGTAATGATATTTCGTTCTTTATTCCCCATGTCTTCGAATCTCTGTTTATTGAAACTAAAGATAAATACCAACCCAGAATTATTGGCGTTATTTATAGACCCAACACTCCTCCTAAAGCCGACATCAACCTTTTCTTATCAAAATTAAATGAAATAACGAATGTTTTAAATGCCGAAAATAAAAAAGTTTATATTATGGGGGATCTTAACCTGGACCTTTTAAAAGCAACTACACACTCAAAAACGGAAGAATTTGTTAATCTCATGTTCAGTCAAGGCTTTCTGCCGTATATCACCAAGCCAACGAGAGTAACCTGTCGTTCTGCTACTCTGATAGATCATATCTTCTCTAATAATGTTCCACAAGCAGCATTACCTGGAATAGTCATATCTGACGTGTCAGATCATTTTGGTGTTTTCTATATTGAGGAAAACCCCAAACCAAAAGATACACCACACTTTACACTAAAAAGAATAATAAATGCAGAAAGAATAGTTGAATTTAAAACACTTATCTCGCAAAGTGATTTTAATCCTGTAATGCAGTCGAATTGTCCCAATGAGTCATATGAAACCTTTCTAAACATCTATATGGAAGCCTATGAAAGAGCATTCCCTCTCAAACGTGTTAGCCAGAACAAAAAATTTATTAAAAAACAGCCATGGATGACAAGGGGGCTTGTAATATCCTCCAACAACAAAGAAAAATTCTACAAGAAAAAACTCCATGCTCCCACCGAAAGGAACTCAGAAAACTATAAAAACTACTGTAGAATCTTCAACAAGGTAAAAAAACAATGTAAAGCTACCTATTATAGAGATATCCTAAACGAAAACAAAAACAATATGCGAAGAACGTGGCAGATTTTAAACGAAGCCATCAATAAAGGAAAACCTGAAGCCAGATTACCATCGTTCTTCATCCAGGACAACATCGAGTTAAACGAGCCCCATGCCATCGCAGAAGAATTCAACAATTTCTTCATCAACATTGGAAAAAACACATCCGAACAGATTCAGAAAACTAATAAGTCCTACACAGATTACATGGACTACAATGTCTCCAATAATCTCTATTTAATACCCACAAATCCCACAGAAGTCAACCGAGTAGTAAATAAAATGAAGCCAAAATTATCTAAAGACTGCGATGACATCACAACCTGTCTTCTTAAGCATACGATAACCGAAGTATTGGATCCTCTAACACATGTAATTAACAACTCTTTCCTAAACGGCAAAGTACCAGACAGGATGAAGATCGCGAAGGTGATACCCATATTTAAAGCGGGTGACGAGCACAGCTTTACAAATTACAGACCTATCAGTATACTTCCGGTATTCTCAAAAGTAATGGAAAAACTCATGGAAGTGAGGCTAGAGAGTTTCCTCAATAGGTTTAATATTTTATACCCTCACCAATATGGGTTCCGAAAGCGACATAGTACTATTCATCCAGTTCTTCAGCTCCTTAAAAGCATTGCAATAGAAAATAATAAAGAAGAAAAAAACAGCACCTTAGCACTGTTCCTGGATTTGTCAAAGGCTTTTGACACCATAAATCACGAAATATTATTAGGTAAACTGGAAACATATGGCATCCGAGGTGTCACCAACAATTGGTTTAGAAGTTACTTGTCCAACAGGTCTCAATATGTCACGTACGGAGAGCACAAATCGAACTTAGCCAAACAGAGTTGTGGTGTACCACAGGGCTCGATTTTAGGCCCTATTCTTTTTCTTTTATATATAAATGATATAAGTAACTCAACATCACTCAATCTTTTATCATTTGCCGATGACACCACTGCACACTGCCCGGGCTCCGATAATAATCCCATTACATCGTATTTCAATGACGAGCTCCAGAAACTATTCGAATGGTGCTCTGTGAACCAGTTAATGCTGAATGCTAAGAAGACCTCGTACATCATACTTAATCCAAATAAAGGTAGGAACAAAAATCTTTGTCAAGAGGTAAAAATAAATAACCAAAACATTAACAAAGTTGGGGCCACCGAAACAGAAAAATCTGTTAAATTCTTGGGAATTAGCATTGATGAACATTTATCCTACAAGGCTCACATATCCCGATTATGCTCGAAAATAGCACGCGCAAACTATAGTCTAAACAAAGTTAAAAATATCCTCCCCCACGGAGCTATGAAAACTTTGTATTACGCCCTCATACATAGCCATTTGGTGTACGGAATCCAGGCATGGGACAACTCAAGAGCTATCAAAAAACTAGCTGTCCTGCAAAAACGTTCAATAGGAATAATTAATAACAAAAAGTACAATTCTCATACAGATCCCCTGTTTAAAGAAAACCAAATACTCAAGGTTGATGATTTGTTTAGGCTACATGCACTACTGTTCGTGTTTGACTGGCAGAACGGCAGATTACCGGTGTCTTTCAATGATATATTTAAAATTACTGACAATCCATCTGGTAGGAGAACTAGACAGTCAGGCCTCCTATACATAGAAAAAACACGGACCCAAACTCTGGATAAATTTCCTTTATACTCCTTCCCGAAACTATGGAATGCTCTGGACGACACAACTCGTAATATTAGCGACAGAAGCATGCTTAAGAACAAGCTAACTTCCACATTCATTTCCTCATATTCCAGTTATGTCAGCTGCAACAATCCCTACTGTCCTGATTGCACTTCGTAAACTTCGTAAATTGTCAAAGTCGTGGTCCGCGTCTAAATCTGGAATCCTCGTCTTGTGCAACCTGTCGCGCTTCCTCCTTACAGTGGTGCTATGTAAAATACTATATGGATATAAGTATGAACTTGCAAATAAAAGTCTGCACAAATAAATCAATAACATTCGTCATCCTACGATGATGATGCAGCTAACGTAGACACCACACCCAAACATCATGACCAACCTCCTTGTCGCAGTCTAAACGATACGAACTTCACGATGGGACTTGTTGCCGCCCTCATGTGTTATGATAAGTAGTGGAGGGAGTCCTATAGGCAGGTTGCTTCTTGCCTACCTTGAATCACCGTCTTTCCGCTGGCGAAAATGAAACACTAATACTCTAATATCAGAAAAGTAATGATTCGATCGTCATTCTCCATCATGTGTCACATAATTGGCTCTCTGTTCATTCTTTCAGTCACAGTCTGTTTGCAATCACCCCATCTTCTTCCAGGGGGTGGCAGGTAGACAGCCAATCTGGCTATGCCACTTCCTACGGTATACTTCACATTACATTTGTGCAATATGTTTATTTGTAACCATTTTACATGTATGCGTACCGTGAATAAAGAATCTGAATCTGAATCTGAATCTACGTGGTGTGAGTGCGCATGCGCAGCCCGTGTTGTTAGGGTGATACGTGTTTCCGTCGTCCATTTTATGTACTGGAGGCCGCAATCTTGGTTTCTATGGTAGCACGTGATTGCTATGTTACCTAAGGCCCACAATAGGACAGGGGTATGTTCGGAGGGTATGTTCGATTGAATCGGAGTATTTTCTGGAACGACTTCCCTGGATAATTACCACAAACAACCCGACAACTTGATTATTTCGAATTCTTCCAGAATTCTCTGCTTCTATCTATACATGCAATAGTTATCGTTTATCTGGCCATGTTCCTTTATTCTAGAGTATACTGCAGTAGCGTAGAAGAGCCTATTAATTGGAACAGTTTACCTTATTATTGCTATATTTAGCAATTTCTGGTCTATTCTTGTTAGTTCTGACCCTATTCTAAGTACTCTTGTTGTTTCATTTATCTAGATTATAACTAACCAATCAGATTGCTTGATTTCCCATAATCTGTATGCAGAGTCATCTCCCTTCTGTAAAATAAAAACCTACATCCAATGGCCATATCCCATGGAATCCCATTTTTTGCAAAACACCTGTGGCTATGGAATCCTTTTTTGTCGTATGAGGCCATGAGGGCTATGTAAAAGCCCCCAATGAGTCCTCATTTATTATCCCTCAAACCCTCATTGAATTTTGAGGTTATGAGGACCTTGAAAAATCCCTCAATGAGGTATAATTTACTACGACTCTTAGCCTCATTTCAGTATCTAACAGGTATATCCTATGGAATCCCATTTTGGAAAACGCCTGTGACTGTGGAATCCCTTTTTGTCGTATGAGGCCATGAGGGCTATCTAAAAGCCCTCAATGAGTCCTCATTTATTATCCCTCATAGCCTCATTGAATTTTGAGGTTATGAGGACCATTAAAAATCCCTCAATGAGGCATAATTTACTACGTTTCTTAGCCTCATCTCGGTATTTGAGGATACCCATGGCCTGGTATTGTATTATTCGAGGATATCTATCGAGGATACCTTTTATAGGATACTTATCTGAGGATACTAAATAGGCTGTACATATCCCTATAGGTCTATTGATGGCCCTTAGTACTATAATCCACCTGATGCTTTATGTTATCCTATGACTGATATAGGTAGTATAGGGATTTTTAATATGACTCTTATCCTCATTTCAGAAAAAGGGGTGCCGAAGGCCATATGTTTTTCAAAAAAAGGGGTGCCGAAGTTGGGGTGCCGGGGATATTGCCATTGATATAGGTTTTTATTATACAGAAGGGAGATAACTCTGTACGATTAAGTACAGGTTATGGGAAATCAAGCAATCTAATTGGTTAATTATAATTTATATAAATGATCTAGATAAATGAAACAACAAGAGTACTCAGAATAAGGTAGGAACTACTGGTATTACGTACCACCTTACCAGTAACAGTATGATACAAAGCATTTGTAGGTTAATACTATGAACGGTTAGGATGGGACCTATAGGGGAATATACCAACCATACTCTGCTGCCGTTCTGTATTACCAGGCATTGACCCCACCCGAGAATACCGCTCAATAATATGAAGCATCTGGTGGATCAGTAGTACCAAGGGCCAGCAAGAGACCTTCAGGGATATGAACAGCCTATGCTATACTACCGTTCTAAACTACCAAGCATTACCCCCACCCCCACAAAATCACTAGGTCTACCATAACGTACTACATATACCAGCCATATAATAAAACAAAAATCGGTTGGTTAATAGTACCAAGCACTAACAGGGACCTATAGGTGTATATACCGCCATACTATAGTACCGTTCTAAACTACCAGGCAGTACCCCTACCCACAATACCCCTATGCCTAGCATTGCATACTACCTATACCAGTCATAGGATAACATAAAGCATCAGGTGGATTAATAGTACTAAGGGCCAGCAAGAGACCTATAGGGATATGTACAGCCTATATAGTATCCTCAGATAAGTATTTTATAAAAGGTATCCTCGATAGGTATCCTCGAATAATACAATACCAGGCCATGGGTATCCTCAAATACCGAGATGAGGCTAAGAGTCGTAGTAAATTATGCCTCATTGAGGGATTTTAATGGTCCTCATAACCTCAAAATTCAATGAGGCTATGAGGGATAATAAATGAGGACTCATTGAGGGCTTTTAGATAGCCCTCATGGCTTAATACGACAAAAAGGGAGTCCACAGTCACAGGCGTTTTCCAAAATGGGATTCCATAGGATATACCTGTTAAATACTGAAATGAGGCTAAGAGTCGTAGTAAATTATACCTCATTGAGGGATTTTTCAAGGTCCTCATAACCTCAATATTCAATGAGGGTATGAGGGATAATAAATGAGGACTCATTGAGAGCTTTTACATAGCCCCCATGGCCTCATACGACAAAAAAAGGATTCCATAGCCACAGGTGTTTTGCAAAAATGGGATTCCATAGGATATGGCCATTGGATGTAGGCTTTTATTTTACAGAAGGGAGATGACTCTGCATACAGATTATGGGAAATCAAGCAATCTGATTGGTTAGTTATAATCTAGATAAATGAAACAACAAGAGTACTTAGAATAGGGTCAGAACTAACAAGAATAGACCAGATATTGCAAAATATAGCAATAATAAGGTAAACTGTTCCAACTAATAGGCTCTTCTACGCTACTAGAGTATACTCTAGAATAAAGGAACATGGCCAGATAAACGATAACTATTACATGTATAGATAGAAGCAGAGAATTCTGGAAGAATTCGAAATAATACAAGTTGTCGGGTTGTTTGTGGTAATTATCCAGGGAAGTCGTTCCAGAAAATACTCCGATTCAATCGAACTTACCCTCCGAACATACCCCTGTCCTATTGTAGGCCTTAGGTTACATAGCAATCACGTGCTACCATAGAAACCAAGATGGCGGCCTCCAGTACACAAAATGGACGACGGAAACACGTATCACCCTAACAACACGCGCTGCGCATGCGCACTCACACCACGTATCACTATGGAGATGACGTCACAAAATGGTTACCATAACAACACAACATGGCGCCACTACGTTACGTGACACTTCCGGGGTCCTGCACCGGGGTCCTGCCAATGGCCCCTGAAAAGCCCGAGACATACTACTTACGTCTTAATTTCATGAAGTAAATGGCTTCTCAATGAATTCATGGGACTAACAAATCAATGAAAAAATTAATTAGTTACGCTCCCACCCAATCATGAATATGGACTGTAATTGATTGTTGAGAGCGGACAGATACAACCAGTGTTCAAGAAGTGAAATATAAGGGCCTTTATGCACCTTTAAATGGTTTACAAGTGGACTCTATGCGTGGAATCTAGCCTACATGTACGAACGCATCTGACTGGTCGTTACGCATCAGTGGGTATTCCCGTTGATGACACAAGGATTCCCCTTGAGCCAATGGGGTGGTACTTTGAGCAGGGCCGTCGAGAGGGAGGGGGCCTGGGTAGTAACTCCGGGGCCCGGCTGTCCGGGGGGGGGGGGGGTGCGCGACTGAACCGATAGCAGAATAAATCCGTTGAAACTCTTTAACTCTGGGTCAACTGAGCGTCCAAACCAATCAGCATGCATTATGCATGCTGATTGGTTTGGAGCTCAGTTGACCCAGGATTAAAGAGTTTCAACGGATTCATTCTGCTTGATGCATGCAGCACATGTAGCATGACAGTAAATCGCGTAATGCCGAGAATCCTTACCACGTGGTAACGCCTTTGTCTACAGTTTTAGGTAAGAGGAAAAGCCCCATAAAAAGAGACAAAGAGGATAAGAATAACTGCAAGATGCAGACTTGCGGCTGCAGCTTGCAGTTATTTTTATCCTCATTGTACCATCTGTATGCACAAGAGTATGTCCATATGCTTTATCATATGCCAGCTAGTCTTTGAGAGGCAATTGAGTCATAATAGATATCGGTCGGGGGAAGGGTGAATATTTTCATTTGTCCTTGGTAAGATGGGTTTGAAACAAGGGGGCCCAGTTGGTACCATCTAATTGATCCCGCCGGGGCCCGTATTTTCTCTAGACGGCACTGACTTTGAGCCAACGAAATGCCCAAACACACACACACAAAAATAAACAGATCGATGATGGAGATATTTTTCTTTAAAAATTTAAACTTGTTTCTCTTAAGCAAAGTCTAATACTAGTACAAATACAGAGCGCAGATTGGGTTATAGTACGGGTATCTTATCTCGGGCTATCATCATCATTCGCACCTTGATCACCGAGGTACGAACATCTATTGCACAACTGAGAAACAAGAAACAATGCTAAGCTTGAAGGTGCCTGAGCTACCACCCCCGGAGTATCCCGGTGAGCGAGGGTAAAATGCACTTAGCAGTGGATTTTGAGAGAATAACAGAACCGTAATCCTCGGTGTTTCCGGAACACCTTTTTGAAGGGGTTACTTTCGTCCAAGGCCACTCAGTTTAAAACTTGATTTTTCAACATTTTTACATTTTGATTCTTTAAAGACTGATAAATAAACTACAGTTAAGACGTGTACAGCTCGCAGTTGTTTTTAGTCAAGTGTCGTCTGCCTATTCAGGCAGACGACAGTTGACTAGAAACAACTCGGGTTATAAGACATTTTCATTCACTGTTAGCCGAGTAGTTAATGTCGAAGCACCTCATGTAAAGCATCGAGGCAAGTGCAGTCGACATCAGGCTCATGAACAGCCAAAATCAATATGTTGCCACATTCATGTGAGCGTGACGCGACATCAGCATTAGCATGTTTTAGGCAGGTAATGCAATCAATTTGAATGACTGTTATTGCCATTGGTATTTTTATCATACAATGCGGAGAAAAGTTACTTAGCAAGTGCCTGATTACACAATCTGGTGTTAATTTGTCCTTGGTGCGTCGTATGTAGTTGTGTGCTGAAGAGACTCAACTTCAGCACAGTCTCCCAACTGAACACGGCTAGGTAGTTTAGCCAATGAGTTTTTCACCAAGTACGAAAACGATACAGAGTGTATGCGTTTTATGCTGTCCTGGCAGACAAAACAGAGGCGGACTGGCCGTATGGTCCACCGAGAAAATTCCCGATTGGCCCCCTATTGGGAATTCCTGGGGCCCCCAAATTTGATGCCGCCCAAATGAAAATGACCAAAAATGCGAAATGGATATGATTGCATAGATTTCCGGCATATCGATTTTTTTCTATGTGGACTGCCATTGGCTGTCCAAATAGAGGACATTTCGATATACCAGCAGTCTAGTGTGCAATTGATCGTTCAGATTAAAGTAAATTCCTTCAATTTCAAAAATCAAAATTACCTCCGATTGGGCCGAACTATGGTCTTCTCGGTGTGTCCTCCCCCAACCCCCGGTAGAACCAGTGTTGTCGAATGATCGACGAAGATGATACAAAATACCAGCGAAATGTCCTCTATGTGGACTGCCATTGATCGCTCAGATGCAAGGGAGCCGCGTTCGTTCAGTTCGAAAACTCAAAATTCTCTCCTGGTTTGGTCCATTCCTTGGTAACTTTTCTTGGCCCAGTCCGCCCCTGGAGCAACATGTGTTTTATCTCGTAAAAAGAAACAGCCGTTCGTTCCATGCATTCGAGTAACGTTTGCTCTGAGCCATGCCAATAGACACAAATGTTTTAATTCTATTTGTCGATACCAGACAAGTCTGATTATTATGTGTTTTCATTCATCACAAATACAAACAGTTTTCATTGTGGGACACGCACGCGAGGCGCCCTACCAAATAGGAAAACATCAAACCCACTAAACCGAGAACAACGACGGATGTGACAACAAAATATCAGTTGAGATACAAGCGATATGTTTCTACAGGCACATCACCAGTACTCCCTCCCTCACTCTTCCTCCTAGTCCCTTGCACTCAGACACATACTGTTTTATAATTCTCCCCACTGCCGCCTTCTTAATCTCCCCAACTATTATTTATACCATGATTACCTATTCTACTTATATAAAAAGCCTATGACATAAAGTTTAGCTTTACACACTAACCGTGATGAACACACCAGCAGTGAGGTTTCATTGGTTAAAATTTACACCTACAGTAGAACTGCATCCAAGATGACCTTTGCTGGCCTCGATCTGAATGCAAACTTGTCTAAATGTATCGCGTGTCGCCTCACGAAGAGTGAAATGAAAGAGGCAATTATTTATTACGTTTTAGATGAGTCTGCCTCATAAGACACAAAAAAGTAACAACAGGCGTTGTCTCATGTTAATAAAGCATCCATAACTCGAAATATTATGAAAAAGGTCAAACCTACCTTTTTCGAAAGGCATTTCCTTCAGTGGTCTTTTAATTTTGGTTATAAACTGACATTACCAGATGCGTGGGTGTGACTGAGTCAATGAGGATTGCCTCGTTACTCGCCAAGTTACACTCACATACATGTTTTGGTAAAGTTGGGTTTTTTTTTTTGGTTTTTTTTTGGTTTTTTTTTATTTTGTTTTAATTCAATACCCTTTTTCTTTTAGGTTCTGTCGCGTATCGGCACGATATAGCCTCGGTTGCTGATGTGGCGCTGAGCACCAATAAATGATAATAGTGATTCATGTATGAATGTATCTGTGAGAGAATGTATATGTGTGTATATGTATGTATGCAATAATTGTGCAGCCATTGAGCACCGTGTGTGGATTCTAGATTATTATTATCATTAAAATGAAAAATTCCCCGAGATCTGCGCGTTTCTTTTTCCATTTCGTTTCGGCGATAAAATTGAAAGCGGAAGTACCGCCCATCGGTGCTTATGTAAACAAAAACAGATTCGCACGTCTGTATGTCAGCTGCTTAGTAAAATCGAGAAAAAACAATAGCGACTCTTAATAATTCGTCGATCATGGTATAAATAAACCATACCCAAAGTAGCAGCTTGGTCTACCAAATGTTCATCACACGTGGTGAAGTGGTGTTAACCTCCTATGGGTATATTCTATATGTAGACCCTTTACCTCATATTACCCCTCATCTATTCATATTTCATGTTTTCATCCCATTCTTCATTAGTCTCTCAAGGACTCTAATTCTACTAGGCAAGTATTTGGAGCATTCTGGAATTAAATATTCCAAGGTCACCGTTACTCCTAAGCTGCACTTTTGGCACACTCTTTCCTCGTCTTTCCCGACTTTCCCTTTCAACTCCAGTGATTTTGATCTCATTCTGAACCACAATCCCCCCCCCCCCCCAAAAAAAAGAAGTTCATCTGGGTTCTTGTTTTGTTTTTGTTTTTGTTTTTTTTCCAAAGCTGGCGCATCTTTCTTGTATATACCCCCAACGAGCTTCTGGTCCTAACTCCAGCTTTCCAGTTTCTATGTGGAATCATTGAGCACCTTTTCCCTGATGAAAAGTGCTTTCCTGCTTCAGCCCCCCCCCCCCTCCATTTCCTAGAGATTTCAATGGAATAATTCTCCATTAATTTCATAACCTGCCTTGTCCTACCTGTCTGGATGTTGGAGACCCTCACATACTTAACTCTTTACTCAAGGTAACGGCCAAAACCGGTCAGCGTTATTCACCAAAAATACCATTCAATGTTCATTATTTCTTCATTTTTTGCCTCAAAAACAGCTTATGGTCCCGCGTTGGAACGAGCTCGCCGAGCTCGTTCCAGTGAGGGTCATAAGCTATGTTTTAACGCAAAAATTTTTAGTTATTCAATAATTTTGTTTGTAAGTGCCGGCTGCTTTTCATGTTAGGTAAAGGGTTAAACGCCACTTTACATCATCTACTGTTTGGAATGTTTACCGGATAGTTTAGGTTGCATACTTTCCCCATATCTATTCTATTTTTAACAAGCATCCACCCACTTCCTCCTCCGACCGCTTCCAATGCGGGTGCGTTACTTGACCCCGTTATCCACCGACCCGCATCAATTGCAAAATCCACAGGTTCTTCAGTACCGTTTGGGGTTTTAAATCGAAACGCTTAAAGTGTGTTCATACATTGTATGTTCAGTTAGGGTCTCTAGATGTGCATAAAGGTTTCAGATTTTATATAATACCTTTTTATTCCTGTCTGTATCGAGCATTAACCAATAATCAAGAATGCAAATGCGGGGATATACTATAGTGTGCTTTGCACACAAATGACACCATGAAGTTATAAACATGTCCTTATTTACACATTTCATCGCCTGAGTGCTAGAATGTTCTATGTCCCCTATGGGACATAGAACATTCTAGCACTCAGGCGACGATTTATATACTTAGAACGCAAGCAGATTTTGCTACACCATGCTTTTCATGTGACACATGTGTCGCCATATCATGTCGCCTTTCAGCCTCAAATCTGAGAATAATTTACTTTAGGTGACTCAGGAAGACGGACAGTCTTGTCCATGCTGCCCCTGTACAATATATCTAATGCATTTGTTATTATGGTATTTAGCTTGTATGTAAGAAAATTGTACAGATAAAATATCTATCTATCTACCTATCTCTCTTTTTATGAATAAAGATTACCCCGATTTCCTTCCATTCTTTCGGAGCCTCTTGCTTTGTGACGTGAACCCTTTACCCAACGTAACGGCCAAAACCGGCCAGCGCTATTCTCAAAAATCGCCAATTAATTTTCATTATTTTTTTCATTTTTTGTCTCAAAAACATTGGTTATAACAACTTGTTGGAACGAGCTCGTTCCAACGAGGGGTCATAACCTATGTTTTTGAGACAAAAAAATGAAAAAAAATAGCTATTCAAGATTTTTTTTGCAAGTGTCGTCTGTTTTTCATGTTAGCTAGAGGGTTAAAAGCGTTGTAAGATGACCATACTCTGGATCTCTGTCACTTTTTAAAAACTCATTGGGAATTTCGTCAGTACCTGCTGCTTTGCCATTCTTAAACTTGATGACTGCATTTCGAATTTCCCCCACTTCAATTTCCATGCACACCAAGTCAGATAATTTTCCGCACTTTCCATCTCACATCCAAGATGAACCTCTTCACCCCCATTTTATATCATTTGACCTCTCCTAGTGCTTGATCATTTCTCCTGTAACGCTGTCCCGGCCAACGGTGCTTTTGTCATTCACCTTAATACTCTCTACCGTATTGCCTTTCTTAGTTTTTTTTACCCATTTTCAAAATACATTAGAACTTGACCATCCCTACTCCCTCCCTGTTTCCCTTTTAGTTAAATGAGATTACTATTCCGCTGTTTCCTTTTTTGTCCTTGATTACACTAACTCTGTTTCTTTCCTCTTCATGGACTTCGTTAGCTCTTTTAATGACTGCATCATTCAGCCCCCCCCCCCCCTTTAAGTTTTCTACTTCTAAATACAGCCCATTTTTTCTTCCTCCCTCTTATTGCGTTTTTCAGCTGATTATTTGCTCTCTATCCTAATTTCTTTGCCGACACTCGAATTCTCCCCATGCTATCTCCTACAACATCTGTTGGACTTCTCACTACCGAATCAGCCAACTCATGAACGTGATCTCAGGATGAGACATTTTCTGGCTTTGATTTTAACTACTCCCTAATATGCTCCCAATCTGCTTCCATTCCCAATTTTCAAATGTCCATAAAGAACACCCTGCGTGTTCTATTCTTTAAACTCTAACCCTGTTATTAGGCTGTGGTCACTATTCAACTCAGAAATTCCTTTGCCGTCTATTTCCATGTCTATAACTGAAGGGCAATGAGTATATACTGTCTATTATTGTTTTTCTGCCATTCCTTTCCCAGATACATTTACGCTTACCTTGGGAAAGTATGGTGCATCATTAAATATACTAAAAGCTTCTACTTTTAAATAGCTGACCAGATACTTTCACGTCTCGTCATTTATTATAACAGTTTATTCCACCTCAAAATAAGACACAGTGCTATTTTGGTACATGTTGCTATTAGTCATTTCGCAATATTTCCCTGCCGTATGACATTTCCGGGCACCAATTGTCGCAGTGTTACTCGCTGTGACCGAGGTGTCCAGAAGATACCAGCGGAAACGCACGAAGAAGTACGAACTGTTTTGTGAATGTTTAGGTTCAGTCCATGTACTACCTTCACGCAACTTACATTAAACAGTTGTTAATTGAATACCAATTGTCTAAAATATTAAATCATAATTAGATTTGGAAATAAAATGGCACACCACTGGATAGAGATGGAGGCTTGATATGTTGGCAAAAAAGTGTGCCTATTCAGTACAATAAACATAATGATGACCTAGCTCGAGGGGAACATTGTGGAATGTCTCCCCTTGGAATCATTGTCTCCCGAGGCTAACGCCTCGGGAGACAATGCTTCCTCGGGGAGACCAATCCACAATGTTTCTCTCAAGCCAGGTCATCATTTTTTTAATAATACCAGCAAAATTAATGTATGAATACTCACCGGTCTCTCTTCTCGGGTGTGTATGCCACAATTTGGTTATGGTTCTATCTATCAATTGTACTTCAAATATCTTCCAATGCAAAAGCTAGCTGGAAGATTGTTAAGTAGCAGGAATGGCCCGGACCGATCAGATGTGGAATACATTGGCCAAATTGAAGTAAATTTGTTTACAACTGCGGAATATATATGTCAAAGGATATTGACACATTTGCATGTACTCAACGTTTGAAAATGCCGCTTGGGAACCTCGGGAATTTGAGCAGCACTTGTATACTGCGACTAACAAGTTCTGCTTTACGGGCAAAATAGAACAAGCAACAACGCCTGGGGTGAAAGTTCTTTAAAGTGGGTAGCATAGGTTAAATCTTTAGTTCAATTTGACTTCATATCTATGTGGTGGTCATGATATAACGAGAGATGATGAAAGTGACCTTAAACACCAATATATAAATAACATATAACTTGAAATTTAATTTCCAATAACGGATCTTGTCTGGGGAAAAATTGATGTGCCACTTTAGTTCCGCTGCCTCTGACATCTAATGCAATCTTGAGAAAGTGACCAAAAAGGCCTCTTTTTTCTGTTACACCAGCCACCGAAAATTATTTTGATTTCCTGTTATCTGGATTATTCGATATATTCCGTGCTCAGATATCCATGTCAAATTACAAAACATTGTTTTCACAGAGGCGGAGATGTAATTACCAACACCTTCTTCAACTCCAACTTCGCAGTTGGATTTCCTGTAGTTTGATTGGGAGGTTGACACGTTCGTTAAGACAAACCCTGATTTTATGCAATGTTATTAGAAAACCTTTCACATGATCAAACTCAAACATTTGTATTCGTAATGTGTAACAAATAATTAAATGCTCAACTTGGCTTTTACCATTTCTGGAGGATATTACAGAACAAAACGGAGAAACCACAGGTACTTGGCACAAGCTGTGAAATCGAAAGAAAAATGATATCTGATAGCATTTTTTTAATCGATGCTGACGTGCCGCTATAATGGTATATAAATATTAACAAAGTACCCAACTCGCTTTTCGCAAACGATAGCACTCATCTTCATTATACCCCTCTCAAATTTGATTCATCCAATGTATAAAGCAGTACCCGGTGTCAATGGAAAGGGGAATTAATAAGCTTTACAGTGGTGTATTACACGACCGTTGGGTGTTCTTGTGTATTTCATAATAACAGGGAGAAGTCGCATAAAAGGCCGAAAAAGTATTATAATCGTTAGTTTAGAAGTGGGGCTTGGGATGCATTGTATATACCGCTGTAGGTCCTCTGTTAGTCTTCGGTATTATTAACCAACCGATTCCTTTGTATTATTCTATGACTGGTATAGGTAGTACGTTATAGCAGGTCAAGTGGTATTTTGGAGTAGGGGTGGGGGTAATGCCTGGTAGTATAGAACGGCAGTATAGCATGGGCGATATCAACCTCGCCCCTCCCCCCCCCCCCGAAAGCCATTGGTGCTACTAATCGACTTAATGGTTTATGTTATCCCATGACTAGTATAGGTAGTACGTTATGGCAGATCAAGTGGTATGGTGGAGTGGGGGTGGGGTGGGGGTAATGCCTGGCAGTATAGAAAGGCAGTATAGCATGAACGATATATACCTCTGTGCCCCCCCCCCCCCGAAAGCCACTGGTACTACTAATCGACCTAATGCTTTATGTGACTGATCTAGGTAGTATGTAAGACCAGACGTTATTGTGAGGGGGTGGGGGCGTGGGGTGTAATGCATGGCAGCCTAGTGTGGTAGTATACGATGTAAGCTTTGTACTCCTACAGGTCCCATGTTAGCCATTAGTACTACTAATCGACCTAATGCTTTATATGACTGGTCTAGGTAGTATGTAAGACCAGAGTTATTGTGGGGGTGGGGGGGGGGGGGGGTGGGTGTAATGCATGGTAGTCTAGTGTGGTAGTGTAGTATGGGCGATATATACCTCGGTGCCCCCCCCCCCCCCCTGAAAACCATTGATACTACTAATCGACTTAATGCTTTATGTCATCCCATGACTGGTATAGTTAGTATGCAATGCTAGGCATAGGGGTATTGTGGGTAGGGTTGGGGAATAATTCCTGGTAGTACAGAACGGCAGTATAGTATGGGTGGTATATCTCCTTCAGGTCCCAAGTTAGCCCTTAGTACTATTAACCAAACGATTGCTTTGTTTCATTATATGGCCGGTATGGTGGTATGTAATGCAAGGTCAAGTGGTATTGCGGGGATGGAGTGTGGGTATTGCGGGGATGGAGTGTGGGTAATGCTTGGAAGTATACAACGGCAGTATAATATGGGCGGTGTATACCCCACACGACCCATGTTAGCCCTCGGTACTACTGATCCACCAGGTGCTTCATATTATCAAGCGGTATTGTGATATGGGGGTTAATGCCTGGTAGTACAGAAATGTAGCGAGGTATGGTTGGTATATGCCCCTGTAGGTCCCATCTTAACCGTTGAGAGTATTAACCTATCGAATTCCCAATAGTTCCTACCCTGTTCCGAGTGCACCTGTCCTCGTTTTGTCTATCGATATCACCCAATCTGTTCAGTTTACTGGCGCAAACTAACCAAACTGATTGCTTCACCCCGTAATCTCTATGCAGAGGTATCTCCCCTTATTACAACAAAGTCCTATCCGATTCTATTCACCTCTATATCCAATGGCCATATCCCATGGAATCCCATTTTTGTAAAACATATGGCCTTCGGCACCCTTTTTGTCGTATGAGGCCATGAAGGCTATGTGAAAAGCCCTCAGTGGTGCCTCATTTACTATCCCTCATAGCCTCATTTCTTTTAAGGGCATGCGGGTCATGAGAAAACCCCTCGATGAGGCATAATTTACTATCCTTCTTAGCTTCATCTCGGTATTTAACAGCCATACCCCAGGCAGACCAATTTCGGCACCCCATTTTGGAAAACATGTGGCCTTCGGCAACCCTTTTTTGTCGTATGAGGCCATGGGGACTATGTGAAAAGCCCTCAATGAGGTAAAGGGCCCCATATTCGGCCCCTGTAGATAACCAAAAGAATGACTGTAGGAAAAACTGACAAATTTCGAATTCTTCCGACAGAGAAAAGTAAAATAATCATTTTGAAAAAAAAAATGAAAAAATAACAAAGCTTTTCACAGTCAAGGACTATAACTACGAAATTATGTCCACTGGGAATCTGAAAATGGAACGTAGCTTCTATTTTGTTGTCATAAAAAAACCTTTCAAATTTTAAATTAATCCGCCAAACATTAGTAAAGTTGTGATGCGGAAACCAAAAAATAACCAAGTTTTCGCACTATCAACAGTCATAACCTTGACATTATGTCCACTAGAAGTATGAAAATGAAACATAGCTTTTAATTTGTGGTCATGAGAAAACCATCAAATTTTAAATAAACCCGACAAGGGAAAGAAAGGGAAGTTATGATGCGAAAACCAACGCTATAACGCGTTGTCTCAGAGTAAAGGGCCGTAACTTTGGAATTATGCGCATTAGAAAACTCAAAATCAAACTAGAACTTTTCTGATGATCGTAAAAAATGTTAGGGCCCTGCGAATCACCTATTTTCGCTTCGAATCGAATCTCGAATCGAACTGGGTTTATTATTCGAATTCGAATCGAATATCCAATCGAATCAGGAGCGTCTTGAAGATGACCGGCTGAGGGAAGGAGGTGCAGTAAACCCGATTTGTTCCGACAGTGATGGCTCAAGTCCCGACTTATAAAATATTCCAACTACACCACCAAGACATGCCTTCGTCGAAGGCATGTCTTGGTGATGTAGTTGGACTATTACCCAGTAAGGATTATAGTTCAAAAACAGAAACGGGTGTGATAATCATCGGTACTAGGCACTGCACATGGCTAGCTGCAACCAACAGCTCATCGTTAATATTGCAAGGAAACTTTAAATTTTCTTTCAACAATGATAGTGTCTAGTGAGACTGGAATTAGCATGGCTCGTAGAATAGATACAGATGTTGTTTCTGTATAGATAGCAGAGTCTACACTCAGTCTTTATTTTCAACATTATTTATGTACAATTTCCACCAGAACTTTTCATATTGTGAAACGACGAAGATGACTGATGTCAAGGTATATTTCAGTGAAAAGATTCGAATGGAAACGAATCGTGCAGCCGATTCGAATCGAACCGAATAGCAACTTAAGATTCGAAATCGAGTCAAATCTCGTAGCTTCGCAGGGTCCTAAAAATGTGTAGAATTTCAAATCAATCCGGAAAAGGAAAATAAAGTTATCATGTGGAAATTAAAAAAAATTATGAAGTTTTTTCCACAATCAATGGCCATAATTATGCCAGTAAATACGCTAGGAATCTGGCAATTGAACATGATTGTCATTTTGTGATTACAAGTGTCAAGTGTGAGATTGTTCTGTCAAGGATAGGTAATGATATCGCGTCGAAAGCACAAAAGCAAAGTTTTGGATAATGAAGGGCCACAACTCTTAAAGTATTTATTTATTAGGGTTTAAAGGCACTTTAACAGCCAAGGTCATATCGTGTCGGTGACAGTTTTACGGGTGGAGGAAGCTGGTGTACCCGGAGAGAACCATCGTGCAACGACGAGCAGCTGTCACCTCCCCAACATCGTAAGTCCGCACTGCAGCACAGGCAGGGTTAGATTGGTTGAAGACATGCGCACCATCGACGTGCAGAACGCCTCAGTACACGGCGTCATCGTCCCCCCGAGTGAACAATCGGGGTTAAATCCATTGCCCAAGGACACAACGCGGGAGACCGAATCAATCGCTCAGACGGTCACCCACCCAAGGACTAACCGGGTTCGACGTTGCTTAACTTCGGTGATCGAACGAGAACCGGTTACCGTAACGCCACAGCTTAAGTACTTACACAACTATCTTATTGTAAAAGAATCGTGTTGAATTCGCTTATACTTGTACGATGTGCTCGAAATTAAATCTTTGCATACTGCTGGTGGATATTCCTGTCCTGCAGACGGATTCTCTAGTCGCTGAAATAAGTATAATTTCGGCACATTCAATCATATGCCCCCCCCCCCCCCACCCCCCACCCCCACCCCCACGAATGGCGTTTTTTCACCAATGATTTCTTCTGTTTCATTTAGATTAACTTTTAAAAATATTTTTCATCAAATCCAGTCATGGCTGCTTCATGACAGCCATGACTGGATTTGATGAAAAATATTTTTAAAATACTCAACGGGTTAAGAGTTACTGGCTATATACAGTCTGGGGTTGTGTCGAATGCATCCAGTGTATTTCTATAGGGGATTGACAGGTAGACAGCCAATCTGGCTGTGTCATCCCCTGGAGGTATGCATATTTATGTCAATAAGTTTTCTGTGATTTTGTTCATTGTATTCTGTGACGCATGATGTATTATGTGTGCTCCTAATAAAGTATTGCTGTATCTAAAATGCTTAACCCTAAAAACATTGATGTCAAAATACAAAAAAAAAAAAAAAATATCAAACAGCCAATATTTTTCCCATAATGCAACTAGAAATTTATCCAATTCAATCTTGTTTGACAGAGCGCGATGCCATCTGTTGAACGGGATTCAACTGGTTAAGTTCCTCATTGTTTTATGCAAACATTTTTAGCTTAAAATTTCGATATTTAGACATCGGTGTGTCGAGGGTCAATGCAACTTTGCGCGAATTTCAATCTATCAAACGAAAGTAGAGCTACCGTATGGAAACCAAAAATAGCGAGGTCTTTCCACAACCCAGAGTCATAACTATATGGAACTAAACATGTTAAAAATCTGAAAAAATGAATTTGAGTTTCATTTAGTAATTAAAACGGACACTTCCAAATTTCAAATCAGTTCCCCAAAGGGAGATAAAAATCACACGGAAACAAAAAATAGCAATATTTTATACAACAAATGGCCATAACTCTATACTTTTTGCGCAAAAATTATGAAAATCAACGTGACCTTCGAGTTATGGTCATAAAAAACAGTTGTAAAATTTGAAAACATTGTGCCAAACAGTGGCGTGGCCACGGGGGGATTGGGGGGGGGGAGCGGCCCCCCCCCCACTTACCCTCAAAGTTGGTCCTCGAAATATGTCCAAAAAATGGCATAAAAATCGTAGGGGGGAGGGGGGGGGGGGGGTGTTGTAGATTTGTAGATTGCTTGTCCTAATATCTATGCCGGTGAAAAGGTAGACAGTCGTCAATACATGAAAAACCTCAAAATATCCGCTCAGATGCAAGGAGCTGAGAGGTTTTTGAACCCTGGAACCCTGGAATTCAAAATTTTTCTACCACGGGCCGAAGATTTTTAATTCCAGTGTTCCAACCCCCCCCCCCCCCCAATCCCCCCCAATCCCCCCCCCCCCAATCCCCCCAATCCCCCCCCCCCCCCCATCGACGACCCTTGGCCGCCCCATCTCGGACACATTTATTTCCCTCTAATGGAAACCCTGATTATTGTTACCTTGGTTATCTAGCTCAAACTTTAGGGAGGCAAAATTCTGAGATATGAAGGCTTGGAAAGCTTTTCCCACACACACCACCCTCACCGCCACCCCCCCCCCCCCCCTTAAAAAATGGAGCTAAGCCAGGCTCTGCGGGTTTGCCCCCCCCCCCCCCCCCCCCACCTCTTACTTTGGGCTGGCTACGCCACTGGTGCCAGAGGAAACTAAAGTTATAGTGTGAAATGCGTTCTGACGCCTTCGCAAACTATCGAGAGGCCTTCAAAATGGAAATCCTCGGCACCTAAGAGTTAAACACGTTAATGAGAATGCGGTACATGAGCTGATGTCATCTTTGATATGTTGTCATTGATATTGACCGATCTCTTTCTGCACAGAAAATTATAATTCCTATACGTTTGGTATTGATCCATTAAACAGATACTGCTCGTTTCCGTTTTTAAATCAAAGCCGTTAATAAAACACATGCGTAGAAATACTCATAATTTATGTCTTAGTGAACCCACATGATTTTTTTATTCGGCCATTGTTTGTGTACTGGGGAGAGTTTCCCCCAATGGTAATTATTCTGTTCCTAAGTAGTTAGAGCTGAGTTTGCAACAAACGAAACACCACTTATGGATCGTCCATTTGTTGGTTCAACAGTCCTTAAACTCTTGCCTGTCTGCGCAATAAGTTGAAAACGAAATGCTTAACGAATCCGTGTTTCCCTTGTGCACTATAGCGTTGCCTGCAGGAATGTTCTACTCGTTAGCCAGTATTCTAGCGCCAAGTAGATGATCGCCGTAGCGGCCGCCTTGGATGTTTTAGTATGTTTGTTTGTCCTGCAATAAGGCGAGAGCCATGCACCCAATGTATTCAATTTTTATTGTGGATCACCGATGACAAAAGAAGGGTTTCTTTCAATGATCTGTGTTTTTGTGTTCTCGTTTGCCCTATATGTTCGTCACGGTAGCTATCTTTAGTTTTTAGTATTTTTTTACTTTTACGCCCAGTAACTTGAAAACCAAAAATTCAGCTTTTATCTGGTGCAGTAACGTTGACGACATCAAGGGTCCTATCGATAATCAGTTTATTCGCATATCCAACACATTCCCCATGGCAGCCATCTTGGGCTGTTGTTTGTGGCGTAATAACGTAGAAACCAAATATCCAACGAATCCATCCTATTTTTATGGTTTCGTGGAGCTAGCGATGAGTAAAGGGATGTTCCTTCTGGTAATCGGTATTACGGCATATCCAATATGGCCATCGTGGTCTTGCATCTTTTGTATTTTTTCTTGTTAGCGCAATAACTTGAAAACCGAACGCCCAATGGGCCTCTTGTTTTTCTGGTGCATTAACGTTGAGTACAGAAAGGCTTCTATCGATTTTTCTGACATATGAGACGTGGCCATTTTGGATTTGGGGTAATTTTCGTGTGACCGCGCAGTAAAGTGAAAACCAAAATGCATACTTCCACGCAGCCAAACAAAACGGTTGAATTTTCATTCCGCGGTCGAAAAATTTTACCTCCTCGTGGTGTTCCTGTTATGTGAACTGCTGTCATAGAAACATATCGATGATTTGATTTCCACCCGTAAAACTGTCACGGTCATGATTAGCCATTGTGCATAAGTGTGTGACCTTAACCCTTTACCCAACGAATCGGCCGCATCAGCCCGCGTAATATGCAAATTGAGCAGTTGAAAAAATATTATTTTTCAAAACATTTCAACAAAACCATATCATGTGACCCCTCGTTGGAATGAGCTCATCGAGCTCGTTCCAACGAGGGGTCACATGATATGGTTTTGTGGAAATTTTTTGAAAAAATGATATTTAAAATCGAATAAATTTTGATATCGTCTGCGTTGGGTAAAGGGTTAAACACCAATAAATAAATAAATAAATAAATAAATAAATAAATAAATAAATAAATAAATAAATAAATAAATGATTTGATTTGCACATTATTGTTATTATATCTGTGATATGAACTCTAGTAACAACTGTAGAAATGGCTATATTGTATATCTATAGCAAAAGTCGTATTGCTGTTGACAAGTTTATAATAATTAATGTAATCATTGCGCAGTAACTGTTGAATAATTGTAGCAATACGTTTTGTAATAATCTGGGTAAATAGTAAGAGTAATAACTGTTGGAATGATGGTTAGAATAATCGTAGTGATAATTATATTAATAAATATGGTAACATTATGGTAATAAATAAAAATGATAAGTGAATAAATAATTAAAATAACACGAAGTAATAATTCTGGAAATGATCTTAACCCTTTACCAAAGCATACGATATCAAAATTTATTATTTTAAATAGCATTTTTTCAAAAAATTTCAACAAAACCATGTCATGTGACCCCTCGCTGTAACGAGCTCGTTCCAACGAGGGGTCACATGATATGGTGTTGCTGAAATTATTTGAAAAATAATATTTTTTCAACTGCTGAATTTGCATATTACGCGGGCGGATGCGGGCGATTCGTTGGGTAAAGAGTTAAACAACTTTACTTTAATCACGATATGACTCTGAGAGTTGAAAGTGTCATTAAACCGCAGTAAACAAACAAAATGTAACCCTTTATCAAACGAGACGGAAATCATGTTCTTTATTAATAAAGCTTCATCGAAATTGATAAATTTTAGGTATAAACAAACACATAAACGTCACTGGTTTTATAGACACTATAAACAGTTAAAAAAAGATATGACAAATGTCGTAAATGAGATGAAGACGAAACGTAAGCGAAGAGAATTTTATGAATGTATCTCTGATAAATTATCTAATATGGAGACAGCTAATCCTACCGAGTACTGGAGTATTATTAACACATTTCGTGCTAAGAAAGAAGAGCCCGATTATTTACACCCAGATGAAACTGTAGAATTCTTTAAAACATTATTTTGTCCTAAAAGATCTGAGTCCGAAATACATTATCTTCCGGCGACAATTAAGGAGCCAGATATCAAATTAAACAATGACCACAGACCGTTGGAGAAATATTAGACGCTGTTAGGCAGGCAGCTCCAAAACAAAAAGTTGTCGGCTGGAGATAACATTTCGAATGAATTATTAAAACTTATTGTTCCAATTATTATAGATGATGTAGTCAAGCTATTTAATCAAATATTATTATCAGGTCATTACCCTGTATGTTGGAGTGAGTCTATAATAAAAACTCTCTATAAGAAAGGCGATCGAGTTGATCCTAACAATTACAGACCGATTGCGCTGAGTAGCAATTTCGGAAAATTATTTAATAAAGTAATAAACTCGTGGCTGAATGAGTATTTAAAACTCAACGATTTAATAAGCTATAACCAATTTGGATTCAGAAAGTATCGTGGAACAATTGACAGTGCATTCATTTTGCGCACATTGACAAATAAATATAAAGAAGAGAAGACACCAATGTACGCGTTTTTTGTTTATTTTAAGAAAGCATTTGATTCGGTAGATAGGTTGTTACTTTTTGAGAAAATGAAGTCATTGCCTTTCGGTAGGAAAGTTCTCAAAATTCTTATCTCTCTTTACGAGTCCAGTTACTATTCTATAAATACTTCTGTAGGATTGAGCCCACCTTTACTCTCAACAGTGGGGGTTAGACAAGGATGTTCTATATCCCCCACTCTTTTCAAAATTTTTATTGATAACATATGTGGGATATTTGATGAATCCTGTTCACCAGTTAATGGGAATGGACAACGACTCAATCACCTACTTTTTGCCGTTGACTTGGTAGTGTAATCAGAGTCTCCAGCGGGTTGAATAAATGTGTTCAGAAGTTAGAACACTATGCGGATAAAAACAAACTTAGTGTCAATATTAATAAAACAAAATGCATGATTTTCAAAAGTAGAAAAGATAAAAAAGATCGTACGTTTTGTATTGGAACAGCGAAATTAGATATCGTACATCAATATAAATACTTAGGTCTTGAATTCACATACAATAGAAACACAAAACAAGTTCAAGAGAATTTAAGTACAAAAGGGTCGAAAGCAATGTTTGTCCTCACAACTCTCAGAAAGTCACTTGACTTAACTCTTGATGTGAAATGTGAACTTTTTGATAAATTGATTAAGCCTAATTTATTATATGGTTGCGAGATATGGTCCCCTGACCTTAATACTCCTTTTGAGGACACTACAGCCTGTGAACAAGTCCACTTGAAATTTTGTAAACAAATATTAATGTTGAATAGAAAAGCATCTAACCACGCAGCGCGGGGAGAGATGGGTAGATATCCTATTGTTAACGAAGCCATCTTACATCTTCATAAATGTGTTGATAAATTATCTAATCTGCTGGCGATAACGTACCCTCCAATTCATTCAGAGTCACTCAAATGTAAACTTCCGAAAACTTGGGTAACTCAGTTATCTCATTACAATATCAAAGTTTCCGATGCTAATACGTTAACCAATAGTAATGGAAAATGCCCGAAAGATGTACTAGAATCTCAGCATAGAGAAATATTTACTAAAGATATGTTTAATGATGACAAAATGAAAGGCAGTAATAAGTTACGAAAGTATCGATTAGTTAAAAATTGATACAAGCTTGAACCTTATCTGAAAATCACCAGATCTCGACAGGCCCGTGAACTGTTTACTAGACTTAGGGTTAGTAACCATAATTTAGAGATAGAAAAGGGTAGACATAAACACCCCCCCCCCCCCCCACCCCCAACGCCCCTAAGTGATAGGTGATGCCAGGTGTGCGATACAGGTGAAAAACAGAGCGAAAAACAGTTTGTTATGGTTTGTGAGGCATATGTCGAAATTAGGGAAACGGGGTTCGAAGAAATTATAAAAGAAAACAAAGAATTTGAACAATTAAATGATTCGGAGAAATACTATTATATATTGAAAAACTGTGATAGTAAATCGATTAATATTATTTCTTACATGATCTGGTCATTCTTTTGTAAGCGAGATCATCTTGTTAAAGAAAAAAGTCATTTGTGCTTTATATTATACATCATGTTTATAATAGTTTCTTATTTGTTATGTTTGTATTGTGCAACTGCCATTATGGTGTAATGCAGTAAACTATTAAACTATACTATCCAGTCAGCGCCATTCACAATTTTTTTTCAAATTTTGTTATATTTTTAATCTTTATGTTCAAGACATAACATATGACCCCCTCACTGAAACGAGCTCGTTGAACCTCATTCCAATAAGGGGTCGTAAGCCATGTTTTGGAGGCATAAAATATTAAATGTTGTAGTTATTCATCATTTCTTTTCTTTGAGTGTCGTCTGCTTGTCGCGTTGAATAGATAGTTACAATTCATATGGTAAACATCCACCTATTTTTTTATTTGTAAGTCGCACGTTCTTTGTCAGCTTGGGGACTCAGTCCGCGAATCTGTTATTTACTGATTTACTGATGATCGAAGCAAACTGTACAGAAAACATGTTTGCATGTTTTCCAGGAAAATAGGTATCGTCAATGCTAAACTGGTATTTACTGGAATCATACCATCCCCTATGATGATCAGGGAACCTGGCAGTTACTGGTTCAAATGTGGCTGTAATACCACGTGACTCAGGTTTCTTCTGACAATGAAACTGTTACATACAGTCGCTTGTAGATGTTTATAGAACCTCCCGTTTAATCTGGGTACTTCTATTTCTTTCCCTTCTTTTTTCTGTTTCATTTCCTGTTTCTTTCTGCACAATCTATTATATTGTATCAGCCTTTTCTTAACGCTTTACCCAACGAATCGTCCATAGCCGCCCGCGTAAAATGAAAATTCAGCAGCTGAAAAAATATTATTTGTCAAAAAATTTCAACAAAACCATATCATGTGACCCCTCATTGGAACGAGCTCTACGAGCTCGTTCCAATGAGTAGTCACATGTTATGGTTTTGTTGAAATTTTTTGAAAAAGTTTAAAAAGTGATATTTAAAATAATAAATTTTGATATCGTCTGCATTGGGTAAAGGGTTAAAGTCTACCTAATATCCCTGTCTAAATGAATACATTATATGCCTTACACGCCATAAATATATTCACGTATGTTTGATTTCTCCCATGGAGACAGCTCACAATAAGCTTCCATGCTTCTTGCTGAATCCATTTTCTTTAGTTATATTGCCGTTTTTATTATTGCTTCAGTATTATAACATGATGTATCAGTGTCACTATGGAAATAAAATAATATTTGAACAAGGTGATAATTAAAAATGACTAAAAACGACACCACGAACAACTCTATTCCAGCATCTCAACAAACCAACGAATAAGTTTCCCGCTGTGTCGAACAATCGATGAAATTCTCCATTCCGGCTATATTTCTTGATCTTGAAATGTGAATAGGCCATTCAAGTGATATCCAATAATAATTAGATTATGTTAATCGATGTCATTTTTGCATTTCATTACGTTCTTGTTTGAATTTGCCTCATAAAACAAATGTCGACAGTTTGTCGGTTACACCGGAAAAAGTCCTAAAAACGCTCAAGGACTTCTGCACACAAATGTTTTAGATGGCAAGATAGCTTTGCCTATTTTTATAACATATCGGATGAGCAATCGGAATCAGTTTAATGTGTCGACTGCAAAAGATAAGAGTTTCACCCTGTGAACCCTTGTGGTATCTTTCAAGTCAGGTCAAAGACAGCAATTAGAAGAGTCCATATTCATTATTTGGGGGAGACCAATTAATATTTTCAACGTGCAGCCCCAAAGCTGCACGTTGAAAATATTGATCGGTCTACCCAAGCATTCACTTAACAGCCATCCCCTACTTAATGAAATTATGAAGTATCATGTTCCTGGCCTGAAAAGCGGCCTCTCAATTTCAAAGGGTTAAAACTCTCGAGCTTCCTCCCATAGTTCTGCCATGTCGTGAATTATATTGTAACAACACTTTGTAAATATTTAATATAGCGGGGAAAGGAAATTGGCCATTTTATTGTGTTTGTTTCCAGATGATCTTGTTTATTCCCAGTAGATGATTTCCTCCAATTAAAAATAGACGTTTTATATGGAAGTTATGGAACCTCTTCACCGATATATTGTTATATAAAGTGGTGGTGGGGAGGGGCGGGTGGGGGAGGTTAAATGACTTTCTTTTGTCGATTGACAGGCGATCAGAGGTGTCGCGAAGATGACAGGTCGGGCGAGGTAAACCTGATTTGTCCCGACTGTGATGCCTCAAGTTCTTGATAAATATTCAAGCGAAATCATCAAGGCATTCCTTCGTCGAAGGCATGCATTGATAATGTAGCTAGAATTAGGGGTGGTACCGAAGTGGTTATACGCGTATCCTCTGGCGGGAGTTCTTGCTCCACCTCTTTGGGAAGCTTCCATCTTTATTATGTCTTGTCGTGGAATGTGGAACACCCCAGGAGACTCCTCCAACGGGAAGACAGACACCCTCGTCGGGAAAATCCTAGCACCACCCCTGGATGAAAGAGTTCTTTGAAATTCAACTGTGGGTACATACATACAAGCCATGGGGCATGGGCTTCCTAACTTCTTATTTAATTAGCGCCTAACGCACACCGAATTAGTCCTACTAAACCCCTAACCATTGTGATGTGTGTGATTTGAGCCTTGATGTTGCGCAAGTGCAGTAATCAAGTAAGCTGTGTCAAATGCCTCACGATGAGACAAGAAATCACTGAATATAATGTTGACTGTGTCCGCATAGGCCCCTGTTCTTCCTAAATAGCAGACGACAATCGCAAACAATTTTCTCGAATAATTAAATGTTTTCATTTTTGCCTCAAAACATAACTTGTGATCCCTCGTTGGGACGAGCTCAACGAGCTCGGTCCAATGAAGGGTAATAAACTATATGTTTCTCAGGAACAAATTAAAATACAATCGTGAATTTTGTGAATAACGCTTGTTTTTTGCCGTTAATTTAAGGAAAGGGTTAACAGCAAGGTCCAAATTACAGACTCTAGACTTTGTCAGAACTGGAAAATGAGAAAAAACCCGCTAAAGATAGCCCTATCTCCATATCGAATGACATCTAGGGTGTAACAGTCTTTAAGAACACAACTGGTGACACGTTGGCGCTGTGTAATACCTCGTACCACACGTCGATGGTGCATTTGGCCACAACCGTTGCTAACTCTGCTTGTACAGGGCCTGTAAATTGGATGGTCTGGCAGTTACCCGCCGCTGTTCGGTGGTCCTCTCCTGGGATCCTGGCTTCCACCACCCGTAAAACATTCTGACACGATTTGTCCCTGGCTGTTGAAGGTTCGTTGAACCCAGTTAAAAAGCAAAAACAAGGTGACAACAACCGCATCTTGTGTTCAGATGAATTTGGGCTGACTGACATCATGTGAACCAATGATTTATACAATTTGAATCCGGTATTTGGTGCACACATACCACACACATGCAAGTCCGAAACATGTATATTGAACACCAAGGTCTGGACACTTGCCTTAAGAATTTCTGCTGTGCGATACCCATTAACCCGGCTTAATAAACGTAACGCCATAGCTGACCAACGCTATAATCAAAATTCGTCGTTTAAATTTTATCAGGCCTATCTTTTTCAACGGGAGTGCAGTGGCTCAGTGTTTACGGCCTTCGACTTCAAGCCCTATAGAATCCCTTTTTTGGAAAATACCAGGTCATAGGTATCCTCAAATACCAAAATGAGGCTAAGAGTCGTATGTGCGAGTCACTCGATCGAGAAATTGCTCTAAAGCACATTTGCTCGATGGAATTCGAGTCGTTCGAGCAGTATGTGCGAGTCACTCGAGGTAAGTTGGAATCCCACTTATAGAATCCCACTTGTGGAATCCCTTTTGTGGAATCCCTTTTTTGGAAAATACCAGGTCATATGTATCCTCAAATACCGAAATGAGGCTGAGAGTAGTATGTGCGAGTCACTCGAACGAGCAATTGCTCGATAGCTTATTTGCTCGATGGGGTTCGATTCGTTCGAGCAATGACTTATCAATAACTGCTCGATAGATTCTTGGCTTTAGAAATCATATAGACTTTCATTATACACAAGGGAGAGAACTCTGCATACAGGTTACGGAACATCAAGCACTGATGATTATAAGACTTGGACGAGGGAACCAGAGATAGTGTGAATTAGATGAACTTCTAGGGTTAGGCAGAAAAAAATGGGATTCTGGGAAAATCAGGGCCAGTACCCCTATTAAATAGAACATACCCCAGGAGATATCTCGGTCCTATAGCATTACGTACTATTCTTATATGCCCCAAATGGGTTTCATATCAAATAAAAGTGGATTTTGCTGATTTGGAGGGTTTGTCGGGTCTATTTGGGTAATTGTCTGCACTCTAGTTCAATCGAACTAACCCAAGGGCCCCCTCGGTACTATAACACTACGTGCTACTATTAAAATCCATGGAATGACGGTCCTAAAAGGGATTCTGGGGGAAATCCGTATCAAATAAAGTCGTTTTTAGTGATTTGGAGGGATTGTCGGGTTTATTTGGGTAATTAGATTTACTTCTATTCAATCGAACATACTCTACGAACATACCCTTATCCTATAAGAAGCCTTTGGGTAACATAGCAACCACGTGCTACCATAGAAACCAAGATGGCGCCTCCAGTATAAAAAATGTACGACGGAAACACGAATCACCCTAACAACACGCGCTGCGCATGCGCACTAACACCACGTATCACTCACGTGGGTTGCCATGACAACACAACATGGCGCCACTGGATCACGTGACATGTCGTCACTTCCGGGGTCATCCACCGGGGTCATCCTGATCAGGCCCATTTCATTCCTGATATACTACTACCGACATGTAGAAATATACACAGATTAGAAAGTGCAATCAATACCCGATTCAATATATCGGTAAACAAACAAGACAAACTTCTAAATTGCAGTTTTCATTCCAAAGTTCCAGGAGAAATTCTATCTTCAACGACTAATGCCAAAAATCTTGAAAAACTGAATGATTATGTACACTCTAAAATCAGATGGGTTAAATATTAACCGAAATCATTTGGGTTGAGTGAATATGAACCCAATTGCACTGTAAAAAATGTGACGCGTCACATGTTTAGTAATTAAACCATGGTGTTTATAAGTTATACGCATCGTGTTTATCTACCTGAGATGAATGCGTTTAAGTGGAATGTGCTTAACACGGAATTTGTTTTTAGTGAATCTGCAACAGATTTAATTGTTGCTTTAAAGCTTATACAATAGTTCTGCAGTAGTTAGTTATTAATTAAATAATTTCATTTTTGCGACAGGAATCCTCCAAATATGAATTTAATTTTCTCAACATCGCTGGGCGAGCTGGAGATGACCTGGGACCACCAAAATCTAAAACTCCAACCAAACGATGCTTGGGGGTTCCGCGACACCTCGGACGCACCCAGTGTTATGCTATGCTCCGATACAAGAGTCTTTCATTGTCTCCCGGTCCCGTTTCGTAGACGATGAATGCGTGTGCATGGGCTCCATTAGGACTCCCAAACCTTACATGCCCCACCTAATTTCAGTTTCAGGTTGCCCCACGCAGAGGCGAAGCTAGGATTTCTTATTGAGGTGTGTGTGTGGAGGGGGAGGGGAGAGGGGCGTCCAGGTCGATATATGCCACTCAACCCAGTTGATTTGAGTTGATTTTTAGCTCAACTGATTTTAGAGTGTACGAGGGTGCGATACAATGATCACATCGTAGAATTGGAAAAAATAGTGCGGGATAGCCATTGGGCGTTTGGGCGCTGGGGGTGGGAATAATAGTCCCCCACTTTCCTGAAAAATTCCAAATGTCATGCTTGAAATACCTATAACTGGTTCATGTTCTGATATTTCTTAGATCATTTTGCTATAGTCATTCCTTCACTTTCTTGGCAATTTAACTCTTTACTTAACCAATTGTTAGCATCCGCCGCGTAATTTACAAATTGAGCAGTTGAAAAAGATTATTGTTCAAAATGTTAACCAAGCCATATCATGTGACCCCTCATTGGCACGAGCGCGTGCCACTGAGGGGCCACATGATATGGCTGTGTTACCATTTTTTTAAAAATAATATTTAAAATATAAAATTTGATATCCTGTGGTTTGGGTAAAGGGTTAAAAAGTACTCATGGTGATCCAGTTGGCATGGAGAGTTTATTATTTATTACGAACTTCGCCTATCGGTGATACTCTGTCTAAACCCAGCGCGAGCTCCAATGCAGTGGGAAAAAATATTTTGTCCCCCTACTTCATTTAGCCTGGTTCATCCCCTGTTCAAAACCAACTACATCTTCTTACAAGTTACAATGGTAATCCGCCCATTAATGGATGTTTGGAATGAATAACATTAATTGCTACAAATCAATAAATAAATTGGGAATCTACATGCTGGACAGCAGAAAACAGTATATAAATTGACAAAATGATTATTAATCACACTATCACCAACACCATTGAAAAGCTATTTGCGTTAGTCACACAGTACAGTCGCCGTGGACAGGTTGTAATCCACGCGTGGGCAGTGATGTCTACGCATGCGTTTACCAGTTAATAAAAATCATCATCAACAAAATTTTAATTAATGAAGCACCACCGGGTTGTTCCCGATGCTTCATTGGTTAATTTTTTGATGATTATTCCTATAATTTGTGTTTGGAATCTAATATTAGTGCGTCCTTAGAAATATTGCTCCCCCCCCCCCCCCCCCCCCCCCACCGTGAAAAGTGGCCAGTCCACGGCAGCTGTACGGGATAGGAAAATGTATTACCATTACAACCAATTAAGACCATTAATATGGAGATCCTTTCTAATAGCTACATTAACTTCAAAGTGAAATAAATGTATTGAGGAGTGAGCCGAATCTTATTGGCCCGATCCTTTCTCTCCGGGCTTTCCGACTGAATACCACCGTAAAACTGCACGACATGATATGATCTTGGCTGTTGAACATTTCGTTAATCCCTAATTAACAAACAATATGACCATGACAGTTGAATGTCTAGAAATCGATAATCAACAAGCAATAGGCGACAGACAGAGTGGCCCGATCAGCACGTTTTTTCGATTTGTTTGTGGACTGCTGCTGCATAAATTATGATTTGCGAGCAATTGTGGTATCCAGGTTGGAAATAAAAAGTTCATTTGTTGGCATTAATTTTACAAGTTTAGTTATAGTTAGTATGAACATAGTTATTTGTTGTTAAAATTTCAAAAATAATATGGACAGTACACTGGAGTGTAATTTCTGAAGGTTGGGTTGAAGCGGGGGTGGTATAACCCCCCCCCCCCCCATCCCCCCCCCCCCCCGCTCCAAATCTCTAGTTCATTGATTTCGTAGGGCAGAGGTTGGGCATGAAATGAAATACCAAGTTGTTCAGGCGTTCTTGCTTTCCCGACGAAAATACACCGTGACACGCTTTGGAGTACTCAGTTGGACAAAATCTCTTGCTTGCTTGACAGAAATACACACAGCTCAGAAAGTGCAATAAATGCCCGACTCAGTATATCGTTAAACAATCAAGACAAACTTCTAAATTGCAGTTTTCATTCCAAAGTTCTAGGAGAAATTCTTCAAAGACAAATGTCATGTATCTTGAAAAACTGAAAAATTATGTGCACTCTAAAACCATTTGGGTTGCATATTAACCTAAATATATGGGTTGAGTGAATATGCGATACTTAACAAATAACAGTTCGAAAATGAAGTCAGCTAATCTAAAAATGATTCTTAGGAATGGTAGAAATTCTTTTTTTACCAGGTAATCTTCTTTTGAATTATGGTTATCATATCAGATGGTAACTGCGTTGTGTGCTTGGGCAAAGCACTTCTTCCCGATTGATGTAGGTGCGCCGTGGCGTTGTGTACTAAAGCGTGCTGCACGTCGATGGTGCACTTGTCTTCAACCAATGCTAACACTGCTTCCGCGGAGT
Source organism: Pictodentalium vernedei (assembly GCA_031216915.1). NCBI lineage: Eukaryota > Metazoa > Mollusca > Scaphopoda > Dentaliida > Dentaliidae > Pictodentalium > Pictodentalium vernedei. Next base: position 173,237,669 of record CM062291.1, on the reverse strand, counting down.
TAGTACGTTGGATAGTCTGTTGCTCGGTGGTTCTCTCCTGATAATCCGGCTTCCTCCACCCGTAAAACTCTCCGACACAAGGCCACCCTGGCTGTCGAAAGTATCGTTAAACCACATTAAATAAATAAATCATATCAGATGCAATTTGGGATGAAAAGTGCTTCGCTATTTTTCCACCAAAATATACGTTAACCCTTTACCTAACACGAAACGCAGACGACACAAGCAAAAATAATTCTTGAATAACTATTTTTTTTTTCATTTTTTGTCTCAAAAAAAGGTTATGACCCCTCGTTGGAACGAGCTCGTTCCAACGAGGGGTCATAACCTATGTTTTTGAGACAAAAAATGTAAAAATAATGAAAATTAATTGGCGATTTTTGAGAATAGTGCTGGTCGGTAATTGCCATTACGTTGGGTAAAGGGTTAACACATTTTACCAACGCTATCAAAGAATGTGGTAATCACACGTTGCTGTTAAAAATAACGTTATGTGCTAATATTTTGTGTTTATCTACCTATATTTAGCATATAAATGTTGGAATTATTTCTCTCACTCAATTTTGTTTTTGTATTGCTACTTACGTATTGTACTGAATTTCCCGATCCTCAACAAATATTGGGTTATCTTTTATGAAACAAAATTAAAACCATTAGAGCATTATGGTAGTTAAGCATTAAAAGGTATCGCTTTTCTTAGACATCTACCATTCGATTTCTCGCCAGAACTACGCCCATGAGGTGTGAAATGTATTAATTTAAATGATAAGCAGTAATTTATGAAGAGTGTGTCCCAGCACTGGTGAGGCAACATAAAATACATACAAGCTTTGAGACTCAAGACGCCTGCTAATACGATGTGCTTAGTATAATTTCTTGACAACATCCAGGGAGTTGGGTGTCCAGTCTCATCTTGTCACCCCATCCAGACCCAATCCGTAGAATGCGAACTTCGCTAGAATTACGTCATGTGGTTACACACAATTGCAAATAAAGAGTGTTACGGTGGGTGGAACGTGGGTAGCCGAAATTCTGGGTTCAGTATTCAAAAAATCCATGTTTTAGTGCAACGCAGAAATAGTGTTTTTTTCGCTGCTTTCCCCTAACGGAAGTCACGATAGCCACAGTATATCTGATCAGAATTGTCGCTGCATGTTTAACCCTTCACCTAAGGTAACGGTTAAAATCGTATAGCTCCACTCACAAACATTCCCATTCAAATTTTATTATTATTTAATTTTTGCCTCCAAACACAACTTTTGACCCTTAATTAGAATGAGCTCGTTTAACTTGTTCCAGTGAAAAGGCCATACATTATGTTTCGAGCAAAAAATGAAACTATTCAGTTATTCAAAAACATTTTTTGCAAGTGTCAACAAGAGGTTAATTTTTCGGATTGGCCAACTCCACTTTTTCTCAGCAATAGTTGGTTATAAATATACAGAACTGCACATACATTTGAATGGGTTAACCCTTTACCTAACATGAAAAGCAGACGACACTTGCAAAAAAAATTCTTGAATAACTAAATTTTTTCATTTTTTGTCTCAAAAACATAGGTTATGACCCCTCGTTGGAACGAGGTCATAACCTATGTTTTTGAGACAAAAAATGAAAATATTTTGAAAATTAATTGGCGATTTTTGAGAATAGCACTGGCCGGTTTTGGCCGTTACGTTGGGTAAAGGGTTAAGGATTATCGCACGAGATTGCTTTGACCCATGATTCGGTTCTCATGCAATCTCGTGCGATAATTCTTAACCCATTCAAAAGTATGTGCGGTTCTGTATTTATCACACACCTCCTATGTAACAACCAGCCTACACCAAAATTGAACTAAAAGCACCTTTCAACTGGATAATTTCCACGTTTCCTTCGTTGTCAACAAGACATCACTGTTAGGTGGTGGGGTACAAACCCTAATTTGCTTTTTGGCTTTTACGGCATTCAATTGGTCGAAACCAATTGACACCGATCAGTATCACGGTCACGATGATCGAACTTCAATATTGACTAAACAACAAAAAGTTTTTAAAATAGCTAATCAGTTTAGCACACTCCATAACTCTATGACCAGTTGTGGAAAGTATTTGTCAAGGAACAATCAATCAGAATGTTATTTTTATTTTGTAAATTTTTTTACTCGGATCTGATTGTTTAAATATCCCGGGTAAACAAAATCTAAATGAGGAACTTGAAATTTCCAAGGGATCTCGACTCCGGTGGATTCGACCGATGATTGACGTGATATATTTAAACGGCTTCATTCTCTGTTTTCGTTGGAAACGAAATCGAACACGTTTTATATCACCACATGTGTGATACAGCTTTATTTTTATCGTAATTCCCACCTCTGATAGTCCATAAATTCATATTAAATATACACAAAGTATACATCAAAATGAAGGTTGTGATGTATGGAACACGAAAAATATGTGCAATCAACCCACAGAGTTGCCAGCAGACACCAATGGTTCCTGGAAGTCTGCTAACGTATTCGTATCAGAACTGATAATGAAATAATAGGAGAACAACTCATGGCCAAATGTGCTTTAGTTATCCAAGAACGAAGCTAGGTATTCAAAACACTTTACGATGCAGCGACAGGACTGCATCTGGGGGATACATTTTAGGGGATGCTTATCGGAGGATATCTATCAGAAGATAGTTTTGGCTCATATCACCTGTTCAGTTCCTGGCGGCATGTAGGCCTCAACTGCTGACCTGCCCATTGTCACCAACATAATTATGTCCCATGACAAGCTTCCACTCTTTAATGCCACTACTGCAGTGTAGTGGCGAATCCAGACCGTGGCTAATGGGGTGGGGGCGATCGATATAATCCGCTAATTAGGATTTTAACATAGCTTGTTCCTTGTTGGCCTCGACTGCTACACCAGCATATCGTCCCCTGAGTTCCAATGTGTTCTATGTGCCCACTGGCACATAGAACACATTGGAACTCAGGAGACGATATACTGTCACTATTAACTGGTCTGTACCACTGGTATTGCTACCACATGGTGTCTCGAGCTTGAGTCTCCTACACTTACAACTGACTACTATGGCACTCAGTACCGATATCCACACATGGTGATTACTATCACATTTGACTTCCACTGCCACTAGTAGTCGAATACAGTCTCCCTACTCTAACGACTGGAGTCTCATCGAACAAATAAGCTATTGAGTAGTGACTTGAACAACCATTACTCGAACAACTTGAATCTGATCGAGCAAATAAGCTATCGAGTAATTAATCGAACGAGTGATTCTTCGAACTACTCTTAACCTCAACTTGGTATTAGAAGATACTTTAGAAATAATAATATGATGATAATTCAGCATTGAAGGATACCTTTTAACCCTTTACCCAACGTAATATCCAAAACCGGCCAGCCGTATTCACAAAAATCGCCAATTAATTTTCATTATTTTTTTTCATTTTTTGTCTCAAAAACATAAGTCGAGTTCGTTCCATTGAGGGGTCATAATCTATGTTTTTGACACAAAAAAACTGAAAAATTTTAGTTATTGAAGAATTTTGTTTCCATGTGTCGTCTGCTTTTCATGTTAGGTAACGGGTTAAAGGATGGTTTATATCTACATTCATGTTCTAACAGTGCGGCCGCCGTGGACTGGTCACTTTCCATGGTTGGGCAATATTTCCACGAACGCAATAATATTCGATTCCAAACACAAATTATAGGAATAATCTTTAAAAATTTAATTAATTAAGGACCGGATACAACCCTGTGCTTCATTACTTATAACTTTGCTGACGATGATTTGTATTACCTGGTAAACGCATATGTGGACATTTCTACCCGCGTGGATAACGACCAGTCCATGACGGCTGTACTGTATATGATCGTCTGCGAGAGAGGGTACCACTCTGTCACATTCAGGTACTTCACTTGCAAACGGTATAAAAAAGGGAGGAAATCTTACAATTTCATCATTTTGTTTCTAACCAGCTATGGATCAGCATCACACCTGTAAAGAGTGTCAGGAGATTTTCAAAAAGAATTACGATCTTTATTGGCAGAAGAAGACTGCACACAGAACCGGAATCTTCCAGTGCGCGAGATGTCCAAAAACGTTTAACAGTCGAGCTGAAACGGTTAAGAGGTTTTCTTGATCGATTAATGTGGATTAACTAACCTTGGTTAACCGATTAATCACTTGTCCAAACAGATATCTGAATAATTGCCATACCGTTGATGATTTACAGCATGAACTCTTTACCCCGGGAGCGCGGTAGCTCAGTTGGTAGAGGTGCAGGCTGCAAGCCGAGAGGTCCTCGGTTCGAATCCCACCTGCGGCAACCGCGTTGTGTCCTTGGGCAAGACACTTCACCCCGATTGCCTACATGGGGGCACGATGACGCTGTGTACTGAGGCGTACTGCACGTCGATGGTGCGCATGTCTTCAACCAATCTAACCCTGCCTGTGCTGCGGTGCAGAGTTCAGAGTTACGATGTTGGGGAGCTGACAGCTGCTCGTCGTTGCTCGGTGGTTCTCTCCGGGTGCCCCGGCTTCCTCCACCCGTAAAACTGTCACGGTCACGATTAGCCATTGTGCATAAGTATGTGACCTTAAACACCAATAAATAAATAACTCTTTACCCAACGTAACAAACAAAATCGCCCTTTACCCAACGTAACAAACAAAACCGAATAGGATTCGGCCTATATACAAAAATATCCATTTAAATTTATTATGTTTTCAATTTCTGTCTCAAAAACATAGCTTATGACCGCTCATTGGAACGAGCTCGCTGAGCGTAACAAACAAAATCGCCCTTTACCCAACGTAACAAACAAAACCGAATAGGATTCGGCCTATATACAAAAATATCCATTTAAATTTATTATGTTTTCAATTTCTGTCTCAAAAACATAGCTTATGACCGCTCATTGGAACGAGCTCGCTGAGCTCGTTCCAATGAGCGGTCATAAGCTATGTTTTTGAGACAAAAATTAAAAATTTATAGTAATTCATGAATTTATTTTTCAAGTATCGTCTGCTACCCGCAATGGGTAAAGGGTTAAGAATGACCATTTCCAGCTTCTGATGCAGTATGATGATCATGCAAGTAAACAAGTAGGTCAGCAAGTAACTTGCATGCTTTTCTCTGTCTCATATAACTGATGTGAGTCAGTGTGACAATGTTTGCCTGTTTTGGAGCAAGTTTGTTCCTTTGTTGACCCATAAAATACAGTAGTTCAAAAGTAACGGTTAATCGAACAATTAATTTTTGGATCGATCAAGATGTTGATCACTCATTAATCGATTAATCGCTTAACCGTTTCAGCTCTATTTAACAGAAAAGACATCCCAAGAAGACACAAAATCGCCACTTACCAAATGAAGTACGACAGTTATGCAAAAAAGAACCGAAGATAAACCAGTTGGAACTGCAATGGCCATACCGGACAGAATCAAGCATAACGACATGGACAACATTCCATCGAATGAAGAATAACGACTATCGACAATTCGAGTAGTCCACCAACTGAAGAGAACAACTATGTGTTAGTCAAACCAAGACCAGCAGAAAGCATGCCTGAACGTTCAATCAGCAGAGAGCCAAACGAAACGAGCGGTATTAAATTTGAACAGGAACATGGGGGAGATCACAGAATCCCAAACCACGTATGAACACAAGAAGATCCTTCAATACAACCTGGCACTATAGAGGTCCGGCGAATTCTACAATAAAGCTTCACTAGCGTTAACGACCAAGGTAGATAACCCATAAAGACATGGGGAGAACGAAGTAAATGAAGTTTAACCCTTTACTCAACGTAACGGCCAAATCCGACCAGCGCTAATCTCAAAAATCGCCAATTGCTTTTCATTATTTTTTTCTTCATTTTTTGTATCAAAAACATAGGTTATGACCCCTCAATGGAACGAGCTCGTCGAGCTCGTTCCAATGTGGGGTCATAACCCATGTGTTTGAGACAAAAAATTAGTTATTCAAGAATTGTTTTTGTGGAAGTGTCGTCTGCTTTTCGTGTTAGGTAAAGGGTTAAAGAGAACGAACGTTGAGGAAAAGGGAAAAGAACGAAGATCGAGCGAAGAGAATAAAACGAATATAGATGAGAACGAAGAACGATCAGAACAAACACCAAAAAGTTCGAAGAAAAGTAAACAGTGAAAATTTAGCGAAGATTGAAGGGACAGAAGAACGAAGAGAACAAAGATTGAACTCTCGACAACGATGTCCAAAGCAGTATTAATTGTAACGAAATTTGAAATCAATATATTGTTTAACTGTATAGCATTGGTTCTTGTACTTTTTGTTTCGGGAAGGGCATGTCCTGGGAAATAGAGCCTACCGGATATCAACTATCATCCAAAGATATCCTCCAAAAGACAGTCTTCAATGCTGAATCACCATTCCATAAGTATCCTCCAATACCTCGATATGATAAAAGTCGTTCGAGGAGTCACACGTTCGAGTAATTACTCGGTAGCTTATTTCCTTGATTGATTGATTTATTGTTGTTTAAGGTCACATACTTATGCACAATGGCTAATCGTGACCGTGACAGTTTTATGGGTGGAGGAAGCCGGAGTACCCGGAGAGATCCACCGAGCATCGACGACCAACTGTCAGCTCCTCAACATTCTAACTCTGTTCAAGCTCCGCTCAATCAGGGTTACAGCGGTTGAAGATATGTGCACCATCGACGTGCAGTACGCCTTAGTACACGGCGTCATCGTGTCCCCATGTAGGCAACCAGGATAAAGTGTCTTGCCCAAGGATACAATGCGGGTCGTCCCGGACGGGGATCGAACTCGGGACCTCTGGCATAGAAGTCCAACAGTCTACAACTGAACCACCGTGCTCCCCTATTTTCTTGATTACACTCTAAACTCAGTTGGGTTAAAAGTTAGTAATCGTTTTGGGTTAATTTTTAACCCAACTGATTTTGGAGTGTAGATTCAAGTCGTTCGAACAATTCCTGTTCAAATCGCCACTCGATGACTTCTTTGCTCGACAAAATTAGAGCCATTAGCGAAAGCAAACTGTATTCCACTGCTAGTAACAGCGGAAGCTAAGTATGATAGTCATTATCGTGTCGTGATATGGGCAGTGAGAGCCACAGTAGTTAGATGTAAGTGTGGGAGACCCAAGCTCAGGACACCTAGTGGTAGCCAATAGTAGTGGTACAGTCAGGACACCTAGTGGTAGCCAATAGTAGTGGTACAGTCAGGACACCTAGTGGTAGCCAATAGTAGTGGTACAGTCAGGACACCTAGTGGTAGCCAATAGTAGTGGTACTGTCAGGACACCTAGTGGTAGCCAATAGTAGTGGTACAGTCAGGACACCTAGTGGTAGCCAATAGTAGTGGTACAGTCAGGACACCTAGTGGTAGCCAATAGTAGTGGTACAGTCAGGACACCTAGTGGTAGCCAATAGTAGTGGTACAGTCAGGGCACCTAGTGGTAGCCAATAGTAGTGGTACAGTCAGGACACCTAGTGGTAGCCAATAGTAGTGGTACAGTCAGGACACCTAGTGGTAGCCAATAGTAGTGGTACAGTCAGGACACCTGGTGGTAGCCAATAGAAGTGGTACAGACCAGTTAATAGTGATAGTAAAGAGCTATCATAGGACATATCGTCCCCTGAGTTCCAATGTGTTCTATGTGTCAGTAGGCTGTAGGCATATAGAATACATTGGAACTCAGGGGACGATATGCTGGTGTAGCAGTCGAGGCCAACAAGGAACAAGCTATGTTAAAATCCTAATTAGCGGATTATATCGGTCGCCCCCACTCCACCCCGTTAGCAAGGGCCTGGGTTCGCCACTGCCCTACAGTTTTTGTTTATCAACCATATTCATAAAAAAATAACTGTGCAAGCACTCGAAGCATTAGAACTTTCTCAGCCTTGTCAAACAAAATTACTATGCAGCATTTCGCGGCAAAATGGCCTGTTGCTATGAAAACCGAATGTTATTTATTGCTCGCCTAAAATCCAATTGCAATTTTATGAAATCATTGTTGAAACGTATAACAATGAATGAAATATTCAACTAACGTCATACTTTCTGTCGGTTTGATGAGCTTTAGAATAATAATCCCATCTGAAATGTTATCAGTTGATAGCAACTTAAGTGTAACTTGATTTACAGTGATAACGGGATCTAGTTTTCTACGCTCTCGGTTTAGCGCTAATTAGATGTGGTGATTAGGCTCGGGGTACATTTATGGATCACGTTCGTTAATTTCACGCATTTCCTTGCTTTCAAGAGCACAGGTACTAATTTTATTATTTATGAGTACTATTATTGAGGTTTCGGGGTTCAATTCTGTGTTCACTTCTGGTTCAAATTCGTATCCGTGGCGTGTACTGCACCCGTTAAAAATACACACTTTAACTCTAAACCCACTGACTATTTTTAAGAAATTTTCTTCAAATCTAATCTCGGCTGCTGTGAGGCAGCCGCGGCTGGATTTGACTAATTCTTTGTAAACATTCAATTCCAGAAATCATTGATTAAAAGGATGATTGAATTTATGGTTAATCGTGGAAAAATGTTATTTGTACCCGAGACAAGAGATTTATGCCATAGGTGGAAACATCTGTCAGCATCATGCAATGAGTTTAATATTATCCTTGAGTAGTGTGGGGGTGGGGTCAGGGGCAGACTGAGCAAAAAAAAAAAAAAAAAAAAAACATTGCCGGGAAACGTACCAAGAGGGATTTTGATTTTTCGAACCAAAAGAACGCTGTTTCTTTGCATCTGGGGGGATCAAGGGATCAATGACAGTCCACATAGAGAGCATTTTTACGGCATTTTTGTATCATCTTTGTCGCATTTTGGCAAAAATGGTTACACCAAAGGGGGCCCCGAACTCATCAGGCCGACCACAGTTCGGCCCAATGGGAGAAAACTTTGATTTTCGAACCGAAAGAACTCAGTTTCCCAGCATCTGATCAATCACTGACAGACTAGACTACTGGTGTATCGAAATGCCCTCTATGTGTGTCAAGGTGATAGCTTAAATTTACGTTTTTGCTGTTTAAAGGTGTATGTAGTTCAGTAATCTTTCTCGCTCGGGCTAATAGCGTACAATATGTATATGATGGATTCCGAAAAAAACAATTTGTCTAAGCCATCTGTGAATGTAATTAGACATAAATCAGTGAAGGCGCAACATTAATGGAGAGGAATCTCAACAGGGGTCTGTAACGCCAGTTAGCGCTTCTCGGTCTGAATCGACGATCTTGCCTGATAAGCTTCAAACAAAAGACACTCCAAGGTTGCCAGTCATCTAATCATGTGGTCATTAGTGTTGATAATCTCCTAATCATCAGTAGCGCACATGTAGGGTCTGTGTTTTAAAGGTATCCCCTCTTTCTGACAGGGGACTATCGCAAGTATCAGTGAATAGCGAAGGTAGGATACCGTAAAAGAACTTTTAAATTAAGACAGAGTTATAGCGGCCAAGTTCAAGAGAAGCAGTTAAAATGGGAATTAATGTCCTTGCGATCGAATGAGAGTCGGGGTTTTTCTCGGAAATTTCATTCCAGTTTCAAGGCGTGTAAGACTCCGGGTCATAGGCGAGAAGTGTAAGTCGCAAGTTAGGCCTACTATAGTTTTCTATACATGTTAAATTTGTTATTTTCCGTGAAGTCCTGTTGATTATCCTTTTTGATGAAAATACACCGACCCCTTCGGGATAAGAGCCACCCCAACAAAAACGAAACGGGTGGGTTTGGCACGGTGAGACATACGTTCACGCACGAATTCAGGCGACACTCATTGAGTCTAGGCTGAAAACACGGCGTGAATCTATTTCTCTCAACAACGGCTACGCCCGCTTTCCGACAATGGCAGGCCACATAGAAGGCATTTCGATAAACTGACAGTCTATGCAACCAGATCTATTTCGCCTTTTGGTCATTTTCACGAAATGGCATGTGCCAACAGGTGTTGAGCTGCTTAAATTTGGGAGTCCCTGGGAGCTCCCAATAAGAGGCACTGGGAAATTTCCGGGTAGACTCCATGGCCAGTCCGCCTCTGGGTTGGATGGAGAAATCTCACCCGAGTGGGTAGATACTTGACCCGGACACGAAGCTTGCCGAGTGTCTGGGTCCTATTTATTTCCCTGAGGGTGAGATTTTTACATTCCACCCCCCCCCCCCCCCCCCCACATCTCACGAGTATGTTTTTCTCCCGCCTCAACCCATATGACGTCATAGAAATCAAAATATCGGTAGTGCTTGTTGAAAATGTAGGCTACTGCTCTACTGATTGATCGTATAGAAAAATGAATTTCATACACAGAAAAGGTATACACTGCGAAAACCAGCGTCAGCTCAAGTCACTGATGGGTCAACATATTGTAGAAGGTTCTGGAACAGATGTCATTCCGATGACATAACTTTTGGAATTCTTGATTTCAATAACGTCATGTGGCTTGTGGTTTGAGAAAAATCATCCGCGGATGATGGGGTGGTGGTGGTGGTGGGATGTATAGCTGTGGCAACTGAAACGAAGATGGACGCCATGCTTGATTGCACAGTGCAGAAGATGATGAAATTTATAAAATATTCAAACGAGGATGGTCACGTGGGTTGAATAAGATAGATCTGTTTCACCCAGGTATCTCAGCCGGGACGCGCGTGTCTCAGCATGCAGATGGTGGGAGAAAAGGGCAGTAGTCAGGGACGCCGAAAGCACGGAGGCAGCGAGGGCAGCTGCCTCCCTGCCTTAGGACTATGGCAGCGAGTGGGGGCAGACAATTTCCTTCCCAGGTTCGTAACTAATTTTTTTTCAATGATTTATTCTCGAAATAAAGTTAAAATACGCCCCAAATTCTTGGAGCCTGCAAAATTCAATAGGGGAGTTGGGGGAATTTGGGAGTAGGTGCCCTCTCCCTGTGGGATGGGGACACCTCCCTCTCTTAAACTCTCTTATGTCAGGCCTTCGGTTTTCGAGACATGCATGCTTCGGCATGTCATGGCGGGGCTACTAGTGCAAGTGAATACCCTTTTCCCGGGAACTGACCCCCACTCCCCCACCCTGACTTGCTTCCGGCACCCCTGGCATTAGTTATATATGACTAGAGGTAAACTTATCAGAAATGAGTAGTGATGCAAGCGGATATAGCGAGCATAAACCAATTTAGGTGATGTGTTACACGTTCCCAGACTAACATGGTTGGCAGCAAGCCTGAAAATAAGCAGACTGTCATCTGCAAAATGAGGTCCCCGGGGGGTCAATTTGGTGGTGCTACCCTCTGTGAACCTCAGTCTGAATCAAGGTCTCAAGCCAAAACAGAAAGATGTACCTAGAGGATAAATTGGCCCACTGTATGGGATAGCATCAGCAAATTCACCCTCTGGGGACCTCATTTTGCAAATGACAGGTTACTTATATTCAGGCTTGGTTGGCAGTAGGCTTATATCACTTAACTCTATTCAACTGGACGGGGAGGGGGAACGACAGCAAAAAACGTCGCAACTCAATATGCTCCCCATCCCCGCCACCAAGCGATAGCAGGTCCGTAACTATTTTCAGACATTGGAGGTGTGGGACATGCCCCATGTTTGCACAAGAATGGCATCAATTTGCCCTGCGGTTCTTATGTGTAAGCATATGCGTCTCAGTGAGCTATTAAGTCAAGGAATGTTCAATCACCGCCATTATCCACGACAAGCGGTAATGTCGTTATAGAAGCGATGGCAACAATCTCAAAATCATCATCATCGTCAATCAGCATCATCAACGGTAAAACGTGTTTCTAATGCAATTTGCTCTCTGCGTCTGTACATTTAACCCTTCAGATAACACGAAAAGCAGACGACATTTGCAAACAAATTTTAGAAAATCTGGAAATTTTCAAGTTTCACCTCAAAAATATAGCTTATGACCCCCTCATTGGAATGAGCTCATTGACTTCCATGAGGGGTCATAAGCAATATTTTTGAGACAAAAGGTGAAAATTAATAAAATTTGAATGGCGAATTTTGTGAATAACGCTGACCTGTTTACATAAGTTCAGGGATTATTTACGTCGGCGAAATCTGGACTGAGGTGGCGCATAAAACTGGAAAAACCTACACCTCTGCTGTATGAAGATTATTGTTATTATACCAATTTTCCCTAGATTTTTGTAAAGAATTTATCTCATTTTGAATGAAATTTCAACGTGTGAAATCAATCAAACGCTTTAGTAGCATGATATAGTTATTTCTTCATTCATTTATCGAACGAAGAGCGTGTTCTCATCCCATTGTCACAGTCATCATCTATTGTGGATATTTTCCGGCTCATCAGCGACAAACCCCACACGGCATTCATCGCAATGCTTGGATGTTGGGCACAAATTGTCCAGATAATCTTCTCATAAATGGAATGAACATAGATTAATGCTAAGAATAGTTGATGCAGGGTTTGAACGTCATATTTAAACAAGAATGGAATAATTGTCAACAATTATTAGATTTATTTTAAGGATGGTCTTCTACCTACCACTTGTACTTTTAACCCTTTGAAAGTGAAAGGCCGTTTTCCGGTCCAGGATCTTGATATAACCTGACTTCATTAAGGCGATAGTTGCTCAGTGAATTTGTGTGGTAGACCAAACAAGATTTTCAACGTGCAGCCCCAAGGCTGCACGTTGAAAATATTGATTGGCCTTCCCCCATGTAACGAATATAGACTCTTCCAATTATTGACACTGAACTGGAGTGAAAGATACCACCATGCTTCAAAGGGTTAAAACTTTCTCGATGATATATTTACGCTTAAACTAATTGTTCCTTGCCAATTCCCTGATATTACACGAATAGCAAAAAGAGACATCGCCACGTGCACCTTGTACCGCGCGGTACTGCAAACCACCACTTTTTTCTATCAGCACTATAGTGCCACTTGTGGAATGCGGCAACAAAATCACCACCCGTTTCTGTCAGAAATAGACTTTATCAGCATTCCCTTCGTTCGGCCTCGTTGGGGTCGGACCCGTCACATTTGTTTCCAAAAGAATAAATACAATTGGAGCGAAATAGAGAGATAGCGATGGCGCTAACCGTCAATCGCTTCATATGCCACTCATTTCTTTTCGTATAATTTTCCTATGGCACAGGTATTGACAATACTTTATTTTCGAATTTTGAACATTCGAAATGGTAGCACAGTTTCGCTTTTCAAAGAAACGAAGATACGCAACTCGATTCACACTATACGCAGTCACATTTCTTCTTGGCCTAAAGTTTTGTTTTCAACTCGATTCACCACATTATTAATAATATTACAATCAGGAACGTGGCGACAGGGGCGTGTGGGGTGTGTGTACCTCCCCCCACCCCCCACAAATCTTGACCAAAATTTCCTATAGTTGGAAATTCGGAGAGCTTCTTTGGTGATGCTGATGTCTCCTTTACTTCTCAAATACCAACTCGGTTTCAAATCGGCAAAAATTCCAACTGTTACTATTTACAACTACAGTGTACGCCATATCGAGTTTCATTTGTATGCATGATGTCAATCGGTTCCAGATTTCTATAGTACGTTTACTTATTGTAATAAAAAAAATTCTCGATATGCACTTCAAGAAAATCACATCATGTAAAATCGTTATCCTGAGTTAATTCCACCATTCACTGCTACAAAATGGTCGAAAATTTATCATTTCTGCAAGATCTGATTTAACCCTTTACCCAACGTAACGGCCAAAACCGGCCAGCGCTATTCTCAAAAATCGCCAATTAATTTTCAAAATATTTTCATTTTTTGTCTCAAAAACATAGGTTATGACCCCTCGTTGGAACGAGCTCGTCGAGCTCGTTCCAACGAGGGGTCATAACCTATGTTTTTGAGACAAAAAATGAAAAAAAATAGTTATTCAAGAATTTTTTTTGCAAGTGTCGTCTGCTTTTCATGTTAGGTAAAGGGTTAATGTTAGGATAGTGTAAACTGCTCAAAGTTCTTTAGCACATATTCAATTCCCAGAATAATACCAAATAATAATAACCTGATAATTCTATCATAATTGTGTTGGCATTTCATTTACTATAATCAATTTTATGCCCCCTTTCATGGCTTCGTGTTCAAAATTTTTCTCTGTAGTGAATTTCCAACTAGGGGGAGGGACCGAGAGGGGGGGTCACCTCCCGGCCCATCCCCCTAGTTGGAAATTCACTACCTTACACCCCTCCCCCAATCGGAAACCTGATTACAATTGATACTTACTATAAAAGTTAAAACAAATTTTCACACAAATGACAAGGCGCTTAATATACCAATATCAATTCATTTTACACTGAGTCGAGTTCACGTTCGCCATTTTCTGACCAGGATTGTGGCTGTTAATTATTCCACGTGTGATTTATTTTGGAAAAAAATTTAACGCGTGCCCTCCCCCTCACTTGACCCAATATTGGGAATGCTGATCTCCTCTACTTCATGGTCGCGACCCCCGCTGAAAATCTACCCGCGCCACGAGTTATTTAGTCATAACACCTATTCTTTTAATTATTTCCCGAGCTCACCGAGTCTGTGGTCAATGTGGAGCTACCTATGCAGCTTCATCAAAGGGACACACGCAACTTGAAATAATTAGAGGTGATATATATATATATATCAATAAATCGATATAGCATCGATAGTGAAATGTTATCGTATCGATATGTAATCGATTCATAACCAATGTCTATGAACAACTAAAATTGAAAGGTGGAGATCGAATCCCTGCCAATAGAGTTTCCTATACTACACTCTGTTATTTATTTATTTATTTATTGGTGTTTAAGGTCACAGATTTCTGCACAATGGCTAATCTTGACCATGACAGTTTTACGGGTGGAGGAAGCCGGAGTACACGGAGAGAACCGCCGAGCAACGGCGAGCAACTGTCAGCTCCCCAACATACTAACTCCACACAAGCAGTGTTAGCATTGGTTGAAGACAAGTGCACCATCGACGTGCAGTACGCCTTAGTACACAGCGTCACCGTGCCCACACGGACACAACGCAGTTGCCGCGGGTGGGGTTCGAACCGAGGACCTCTCGGCTTGCAGCCTGCACCGCTACCTACTGAGCCACCGCGCCCCTGCACTCTACTAACCACATCTCTTGCCCATTGGTAGGGCCTAAAGAGAAATGCAGATTAGAGGCACAAGGATTTCCACGAAAGCTGAAATCATCTGAAATCTACATATTTTTATGTTTGAATTTAACAAAAATCATAATTCACCCAAAACAAATGGATATTTCAAGCAATAATTTTATAAAGTTTCAGGGAAAGCTCTTTCGTTTTCCTTGTTACTTTATAGAAAATAAAATTTCAACATGCATTTCAGTAAAAAGAGTGAAATGATCTGATCATCTACAATATTCACATTGCCTACGTTAGTGAGGATACGTGGGTAGAGCACAGAGCACACGGAATTACTCAGTGTTATGTATTTTGCATTTATTTTTGTATTCCAATTTGCAAAAAGACCTGTTTGTGGCACCTTTACAAAAGTATGTGCATTGTGGGTTTAATAGAAGGTCGTTTACCAAACGTCCTTCAATGAGGGGGTGGGGGGTAAATTTGAATTATTAAACGCATTGGATATATTGACCAAGTCAATAAAAGGCACTAAATCGGTGAAAAGTCATTGTTTCCGCCATCTGTAAACATGTTGCACATCTTTAATGTGTGTACAATCATACCCTAACATTTCAATTCTCCACATTACAAACTGTATAAGGAGCTGATTACACCTTTAGCCACCCAACATGCAGTCATTCAAAAGTTTCTAACGTTATAAAGGGCAATAACTCTCTCAAAAATGTTTTGAGCTATCTGTATGATGTTGCACATCTTTAATTTGAGGATAAGGATGTTCAAAAGTTTTAAATTTCTTTCTTCAAAACTGTAGTAGGAGTTGATTACACCACGTGGGTACCGAAAATGAGGACGCACGGACACACGGGCGGGGATTATTTCCATAGTCCTCTGCGAAACGTCGGGGATAATTTTTTTTTCCTTCATCTGTGTACATGTTGCATATCTTCAGCATGTTGTTAAGAATGTTCATAAGTTTCTCTCGTACATCTCAATTATTTAGATGACTTTTTATGATTTGAGAACTTTCGAAAAAAGATTTTGATGAATTTTCAGAAATTTTAAACAATCATGACCCAAACATCAAACTAAAAAGCTACCATCAGTCAAGATTCTGTCGATTTTCTCGATATGACCGTGTATAATGGAAACAGTTCCAGGCATCTGGTAATTTAGATTATAAGGTGTATTTTAAACCAACTGATTCACATCAAATGTTATATATAGAATCATTTCACCCGTCACATACATTTAAATGTATCATCAAATCATAGCTCATTCGTTTCCACCACAATGTGGAGCCCTCGGGCCGAGGGGGTTACTCACTGCGTTTTTGTATAGCCTGAAATCCCCAACACTGAAAAAAAAGAAAACTCCTTTACAAATTACCAGTTTCGAACCACTGAAAAGTTGAACACAACAGACCATTGCATAGCTGTGACGTGGTATTGAATTGCAAATCGCTTCGTTGTGGATTGCATACTTTTATGCCCGATTAGAAAGACGAATTCTCCTCTGATCTGAAGAAAATAAAACACATTATCCGATCCAAAGCTCCCTCCGCTGTAATTCATTCATCCAATGTCATTTACCTTATCACTTGAAAACGTTGTAGGAAACACTACACTTGGGTCAAACTCAAAATCCATTCCAATTGCGTGCTACTCGACATTACCAGGATATAAAACATAATGCTGACACCCCAGCAGCGTAACATTTTAACCTTCCTGGCAATTCTTTGGACGATTTTGAAATTCATCCAATTGAACACCCACCATTTAACCCTTTACCTAACGTGAAAAGCAGACGACACTTACCAAAAAAATTCTTGAATAACTAAATTTGTTCATTTTTTGTCTCAAAAACATAGGTTATGACCCCTCGTTGGAACGAGCTCGACGAGCTCGTTCCAACGAGGGGTCATAACCTATGTTTTTGAGACAAAAAATGAAAATATTTTGAAAATTAATTGGCGATTTTTTAGAATAGCGCTGGCCGGTTTTGGCCGTTACGTTGGGTAAAGGGTTAAGGAAACATTAGAAGAAACAGATGAATTTAGACAAAAAAAAAACGAGAAGCTATTTAGATCCAATACGCTCCAAACCCTCTGACAATGTGGTATGAATAGATCAGAGGGAAAATGTGAAAGGAGGTCCACCATTTCTTTCACTTAACATACAACAGAATGAGTGTCAAAACAGCAAAAACAGTGAAATATGAATTCAATTTAGCAACTCAAAATTAAAAGAACCTTTAAATCTTCGACCAGGTATCGCGTATAAGAGAAACAAAAGATTGCGTAACATCCTTTTAAGGACCAAACTGGAGCCCGTCAGTGAATAACACCATTTATTGTTAGTCAGTTTAACCATTTCCTAAGCACAACACTTATCAAATTTGTGTAATTTTTTGATCATGTTTGAAACCAATCAAGGTTCAATTTATATATATTTTTAGGAAAATAATATTTCGGCGGCATATTACAAGAAAAAAAAACGTTTCAGTTGGAAATGTCTGTGCCAGTGCGTATTTTTTACGGTTTACAATGGTCTAGTGGTTTAGGTGTTGGACTCCTGATTTCCAGACGGGGTTGTCGAGAATTCAACTCCCGACAGGGGTTCAGAAACCAACATCCTAAATTCCTCTAAAACATGATTGTGTCATTCGAAAAAAAAACACACACACACATACAAGAAAAGTGCATCAATCTCTAACGGGGCGTTGGAATTCAAGGACTTTTCTAGAACCCTACTCGAATTTCGAGCACTTTCAAGACCTTGAAAATGAATTTTGAAATTCAAGGAATTTCAAGGTTTCAAAGACCACAATTATGTGGTAATTTAGATATCATCACTTGTCACTTCACTGTTTGTGTTACTGGAAATCGATAAGAAGCAGCTGGCTGTGTATAGGTTCGCTAAGCAACGATGGCGTATGAAACACCTCTCGCGTGAGGTTCGGATTGGGACATTCGATTTGACGTTTTCAAAATATACTGCGCGTCCTAACTTGACTCTGTGATCACTCGTCAAATTTATAAAAAGAAAAGTTCCCGCTTTTCTCCAATGCAGTGAAGAGTCGGGACCGTCACTATTAACTGGTAGAGTACTAAATTATTTTGGGCCATCAAATCTTGTACACATGTCTTTGCCTCGTCACAATTTATGGGAGAGTGCCTATAGGCACTCTCCCATAAATTGTAACAAGGCATACCCTTCAGACTAAATGATATCCCTTCAAAGATAATACCAAGCACATGCACTGAATAAGAGCCTTTAAACAGTGGTACATGCACTTCAGAATAAAGCCCAAATATGGGCTTCCAGCACTGTACCAGTTAACAGTTATCGGAAGTTTGTGATCCATGTTTCCCAGACCATGGCATGAATTTGCCCGTTAATTATTACGTTCACATATGGAAGATCTCTAATGAGTCGTGACATTTCTGAACCGAGTTCTCTAATACCGATCTGAGCTGAGGTTTACAGAGGCTCTGACCGCTTGTAGTGAACGAGTCCATAAATTTCAAATTAAATCGTGACGAATTTGAGATTCCGTTTATTACATAATGTGTAATTTAACCCTTTACCTACCATAACGGTTAAAATCCGACCAGCGTTATTCACAAAAATCACCGACAGAATTTTAATAGTTGAATACTTGCTTCGAAAATAGAGCTTAGCCCTATGGGGAGTCATAAGCTTTATTTTCGAGGCCAAAAAAGGAATTTTTTAGTTATTCAAGACATACCTGTTCAAATGTCGTCTGCTTGTCGTGTCAGGTAAACGGTTAATGAAATAAATGACTTAAAAAGAGAGAAGATTAATTCAAATCTACTTCCGAAATCAACTTGCAATATTACGTCGACGTGACGTTGACTTCTGGGGCCACGTGTTGATCAGACATATTGTGGATGATATTTCCTTTCTGTTCGAACGTAATTACGCTAGAACCCAATATATAGAGGATATCTAGTGTTTTTGAGTGGATACCGAAAATTATCTCACGAGTGGCCGAGACAAATGTTTATTTTTTGCGAGCGCTTCACGCAAAAACACCAGATTTTCTTTTTATTATACGCTTTTTATAGGAATCTGGTAATTGCTATCGATACACTCGTTTCAACCTTGAATTGATACATGAAAGTAAACCGCTGATGCGCATTGATACGCGGAAGTGATTTGATCGATACTAGAACAGTTAGCGTCTTGCGATTTGATTCAGCTGGCGGGTTTCATGCATCAATTCAAGGTGAATACGTGTTGAATTTTTGCTGGAAATTAATTATCGGTATCCACTCAAAACTACTAGATTTCTTTTCTTTATACGTTTTTAGAACAAATCGATCATTTCCAATGATCATTTGACTCGTATTCACCTTGAAGTGATACTTTGAAAGCCGCCATTTTGATTGATACCGTGAAACTGAAAATTTCTATATCTTCACGGTGGGGATACGATTTCTATCTTTTCGCATTTCTTTTGATGAATCTATCGTTTAGCGTATAATATATATGAAAAAAATTAGTTATTCAAGTATTTTTTTTGCAAGTGTCGTCTACTTTTCGAGTTAGGTAAAGGGTTCATTCAAGTTTAATCGTGTTATAAAAACAGAACATAACTCGAGTAAATTCCGGGGGATAGGAACCAACTACTTGGTAGAGCCTTTTCTCTATTTCACGGGCTCCCTCGGCGCTAGTGAAATACACGAAAAACTTCACCTCGGGTCGTTGATTCTAGTCACCCGTACTCCACCCTCGTTGTGTCCTGTCTTCAGGTAAATGTATCTGCACGATCCTTTCCTCATACCTGTAACAAAATAAGCAAAATAATGATGTTATGTCAGTTTGCAAGAGTGATTAAGCTGCTTTCTGTGGTTAAATAATTTGAACATATCTCTTTTTTATAATGGTTGTTGTGACAGACAGGGAATCAATGTTGACAAATGTTGCACCGAGGAATGTCATAAATACAAAGGAGTCTTTTTTCTGCGTCAATAAGAACGGATGCGTTGTAGGCCAATAATTAAATGATGATTTTAATCTACTAGGTGCAAATTAAGGTTTATATGAATTCTATAACATAAATACTGAAGATGTTCGGGCCATTAGATTTCTCGTGTTGCTTTACAATAAAAGACGGAACCACTTTCACAAATATAATTTTCCGGCAAGCACTTTTACAATATGGAATAGGAAACGTAATATGAATTATCGTCAGTATTTTTAATTTTGGTCTCGAGATTAATATCAGGTTTCAGGTCTTGTCAGTATCACAGACGAGCCATCTTGCGGAGTACGAGTGGGTGGGTGATCATGCTTTCAGACAAGATCGAATATCTGATGTAGACCACTGGATAAGCAATGATTAGCCAAAGTACATGTATCACATAATTACGCTCGAATAGCACATTACGAATATATTGTCTGCAACACGTTTAATAAACAAGTTAATTCAGAAGTCAACGTGAAGTGCCATCGTAACATTATGAGTTGGTTTTGGAATTAGAACTGAATTAATCTTCTTGGTCATTTCTTTTATTACTTGTTTACCAAATACGACCTGCAAACGATATTTGTGAAGATATTTTAATAAATGAATATTTTCATTTTTGCCTTGAAAACATTGCTTTAGACCCCGTTAGAACGAGTTCATCGTTCTTGTTCCAGAAAGGGTCATCTACGTTTTCGAGGCAAAAATTTAATCAATAATGAAACATTTGACTGACGCCTTTTGTGAATAGTGTTGGTCAGGTATTCCCCTTACAGTGCCGTTACTTTAACCCTTTATCCAACGTAACGCTATTCTCAAAAATCGCCAATTAATTTTCATTATTTGTCTCAAAAACATAGGTTATGACCCCTCATTGGAGCTCTAGTCGAGCTCGTTCCAATAAGGGGTCATAACCTATGTTTGTGGAACAAAAAATCAAGAAAATTTGTTATTCAAGACTTTTTTTCTGCAAGTGTCGTCTGCCTTTCATGTTAGGTAAAGGGTTTAATATAGGTAAAGATTAGAAATTAAGTGATAAAAAAAACAATCGTCACGATTTAATATGAAATTTCTGAACATCGTTCACTAAAATCGATCTGAGCCTCGGTAAACCTAGGCGCAGCTCAATTTTAATGGACTCGACTCAGAAATTCATATCAAATTGTGATTCATAAAAGATCCTCTATTTGTCAAGCAAACAACTAATGTGGTATTTAAGAATTTTGTGAGATGAAATAGGAGTCTTATAAACTTTAAAAAAGGAACTATTTGTTATTTTTTTTATTTATTTATTGGTGTTTAAGGTAACATACTTATGCACATTGGCTAATAATGACCGTGACAGTTTTATGTGTGGAGGAAGCCGGAGTACCCGGAGAGAACTACCGAGCAACGACGAGCAGCTGCCAGCTCCCAACATCGTTACTCCGCACTGCAGCACAGACAGGATTAGATTGGTTGAAGACATGCGCACCATCGACATGCAGTACGCCTTAGTACACGGCGTCATCATGCCCCCATGTGGACAATCGGGGTTAAGTGCCTTGCCCAAGGACACAACGCGGGAGTCCGAATCGATCGCTCAGATTGTCACCCAACTAATCGGGCTCGACGTTGCTTAACTTCGGTGATCTGACGAGAACCGGTTACCGCAGCCACCGCGCCACAACTATTTGTTATAATTATCCAAACAAGTAAAATAACAATCACCTGAGATGCGATCTTCAGGCGTACCACCGACAACCATTTTGGTTTGATCAATGTAGTACTCCAAACAACTACCATCAGAGTTTTTCTATGCGAATATACAACATACACAGGGGTAGGGGCCGGAAAAAATGGTGTGTGACACAACATGTGAGGGTGGGGATAACCAGGTGTCTAAAACGCGTTTTCGCAAGATCTTGCATTTTTTTCCTTATCCATTTTTAAAGTGTATTTTTGTCCCCAAACAGCTTGACCATGCATTGCATCTATTTCCATACCAACCATAAGGCATTCTGAGCAGTATATATGCATTCAATGACAGGAAACTTGGGTGGTTGTCATTGGAACACATACGGAGACAGCACAGGGGTGAGTGTCATGTGGACAATGGAAAAAATGCATGCATTTTTTTCTAAACTGTGTCTATTTTGAAAGCAGTACATGGGTTTTCATAATTTATGCAACCGGTTTCCACAATCAAACTCATGTTATACACAGAGATTGCAGAAAAATTAAGTTATTCCTGGATATTCCCTTTGTATGCTGTTGTAAGGTGACAATTGTTACTCTCATGCGCACCCTAACTGCCCAGAGCTAACTTGGGAGTTGTGGCAGCAACCCAAGTTCACCATTGTCAATTCCACCACAGTGTCCAGCATAGAAAATCTTTGATAAAGACAGTCAAATGACTTCAGTCTTTTGTAATCATAAGGATATAAATAAAACTTTGATTGTTTATTGATTGGCATGAAAATGAAAGAAAAGGAAACAAAATCATCTGTGATATGTCATCGCATCAGCTTGCTGTTGATAAAATATCACTCAACCTGATTCAATATCATAACAGAAATACCATTATTCATATATTTGTTACTGCTATTGGAATTACCTTATCAGATCTGGTGGAAGGCATCAAGATGTTAACTACTATGCTTTAGCACTGTAGCTTGCATCTTTATGCTTTGAAGGGACGATACGTTTATCGAAAGTGACTTTATGAAGTTTACATGCTTTTCTTCTAAAGAATATATTCTATTCTTGCAATATATATAGGTTTAGCACATATGTCAGTAGTTGTTAGTACACAACGCGCAGTAGTTAAAATGACTTGTATGATAACGCAGAACAGGGGTGGCGCCAGGGATTTCTCGACAGGGGGGCTGACCTCTCCGATAGAGGGGCTATAACATTTGACCTCCCAAACGAAGGAAAATGAGTGAAAATTGGTAAATTGGAGAACCAAAATAGAAGCAAATTGAGTATGTTTGTTGATTATTTAACCCTTTACCTACATGTAACCTGAAAAGCAGACGACACTTGCAAAAATAATTCTTGAATAACTATTTTTTTTCATTTTTTGTCTCAAAAACATAGGTTATGATCCCTCGTTGGACGAGCTCTACGAGCTCGTTCCAACGAGGGGTCATAACCTATGTTTTTGAGACAAAAAATGAAAAAAATAATGAAAATTAATTGGCGATTTTTGAGAATAGCGCAGGCCGTATTTGGCCGTTACCTTAGGTAAAGGGTTAAAGTAAACATATTATAATAAGGTCGGGAAATATTTCCTCCATAAAGCCAGTTTGACGAACGACATTAAGGAATTTCGTGAGACTCACTATTCTCTGTCAAAGTTCCAGTGCTGCACAGGTTCGAGACAGACAAGAAGAGATATCTACATTCGATTGTCGGAAATCTCTCGTGAAGTCGGGTTTACGAGACTCTCCGACGGACTGACTAAAATTCTCTGACGGAGGGGGGGGGGGCTGGACCTCTCCGACGGGGGGGGGGGGGGGGGGGGGGGCTCCAGCCCCCTTGACCCCCCCCTGGCGCCACCACTGACGCAGAAACATTTGACACCACACCTCAGGCCCGCATACATTCTGAACCAAAATAGACAAATCCAGGAAGCTGAAATTAATTGATGGGAACCAAAAGGTTGTATCCAGTTGATGGCAGCAACATCGCCAGGCCATTTACGAGACGTCAGGCTTACCTAAGGTTGAACCCAAAGTACGCTTGGGGTGTGGCGTGGAAATTATTAGATATATATATTGCCCATATTTTAAGAGTGCGCAAAACAGTTTACCTCGATTACAGAGCCATGGTAACAGCTCACCCTTGAAATGAAGAAATGAAGTTTCGTTTACGCACTTGAAGCAAAGTTGCTCGTTGTATTACATACTTTTCGTGAACAGACGAGGAAAAATTATTGTTGCCTGGTAAAAACTCGGACTGCCCGCTTGTGTTTCTCGGATTAGTTCCAGGTAAAGAGTCAACTTAAAAGACAGTTTTTTGTGTTCTGAAAAAACAAAAATACCGGTAGTTAATGTATCGAAAATACGCGTTTTCCATCGCACCTAATGATACATGGTCACAACCTGAAAACAAATATGCTAATGGAAAATAGTCATTATTCACTACATTGAAGGATACATCAAGCATGCGGTGTAATGGACATCAGAACAGAAAAAGACAATGGGGCGGACCGACATTTCAATGAAGAAAACCGCAATGTGTTTATATGCATAATGTTAAACCGAACAGCAACCTTGATTCCTTTGTCTACATGGGTACAGTTAAGTCGATCAACCCAGGACATTAAATTTTAAATCTCCAAATCAGATAATTCCGAAATCACGGGTCATTTGCGACAAATTCGCTTTGGTTTCTCATTGTGTGTCGAAGTCGACAACCAGTGTGAAAGTTAACCAGAGCCAAGCAAGGCACTTAACCCCCATTGTCCACATGGGGGCACAATGACACCGTGTACTAAGGCGTACAGCATGTCGATGGTACGCAGGTCTTCAACCAATCTAACCCTGCCTGTGCTGCAGTGCGGAGTAACGATGTTGGGGAGCAGGCAGCTGCTCGTCGTTGCTCGGTGGTTCTCTCCGAGTACTCCGGCTTCCTCCACCCGTAAAACTGTCACGGTCACGATTAGCCATTGTGCATAAGTATGTGATCTTTAACACCAATAAATAAATAAATAATAAATATAACCAGAGCCAATCTATTATACCTCAATTTTTAGAACCTTTATAGGAGATTTTTCTGTATTGGTTGTTTTTCACGCTTGAAACATAAAAAGGTAAGCGTTTTTATTTCCCCTTTTGGATATTTTGTTGGGATGAAATCCGAGGAATGCAAAAACGGATAAAGCCTTTTAGGCCATTTTATACTGGAGGCGAATGCGACCACTGCGAATTTCCGCGCGATTTTCCGCGAGAATTATCGTTCACACTGAAAGCGGTGATACGGGCGGAAATTCGCAGTGTTAATAAACAATCCTTCTATTCCCTCTTGTATACGTCAAATAACCTATATTACCCAACCCAGCAAGGGCCCAAGGTCATTCAATAATACACATAATCCTAATGATGTTAGGTCTGTTAGCCGTCTCCACGAGTGTCTCAGCACAGATAGGTTATAGTACGCCCTTTGACCTCGCAATCTGATAGGCTGAATAGAATTTTTCTCGCGAACAATTCCCCAAAATTCGCTTTGGAGGCAATCTCTGCGGTTTTCCGCGCGAACAAAAAATGGGCCGCGTTCGCCCTTAGTATGAACGACTTCATTAAAATTGGTGTTAATGAAAGAAATATGACCACCGCGGTCGGAGTCGCGGTCGCGTTCGCCTTCAGTATAAAATGGCCTTGCTTGAGTTGCCTGCAGAGTAGCAATATTCCAAAAACTGAACCAATAGCCCGGGGGGAGGGGGTGGGGGAGACGTATATTTGCATAAGATGGTCCAACGTCAAGAACAACAGCCTCAAAAATTAAGTGGCAGACAATACTTGCTTGAAGATCGATAACCTACGTAAAACTCAAACTGAGCCTTTCTTCCACGCCAAGCAGACTCGACATGTAGAAAAGAAAGTTTTATCGTCTTGACCGACAACCTGAAAAAAGCTCACCACTGGTTTGGCCCTAACCATTAATAGTAGTTCTTCATCTGATTCGGTTTTAAGCCTCTATAAAGCCCAATGAAATACAGAAGATTACACCATTTGTGTTGGCAAACCCCAATAGGTGCCAAGCTGAGGGATTGAGGATGGGGGAGGGGAGAGGGGGCGTCCGGACGGAAAATATTTCTCATAAAGGGGGCTTAACTCTCTAGTAAAATGTGCGGACAGCATAACTCGGTATGCATCATGCTGAACATTGAATTAACCCTTCACCCAACGTAACTGTCAAAACCGGCCAACGCTGTTGACAAAAATCACCTTTCAGTTTTCATTATTTTTTTCATTATTTGTCTCAGAAACATATAGCTTTTGACTCCTCATTGGAACGAGCTCGTTCCAATGAGGGGTCATAGCTATGCCTGTGGTGCAAAAAAATAAAAAAAATAGTTATTCAAGAATTTTGTTTACAAGCATCGTCTGCTTTTCGTGGTAGGTAAAGGATTAAGATCTGAGTACTACGAAGCGACTTACGAACCAGACGGACAAGAAATATAAATTTCTCAGTGCAAAAAGTGGGAATAACTTACAAGTGAAATTTGCGGTCAGCAACACAGTACGAGTGTGGGAGGACATGTCATGCCGAACATCAACGCAAGATTTCTTGAGGATGGGACTATCAGGAGCTGAGTTACGCTCCGGGTGGACAAAAGATGTCTATTTCTCAACGGAAGAAGGAGTATGACTCACGATTGGAATGTGCAGACTGCATAACTCAATACGTGTCTGAGAGGGTGTAACATACTGAAAATACGTGCATAATTTCACGAAGTTCTAGCTGTAATTACTGGTGAAGTTATACAAAGGGAACGGGCGAACAGACAGGTGTAATCCAGTATACCCCCAAACTTTTTTAGAGTGGGTGTGAAATAAGGAAAGATCGACATCAAATGTGCATCATTTTCTTTTCATATTGGTTTATGTGAAAGACAGTGTGTACTAAATAGCTCAATAACATTAACCCTTTACCCAACGTAACGGCCAAAACCGGCTAGCGCTATTCGCAAAAATCGCCAATTATTTTTCATTGTTTTTTCTTTTTTTATTTCGTCGAGCTCGTTCCAATGAGGGGTCATAACCTATGTTTTTGAGCCAAAAAATGAAAAAATTCGTTATTCAATAATTTTTGTTGCAAGTGTCGTCTGCTTTTCATGTTAGGTAAAGGGTTAAAGTACCAAACTATATCCTACCGGACCAGGAGGACGTTTTGGGCGTGTATACATATCCTCATACTCGTAATATTCGGACCAAGGTTCGTACATCTATGAGAGAAACAATCCAGAAACTTTTCAGCCACTATCGAAAAACTGTACCTAAATTATTTTAATCATTTCCTATCTCTCTATGCCTGCCAGTTTGGAAATATCCATACATGTATAACAGACCAACCTGCAACTGATACTGATCTGTGGGAAGCTTTCCGAGGAAGGCCCCCAGGTTATTAAATCACTATTCAAATTCTAAAGGGAATTCGACGCGGTTATGGCCTGGAAACAGTTTAGATCTCAAATAGCTAATAATACAGTACGTGGAGGGTGGATTGTCACCCAATCACCCATGGAGTGAAGGTATCACCCAAGGTACTACTCTTAAATTTCGTACAGAAACACAAGAAGCTCAAGCCAAGTTTCAACCAATGGACCTCCGGGTTTAACTCGGAGGTCCATTGGTTGAAACTTTGCTTATGCTAATTACGCTTTGCATCAAATTAGCATTTATTGCTTGAGAGCAATCATCACTCCAAATGTGATTTATTGACAATACACCTCTCTATGTACTGTATATGCACACAGCCTTCTTGGTGAGTGTCCTGTTTCTGCACAAACTTTAGTAAAACTAAATTCTTTGGTGTAACATGGTTCGATGTTTTCTATTGCCTAATGCTCCGAGGGGTCTTGGAAAACGTTGATTTTAAGTTGTCTGGGGGCTAATGAACGTGATTTGCGCGTGTTGATAAAGATAGGAAGATATTAATATTATCAAGTTTGGTGTCTGTTTTGGCACAACAAACTATGAGTACATTCAGGAGAAGTATGGTAAAAACGCGAACGTCGATTTCGAAATGTCTCCTTTGTATCTCCAAAGTTGGTTCGTCAGACGCCCACCTGTTCTTGGTACATTATTAGACTTGGTGTCTACCGATTTGTTAGGGTGCATTGTATGTTTGGCCTGGCTTCAATACAAAGAGGGAACCTCACAAGCTCTCAAGTCACCAGTCAAATTTTAAACGAATCTGACTCTGTTTTGGGTTGTTTTAGATTCAGTTGATTGGAATATTTCACTTGCTCGGAAAAGCTAACTACGGTTCACTTTTTCGATCAATTGAAATATTCAAGTCGATTGAATCTGAAGGTACCATAAACATTCATTTCTTTGAGTCAACGCAAGAAGTGTTTCTAAATTTAGAAACGATTTGACTGTGTCTTTAACCCTTTACCTAACATGGAAAAAAGACGACACTTGCAAAAAAAAATTCTTGAATAACTAATTTTTTTCATTTTTTGTCTAAAAAACATAGGTTATGACCCCTCGTTGGAACGAGCTCGTTCCAACAAGGGGTCATAACCTATGTTTTTGAGACAAAAAATGAAAAGATAATGAAAATTATTTGGCGAATTTTGAGAATAGCGCTGGCCGGTTTTGACGTTACGTTGGGTAAAGGGTCAATAACATTACAATACTGTTAGACATGTTTGTAAACTAAATACTTATGATTGAAAACTTACCACGGCTGTAGTTTTACGACTACGCCGCGCAGTTTCATGTATTGTGTTAATATATTGATGGTTTTAATGTGAATTAAATACTCATTGATTGGAATAGCTATAACTGGAGCACGATATAATATCTGTCTCTCTCTGTGAGTGGAGACACATCATCCAGCATGAACAATAGTCTGCGTGCAAACTGCACGAAAAGTGGGTAAACAAACAGCCCATTATAGCGTCGACTTCCTTTCAGAATTAGGCTGCGGGCTCCAGAGCTTTGGTGAAAGGGTGTTTTCGCACGACACTCGGTGTATTTGGAGGTAAGCACAACAGTTTGACTTGCAGGTTTCTCTTACTTTGGGTCATAAATGTTGTGGGACCTGTCAAAAGATGACTGAAGCTGTCATTCATCCGGCCTCTTGGTTCAAGATTGTTGTCTGTAAACAGGCGGAAAACGATGAAATAACGAGTCAATCAGGCGATTTACTTTAAAAAAGTTTAGTTAAATTAAGGGACACATCTAGTATTGCCAACAAAGCTATAGAAAGTACCTGGATGTAAACAAAGCTTCACAGCTGGCAGCACACCATTGTGTTGACGATTCCATCTGAGAGTAGATAAGACAGTACGCCTGTCGGGTTCTGTTGTAGGTTATAATTTTGAACTACAGGCAATAAACAATGTTAAATTGTTTATACATATCAATGAATACCGATATTAGCGTATTTTCGTATTTATTTGCTTGTTGTTTAATTGGTCTATTAGATTGATTGTTCGTTTTATGATGAAATATTGATTCTGTTACCTGAAT
The DNA here is from genome assembly GCA_031216915.1 of Pictodentalium vernedei. Lineage (NCBI taxonomy): Eukaryota > Metazoa > Mollusca > Scaphopoda > Dentaliida > Dentaliidae > Pictodentalium > Pictodentalium vernedei. The sequence continues at coordinate 173,208,401 of CM062291.1, read as the reverse complement.
ATGTCTATGTGATCAGTATACTGGTGGCTAACTTCCTCCTGTTCAATCTTGCGACATTCTCTCTCTTTTCTTCCCCCCCCCCCCCCCACCCCCACCGTGCACCTTTCTCTTTTTCTCACCTTTATTTTTCTTTCTTTCTCTCGCCCCCGCAGTTTTACCACTGGAAGAATGGGGTCCTTGGATATTCTGCCAGGGTTTGGAAATATACTACTCAAAGTTTGCTAAGCACCAAGTATATCCAACTACCTGTTTTACGTTTTAGTTGAAATATTGTAATGAAAAGTGTATATATTTTTTTATTTAATTATAACCTTAAAGATTTAAGTGCAGAAATTAAGATTTTGTTTGTGTTTGACATTATTTTTTAGCTTTTGAACACGATAACCATGGAAAATGAATATTATTGGTAAAAGAGGAATTTTTTCAATTTGCCAGAAAGTTGACGGAGCGAACTGGTATGGTTCAATATCGAGTATGTGACCCATTACTGTTAATTACAGTTTGACAACGCCTTCTCATGATCCCAGTCAGGTTCCTGGTGGTCCTTTGTAGGATGTTGTTCCATTCTTGGATCAGCATGACACCAAGCTCCTGGACACTTCTTGGCTGGACTGGACGGGGTGAAATTGCAAGCTGCAACTCATTCCAGACACGTTTGATTGGATTGAGGTCAGGGGATCTTGCTGGCCAGTCCATATGCTCAATCCCTTCCCTCTGTCAGTACTCCCCGACAGCATGGGCAACATGAGGACAGGCATTATCGTCCATCAGAATGAAAATATCACCCACTGCACCTGCATACAATCTGACGTGGTCATTCGGGATCTCATCAATATACCGCTGTGCAGTCAATGCACCACGTTCAAGGACACAGAGCTCTGTACGTCCATCCGTACTGATGCCGCCACAGGTCATGATTGACCCTCCACCATAGCGGTCATGCTTAGCAATGTTGACTGCATGGAATCGCTCTCCTGGTCTTCTCCAAGCCCTATAACGCCTACCTGTGTGGTCTAGGCAGTACCTTGACTCAAAAAAGAAAGGTCGCCAATCTTCTCTGGTCCATCCAACATGGTCCATGGCCCATTCATATTGTGTCTGGTGGTGGTTCTGGGACAGCGGAATGCGAATACATGACCTTCTCGATCGGAGACCACCTTCGTGCAACCTTGCCCGGATAGTCTGCGTCGAAGCATTTACACCGGATGCATTCTGAAGGTCATTGCGAAGCTGGGTGGCTGTGGCAAAGCGGTTCCTACGGGCCTGAATGATCAAAAACCGGTCTTCAGCTGCAGATGTTGCCCTGTCTCTGCCACCACCATGCCGTCTTACTGGTGTGCCAAACTGCTGAAATCTTGACCAGTATCTGGTGATCACGGTATGGTGCACACCAAGGGTTTCACCAACCGGACGATGGGTAGCCCCTTGTTCCACCATCCCTACAGCCCGCCACATTTCTGCTTCAGACAAATGTCTTCTTACATTTGCATTTGCCATATGCAGTCATTAAATCACAAGGGTTTGTGTTGAAATGAAGACTGAATACCCTACACATGTCATGTAAATGTAGACAGTACACGAAAACATCATGAAAATCAAGGGGTACATGCTTTCCATGACTGTCACGAAAAGTCAGCCCGTCAAGAGAGCTAATGTAAACACTGGGGACCATCTCAATACATTCCTCAATCATATCCACCAAAAATATCGCAAATATATCACAAGCAAATTTCACAATGATGTGTCAAATATTTGGTGCTTAGCAAACTTTGAGTAGTATATTAAGACATTTCTTCTCTCCTGGTGAAAAATTATTAGAGTAAAGTGGATTGAGAAACGATCGAGAGGGGTGGAATCTGAAAGGCTGTCAGTTCATCGCCGAATAACTGAGTGTATCCTTTAAATCGTACATTAATTTTATCATTTTCGTTTCAAGGGAATATAGACTAGGTCCGATGTTAATGAGGCCGTCGGTGCCATCCACCTACCGCACCTATGAAATATTTTAAATTTATTGTAATTTTTCTCATTATTTTGGACAATTTCGGTTCGTTTATGTAAAATTTGACGCTTCTAAAATAAATTTCACTTTCTTCGATGAAAAATCCTCGAGCCGCGGGTTTTTGACCTGAAAAAAAGTACGAAATATAGTTACAACAAGTACTCTGTCATGTTTGATTACATCGGCGACCCCCCCCCCCCCAACGCCCCCACTCCCCCCTCATCTTGTTATGATTGCACGTAGCTAGATGTCGCCATGTAAAAATGGGGGATGGGGGGGGGGGGGTAGCTGCTTTTGTTGTAAATAACCAGCCCGATGTACGGATACTACCGGATGGAAAGTAGAAACAGGCCTTTAATTCCCACAAAACGTTTCTGTTTTTTTAGATGAAGTACGTTCAACAGTGTGCTGACACAGTATTATTGCCTTATGCCTGCACGTACAAAATATTGATTGGTCTACCCCAGCACATTCTCAGAGCAGTCATTTATACTTTATGAAATTAGGCCTTATTAACCAGACCCGGGAAAGTGGACTCGCGCGTTCAAAGGATAGAGGTGTATTTGAAGGCCAATATGATTCAGATACATTGGTGTATTTTGGTTCATGGATTGATGGTAATATTGGTGGAAATGTGAAAGGTTGAGGCAAGACAGGATAACAACTTTCAATGTCGGTTTCTCAAGTCCTGTGTGGTTTTGATATGCCAATCCTGTTTTTTTTTATATTAGCCCAGACGACATGCATTCATCCACAATTGAATTAAAAAGATGTCCTAAGTTTTGAACTATAATTCCGACTGACTACTATTCTATGTACATGTCAAGGCATGCCTCCGAGAAAGACATGCCTTAATGATGTAGCTGTAATATTCTATCAGTCTGTTCATGGGCCATTACAGTTGGGACAAATGAGACGTACATCCCACCATCAATTGGCCATCTTTGGGACACCCCAGGAAGAGCCGATAAGCTTTTGGTTATTTTTTTTCTGGCATCCAAAAGACCCCCCCCCCCCCCCCAGCAGACCAAGGATAGGTTTGACCACAGACTATAGATTAATCTATAGTCTGTGGTTTGACGCTTCCACTAAAATGGGTTCAGGCACCGCTTGTTAATGCACTGAAACAATACAGCTTTCGTCCGCAACTCGAAGTTATGCTGGCTGACATGCGCGTAGCGAGGTATCCATAAGGAGGCACTTGGATCGTTTGGAGGGTCCAAGCATTTTCATGTCAGAGGTATATCATGAAGATCGAAGTATGAGAGCTGGGGAAATCATCAAGGCGGCGTCTCTCTAGTATTAGTGGGACTGAAGGGAGTACACTTTTCAAAACTACTTCCGGGCTGAGCCTCACCCAGGAGAAATTTGGGAAAACGTACCAGAAATGGTACTATTTTGAGGATCGAAAGAACGTCAAGCTTGGTTTGTCATTTATAATTTCATTTTTTTAAACAATAATTTTATTTCACTTAACTGAAATTAGTTTTGGCCAACAAGCGTAGACTATATAAACGCCGCCACCATACATCAAATGACCAACAATCAGGTGCAAGTGCATTGTGCAAAGATGATATCATACATTTCATAATACAGGACCATTACAATCAAAGACAAATTCATCTTTGTAAAAGATGCACTAAAGCCAGGTATCACATTGGGTTGTTTTGATGCAGGAATAACGTAAGGGTTGGAGTCAGACATCCCATCCAAATTTCTAAATGGAGTCATCATGTTGATCTAATTTCTAACACTTGAAATCTTTTTGTATCCACTGTGAACTCATGAAATGCTGAAAACATGGCTTTGTTCTCCATGAGGGAGAGGGAAGGGTTACCACATAAGTTATTTAATGTAAATTGCTCAAGACCGATTTTGTTCATCGAGATCTGCCTTTGGGAGGAAAACAACCTACAATTTAATACATAATGTTCCTCATCCTCGTACCCAAATCCACAGAGACACGACGGCCAGTCTAACACAAATCTGTTGAATTTGTGATCATTGAGGAGATTACTACATCTCAAGCGCAACTGTGAGTGAATTATTTGATTCTCACGCCAACCGGTTCCATAGTATTCTGGACAGCCAAATCATCCCGTCTCGGGCAACGTTTAAAGGCGTCAAAGCGTGTGGAGACTTCCAGTCTGTTCCAGAGCCTCACCGAAGACGGCAGCAAAGAATCAGGTAAAGTTTTGGTTCAACATAAAGGTTCTGATAGCAAATGGGAATTTCTCGTGGTGTATGCGGAAACCTGATAAATTTGTCGGGGCACCGAATATCTTAAGTACAACGGTGCATACCAAATTCTTGATTTTATAAAAGGTAGTAAACTTATGTCGGGATCTACTTTCTCGTAGTGTTATAAACCTTGTCTCAGTGTATATAGTGGCATGACTTGTGCTTCGTTGGGCACCACATATCGTTCGTGGTGCATCAAGTTGAATATTTTCTAATACCTGTGCTTTATCTCCCGACCAGTTGTCCCAGATAACATCCGCGTAGTCAAAATTGGGTAATATATATTATCTATAGATAGTTTCTAGCGTCGGGCGAGCTATTCTGTACTTAAGACTGCGGAAACAATTAATCATATGGCTTACTTTATTTCTAATATTATTAATATGGGCACCCCGTCTTCCAGTGCAGCGAAACATCAATCCAAGATGTTTGTGACTCTCTACTTCTTTCAGGACTTTGTTGTTCAAATAAAGAGGTGGTTTAGACTCAGGGTTGCTTCTACGGGAGATTGTAAGCGTAACTACTTTTCCTGACTAAAATTCATTTGTCAGACATCTCCCTAACTACTAATTAGTTGGAGATCCGAATTAACGATACCAGCAGCCAAATTGCGATTTTCTATGACAAGAGACAATGAGGTATCGTCAGCATAAAGCGTTATATTCGACCTATATTATTTACAATGTCGTTTATATATATATATATATATTAAATAGAATAGGGCCAAGAACAGATCCCTGTGGTACTCCTGCAATAGCATTTCGACTGACCGCATTTTCACCACTGTTTGATGCCTGTTCGTTAGGTAGTCTTTAAACCAGCTCAACAGCGTGCTCCTTATACCTATCGCGTTTAGCTTACAGATTACGCCTGCATGCCACACATGGTCAAAAGCCTTACTTATTTCATAGAAGACAAGCCGTATTTCTTTATTCTGATCCAGGGTACAACTTAAATCATGATTGATATCAATCAACTGGCGAACTGTGCGACCTCCTGTGATGAGACCCGACTGTAGAGAAATCAGTAATCTGTGATGTGTTAGAAAGCCGAATACACGTCTAAAAACAATTCTTTCGAATACTTTACTAATACTACTAGTCAATGAAACTTGTCTACAGTTTTCTTTCAAATTGATAGAACCCTTTTTATCAATGGGTATCACATTCGTGCATTTCCATGTTTCAGGAAAAACTCCTAGTGACAAAGATAAATTAAATAGTCGTGAAAAAAGAACAGAAAGTTCATAAGAGAATGCATGCCACCCACAACCATTGACATTAAACGGCTAGCCCTTTTGCAAATCTATTAAACTTAGAAATAATTCTTTTTATTTATATTTATTTATTTTTTTTTTGGGGGGGGGGTCCACGTCACTGGTTGTGGCGTCTAATTCTTAAAATCTTAGGAGCCACCCACAACCATTGAAAGCCGGCTAGCCCATTTGCAAATATATTAAACTTATAAATAATTGATGCCCTCCCCCCCCCCCCCCCCCCCCCTTACACACACAGTGATTTAGTGGTCATCAAACTAAAATGTAGATTCTCTATTGTTATGCTGTGTAATATTGTATAATACTGAGTTTTTTTACAGGTATTCCATTTTGAAAACAGCAAATGTAATATGTTCCAAAAAATATTGTAAATATTGTTTAAACTAAACTAACATGCACGTGATGAGCAACGACTTGGATACGTAGCCTAAGGTCTACGTGTTGATCTTGCAGGCAATTACTTATTAAAATTGCTGGTGGTCTTTGGGAGGGGATGGGTTGGTGTGGGGGTTATCGTTGGAAACTGTAATTAATCGATTCTAGTTGATGTAAGCGAACAAGATGTCAGTATATGACAAGCACAGTTCCATACAAATTATAATGAGGGGAATCTTGGAAAATTCGGTAGTGCATATTTGCCAATATGAACCAGTTCTATCATACCGAAACAAACACGTGTAATATTTGATATTCAATCAACATATCAACTATATAGCTATTTTAAAAAGAATAAACTATTACATGAAACCTTTATTACATTTTTATTTTTATTCTTCCAATTTTTTTTTCTATTTTATTCCATGAGAAATTTTAAAAAAATCTAAAGGGAACATGTCCTGGGTGAAAAATCTGGGAGTAATCAGTCTAGGGGAAAAAGTCCGGAGATGAATAATTAGGGGAAAATGCCCTGGGGGAAATGCCCTAGGGGATAATGTCCTAGTGGGAAATTTCCTAGGGGAAAATGGCCTAGGGGGAAATGTCCTGGACCCGCTTTTGTGTGAGGCATAGAGAATATGTATTATAAATGGTCATTGACACTGCAGCTCAACTTGTCCAAGAAGAGATTCAACTAAATAGAAAGATCCAGCAATGCCAAGTCATTTAATCAAGCTTCTACAGAAAAGACACCATACCAAAGCTATATATGAAACCCGAAAAAGATCAGGTGAGGGAATGCGACCTGTGGGGTGTACTAATGGAATTGTTGATAATTTATATGCCAAATTCAAGATGGCCGATGGCGGGCATGCTTTTGAACGAAATTCAGAAAAATGTAATAGCTCCCATGTAGACATCACACCGAAGCCACATGTGGAATTTGAAACAAATTGGGTGAGATTTGTAGCCTGTTGGGTGTGCTAAATGAATGACAATTCATATGCCAAATCCAAGATGGCTAAAGAAATTTCCTCATATTGCACTAAGTTAAAATTTGGGCACATATAGGAGGGTGTGGGTGATGGGGGGGGGGGCAAATATTAACCCATGGACTTGATTTGAACAAACTTGAATCTCAACCCCACCCTCTCCACTAGAGGTGAAGATATGCAGAGATATGTAGAGATTTTATCTGAATCATGTACGAAAATCTTTAAACGCTCTTTACAAAAATCTATTTCTGATTTCTTTAAAGATATTTTACTCCCAAAAATAATTCTCAGTAAATCAAATGTTGGAAATTCGGTGATGTAAATTCCAACAGTGGATAATTCAATAATATTAATTTAATTTGCCCATATTATTTCGGTCAGAGCCAAAGTGATTTTCCAGTTTTCGATCAAATTCTTCGACTTTTCTAGTCAGCTGCATACATTTTCCAAAATTCTGACTCCAGTCTGTGACCGATTCGAAATTAACCTTCCGTTTTTCAAACTCGGGATAGTCATTTTGAAAGAGTAGGTATCAGCTAAATAGCTGTCAGTCTATAGTCCTTGTGTAGCCTGGTCAGTGTAAGGGAAAACTAATGGATCCACCTGGGGAAATGCATTTTTTTGTGGATACACTGACTAGATTTTAACCAGAGGGAGGCCTCAGAATCAATCTAAAGGGTTCAAAAATAAAACAAAAAAACCGGAGAAGGACACCTCCTCCCAAACTCTTCCGCAACTCACCCCCCCCCCCCCCACCTCCCCACCACCTTCCTCCGGTTGGGGTGAAATTGTTTTTACACAACGTAACGACAAGACCGGTCAGCGTTATTCACAAAAATCACCATTCAATTTTCATTATTCTTCTCATTTTTTTTTTGTCTCAAAATCGTAGCTTATGATCCTTCATTGGAACGAGCTCACTGAGCTCGTTCCAATGAGGGGTCGTAAGCTACGTTTTTGATGCAAAAAAATGAAAACAATAGTTCAGTATTCAAAAACTTTGTTTGCAAGTGGCTTCTGCCTTTCGCGGTAGGTAAAAGGTTAGAGGTTGTTGAGGAAATGTGTTACACATCGAGAGAAGTGTGGAAGGTCGGACTGGAACCATCGATCTTTTGCACTCAAATTCGCCGATTTACCACGAGACTAAGAGACGCGCTCCAACCAGACTGGATTAGTAAATGGACCTTAAATTCTGACCACTACTGTACAGCATAAGAGGGGGATTCAAAATCCATGATGACTTTCGGTTGTTTGGATAGCCTTCGTGTTGCTAGTTTGTCTTCTGATCCCAACGTCGTCAGTTCGATGCCTGTGTTCGCCTAAAAGATTTTTTTTTTCTTTTTTTAATCAGCAACAATTTAATTTTATTGATACAAACTGTCTAGAGGAATAAAAAAAAAGTACGGGCGAAAAATTCCCGGCCCCTTGATTTATAATGATACTATATGTTTATAAATATTATATATCATTTATATTAGACTAAATAAGTAATGTATCTGATGAGATAAATAAGGCTTCGTTCATGTGTTATCACGGTCTAGAGGTAACTACCTTATCTTGATGTTCGAATGGTCACGGGTTCGGTTCCCGTTGACGGCAATTTACAAGGAAAGGAATGAATATTATCCTATTCCTTCAGTTCTCAAATATTTGAACATAACACACTTCAAAATATTGATACCCCCCCCCCCCCCCCCACACACACACACACACACACTTCACACTGGTTTATACAGAACACTGAAAATACTTGTTTTATAATCCGTGTGGGTCGGGGTCCATTTCAAAGCAGAATCACATTCTATGGATAGAGGTGGAGAAATGAGAAAAATATTGACCTTTTTGCACTCAAATGAACCTTTTGCACTGAAATTGCCATAGAATGTCCCAATAGGAGAATATTTGAATGAGAGATGTAGAGTTCCAATCAAATCGTGACGAAAATTGATGTGAATATTATTACTATTTTATTTTAGTTTACAAGATAAAAAATTTATTGGGAGGATTGGTAATAAATGATTCCCACAGGGCTGATGTAATGTCTGATGTTATAATTCAGAACTGACTGGTCTCATGTCATTTATGTTATTTAAAGTGAGAAAACTAAGATTAATGTAGTTAAAATAAATACATAAATGAATCGACGCAATGAATACATTCGTTGTTCATTAGTTCTTTCACATAAAACATCTTCGTCAAACGGTTTATTTCAGCTTTATCTGTACGATCTGTTTATTCCGTTCACGACTGTAAACAGAGACAAAGGATTTGGGGGAATCCAGACCCCAAGTGAGCAAATGGCGTCTCGGTATCAGAATTTTGCAATAAATTTGGTAGCTCCTTTCGATTTTAGGCTGAATACTCTCTAAACTTGCGACCAGAAATGTCTTTTTGTTCGAATTTTTGTTTTGAGTTCTCTCCCTTCGTTCTAATCGTGATTTGGGTGATCGAGACTACTTGCGACAGGGAAGCGCCTGGATTACCCCTAATAATTTCTTCACTCTGAAAAACGAGCGACTAAAAAGGATTATTCATTAAAATCTTTGGTTTTATAATAATGTATTTGTTTATACTAATAAGAATTACGTAAAACAGAAGCTCCCATTAAGAGATCGAGGTTTAAATTTGTTTGACAATCAAGATGAAATTTAATTAATTTTACACAAAACAAACGAGATATCCTGTAAAAAATTCAAAATTGCTTACAGTCATTCATGGCTTTCAAACACTGGCAGCTCTTACATTTGAAGGCTTTTTGTTATTTCGTTGTCAATTTTTTTGTCACAAGCATTGAACTTCATAAAACGCTTGGTGCTTCGTCGAGGAATCGAACCCAGGACCCCAAGATCAAAAGTCGAACACTTCAAGTTACCGCAGAGCCGGTACAATATACATTACCTTGTATTCAAAACATTGCGTGGCCAATATATTCCCTAAGCAAGCACAAGAAAATGCAAGGACAGTTTACGGCACAGTGTTGGTAATATTTTGAGTTTCACAATTTTATACAGATACTTGTCCCAAGAAACCATTTTTACTCTTCAGATATTAAATTTAACGAAGGAAAACAAGTCCACTTCTTTTTCGCAAATGAGAATCGAACACGGAACCTCTTGGTGGTGGTTACATTCAATTACCACTAAACCACGCAGCACAACAATCCTTTGTCCTCAGTTATACAATATATGCAATACTGCTGAAACACTTTTTATTGGAAACAATTTGAAAAAGCTACAATGACAGCTTACATCAGTGATTATTATTTTGCCTGAGTTTACAAGAGAACGGATTTAACAAAAGTATTTCTAACAAATACTCGGCTCCATGCGATCATGAAAACATGTTTACTTGGGCGATGTTTCAGAAGGGAACAAAATAAATCATCTAGCACATCATAAAGGGGAATCGAACTCGGTAACTTTCGATCACGGGCAGACTGAAATACCTCTAAACCACGAAGTATTACATCAGGCGAGCAATAACTTTGTCATATCTAAGTTACATTTAAACACATTTCGAATGGCCAAACTGTCATTGAAGCCTTTCATTCAGCTGCATTGATAGTTTGCTTCAGTGAGTAATATTGGCAGACGGACGGCCAATCGTGCTGTGCCATCTCCCTGCTGTGTACATTTTAGGTTGAAAATTTGATAGAATTAATGGAATGTAATGTATGAGTTTGTATACAGCTAATGAAAAATTATCTATCTGTCTGTCTTAGTTTCACGGGTTTATGCAGATACTTGTCCCAAGAAATTATTTTTACTCGTCAGACATTTCACAAAGAAAAAGCAAGATGATTTTCGCTTCATAAAGGTGAAACGATCACGGAACCTTGCGGTCGTGGTTATATTAAATTACCACTGGGCCACGAAGCACTATAATATAATATTAACAATACAACTGAAACACATTTTATCGCAAACAATCTGAAAAAGCAACTATGGCAGCTTGCGTCGGTGATTATTGTTTTGCCTGAGCTCAAATGACAACGGATTTAACAAAAGTATTTGTAACAAATCATTTGACTCAGCCCCAGGCTATCAGGAAATCATTTTTACTTGTGAGATGTTTTTGAAAATAACAAAATAAAATATCATCATGAAGGGGAATCGAACTCGCTACCTTTCGACCAAGAGCAGACTAAGATACCACTTGGCCACGAAGTAAGCCTATTAAACCAAACAATCATTAATGATATCGTTGTGTGTTACTAACTTTTACGGGGGGTTTACCTTCTGTTTCTCCACTTTCAGAGTTGGTTGAATTGGCGAATTAACCATTTGTTGTCCGACTTTATGGACGTAATGTTAACATCTTCGATGAGGAAGAAGTTCTTGACGAAAACTGAATGACCAGTTTTGAGGCTGACGAGCCTTTATAATACGAGATATGAGGTGTTGGTGTAATTTTGTGAAAATTAAATTTGTCGTATCGCCAGGTAACCTATTTTGTGTTTTGTTGTTATGTTGTATGCGATAATCGATGTGGTGGCTGGGGTCATGGAGAATGCAAGGACAGTTTACGGCACAGTGTTGGTAATATTTTGAGTTTCACAATTTTATACAGATACTTGTCCCAAGATACCATTTTTACTCTTCAGATATTAAATTTAACGAAGAAAAACAAGTCCACTTCTTTTTCGCAAATGAGAATCGAACACGGAACCTCTTGGTGGTGGTTACATTCAATTACCACTAAACCACGCAGCACAACAATCCTTTGTCCTCAGTTATACAATATATGCAATACTGCTGAAACACTTTTTATTGGAAACAATTTGAAAAAGCTACAATGACAGCTTACATCAGTGATTATTATTTTGCCTGAGTTTACAAGAGAACGGATTTAACAAAAGTATTTCTTACAAATACTCGGCTCCATGCGATCATGAAAACATGTTTACTTGGGCGATGTTTCAGAAGGGAACAAAATAAATCATCTAGCACATCATAAAGGGGAATCGAACTCGGTAACTTTCGATCACGGGCAGACTGAAATACCTCTAAACCACGAAGTATTACATCAGGCGAGCAATAACTTTGTCATATCTAAGTTACATTTAAACACATTTCGAATGGCCAAACTGTCATTGAAGCCTTTCATTCAGCTGCATTGATAGTTTGCTTCAGTGAGTAATATTGGCAGACGGACGGCCAATCGTGCTGTGCCATCTCCCTGCTGTGTACATTTTAGGTTGAAAATTTGATAGAATTAATGGAATGTAATGTATGAGTTTGTATACAGCTAATGAAAAATTATCTATCTGTCTGTCTTAGTTTCACGGGTTTATGCAGACACTTGTCCCAAGAAATTATTTTTACTCGTCAGACATTTCACAAAGAAAAAGCAAGTTGATTTTCGCTTCACAAAGGTGAAACGATCACGGAGCCTTTCGGTCGTGGTTATATTAAATTACCACTGGGCCACGAAGCACTATAATATAATATTAAACATACAACTGAAACACATTTTATCGCAAACAATCTGAAAAAGCAACTATGGCAGCTTGCGTCGGTGATTATTGTTTTGCCTGAGCTCAAATGACAACGGATTTAACAAAAGTATTTGTAACAAATCATTTGACTCAGCCCCAGGCTATCAGGAAATCATTTTTACTTGTGAGATGTTTTTGAAAATAACAAAATAAAATATCATCATGAAGGGGAATCGAACTCGCTACCTTTCGACCAAGAGCAGACTAAAATACCACTTGACCACGAAGTAAGCCTATTAAATAAAACAATCATTAATGATATCGTTGTGTGTTACTAACAACGGCATATAATCACACAGTGAATGGCTGAACTATCATTCACATCTTTCAATGACGAAGCCGGGTTGATGTGGACCTTTACACACCCCCCCCCCCCCGACGCCCCCTTTGAATTATTCGCCACTGGTCCTCCGAACCCCAATGGCCCTCCAAATTTTATACCACCCCCTAAAAAATGTTTGGGCACCCCTAAAAGAATCCTGGTTGCGCGCCTGCCGCCTTAAGTTTTAAGCTTATTATTGAGGGGTGCTATTTTAGTAATGGAATTTTGTTTATTTTGAAAATTCTCACCTCTGATATTCCTTCAATTCAAATTAAATATATACAAAATGTACATCAAAATGAAGATTGAGATGTATAGATGTATAGGACACGAAAGACGTGTGTAATCAACTTATAGAGTCGACCGAATGCACCACTGGTTCCTGGAAGTCATAACCACTACACCATTCGGTCAGAGATAAAACGTACTGTTATCGGATCTCAACTTTGGTTCAGGTTTGACCCAAGTTCCCCCCCCCCCCAGCCCCCACCCTCCCCCTTTTTTCAAAACGAACAAACTCAAAGTGAAGACTTTTGTGTGAAACTTTTTGATTCCAAAGCACCAGTTTGATTTTCAATGCCAAAAAAAAAATAAAGACGTAATGGTGATGCCATTGTGGCGCTTGATGGAGGAGTTTGGTGTTTATAGTTTGTTGAGGGATGTGGAAATTATACTTATCATTTGCTTCTAGTGGCGCAGTCGGGGATGGGGGGGGGCACATCCCCCTAAATTTCAGACATGCCCCCCCACCTGTTCACCCATATAGGGAACATCAGGCAAGAAATTTTAATATTCTGAGTCCGTTTGTTAATTTATAACTTGTCAAAGGCATCAATAATTAGGCCACATTGTGGCTTAATTATTGATGCCTTTCACAACTTGTTTGTCCACATTTTGTATTTATTATTGATGCCTTTCACAACTTATTAATTGTGGACACAACACAATGGACTCAGAGTCTAGGAAATTTTTGTTTTTTTGTCTCGAATTTCAAAAGTTTCCCCTGGGAAAGACGCCCGGACCATCTTCTACTGAGAGAGGAACACCCCTCGTTTACGCGCCCACATCATGCTGCCACAGGGCTCGGATGATGCACCGAATCATGTTCTATATGCCGCCACTCTCCCCCTCCCCCCTCCCCGCCCCCCACACACACTTTAATATCCTGGTTGCGCGCCTGTTTTCTTCTGTTTGTTAGGCATAAATATATGGGTTAGATTATTCAAAATTCTTTGTTTCCTGAATCCAATCCTTTATTAAGTATGTTTTGTTATTGATTTATTTTATCCACGAGAACGAGCGTCTATCATGCAGCCTTGTAAATTCTGTTGAAACCGGTGTACGGTATTTGTCTGCGAATAATGATTCAGCGAACATTTGTTCAAAGTAAATTTTCAAACTGCGACTCCCAGAATAATGAAAATTATAATGATCTCGCTTTTCTTGTGTTTGTTGAAAGGCGGATTCGAACCCGGGACCCCGTGACCTCAAAGTCAGCATGATACGTAGGCCTACAGTACAGTCGCCGTGGACAGTGATGTCCACGCATCGGTTTACCAGGTCATAAAAATCATCATCATTGATCTAATATTATCGCGTCTGTGGAAATACTGCCCACCCCGTGGAAAATGACCAGTCCACGACGGCCGTACTGTACTACACCACGAGAACGTCCATCCTGCTACATTGTATATTCTAGTTAAAACCCTTTACCGAACGCAGACGATATCAAAATTTATTATTTTAAATATCATTTTTTATTTTTTTTCAAAAGATTTCAACAAAACCTTATGATGTGACCCCTCGTTGGAACGAGCTCGACGAGCTCGTTCCAACGAGGGGTCACTTGATATGGTTTTGGTGAAATTTTTTTGAAAAATAATATTTTTTCAACTGCTGAATTTGCATATTAAATATTAAGCGGGCGGATGCGGGCGATTCGTTGGGTAAAGGGTTACACCGGAGTTTTTGTCTGGTATACTTTTGAATCAGAGAACAGTTGCTCATATTTAATTTTCACACTTGGGTACACCCAAAATAAAGAAAACCATAACAATTACCTCTTTTCTTGTTTGTAGAGAGAGGGATTCGAACCCAGTGATCTGCAAGTCAACATCATACGTACTACACCATGAGAATGTCCATCCGGTAGCCTTGTATGTTCTACTAAAACCGAAGTATTTGTCTAATAACGCACCAAAAATAGAAGGACAAAGATAGAAATTTCAAATTCAAACCTCATCATTTCGTGGTACGCGGTAAACAAAGCAGTCGTGTAACCGGGGTGGGGGGGGGGGGGGTGGGGGGGGGGGTGGAGGCTGCCGCCCAAGAAACTCTGAATTATACGATCTGCATACGGTGTCAACTAATGAAATTAGACATTATTTGAAGACATTTGGTGCTCAAAAGAATGTCAGTTTTAACCAAGTGCGGTGTGTGATCTGTTTGTTCATAAGTTGATGCTCATGAAGGTCATACACAGAACAACACGCGCATGTGAATGGGTTAATCAATATGGCACGAGTGCCATCGCGGAAGGATAAAGCGAGAGACCGCTGGCCTCGAATTTTATCCTTCTTTGGTGACACAAGTGCCATATCGATTAACCCACTCACACGCGCGTGTCGTTCTGTGCTTATTACACGCCTTCACGTCGAAAAAGACAATTATTAGAAGGACACTCAGCAATTCATTTGACAACTATCAACAAAAAGAACACATTTTATCGCCAACCAAATTTAGGTGCTCATACTCTTCTTCTTCTTCTTCTGGATATTCATTATCCCCTTCATATATCGACTCTATTTCTTCTTAGCTATTTTCGTAACCTTAGGCTCGCCATATCCTTCAGTTTTTGACATTTAATTTTGTTATTTCGCAATCGGTTCAGTTTCGGGTGATCAGTCGTCTACTCAACGATTTCCATTCGGCACATGTGTTCAGAACGGATTTTCATTTTCCGCAGGGTTTAGTGTTGCTGTAGATAGGATTTCATAGAAGAGGCGTGTAATAAATATATTTTCGTATTTTTACCTCCAAGGTGGATATTGGTGGAATATAATCCAGTTGGGCTTATAATTTAACCATTTACCTAACACGAAAGGCAGACGATATTTGCAAAAATATTTCTCGAATAAACATTTTTTTTTCATTTGTGTCAAAAGCATAACTTATGACCCCCTCATTGAACGAGCTGAATGAGCTCGTCCCAATGAGGGGTCTTTGCGTGCGTGTGTGAAATATGTTAAAACATTACAACGGCACAGCCAAATCAGGTGTATGTGCACACATATGAAGTGCGTCATGTTCGTCGCATGCTGAGGCCCATCTCGGAGCCATACTGTTTGCAAACAAGTGCCTTAAACATCATGGGTTTCCGCATCAATTTTGGCGGACATCTTTGATTTTCAAAGAAGAGCCTCCCTTTCATTCTGAACAGAAAAAGCAATGCTTTCACATTTCGTAATATACGTAAAAGTGAACTATTGTTTTCTATCTGGTCAAAATATAGAACAGCCGCGCTGCACGCGCTATAGTTTTTTCTGTTCGCCTAGTTTTAGAACAACACCAAAGATTCATGCCCCAGGAGTGAGACCCTTTTGTCGTCTTAAATCCTTTATTCCCATGCTCACGCTATTTCAGCTGGTAATTGTCACCAGGTTTGCGTAATGTCCCTCGGTTATAAATTACTAATTCTCACATTAATTTTACCTTCGAGAAAAAGTAAAGATGAATGTTTTCCGACAACCCAAAACAACCGATTTCTCACCAATAATCAAGACCGCATATCCGACCCATTTTCTACTTTGATAAACTTGTGACTGTTTTTCGGCGAGATTTCAAAATTCGAAATACTTTTTCGGTAAAATACAATTTAAGACAGCTATAAGACAGAGAAGCAAATCCCAC
The DNA here is from genome assembly GCA_031216915.1 of Pictodentalium vernedei. Classification (NCBI taxonomy): domain Eukaryota; kingdom Metazoa; phylum Mollusca; class Scaphopoda; order Dentaliida; family Dentaliidae; genus Pictodentalium; species Pictodentalium vernedei. The sequence continues at coordinate 173,191,784 of CM062291.1, read as the reverse complement.
GTGGCACCCAGTGGCGTTGAACACAGATTTTGAAGAAAACCCGGAATTTTCGATGATAATTTGCCTTAATTTTTTTTGTCCCAAAGTATATGTGGCTTTCAACATGCTCTCCGGGATCCACTGGACGAAGCTTTTGTTTCTTTCACAGTTCGTAATATATGAATACAGGGCTCCATGTTTTTTTTTTACCTGGTCAAATTTATATTCTTCGGATAGGTGTGCCTATTCACCCAAATCTGATATATTAGTTATAAACTATGGCTAATCCCGTTGAGTATGATTTTGATTCAATACCACGACCATAATCTGATTGATTAATTGCTGAATTGCTTGATGCGTTTTCAAATAGACATGCCAACTGCTACCTATTCCCAGTTCCTTATTCGACATTCGTTATCAGCCGATTTTATCGGTCGATAACGAATGTCCAATAAGAAGCTGGGAGTAAGTAACGGTTATCTCGTCCCCCATTTTCAAACTGAATGCTGGTCAAAACAGCACGGTGGTGGGTCAAAGATTTTTGATTTGTGGGATGGTAGATCATTAGATTCATGCGGTGTTGAGCGCGAGAGATGATTTCCCGGCTCACCACGGTGGGGTCAGCCTCAGGGGACTTCCTACATTGACCAGGTGCCTCCAAAAACACCTCATTTTTTCTGACCGAAACGAACTCGTCAACCTCATTGCAGTGATGGGACAAAAGATGCGTTTCCGGAGAAAATTTTGCGCTAACCATTGTTGCAATGCGTCGATTATAGAATCCCAAGAATTTACGCTTCTAACAGGCCATTTACCCCGCTATATCCAACATATTTCTTATTAACGTGTAAGTGACAAATGGTGGGGTTGGTGGCTTCTATTAATGTAGGGTTTTATGAGAAGGCAGTCGAGGAAATAAAAATGCAAAACCTTTATTGATGGTGCAAGGCATCGCACTGCATGAGTACGGAGTTGCGTGTGCTTTGCATCAATTGTTTCGATGAGCAATTTTATACCCTCAGTATTCTCTCTACCAAACAAGCTAAATACATACGTCATTAAATATTTCTCTCAGGATATCCTGGATAATATACCATTATTTCAGGATACAGTCTGTTGGTACATTCAAATACTGTTATTTATTTATTGGTGTTTAAGGTCACATATTTCAGTACAATGGCTAATTGAGACCGCAATGTGGAGATGAAGTCAAGTTTCGTCAAGCGCTTATACCCATGTTGCACATTTTAGAGGACTTCCATCCCACGTATCGGTGACTGGGTCCTATTTACCAGTACAACAGAGCTTGTTTAGCACAGTAAACAAGCACTGTTTCACTTCTCGGAGTTCCCAAGGTGGTAAAATACTGTTATTACTTTTAAATTCATTAACGCAAGACCATCTTAGTTGTACCTCACCCGTCCTCTCCAATCTCGCGCCCCAGGAAACAGCAGAGACATCGAGAATATAAAATTGCAAAGCCACTGTTGTGTTCCTGTTGAGGAAGGATCTTTTTAAGATGGCGGTGTGTCAACAAAGAAAAAGATAGGTGTCCACTATAAACCGAAATTCAATGCCTTTCAACTGTATTGTTGGCATTGTATCCATTTTCAATAGTTGGAAATTCGAAGAAATCAATTTCTATCATGTTTTCAATTTTTCTGACTTTTCCGACCCGTCGATTTGAATTTTCAACCCGTGGTCGTAGTTTTTCCGACCGCGATCGGTTGGGGTTACCGGATTTAGTCATTCGCTGTGCTCCGACTCAGTTTCCGGATTCCAACATTTTAATTGACTGACGACTGGAATTTTCCCTTGCAATCACCAGGCTACACAAGGTCTATAGACGGACAGCTATTCAGCCAATACCTACACCTTCCAGCTGACTGGCAGTCAGTTGTTAGGAGTAGGTATTGGCCGAATAGATGTCAGGCTATAGCCCTTGTGTAGCCCAGTCAGTTTAAGGAAAGACTCATGGACCAACGTGGGGAAATGAATTTTTCTCGTGGATAAGAGTTAAGCCAGAGGCCTCAGAATCCATCTCAGGGGTTCCAAAATTTAAAAAAAATCCCCCGAGAAGGACCCCGGACCTCTCTCCATCCAGAGGAAGATGCTCCCACTTGAACTCAACCCAAGACGGGCTTCTGCGCCCCCCCCCCCCCCCACGAAAGTATGTTGTGCTGGAACTCCAGCCCCAGTTAGAAACTGTTACCCATTTTAGAGGACTTCCACTCCAGGCTTTGGTGACCGGGTCCTATTTCACCACTAAAACAGAGCTTGTTTACCACAGTAAACAAACACTGCTTCACTTCTCAGGGTATGCTTAGTTGTCTAGTATGGAAGTATAGGATGGACTGTGTGCGTCTGTTAGTCTAATGTTAGCCCTTGATACCAGCCACTCATGTTATGATTTTCATTACCCCGTGGTTGCTATGGGTAGTATTTAATGCTAGGCCATGCAGTGTTGTTGATTCAAGGATGTCCAGTACGGTAGCATAGTATGGATTTTCTGCAACCTTTTGGCCATTTTTGCCTTGGAGACACCTGCTGGTTGTCCAAAGCTACACAATCTACCACCCTGTTGGTTTTATGCTATTTCTCTACATTCCAATGCTGTAGAAGATCCTTCGTAACTCCTAATTTATCGTCTTTATGACTGCCAGATTATAGACATCTGTATGGACCAGGCTGCACGAATGCAGATATTTGTGGACTACTGGGGGGCCAATCTGAGAGGAACATGGTTTGGAGATTATTGGGACTACTGTGGATTAACCTCAGAAGATAGTGTTTTAGGGACTATTCGGGACCCATTTTTGGGGACTGATGTAAGTGTATTGGGGACTACTCAGGACTTTTGGGGGCTGAAGACAGTGGTGGCTTGAGGACTTTCATGAAGTACTTGAGACTATAGGAAACTAAAGATAGTGGTTAATGGTATAGAAGTTGCTGGTGTAGTGGTTTGTTTAGTCATCGGTCTAGTAATTTTATAAGTTGCTGTAGTAGTTCTAGTGGCTTCCGTTGAGGTTGTTGGTGTCATAGCTGTAGTGGTTGGTTTTGCTGTTTTTAGTGTTGTAGTTGTGGTTGTTGGTGTCTTAGCTCTTTCAGTTGGTGTGGTAAATGGTTTTGTGTTCACAAGTTATATTCAATTGACAGAGTCATTCAATTAACCCTTTACCTATCGAATTGGCCACATCTGCCCGTATAATTTACCAATTCAGCAGAAGACAAAAAATCATTTTTCGAAAAATTTCAACAACGCCATATCACGACACCTCATGGGAACAAGCTCACTGAGCCCCTTCCAATGAGGGGTCACAAGATATGGTTTTGTTGAAATTTTTTTTAAAATTAAAGAAAAATAATATATAAAATAATAAATTTCGATATTGTCTTCATTGAGTAAAGGGTTAAGAGATATCCAATTAAGTGGGTTCCACGGGAGTGTAGTGGCTCAGTTATTAATGGCATTGGACTTCAAACTGAAAGGTCCATGGTTCGATCCCCACCAGGGGTAACTACATTGTGACCTTCGGCAAGGCACTTAATCCTGATTGCCCATTTGGGGGCTTTGGCATAATGCACATCGATGGTGAACTTTAACCAATGCTAACCCTGCTTGTGCGAAGTTGGTATGTTGAGGAGTCTGACATTATTCGCCCCTGCTCAGTGGTTCTCTCTGGTTACTCCAGCCTCCTCAACCTGTAAAAATGTCAGACACACAAGGTGACCCTAGCTTTCAAAGGTGTCTATAAACCCCAATAAAAAAATAAATAAATAAAGTGGGTTCCATTGTATTGGGTTGTTGATTTGAAAAAATAAGCTGTAATTCAATGCTGCAGCACTGCGAAATGAAATTACATTTTATTTTACCTCCAAACTGCATGAGTTATCAGTTAATCAACAAATTATCTATTATTTCAAAACAAAACATACCCGCCACAAGGTCAGTTTTTTGCAATGAGTGAGAGGATAGTGTGTATGGGGGTACCTGTGTGTGGTGGGCGGGTGCTGGAAATTATTTTTCTGTTCATTTGAACTTTAACATACAAAAAAACTATCAATCCTTTGTGACAACTGTAAGTTTTATATAGTAATTTCAATACTTCACAGAGGCTGCATTATTAAGAATATGAATTTTGTGGATTTTTTTACAGATAAATAACAAAACTTTTGAACAGATTGGCTTTTCATACATACAACCTTCAAATTTATGTCCAAAAGGTTACAATATTTCAACAACAAAAATGGACAAGTTTGAGTGTATTGTCATCCTCTCCACTCCACCTAAGATCATCAAACATAGTAATTAACCCTTTACCCAATGCAGACGATATCAAAATTTATTATTTTAAATATAATTTTTTTAATTTTTTCAAAAAATTTCAACAAAACCATATCATGTGACCCCTCATTGGAACGAGCTCAATGAGCTCGTTCCAATGAGGGGTCACATGATATGGTTTTGTTGAAATATTTGGAAAAATTTAATGTTTTCAACTGCTCAATTTGCATATTACGTGGTCAGATGCGAGCGATTCGTCAGGTAAAGGGTTAGCAAACTAAATTATAAATCGTGGGTTCCATGCAGAAATGGGGCTATCTCTATGCTGATAAGAGTATAGATAGCCCCTTTCTGCATGGGCCCCTCAGACCTGGAAATAACTCGCGAACTATCGTTTAGGTTACGTGGAGACTACGTCAATTGTAAAATTCAGAAATGAAATACAGGTTACTATAAAGGAGTACAACATATCTTGAGTAATTGCTAAGCTTGCATGTTTTGCCAGAATGACTTGACAATCTTTCGAGGCTGTCTCCACTCAAAGATTAAGCATTGCATCCACATAAGAAAAAAATTCTGTCAAAATAAATACCAACCCAAGCCTGGAAATAAGCAATCTGTCATTTGCAAAATGAGGTTCCTAGAGGGTGAATTTGTGATTCTATCCCATACAGTGGGCCAATTTATTCTCTGGGTACCACTTTCTGTTTAGACTTGAGACCTTGATTCAGATTGAGGTTCGCAGAGGGTAAATTTAATGATGCTACCCTACTATGCAGGGTAGCTTCACCAAATTCAGCCTCTGGGGACCTCATTCTGTAGATGACAGCCTGCTTATTTCCAGGCTTGCTGCCAGCCACTAATGCACGATCTCACATTGGCGAGATTGTGCATTAGTTTTTGTGTTTTATTTTGGTGGAATTCCTGTTGACACTTTACCTAACATGAAAAGCAGATGACACTTGCAAAAACAATTCTTGAATAACTAATTTTTTTCATTTTTTGTCTCAAAAACATAGGTTATGATCCCTCATTGGAACGAGCTCGTTCCAAAGAGGGGTTATAACCTATGCTTTTGAGACAAAAAATAACGAAAATTAATTGGCGATTTTTGTGAATAGCGCCGGTCGGTTTTGGCCGTTACGTTGGGTGAAGGGTTAAGACTTAAAACAGCATAGCTGCTGAAGTGAAAACAGAGAAAGTGGTGAAGCATCACACCCCCTTTTTCTTTTGGGTTACCACTATATGATATAGCATAACCCAGGTTATGATATAAGTCCTTTATTTCTATGCCTGAACCCTTGATATAAACATATGGATTTATTAGGATGACATTTGGTAAACCAGTAACTATTGGTATTTATTTTTATATGTCTAACATATAAATACAAGACATCCATAATCGGTCAAACTTGTCACAGAAAATGTTAATTTAGAGCAGTGTATCAAATTTTATTAAAATCAGAAATACACCGTTCAAGTTATTTCATAAACAATGAAATTTGAAGCAAAACTCAACAAAGGGCAATGATTAGGCCTAAAAAAGTTAAAAATCTGTTTCTCAGGTCCACCTGCCACATACACTCTTTTTTATAACCACTGCAAACTTAAAAAAATAAAAATTAAATGGTGAATGTCTGATATTTTTTGTCAAGTTAATAAAATTGATAAATTTGTCCCTTGAGTGCATCAAGGCTTTGCAATGCTTTAGCATTGCAAAGCCTTGTTGCACTCAAGGGACAAATTTAGCATTGCAAAGCCTTCAGGCACTCAAAGAATGAAATACACCACCTCCCATGCTGTTCTGTAGATTATGAGGCCTAAAACAAAACAAGCCAAGAAGATGAACTTTTGATGGCAAAGAAGTAATTACAAAAATAAAAAATAAAATGAAAAACCGCCTGTCCACAGGCAATTTCACAAAAAGTGGCCTGAGAAACAGAATATCTACTTTGTTGGGGCCTTATTTTCATTTTCATCTGATAATGAGGCTTACTGTTTTGTCCTAGACATTATAACATTATAAATATAAAGTAATACACCAAAAATAATTTAAATCTAATAATTACTGCTCAAGTTATATTGCACAAACTTTCAGATGGATAGGTCGGCAGAATGACAGATGGAACGATGGAGGGCAGGACAGACAGAAGGAACTCTGTACTCAGGGATGGATCCAGAGCTCATTTGCTACCTGTTACAGGTATGGGTGCCCAAACTCTGGAGACCAAATGTCCCCAAATTCCTGCAGGTAAATTCATTGAACTTTGAAAATCGACCAGTTTGAAGCAATTATTTCCGACATTTAGTAGAAATCTATACACATGCATTTGATAAAAAGCACTTCAAGACATATGCAGTGATCTTATCATCTGTTAAGACATCTCAATTTATTTGGGGACAATATTCCAAGCATTCCTAGATTCGTGCCTGTCTGTACTATAACTCATTCCCTATGCTGTGGTATATGGGGGAGGGGGTATGCCAACCCCCAAATCCCCACAGCTCCCCCCGAAAATCCCAAATTTAGCGATCTGCAAGTCACATTAGCGAATGAAATTCCAGATGACATACCTGGCTTGCTGAAAACTGGGAGTTCTTTCTGTCCTCAAAATGTCTCCTAAAAGTCCAATTTGGGGCTATTTTCCACAATTTCTCCATGGTAGGCCCAGACTTGGGCCACCCACAAAGCAGATTTTGAAAAAAAATCTTTGGTCACACCAATGCTAGAGAGAGTCAGAGACACCACATCCACATATTTCCCCCAAGATTTTAATCATTGGGATATGCCTGCAAAAAGTTCAAAACCGGCAACAGAGAATAGCCCTGACAAAGTAATACCCGGTAGTATAGTGCATTCAGCGCCAGGCAAGGCAATGACTAGTGACAGAATTCATTTCACCCCAGTTTACGACACACCCAGTGTTACTAGTTCCAACAAGTTTAACGAACTGTCCACGTTGAACAGTGAATGCGGAAGTGTCGATTGTTATCAACGGGAAAAACGGGACACTCCCCGACAACTCTTGGCAGATTAAACATAAGCTGAGAGGTTCAGCTCGCGGTCGACTTTTTGAGGTTGGTGGTAATTTACCCGAAGGGACAACACACCTACTGATGGGCGACTCGGTCATTCGAGGCATCGACACAAAGAAACTTGCTTTAAGAGGGAAACAGGTGTATAAAATTGTACAACCAGGACAAACATTTGATGGGTTAACAAATTGGATGGCTTCCGAGCCCGTTCGACCAGAAATTAATGAGGTGACAATCCATATTGGGATAAATTCATGCAAAAATAAAAGGTACACCACTGACTCGACAGTTAATGCTTTATTCAGAATGCTCAGAGATAAACTGCCACGTGCTGTAATATTTGTTTCATCAATTCTTCAGACTGAACATTCAAAGGAAATTGCAGATGTTATTGACAAGACAAATGCCCTTCTACGGTCGCATTGTACGTTAATTGGCGGAACATTTATAGATAACACCAATAGCTTCTTAACGCCGTATGGGTCATTGCGTCATAATCTGTTCCGTGATTTGTACCACCCTAATTACATCGGAACAAAGGTATTAGCAAAGTCCGTAAAATACCCAGGAGGCAATGAAAACAGCCGTTCATACAGACAAACAGGCCACCACACAACTCAATTTCGCTACAGAGATAGTTACAATGAAGCCGAACACAGATTACCAGTGCATGAATCAATTTCAAGTCCAGCAACTAAAGAAATATTTCCGAATAGATATGTTGATAGTAAAGGACCTTATTCTAACTCTGATAGAATTTATCAAAGCTCACATAATCCGAACTATTCGCAGCAGCAACAAAATGCCCGATCCGTTGAGGCAGTTGGCTATATTCAGCAACAATTGGAAAGCATTATACATTTTTTACACTCTTATTAAATATGTTTCGTCCTATACTCAGCTTCAACACACCATTAAGCTCAAATCACCGCGAGTTTGATTTACTCGCTCTGGTGGAAGTTCGAATGCTGTGTTTTGGTTGCGTTGATTGTTTTAATTGTTAGAGATAGTTTCAAGCTCACATTTCTAAGTTTGTTGCGTAGATTTCAAATGTTAGAGATAATTTTAAGCTCATGCCTTAATTATTTCAAATAGGTTTTTATGAGTGATGAAAATGATCTGTTGTAATGCATCACTTGTACCTGCAATGTCTCGAGCTAACGAAGTAATGGACTTAATGTTAACAGTATAACGGATTGATCAAATAAATTAATTTCTACCGATTAAAGGGAATACGAATCTTTTAACAGCACTGAATTGGGCTTGCCATCAGTTCGATCAAGCTCGACGAGCCATAGTGGAGGGGGGGGGGGGGTGCCATAGAGTAAACATTTTCACCCTCATACACCTTGATCTCACATCAAATTGAGCTTTCAGCACGTTTCTGATATGAGATGGAACGCTGTGTTGACTCAGCAAAAGATTTCAATATATAATTGAGAAATAACAATAATTAGTAAATCATGATGTCAGTGGTCATCGGTTTGTTTTATTCGCATAACATGAACAAAATTTGGGATTCAAAAAACTTAAGTTACACTGTATGGAATGCCCAGGGGTTGGTAAACAAAATTCACGAGCCAGATGTTGTTACCATGTTGACACGTAATGATTTCATCACGGTAACGGAGACTTGGCATTCAACTGTGGCAGAAATTGCTATTCCTGGGTTCACGTGCATTGACAGTCCACGGAAAACATCTGACAAAAAGGGAGGGGTGGCTTTTTACTTCCGGGATAAATTTGATCTCTTCTTGAAACACTCATTTTGTGATCATGAGTTCGCATTATGGGTCACATTTGATGGGAATATTGTAAATTCCAACAATGACATCATATTCTGTTCTGTGTATATACCACCGATTAACTCATCAATATGGAGAAAATTGGGTTCTGAGCTTTGTGTTTTTTTTCAGATCTAGCGTCTTCAATGCAGCAGTTCGATGAAAATGATTTTGTTGTGATGGGTGGCGATTTTAATTCACGCACGGGAAGAATAGTAGATCATGTTGCAAATGACAGTGATAATTATGTCCCACTCCCCGATACATATACAATAGATGAATCCTACCAGCGTCGTAATATGGATAAAGCTGTTAATACCTTCGGAAGGAGATTATTAACACTTTGCCAAAATACAAGAATGAGGATTATAAACGGTCGAGTACCAGGTGACAGCCTGGGATCATTTACGAGCTATCAGTATAATGGCGCTAGTGTTGTTGACTACGTGCTCGTATCTGCCAATCATTTATCAAACATTGATTACTTCTGTGTCAGAGACCCGATTCATCACTCTGACCACTGCCAATTGGCGCTGCACTTAAAGCATAAATTCCGTGTGTCTCAAGCTCCATACAAACATACATATATAACACAGAAAGGCAGGTGTCTTTGGACTGAGGAAAGTTCAAACAAAACACGGGAAATGTTAAATGGTCGGGAATTTAAACAGAAAATGCTTCTGTTTAGATTACGGTCATTTGATGCGACCCAAAATGATACTGAGCGGGCGGCGGGGGAGTTTATGGGAATTCTCCAATCAGTTAATACAAGAGCCACCAAATTTGTCAGATTCAAAAAATTTAACAATCGGAAGAAAAATAAATGGTTTGATAGAGAGTGTAAAGATCTTAAGAATAGTACGGTGGATGCTATCGATAAAATGAAAAAATATCCATATGATACACAAATTAGGCAGAAATTTTTCAGGGCAGAGAAAACGTATAAGAAAATTACAAAACAGAAAAGCAAATTGTTTTATAAAAATCTTTCAATGAGGCTAGAGAAACTGCAGACATCTAACCCAAAAGACTATTGGGAGGCGATTAAAGCCCTGCAGCCAAAAAACCCTCATCGTACGATTTAAACCCCGATGATGCAATAGATTTTTTTGATCAGCTTTTCCAAAAACAAATTAACAAGCAACATCTCCCGTCGTTATCACAAAATAGAGTAACAGCTACATATCCGTTAAACAACGATGCTATGACGTCCCAAGAGATACTAAATTCTCTGCGTACTTTGAAAAACAATAAATCCATCGGGGCAGATAATATTTCTAATGAGTTTTTGAAAATTGTTATTCCTGCTGTGATCGATGACGTAACAAAATTGTTTAATCAAGTGTTTCTATCACAACATTATCCTACCAAATGGAGTGAGTCAATATTGACAACACTACATAAGAAAGGGGATAAAAAGGATCCGAACAATTATCGGGCAATTGCTGTCAGTAATTCAATTGGGAAGCTGTTCAATAAACTTATAAATTTTAGAATCAATTTGTATCTTGAGCAAAATGATATTATCAGTCACAATCAATTCGGTTTTAGGGAAAAACATAGTACCGTTGACAGTATGTTTGTTCTTAAGACCGCAATTGTAAGTACAAAAAGAAAAATAAACAGCTGTTTGTAGCCTTCGTCGATTTTAAAAAGGCATTTGACTCTGTTGACAGACACATTTTGTTCAAAAAATTAGCAAGTGTTGGAATAGATGGAAATATGATGAGCATACTTGCATCTATGTACGAAACGAGTAAATATTATGTTAAGACGCCGAAAGGCCTTGGACCACATTGTGTATCGAATATCGGCGTGAGGCAAGGTTGCGTGATCTCTCCGACACTTTTCAAGGTATTTATTGACGACATTTCAACATACCTCGATGAATCGTGTCAGCCAATAACTCTTAATAATGCTTCAATAAGTCACCTCCTCTTTGCTGACGACTTGGTTTTATTGTCCGAAAGTGCAACTGGTCTTCAGAAGTGTTTGAACAACCTCGGGACGTTTTCGTATCAGAACAATCTACGCATTAATACAGCAAAGACGAAGGTCGTAAAATTTTCGAAACGGAAAACACAAAATATCGACTCCTTCCATTATCAAAATGAACCCTTAGAAGTGTGTGATGATTACTGCTATCTTGGCCTATTATTTCATAGGAATGGTCGACTCATCAATGCACAAAATCATCTCAAGGTTAGAGCGCAAAAGGTGCTTTATAAGCTACAACGTGCATTCTCTAAAACATACACACCGCCAGAGAGTGTTTACATTAATTTATTCAACATGTTAATTAAGCCAATATTACTCTATGGATGTGAGATATGGTCTCCCGATCTAACCGCAATGGATAATTCCGCTTGCGAAAATGTACATCTACAATTTTGTAAATCTGTCCTCGGGGTGAATAGGAAGGCCTCAAATCATGCGGTGCGGGCTGAACTTGGTCTCTTCCCATTATATATTTCCGCTACGACTTCAATGCTGAAATATGTCATGAAACTACAGACTGGTTCGGTTAACACCGTACTCAATAATGCTTTTACTGAATCAATCAAGTATGCAGGTACTGATTCTTTACAGAAACGATTAGCTGTGTTGGGGGATCAGTTCCAAGTAGAAACAGAAAATCTGAATTCCCGTGACGTATTCGAAATACGAGACAGATTGAGGGACGAACATATTTCTCAGTTGTACGAGTCTATGCACAACGATAATCGATCTTGTGGCAGAAGTAAACTTCGTACTTATAGGTTATTTAAGAATGAATACACACTCGAGCCGTATCTTAATACACACTAAATCTGTAATCAGTAGGCATCTATTTACTCGGCTACGGATAAGTAATCATTCCTTAGCCATAGAAAAGGGTAGGCACGCACAGCCACCAGTAGCTCTAGAAGACCGAACTTGTTCATTCTGTGACCACAAAGTGATTGAAGACGAACGCCACTTTGTGATGGAATGCCCTAAGTATAATGTCGCACGACAGAAGTTGTGGGGTTTTATACAACATGGGGAGCGAACATTCCTTGGTATGAATAACAATAATAAGTTTCTCTACATCATGGGAAATGCAGATCCTGCCCTTTGCAATGTGATCTGCTGTGCCGTGCGTGAGTTTTTTCTCTTTCGTAAAAATTCGTAAGAAATATTTGTTGTCAGTTTTAAATGATAAATGTAGGCCTAACATTGTCTACTGTATTTGTGCATACTGCCCATGTGGGTGTAATATTGCAATAAATCTATTCTATTCTATTCTATTCTAAAAATACTTGGACCCCCCCCCCCCCCCCCCCCCCCATCAACAATAAAAAAAAAAGATTCCTGTGCTCTCTGTCATTTTGACGTGCCTGTTCCTGTGTCAGGAGAGGGAAAAATTCATTTCTTCCAAAACAAACTTGTTCGTAAAATCTGTTCACATAAGCTGTCTTATAGGCTATGCTTTGGCTGAATTATATGTAACCAAGAATTATAAAAGCAATTCATCCAAAACATATAACTAATGTACAAGGTATTTAGAGTGGTACTCTCTGACTCATATGTAAACCTTAAAGGAGATTATCAAATTATCTATCTTGAGGTTATATCATACCCTCCCTACACTCCCCCAGTAATTTCTAGTTGGGATATTTCAGTCAGGATTAAGTTTAAGATATCAATTCTCTCTTGCTAGTAATCATGTACTTTCTTAACCCTTTACCTAACGAATCGCCCAAATCAGCCCACGTAATATGCAAATTGAGCAGTTGAAAAAATAAAATTTTTCAAAAAATTTCAACAAAACCATATTATGTGACCCCTCATTGGAACGAGCTCATTGAGCTCGTTCCAGTGAGGGGTCACATGATATGTTTTTTTTTAAATTTTTTGAAAAATTTAGAAAAATGATATTTAAAATAATAAATTTTGATATCATCTGCGTTGGGTAAAGGGTTAACTGTTTGAACCCTTTTTTCCTGGAATGGTATCGCCTTTGTGACACTTTCAGTGAGATGGGTCAGTCCAATATCAGTGTACAGGGAGGATAAAAACAATAACTGCAGTCTGCAGCCTTCTGGTTGCAGACTGTAGTTATTATTTTATCATCAATGCCCCATGTACAGACCTCTTATAATTTGACAAAAAATGGGACGAAATTATGCCTTGGACCAAAAAATTGGTCTTACAAGTTCAAAAGGTTAAAAGATTAGATTTGATACTTGGACTTTTTATTTATTTAATCTTATTTTTTACAAGGATTGGCGAACAAGTTATAGAACTTGTATTAACGCCTCTTCTTGGCCCAATGGGGCAGGTGTGTGAGATGACGTTCGTAGTGGCAACTTTGTAGCTTCGCTCTTCTCTAATTCTATGAAGGGATCTTTAGCCTGCACAGAGTGTGTTTCCCTCCACACAGAGGACAGCCTATTTACATCCCCACCTGATAGAACGGTACGCTGTGACAGTATCAACCTCACAACTGATGCTGACAGAGAGTGTTCATGCACCTGAAGAACTTTCCCCAACCGGGGATCGATCATGGGACCTCTGGCATGAGAGACCAGTGCACTTATACACGCAGCCAACACTCTCTTATGTCGTACATAGATTCGGCCATACAACTAGAGCTTGGTAGTACCTAATTTGGGCTGTTGCCCCCCCCCCCCCCCCCCAGCGTGACCAATTTGGAGTTCCAGTGCAGTATGTGTTAACTGAATAAGTGGTTGCATCATGACTACTACATTTATATTTTTATTTATTCACTGATGAATTTCTAAAACGTCTTGAGTTTTTAAAAATGTAATCCTGATTGATGACATTTCACTACATCAAGGCATGCCTTCAACGATGGTATAACTTGATGATGTTGTTGGAATATTTGTTAGTCGGGACTTGAGCACTCACAGTTGGGACAAATCAGGATAACACTGCCCCCCTCCCAATCAGTCATCTTCGCAATGCTCATGATCACAGTCAGATTTACACCCCTCCCGGCCTTCCCAAATCAGTTATTTTTTCAAATAATCAATCCCTCAACAAAGCATGTGTTAACTGAATCAGAAGTTGCGTCAAGACTATAATGTTTATTTTTTTTATTATTCACTGATAAATTTCCAAGTTTTGAGTTTTTTAAATATAATCCTGACTGACTGACATTCCATTTACATCATCAAGGCATGCCTTTGACAATGAAATGTCTTGATGTAGTTGGAATATTTGTCAGTTGGGATTTGAGCCTTCACAGCTGGAACAAATCAGGAATACACTGCACCCCAAAGTGCCCCATACACAGAAATACAGGTAAAAAAATACCCAAACTGTAAAGAAATAATTGAGTAGATATTATCAAGAGAATGTTTCTCCTAGCATTAATTTAAAAAAAACATTTTGGGAAAGGACCCCCAAACCACCTACTTATGGCTTTGCACTTACGGTGCTCACAGGGCCTGTAACACCCATTCTACACACTGCCCCAAAGCCCGTCCTCACTCTTGGTGGCCCTGGGTACAGATGGACATACTTGAAGGAACTTCGTCAAAATGTATTTACTTATCTATGATGGAGACACAGTGATTAGCACATTGGACTTCAAATCAAAAGGTCAACTGTGATCCTCACCCATATCAACTGCATTACATCCTTGGGCAAGACACCGAATCCTGATTGCACAAGGACAGAGCATGGTGGCACTGTGTAGTAAGGATTAATACAGGCAAAACCAGGGGAGAACGGGGTTCACATGCCTCTCCACTTTTTTCCACAGACATGTTGTGTGGTCACACAATGAGTTTTAAATTGATGCATGCAACATGTAACTATACAGACATTCCTGTATTATATTAACCCTTTACCCAATGTAACGGCCAAAACCGGCCAGCGCTATTCTAAAAAATCACCAATTAATTTTCATTATTTTTTCATTTTTTGTCTCAAAAACATAGGTTATGACCCCTCGTTGGATCGAGCTCGTCGAGCTCGTTCCAACGAGGGGTCATAACCTATGTTTTTGAGACAAAAAATGAAAAAAAATAGTTATTCAACAATTATTTTTGCAAGTGTCGTCTGCTTTTCATGTAAGGTAAAGGGTTAATTGCAAATCCAAATAACATTTGGAGAATGAATCCCACTTTCCGTCTCTTCGGTCCATTTCTTCCGCTTCAATCCTCTTCCAACCAAAGGCAGGCCATCGGGTTGGAAGAGGATTGAAGTAGAAGAAACGGATAGGGTAGTGACCACACTGCAGTGGGCTCATCTAAACAAAAGTCTATAGTGTTTTATGGTACGTTCACTGATATATGATTTTAACAGTGGGCCGAACCATGGTGGCTTTGACAATTTGTGCCCCTCCACCTTTATCATGCCTCCGCCACCTCTGAGCACAGCAACAATAAACTTGTCTTCAACCAATTCTAATCTTGCTTACACAGTACAGCTACAATGGATTGGTCATAATTCACGCGTGGGCAGTGATGTCCATGCACGCATTTACCAGGTCATAAAAATCATCATCATCAAAATTTCAATTATTGAAGCACCGGGTTGTACACGGTGATGATTATTCCTATAATATGTGTTTGGAATTTAATATTGTGTCTGTGGAAATACAGTAGAATCCTCTTAATTGAATATCCATTTTGCCAGTGAAAATTATTCAATTAACAGGAGTATACAATTAACAGCGATTTGGTCAGTTTCCTGTATTCTGGAGGTAAACTGAGCATTTATTCTATTATATCTTGTTTGACAGAGCTCATAGAGCTCTGTCAAACAAGATATGATAGAATAAATTCCTGTACTGGATGTAGTGAGGTCAAAAAGGTTGATAAATTAGGGGAATTTGGTGTGTGTCACAGTAATTGTTTCAACATATTACAAAAATTTATATACAATTAACAGGAGTTTACTCTACAACCCATATGCAATTAACAGAGCAAATTTGTACTGAATGTATGGTAAATGGTTTTGTGTTTGAAAATTATATTCAATTAACAGGGATATACAATTAAGAGATATCCAATTAAGTGGGCTCCACTGTATTGCCTACCCGTGGAAAGTGATCAGTCCATGGCATTCATACTGTATCAGTATAGCAAGTTGGAGAGTTTGACAATTACATTCAGCTCTACAATAGTTCAGTCTGGAAACTCCAGCTTTCTCCATCCATAAAAATCTCTGACATGAGTGACCCTCGGCTGTTGTTTCAAGTTTATTTGCTTTACAAGGATTGGCAAGCAAGTTACACAACTTATATACAGTATTACACTCCATACAGGCTAAAGATCCTTTTGTAGCATTTGAGAAGAGAGAGGCCACAAAGTTACTGCTACAAAGGTTATCCCACATACCTGTGCAATTGGGCCAAGGAGTAGCATTAATATAAATTGTATAACTTGCTCGCTGATCCTTGTAGTACAAATAAGCTTTAAAAAAATGTCTGGCTATTAAAAGTGTCAATGATCCCCAATAAATAAACTAATCTCGGGTGTTTATATACATACCATTTAACCCTTTACCTATCATGAAAAGCAGACGACACTTGCAAAAACAAATATTGAATAACTAATTTTTTTCATTTTTTGTCTCAAAAATATAGGTTATGGCCCCTCGTTGGAACGAGCTCAATGAGCTCGTTCCAACGGGGGTCATAACCTATGTTTTTGAGACAATAAATGAAAAAATACTGAAAATTAATTGGCGATTTTTTAGAATAGTGCTGGCCGGTTTTGGCCGTTACGTTGGCTAAAGGGTTAACAATATCAGACACTGATTCTTCAGAATCTCTCTCATTGTATTGTCAGGTCATGTCTCTGTTTCCAATAGATCTCATAGCCATTCTCTGTTTTTCTACTGTATTTCATCTTCAGTTGTTTGTGGGAGTTTACTGACAATAGTATAACTACTCACACATTTAATTATTTTAGAAGTGCATGGGCATCATACTACCACAATATCTCCCAGTAAGAGGACAATCTCAGGATCAAGTCACATGGAATTCTTCATTGATCAGAAATATACCTACAATATAACAATATGTAGATAAATTTAATTAACCCTTTAAAAATGAATTGGCTATATTCATCCGAGCAATTTACAAATAGAGCAGCCAAAAAAAATTATTTTTAAAAAAATTTCCATGAAACCACATCAAGTGACCCCCTAAATGAGCTCATTTCAATAAGGGGTCACATGATATGGTTCTGTTGAAAATTTTTGAAAAAATTTAAAAAACAGTAATTAAAATAATAAATTTTGATATCCTGTGCAGTGGGTAATGGGTTAAGTGCATGAAGATAACAAATGCTTTGCACCAAACCCTTGGTGAATCTTTTAGAATATGCAAGTCCCTTTCTTATATACAGGCCTACACAAATTCAGAAAATCAAGAAAAAAGTCACCTTACATTTTTGCACAACTCATTTTTTCAGGTAACTAAGGTAAAAATAATACTTGAGGCCTAAAAAAGTTAAAAAATCTGTTTCTCAGGCCCTCCCGCATGGTCCTTTTGACTGCCGCATGCTCTCTTTTTATAACAAATGCAAACTTAATGAAATAAAAATTAAATGGTTTATATCTGATATTTTACACAACTTAATATTAATAAAATTGATAAATTTGCCCCTTGAGTGCAAAAAGGCATTGCAAAGCCTTCTTGCACTCAAGGGATGAAATACACCACCACCCATGCTATTCTGTAGATTATGAAGCCAAAAACATAAAACAAACCAAGAACATGAACTTTTGATGGTAAAGAAATAATTACAAAAATAACAAGAGGTGCGCATCGGAGATGAAGGCGTCAAGTTGTGGCAACTTTCTTCATGCACTCTCTATTGAAAATCAAAAATGTCAACATGCTGAGCTCAAAATTCAGACTCGGCCAGTTTTCAAACTCACTTGAGATATTATTACAAAAGACTTATATGGCAAATATTAGTAAAATTGGAGAATGTTTGTTCAAGTTATTGCACGAATGAGATGAAAATTTGTAAAAATTGACGAATTAAGGCCAATAACTCTGTAACAAAATATTGGGCCAGACCAGTTTTCGAACTCGCTTGAGATATTATTGGAAAAGACCTGTATGGCAAATATTAGTCAAATCGGAGAATGTTTGTTCTAGTTATTGCACTAACAGTGGAGGACGCTCAGATGCCTGCCCAACTGCCCAATGCACACCGACCATCGCCAAACCATAGGTCTCGGTTGTTAACACAATTCAACCAAAAATTAAAATAAACAAGAGGCCCCAGGGGGCCTGAGGGCGCTCACCTGACATGGTAGCCTAAATATCAACCCAGAGAATTGATTTCCACAAGTTGCATCTGCTCCTCCTAAGAAAAGCTGAAACCAAATATCCAAATATTCTGACCAGTGGATCTAAAAAACAGATTTTTAAAGAATATTCCTCATACTGAACTAAGTCATAATTCGGGCTCCCACAGGGAGCCCATATATGAACCCAGGGACTTGGCTTTAACAAACCTGAATCTCACACCCCTAAGGATTCTGCACACCAAATATCAAAACATTCCGACTGCTGGATCTGAAGAAGAAGATTTTTAAAGAAAATTCCTCATTTTGAACCAAGTTACAATTCGAGCTCCCACAATCAGCCCAAATATGGACCTAGGGACATGGCTTGAACAAACTTGAATCTTACACCCCTAAGGATGCTGCATAAAAAATATCAAAAGCATTCATCTGCTGGATCTGAAGATTTTTAAAGAAAATTCCTCATTTTGAACTAAGTTGTCATTCAGGCTCCCATAGTGAGCCCAAATATAAACCAAGGGACTTGGCTTGAACAAACTTGAATCTCAGCCCCCAAGGTTGCTCCATGCCAAATATCAAAACATTCCAACTGCTGAATCTGAAGAAGAAGATTTTTAAAGAAAAATTCCTCATATTGACTAAGTTATAATTTGGGCTATATGGACCCATGGACTTGGCTTTAACACACTTGAATCCCCCCCCCCCCCCCCCCCCCCCCCCCCCCCCAAGGATGCTACTCACCACATATCAAACCATTCGGACTGCTGGATCTGAAAAAGAAGATTTTTTAAGAAAATTCCTCATTTCGAACAAAGTTACAATTCAAGCTCCCACAGTGAGCCCAAATATGGACCTAGGGACATGGCTTGAACAAACTTGAATCTCACCCCCCTAAGGATGCTGCATACCAAATATCACAAGATTCTGCCTGCTGGATCTTGAGACGAAGATTTTCAAAGAAATTTACCTGAAATGCACTAAGTTCGAATTTGGGCTTCTATCGTGAGCCCAAATATGAATCCAGGTGGCTGATTTGAACAAACTGGAATCAGATCCACCCCACAATGTTGCATACCAAATATCAAAAGATTCTGCCTGCAGGATCTGGAGAAGAAGATTTTTGAAGAAATTTGCCTGAAATGCACTAAGTTCAAATTCGAGCTTCTATAGTGAGCCCAAATATGAATCTAGGGAGCCGATTTGAACAAAATAGAATCAGATCCACCCCACAATGTTGCATACCAAATATCAAAAGATTCTGCCTGCTGGATCTGGAGGAGAAATTTTTTTAAGAAATTTGCCTGAAAAGCATTAAGTTCAAATTTGGGCTCCTATACTGAGCCCACATATAAACCCAGGGAGCCGATTTGAACAAACTTGAATCAGATCCACCCCACAATGTTGCATACCAAATATCAAAAGATTCTGCCTGCTGGATCTGGAGAAGAAAATTTTTTAAGAAATTTGCCTGAAAAGCATTAAGTTCAAATTTGGGCTCCTATACTGAGCCCACATATAAACCCAGGGAGCCGATTTGAACAAACTTGAATCAGATCCACCCCACAATGTTGCATACCCAATATCAAAAGATTCTGCCTGCTGGATCTTGAGAAGAAGATTTTCAAAGAAATTTGCCTGAAATGCACTAAGTTCAAATTTGGGCTCCTATACTGAGCCCAAATATAAACCCAGGGGGCCGATTTGAACAAGCTTGAATCAGATCCACCCCACAATGTTGCAAACCAAATATCAAAAGATTCTGCCTGCTGGATCTGGAGAAGAAGATTTTCAAAGAAATTTGCCTGAAATGCAGTAAGTTCAAATTTGGGCTCCTATACTGAGCCCAAATATAAACCCAGGGGGCCGACTTGAACAAACTTGAATCAGATCCACCCCACAATGTTGCATACCACATATCAAAAGATTCTGCCTGCTGGATCTGGAGAAGAAGATTTTTTAAGAAATTTGCCTGAAATGCACTAAGTTCGAAATCAGGCTCCTATACTGAGCCCAAATATGAACCCAGGGGGCCGATTTGAACAAACTTGAATCAGATCCACCCTCCAATGTTGGATACCAAATATCAAAAGATTCTGCCTGCTGGATCTGGAGAAGAAGATTTTTTAATGTTTTTCCCATTGCCTACAGTGTTAAAAAGTGCTGACTCAGCACTTTTTCAAAGTCCCGAAACTGTACCCTATGATAAAACCGATGGCAATTTTTTTTTACCAATTCTTTCTGTTGGTCCTAAGGAAGCTTCACACCAAATAAAAATTCTCGGTGCCGTGCAGTTTTGGAGATATGGGCATTTTAATTTTTTTCTATTTTTAGCTCCTGCGGTTCCCATGGGGCTACGGGGAAAAAAAAATCAGCATAAATTAGGTACTTATGACCCAATAAGCCCTCACATAAAATTTGGTTCAAATCAGCCTCTCGGTTTGGAAAATAGAAATTTCGAGTGGGGCCAAAAATTTTGCCCCTCCCATAACGACGCCAAGTATAGCCCCACAAACTTTTCTTGAACAAATCTGAGTCTACACCTCAAAAGGAAGCTGCACACCAAAGATCAAGTCTCTGCTACTGCTGGTTCATGAGAAGAAGATTTTTTAAGATTTCAGCACACTTTTTGGGTGTGGCCCTACCCACAAGCGGGGCAACTTGATTTGAACAAAATCAAATTGCGATGTCATAACAAACTATTATCTCAAATATCAATTAAATTGGTTCAGCAGTTTGGGAGGAGAAGACACAAACACCATGTTCACGGACGACGGACGACGGACGGTGAGTGATCACTATAGCTCTCCTGACTGAAAGTCAGGTGAGCTAAAAAATACCAGTCCACATGCAATTTTACAAAAAAAATGGACTGAGAAACAGATGATCTACTTTTGTCCAAAGTGATATGTTCAGCATTGTTCATGTAAACTTGAGAAGAGAAACCAAGAGTGTTGCAGCAATTTCCTCAGTTTTGTTCACTAAGTCGATTTATTTATTTATTTATTTATTTATTTATTTATTTATTGGTGTTTAAGGTCACATATTTTGGTACAGTGGCTAATTGTGACTGAAACATGGATATAAAGTAAAGTCCAGTCAATTGTGTTGCCCATTTCAGAGGACTTTACCACTTCACGTCCTTGAGGTTCCCACAGGAATACTAAGCCAATATGATGTGTTGTGTAACAGCACTGTTTGCAAGTGTTGCCAGCCTTTTGTGTTAGGTAAAGGGTTATTCAAGACAACTTTGCCTGAAGAAAATTAAATTTTGTTAATAAATCACAAAACCATGCAAACATGTGATATTGGAACCAGCTCAATGAGCCAGATCCAATGACACGCATAGCATAAATTCGATTCAGATAGTTACCATTTAGCTGATTAACCCTTTATCCAACGAAACAACCAAAACCGGCCGGCGCTATTCACAAAAATGAGTTTTTATTATTTTTTCATTTTTTGTCTCAAAAACACAGGTTATGACCCCTCTTTGGAACGAGCTCATTGAGCTCGTTCCAAAGAAGGGTCATAACCTATGTTTTTGAGACAAAAATGAAAAAACTTTAGTAATTCAAGAATTTTGTTTGCAAGTGTTGTCAGCTTTTTATGTTAGGTAAAGGGTTAATAAATTTCAAGATTATTGTTATATTTGAGTAATTGAAAAATATTGTTAAAATAGGGGGTGACATCTTCTGTCAGGGAGATTTTTCATGCAGGGTTTGTGTGTCTGAGTGATCTTTTGTCTGGGTACCTTATTAAAATCAAGAGGATCTTTTATCTCAGGGATCTTTTTCAAGGCAACTTTTGTGCAGGGAACTTTTTTCTGGGGGATTTTCATCTGGATCGTGGTTATTTGATCTACAAGTGAGTGAGGCTGAGAAGATTGTTTGATACATGTCAGAAATAAATAGAGCTATTCCTGGAAATCAAAACACAGAAGATATTTTTGGGTATGTATATAGTACAGCCACCGTTGACTACGGTAGTCATAATCCTCCCGTGGGCAGTGATATCCATGCATGCATTTAGCAGGTAATAAAAAGCATCATCAGCAAAACTTTTATTGATTTTTTCTATAATTAGTGTTTGGAATCTAATGTTATTGCATCCGTGGAAATATTGCACACCCATGGAAAGTGACCAGTCCACGGCAGCCATACTGTGCGTAGAAAGAGAGGATTTCCAGTCTGGACATTTCCATCTGGATTGGGGTCATACATTGATATCAATTTGCTCTTGCTAGTAATCATGTACTTTCTTACCATACTAGGTTTGGTACTAGGACTTGTGTTACACACACTGTTGGTCATACAAATGTAGGTCTGTGGAAACTGATTTAGCCGGTTTGGGACCCAGCACAACCAATTTGGAGAACTGTTACAGCACCAGGCATGTCAACAGGTACCTATATCAGTACCATTACTGCCAGTTCCCCCATGCTGCAACTGGTACCAGTACTGAAGCTTTTGTCCTACTGGTACAGGGACAAAATTATTTTATGGGAAAATTCCTAAGTGAACAAGGGTAAATGGGTTGGTAATCGTATATGGCACACTTGCCCAACATACTTTCAACTTATTTGTAAATGAACGTATCAAAACACTCTAAAGGGGCTTTTTCTGTTTTCATCCTGAATTCCTGACCGATAGGGATGACCATTTTGACTTTTCAAACATGACATCAAAGACAATGAAAGTACCATCATAGGCTACTTCGAATAAATTATTCTGCTGAAACATCAAAGTAATCATAAAACACGATCTTCATGCTTTATAATTAATTTAATGTTGCCGCAGAATAATTGGTATGATGCCATGTTTGTCTTGCGATCTTGGGGACTTGGCCAGTTTAAATGTGAATTTCTCCCATTTGTTTGCAATAAATCACCCAATTGTTTTGTCCTGGTACCGGTACCAGTTTCGGAGGGACAAGTCCAATGTCATAACTACTGATCGAGACACCGCGCTCCCTACACACTAAAGATATCATTCTGCAGAATCAATAAGAAATTCACATTAATAACTCTCCAAGATGTATATGCAAGTTTTCTAACACTAAGTTATATAGAGCTTGAATTGTTTTGGAATCAATGATCAGGTGGTTGGACAGATGGATGGACATGATGGTCATGACACATAAAGCTGTACCAAGTTTCAATAGTGGGTGACAAAAAATGCACTTTATGAAACAAAAAAATGCTGAAGATCCAATTTTCTAGATCTCTTTTTGACCACACTGATTAAATTTTTCAAGAACCTTCCATGATTTTTTTTAAAAAGTCCAATTTTCAAGCACTTCCAAGGGCAGAGAATTTCAAGTTTAGAATTCAAGATCTTTGGGGTACTTTCAACGATCAGCAAAGACACAGATTCACCTACTCTGTTTAGCCTTCTCCACACTTATGTCAAAATATCAAAATTTTAACCTACAAATTTCACCCATAATGCATCTAGAAATTTACCCACTTCAGTGTTGTTTGACAGAGCTCGGTGAGCTCTGTCTCACAAGACTGAATTACTTAAATTTGCATTATGGGAATACATGTAATATGCTGTCTGAAATTTCAGTATTTTGATATCAGGGTGCAGAAGGTTAAATAGGAAGAAAGGCTCACATAGAATTAACAGGGTTCTTACACTTCAGAGGAAAAAAAGGAACTTTCATGGATTTTTTAGGGAGTTTTCAGGTACTTTAAGGGACCTTTGTCATTTTTTTTTCTTGTATCTGATGAGGAGCATGGTGGCTCAGAGTTACTTATTTATTTATTTACTGGTGTTTAAGTTCACATATTTCTGCACAATAGCTAATCATGGCCATGACGGTTTTATAAGTGGAGGAAGCTGGAGTACCTGGAAAGAACCACTGAACAATGGAAAGCAACTGTCAGCTCCCCAACATACTAACTATACACAAGCAGGGTTAGCATTGGTTGAAGACAAGTGCACCATCAACGTGCAGTATGCGTTAATACACAATGCCAAAGTGCCCCCTCCTGGGCAGTGGGGTGAAGTGTCTTGCCCAAGGACACAACACTGTTGCAGCAGGTGGGATTCGAACCGAGGATCTCTCGGCTTGCAGCCTGCACCTCTACCTACTGAGTCGCCACGCCCCCTGGTGGCTCAGAAGTTAGCATATGCAGCGTATTAGACTTCAGATAGACAGGTTGACAGTTTCATCCCTGCTTGCATCATCTGCATTCTGTCGTAGTGCAAGCCACAAAATCCTCATTGTCCAAGTGTGGATGACACAGGGTACTCAGGTGTACAGCACAGTGACAGTACACTGTCTTCAACCAATTCTAACGCTGCTTGTTCTCAAGATAATAAGTTGGAAAGTCTGACAGTTATTTGCTGTGGATCACTCTGGGTACAGCCTTCTCCACACGTAAAACTGTTGGACATGAAATGACCCTGGCTGTTAATAGTATCATTAAACTCCAGTATTCAAACAAAAAATGCTTATATATATCATTTAGGCCTAAAAAGTTAAAAATCTGTTTCTCAGACCCTCCCACATGGTCCTTTTGGCTGCCCCATGCTTGATTTTTATAACCGATGCAAACTTAAAAAAAAACAAAAATTAAATGGTTTATGTCAGATATTTTACCCAAGCTAATAAAATTTATAAATTTGTCCCTTTGTGCAACAAGGTTTTGCCATGCTTTAGCATTACAAAGCCTTCTTGCACTCATGGGACTAAATACACCACTACCCATGCTATTCTGTAGATTATGAGGCCTAAAACCTAAACAAACCAAGAACATGAACTTTTGATGGCAAAGGAATAATTACAAAAATAAAATATAAAATAAAAACCTGTCCGCCCACATTCAATTTTACAAAAAATGGCCCGAGAAACAGAAGATCTACTTTCTAGGGCCTTAAAAATTCTTGTTCATGTGTTTCAAACCAATAATATACCTTCACCAGACACTGATCCTTCAGATCTCTGTCATTGCACTGTAAGGTTAGGTCTCTGTTTCCAAAAAACCTCATAGGAATTCTCTGTTTTTCTTCTCAATTCATTTTCAGTTGTTTATTGGAGTGTAATGACAGTAATATACCTACTCACATGTCTACTTGTTTTTTAAACATATGGGCATCATAATACCACCATATCTCCCAGTTACATAAGGAATTCTTCAATGATCAAGAAGTTTCTGCAAGAACAAATGTATAGATAAATTTAAGCACACGAAGACAACAAACCTTTTACTCCAACCCATTGGTTAATCTGTTAGAAAATGCAAACAAACATCCTTTCCTAAAAACAGGCCCCTTAGAAATTAACTCTTAACCCACTGGATATTTTTAAAGTAGTTTTCATCAAATTTAGTCATGGCTGCTATTAAGCAGCCATGACTAGATTTAATGGAACAATCATGAAAATTTGATTCAAGAAATCATTGGTAAAAAAGTCTATACAACTTACAAGGGAAAATATGGTTAAATATCCTCAAATTTGACTTATATTAAATGGCAAGAGATTTCCAGTCCTGGTTGAGAATATATGCTGGCAGCATGCAAGGAATTAAGGCAACCCTAAAAGAAGTTATGTTCACTTTTTTGCATATCCCTTTATTTAGTTAAGTCTTTCTTTCAAATTTTTTTAGGCATGAGAAAATTAAAAATAATACTTAAAACAAACTATTAATTGAAAATAGAACATGTTTTGTTTTCATTTTTGGAATTCACTAAATAAAACCTTTCCATAATCCACTTCAATGAGGGGAAGCACGGTGGCTCAGTGTTTACGGCATTGGACTTCAGACCAAAAGGTCCACTGTTCAATGTAACTGCATTGTGTTCTTGTTCTTAATCCCGATTGCCCATGTGGGGGGGGGGGGGGGGGGGGGGGGGGGGGGGGGGGCATGATGGAATTGTGATCTAAGTCATACTGCACGTCGATTGTGCCCTTGTGTTCAACCAATGCTCACCCTGCTTGTGCAGAGTTAGTATGTTGGGGAGTTTGACAGTTGCTTGCCACTGCTCAGTGGTTCCATCTGGTTTCTCAGGCTTCCTCCCCCTTAAAACTGTTTGACATGAGGTGACCCTAGCTGTCTGAAGGGTTATTAAACCCCAATTAAAAAAAAAAAAATCCAAGTGGGGTCATAAGCTGAGTTTAAATGTATTTTGAGAATATAACTGGCTGGTTTTGGCCATTATATTGGGTAAAGAGTAGCTATAGGGGATAGGGATCTCAAATTGAATCATGTCTCTGATATCAATATTGAATCGAATCCCAAACTGAATCTTAAAAGACAAGTTATTTCATATTGCACCAAACAGAAGCTACAAAACACTGTGATGATCCTCACATGATTGAGTGAACACCTTAACCCTTTACCAAACGTGAAAAGCAGACGACACTTCCAACAAAATTACTGAATAACTAATTTGTTTCATTTTTTGCAACAAAAACATAGCGTATGGCCCCCTCTTTGAAATGACCTCATTGAGCCCATTCAAATGAGGGGTCATAAGCTATGTTTTCGAGGCAAAAAATGAAAAAAATAATAAAAATTCAATGGCATTTTTTGTGAATTAAGCGCTGGCCACTTTTGACATTATGTTGGTTGAAGGGTTATACCCCAATAAATAAATATTCTCTGTAGCACCATCACTGAAACAGCTGTTATCCATAGTTTTAGTTTTTGAAGGCTTAACTTATTACTATTCTCGTTCTTAAGAACAGTGAAAATAACAAGTTAAGCCTTCAAAAACTAAAATTATGGATAATGTTCTGTGCAAAATTCACAACTCACCTGAGAATTAAACATTGTCAACATTACTCAATTAAATAGGAATTGAGCCAACATGAATGAATTTTGTAATGACAATTTTATCCAATTTTTGTTGGAAATGTAACAAAAATCTAATCTTGAGACTGATTCAGGATCGATCTCGAAGCAGACGCAAGGTATCGATATCGTATCGAATCTCGATTATTCACAATAATAGATGAGCTTTACACTAAGGCTGTATAGTGCACAGGGTTAGTTATATATAAACATTTTTTATAACCAGAAAGTATGCCTAACCCTATGTAGTGCCTAGGATTATTCACACTTTCTGGTTATAAAAAAATGATAACTTCTATATCACTCTCTACATGAAAATATATACTGACTAAGTCTGTAAACATACACAGGGTTAGTTAGTAATGTTACATTTGGTGCCAAATTCAAGAAACTAATGGAAATACTTATACAGTGGAGCCCACTTAATTGGATATCTCTTAACTGAATAACCCCGTTAACTGAATATAATTTCACAACACAAACCCATTTACCACACCTTCAGTACAAATTTGACCTGTTAATTGAATACAGGTAAAAGAGTGAACTCCTGTTAATTGAATAAAAAATCTTGTAACCTGTCTAGAAATTACCCTGACTCTCTCCCCAGTTTTCCTTTATTTATAGACCTATTTGGCCTCAATAATCCAATACAGGCATGTAATCTATTATATTTTGTTTGACAGAGCTCATGGAGCTCTGTCACACAGGATATAATAGAATAGATGCTAAGTTTATCTCTAAAATACATAAATATTTTTAAAGTGAATTTCAAAAATGAAAACATATTCTATTTTAGATTAATACCTTGTTTTAAGTGATATGTTCAGCACTGTTCATAGAAAAGATGAGTAGAGAAACCAAGAATATTACAGCTGTTTGATGACTTATGTTCATTGAGAAGGTATGTTGTGTTGTAATACACTCATGGAGCCCTTTCCACCAGTGTACTGCATCACATTAATTCTGGTCAAAGTTTTTGCATCATCAAATTCCTAGATCTGGGAGAGCTAATACATACCGATGGTAATTTTATCAAACTTTCTTGCTCGGATGCCCTAAGTTTTATGAGCAAACAAATAGGCCAACAAAACAACTGTTCACCCCATTTGTACATTCAGGTCTATTTATATCAAAGTTCAAGTTTTCAAAGCTGTAACAAAAAATCCCAAACACCAATGTTCACACTGGCCCGAAATTTTGTTGGTACCAAGTGAAATTTTTTTTGCCAATTGTTTTTTTTTCTGTGTCAAATTAAAGATTTTAGTGCCAAATGGAATCTCACTGAGAATGAGAGAACAAATTAAATAAATAAATAAATAAATAAATAAATAAATAAATAAATAAAGTAAAATTCTATAATTAACATTTACAAAATAATTTGATGATTACTATTTACTCACTGCTTATTCACTCCAAGTAAACAAGTCGCAAGTAATTTATTATCTTCCAGAAAGATTATACAGTGGAGCCCACTTAATTGAATATCTGTTAATTGTATATCCCTGTTAAATGAATATAAATTCCAAACATAAAAACCATTTCCCATACCTCCAGTACAAATTTGACCTGTTAATTGAATATAGGTTATAGAGTAAACTCCTATTAATTGAGTAAATAATCTTGAAACCTGTCGAGAAATTACCCTGACTCTCCCCAGCTTTTATTTGTTGATAAACCTATTTGGCATCAATACATCCAATACAGACATTTAATCTATTATATCTTGTTTGACAGAGCTCATGGAGCTCTGTCAAACAAGATATAGTAGAATAAATGCTAAGTTTATCTCTAGAATACAGGAAAGTGACACAATTCCTGTTAATTGAATATTCCTGTTAATTGAATAATTTCTATTGACAAGTTGGCTATTCAATTAACAGGATTCCACTGTACAAAAATTAAGCAAGATAAAAAAGATTAGCAACAAAGAAATGTTTTGATAAGAATCAGACTAAATGGATAAACTGTTAATTCAGTTAACCCACAACATAAAGCCATGATTGAAGGGCTTATGCCTATAGGTTACAGGGCAGATATGAATTTTGTCCCACCTGTGTCGTAAGACAGCATTTTTTATCAAAAACAATGAACTGAAATAATAAACCACAAAGCTTTTGAGACTAGGCCCCTGCATATACTCAAATGTGATCAAATCGAATACCAAATCGAATACTGCTCACTATTCACGAATCGTATTGAATATGAAATTGAATTTATTAGAATGGTTACTGGTAGCACTACCAGGAAAAAAATATTGTGTTGTGTTGGACTGTACTCCCAATTCCATGTGCCGGCGATGGATATATCCATCGCCGTCACATGAAATAGGAAGTACAAGGGATGGATAAATTAGTCGCCGGCACTGAATGTTTAGTTGTGTGAGATGGAAGCCATTTTTAAGCTAATGTGCACCTATTTTTAAGACACACTTTCCTGCCACCGATATCCGGTGCATTCTGACAGAGAGAAAGATTGCAATGATAATCAGAGATATTCAATAGATATTCGGACTCAGATTGCCGAATCGAATTCGAATCAAAATACTGCTGTCAAATCAAATATCATTTCAAATACCAAATATTCGCAGGGCCCTATTTGAGACCTAGCCAAAGTACATTTTTGTGCCAAATATTGGTGCTAAATGCTGTCTTTTTGGTTTCAAACAAATTTTTAGAGCAACTGGCACCGGCAGTGTAAACACTGCCAAATACTCTTGCAATGGTAATGCCCTATCCATAGTTCAGAGAAGGAAGTGACAGCATGAGACACTCTCTACAGTTCAAAAATACATTCGTCAATCATCTACAACAAAGATGCGTAATGAAGGCCACAAATGAATACAGTTGAACCCTGTTAATTGAATACCCACTTTGGCAATGAAAATTATTCAATTAACATGAGTATTCAATTAACAGGGATTGTGTCACTTTTCTGTATTCTAGAGATAAAACTTACCATTTATTCTATTATATCCTGTTTGACAGAGCTCCATGAGCTCTGTAAAAAAAGATATAATAGATTAAATGCCTGTATTGGATGTACTGATGCCAAATAGGTCTATAAACAAAGGAAAACTGAGGTGAGTCAGGGTAATTTCTCAACAGGTTATTAGATTTTTTATTCAATTAACAGGAGTTTACTCTATAACCTATATTCAATTAACAGGTCAAATTTGTACTGGAGTTATGCTAACTGGTTTTGAGTTGGGAAATTATATTCAATTAACAGGGTTATTCAGTTAAGAGATATCCAGTTAAGTGGGCTCCACTGTATATAAAAACACAACATCTTTCAGTTGATGAATCATGTTAATCTGATTAGCTCTAGACATGAGAATTGTGATAAATTTTTTTTAGATTTTTAATATTCATTTTCTTCAATAATAACTTCTCAATTAAAATAGCATAAACCTTTTTCAATTAGGAGTCAAAAGATAAGTTTAGAGACAAAAAAATGAAATGTTTTTGAAGAAAAATATCATGAGAGTGTTTTGGATTAAAAACTGAGTAAATACAAATTTTTTAAGTTCTTCAGAACATCATCTGTACTTGCAGTGGATGCCACTTATTTGGATGTTTCCTAAAAGTAATCACTAATCAGAGCTTAAAATTCATGCACAACTCAGAATCGATTCTCGCAAATAATTCTCACAAAGAAAACAATGAGAATCAACTTTGATTCTCGCAAATGTTCATTTGATTCTTCTCATAGATTCTGAAAGTGTCCTTAAAGGCCTAGAAAATTCTCCTTGTCTTTTGCCCCCTCATAATAAGGTAACCCTGTACCTTAGAAGTAGCATCTAGTAAAGTCTTGGTTGCCTGTAAAGGAAGCCAAGACTTCACTTGAAACCACTACAAAGATACTGTAACCACCACCAGAAAGATCACCCAAATCCTGAATGTGAGAATATGTGTTCCACATGTACATGTACGTGTAAGACAGGAAACTCACCAAACAGGGCACTATGCCCTTAACCCTTCACCCAACGTAACGGCCAAAACCGGCCAGCGCTATTCATAAAAAATCACCATCCAATTTTCATTATTTGTTTCACTTTTTGTCTCAAAAACATAGCTTATGACACCTCATTAGAACGAGCTTGCTGAGCTCGTTCCAATGAGGGGTCATAAACTAAGTTTTTGAATCAAAAAATGAAAAAAATTAGTTATTCAAGAATTTTATTTGCAAGTGCTGTCTGCCTTTCATGGTAGGTAAAGTGTTAAGGGTTCAAATTCTAGCCAATATATAAATACGAGGTTTGGTTTTAACTCACAAAGGTATGAGCATTCTCATATTCTAAATTATGTATGAACTGAAAATTGTTTCTCATGGCAGGAGATTAATTGCAAGAATCAAAACCAATTCTCGTGAATTGGGACATCTCGTGAATTGGGACAGACTTTAAGGCCTGCTAATTGAATAACCCTCTTAATGACACTTAACTTCCAAACCCTGAAACATTTACCACATCTTCAGTACCTTTAACAAAATATCTTGTGTCAATCAAGAATTACTTCAACAGCCAATGAATTCTCAATGTGGATAAACCTAACAGCCTCAGTGTAACCAATATAAGCATTTAATCTATTACATCTTATTTAACAGAGCTCCATGAACAACTGTCAAACAAGATATAATAGAATAAATGTGCCAGTTATTGCAATCGTACAGAAAAATAACAAAATTCTTGTTAACCCTTTCAACACTGGCACCCAGGAAGGCATCAATTCAGTCAATATTCTCAATGGTGAATCCTGTTTGTCGAGCTGTTGGATTAAATTATTACCTAACCTCACTTTAGATTTTTCGTTCTTTATATCATCTACTAGTCCACTACTAATATTTTCTTCACTCAAAATTTTATGCTCACCCGGATGAAATGGTTATTCCAGTGTCTTATATGTTCTGATAACTTTATTGTCACTTCCATTGCAGTAAAAAAGGATAAAAAATTAAGTTAATTCAAAAGGCACTTTTTCTCAAACAACTGTAAACTGCTCTCAGGCAGTGACCTCCAGTGGTCTCCAAAAACCCAATGAAGACATGGGGAGCTTGAGGTTAGAATGCAATGAGGACTTCCTAGGCTCATAAATGTAATGATGATTTGATGTCTCAGGGTTGGTCAGGGAAGATATAAAACTGTATAGAAACAGGGTCAGGCTAAACTGAGAGATGCAAGCTGATTGGTTGTTTGATATGGAGGAATTAGTTAGTGGGACAGAGAAAAATGTCTGGTACCCTGTCAGAAATAGCCAGTGGCATGGCAAGACAGTATTTTGGGTGGGGGGTAAAAAATGTCATTGTGCAGTAATGACTGTCATGGAATGCATAGCAGGGGAAGAGCACAAAGAGGGTTGGAAATTTTGGAGGGGTGAATATCCCACTTACCCCTCCCATTTCTACACCACTGGAGATAGCCGAGGACAGTCAGGGGTAGCTGGAATTCATCCAGTATGAATACAGAATGTGAGAAGGTGATTAACCTTTTACCCAATGCAGACTATATCAAAATGTATTATTTCACAAAAATTTTCCAAAAAAATTCAATAAAACCATGTCATGTGACCCCTCATTGGAACGAGCTCATTCCAATGATGTGTCACATGATATGGTTCTGTTAAAAAATTTTAAACATATATATTTTTTTCAACTGCTTAATTAGTAAATTATGCGGGCGGATACAGTCAATTCATTAGGTTTTAAGGGTTAAGGGTACACAGAATAGGGATTCAAATGGGCTGAAACTGAAAGAATACAAAATACACAGAAAAAGTTGGGAGGTATATAGAAATTGAGGATTTTGATATAAAAAAAATGAACAGCATAGATGGTATATTGTTAGGAACAGGCAGAACAGACAAAAAGCTAGAAAATAGTAATAAAAATTAAAATAAAGTTTCTGTTTGGAGTTTAACATCCATCCATGCTCAAAAATACACCTCTGACTCAATAGAAAACACAAAGAGAACAACACACTATGACATCACACCAGTATGGTGGTATAGTGCAAGACTTTGGGTGGTTATATAGTACAAGTGGACCAAAACGGTTATAGACATTCACTACTATACTACCAGAGTATCCCTACCTATGTTGATGCTCCCAACAAATGAGGAAAGAGAATCATCCTATAAAATGAATAATGCATTAACCCTTAATTTTCCAGATTAATTTTACATCAATAATTACCATATATACATGTAAACAGCTGCAGAGGACTTAATTAGTAGAGTGCTAAATTAACCCCTAGTACTCTGGGAGAGCAACAGAATATTCTCCAATCACTCTGTTTTCCTCTTGTCTTAGTATGAATTTAACCAATTATATCTTGTTTGACCAAGCTCACTGAGCTCTGTCAAACAAGGTACAGTAGAATCCTCTTCACTGAATATCCATTTTGCCAGTGAAAATTATTCAATTAACAGGAGTATACAATTAACAGGGATTTGGTCAATTTCCTATGTTCCGGAGGTAAACTGAGCATTTATTCTGTTATATCTTGTTTGACAGAGCTGGGTGAGCTCTGTCAAACAAGATATAATAGAATAAATGCCTGTATTGGATATAGTGAGGTCAAAAAGGTTGATAAATAGGGGAATTTGGTGCGTGTCACAGTAATTTTTTCGACATATTAAAAAAAATTATATACAATTAACAGGAGTTTACTCTACAACCCATATGCAATTAACAGATCAAATTTGTACTGAAGGTATGGTAAATGGTTTTGTGTTTGAAAATTATATTCAATTAACAGGGATACACAATTAAGAGATATCCAATTAAATGGGCTCCACTGTATATTCGGTTGAATACCAATCTGCATTATGAGAAATATTTACTGCTGAAAACTTTGTCCTTTTGACACCAGAAGACAGAGGGTTAATTTTGGTCATCAAAATTTTTTTTCATGTCTTTGTCAAATCCTTACAGGCTAAATAACTATACTTCAAAGACAATATGAACAAGCCAGAAAATAAGCATACTATTATCTGCTAAATGAGGTCCCCAGAGGGTGAGTTTAGTGATGCTACCCTGCAAAGCACTAAATTTACCCTCTGTGAACCTCAATCTAAATCAGGGTCTCCAAACTAAACAGAAAGAGGTAGGTAGAGGATAAATTGGCCCACTATATGGGATAGCATCATCAAATTCACCCTCTGGGCACCTCATTCTGCAAATGCCTGAATATGAAGCCCTTTCACTGAATATGAAGCCTTTACATTGTAGTACCTGCACTTCAGAATAAGGCCCAAATATGGGCTTCCAGTACGCTACCAGTTAGCAGTGTTTCTACATTACTGTTGGCTTCCTGTACAGGCAGCCAACAGTGATGTAAAAACACTGTCAAGAGAAATGCATCCTACCAGTTGAGTTCTCAAGGAAGAATAGAAGTTGGGACAACTTTGTCAGAGCAATATTAAAAGGGGCTGTTTGTGGATGCATGGGGACTTAAGAGTAATCATCTGGTTGAATGAGGGTACTGATAAGGAGAAAACAACTGGATGAGTCTATTTTCTGTAGCCATTTTGTTTTCAGAACATGAAGGTCAAGCAAAGGCTGGTAATATCATGTTCATCACTCTCAAATTATGCAAAATACTTGATTACCTACATCTCCCCAAATATGGTGCCCATTCTTTTTTGAGCCTTTTTACGGGTCCTTTTTTTGAGAAAGTGTTCAGGCTAATACATGGAGACATCTAATACATTTGTAACAATCTTACCTGAAAAACAGTTTACTTTTATGTTCATTTAGTTATAGAAAAAAAACACCAGCTTTATAACACTGACATATGCTGACATTGTACAGGTCCTATTTCAGGAAAGTGGTCATGCTAATGCAGAGAGGCATCTAATAAATTTGTGACAATGTTACCTGAAAAACAGGTTACTTTTTTGATCATTTAGTTACAGAAAAAAACACCAGCATGATTACACTGACACATCCTGACTGTGATATTTGTCACATCACATAAACAGCCCTGAAAAAAAATGATATCCTGATTTTTCAACACATTCCTTCTTATAAAATTTCCTGTTAACCCTTTACCTAACATGAAAAGCAGACGACACTTGCAAAAAAAATTCTTGAATAACTAATTTTTTTCATTTTTTGTCTCAAAAACATAGGTTATGACCCCTCATTGGAATGAGCTCGACGAGCTCGTTCCAATGAGGGGTCATAACCTATGTTTTTCAGACAAAAAATGAAAAAAATAATGAAAATTAATTGGCAATTTTTGAGAATAGCGCTGGCCGGTTTTGGCCGTTACGTTGGGTAAAGGGTTAAAGTCTTGAACTCTTTACCTAATGTAACAGACAAAAGTAGCCAGTGTTATTCACAAAAATTACCATTCAAATTTTGTCAATTTTCTCAACTTTTGTCTCCCAAAATATGGCTTATGACCACTCATTGGAATGAGTTCATCAAGCTTGTTCCAATGAAGGGTCATAAACTATATTTGTGATAAACAAAAATAAACATTTTCCAATTTCCATTGGTTTTTTTTTTTAAGTGCCATCTGCTATTTGTGTTATGTAGTAAAGGGTCAAAACATTCTGTGATGACATAACCTCTGGTCATAATCTTGCTTTTATCACCATCAAGTTATATTGCAAAACAATTCCTTGATTGCCCAGAAACCTCATCACAATATCAAATATTTTATTTCAAATAGATTACTACTCCAAAGGACAAACAATACAAATATTCTAAGACATTCTATCATTTGAGATACCATGTCAGAGGCAGTTAAAATATTTGTGACAAGATAAAGTCTCTGTAGAATTACATTTATGACTATCTGGTTATATAAGAACATCAATGTAATTGTCTGAAAACCTCTAGACCAAGATATAATATTTCACATCAAACAGCAGGTCTTAAAATTCATCCCCATTCACAAGAATCAGCTTTACTTCTCATCAACTCCTGCCAAGAGAATCAATTTTCAGTTCTCAATTCAGATTCTGAGAGTACAATAATACTGTTGTCCTTGTGCAACCAGGGGCCAGTGCTATAAATTTTTTACAGTTGTATTTTCTAGAATTGTATTTTCTAGTTATGACATTAAATGGGTTAAAATGAACCATTAGCATTTTCAAAGATATGCCAGTTATATTAATAGGCAGAAAATACAATTCTAGAAAATACAACTGTAAAAGTTTTATAGTATTGGCTCCAGGTGATAATACCTAACTAGAACTATCACTAAAGGTGGTTAACCCTTTACCTAACCTGAAAAGCAGACAACACTTGCAAAAATAATTCTTGAATAACTAATTTTTTTCATTTTTTGTCTCAAAAACATAGGTTATAACCCCTCGTTGGAACGAGCTCGTTCCAACGAGGGGTCATAACCTATGTTTTTGAGACAAAAAAATGAAAAAAATAATGAAAATTAATTGGCGATTTTTTAGAATAGCGCTTGCCGGTTTTGGCCGTTACTTTAGGTAAAAGGTTAATATCCCCACTTCTGGCTTACCAGAATGCACCTCTGAATGTTGAGCTTGAAAAACCAATAATAAATCTAAGTCCATGGGAGATAACTTGTTTAAAATTGTCACAGATCAAAAATATTGGAATATGCGTATGCCCACTTGTTAGTCAAAATGTTTGAGATGTTTAATCAAAATTGGTTTATTAATGAAGGAAGAGTTGTATGCACAAATATCTCAATGCACAAATCTACATTAAATCTTCTAAGATGAAGAGGAGATAAACTGGTAAAAATCATCACAGATGGAAAATTTGGAAATATGTGCATGTTCACTCATTAGTGGCCATGTTTATGAAGGTTTATCGAAATCGGTTGAATATTGTCTGAGGAGTTGTACAAATAAGAATCTCATTTGAAAATCCATAATAAATCTAAGTTCATGGGAGATAACATGGTTAAAATTGTTGCAGATTAAAATTTTTTGAATACGCGAATGACCACTTGTTAGTCATAATGTTTGGGAAGTTTGATTAAAATTGGTTCATTAATGAAGGAAATGTTCCACACTCAAAAATCTCATAAAAATCTATATTAAATCTTCCAAGCTGAAGGGGAGATAATCTGGTGAGAAATATCACAGATGGAAAATTTATAAATATGCGCATGT
Organism: Pictodentalium vernedei; assembly: GCA_031216915.1. Taxonomy (NCBI): domain Eukaryota; kingdom Metazoa; phylum Mollusca; class Scaphopoda; order Dentaliida; family Dentaliidae; genus Pictodentalium; species Pictodentalium vernedei. The sequence goes on along the minus strand of CM062291.1, from coordinate 173,154,533 downwards.
TCACTCATTAGTGGCCATGTTTAAGAAGTTCACTGAAATCATTTCAATAATGTAGGAGGAGTTGAGCACACAAGAATCTCATTTGAAAATCCATCATAAATCTACCGGTAAGTTCATGGGTGATAACCTGGTTAAAATTGTCACAGATGAAAAATTTCAGAATATGCACATATCCACTTAGTGATAATGTTTGATGCGTTTGATCAAAATCAGTTACAAAATGTAGTAGTGTAGTTGAATGGATGGACACACAGATGGATTGACGGATGGATGGATGGATGGACAGACAGATGGATGGACGGACGGACACATGGATAGACATCCAGATGGATAGATGGATGGACAGATGGATGGACAGTCTTACACATTCTTACTTGTGGGTTTTTTCCCATATTAAACCCTAACCCCACAAGGTCAAAACATTAACCCCACAGTGCAAAAAATAACCCCACAAATAGCCACTGTACTAACCCAATCCCACAACTACCACTGACCCTAAAGCCCACAATGTACCTCTGCTAAGCCTGGATGGATGGATGGAATGGATGGACATGGCATCAACAATATAGCCCACAGTTCTCCAACGTGGGGGTACAATAAAAAAACAAAACTCACAATTTTTATATTTCCAACAGTTTAATCCTTAAGGGCCTATTTTTAATTTTTGTGAGTTCCTTCGCCTCTAGGTACATGTAGAAGACATGTCCCAACATGCAGGCATTTGGTTTGTCTTGCTGATTGAAGTTTAAAGTACCTTGGCAGTGGTTCTATTAAAGTCTTGATTCAAAGAGTTTATTGTTTGTTTATTGGTATTTAAGGTCACCTATATCTACACAATGGTTAAACATGACCACAACATGGAGATAAAGTCAAGTTTAGTCAATCGTTTATACCCATGTTGCCCATTTTAGAGGACTTCAACCTCAAGCATTGGTGACTGGATCCTATTTTACCAGTAAAACAGAGCTTGTTTACCATAGTAAACAAGCACTGTTTCACTTCCAGGGGTTCCCATGATTTTACCAGTAAAACAGAGCTTGTCTACCACAGTAAACAAGCACTGCTTCACTTCCAGGGATTCCCATGGTGGAAATCAAAGAGTTATCTTATTATGAGGGAACAGAAATAAGTAGACCTTAGTCTCCAGGCCTTTAAGGATGCTTTTAGAATCTATTTCGAGAATCAAATGAACATTTTCTGAGAATCAGTTGATTCTCATTGTTTTCATTGCGAGAATCGATTTTGATTCTCACATGAATTTTATGCCTTGAACAGACTGTAATAGATACTTTGAATCCATTATACAGGAGGCATTTGAAAATCTTGAGTAAAGATAACCTCCGCATATCGGAAGTTTGATGACTATCTGCTCATGAAAAACACCTCTTCAATTGTCTGAAAACTTCACATGATCACATCATACTTCAAGTATAGTGGAACCCTGTTAATTGGGCTTTTTGCCAGTAAAAATCATTTAGTTAATAGGAGTATTCCATTAACCCTTTACCAGTCGTAACTGCCAAAACCTGCCAGGGCTGTTCACAAAAATTACCATTCAATTTTCATTCTGTTTTCATTTTTTGTCTCAACTATGTTTCTGATGCCAAAAATGAAAAAAATTAGTTATTCAAGAATTTTGCTTACAAGTATCATCTGCCTTTCGTGTTAGGTAAAGGGTTAATAACATGCATTTGGTCACTTTCTAGATATAATTCTGACCATTTATTCTACTATATTTTGTTGGACCGAGCTCATGGAGCTCTGTCAAACAAGATATAATAGATTACATGTTTTATTGGATGTGCTGAGGCAAAATAGGTCTATAAACAAGGGGAATTCAGTGATTGTCAGGGTAATTTCTATTTCAATATTTTTTTTCAAGAAATCAAGAGTTTTACTCTATAACCTGTACGTCATTAACAGGTCAAATTTGTACTGAAGGTGTGGTAAATGGTTTTGTGTTTGGAAGTTATATTCAGTTAATAGGGTTATTCAATTAAGAGATACCCAATTAAGTGGGCTCCACTGTACATCCAAATTCTTCGAGACATTCTATCATATATGTACCCTAATAAAGGCATTCAGAAATCTTGACACACGGCATTATCTTTGTATCCTTACTTTTATAGAATAAAATTTAAATGATTTATGTCTGATATTTTACCCAAGTTGATAAAATTGATAAATTTGTCCTTTGAGAGCAACAAGGCTTTGCATTGCACTCAAGGGACAAAATACACCACCACCCATGATATTCTGCAGATTATGAGGCCTAAAACATAAAACATGCCAAAAACATGAGCTTTTAATGGCAAAGAAATAATCAGAAAAATAATATAAAAAAATGGCTTGAGAAACAGAAGATTTACTTTGTGGGGCATTATAGAATAAGCCATGTTGATTGTCTGAAACTGGCATTCCTAAACCATAACATTACAATTCTTATATGCAGGGTGTAAATAGGGGAGGAGGTGTACAGGTTGATATTTGGGTGGGGGCACAATTGTGCTGTGTACTAACATACTGCACGTCGATGGTGCACTTGTCTTCAACCAATGCATACCCTGCTTGTGAGGAGTTAGTATGTTGGGGAATTGCTCGCTGCTGCTCCTTGATTCTTTCCGGGTACTCCAGCTTCCTCCATCTGTAAAACTGTCCAACATGAGGTGGTCCTGGCTGTAGAAAGTGTCAGTAAACCCCAATAAAAAAATTTTATATTTGGATTCATGTCTTGCATACAGTTTGTCACACAGATAGAGAGAGTACCTGATTCTGATTGATTGGTGCCAGCATGACCAATTTGGAATATGCTAATTAACCTTCGGTACACTGATGTCAAAATATCAAAATTTCATGCATCAAATTTTCCCCACAATACAACCAGGAGTTTAATGAATTCAGTCTTGTTTGACAGAGCTCATTGAGCTTAGGGCCCTGTGAATCACATATTTTCGACTTGAATTGAATCTCAAATCGAATCGAGTCTATTATTCAAAATCAAATTGAACCTTGAATGGAATACAGGTGTCTTGAAGTCCCGACTGATAAAATATTCCAACTACATCATCAAGGCATGCCTTCATTGAAGGCAATGCCTAGATGATGTAGTTGGAATATTACCCACAGGCCTGGCATTCTGAAAAATGCAGGAGGGCAAAAAATCGCTCTCCTTAATCAGCTTAGGAGAGCAATTAGCTTTACACAGCTTTTTAAGTATCCAGTTCAACGAACTCATTGAAACTGAAACCAACAGACTACATCAGTGATTTTATTAACTTTACTAAGGTAAAGCGAAATCTCTTAGACATCTAGATGTCTCACTCAACAACCGAACACACACTTGACAAGACCTGTGTGTGTACCCAGACCTGTTGTCCAAGAAAGTCATACGCCTACCACTACCACCTTCAACCCCCCAAGGGGGGTTGAAGGTGGTAGTGGTAGGCGTATGACTTTCTTGGACAACAGGTCTGCTTGAATCTACAGTCACATCCTGGTGCAAGTGCTTCAAGTGACAGAATAGTAGCAATGGTGGTATATTATAGTGTCAATATTCCTTGAATAATTACCCCTCAAACTGTGATGTCCGTTGTTGAACTTGAAACTGACAGAATAAAAAATACTGCTGTGACCCATTTTGCTTCAAATGATTGCAACTGTGTTTGTGTATGGTTGCAGCCATTACCTTTTACCACTAAACCACTTTCAAAATGAAATTACGTGATGTTATGTGACTTCGAAGTTAAATTACATTTTTGCTTTACAACAAAAATTTAATGTGAGCATAATACATGTAATCTCAATCATTCCAGACCAAAATATTTAGGACGGCAATTTTTCGCTCTCCTCAATTCTTTCAGGAGGGCAGTAAGGAGAGCTAAAAAATCGCTCTCCTGAAATTGCCAAGCCTGTACCCAATAAGGATTTTTGTTCAAAAATAGAAACAGGTGTGAGAATTCTGTACTGGACACTGCACAGGGCTGGGCACTAGCAACCGGGAGCTCATCATCGATATTGCCTGGGAACTTTAAATTTGCTTTCAGCAGTGGTAGTGACTAGTGAAACTGGAATTAGCATGGATGGTGGCACTATTATGTTAATATAGTGGAAATTACACTCAGTCTTCATTTTCAACATTATTTATGTGCTGTTTCTTTCTCCCACCACTAAGGTACTGAGATATACATAAAGTCATGTGGGACAGCTGGGAGAGATATGCCTGTCTCACCCCACCCACATGACAGCTATCTCACCCCACCCACATGACCAACCTATTTGAATATTTAATTGGTACTGGAACTATTTAATCATCGCAAATCACATCTGCACATGTATAAACAAACAAAATGGAAAGCCATTTTGCTTCCGTAAATAGGACTGGCTTAAAAGACGACAATCAAAACCAGAACACTCTAAGAAAAACTTCAGCACACCTCAAATTGCTCTATCAGTATATCAGAGAGAAATATACATCTGATATCATTGCGCCCTGTCAAACTGAAGTACAAGTCTGGAAATGACGTGACCAGCCATGTCGATTTCATTTGAGGTCTCTTCAGTGCATTAATGCTCAACACCCGGTGCTAGTCTGCGTGTTTTGAAGTATATACCTTTATACCAAAGGTCTCGACAAGCTTTCTGAATAGCTTATCAAAATATCTTGCCACTGAAATAAATATTGTTGGGCACATTTAACCAAATTTCTCTCCTGTATAATTGATCAGACTTATTGACCAATGATTTCTTCAGTTAAATTTACATGAATTTTTCATCAAATCTAGCTTCACAGCAGCCATGACTAGATCTGATGAAAAAAACTTTTGAAAAAACTGAGAGCGTAAAATGTTAAAATTTACTAAAGTTTACAAGAATCAAGAGGGGATTTTTCATAAACAAAACGAGAATCAAAATTCTGTTTTTCAACGCATTTTAAGCCTTGCAAATTTTATTATTTTTAAACAATATTTTTGCCTTCAAAACATAAATTATGACCCCTAAGTGGAATGATGTAACAGAGCTTGTTTCAATAATGATTCATAAATATTTAGTGCCTCCAAGAATTAATTTGCAAGTGTAATGGTATATTGTTTGATTGTTTATTGGGGTTTAGTGACACTTTCAACAGCCAGGGTCACATTGTGTCAGACAGTTTTATGGGTGGAGAAAGCGAGAAAGCCAGGGTACCCAGAGAGAACCATTGAGCAGTGTCAAGCAACCAGCAGATTCTCCAAATTATAAGCAGTGTTAGCAGCAGTCAAAGGCAAATGCACCATCGATATGCAGTATGCCTTAGTACACAATGTCACTTTGCCTCCACAAGGTCAATTGAGATTAACCCCTTACCTAACATAGCGGCCAGAAAGTTAATCAGAATAAGCCTACCACAACCCAAAATATCTCGGAAGTTTCTCATTAAAACCATACAAAAATGGATATCATTAGAACCAGCTCGTCGAGCTGGTTCTTATGATATCAATATTTGTATGGTTTTGTGGAAAATTGTGAAATCGAAATTGTGTTTTCGAAAAATGCAATTTACTTTTTGAAAATACTGTGTTAGGTAAAAGATTAAATGTCTTGCCCAAGGACAGCCATGTTAGATAAAGGGTTAACTCTGAATGATAGATGGTAAATACCTGCTCATAACATCACTGCTTCCTGAGTGGACTGTGCTGTTTCTCTAGATAAGTGAATGTTGCACACCAGCAGAATTGTACAAGATGTGTATGCTGCCTGGAAACACAAAACATTAATCATTTGAATTGCTGGTGAACATCTCGAAGGATCTTGAAAGAAGAAGTGTCCACAGTCTTAAATTGGAATCATCTGAAATAAGAACTGAAACAGAAGATCTTTCAAACCGTCAGTGTTAAAATCTCTGGGGACCCCGCAACAGACCTAAATATGACCACAGCCAGGATCTCTTAATTTTCAGACATGTTGGGGCAAGAGTTAAAAATTTTCAACAGTGTTCCAAGGTCATTAACTCATTGCATGCTGCTGGTGGATATTCCTGCCTAGGACAGTATTTCTCTTGACACTAAAATAAGTACACTTTGGGCATATTTAAATTAATCAAATTTCTCTCCAGTGTATTGAACATATTTTTTCACCAATAATTCCTTGAGCCAAATTTAGATGGATTGTGCATCAAATCTAGTCATGGCTGCAGCCATGACCAGATTTATTGAAAAATTGCTTGAAAATACTCAGCAGGTTAAGAGTTAACCATCACTACAAGCTTGAAACCTAACTCAATATGCTTCTTTGATCCTTTATCTGACAAATCGGCCATATCCTCTATTGGAAAGTAGTAGGAAGAGGGTGTACAGACTCTTTGCTCTAAAATGTGACCAAAAATTCCCTCATTTGATTTGTCTCTACTATGATTTTGGCTCCATATTTAACCCTTTACCTAACACAGTATTTTTAAAAATAAATTGAATTTCACATTTTTCGAGAACAAATTTCATAATTTTTCAATAAAATCCTACCAATACGGATATCATTAGAACCAGCTTGTCGAGCTGGTTCTAATGATACCCATATTTGCTTGGTTTTGTTGAAAAATTGTGAAATCGAAATTGTGTTTTCGAAAAATGCAAAATTTAATTTATTTTTTGAAAATTCTGTGTTAGATAAAAGGTTAAAATGTCTTGCCTAAGGACAGTCATGTTAGATAAGGGGTTAACTCTCAATGATAGATGGTAAATACCTGCTCATAACATCACTGCTCCCTGAGTGGACTGTGCTGTTTCTCTAGATAAGTGAATGTTGCACACCAGCAGAATTGTACAAGATGTGTATGCTGCCTGGAAACACAAAACATTAATCATTTGAACTTCAGGTGAACATCTTGAAGGATCTTGAAAGAAGAAGTGTCCACAGTTTTAAATTGTAATCATCTGAAATAAGAATTGAAACAAAATCTTTCAAACCTGGCATAAGATTATTAAAGCTATCTGATATGAAAACTAAATGAGATAAGTTAACCCCTAGCACTCTAGTAGTGTAATAGAATTTTCTCCTATCTCTCGGTTTTTCTCTTGTTTAACTATGAATTCAACCGAATTATGTCTTGTTTGACAGAGCTCACCGAGCTCTGCCAAAAAGGTATATTTGGTTAAATATCAGACTGAATTATGGGAAATATTTGCTGCTGGAAACTGTCCATTTTGACATCAGAGTGCAGAGTGTTAATTGGATGTAAAACAGTGCCAAACACAAGAGCACAAGAGATTGCACCAGAGGTGCAGCATACCCTCACTACAAGCTTGTATGGACTAAAATTGTATTTTTCCCAATGGAAAAGAGGCATAACTCCCAGGTGGTCAGTGCAGCCTGCATAACTTGATATGTGACTGAATATCCATGCCATGATAGACATCCATGTAAGATTTTATGAAGATCTGACTTCTACCGGTTATGGATTCATACAGATAAAAATTGTATTTTATCAAAAGAAAAAGGAGCATAACTCCTGGACAGATGGTGCAGATAGCGTCACTTGATTTGTGTCTGAAAGAACATGTCATGCTAGATATCCATGAAAAATGTCATTAAGATCTGACAACTATCATCTAAGTTACAGATTCGTAGGGGCAAAAATTGTATTTTTCATAATGTAAAAAGGGGGCGTAACTCCCAAGTGGGAGGTGTTGACAGCATAACTCAATATGTATCTGAAAGAGCTTCACAGGCTGGATATCCAATACATGATTTCATTAAAATCTGACCACCGTCAATGGAGTTATGAACTCATATATACATACAGACAGATGGATGGATAAACTGACAGACAGATGCACACCAATAATACCTGACTTTAAAAAAGTGGGGGTATAAATATCTCAAGACACTTATGAACTTACCTTCTCAAGGTAATGGCAACACCAAATGACAATATTATAAATATTGTAAAATCTGAAATAGGATCAATATCTTTATCAGAATTTATTAATTTTAAATATTATTTTTTCAAATTTAAAAATAAACTTCAACAAAACCACATCATGTGACCCCCCCCCCCCCCCCTTTCATTGACATCATCTGCATTGGGTTAAGGGTTCAAAAGGTATGTTTTGTTAACCCTTTACCCAATGTAATGGCAAAAACCGGCTAGCACTATTCACAAAAAAATCAGCATTCAATTTTCTTTATTTTTCATTTTTTGTCGCAAAACAAAGCTTATGACCCCTCTTTGAAACAACCTCATTGCACTTGTTCCAATGAGGGATCATACGATATGTTTTTGACGCAAAAAAATTCAAGAATCTGTTTGCCAGTGGTATCTACCTTTCATGTTAGGTAAAGGGTTAACAAGAGACAGTTGTTACCAGATTACAGAGAAATTTTGATCTAGGCAGGACATTCCACTGACAGCATATTTATTTATCCATTTATTGGTGCTGTGGGTCACTTTCAGCATCCATTGTAACATCATGACCACAACACAACAATAGGAAGTGCAGTGGCTCAGTGGTTAGAGCATTGAACCTCTAACCAAAAGGTTGATGCTTCGATACTGACCAGTAGTAACTGCATTGTGCCCTTGAGCAGGACACTTCATCACGATTGCCCATGTGGAGACATGGTGGCAATGTGTATTAAGGTGTACTGCACATCAATGGTGTACTTGCCTTCAACGACGGCAAACTCTCCTTGTACAGCGATAGTACGTTGGGCAGTCTGTCGGTTGCTTGTCAGTGCTCAGTGGATCTCTGAGTTTCTCTCTAGATTCTCTGTCTTCCTCTACCAGTAAAACTGTCTGACATGATGTGACCCTGACTGTTGAAATTCTCATTAACTCCTTGCATGCTGCTGGCAGATATTCCTGTACAGGACATAAAATCTCTTGTCCTTGAAATAAGTATTCTTTGAGCACATTTAACCCTTTACCCAATGAATCGCCCGCATCCGCCCGCGTAATATGCAAATTCAGCAGCTGAAAAAATATTATTTTTCGAAAAATTTCACCAAAACCATATCATGTGACCCCTCTTTGGAACGAGCTCATCGAGTTCGTTCCAAAGAGGGGTCACATGATATGGTTTTGTTGAAATTTTTTGAAAAAATTTAAAAAATGATATTTAAAATAATAAATTTTGAAATCGTCTGCCTTGTGTAATGGGTTACAAAACTTTTTCCTTGTAAGTTGTATGGACTTCTTAACCAATGATTTTCTGAAGTTAAATTCAGTTGAACTTTTTTATCATATCTAGTCACAGCAGTCATGACTAGATTTAATGAAAAATATTTTGAAAATACTCGGCAGGTTAAAAGTTAAACCCCAAAAAACAAAGATACCTCAACTAGATTAACCCTCTGCACACTGATGTCAAAATGCCAAATTTTAAAGCAGAAATTTTTCTCATAATGCAATTAAACCAATTCACAGAGCTTAATGACTTACTTGCCAGTTCCATTATGGGAAAAATCTGCAGATTGAAATTTTCATATTTTGACATCAGTGTGAGGGGGTTAAAAAGGTATTTTTTATGTGGACAGGAAAAATCTCTTGATAGCATATTTATTTATTTATTTATTTGGGCACTTTAGGCATCTAAGGTTACATCATTATCACAACACAAGTATACAGTCAAGTTTAGCCCTTCAATTATACTCACACTGCTCAGGTTAGAGTACTTTCATCACAAGCACTAATAATAGAGCTGATTTTACCAGTAAAACACAACTTGTTTACATGTACCAAAGTAAACAAGCACTGCTTCACTGCCATGGGAGCCACCTACAGCCTGCAAAGAGTTAACAAAGAGGCAATATGACTAAATTAAATATATGTTTTTTGCAAATACCTCAAGAATTTTAAAACCTAACATGAAAAAAAAGAATATTTTAGAAATGACATCTCAGATAGGTTAGGGCAAACCACAACAGACTTACAGGAGCAACCATGTTTTAGCTCAGTGGCTGAAAATTGGAATATTTAAGCCTAAGAAATATAATTTTTGGGGGGTTTCTGAGGCTCATTAACTGGTAGAGTAATAAATTTTTTTAAAGGTAATTTGTAACATGCATATTTTTTTTAAGAAGAGCCTTAGTTTAGTATGATATGGCTTGTATATAAACACTTTTTTCAACTGCTAAGCAAAAATTACAGGCTAATGTTTACAGTGTAAAGCAACTAAAGTGGTTTTCAGCACTTTTCAACAGAGACATGACAGTGGGTTTTCACACTCAATGCCTAAAAATAACAATTAAATTACTTTTTAAAGAGACGGGATTAGGAAAAAACAAAGCCAAAATATCTGTCATGTCTCTAATTTGGGGGTGGGTGTCCTCAAATTTGGGCACAGCCTTAAATTCTATGAATTTGGGGGTAATTAAAATGCCAGTACTAGTTGAACCAACACTTTTGGTAGTTTGGTATTTACCCATCTAAGTAAGATACACAGATATATCCTGCCTGCCTGCCCTGCCCTGCCCTGCCCTGCCCTGCCCTGCCCTGCCTGCCTGCCTGCCCTGCCCTGCCCTGCCCTGCCCTGCCTGCCTGCCTGCCTGCCTGCCTGCCTGCCTGTCTGTCCACTTTAGAAATGAATGTGGGGCCACCCTGATTTTTTTTTTACCGATATATGTCTTCAAAGGGGTCTACTAGGGGTACGTTTTTTATCAGGAATCTAATGGTGAGGTTTAAAAGTATCAGGGTGGGGGTGTAGAGGGGCACCAAAAGTTATGACCAAAATTTTTCTCACCGATATTTATTTATTTATTGGTGTTTTAAGGTCACATATTTATGCACAATGGCTAATCATGACCGTGACAGTTTTACGGGTGGAGGAAGCCGGAGTACCCGGAGAGAACCACCGAGCAACGGTGAGCAACTGTCAACTCCCCAACATACTAACTCCACACAAGCAGGATTAGCATTGGTTGAAGACAAGTGCACCATCGACGTTCAGTACGCCTTAGTACACAATGCCACCGTGCCCCCACGTGGGAAATGGGGATGAAGTGTCTTGCCCAAGGACACAACGTGGTTGCCGCAGGTGGGATTTGAACCGAGGACCTCTCGGCTTGCAGCCTGCACCTCTACCTACTGAGCTACCGCGCTCCCTCTGAGCTCTCACCGATATAGGTCTTCAAAGGGGTCTACTGGGGGTAATCTTCTACCAGGAATCTAATGGTGTGGTTTAAAAAAGTGCCGGGGATGGGGTGGCAGTGAAGGTGGCGGTGTAGATTAAGGGAGAATACTCTCCTCAGCCCGAGCAACGCTGGGTAACCCTGCTAGTATCAAATAAATTACACTGAACAGAATTTTTAAAAAATTAAATTTCCTGTCTTTGGTTTATAAACAATGTCACATACTTTTATTTTAACCCTTTGTCTAATGTAAATGGCAGGAGCACAGTGGTTCAATGGTTGTGGCATGGGACTTCAAACCAAAGAGTCTACAGTTCGATCCCCGCCAGGGGTAACTGCATTGTGTTCTTGGGCAAGGCACTTCATTTTGATTGCCGACATGGGGGCACGGTGCCACTGTGTACTAAAGCATACTGCACGCCAATGATGAACATGTCTTCAACCAATGCAACCCTGCTTGTGCGTTTTTTCTATGTTGGGGAGTCTGACAATTGCTCGCCACTGCTTGGTGGTTTCCTCCAGGTACTCTAGCTTCCTCCACCCATAAAACTGTCTGTCACAAAGTAACTCTCACTGTGAAAGGTGTTATTAAGCCATAATAAATAAATGTTATGGCATATCTGTCTGGCACAATTCACAAAAAAAAAAAAACAATTTCATTAATTTTTTTCAATTTTTGCCTCAAAAATATAGCTTTCAAACCCTCATTTATTTATTGGTGTTTAACTGGTAGAGTGCTGGAAGCCCATATTTGGGCTTTATTCTGAATTGTCGGTACTGCAACTTGAAGGCTTCATATTCAGTGGATGTTCTACCTATCACCTTTGAAGTTTAATTATTTAGTCTGTTAGGATTTGCCATGTTACAATTTATGGGAGAGTGCCTATTGGCACTCTCCCATAAATTGTAACAAGACAAAGATATGTGAACAAATTTTGATGACCAAAAATAATTCAGCACTCTACCAGTTAAGGACACATACTTATGCACAATGTCTAATCAAGACCGTGACAGTTTTACGAGTGGAGGACGCCAGAGTACCCAGAGAGAACCACTGAGCAGTGGTGAGTGACTGTTAGACTCTCCAACCTACTAACTTTGCATAAGCGGGGTTAGTACAGGCTTGGCAATTTCAGGAGAGCGATTTTTTAGCTCTCCTTACTGCCCTCCTGAAAGAATTAAGGAGAGCGAAAAATTGCCCTCCTAAATATTTTGGTCTGGGATGATTGAGATTACATGTATTATGCTCACATTAAATTTTTGTTGTAAAGCAAAAATGTAATTTAACTTCGAAGTCACATAACATCACGTAATTTCATTTTGAAAGTGGTTTAGTGGTAAAAGGTAATGGCTGCAACCATACCCAAACACAGTTGCAATCATTTGAAGCAAAATGGGTCACAGCAATATTTTTTTTTCTGTCAGTTTCAAGTTCAACAACTGACATCACAGTTTGAGGGGTAATTATTCAAGGAATATTGACACTATAATATACTACCATTACTACTATCCTGTCACTTGAAGCACTTGCACCAGGATGTGACTGTAGATTCAAGCCGAAGCCGACCTGTTGTCCAAGAAAGTCATACGCCTAACACTACCACCTTCAACCCCCTTGGGGGGTTGAAGGTGGTAGTGGTAGGCGTATGACTTTCTTGGACAACAGGTCTGGGTACACACACAGGTCTTGTCAAGTGTGTGTGCAGTTGTTGAGTGAGACATCTAGATGTCTCAGAGATTTCGCTTTACCTTAGTAAAGTTAATAAAATCACTGATGTAATAGTCTGTTGGTTTCAGTTTCAATGAGTTCGTTCAATTGGATACTTAAAATGCTGTGTAAAGCTAATTGCTCTCCTAAGTTGATTGCGGAGAGCGATTTTTTGCCCTCCTGCATTTTTTAGAATGCCAGGCCTGTTAGTATTGGTTAAAGACAAGTGCACCATTGATGTGCAGTACGTGTTAGAACATCATGCTACCATGTGGGCAATTTGAATTAAGAGTCTTGGTGGGAATCAAACCCTGTATCTTTCAGTTTGAAGTCAGAGGCTGTACCCACCGTGCCACCACCTCCCATTTATCCACACTGTTTACATACAGGTTAGGTGCTAGAAGCCACTATCATGGCTCTATTGAAAAGTGCTGAAAGCCACTTTAGTAGCATTACTCTGTATGCATCAGCTTGAGGTTTGATCAGCAGATGAAGAAAATTGGCACTCTCCAATAAATTGTAATGAAACAATTATAACAAAATAATGCTAAATTAAGGTGACTTGTGCTGGTAGCAGGCTATCTTTGAAAAAAAATACCCATGTTTCAAATCACTTTTGAAAAATAATTTAGCACTCAACCAGTTAATATCTGATGCCCAGTAACATACCCAAATTTATATGCTCCCAAGGGTTTGATTTGGACAAGTTGGGTAATCACCATTACAATGATGTTATTGATCAAACATGATGGCATTTGAATAGTGGTTTGGGAGAATTGTTTCAAGATGTTTTTCTCCATTACCCTCAGTATTAAAATTTGGGGGCCCCATCACACCCCCAAAAATGACAACATTGGCTAGATTTTAATAAACCAGAGAAATATACTCACAAACATGTCATATGTTAGAAGTGAAATCTGTTTGGACAGTGGTTTGGGGAGAAGATTTTTAAAATGTGTTTTCCTTTACTACAGAGTTAAAATCTGGGGCCCTACATATACCCCTAAATATGAAACCAGTGTCTTCACTAGAGCAAATATGTGAATCATTCATACAAATATGTTACATGTCAAATGTGAATGCTAACAGCACTACTTCTGGAGAAGGAAATTTTTAAATGTTTTTTCTCATTACCCACACTGTTAAAATTTGATACCCTGTAACACACAAAATGGGAGTGTGGTGGCTCAGTGGTTACACAAGGCTTACTCTCGAGTGCCTAATAATAGTACAGGGCAAAACAATAGTACAGGGTGGAAAATTTCCTGAAAATTATTAATAGAAAGGGGAGAATAATAGTATAGGGTGGAAAATTCCAAGATGTGATCCAGCCGCTATGCTCAGAGCCATTTTTATAACACAGAAGTCTGATGCTCTTGAAGTTTATAACACAGAAGTCTGATGCTCTTGAAGTGGTGAAGGGCTAAATTACTTTTGGTTATCATAATTTTCATATGGATTTGACTTGTTGCAATTTATGGGAGAATGCCTATAAACTATAGGCACTCTCCCATAAATTGCACCAAGGCAAAACCTTAGACTAATTAATTCTGTTTCAGCGATGGTATGAAGCACATACACTGGGTACTAGGTCGTAAAGTTATGTTAGCAGTACTTCAGAATAAAGCCCAAATATATGCTTCCAGCTCTCTACCAGTTAACATTTCCACTGCATCCTGTGTTTGCTTGTACGTAACATGTACCTTACTAGTTTGTTTTGGTGAACTTCTTGAGATAAGAGACCGCTCTGCCCATTTGATTGCTGAAAATTAATAATCATACAGTGTCAAATAAGGATCATACAGGCGGGAATTTTGTTCGAAAAAGAATAATCATACATGTATGATTATTAGGCACACAAGAGTACATTCCGATGAGAATCCGAGAATTGATTCATCCAAAGATTCGTGCAACAAAACCAGCGATAATCTACATGGAACCCCTGCTAAGATTCTTGTGAAAAGAATTGAGTCAAATTAAACCTTTACCTCACATAGCAGCAGCAGCAGCAAATTAACAAACATAAGGTTGACATGACCTGAAATATCTTGACACTTTGTCAATAAAATTGTACAAATATGGCTGTCATTGGAACTGGCTCAATGAGCCAGTTCCAATGACATCCATATTTGTAAGGTTTTATCGGTAAATACTGTTTATTTTTTTTTAAATTATCAAATTCATTTTATGTTTTAAAACTTGCGTAAAGGGTTAACATGCATTATCAGTATACAACAGGGGTTCAAGCATTGTGACCTCATGGGATCCTGGTTCACTCAAAGCATGTATGAATTCTCACAACCATTTTCACGAGAATCCAAATGCATTCTCCCAAATTTAGATGAAATATAAACCCTGTTACAGCAATGAACTTTAACGTAATGGCCAAAACCAGCCAGTGCTATTCTTAAAAATTGCCAGTTAATTTTCATTATTTTTTAATTTTTTTGTCTCAAAAACATAGGTTATGACACATTGGAACAAGCTCGTTCCAATGAGGGGTCATAACCTATGTTTTTGAGACAAAAAATGAAAAACAATTAGTTATACAAGAATTTTTTTTACATGTGTTGTCTGCTTTTCATGTTAGGTAAAGGGTTAAAGTGAAAGATCCACAGTTTGATCCTGATGAGCAGTAACTGCATTGTGTCTTGGGCAAGACACTAAACCCCAATACCCCATGTGGGGGCACTGTGAACTAAGGCACACTGCACACTGATGGTGAACTTGCCATCAAACAATGCTAATTATCCCCGCATTTTAAAAAATGCGGGGATATTGTCATGATCTCCGTCCGTACGTCCGTATGGCCATACGGCCGTACGTCTGTACTTCCGGTTTTGTAATTCGAAACGCTGTAACTTTCTACAGTTGTTCGATAGGGTCTGTGCAACCCAAAAATACAACTTTTAAATTTTTGTGCCACCAGGTGGCTTCTGTGGAGCCGCTTAAAACATGCGTTATTTTTTCACTTTTTTGCTGAATAGTCCCAACCTATGTAATTCGGAGTTCTAAAATTATACTAGGGTGTTGCTAAATGATCTGTAGATATGTAGGAAGGTTTCGGATTTTTCGGGTGCCACGTGGCTGTGCCACCGTAGCCACTTTTGTGTTTTCTTAGACCGTTTCCGACAAAAGGCTCGTAGGATATGTAGTTCGAAATGCTAAATCCATACTCAGATGTTGCAGTAGGGTCTATAGATGCGTACGAAGGTTTCAGATTTTTCGGGTGCCACGTGGCTGTGCCACCGTAGCCACTTTTGTGTTTTCTTAGACCGTTTCCGGCAAAAGGCTCGTAGGATATGTAATTCGAAACGCTAAATCCATGCTCAGATGTTGCAGTAGGGGCTATAGATGCGCAGGAAGGTTTTGGTTTTTTCGGGTGCCACGTGGCTGTGCCACCGTAGCCACTTTTGTGTTTTCTTGAACCGTTTCCGGCGAAAGGCTCGTAGGGTATGTAATTCGAAATGCTAAAACCATGCTCATATGTTGCAGTAGGGTCTATAGATGCACACAAAGGTTTCGGATTTTTCGGGTGCCACGTGGCTGTGCCACCGTAGCCACTTTCGTGTTTCTTAGATCCTTTCCGGCGAAAGGCTCGTAGGGAATGTAATTCGAAATGCTCAAACCATGCTCATATGTTGCAGTAGGGACTATAGATGTGCACAAAGGTTTCGGATTTTTCGGGTGCCACGTGGCTGTGCCACTTTAGCCACTTTTATGTTTTCTTAGACCGTTTCCACCGAAAGTCTCGTAGGGTATGTAATTCGAAATGCTAAAACTATTCTCAGATGTTGCAGTATGGTCTATAGATGCGTACGAAGGTTTTGGATTTTTTGGGTGCCACGTGGCTGTGCCACCGTTGCCACTTTTGTGTTTTCTTAGACCTTTTCCGACAAAAGGCTCCTAGGGTATGTAATTCGAAATGCTAAAACCATGCTGAAATGTTGCAGTGGGGTCTGTAGAAGCGCACGAAGGTTTCGGATTTTTCAGCTGCCATGTGGCAGCGCCACCATTGCCACTTTCGTGTTTTTTTAGACCGTTTCCGTCGAAAGGCTCCTAGGGTATGTAATTCGAAACACTAAAACCATGCTCAAATGTTGCAGTGGGGTCTGTAGATGCACACGAAGGTTTCCGATTTTTCAGGTGCCACGTGGCTGTGCCACCATTGCCTCTTTTGTGTTTTCTTAGACCGTTTCCGGCGAAAGGCTCCTAGGGTATGTAATTCGAAACGCTAAAACCATGCTCAAATGTTGCAGTGGGGTCTGTAGATGCGCACGAAGGCTTCGGATTTTTCAGCTGCCACGTGGCTGCGCCACCATTGCCACTTTTGTGTTTTCTTAGACCGTTTCTGGCGAAAGGCTCCTAGGGTATGTAATTCGAAACACTAAAACCATGCTCAAATGTTGCAGTAGGGTCTCTAGATGTGCACGAAGGTTTCAGATTTTTTAGGTGCCATGTGGCTGTGCCACCGTTGCCACTTTTGTGTTTTCTTAGACCGTTTCGGGCAAAAGGCTCCTAGGGTATGTAATTCGAAACGCTAAAACCATGCTCAAATGTTGCAGTAGGGTCTGTAGATGTGCATGAAGGTTTCGGATTTTTCAGGTGCCACGTGGCTGTGCCACCGTTGCCACTTTTGTGTTTTCTTAGACCGTTTCCGGCGAAAGGCTCCTAGAGTATGTAATTTGAAACACTAAAACCATGCTCAAATGTTGCAGTGGGGTCTGTAGATGCGCACGAAGGTTTCGGATTTTTCAGGTTCCACGTGGCTGTGCCACCGTTGCCACTTTTGTGTTTTCTTAGACCGTTTCCGGCGAAAGGCTCCTAGGGTATGTAATTCGAAACACTAAAACCATGCTCAAATGTTGCAGTGGGGTCTGTAGATGCGCACGAAGGTTTCAGATTTTTCAGCTGCCATGTGACTGCGCCACCATTGTCACTTTCGTGTTTTCTTAGACCGTTTCCGGCGAAAGGCTCCTAGGGTATGTAATTCGAAATGCTAAAACCATGCTCAAATGTTGCAGTGGGGTCTGTAGATGCGCACGACGGTTTTGGATTTTTTGGGTGCTAAGTGGCTGTGTCACCGTTGCCACTTTTGTGTTTTCTTAGACCGTTTCCGGCGAAAGGCTCCTAGGGTATGTAATTCGAAATGCTAAACGCATGCTTAAATGTTGCAGTAAGGTCTGTAGATGCGTACAAAGGTTTCAGATTTCTCAGATGCCACGTGGTGGTGCCACCGTTTTTCTTTCGTGTTTTTTTAGATCATTTCCGGCGAAAAGCTCCCAGAGTATGTAATTTGAAATGCTAAAACTATGCTCAAAAGTTGCAGTAGGGTCTGTAGATGTGCACGAAGGTTTCTGATTTTTGTGGTGCCACCGTTGCCACTTTCATGTTTTCTTAGACCGTTTCCGGCGAAAGGCTCCCAGGGTACATGTATGTAATTCAAAATGCTAAAACCATGCCCAAATGTTGCAGTGGAGTCTGTAGGTGCGCACAAAGCTGTGTCACCTGTGCCACTCAATATGATTTTAGTGTGTCATATGATACATTTCATCTTTGTATCAAGCATTCATACAAAGTCAAGGATGCAAATGCGGGGATACACTATAGTGTGCTTTGCACACAAGTGACACCATCTAGTTCTGTTTGTGCAGAGCAGGGCTTTAGATTGGTCTAATTTGGGGACACCGGATTCAAGTCAAAAATGTCCCCAAAATATCTGAAAATATGAGAAACTACAGTGATTAGTCAATTTACATACAAATAGAATATAATATAGGGTTTTCTGATATCTATTTTGCATTGAGCAAAAGTATTTCTTGACAAATATCTTCATTTTAGAATGTTCCAAGCTGTTGGTAGCCATCTCATAATATGGGGATACCCGGCTTGAATTTGAGGTAATACAAAGACCTGGCAGAGCTAGTATATTAGGGAAAGTGACAGTTACTTTCTGCTTTTGAGTTGTTCTCTCTAGGTACTCCAGCATCCTCCACCTGTCAAATGGTCCAACACAGGAGGACCCTGGCTGTTGAAAGTGTTGTTAAACCTCAATAAAAAACTCCTAAAATATTCTCCCAAAGGGTTGGTTTGAACAAACTGGGTAATCATCAATTACAATGATGTGATGTATCAATTATGGAGGTATTTGGAGCAGTGGTTTGGGAGAAGAATATGTTTAAACAAGCTATTAATTGAAAATAGAATACCGTATGTTTTCATTTTTGGAATTCACTTAAAAAAAACAATGAGGGGTCTTAAGCTGAGGTTCAATGCTTTTTGAAATTAGTATGGGCTGGTTTTGTAAATTACATTGGGTAAAGAGTTTAGATGAGATTTACACCAAGGCTTACCATGTGCAGGGTTAGTTACTCATTTAATAATGAAAATTTTTTTATAATCAGAAAGTGTGACTAACCCTGTGCAATGCACAGGGTTAGTCACACTTTCTGATTATAAAAAATTTGATAACTGCTATATCACACACTACATGAAAATATACAGTGACTTAACCCTTTACCCAACGAATCACCAGCATCCGCCCGCGTAATATGCAAATTCAGCAGTTGAAAAAATATTATTTTTCAAAAAATTTCAACAAAACCATATCGACGTGCTCGTTCCAACGAAGGGTCACATGATATGGTTTTGTTGAAATTTTTTTGAAAATATAAAAAAAATGTTATTTAAAATAATAAATTTTGATATCGTCTGCGTTGGGTAAAGAGTTAAAGCTGCAAAATGCACAGGGTTAGTTAGTTACATGTTACATAGGGAGTAGGATCCAAGGAACTAATGGAAATACTTATACTGGATTGTGGAAATTTTTTTTAAAGTGAATTCCATAAATGAAAACATATTCTATTTTCAATTAATAGCTTGCTTTTAACCCTTTACCTAACGAATCTGTTGCATCAGTCTACGTAATTTACAAATTCATGACTTATACTTCATCTAAATTTGTGAGAATCCATTTGGATTCTTGCTAAATTGATTGCAAGAATCCATACCAGCTATGAGTGTTACAGGATTACATGAGGCCACCATGATTGAACCTCCGTTGTATACTGATACATATGTTAACCTTTTCCCCAACACAGCTTTTTAATTTTTAAAACATAAATAGAATTTGATAATTTAAAAAAACAACAACAATATTTACCAATAAAATCTTACAAGTATGGATGTCACTGGAACTGACTCACTGAGCCGGATCCAATGACAACAATATTGTACAATTTTATTGACACAGTGTCAGGATATTTCAGGTCATGTTAGCCTTGTATTGGTTAACTTGCCCGCTGCTATGTTAGGTAAAGGTTTAAAACTGACTTGATTCATTTCATATAAATCCTAGCAGAGGTCCAGTGGGATTGCTGCAGGAATCTATATGAATACTCATTGGTATTTCTGCACAAATCTTTGCCTGAATCGATTCTCAGATTCTCATCGAAATAGAAGCCCTGAAATTGAGCAGTAGAAAAAATATTATTGTTCAAAACACTTCAACAAGACTATATCATGTGACACCCTCATGGAACAAGCTAAGAGGGTCATATTATACAAGGACATCAAGTATGGAAGGTTTGGGGCCTTTTATTGAAAGTTTTGGAATTTTTTTACCAACTCCTCAATTTGAATATTATGTGGGTGAATGCAATTGATTCATAAGGTATTAGTAAAAGGTTAAAAAAAATTTCTCCATTATCCAGAGTTTTAACCCTTTACCTACCATGAAAAGCAGACAACACTTGCAAACCAAATTCTTGAATAACTGATTTTTTCATTTTTGTCTCAAAAACATAGGTTATGGCCCCTCACTGGAACGAGCTTGAAGAGATTGTTCCAAAGAGGGGTCATAACCTATGTTTTTGAGAAAAAAAATGAAAATATAATGAAAATTAAATGGTGATTTTTTAGAATAGTGCTGGCCAATTTTGGCCGTTACATTAGCTAAAGGGTTAATAAATCTGTGAATCATCCATACAAATATGTTACATGTCAAATATAAAACTTAATGGAGAAATGGTCTTGGAGAAAATATTTGAAATCTTTTCAATTTCCAGTGTTAAAATCTGATGCTCCATGACACCCTAAATATGCTCCTATGTGGTTGGTTTGAACAAACCTGATAACATCTTTCTAATGATGTCAAGTAACAAACATGGTGGCATATGAAGTAGTGTAACCTGAGAATCAACCTGGGAATAGCTATGCAAATAGGTTATATTACAAATATTAACGGACTGAGAGCTGAATTTTTGGTTGTCAAAATTTGCTCTTGTCATTGGCTTGTTACAATTTATGGGAGAGACTTATAAAATTCACTTCAAAGATAATATGAAGATCATCCCATTTAAAGCCCCTACCTTGTGGAACCTGCACTTACGAATAAAAAACAAATATGGGCTTCCAGCACTCTATCAGTTAAAGCATTTTTAGCAATGGTTTTGGAGAAGAACATTATAAAAATACTGTGAGGGCATATAAATGTGTGTTGTTTTCAGAAAGTAGCCATTGTGGCAAGTTACTGTCATTATTCAGCAATTCCTTATACATTTAACCCTTTCGACACTAGCGGTATCTGCCATGCAGTTCAATGACAGCAATTAGAAGAGTCCATATTCATTATTTGGGGTAGATCAATCAATATTTTCTACGTTCAGCCTCGTTTTCTACGTTCAGCCAGTGCAGGGTTGTAATGGGGGGGGGGGGGGGCATATATATAAGAACCCCGTAGGCATGATTTGAATAAGCCATAGAATAATCAAAATAATTTGGTTATAGGTCAAATATACTATTTAAAAAAAGTAGGGGATATCCAAACTGATGTTGATATTTTCGGAAAATGGTATTGGATACGCATGAGAGGCGTCATTTGAAACAGTGTTCCGGTTCGGTGTGGAGTAATTCCGCCTGTGTTCTGCGACGTCCAAGACATTGTGGGGTTCCTGGAAGTCACGTGGCTGTTTGGTGCCACCCGATTGGAAGAAAGGGGTTAATCTCTCTCTTGCTTCTCGAACTTTAATGTAAGCAGACGTAATTTTCATCACAGAGTTTATAGAGGCAAAAATTGTAAGTATATATTTTATATACCCTTTTCATCGCATTTCATATTACATGTTTTACTGTAAGTAGATAAGCCTACCCCATTCTGCTTCATTGGCGTTGCCGACTTTGAACCAGTTTGGGGGAGGTTTTAAAACTTTCTCTTTTCCGCCTTGGTCACAAGGCTCAAGTGACGTCTCGACAATGGCCGGAGATGAATCCATCGCCATCGTAGTTGTTGTCACTTGTTTGTTTCATTTTTAATTTTCATGTGGGCTGTTGGGTGAATCATCCAACCATCTATGTGATTTTTTTTTACTTTGTAAATTTTTTGTGTATTTTTGATAATTGTTACTGAGGCGTAGCATCTCAGTAAAATTTTGGTGCCGCCATATTTAAATTCGAAAATTTGGTGTGGCGAGCACGTTGCAGTACGGTTCTGCAGCTTCTGTATTGAATAGATATTTTTTTTCAATTTTAATGCAAATTTGCTTGAATTTTCTGAGCTGTGGCCGCATTCGTTAGATTGCGGAGACAGTTTGTTTTGATATCTTTCAAAACTTTGCTCACTTATTTTTGCATTATTTTTTGGTGGCCTCCGGGCAAAGTCGACAGATACCGTAATATTTTTTTAAATTTGGTAGTGGCTGCGGATTGGTAAATCCGTGGATACCTTTGGAAATTTTTTGGTGGCTGTGAGTTGATAATTTGTAGATACCAGCTTACAACTTGTGTTCGTGCTGTGGTTTTGGGAACTACAAGGAAAAGTTTGTTTACACTTTAAAATATTTTGCATTTTGGATTTCTGCTGTGGCTGTGGTGTTATAGCATCACATTGGCCTGTACAGTCAAAAAATTGTAATACAGTCAAAAAATTGTGTAGTTCTTTTTCTTGTGGTCGGCTGTGAGCTGCGTTTACGAGATTCATCGTAACTTTTGAATTTCTTGTGAATTTGGTATTTTTCTTGTTGAGACTGTGGTGCTGCTGTGCTACAAATTCAGCCTTGACAAATATTTGGGGATTGGATTAATTTTTCTGTGGCCGTGGTCTACATGTAGACTGCAGATGCAGTTTGTTTTGGTAATTGTGAATGTTACTTTGCTGTGTCCGTGGCCAACCTGGAGGTTACGGATACAGTGTGATTGAAATTAAATTGCCTTTTCTAGTTGTGTGAGTGGAATTGTTGGATTAGGGATTGTAAGTGGCGGTGTGGTTTGATTAGTGGCATTTCTATATTGGTTGCGGGCAACATTCAAGCTCTTTACCGTAGGCCTAGGAAAGCTGAGGTTTAGGGTACAACCGGGAGGCAGTTGGTGTCACTGAATTTGATCACATTCTCATCCGTGTATTGACTGCGGTCGTACACAAGCTATTGAAGTCTGACAGGGTAGTCAGTCAGTAGATTGAAGTTTCATAGTTCTCTGGTATTTGTGTGGTGATAGCGATCGCACACAGGCTCATTACTGTGGGCCAAGGTAAGCAGAGGTTTTGAGCGTGACAGGGAAGTCCGTGCCATTGAACTGTAGCTATATTTTTTGAGGTGTGTTGTATTACATCGTACAGTTGTGTGCTATCCGTAAAAGGGGCCGATAGACGCAAATTTTGTACCTATTGAAGGTGAGAAGAGTGCAGAAATTAGGAAAAAAAGTACCGGGTCGTGCGGATTTTTCGGAAGTTTTGAAGAAAATCTCAGAAGATTGTATTTTTTTTTATATTAGGGTTCAACGACACATTAACAGCCAGGGTCATATCATGTCGGTGACAGTTTTACGGGTGGAGAAGGCAGGAGTACCCGGGGAGAACCACCGAGCAACGACGAGCAGCTGCCAGCTCTCCAACATCGTAACTCTGAACTCTGCACCGCGGCACAGGCAGGGTTAGATTGGTTGAAGACGTGCGCACCATCGACGTGCAGTACGCCTTAGTACACAGCGTCATCGTGTCCCCATGTAGGCAATCGGGGTTAAGTGCCTTGCCCAAGGACACAACGCGGGAACGCGAATCAGTCGATGAAATGGTCACCCATCCAACTACTAACCGCGCCCGACGTTGCTTAACTTCGGTGACCTGACGAGAACCGGTTACCGCGCCCCCAGAAGATTGTATTACAAACTACACTGTACAGATGACAACGATTACAGTTAACTCAGCGAGTTTCGAGGACTTACAGTTAATTCCCAAGATTGC
This sequence comes from Pictodentalium vernedei, assembly GCA_031216915.1. NCBI lineage: Eukaryota > Metazoa > Mollusca > Scaphopoda > Dentaliida > Dentaliidae > Pictodentalium > Pictodentalium vernedei. Next base: position 173,130,489 of record CM062291.1, on the reverse strand, counting down.
ATTGGCAATTATTGAGAGGAGAGCTAGGTTGGGGGCTCCTCTTCAGGGAGGACCTCTTCAATATACTGCATTTTTGGGGTTCCAAAAGCCAGTGGGAATGCTGCATGGATTTTTCCTTACCCCCACCCAATGTTGACGTTAACAACAATGTGGATGAGGGGATTGTTAGGGAAATGAGACGACACCTTCCTTAGTGAGGGCACCCGGGGTAATCACTCCATCCTAGGCGGGAATTGACAAAATGTTGCCAAACAAGAATGACCACTATAATGCACAGAAGTCAATAATGAGAATGTATTCACCTTCTACAGGGAGCCTCATACACCATTGGAAATACGACGTTGTTACCCACCTTTGATTTGTGCTTGGGAGGTGCTGTCCCCAAAGGGGAAGTACAACCTCAGTGGATGCAACCGATTGAATCATTGGGAGCGAGCATGGGTTGGGGTAATGCAGGGCCAGTGAGCCGGAGTGGTCAAGAGAGGAAAAGAAAAAAATGATTGATTTTGTTAGATCTGATTTCCTTAGAGCGTCGCAGAAAGCCCAGTTTGAGAATGCTATGCCTAGTTCGCAGTATGGTGGTAATGGGCATGAGGGTGACATAGGAGGTGCCCCACACCCTACCAGTTTTGAACCCAGTGCCATAACAGGGTTTTATAGTTTAAACCAGTAGTATGGGAGCGACAGGCGTAATCTCTCCAACCCCCCAGGGTGGGGCCCGGAGGGGGTACGGCCAGAAATAGGTAATTTCAAAGTATGGGAAGGAAATCAGGACAGAAGTGATAGGGACCCTGGGTCTTACAGTACCATAACACAACCTAACATGGTGATTTCGGGCATGCCTAAGCCCTTGTTTAGTAATTCAGTGTGTGGATATCCGCCCCAAGTCAAGCACAGGGGATGAATGTGAGTGGGCAGTATGGGCATGGAAGCATACTCAACTTAATTCGTCGTAGGGATGTATTATTCGAAAAGTTATCTCCCCCTGTGAATACTGGAGTCTGACTGTAATGTAATTAGCATTGATCCACTGAAAGGTGTGATAAATTATTTAATATTCGTACTAAATTATTGGAAATTAAATAGCGAAATAACTAAATTCCTTCTAAAATGCAATATATAAATAATTATTTGTTGCTATAATGAAAGTTGTAAACGTAGCGGCGGAAAATATTAACTGGGTTTTTGTCCGCATTTTTGTGGCTTTTTTTCTTGTCCGATCTTAAAAAAGGGAATTTTAATCGGGTGGCTGTTTGGACGGCGGTTCTTTGACCGGTGGCTTATTGTCCCGTTGACCCGTTTGTACATGCACTATAATTGAGTTATTATTGAAATAAATCTTACCTTTCCATCTTTTTCTATTAGTCTCTCAACTTCATATTTGGTGGGCAGAATATTTCTTGGCACCGAGGTACTTGTTCGTACAGGGCGTGGCAGCTTTTCTCCCTGTGCAATTTTTTTCCAGTCAATATGCGAATGTGAACGTAGCTGTCTTTCAGTGGCCATGCTTGTGAAAGTGTGAGCCATCTCTTTTAAAGCAGGTATTAAAGGAACCTCCGGACAGAGTCAACAGTATCTGTGTGACATTACAAATTGCAACGCAAACTATCTTCTTATTGTAGAAAAAACACACACATACATATATTTATGGACTTCAATGGACAATGAGGCATACTAGTTAAATAAGCGACAAGCTTCACACTTCTGGCTGAACTGAAAGTAATTAATAGGGCTATCGCACCTTTCCTTTTATTCACACCGAAACCTTCTGCATATTGTGGACTGTGGGTTCAACTGTTTTTACAACAATCAAATTTGTCTTGGTTTTAACATCAAAAGGAAAAAAATGGGCAAATGTCAGATTATATATTTTTATATGATTAGAGAGGACAATATCTATATTATATGCACATATGCGCAGAGCATTGCTAATATGAAGACTAAAAAATATTTTAATCTCTAAAAGTTGACGAAAACGCAATTTTCCATTATTTTACATGGCACTCTACACGAAATAACCGTACCTTTTTAAATGAACAGGGGAAAAAAATTGGTCGAATGAAATGGTTCGATTATATCACCAAGTGAGAGCATATATATTGTTCTTAAATGTCTGATGCGCAGAGCAAATATAACTTTCACGGGTTTTATATAATTTTGGGAAATATAAAAATTCCCCATTCAATTAGTGCTAATTTTTGCAAGCCAATTCCTAGCAATCAGGGGAGATAACTATTTGGTAAATAGATGCGAATAACGAGAATAGTTGAACATGTGCGAGGGCGATGAATGAGCCGACTGTGATGGAAGGTCACATGAGTGCGAGGGATGTGTGCAGAGGTAAGTACCCTTATGGTGGAAGTGATGCAGGGCATGGAAAGTCGGTTCGGCTTCCATGATATGCCTCAAACTGCTCAATTGCAATTCCAACAGGCTAAACAGGGACCAAGGGAGTCTTCAGAGGAATGGGCTGATACGGTCCTAGCCCTTGCCAATAGAGCTTGATTGCCCAGTCAAGTTCAGTATGGAGCAGTCAACCGTTTCTGTCAAGGTGATAGGGATATTCAGGCAGGGGAAGAGGCAGTAAACCAACGTCCGACAACAACTGAGGACGCTATTAATAAAGTTCGCTGGTATCTGCACAACCAAACAGCAATGCATGGACAGAAAGTCGACAGGCCGCGCCGCGAGTTGCGAGAATTAAGTCCGGACTCTGAGGAGGAAGTATCTCCTCAAGTCAGATCTTTCAAACGCGTCGGGCGTGGAAGAACCACCCAGCGTGAGGAAAGAAATAGGGCGGAATCGAATAAAACCGAAAGAGATAGTCAGCGATCTCCGTCTCTCAAGTTGACGAATTACGCCACTGAAATTAGCGGCATGAAAGCCGATCAATTCGTTATGAAAAATGAATTGGGGAAAGTTCAGGAGCAAGGCGCCAAAACTCAGGAGGAGCTAACCAAGCTTACTACCATGATTCCGACCCTCCCGAAGAAGGAGGATAAGCCGAAAGAACTCTCGCATGAGAGAAAAGAGGCTAAGGACTGGGAGTGCCCCAGGTTGAGTACTCCTTCCCCCAAAAGGGTGCAGTGTTATTCTTGCAGAGGCTGCGGACACTTTCAAAATAAGTGCCCATTGAGGAGCCCCAAAAATAAAACTGTCACGGACCGTAGAGTAAGGTTTTTCAGACCGGACGTCAAACGAGTAGGGTGGAAGTCGCGGGGTCGAATTTCAGCCCATAAACCTTTAAAAGACCCCACGCGACAGGTTACAGCTGGGGATTCAGACGATGAGCCTCTGATCACGATACAGCACTGTAAACACACTTTCCGAGTTGCGCTCCAGGCAGGGAAACTGGAGACAACTGCAACCGTGGATTCGGGAGCAATGGTGACATGTAGTAATGTCTGACGAACTGTTCAGAGAACTGAGCCCAGCTCCACCGATAACCAAGAAGGTAGATTTTCAAACTGTGGAACGAGGGAGTAGAATGGAAGGGCATACGTAGGACCGTTGGGAATTAAAATAGGAGATAAAAGTTTTTAACGAGTGCCTGTACGTGGCACCAATAAGTGATTCGGTTCTGCTAGGATGTGATTTTCTAGCTAAACAAATGGACACGTCTACTTCTGGGAGAAGTTGCTCTTACTGGGGGACTGGGCAGTTCCAAAAGTGTCTGCAGAATATATAAAATCGAGCGAAAAACCCGAAGAAAGTGAATTACAGGGCGTAATACCCGCGTCAGGAAATATACATGACCAGAGAGTAGCCCCCTGGCCAGCTTAGTCGATGAACGCGCAGTAACTGCAGGTCAACTGGACTGTGCCTGTGACGCGAAGACGTCAGATGCCGAGCCAACCGCTGAATTTAAAAACAAAGAAACTGCAAGAAAAGCAAAAAGTGGCCAAGGTGCTGCTGTGTGAAGACACCACAATTCCTCCCAACTCGGTGGCCCTGTTGCAATGCAAAACCGTCATTTTTAGCAACATATTTTATAATTGAACCAGTTCAACCAGAACCGATGTTAGGTCTACGCTCCGTTCATTCTAAACAATCTGAACCGGTCGTATGCGTGTTTAACGTAAACAATCACAGCCTGTCATTGCATAAATCCCAAGTAATTGCTGAAGCCCATGTGGTGGATTCTGTGTTAGACATAGGGTCGGCCCCAGCGGCTGGCGATGATGCCAGCAAGAAAAATGATGGAGAAACCTTTGAGCAAGCTGCTGCCGACCTAACAAAAAATTTGATTGATGATGTGGAGTTTCCTGGAGTGAAACCGAGTGACTCCACATCAAGAGTTCGAGCAGTCTCATGACCACAAATCAAAATTGGGGAATACACTGAGGAATCCACTACATTTGACAGATTTATACGAGCGCTCTTCCAAGCTGTTAAATAAACCAGAAACAGGAATTAGCCGCACTTTTGGTTGAATACCAGGACGTATTCGCCAAGAATGATTATGACCTTGGGAATTTTAAAGAACTTCAACACAGTACAGACACCGGGACCTGACCCCCGTGGCGCCAACAAAAGAGACGAACACACATGTGCTTTGTTGATGAGGAGGTGGCCCACCTTGAGAAAATGTTAGAGGCCGGGGTAATCCAGCCCAGCGTGTCAGAATGGGCCTCACCCCAGTAATCGTGAGGAAACGCGACAAAACTGTACGCTGGTGTGTCGATTATCGGCGTTTGAATGCAGTTACGCGCAAGGAGTGTATCCTCTTCTCCTTACGGACGAAAGTATGGATGCGTTGTCTGGAAACTTGTGGTTCGGAAAGGCAGATTGTATGAGTGAGTACCACCAAGTTTCAGTGAAAGAGGAAGATCGAGAGAAAACGGCATTTAGTACGAAGTACGGGAGTTGGGAGTTCAAAAAGATGCCTTTCGGCTTGTCGGGATCCCTATTTACATGGCCACGGGTAATTGTGTCCCGCTTTTTGAAAAAAACGGGAGATATTAAATTCGGGGTGTCCTTCTGTCCTTCTGTGTTTTTCGTTTCCAGACTCTAACTTTCCTTACAGTGGCCGGATTTCGATGAAATTTGGGTAGTAGATCACTTTCATCAATTGTGGGTCCAAGTTCGAATATGGGCATTTTCGCGCATATTTAATGAGGTTGCTGAAATTTGATTGGCTGACGGTTTCCAGACTCTAACTTTCCTTAAAATCAACCGATTTCGATGAAATTTCATATATGGATTACTTTTATCAATACCTAGGTGAAGTTCGAATGTGGGAAATTTTGTACCGAAAATCTGTCCGTCTGCCCCGTGCGCCAACGCACCTCGGACTAAAAGCCGTATTTATGAACCGATCTTCACGAAACTTCTTGCGTATCTTTGTTATCATTGTGAGACCAGAATATGTGTTTTGGGGTTTGGTCCAAAATTCAAAATGGCCGCCAGCGGCCATTTTGTTCCGAAATTGGGTGTAAGCAGGGTTTTTTGTACAGAACTTCTAAATGAACGTTCGTATTTGAATAAATTTTTGTATGAATGTTTAGTAACATGCAATACATCACATATAATACGGGTTTTGTTCTTGTGCAAAAATTATGCAAATTAGGGAAACTTTGATTTATTCAGTGCTACTACTAATACACAGTAAGTGCGCACCTTCCGTGCTTTTCGTTTCCAGACTCTAACTTTCCTTACAGTCAGTCGATTTCGATGAAATTTGGGTAGTAGATCACTTTCATCAATTTCGGGTCCAAGTTCGAACATGTGTATTTTCCGCGCATATTTAATTGGGTTGCTTAAATTTGATTGGCTGATGGTTTCCAGACTCCAATTTCCTTAGAATCAACCGATTTCAATGAAATTTCATATATAGATTACTTTTATCAATACCTAGGTGAATTTCGAATGTGGGAAATTTTGTACCGAAAATCTGTCCGTCTGCCTGTCCGTCTGCCCATGCATCAACGCACCTCAGACTAAAAGCCATATTTATGAACCGATCTTCACGAAACGTCTTGTGTATCTTTGTTATCATTGTGAGACCAGAATAGGTCTTCATCATTACTTCTTTTGCAACTCTACAAAGTCAGACTCTCGCAGTATCATATACAGACCACAATATTATCTGGACATCACGTCCAAGGTTTCATTAACTTCCAATCACAAGCTTTACAGGTTGGTTAACACTTTTCACATCAGTTTAATGTAATATGTCTTATACAGTCTTAATTTTTAGTGATTCTCACAGTTATACTCCACATCACTTTACTTGCTTTGACAGTGACCTCCGTGAAAATAAATCTGATAACCACTGTCTGAAGCACTGTCTGTTCTGTCTCTTCTAAATAACTTCCACTTGCCACTCAACTATATTCCACTGGATGCATTAATTCCCCTTGAAACTACTGCCCAGCGGGAGACATGAATTCACTGAATTTGCTTGTTAACTTGGTGCTCCAGGGGTTGAATTGGTCAATAGCCTTGACCTACTCGGATGACGTGGTGATAGGTGGTTGATCGGTTCGGGATCATTTTGGGAATCGCAGGAGAGTTCTTCAGAGATTTCAGCAATATGACCTCAAACTGAAACCCAAGAAGTGCGAGTTTTTCAAGCAGCGCATTGAGTTCTTGGGGCGAATAGTTAGTAGGGATGGTATCCAAATGAGTGAGGAGTCCGCGAAGGTTGTTGAGAACTGGCCCATTCCCACTACAACGCGAGAAGTGGAGAGCTTTTGTGGCCTTGTGAATTACCATCGGACCTTTATCCCAGATTACGCCGAATTGGCCAGACCACTTTATGCCCTCACTGGGAAAGCTAAGTTTGAGTGGACGGAGGATCAACAGGTAGCGTTCGAGGCCCCCAAGGAAGTCCTAGTATCCCCTGTTGATCATACCAAATCAAACGGGTACTTTTGTTTTAGATGCAGACGCGACGAATTTCGCGATCGGAGCTGAACTGTCCCATATTCAAGAAGGAAACGAACGCGTCGTAGCATATGGTAGTTTTGTTTTGACACCTCAACAAACTCGGTACTGTACGACGAGGAAAGAACTGTTGGCAGTGGTGCGGTTTACAAGGCAGAAACTACCTTTTAGGCCGACCATTTATAGTCAGAACAGATCAAAGTAACCTACGCTGGCTGATGGGGTTCCGCGAGCCGCATGGTCAATTGGCCAGGTGGTTGGAGGAGCTCAGTCAGTATGACATGACTATTCAGCACCGCCCTGGAGTAAAACACTGACGCGGTATCAAGAATCCCGGTTGGGGACACATGTCCGCGATATACTGCCGGCTGCGAACCCAATGATTTGCCCTGTGAGTTGTAATTACTGTCAACGACTCCACAAGTCCTGGGCAAAATTTGAGGACGAGGTCGATGACATAGTGCCGCTGACCCAGGGGTCGATAAAATTTGATGGGGACGACAAACCGCCCAGAAATGCCAAAATCAGATAGGTAGCATTTGAACCAGACGTTCACCCAGGTGACAAAACCGGCGAAACGGTAGCTCCCAAACCTTCGGATGATTCAGACCACCAGGACAGACACTCAGACATTGAGGTGATTCTGACGCAGGAGACCGAGGGGAACCCCAGGACACTGAGGGGGGGGGGGGGGGCGCACCTGATTAAAACGATGGGAAGTGAGTTGGCTCGTCCCGTTAAATCTGGCACTTTTGACTGAATGGACGATCCATCATGCAAAACTGGTATTTGCCCAGAGACCGGGGAGGAATGCCCTGACGATCAACCATGTAAGGTTGTGTTTGCCCAGAAACGGGGTGGACTCACTCACAGCTTAAAGTGACTTACCCGATAGACGTGGTAACAGTAAACCAAACCGGATCACCACCGACCAATAGTGACTCAATAAAATTGACCGATGTGTGCACGTTAGACGAGCTAGGTGAAGTCCAACGAAATGACTCTGACACGGCTCCGATCATATCGTGTTTGGAGAGTAATACGGAACCAAGACAGGGAGAGCTGTTCCTCGCCAGAGCAGCTACCAAATACATCTGGACAAATAAAAAACAGTTTGTTGTTGTCAATGACTGTTTGTACAAAGTTCGGAAAACTGGTGATAAGGTTTTAGTTCTCCCGGGAGGTGCTAACCTTAGCCCATGACATACCGGCATCGGAACACCATGACAAGGACAGGACAGACGAACGGGTGAGGACCGAGTGCTATTGATACGGAATGACACAGGATATTAACTCCTTCGGCTAGCCCGAGATGTAATCAGGGAAAGAAACCCAACCGAAAGGCCAAGTACGACTTGACCATTTTCCATGCGGGAGTTCCCATGGAAAGGGTACATCTCGATTTCTTGGGATCCCTGCCCTTAAGTAATTTAGGAAACAAATACATACTGATGATGATTGATCAATTTACGAAGTGGGTGGAGTGTATTCCTCTCCCTGACCAAACGGCCGAGACTACAGCTGCTGCGTCCGTAAATGAGTTCTTTGCACGATTCGGCTGTCCGCTCCAAATTTTCACCGATCATGCTCGTGTTTCGAACGTAAGATCTTTTTTGATTTGTGTGCACTGCCCCGCATTCACAAAGCGAGGACAACTCCGTACAGGCCTTCCTCGAATGGTCAGGTGGAGAGGCAAAACCGAACCCCGATGAATGCGGTGAGGTGTTTCGTAGACAAGAACCAGAAAGACTTGGATAGGTTTTTACCTCAGTTGGCCGGCGCGATCAGGTCATCAGTTCATCGACAAACAGAATTTACCCCTAATAAACTTATGCTGGACAGGGAGGTAAATCATCCATCGGACCTGATTTTTGAGTTTAAAGGGGAAAGTAAACCACGAAAGGACGTATCGCTGGACGTCTTAGATGTGGAACGCGAGGTTAAACGAGCGCACGAGATAGCCAGGACCAAATTAAAAACCGCCTGTGAACTCATGAAGCGTGATTACGATCTGACCGCGGTGAAGCGTGCCTACCAAGCGTGGGATCCAGTGTATTTGCTGGGTACGGCAGTAAAAAATGGCAAGAATCGTAAATTATCCCCATACTGGAATGGACCCGGTATTGTTGCGGAAGTTATCACGCCGTATCTATATAAAGTCTAATTTAACCCTTTACCTAACGTAACGGCCAAAACCGGCCAGCGCTATTCTCAAAAATCGCCAATTAATTTTCATTATTTTTTTTCATTTTTTGTCTCAAAAACATAGGTTATGACCCCTCGTTGGAACGAGCTCGTCGAGCTCGTTCCAACGAGGGATCATAACCTATGTTTTTGAGACAAAAAATGAAAAAAATTAGTTATTCAAGAATTATTTTTGCAAGTGTCGTCTGCTTTTCACGTTAGGTAAAGGGTTAAGACATCAGTAAATGTTGTTCACCATGATCGGTTAAAGGTATGTAACGATTGGATATTGCCACCCTCGGTTACCTAGAGACTGGATAACTTTAGGGAAACTGGTGTTGTAACATTTTTGAAGCCTTCCAAGTTCCACTGTATTCTGCCTGTGTAGGAAAGCACGCCGCGGGTTGTTCATGATCCAGTGTGAATTTTGCCTCGACTGGTACCATGGCCAATGCGTGGACGTAAATGCCGAAGAGGCAGAGCAAATGATGGGTACCGATGTCCTAAATGTTAGGGGTTTCCGGCATTTACGGATTATCAGGCCAAATGTTCAACTCACTCTTCTCGACAGCTGGAGTTTTCTCAGCCATGGCGGGGATGTCAGTTCTAAATTTGGGTTTTGGGGAACTTTAGGGATCTTGGATCCTTCTTATAATTCAAAATTTGGAGTCACCCTTTTTGGCTTTAGGGGTTGACTGTAGATTTATTCGCGTAGTTAATATCCACTCTCTATTCTGTATAACTTGGAGTAATACCTAGTTGTCTGGAGTCCCCATTGTGGTATTTCCTGGGCATCATGACCTAGGGCTTTTTTCAAATAAAACGGGGGACAGTGTTGTAGAATTGGCATATTTGTTTGCGAGGCGTCATTTGAAACAGTGTTCCGGTTCGGGGTGGAGAAATTCCTCCTGTGTTCTGGAACGTCCAAGACAGTGTAGGATTCCTGAAAGTCACGTGGCTGCTTGGCGCCACGCGATTTAAGAAAGGGGTTAATCTCTCTGTTGCTTCTCGGACTTCAATGAATGCAGACGCAATCTTCATCACAAAGTTTATAGAGGCAATCGTATATCGACAAATATTGGAAGTATATATGTTATATACCCTTTTCATCTCATTTCATATTACATATTTTACTGTAAGCAGTTAAGCCTTACCCATTCTGCTTCATGTCTTTGGCCAACTAAAACTTCGTGCAGGTTTTTCCCACGAGCGCCGCATTAATGCCTGTGGGGGAGGTTTTGAAATTTTCATTTGTACTGGACGGGCGTTTTCGAAGGTCTCATCGTTCTTTTCTTGGTCTGAACTCGTCCATCAATAGTTTCTGGTCGAAACGTAACTTTTGAGGTATGCGAAGACTGACACGTGACGAACGTTTACGTGCCGTTGGCATGGAAGCTGGCAACAGACAGACTGCAGTGGCTCAAATTCTTAACGTTACTCAATCGGCGATTAGCAGGTTGTGGTCACGCAGCCGTTAGACATACAATGTTGATGGCAGACGTCGGTCAGGTCGTCCAAGGGCGACAACTGCGAACTAGGATCGTTTCATCCGAACCACAGCATTTCGTAACCGCCATCAAAGTGTCTCAGAAATTGGACAGCAGCTGCACCGAGCGACAGATGTGCGAGTCAGTGGTCAAACTATCCGAAATCTCCCACACAGCTGAAATTTGTACGCTCGACGACCTCGAATAATTCCACGTTTGACTGAACGTCACATCGCAGCAAGGCATAATTGGTGTGTAGCACGACAGCGCTGGGACAATCGTCGATGGAGAACGTCATGTTTTCCGATGAATCAAGGTTAACTCTCGACTTCCACTACGGGCGAAACAGAGTGTGGCGGCGGCGGAACGAACGATACCATGACGTAACCGTTAGGCAGCACGGTCGTTTTGGTGGTGGATCGGTTATGGAGTGGGGAGGCATAACCATGACAAGCAGAACAGCATTACAAGGCATCCAAGGGCTTGTCACATGGGAGTACTACCGTGACAACGTGTTGGCAGCTCATGTGGTGCTATTTGCGCGACATCACGATGACAATGCAAGAGCACACAGGCCCCGTGTCGTGATCCTCCGGGAGCAGAACATCACTACACTGCCTTGGCCAGCACTAAGTCCAGATCTTTCACCAATCGCGCACGTCTGGGATATGTTTGGCAGGTGCCTACGACAACGCCAACAGCTCCATACCAATGTCCAGGAACTCGCCGCTGCAATGGAATAACATCAGTCAACCTGATATTGGACGTTTGGTGAGGAGTATGCCACGTCGGATCCGCGCTTGTCTCGCGAACCGAGGAGCATTTACAAGGCATTGAGGTCTTGGACTGAATGTGCTAAATTTTCTGACTGACCGTCCATGTCTTCTACAGCTCAGTGCGCTTGTCAGAATGTGTGCTTGTCAGACACCCAACCATCGCTGAAATCATTCGCCAGATGTCGCAGTGCAATGCCTCAACTGTCTTTTTGATGAAAATATAAATATATTTCTTCATATATCTCACTTTTATCAAACATCCCCTACTTTTTTTTAATAGTATATTTACTTATTTATTTACTTATTTAATGACACTTTCGACAGCCAGGGTCACCTCGTGTCGGACAGTTTTACGGGTGCGGGAAGCCGGAGTATCCGGGGAGAACTCCCGAGCAACGGCGAGCAACTGCCAGGCTCCCCAACGTACTTACTCCACACAAACAAGATTATTGGTTGAAGACAAGTGCACCATCAACGTGCAGTATGCCTTAGAACACAATGACACCGTGCCCCCACGTGGGCAAATGGGATAAAGTGTCTTGCCCAAGGACGCAGCGCGGTTGCTGCAGATTGGGTTCAAACCGAGGACCTCTCGCCTTGTAGCCTGCATATCTACGTACTGGGCCACCACATTCCCAATTAAGCAGTAGAAAAAATATTATTGTTCCAAAACACTATATCACGTGATCCCCCCCCCCCCCCCCCCCCCCCCAGTCGTTGCAACCAGCTCAGGGTGCATGGAAGGATGCATAAAATTGATTCCAGTAACTGAAATGCCAAATCATTTGATAGAAATATCAGGTTATTATTTGGTATTCTTCTGGGAATGACTATGTGCTAAGCAAATGCTCAAGCTGGGAACTTTGAGCAATTCATACTTCCCTAACATTAAACCAGATCTCATGCAGGAATGATCAATTTTCGATGTTTAATCATTTTGTAACTGTGAATGATGGAATTTACTCGGGATAACATTTTACGTGATGTGATTTTCTTGAAGTGCATTTCGAGCATTTTTTTTGTTACAATAAGTAAACATACTATAAAAATCTAATACCGATTGACATCATTCATGCTTATCAAGTTATCAAGCTCGATAATGCGTACACTGTAGTTGCAAATAGTAACAGTTGGAATTTTTGCCGATCTGAAATCGAGTTGGAATTTTGGGAAGTAAAGGAGATATCAGCATCAGTAGTATATAAGGTAGGAATCGTGCCTCATTACCCGGAGCTTTGGGGGAGCAACTAGTGTTAAATTCCCATAGGAACCGGAATTATCTAGATCATTTATATAAATTATAATTAACCAATTAGATTGCTTGATTTCCCATAATCTGTATGCAGAGTTATCTCCCTTCTGTATAATAAAAACCTATATCAATGGCCATATCCCATGGAATCCCATTTTTTGCAAAACACCTGTGGCTATGGAATCCCTTTTTTGTCGTATGAGGCCATGAGGGCTATGTAAAAACCCTCAATGAGTCCTCATTTATTATCCCTCATACCCTCATTGAATTTTGAGGTTATGAGGACCTTGAAAAATCCCTCAATGAGGTATAATTTACTACGACTCTTATCCTCATTTCAGTATTTAACAGGTATATCCTATGGAATCCCATTTTGGAAAACGCCCGTGGAATCCCTTTTTGTCGTATGAGGCCATGAGGGCTATGTAAAAGCCCTCAATGAATCCTCATTTATTATCCCTCATAGCCTCATTGAATTTTGAGGTTATGAGGACCGTTACAAATCCCTCAATGAGGCATAATTTACTACGACTCTTAGCCTCATCTCGGTATTTGAGGATACCCATGGCCTGGTATTGTATTATTCGAGGATACCTATCGAGTCGTAGTAAATTAAACCTCATTGAGGGATTTTTAATACGACTCTTATCCTCATTTCCGAAAAATGGGATTCTTCAGAAGGCATCCCAATTTCGGCACCCCTTTTTTGAAAAGCATATGGCCTTCGGCACCCCTTTTTCTGAAATGAGGATAAGAGTAGTATTAAAAATCCCTCAATGAAAAAAATGGGATTCCATGAGATATGGCCATTGATATAGGTTTTTATTATACAGAAGGGAGATAACTCTGCATACAGATTATGGGAAATCAAGCAATCTAATTGGTTAATTAGATAAATGAAACAACAAGAGTACACGGAATAGGTTCAGAACTAACAAGAATAGACCAGAAATTGCTAAATATAGCAATAATAAGGTAAACTGTTCCAAATAATAGGCTCTTCTACGCTACTGGAGTATACTCTAGAACAAAGGAACATGGCCAGATAGACGTAAACTATTGCATATATAGATAGAAGCAGAGAATTCTGGGTAAATTTGTCCTATAGCACTACGTGCTATTCTTAATAGGGAAAAACGTCATGGGATAAGGATCCAAAAAGGGATTCTGGGAGAATTCTAAGCCAGAACATTACTCCTGTTCAATCGAATGCACCCCTTGTACCCCTAAGTACTATAGCACTACGTGCTAAGCCGATAAAATGGGGAAATAAAGTCAATTTCGGTGATTTCGGGTGGATTTTGGTGATTTGGAGGGATTGTCGGGTTGTTTGTGGTAATCAGATTTACTCCGATTCAATCGAACATACCCCTAAAACATACCCCTGTCCTATTGTTGGCCTTAGGTAACATAGCAATCACGTGCTACCATAGAAACCAAGATGGCGACTTCCAGTATACAAAATGGACGACGGAAGCTCGTATCACCCTAACAACACGCGCTGCGCATGCGCACTAACAACACGTATCACTATGGAGGTGACGTCACAACATGGCCGCTCACGTGGGTTGCCATGACAACACAACATGGCGCCACTAGGTCACGTGACTATGACGTCACATGAGATCCCCCGATGAGATCCCAATAGTAACCCCTCAAAACCACATGACATACTACTTGCCTGGTCTGGAATTCCATAGTACCAATATCAGCCATAAGATAATACAAAGGATTCGGTAGGTAAATAGTACTAAGGGGGTAATAGGTCAACAGACCATTCAACCTATACTGCCAATCTAAACCACCAAGGACTATCTCGTAAATACCACACCGGGCGACCATGCATTACCCCATTTCTACAGTATTACTTGACCTGGCTATATCAGACATAGGATAATATGAAGTTCGATTAGTAGTTGGCCAACCAAAGGCTAACAGGGGACCTACATGCATATATACCACTACTACTATGTCGCCGCCACCCCATACGAGAAGCCCGACATCCACTGACCCGAATAACGTTATGTCAGATTGTATACTGGACAATAACAGTGGTCAACATCCCTATGACGTCGTCGTGTGCGCATCATGACGTCACGACGTCAATAGCAACGTCAACCGTTTCGCAGGAAAAAAACCTTCAAGAAAACCCAATGTTCACGTCATCTTCCCATCACTTACCCATAATATATACCTATAGCCCCATGCGAACATATATCACTATACATACCATAGCATACTATATATACAGTACCTACACCATTTGGTGGATCTAGCTGCAAGGAGCCGTACTTTTGCTCCCCCAAAGTTGCTCTCCCAAACGGCTCCGGTTCCTATGGGAATTTAACACTAGTTGCTCCCCCAAAGCTCCGGGTAATGAGGCACGATTCATACCTTATATACTACTAGCATCAAACAAAGAAGCTCTAAAATCCAGATAGATGGAATTTCCAAGTACTCATGACTTGCCCTCCGAAATTCCAACTATAGGAAACACACACACCCCTCCCACCACTTCCCTGATCACATCATATGGTTTTATTGAAAGTTTTGGATTTTTTTGACCAACTGCTCAATTTGAATATTATGTGAGTGAATGCAATGGATTCATTAGGTAAAGGGTTAAAAATATTTCTACATTACCCACAGTGTTAAAATCTGGAGTGGGGTGGGGTAGGTTGGGGTAGGGTGGGGCTGGCAAC
This sequence comes from Pictodentalium vernedei, assembly GCA_031216915.1. Lineage (NCBI taxonomy): Eukaryota > Metazoa > Mollusca > Scaphopoda > Dentaliida > Dentaliidae > Pictodentalium > Pictodentalium vernedei. The sequence continues at coordinate 173,115,200 of CM062291.1, read as the reverse complement.
ATCCCTATATACACCCAAGCTCTTGATTTTAACAAACCTGTCGATCATCCAGTGGCGTAGCCATGGGGGGGGGGGGGGGGGGGACTGATGGGAGCACCCCCCCCCCAACCAAATTTCCTTCATGCCCCCACCCCAGTGATGTGGCCTAATTATTGATGCCTTTCACAACTTATAATTTCTGGACTCAAACGGACTCTAGAGTAAAGGAGTCTGGGCAGCCCCTCCCCCCCCCCACCCCCCCCCCCCCCCCCCCCAGTGAGAGGAGGTGCCCACTCTTGTGCTCGCTCCCATCCCGCCACTACGTGGCTCGTATGATGCTGGGCATCCTATTCTGAATGTCCTCAAGTTGTTCAGCGATCTGAACGTAGCTGCTATCTCCCTACATAGGGGGTAGCCGCTACGTTCAGGTCGCTGAACTAGCCCTCCTAGATATTACCCTTGGCCCCCTCACATTGATATCCTGGCTACGCGCCTGGAATCATCCATACAAATATGCTACATGTCGAATGTAAAACTTAATGGCGAAGTGGTCTTGGAGAAAACGTTTGAATGCTTTTCCATTACCCACAGTGTTAAAATCTGATGCCCCACAACATTCTAAATCAACTATTTATTTATCTGTTGGGTTTTAACGACACTTTTAACAACCAGGGTCACCTCGTGTCGGACAGTTTTATGGGTGAAGGAAGTCGGAGTACTCGGAAGAACCACCGAGCAATGGCGTGCAACTGTCAGACTCCCCATCGTACTAACTCCACACATGCAGGGTAAGCACTGGTTGAAGACACGTGCACCATCGACGTACAGTACGACCTACGTGGGCAATTGGGATTAAGTGTCTTGCCCAAGGACACAACGCAGTTGCTGCAGGTGGGATTCGAACCGAGGGTCTCTCTACCTACCGAGCCATCGCTCTCCCGGTTATAGGTAAAATATTAAAGCTTTTGATGCAGTCGTTTGGGAGATGATTTCTAAAATGCTTTCTCCATTACCTTCAGTGTTAAAATCTTTGAGAGGGCCCCACAACAAACCTAAATATGACCACAGGGCCTTGCTGGTCCTAAGCCACGATCTCTTAATTTTCTGACATGTTGGGGCAAGAGTAAAAATTTGTCAACAGAGTTCCCAGGTCATTAACACTTTGAATATATTCCCAGAACAGGATTTCTCTTACCACTGAAATAAGTATAATTTTGGGCACATTTAATCAAATTTCTCTCCAGTAAATTGAACAGATTATTTCACCAATAATTCCTTGAGTCAAGTTTAGATGGATTGTTCATCAGCAACCATAACTACGTTTGATGAAAAATTGCTTGAAAATACTAAGCAGGTTAAGAGTTAACCATCACTATGAACTTGAAACCTAACTCAACATACTTCTTTAACCCTTTTTCTAATGAATCGGCCATATCCTCTATTGAAAAGTATCAGGAAGGGGGTGTACAGACTCTTTGCTCTAAACATGTGACCAAAGAGTCCTTCATTTGATTTGTTTGTACTATGGACTTTACAAGTTGAGACAAATGCACATTTTTGACTCCATATTTAACCCTTTACCTAACACAGTATTTTTAAAAAATAAAATGAATGCCACATCTTTCGAAAACAAATTTCACAATTTTTCAATAAAACCATACAGATATGGATATCATTAGAACCAGCTCGACGAGCTGGTTCTAATTATATTCATATTTGTATGGTTTTACTGAGAAATTTCCAGAGATATTTTAGGCTGTGATAGGCTTTTCTGGTTAATTTTCTGGCTGTTTTGGCCTCTATGTTAGGTAAAGGGTTAACAAATCCCCCCCCCCCCCCCCTTGGGCCAAAACATTGTTTCGACCTGACAGGGAAATTTATTAAATAGTAGTAGTAGTAGTATATTTTATTTAAGTGTCACATTTCAATACACAATACATAATATACATAGAATATTTACAAAATATTTATACGAAATCCAGCCTCTGAAGGCTTATGAAACACATTTTCATCAGATGTAGGTCATTTTTACAGTAGTCCAAAAACACCCCAAACAATCAACAACAAAAAACACACACGCACGAACGCACCCTCACACACACGCACACACAAAGGATAATCAATATACATACGCCCACATGCGAAAACTCCCCACATTCGTGCACTAATTCACTTTCACTTTTCTTGCCCCCCCCCCCCCCCCCCCAAATCACGTATATCTGTCTCTCTCTATCTCTTTTCCACTCAAGTGTACTCTCTCTCTTAGAAAGGCACATTCGCCGATATTTTAATTTTTGGCATCTCCCTTACATTCACCCACGTATTATTGCATACACACTGCAAAGGGTTCAGATAATTATACCTCCACTTTCGAAGAAAATGGGGGGGGGGGGGGGGGGGATTACATGCGTGCGTCCGTCTGTGCGTGCGTCCGTCTGTGTGTGAGTCCGTCCGAGAATATTCATAACTTTCATAACTTCAGTAAATTATTATTATGGAACTTGGTATGTAATTTAATTGTAACATTTCCCAAGACTAGAATAATTTTCGGTGTTGTCTAATTATTATTATTTTTTTTATTACTTGTTCATTTATGCTTCATCAGTCCAGCACTGCAGTGGGGGTATAAACTGCCTTCAGCAATAGCTCTTGTTTAATTTTGGGCACGGCCAAAAATCTTGCCCCTCCCACAATGCAAAAATATTGCACCCCAAACTTCCCTTGAACAAGCTTCAGTGTACACACCATAAGGAAGCAGAAAAACAAACATCAATTAATTCCATCCATCAGATCATAGGAAGAAATATCCTTTTTGAAGTTTGGTTTTTTTTTCACATCTGCTTCATTTGGAAAAAATCAAAATGCAGCTTCACAGCCAACAATCTCTTCAAATTATATTAAAATTGGGCCATAGGTTTTAAAGAATTAAAAAATCAATGCTCATGACAGATGCCGGGCAGTGGACGAAGAGTGGTAACTGCAGTTCATTATGTGGTAAGTACAGTTTAATTGGGCTGGCCAGGTTGGCTAGGCAAGTGGGTGAGAGGGCTACCTGATCTGCATCTTGTCGAGATAAAACCATGTTTTTCATAAGTACCGATACGAGGGGACACGGTATTATCCGCGATAACACATAGACATCCACTACCAGAAGAGGTGGATATCTATGTGCTATTGAGTATAATACCCTAGTGCATGTAGGCGCGTAGCCAGGATTCTATAATAGGGGTGCCCAGGCCAGATTTTTTTCGAGGGGGGGGGGGGCATGAAATTCTGAAGGCTGTTTGGGGGAGGGGTAGCCTCACCTAGTCCTGACTATGACCATCCGGGCGTAAATTCCTCCCCACAACAGGGAAGTGGCTGGGGAGGGGGTAACGACGGACTCGTCCTAGTTAGAACTAGGCATCCCCCGAGAAAAGTTTGCGAAATTCCGTGCTATAAGAGCCTATATGAGGCATTTGTAGCGTGGAGACCATCTGGGAGCTGTATGTGATGTAAACCTTGCACTGGACCTTTTTTTTTGGGGGGGGGGGGGGGGGGGGGGGGGCTGGGGCAGCGAAACTTTTTGGGGGGCCAAGCCCAGCTCCTCTTCCCCGTAGCTACGCCACTGCATATAACTGTAGCCCCTGCGCGGGTCTCCTGTGAGTCGTTATATTAAAGGCTTCCTTTTTCGAAAATTTGAATGAGTCTACATATAGCCTAATTGCTGATATAATTTAGCAGGAAAACACTGGGTTCATTTGCAAAGAAGCAAGTGGACAGACACACTAACCTCCCCTTCCCAATATGTTCCCCGAGAGGCCTGTGACTCAGCCGACAAGTGGGAGATACCCCTTCCCGTAAAGTCCCGTGTTGGCTATACGCGTAGGGCGATGCTTCGCATCAACGCCATGATTGGAATGTGTCGACCCAGCAAACCTGGATGCGTCACTGCCAATTGGGTGTAAATGGGTGATTGATGATGAAACGACGGATCCTAAGCCTCTAAAACATTATTTTCTTTAATGTTGACTTGGAACCTCTGAAACAGAGGGGTTAAAACTGGTCGATACAATCAATAATATCAAAACTGCCCATATTGAATCGAAATCTAAATTTAATTTTTAGTCGAGTTGTGACGAAGTCAAGCTGGACTTATAGTTTGATGAATGGCGGGCGGGCGTAAACAATTGGTTTCCGGAAGATAACTTGATAATGGTTCGATCCACATTCATGAACCTTCATAGGTAGGTTGGCCTCGGTGAGAGGAAGAACCCTATTTATTTTGGACTCGCTCGGTGAAGGTCACAGTGACCTTGAACATACTAAATCATAAAACAATTGGTTTCTGGATGATAACTTGACTATGGTTGAACCCGGTGACATTCATGAAACTTCATATGTAGCCTTCGTGAGAGGAAGAACCCTATTTATTTTGGACTCGCTAGATCAAAGGTCAAGGTCACAGTGACCCTGAACATAATAAATCAAAACAATTGGTTTCCGGGTGATAACTTGATAATGGTTCGTCCCACGTTCGTGAAACTTCATAGATAGGTAGGCATCAGAGAGAGAAAGAACCCTATGTATTTTGGACTCGCTAGGTGAAAGATCAAGGTCACAGTGACCTTCAACATAGTAAATCCATAAACAATTGGTTTCCGGATGATAACTTGATAACGGTTTGACCCACGTTCATGAAACTTCATGGGTAGGTTGGCATCGGTGAGAGGAAGAACCCTATTTATTTTGGACTCGCTAGGTCAAAGGTCAAGGTCGCATTGACCTTGAACATAATAAATCGTAAACAATTGCTTCCGGATGGTAACATGACTGTGGTTCATGAAACTTCATAAGAAGGTTGGCCTTCTTGAGAGGAAGAATCCTATTCATTTTGGACTCACTGGGTCGAAGGGCAAGGTCACAGTGACCCTGAATATAGTAAATTCTAACAATTGGTTTCCGGATGATAACTTGATAATGGCTTGACCCACGTTCATGAACCTTCATAGGTAGGTTGGCATCAGTGAGAGGAAGAACCCTATTTATTTTGGAGTCGCTAGGTGAAAGGTCTAGGTCACAATGACATTCAACATAGTAAATTGTAAAGAATTGGTTTCGGATGGTAACTTGATAATGGTTTGATCCACATTCATGAAACTTCATAGTTAGGTTGACCTAGGTGAGTGGAAGACCCTTGTTTATTTTGGGCTCGCTAGGTCAAAGGTCAAGGTCACAGTGACTTTGAACATAATAAATCGTGAACAATTGGTTTCCAGATGATAATTTGACAATGATTCCACACATATTCATGAAACCCCATAGGTAGGTTGGCATTGGTGCAAGAAAGAGCACTATTTATTTTGGAATCTCTAGGTCAAAGGTCAAGGTCACAGTGACCCTTCGTATAGAAAATTGTAAACAGTTGGTGTCCGGACGATAAGTTGATAATTATTAAACCCACTTTTGTGCTGACACAACTCGACTTTGGATCGGCGATCTTATCGGCATTTTTTATTTCCTTCACAGTTTCTGCTCATGAGTACATCCATCTCAAAGCTACAATTAATCTCCGAGAGGTTTTACGTCTCTTGGGATAAAAAATACCCAAACTTACTTTCTCACACCGAAATTGCCCACGGTCGGTATGTTGAGTATCCCCGAGCCATCGGATAGTGATTCGGCCTAATGGGAAATTTTGTGATTTTTTTCTCCCAATGATTCTGAGACCATAATAGTACAGTATTCCTTATTCAAATTCTAGCTATGTTTTCGGGTATTCGGGTAACTTTGTTCAGTCCAAACTGTCCTTTTCAACGCACATCCTTTAAAAATTCTCATTGGAATTTTACAAAACTTGGTGTACGTCAATAGAAAGATGTAGGCCTGGAAATACTACGCAAACAATCATTTATATTACGTGGTGGTTACGTCAATTGTAAAATACGCGAACGCAGTACAGATTACCCTAAAACGTCACAGCATAAATTAAATTACTAATCCGGCATGTTTTGCCAGTCGGTTATGACACTCTTTCGGAACAACCACAACTCAAAGGTTGAGCATTGCATCGAAATATGACAAGAGTAAAAATAAATAGTCACAACTAACCCTCAATCTCGCCAAAGCGAGTTAGTTGTTGCTGTTTATATTGGCAGAAATTCTGACTTGCGTAGTCAAAACAGAGAAAGTGGAAAAGCATCACAACTCCTTTTTCTATAGGTTACCATCATGGGCGTGACCTGCTAATAGGTTACTATGTAAGGTCTTTATTTCGAGACCTGATGATGGCGAGATGAACATCTGAATGGTGGTCAGATAATTAATTGTGTCAAGAGTTATCGCCCTTGAAACCTATTCTAAAACGTTGTCACCTCATTCTATTTCGGTATATTAAAATGGTTTTTCCCTTGTTTTCATTCTGTTTTAGTTTATGCGTGGCATGGGTCTATTTGTCTTAGTGTGCTGACTGCTGTACTCCTGTGCAATTTTGGGACGTGCTGCATCAATATGTCAAAATAATGGTATTGTAAAACGAAACAGCTAGAGCATTCCAGATAAGCTGAAGTTTATGTTTGGTTGACTGTTCAACTAAAAGGTGTCATGATCAATCATCCTTTGACTATTAATTAAGGGGGATAATGAGCATTCCTCAAAAACCCCTGCACGCCACATTGATCAAGTGCCCCCCCCCCCCCCCTCTCCCGGCAGCCATTTTGCCTACGGAATAATAATGGCGGTCTGGGACTCGCGGCCGTTTTGTCTTGATTTGCGAGAATCCTGCTGAGAGGATATATTTTCAGTTCTAAAATAATTTTCACTTATGTGTACGGTTATACACTTGTATGTACAACCAGAACATATAAAAAACAAATCAAGTATTTACAGAGCTACCCCTTTAGGTCAGGTTCCAATTTTGTTTAATATGTTTACATGTAGAACACATGTTCCAACATACAGTCTTTTGATGGTCTTCCGGGTGAAAGTACTGTGCCTTGTCAATGGTTTCTAGTGAAGTCTTGGCTGTCTATCAGGCTGCCAGAACTTCACTACACACCGATGTCATAGAGGATATTTAGTGTTTTTGAGTGGATACCGAAAATTATCTCATGAGCGACCGAGACAAATGATTATTTTTCGCGAGCACTCAAAAACACTAGATTTTCTTTTTGTTATACGCTTTTTATAAGAATATGATCATTCCTAATGATAATTCCAGTCGTTTCAACCTTGAAGTGATGCATGAAAGTAAATAGCTGTCGGGCATTGATACGCGGAAGTGATCTGACCGATACTTGGAACAGGCAGGGTCTTGCGATCTGAATCAGCTGGCGGGTTTCATGCATCAATTCAAGGTGAATACGCGTGGAATTATTGCTGGAAATGATAGGTATCCACTCAAAAACACTAGATTTTCTAAACTGATAATTTCCAGTGATAATTTGACTCGTATTCACCTGGAGTGATGCCCTGGAGTGATGCTTTGAAAGCCGCCATTTTGATTGATACCGTGATATTATTTATTTATTTATTGGTGTTTAAGGTCACATATTTCTGCACAATGACTAATCATGACCGCGACATTTTTATGGGTGGAGGAAGCCGGAGTACCCGGAGAGAACCACCGAGCAACGGCGAGCAACTGTCAGCTCCCCAACACACTGACTCCACACAAGCAGGGTTAGCATTGGTTGAAGACAGGTGCACCATCGACGTGCAGTATGCCTTAGTACATAACGCCACCGTGCCCCCACGTGGGCAATGTGGGTGAAGTGTCTTGCCCAAGGACACAACGCGGTTGCCGCAGGTGGGATTCGAACCGAGGACCTCTCGGCTTGCAGCCTGCACCTCTACCAACTGAGCCACCGCGCCCCCATTGATACCGTGAAAGTGAAAATTTCGATATCTTCACAGTGGGGGATTCGATTTCTATCTTTCCGCATTTTTTTCGATTATCTGTCGTTTAGCGTATAATAAAAAGTGTTACCTCATTATGAGGGAGAAAAAAATAAGTGCATTCCCCCAGGCCTTTAGGATACATTCAGATAGTATGTCAAGAATCAAATGAGCATTTTTGGCGAGAATCAAATTTTATTTTCTATGTTTTCCTTCTGAGGATCATTTGCGAGAACTGAATCTGATTCTCGCATGAATTTTAAGCTCTGAAAATGCACTAATTACTTCAAATCGTGAAAAAACTGTTTATTATTTGAGTCGCATGACCATCATAAATAGCTCCTCAAGACTTATTTAGTTTGCTTATCAATTCTGGCACGTAGGAAAACGCGCGTCTCTGCTTTTCCAAATCTGTATCATCCTGGTCTCAAATGAGGCTCACGTGACGTCATTGGCGTGGGCAGATTTTACAAATGCAAAAATAAAAACTCGAGTTCCTTTGTGCTGAACCCTCTGAATAAACATTCCATATTTGTTTTCCTTTTTTATTTTTTTCCAAATCCATGTCAAATCTTATGTGACATCACTGATGTGGACAGATTTTCGAAGCGACAGTTTGTTTTACAAACGCGGAATAAAAACTTGAGTGTGTTTGCTCTGAACACTCTAAACGAGCAATCAATAAGTTCCCGGGGGAGGAACTGTTCCATGAAAGAGACTCCTGTTCCGACTTTTTAACCAGTTCTTTACCGATTTGTTACAGTTCGCTAGCGAATGAATTTCTGACAGAAAGTTGAAACTTTGAAATGGAAGATTGCAGGTATATTAACATCATTTGAGTCAAATAACTTTCGTTTCATATAACACTATATCTCCGCAGTCCATTTGAAGGACAAGATGAAACAAAGGGGACAAATTGTAAAGTTGCCATGCGTTTTAACAGAAGCTATATTTTGTACAGAAATCTCATTGCCTATACAGTAATTTTGTAAGCCTCGTTTTCTTCCATATTCATATTTTCTTCAATGAAATCTGGGATAACTGGCAAGATATAATCACTCTCAGCATATTTTAAGTTCAACAGCAACCCAAGGGATCCGGACGACCGAGATTTTGAGCTCTAAACATTCATGCAAAACGCGCCAGTTCACTACTGATCAGATCGGTTCGCTTTGTTTGAGATCAGTTCGCTGCGAGACTCATTTTATGTCTGTATATAATCATATTTACTATGTTTTGCATACGATCAATAGATGTGTGCCACTTGTGAGATATTATAGTTATAGTACAGTACAATATAGGTGATGTAGCACTCATATATAGTCAAAATACACTACGCGAACGATCTAAAATAAAATGTAGGATGGACGTTATTGTCGTATATTAGGCCTATGTGATGAATAAAATAAGATGTTCATGTAATATGGAATTCATGAAATTCACCAGCATTTTAAATTTAGCCTCCACTTAATATATACTGTAGCCCAAACAAAAATCCTATATATTATAATATATAAAAGCTACATATATAGTAACTTGTATTATATGACTCTAAATTTATCCCATAAAATCCTATAGAAACTAAAAGGTCATAAAATCTAATTATCTGCCCAATCCCCAATTTGTTTCTACAAAAGTACTTTAGCGGGGCTATCACGTGAACTGTATCGCCGAGGCCATATTCATAAAATGTTTGCTGCTTAATTTTGAGATTGACATGAGGATTTATCCACCTTTAAAAGTTGATGAATCTTCGTCTCAAAACCATGCAACGTAACATGTATAGTATCACACGGCTTGTTTCAAAATTGGTAAGCAGGCCAGCAAAGACTAGTGTAATAAATGTTGGGTGGAGAAAACTATTGTTTGAGCAGGCACATTGCGACATTGTGAATTATGATGTATATATAAAATTACACTCAGTAGTAGTTTAATGTCACAAAATTATTGCAAAACGTACCCACAGCGGTCCTGGTCGCTTATATGACAATTTTGAACAAAATGTGGTAGTGCTCGGGCGAATCAACACAATATTGCTCACAATATCGTTGTTAAAATCGTCAATTATACTGCCAAGATAAATGGACGATCTTCGGTGAAGTGAACTGGAGCCTATGATTTTTCTTGTTGAGCGAATTGGATCTTCACTTTTAGCGAACTGGAGCTTACACGAGGTTCAACTTGATAGCATTGTACAGGACTACATTTCGACTGTTCATTCTAAATTTGCGTACAATATAAAAACAAGGTATTTTTGTACTGCTAGGTGAAACTGTTCACCTCTGTAACCTCAAGTGGTCTCTAAAATGTCTGCGTATCACCAGTCTTTAATTTTCTTTTCAGTGAAAATCTAGTGATCGTGAACATTTTTACTGTGTAAACGTAGATAATGATCTATAGCTTATGACAACGTGACACGGTGTACCTTTTTACCTGCCGGAGAAACGACCTTCCATTCAAGAAACATTATATTTATAGAATAATCACCATATTTTCTTCATCTGTCGATGAAAAACGGCCAAAGTCGGTAACGAACTGGAGATTTAATCGCAAGCGAACCGTCCGTAAAGTCGGAACAGGAGTCTCTTTCATGGAACAGTTCCTCCCCCGTGAAGTTGTCGAAATTTTTCGAATTTCGTTAAAAATCAGCGGCCATCTTAGATTTAGTATATAAATTGTCGAAAATTCCATTAGCACACCCAACAGGCCGTATCTCTTACCTGATTTTTTTTCAAATTTCTTATGTAGCTTTGGCGTGATGGCCAGCAGCCATTTTGAATTTCGATATAAACTGTCCAACAATTCCTTTAGCACACACTACAGGCTGCTGCTCTCACCCGATCAGTCCAAAATTTGATATGTAGTTTTGGAGTAATGTCTAAATGGGAGTTATCAAAATTTCCCCCAATTTCTTTTGAAAACATGGCCGCCAACGGCCATCTTACATTTGGCATATAAATTGTCAACATTTCCATTACTGCACCCTACAGGCTGCATCTCTCACCCGATCTTTTTCAAATATCATATGTAGCTTTGGTGTGATGTCTAGAATAACTGTAGATGGGAGCTATCGAATATTTCGGAATTTTGTTAAAAAATATGGCCGCCAGCAGCCATCTTGGATTTGGATATAAATTGTCAACAATTCCATTAGCACACCCTACATGCCGCATCTCTCACCTTATCTTTTTTGAATTTCATATATAGCTTTGGTGTGATGTCTAGATGGGAACTATCAAATGTTTGTGAATTTTGTTGGAAAACATGGCTGGCAGTGGCCATCTTTGATTTGGCATATAAATTGTCAACAATTCCATTAGCAGACCCTACAGGACACACTTCTCACCCGATCTTTTTCAAATTTTATATGTTACTTTGATATGATGTCTAGATAGAAGTTATTAAATTTTTCTGCATTCCATTTAAAAAGATGGCCGTCATCGGCCATCTTGTATTTGTCAACAATTCCATCAGTACACTCAACAGGCCCCACACCTCACCCAATTTTTTCAGATTTCATATGTAGCTTTGGGGTGATGTCTTTCCTGTAGAAACTTGAGTGAATGACTTGGCATTACTGGATCTTTCTATTCAGTTCAGTCCTTTCTTGGACAAGTTGAGCCGAAGTGTCATTGACAATTTCATTACAGACTTGTAACAATCATTCAAAAGGTCATTAGTCACCTTTTCAACCAGTTTGAACTTTTTTAACTTTTTACTCAACAATGTTAATAGTAGCGACATCTGATATATCATAGCCTGAGTGCTAGAATGTCCTATGTTCCCTATGGGACATAGGTCATTCTAGCACTCAGGTGACGATGTATCTCCAACAGAACCGCTGGATGAAAACAGAAGAGACTTATTATCAAGACATACCAAGAATATATGTATATCACGGCACTTTCAGGGTGATTATTCTCAACTGACACTCCTGATTTGAGACATGGCCATGCACTGACCTGAACTAAAGATAGGTCAGTGAATAGGTACTCAAAATTATTGAAAGTCATTGGTAGTAAACTGATAATATATTTGTTCTTCACACTGCTTCCTGCCATTCCACTCGTTTTCACAATCTGTTTTTGAAATATATATAATTGTACGAAAAATCACTATGAATTGCATGTGCAAGCTAAAGAAACCTTTAAAGAATAAAAAGGTATACTCAATCAAATACACTAAATAAAATATACAAATGTCATTCAACTTAAGAATACCAGAATACCAGAGAATAGAAATATTAATGCATTTTTCTAATCACATGCACTAATTATTTAAATAGCATTCTGTCAAAAATATTTAGTGGTACACAACCTGGGCAACCTATGAATACATTGGTCTAGTTTGGTATCTCATAGTCCATGTTTGTTTAACATGGATTTAAGCAGACAACTCTATGTTCAATTTTGGAAGTTAGGATTTGTAAAAATAAAATCGTTTTTCAACAACTGATCAACTGTTATCATTTGATTTACCTTGACCTATGATCCGAGCTGTAAATCCTCAATACTGTGAGGATTAGAGTGAAAAGATAACAAACTCTCATAAAACTCACCATATTTTGCAGACGCTTTTCAATACAACATGCTCATCGCTTTTCTGTGAAGACTATGGACAAATAATACTAGAGAAAATGAAAAAGGATAGAGACCACCGCGTCAATATTTTTTTGGCTATTGTGAATATCGAGTAGTACCGTTAATATGCAACAGTCATGTCCTGAATACTTTCCCAGTCTAACACATAAGGTGCAGACGCTTCGAAGTAAATCAAAAACGTTGGTTTCCAACATTTTTCCCGTTGGGGTCCACTAGAGACACAGTCGTCCAGCTCTATCTTACTTGTTATTTGATTATCTTGACTCAACACTTCAGTACGTCTAAGTATCTAATCTACCCAAGTTGAAAGTATATCATTTGCAAAGAGCGAGTCGATATTTGAAGCGCCAACCTTTCAGATCAATATGTCCGGACAGGCCAGTTTTTGTTTAGGGGAGTTGGGTTGTGTTGGGGTGAGGGCGCAGGGAATGTAAACACTCACTCCATTATTTAAGCCAGAGGCTCTCAAAATAGTAAGCTCACTCACCTCTAACATGTAGAGAATATATTAGGGGGTTTCCGTCCCTGAGGTCACGATCTAGGGTTAGATTGCTGCATTCCTTCACGTGAATTAACTACCCTCCTTCCTTAATAATTGGATATTGTGAGTAATAATTTGGAACACACTAAAAACTAAAGTGTTAAAACTGACACTTTCAAGGTGTTAAACCCATTCTAACTCTTAAGGTTTGATTTTAACACTCAAAGTGCAATGCTTTAAGCACTTAGACATTACGATCGTCAGACATCTGAAACTTGAATGGATGGCACTTCCCATGTGTTTAGCATTGGTGATTCTTCCAGAATCGTCCACAATTTGATTTGCGCTTGGTGGGTACATAATTAAAAGGACACAACGCAGATGACGCGGATCAGGCTCGAGAGTTCGAGCCTGATCCGCGTCATCTGCGTTGTTTCCTTTTAAGTGTCGCGACGTCACACTTGTCAAGTGGTATTATTGTCAACACCTGTCAAGTTCTGGGATATCTACACTTGAACAAAGTGCTAGTTCAGCACTTAGTAAGTGCTAAATACAGCACTTCAAGTGTAGTTTTTAACACTTTAGTTTTGAGCGTGAATAGCTGAACCTTTTAATACAGGAGCTTAATTTATGATCTCGATATTTATAGCTCATTCTGGCAGCTGGGGACATATAAATGGCCGATTATAAAAATCAGTCGCCCAGTGGGCTCCAAGTTGGAGGTATATTGGGTGAAACGCTGGGCCGTAGACCTATGTTGATTGTTGCACCATCTCTATGGCACCACCTCCCTCGACACGGAACGTAGTTACAAGTATCTGTTATAACATTCTCCCACTTCTCTTCAGCTGGAGGGAAGTGGAAGGGGAGGATAGCGACCAGAGGGTCCCAGTTACGACAACTTAGAAATAAATTAAAATGTATACTGGATCAAGTTAGTTGCATTATTTTAAGTCGGTGCAGACAGATGTTCACTCGCTGCAAATCATAAAGTGTGTAGTCGGGTAGTTATCGAGTGGAGACGGTGAGCATGGGCGACCGACGTACTATCTGGATTATTTGCGATAGGCTGGCGTCCCTTTCGGTAAGTGGTACAGGTAAAACATGAGTCAAAGTTGAAATAGATTCCGTGCCTTGAAAACAGGCAATTAGCCCAAAACCGAATGCTGACGCAAACCCCATTGTTCAATAAAATACACTGAAACAAAATACAAACACAAAACATAGAAAACAAACAAACCGTGAGAATCGAAACAAATTAGTTGCACATTGAGCGCCCTCGTAACATCTGCAGGTATATCGGATAATACCCATACCGATACTACAAGAACATGGGAGGAATATGAGGGCGTGTGTCTTCTCGAGATTAATCACTTTGAGATTTCACGGTCAGGGTCTTGCACGTAGGCCACGATGTGTACGGAAGTTCTGGCCCCTCCCACTGGTTTCATACTATAATATAGGCCCAAATTAGTACAAGTTTCATTCAAAAAAGTGGCGGTCAATGGTGGTGGTTGGGGGACGCCCCGAATGAGTGACGTCTCTCTTGGTTGGGGTGGTTATGGGGGGGGACAAATAATGTCAATGAAACCATGAAATTCGGATGTCGATATGAAACCAGCCACCAAAGAAATACTTAGCGATGCACGAGGATAAGGCGTCACCAAAAGATTAATTTTTGGTGGCAATCTGTCCTCGTCTGCCTCTGATTCAGATATGGATGCTTTGTTTACACACACACACGAAAGACGGAAGCACAGAGACGCAAGAATTAAAGGAGCATTCCAAGACATCATTACCCTGAAAAACCTATGAATCATAGTATAACGTATCTCATTTTTTGTTGACCATAATTGGGACAGAATACCACAAGAATGCACAATCACTGGTCCTATCACAAGAATTTGAACGTATTTAGTAGAATATATTACTACGAACACTAAGAAACACGTGTTTTTGATTGTTGCAAGTTAAAATATATTCAGTTGAACTTGATCAAATTCTTACACTGCGACGAGCGCCTGTGTGTGCAATCAGTCACCATATTTCCAGAAATCTCCCCTGTGAGACAATTTCCATACCAATGGCGGAGCCAGGAGTTTGGCGTTTCGCTGGGGCACATTCGGAGTATCCTCTTTTCGTCATTGGGCGTCCAGAGCCTTTTCCAGAGAATATTTTGGAAAATGGATGGTTAGTGTGGCCCTCCGGCGGCTTTTTTCGCATGACCACCAAAATAGTCAAGTTATAACGACCTCTGCAACATGAGATCCGTGCAGGAACTGTAGTTGGATGTTAAAAGTCAGAGAACAAACAGCAACAAATATAGAATCATAATTCATTAAATTAAATTCGAGATATAGAGGATATGGAATGAGTGTTTTTCTCATATAATATTTATGAAACGAGACTAAGAATTTTCCGTTTTGACGAGCCTCTGGCGAGCCCAAACGGAAAATTCAGACGAGTTTCATAAATATTATATGAGAAAAACCCTCATTTCATATTCTATTTATCATTTGACACACACACGCACAAATTAGCCACTAAGTATGACTTTTTAACCCATCACCTAACTTGAGTTGCAGACTGCACTTGGAAAAAACATCCTCGTATAAATAAAAAAATTCATTTTTTGCTTCCAAAATATAGGTTATGGCCCCTCATTGGAACGAGCTCGTCGAGCTCGTTTCAATGAGGGTCATAACCTATGTTTTGGAAGCAAAAAGTGAAAATATAAAAAAATGAATGGCGATTTTCTTGTAGGTGAAAGATTAATACAAAAAAACACCCTATATCGGACAGATAACGTAAATTCTCCCTACTGAAATTATGCAAATGTGACTCAGTTTTATTTTGTTCAGCCAATCAAATTGTCTAGTTTTGAAATTGACCAATGGAATTGACGGAAGGCTTTATTTATCACTGATTAATATGAAAACAAAATATCAAATGTTTTAAAGTGAACAAAACGGAGTCATATGATAAAATGAAATACGTTCGATTTGACAGCTTGAATGTGATTATAAAGTAAAGGATTAGTTTAGTATCGCAGTTAGATTTGTGGATCTTTAACCCGTTACCTAACATGGAAAGCAGACGCCACTTGTAAAAATTCTTGAATAACTGATTCTTTTAATTTTTTGTCTCAAAAACATAGGTTATGACCCCTCGTTGGAACGAGCTCGTTCCAACGAGGGGTCATAACCTATGTTTTTGAGACAAAAAATTAAAAAATAATGAAAATTAATTGGCGATTTTTGAGAATACCGCTGGCCGGTTTTGACGTTACGTTGGGTAAAGGGTTATACAAAGTGTTATCAAGGCGATCGATCCGAGCAGTTCATTCTGTTTTTACAACGGTATGTGCTCTGTCATCTGCAGACCGTTAGTTTTAACAAACTGGGAAAAATCCCATGGAGATGATTACTTTGTTCCATTGCGACAATTAATAGTAAACGGCGTGGCACTGTTCCCCGCTCAAAGCGACTGTTCGCCGTTATAATGTTTAGTGGTCGTGATGATGGAGAGTGATTTGCTAGTACTATAAGCCTTTTTCGAAATTGCTATATTTGATTTTTATGCCCCCGACCCGATCGGAGGCATTATGTTTTCACCATGTCCGTCCGTTAACTTTTGGTTTCCGTCCAATAACCAAAGAACTGCTTATTTGACCAAATCAAAATGTTATGAATTACTTTTGCAATGGACGACTAGACAATGCTTCCCTTCTTTTTTGGTCAAGCTTGCCACTTCAACATGGCCGCCATAATATTAGGGGTTACTTTTGGGTGACTAGACAACGCTTCCTTTCGATTTTAGTCCAGCTCGCCAATTCAGTATGGCCCCCATGGCGGCCATTTTGAATTTGGTTTCAGTCCAATAACTAAGGAATGATAGTGGCGGCGCGGTGGCTCAGAAGGTAGAGGTACAAGCTACAAGCCGAGAGATTCCCAGTTCAAATCCCACATGTGACAAACGCGTTGTTTCCTTGGGCACAATAACTGATGAATGACTTATGAATAACTAATGATTGCTGACTGGAGTTATTTTTATTTTTCAATTATGCATTGTTGGTGTCTTCAGGAAGCTTCTTTTCAGTGTTGGACCAGTCAGCTGACTCAAGATGGCAGCCAGTAGCCAATTGATTATGGCTTCCATGGCGGTCGTCTTGAATTTGCTTTCCGTACAATAACTAATGAATACTTACTCGAATCAATTTCATTTTTTGCTTATGCATTATTGGTGTTGAATTTGGTTTCCGTGCAATAATTAATGAATACTGACTCGAATTAATTTCATTTTTTGGTTATGCATTATTGGTGTTGAATTTGGTTTCCGTGCAATAATTAATGAATACTGACTCGAATTAATTTCATTTTTTGGTTATGCATTATTGGTGTTGAATTTGGTTTCCGTGCAATAATTAATGAATACTGACTCGAATCAATTTCATTTTTTGGTTATGCATTATTGGTGTTGAATTTGGTTTCCGTGCAATAATTAATGAATACTGACTCGAATTAATTTCATTTTTGGTTATGCATTATTGATGTCTAGAGGAAGCTTCTTTTCGATTTGGGATCAGATAACCAATTCAATATGGCCGTCAAGACAGCCACTGTCGGGGGTATATGCCGCGCTTTGCGATGCTCTTGTTAATCTATGCAAGGAAGCACGTTGCAAGCAATGGGAAAAGAGGGCGAGTGAAGCGCTTCGGACCCCATTACGTTTATTAATGCAAATTCAAAAAACATTTAGCCAGTGCAACCATTTGTTTAAGGCAATGGCAATACTGTATGAGAATTGTAATTATTTCGAAATGAGTTACTGCCGACTAAAATGATGTTTGAATGCACGCTGTGTCATGGCATTTAGGCCGCGGGCAGTGTTTCGATAACATCCAGTGGGAACGTTGCTGAAAAAGTAACTGTAAAATAAATATGCATCTATAAACCGACTTTCCAAACGTTAGAACTTGGATAAAATTGGGGTTCTTAAACCGTATCTTCACAATGACGAAGACCCGTATAATTTTTCCAATTTGTATAAAGAACTATACGTTAATTACCGGAAAATACTAAATTGACCGCCTCGTCTGAACTTTACTGAGATAACAGTTAATTAATTACAAGACACTTTTTCATCTCAACTTAACATAACCCTATACCTGTTGCCAGTATCAATTCAGGGTCAGAAGATACCGATGCAACTACTGACAATGAATACCCAGAAGATGACGCTGACGAAAACAGCCATGTAGACGATTTTATCCAAAGAGCATTATGAGGGTAAAGCCGAAGAATTTCAGGAGTTGAAAGCGTCGTATATAGACAGTGCCTTGTCCAAAGACGAGGCCAGCGAACTGGCCAAAGGATCTCTTGGAAGACAATCTGAGAGATTCCGTCTGTAAAAGCTATTTCGGGGGAGGGGGGGGGGGGGGGTGAATTGAGTAGGATGTTCAGACGACAACCGGTCTACAGAAAACTCAAGGAAACTGCATGCTCAGCGACTTCGGCGCGATGAGGGTTGCGGGATGAAGGAAGCGGAAAAATTCGCATTTGAGAAACGAAAATACATTTTTGATCCTTTATTAAGAAAATATACGTTTTTAGATGTGCCGATAGAAGCAGACGACGACTAGAGAAAGCCGCAGAAGATATTTATATTGTGAGAAGAACTGCAGTATGTCTGTAGCTGAAATAAAATGTCAACCCCCCCCCCCCCCCCAAAAAAAAAAAAAACAAAAAAAACATGCAATATTTTTTATAGCTGAAATAAAATTCATATCGTTGAAAATACTTCGTTTGTCTTTGAACCAATCAACGACGGCTCCAGGGACGGCGTTAACCGTATTCGGTCTTGAAAAAATACATCGGAGTGAGCGGAAAAAGGGTTTGAGTGACTTGGAAATATATGTGAGAGTTTTGAGTATATTTCTTCATTACCAGGTATAACTCGCGCGGAAACGGTATTTATTTTGGCTTGAGCTGTATAGTAGTCACGATATAGCTGTGGCCGTTGAAAGTGATATCACCAGAGATATAAGGGGTTGGGTTAAGGTGGGTCAAAGTCCGGATGCGGTTCGGTCCACCATATGTGAAGTTGGGTGTGTGAGTCTTTTTCGCCGATAGTGGTGATTCCCAGTTCAAAGTTTGCATTAGAATTCATGCAGAAACCTAAAAGAACCACTGACAGAAGCAACATAAACAACAAGACGTGGAGACGAGATAAATTAGAACATGGTCACATTTAATAGATCAATGTCGGTATGAGGTTATGTCATTCATAACTCGACGGAGAAACCTGTTGTTGCCTTATCACAGACAAGTGGGGTAAACTGGATAGGAACATGCGTTTGGGTGCGATGGGGACAGTGTTTGAGTAAGGGATGGGAGGGGGTACACCTGGATTGGGGATATCGTGATATGCGTATGTAGACAGGGTCGCGAAATTGTTGCTACGTTCAGCCAATCAGCGACGTTTCTCGGTGGGACAGCATATCGATGGCATCTTCCCTCGATGGATGACAGGCATGTTCGAGTATGGGTGATGACAGGTATATAAAAAAAACCAATCATTATATACTACTCAAAGTTTGCTAAGCACCAAGTATATCCAACTACCTGTTTTACGTTTTAGTTGAAATATTGTTATGAAAAGTATATATATTTTTTATTTAATTATATCTTTAATGATTTAAGCACAGAAATTAAGATTTTGTTTGTGTTTGACATTATTTTTTAGCTTTTGAATACGACAGCCATGGAAAATGGATATTATTAAAAGAGGAAATTTTTCAAATTTGGCAAAAAGTTGACGGAGCGAACTGATATGGGTTCCATTACTATTAATTACAGCTTGACAGCGCCTCCTCATGCTCCCAATCAGGTTCCAAATGGTCCTTTGTGGGATGTTGTTCCATTCTTGGACCAGCATGGCACCAAGCTCCTGGACATTTCTTGGTTGGTCTGGACGGACTGAAATTGCAAGCGTGTGCAACTCATTCCAGACATGTACGATTGGACTGAGGTCAGGGGATCTTGCTGGCCAGTCCATACACTCAACCCCCTCCCTCTGTCGGTACTCCCGGACAGCATCGGCAACATGAAGACGGGCATTATCGTCCATCAGAATGAATCTATCACCCATTGCACCTGCATACAATCTGACGTGGACATTCAGGATCTCATCAAAATCCCGCTATGCAGTCAATGTACCACTGTGAAGGACACAGAGCTCTGCACATCCACCCCAGTTGATGCCGCCCCAGACAATTATTGACCCTCCACCATAGCGGTCATGCTCAGCAATGTTGGCTGCATGGAATAGCTCTCCTGGTCTTCTCCATGCCCTATAACGCCTATCTGTGTTGTCTAGGCAGTACTTTGACTCATCTGTAAAAAGGACAGGTCGCCAACCTTCTCTGGTCCATCCAACGTGATCCATGGCCCATCCATATCGTGCCTGGTGGTGGTTCTGGGACAGCTGAATGCGAATTCATGGTCTTCTCGATCGGAGACCACCTTCGTGCAACCTTGCCCGGAGAGTCTGCGTCGAAACATTTACCTCGGATGCATTCTGAAGGTCACTGCGAAGCTGGGTTGCTGTGTCAAAGCGGTTCCGACGGGCCTGAATGATCAAAAACCGGTCTTCAGCTGCAGATGTTGCCCTGTCTCTGCCACCACCATGTCGTCTGACTGGTGTGCCATACTGCTGAAATCTAGTCCAGGCTCTAGTGATCACCGTATGGTGCACACCAGGGGCTTCACCAACGTGACGATGGGTAGCCCCTTGTTCCCCCATCCCTACAGCCCGCCACATTTCTGCTTCAGACAAATGGCTTCTTACATTTGCATTCGCCATATTCAGTCATTAAATCACAAGAGTTTGTGTTGAAATGAAGACTGAATACCCTAACACATCTCATGTACATGTCGACAGTACACGAAAACATCATGAAAATCAAGGGGTACATGCTTTCCATGACTGTCACGAAACGTCTGCCTGTCAAGAGAGCTAATGTAAACACTGGGGACCATCCCAATACATTCCTCAATCATATCCATCACAAATATCGCAAATGTGTCACAAGAAAATTTCACAATGAGGTGTCAAATATGTGGTACTTAGCAAACTTTGAGTAGTATATAAGCACAGGTGTAGGTAACTGACAGGTTTGAAAAAAAAACAGAAGTCGGAACACTATCGAACAGGTGGCTAATTACATGACCCAAGCTGTGACCTTAGATGAACGTGTTCTGGGATTTCCTTAAA
The DNA here is from genome assembly GCA_031216915.1 of Pictodentalium vernedei. Taxonomy (NCBI): domain Eukaryota; kingdom Metazoa; phylum Mollusca; class Scaphopoda; order Dentaliida; family Dentaliidae; genus Pictodentalium; species Pictodentalium vernedei. The sequence continues at coordinate 173,093,990 of CM062291.1, read as the reverse complement.
AAGCGATTAAAATCTTGTTAAAACTAATTCAAAACCAATTAAAAACACCGGGAGCGCGATGGCTCAGTGGTAGACTGTTGGACTTCTATGATAGAGGTCCCGAGTTCGATCCACGTCGGGGACGACCCGCGTTATGTCCTTGGGCAAAGCACTTTACCCCGTTTGTCTACATGGGGGCACGATGACGCCATGTACTAAGGCGTACTGCACGTCGATGGTGCACATGTCTTCAACCGCTGTAACCCTGCTTGAGCGGTGCTTGAACAGAGTTAGAATGTTGAGGAGCTGACAGTTGCTCGTCGATGCTCGGTCGTTCTCGACGGGTACTCCTGCTTCCCCCACCCGTAAAACTGTCACGGTCACGGTTAGCCATTGTGCATAAGTATGTGACATTAAACACCAATAAATAAATAAATTAAAAACACAAAAAAAAATCAAATTAATAAACAAACAAAAAATTTTTTAAATTAAAAAAAAACAAAATTAAAATGACGTCATCGATTTCTCTGGTTCCTCTTTCGGCAGAATGGGGAAGATGGGGTACATCTAACTACTCCCGTTAGACATCATGACGTACTTTGTAGGGAAGGAGTATTTATAGGGTCCTGCGAATCACATAATTTTTGTTCAAATCGAATCGCGAATAGAATTAGGTCTATTTTTTCGGTTAAATCGAATCGAATTATGGGCGTCTTGAAGATGAGCGATAGGGGGAGAGTGGAGACTTTTAACCTGACTGTGACGGCTCAAGGCCCGACTGATAAAATATTCTAGCTACATCATCAAGGCATGTAATCTTGATGATGTAGTTGGAATATTACCCAGAAGCGGCGTGAGACTATAAGTACTGCACAGGACTAGCCGCTAGCAACAGCTCATCGTCAACATTGTTTGGAAACTATAACTTTGTTTTCAACAGTGGTAGGAGACTAGTGAGGCTGGAATTAGCATGGAGGTGACATGGGTCAGATGCTATGTATGTTAATGTAGATGAAATTACACATTGTCTTTATTTTCAGCATTATTTACGTACAAATTCCATCTGAACAAAACGTTTTGTGATACGACAACAGAGACCATTACCAAGCTGTATTCCCATGTAAATATTCGGAAGAAAACGAATCGGGCAGCTGATTCTAATCGAATCGAGCAGCTGATTCTAATCGAATCGAATATCAGCTTAAGATTCGAAATCGAATCGAAGCTTTGCAGGGCCCCAGGTATTTATTTTTTTTTTTTTTTTTTTTTTGTTTTTTGTTTTTTGGTTTTTTTTTTATGTGGTTTGTTTTTTGAGAAGGGTGTTTACATTTCGAACTGAGTGGTTATGTTTTTGTTTTTTTCCTGTGAACAAATGGGTATGGCTCTCCTTTCAACCATCCGAGATGTTATGTCGAGAGGAATCGGAATAAGCCGAGAGGACCCGAATGCGATTTACGAGAATAACGAAGAGTTTTTGCCCCGGGTCCGCAACATTTTGCATCGTTTTTTTTTGTTTCTGCATCTTCGAGAAGCAATTCCGTTCTCGCCTTGTTTTAAAAGTATGCAATTCTGAACCACTGTGAACAGAATATGTAGTTTTCCACGAAATCAGATAATGTATGGATTGAAGAGAATGCCCATTAATCAAATTTATAGCTATTGTAGATTAATGCTGCTTGTGGTCGTTACTAGTATATTGACAAATCGTGTTAAAGGAACGCATCCGTGGCAATCACACCAAGATGATGGTTTTATGGTATATGTGTCAGCGTGTCAAGCCATTTCGAACATTCAATTGATTTGCACTTTGGCACTCAAGCATCCTTCTCTACCCTACATTGTCAGTCTCTTCCAATTCTTCACTTGAGGAAATGTGTAATCTCTTCGCTTAATTCTAACTGACAATCGGCAGCTATTTTTGGCTACAAACGGTCATCGTGTCGTGTAAGTTTAGGCATCAAAACATCACAACACTAAATCTGCCCCACCGCCCCTGTATCAGATGTAGACATTCATCCTCCAGAACAATTGTTCTAATTTCTCCTTTTCGTTTTTGAATTCCGTGTACATCAATCAGCCTTATTTAGTGGCAAAAAATAAGAAACAATGTGTTTAATTTGGTCTTAATGAATAAATGATTTATGGAGAGGAAGTGGCAGTATGAAATTTTCGTCATCAATCAATATTGTCTCCACGCATTGTCACGTCTTCTCAGTAATGTAGGCAAGAGCATTATATTAACTGGAGTCCAACTCATGTTGGTCTTATACGGTCGTATATCGTCCACCATAACCCTCATTGAGGCAATGTGGTGCTTTGTGCTAAGGCACACTTGCATATCGATGGTACCTTTACCTGAACCCTAAGGGCCAAAACCGGCCAGCGTTATTCTCAAAAATCGCCAATTAATTTTCATTATTTTTTTTCATTTTTTGTCTCAAAAACATAGGTTATGACCCCTCATTGGAACGAGCTCGTCGAGCTCTCCGCGTACTTCGGCTTCCTCCATCCATAAAACTGTCCGACTCGCCGTGAGACTGGTTGTTGAAAATGTCCTAAAACAAACAAAGAAACAAACCTCCGACGTTACGACAATATCGTCCCAAGCATCGGTAGCGCGAAGCTGACCGACTTGAGGTGGGAATGTCAATCTGAATTGTCCCGACTCTGATGGCTCATTTTGCGGCTAATAAAATATTCCAATAGCATCATCAGGGCATGCCTTCGGCGAAGGCATGCCTTGATGATGTAGTTGGAATATTAGTCAGTTGGGATAAAAGTTCTTGGATATTTATTTGTGGATAAATAGTTGTTTGTTTGTTTGTTTGTTGATGGTTAACGTCACATGTTTATGCACCATGGCTAATCGTGACACAACATGGAGATGAAGTCAAGTTTAGTCAATCGTTGATCCACATGTTGCCCATTTTAGAGGACTTTCACCCCAAGCATTGGTGACTGGGTCCTATTTTACTAGTAAAGCAGAACTGGTTTACCACAGTAAATAAGTGCTGCTTACTTCCCGGGGTTCCCACGGGGATTTGGATAAATAAAATATAAATCACTGGAGCGTGTGTAGACCATTATATACTTTCAACACAAGGCCAGTTTACTGTTGTTGTAATGCACTGACAATCTGTGCTATTCGCATTTTGTCCAATTTAATTTCAGTTGTTTCAAACTTGGAATATTTCTTTATTCGTCGTGTGACAGCAGGCCTCTCTCGTAGCAGTTGTTAACAAGTTGCCTCAAATCAGTGTTTCTCGACATCGTTTACTTAAGTTCCATGCTGTAAGCTAATAAGCCATAGCATTAAGACAGACGAAAGCTTACTTTAATCTTTATATCCCGTAAACTGTTGTGACATGACTCATTTATTGTAGTGTATGTGTAGCATTGATCAAAAGTAAGAGTTCAGTTATAGATTGGATTTCCAAAGGTTATACTGCTTCATGTTATTGGGAAATCCCACGAGCTGTTGCTGTAATATTGTTCGGATATCAGCAAGTCCGGTTGTTAAATTTTATTGCTGTGAGATATTTGGAGTACCAGATTCGCTATTAAATTGTTATCATCTTGAATTTGTCTCCGAGTCATCAGTTGGATACCAGAATTATACAAGTGGATACCACGCTTATTCCCCACGGTTATATATACATGTAGTGGTCGTAATGGAACTTCTCATTTAACACGTACCGTATCGGTGCTCGAAATTGGCGATGCAAGGCCCCAAGCCTTCCGAGTCGGGTACTACAGAGCTCCATTTGTATGACCGACTGTGTGTGTGCGATACAAGTCCAAGTATCAAATCTACCCTCGTAAGAAAATATATGTTTTCCAGCAAGAGCGAATCTATATATAACACTCCACTCCAGACGAAAATGTCCCGACTGGAAAAATTATTATGCGTGGAGGGGGAGGCAACTCCCTTTATCGACGCTCCTCGTTCCTGCGTTATTCACAAAAATCGCTATTCAAAGTATATTATGTTTTTCCAAAATTTCCCCCCAAAACACAGATTATAACTATCTTTCATTAATGTAAACTATCGAGCTTTACATCAACTCTCCAACCCAGTTCTTCTAAAGGATCGTCGTCGCGATTAACCAACCCTCTAGCGCAATAACGGTAATGTCGACCAGGGCTACTCACATTTAAAGTTATCATTTTCTTTAAATTTTGCCTTCAGAACAACGTAGCTCATGACCGCTCATTCACTATAAAATCTGTTGCGTTAAAAATCAACCTAAATCAACTGGGCTGAATGAATATGAACCTCATTGGGTTCATATTCACTCAAACCAGTTCATTTGGGTTAATTTAAAAAAAAAAAACTAATTGATATTAAAGTGATGGAACAAGCTCCACGAGCTAGTTCCAGTGGTGGAACACAAGCTCTGTTTCGGTGGTAAAAAATGTGAAAATGTTCAGAGATTCAACAACAATGTCGTAACTATAGTTGTGTCACTTTAACTACTATCCTGGCTGTAGATGACATATCAATGCGCTTACCACCGGGTCCTGTTTTACCAGTACAGACTGTTACACACCGGGATGCAATAGGATCAAGTAATAGTTTATTTTCTTCTAAGTTTGGGCATTTTTCACAACGTGAGGCTTCAACCCCGAGCCTCACTGTGGAACAGTTCGGTCCAATGCTATGTATTGGGACAAAAATGGAGATTTTTTTTTTTTAGATTTGACTGGCGAGTTCTCTAAATTGCATTGAAAGGAGGTACGCCTGTTACGTTAGGTAAGAGGTTTACACGCCTTTTTATTTATTTATTTATTTATTTATTTATTTATTTATTTATTTATTTATTTATTTATTTATTTATTTATTGGGGTTTAAAGACACTTTCGACAACCAGGGTCACCTCGTGTTAGGCAGGTTTACGGATGGATGGATGGATGTGGATGGATGGATGGATGGATGGATGGATGGATGGATGGATGGATGGACGGACGGACGGACGGGTCCGTCGGACCGACGGACAGACAGACAAACCGACAGATAGACAGATAGAATAAACAATATAAAGATAACCATACATTTCAGTATATATTAGTATATAATCAACACTTATTAGGTGAATCATTTCTTTTTCGAAGAAATGATCTAACCATGTTGCAGATGACGTTGCACGTATCATTTCTCTTGTTACTCGTTATACATATGATTTTTTGTTTGTCGTTCATGTTTGTAAAGTTTTGATTTAGTTTCCCAATTTCCGCGAAATGTTGTTTTCTGTGTTCAGCATATATTAGACATCTCATGATGAAATGCTGTTCTGTTTCAATTTCTGAATTACATTTTTTGCAAATCCTTTCATTAAGATCGAGGTACTTTGGGTTGCTTGTGTCGCCTTTTCTCAATTTCCAATAAATGGCTACTAATTCGTATTTCACAGAAGAGTTTTAACAAGTCCATATCTTTAACATTTTTCAAATATTCTAATTCATAATCAGATTTAAATTCTCTATATGTTCTTAGTTTGTTCTTTCCACTTGGTCTATCGTCATCAAATATGTCTGCCATGAAATTAGAAATATAGTTATTCTCCAGTTTAATGATGTTATCTACCATAACAGAATATGTATTATCGTTATTCATTATCTCGCTTATTATTGGTATTTCGAATTTATTTGACAATTTCTCCGGGATGGTAAAATCACTGCATCATGCCGCAGCCTTGGATGTTAGCGATTCTTTATCAGTTACATGAAGTTTTGAAGTGTATTTAACAACACGAGTCAATGATTCAATTACAATTTAATATCTACCGAGTTCCGCGCGCACTGCATGATTCGACGACCTTCTATTTGCACCTAATGCATATTTCCAAAATTTAAGGTGTACCGTTTCACATGACACGCCATCAATTCTTTTAAGTTGATCGACGAAGCCCATATTTCGCTACCATACAACACGATAGGTTTGATCAGTTTATCAGATAATTTTATCCACGTTTCAATCGATGATATGAAATGTTCCCGCAGAGATAATACCAAGGAAAATAATGCTTTCATGCCTTTACTGGCCATTTCCATTTGGGCCTTCTTGGACGACCCATTCGCGGAAAGCTTTATACCCAAGTAAGGATATTCATTGACGACACCAACACCAGTGCCGCCTACTGTGAATGATGGTGTTGCTTTGGGACATCCTTTGCAGAAAACCATGCATTTAGTTTTATCTGTATTTATAGTCAGTTTATTTTTCTGCGAATACGTGTGTAACTCAAGTGAACAGTTTTGTAAACCTTCTTTTGTTAGAGATACCGTGACCAAATCATCTGCAAACAGAAGATGCGTTACTGGTTTATTATCAACCACGATCCCGCAACTACGCACAAGTAGGGTTAGTATTGGTTGAAAACAAGTGCACCATCGACGTGCAGTACATCTTAGTATACATCGCTACCGTGTCTCCACGTGTACAATAGGAATTAAGTGCTTTGCCCAAGGATACAATGCAGTTACCGCTGGTCAAGATAGAAACGTGGACCTTTCGGTTTCAAGTCCAGTGCTCTAACTATTGGGCAACTGCGCTCCTTGCCCCTCTTGGAGTAGAGAAGGATGATAATATATAATTCACGATAGAAATTAGCCAGAAAACGCCGTTGCATGATCAATCCGTTGAGGATTTATTAAGTTTCAAAAGAAAGACTAGATACATATTCAAGTTACAAAGTGGGATTATGCATGTATCGATTTGTTAAACATCAAATGGTGAGTTTATGAGCAGCCATATAGCTAAACATCCCCATTAACTCAGGTAGAAAAAGCAGCTGCATGGCAAATAAACCTTTTTCATAACAAATAATAGACCGTTTTAATATGTTGTGACACGAAACACGGCCGTATATTTACAATGAATAAAGGCTGACAGAAAATTCGCCAGAAAGCTGGAAAAGTTTTTATTACACGCCTGTTCCAGGTAATCTCCATCTACAGCAACGCTAAACCATGCGGAAAATGAAAATATGTTCCTCACGTATGTCCGGAACGGAAATCGTTGACGGACTATTTTTAAATTGACGCGAAATTTCACTGGAATTTTCTACAGTTCGTGCGCCATAATTACAATTTGAATCGCTAGCGATAGATAAAAATCATCACCCGAGTTCCAACGTGTTCTATGTGTCAGTAGGCACATTGGAAATCAGGGGACGAAATAGTAACACGGGTTCCCCTCGCAAATTTGGTTGGCGATAAAATGTGTCCTTTCTGTAGATAGTTGTCAAATGAATTGTTGTGTGTCCTTCTAATAATTGTTTTTTTTATAGACGTGAAGGCGCCTAATAAACATAGAAAGACACGCGTGTGTGAAGGGGTTAATCAATATGGTACTTGTGCACCGTGGAAGGATAAAACTCGAGGCCTGTGGCCTCTCATTCGATCCTTCCGCCCTGGCACTCGTTCCATATCGATTAACCCATTCACACACGCGTGTAGTTCCGTGTATTTATTCACTATACTCTTTTGTTTCTCGCACTTCATGCATCATTTGAAAGTGAATGGGCTGTTATCGTCCATTGCACCACAACTCGTCGTGTTTAACTTTTGAAGAATAAAGATGTTTTCCGATATGTTATAGGTAAAGGTTTAACAAAAAATTTTAAAATTCGATTCGGGCTCTTGTCGGCCCAGGATCACCAGTTATCGGAGTACGTTACGTGGAAATTAAATAAGAAGCTGGAAGGCCAATGCGTCACGGCTACCACATATTATAAATCGTTAGAGGAGCATTCGCTTTTCTCGGTCAATCTGTGGGCAAAACGTTTTGATTGTCTAATCAAGCCAATTATTCTTTACGGTGGCGAAATCTGGGTCTCAGATATCACATTGAACAATCTAAACACAGTAATTGCACATTTAAAACTTGGCAAGATTGTATTAGGTGTTGACTAGAAAACGTTTTGTGTAAGCACAAGCGCGTGAGAAAATGCCCATGAAAAACTAAAATAAATCGAGGGTGGGTGTATCATAACAAAAATAGTTTTAAAAAGTACTTCTAATTTTGGAGGTGGCATAACACAACATGAACATTGATAACATTGAATACGGTGAATGCCATTTAAATAATATTAGTGGATCCTGCCATTTAAATAAAATTAGTGGATCCAGTATGTAAGCGGTTCTATTTTTCATTGTTTTCAAAGTCAGTTTATTTATTTATTGATGTTTAAGGTCACATATTTATGCACAATGGCTAATCATGGCCGTGACAGTTTTACGGGTGGAGGGAGCCGGAGTACCCGGAGAGAACCACCGAGCAACGACGAGCAGCTGCCAGCTCCCCAACATTGTAACTCCGCACTGCAACACAGGCAGGGTTAGATTGGTTGAAGACAAGCGTACCATCGACGTGCAGTACACTTAGTACACGGCGCCATCGTGCCCCCACATGGGCAATGGGGGTGAAGTGTCTTGCCAAGGACACAACGCGGTTGCCGCAGGTGGGATTCGAACCGAGGACCTCTCGGCTTGCAGCCTGCACCTATACTGAGACACCGCGACCCCTCAAAGTCAATTGAATCAACCCGAAAATTCAGTACCTCATGATCTGGAGCAGTTATGAACCCAATGTACACGCGCAGAATTGTGGATGCCCAATTATAATAGATGCAATGAAGAGGTCGATTCATATCTCATGAAAATACATAATAACGCGAATAATAATCCTTCGGTATCAATTACGACAGAAATGAGAGAAACGCTTGTTATTCCAAGAAGCGAGTCAACCATTCTTGGTGTTCCCGTGGTTAAGGAAATAAGGAATTATGATATCAAAGCACATATTTAATAAATCCCCCAAAGAAATTGATTCCGGACTTCGAGAGTGGCACCTGGAAAATTCCAGAAAGGAAATCTATAATGAAAAAGCATCCGGTTTGAACAAATTGAGAACATATCGGGAATTTAAAATACGATAAGAACAATACAATATGAACAGAAAGTATAGATTAACCCTTTAACCCTGGTGGTATCTTCCATGTCAGTTCAATGACAGCGATTGGAAGAGTCCATATTCATTATCTGGGGTAGACCAATTAATATTTTCAACGTGCAGCCACACGGCAGCACGTTGTAAATATTAATTGCTCTATCCCACACATTTACATAGCAGCCATCCTACTTAACGAAATTATGACGTTTCATGCTTCTGGGCCGGAAAAGCGGCCGCTATGGTTCAAAGGGTTAATCCTTTCAAACCGAGAGACCGCTTTTCTGGTCCAGGGAATGATACTTCATACTTTCTTCAAGTATGATGGCTGCTAAGTTAAAGTGTGGGGTAGACCAATCAAAATTTTCAACGTGTTGCCCCAAGGATGCACGAGAAAAATATTAATTTGTCTATCCCCAAATAATAAACATGGACTCTTCCAATTGCTTCCTTTGAACTGACATGGAAGATACCATCGGAATTTTCAAAGGCTCCATATTCTTTCGATGCTTTTCATATTATATTTGAAGTGAAAGTATTTAATCTATGGGGATTTGCCTCGTTACAATTATAAACATATTGGAGACACAACTAAATAAATATGCATCAATCAAAAACTGTAAAAAGTTTCGGGTCTCCCTGAGTTTGTACTAATATTGGAAGACACTGAAATGCAATAAAAATGTCCAATGAGAGGGTTCAAATTCAACGAGGGATTACCTGAGAATCAAAACACTTTTCCAATATTCCAACTATTACATCAAAGCATACTTTCGGCGATTGTATGCCTTGGTGATACAGTTGGAATAATTCATTAGTCGAGGCTTGAGCAATCACAGTCGGAACAAATTAGGTTTACACCTCCCTTCTCCGCCCAATCGGTTATGTTCGTGACGCTTCTGTACCAATGGAGGAATTTGTCTTTTCATCCAACAACCCAAGGCTGTATATAGAAATGATGAACATGTCCAACAATAGTGCAGCAAGCATCCGAGGACAGGGGTGGGGCATGGGTATCGAAAAAGGACACTTGACTGTAAGTATGAGTTGGGAGCGGGAGTTTACAGCGTATGTGACACCCATTAGTATTTCCATTATATATCGCCCCTTCAGTGAATCAAGGTGCCATCTGCAATGCTATGGCATTGCAGATGGCACATTGTTCCACTCAGAGGACGATAGCATATATGACTCGAGCTTATCGACAACCCCGTCATTATACCTGATACACCCCCACCCCATCCCCAGATTGGCATTGGCACGCGTTAAGTACGTAAAAAACGAATACCCGGGAGTTTCTCAGTAACACCTCACTGAAAGTAAAGTTTTTTCCACTCGTGTACTTATGGAGAAAAAGGACATGCACTGCTCCCTTGCCCTTGCCCCCCCCCCCCCCCCCCCCAGTCTCACGGCAAGCAGGCAGTTGCCTCCTGACCTCCGCGTCGAGCAACCGCCAACATAGCATGTATACATGTATGTCTTTCTTTAATGAGCTAGATTGAGTGCTGAAGCCCTTAGGGAATTCGTGGCTGAACGGGTTAAAGGGATATAAAATACAAGCAATTGTCAAGAGTATTCTTTATTTCACGTCTCCATTAAATAAAGTACGTTTTCGGACAAACATATTAGAAGGAAACCGTTGGTAATGGAGATGCTTTTTTATATTAAATTGTGACCCCAAAATTGTGAGAATTGATGGTTGATGATCGAACGATCTCGATCGATCAATCATTTCGGCGGCATTACGAAAACGCAGTGCATTTTATCGTCTGGCTATCAAGTTTAAAAACACAACAATTAATAGAGGGAGATGAATACCACATTAAAATTATTTGTAATGCTGTCTTTACTTTTCCTACTTGATCGATTTTCTGAAAACAATCTCGCGAACAGAACGGCTCAAGGAAGATTTTACAATATCGACTAACAAGAAGACGAGATGGCAATTTTTCTCGAGTATGTTTGTGTATAAATGTTATTTAACACGTTTAACAGAATACAACAGTATAACTATTTTTAAAAAATAGAAAGATTGATATTATGTTGGGAGACAACCAGACAGATTGCTCCTCTTCCTACGGACCCCATCGGTGTAAATAAGTGGTACCTTCCTGGGGAAATGCGGGGTAGCACCATTCCCCTACCTTTGTCTGAGTGGGGACGCGGTTCCCCTACAATTTCAATACCTAGAATGGCGTGTTCTTCATAAATATCCAACACCGCGAGTACTCGCTCGACTTGCTTGCCACACTAAACCCATAAACCCATGTATACATGTGTGTAACCAGCGCAGCCCTTCCCCGACAGCAAGGCCCACATCTACTGAAGAGTTTTGGGAACTAAATTCCAAATGAGGTGTACCTCCTACTTCAAAAGGACGACACCTCTCTTGGTCTGCCCCCAACAATGCTTCAATTTATCTTTCAATGAACGTTGTCGAACCTTCTTAAGATTTGTGCCAGATACACCGAGATGATTATTCCGACCGAGTCCACTCAGTCCGTAATCAATGGAGATAAAGAACCCTCCGTAGTAATGACTACAACTGCAACGACAAAAAATTCGTCTGCTTTCTTCCAAAATAGATTTTTATTTAATTTTTACACGAAGGCTGGTAAATAATAAAAAGATTATCAGTATACAATGGAGTTTACTGAAAAGCTGTAAATATCGCAAATGGTTGAGGACCTTCACCAAGCAGTATTGCACTCTTCGGCTACGGCGAATTGTGCTACACTTTTCTGATAAACGCCATCTATTTCTCAATAACGCCCATTTTATTATATGACTATGATATTTTTTACCCTAAATACCACTACTGTTTGACGATTTTATCCCGACAGTCGGATCACACCAGGTGAAATTTTTCCGGTTCAAAAATCCATATCACACTCCTACGGAAATTGCCGAGAATATCCGTATGAATAACGTTGGACTATTTATCCGTTAAAAATAGACTTCGTAACTAGGGAAGCCGTTGCCGTTTTTTGACAAAGTTTCGTCTGCTATTTTTTTGTTCGGCTTTCAAGAGAATAAGTAAGTTAACGTTAGTGTGTCAGTCATATAATAAACCTATCATCATAACAGTGTGTTGATCCGCGTCGTTGTATCACGTCGAGTTGAGGTGACCAGATTGTCGGACCACACTCGCTAGTCACCTCAACTCGACGTGATACTACGACCACAGTTACTGGAAGTTGTGGATACAACCACTTTTTTCACTGATAACAATGAAATCACCACGTCAGTTCTGACCCCGTGTTACACATACAGTAGTCTATATAATAATAGACAAGTAATGAAAGCCTATTTTGCCCTGACCGATACCCCCTTCCCAGTTCATTTGTGAATTCGTTCATTGAACAAAGATTCATCAACACAGTTTTCTTGTACAGCTATCCGCAAGGTATTTAACTTCATGTTTACCATACATTAATAATGAAATTATCATACTACGGCTTCTTTATTTCATAAAAAAAACTCTCCGTTCGACTTTTTTGCTCGCGACTCGACGCCATTAGAACAACAATGATGACGTAACGTTTCTAATGTCTAAAAATACCGTCTAAAAATGATTGCGGAATACTGAAACGGATCAAGTTCTTGTCATCTGCTTTACAGTGACAGTCGGTAAATTTTTAGACTGCCGTCGTATGTTTTATGCTATTTATGATAAGAAAAAGGAAGTACTTAGAAGTTGGACATGTTGGCAGCAGTATCTGCGTGTGCGGAAAATGTGCAGCTAATGTTCCGGTTAGTTCAAAGGAAAAAATTAAATAAAGTCTAGGCCTAACCCCATTTATACACCTCATTAGTGTTGCTTATTTTGTTCTCAGAGGTTATTTGACTTTGGAAATGCGCCGCAATCATGGGGTGGCGCCCAACATTCCCCCGATGTAGGCGTATGACCCTCACCCGGGGAGGGGGGGGGGTCTAGACGATTTATTTATTTATTGGTGTTTAAGGTCACATATTTTTTAACAATGGCTAATCATGCCCACAACATGAATATCAACTCAACACCAGGGGTGAGCGTTAATAAGCCATGTTGCCCATTTTAGAGAGGATTTACACCTCCCAAGAATTGGTGACTGGGTCCTATTTTACCAGTAAAACAGAGCCTGTTTACCGCAGTGAATAGGCACTGCTTTACTTCCCGAGGTTCCCGCGGGCAGGTCGGGGTCTGGAAATCCCCGGGCCGACCATGGTTTGGCAAGATGTGTATAATTTTTGTTTTAAATGGGAAAAAGTCACAATAGGCTTATCCATGAATCTAGGGGCAAGAAAGCCAGTAACTGCGAGCAGCCAAGTTAACATAAACTACAGATTCTGAAGATGTCTTCCAATAATATAACAATACCATGAGTTTGGAGGGCCTTGCGGTTTATTACCGGCCCGAGAGGAATGAATAAAAGCCCGAGGGTTTATTACCGGCCCGAGAGCCATTAATAAGGCAGAGCGCTGTTGATCTTCCTCCACCAAGAGCCGCATCTGAAAGTCTGCGCCTACAAGTCCCCCCCCCCCCCTCCTCCCATTCACCAGCTTCTAATTTTACGTTTCACTCATCATGCAAGCAACAGGTAATTTTTGATGTAGACAGTTCAAGTTTGGCAATTGAGGAGGAAGAACGTTTGCAGCAGCAAGTAGAAGGGGTCAAGGGGAACGGCGTTCCCCCAAAAGCATCACTGCCCTTGCCTCCCCACCGACTCCCAAACGCACGCACAAATGCTCACAGTGTGTTTTCTAGAAAGGGTTTTCTTTTTTTCAAAAAAAATGTCTCCGGGAAAGATTGTTTGTCGAGACCCCGAGATATCTTAATCGGCCAAGTGCTTCGTCTGAGTAATATGTGCCTACAACAAGCCTCGCCGCTCCCAACCCACCCCCCCCCCCCCCTCCCGCTCCACGTTTCAAACAGCATGTAGGCTAGTGGGCCCAATACACTATTATGATTAAGGTTGTTAAGCATTAAATTTAAATGTTGTCAATGTCACGATTCCTCAGTAGCTGGCATTGTAAAAAAGAGATGCAGTAGAATTTCCTTTTTATACAGGCCATGAGATCACTCTGACCCCTCAATGTCTGTCAAGCCCATAGCCTAGATCTAGGCCTAATACCCTTTCCGCTCGCCAATACATATTCCTTTCAAAGCTTCCTGCATTTTCAGCTTCTGACAACAAGGTAGCGCTGTCTTAAATTAACCACCAGTTTTTTTTTGTTTTTTTTATTAAAGTTCGGACAAGTTGGTTGTGCCTTGACAATAAATAGAACTCGAGGACAGGGGTGCAACAATTGTTTTGCAGGGAAGACTCTTACATTATAGCCCACATCCATTATTCCTCTGTTCTGTCGTCTGTAGCACAAGAACAACGCAGTGCGTAGTTTCGCTTTCCAGGTTAACTTTTGTACAGCCTAGCAACGAAATGTCACGCCATCATTGTTGTTCCAATGGCGTCGAGTCGCGGGCAAAAAAGTCGAACGGAGAGTTTTTTTATCAAATAAAGAAGCCGTAGTGTGATGATTTGATTATTAATTTATGATAAACATGAAGTTAAATATCTTGTGGATAGCTGAAGAAGAAAACTGTGTTGATGAATCTTTGTTCAATGAACGAATTCACAAATGAACTGGGAAGGGGGTATCGGTCAGGGCAAAACAGCTTTCATTACTTGTCTATTATTATATAGACTACTGATGTGTAACACGGGGTCAGGACTGACGTGGTGCTTTCATTGTTATCAGTGAAAAAAAGTGGTTGCATCCACAACTTCCAATAACTGTGCTACGACACGGATCAACACTGTTATATAATATGTATATATCTTCCATAACACAAACTTGTGAGAATTTCTTTGGATTTAAGGCGTGAGGATATAGGGCGTCACGTGCAAGCTGTGTATTTTTCCATAACCATACAGTCTGTTCAATTCTGTATACAGCTAACAGTCAGAGTGATTTCCCTTCATTTATCCAACGATCAAAATAGTAGCAGACGATAGCCGTTTTACATTAAATAACCATTAACCAGAAAGGATTTTTCATTTATTATTCATGGTAATTTGGTAAGATCTGTTTCTTACGTTGTATGTGGTTGGTTGGTGACTGGTTACGGTTGATACCGTGTCAGTTAATAATTCCTCGCTTCGATCTCGCCCAAAATGGAATTAACCACCGTATATATAATATTAGGTTACTAACAAACAGTGTAGCAAACTAGACAGAACACAACGAGGGTGGAGTACAAGGGACTGGAACCAGCGATCCGAATTGGAATTTTTAATGTATTTTAAGAGCGCCGAAGGCCCGCGTGAAGTACAAGATAAAACTCCAACAAACGTAATTGATTCCAGTTCTCCGTACTCTACCTGAATTATGTTCTGTATTTATTCATTAAACTTGAATTAACCCTTTACCCAACGCAGTCGATATCAAAATTTATTATTTTAAATATAATTTTTTTTAAATTTTTTAAAAAATTTCGACAAAACCATATCATATGACCCCTCATTGGAACGAGCTCGTTCCAATGAGGGGGTCACATGATATGGTTTTGTTGAATTTTTTTGAAAAATAGTTCCCAACGTCACGACAAGATATAAATCAAAATACGGCGTAGCAAGAACATTGGAAATTAGACGAGTTAAAATAGATAACCTTACCGCGGTGGATAGGATTCTGGAGATTGTTTTTTTAGTTCATTTGTTGTCGGGTTAATCATAGAAAGAAGAGTTTTGTGAATATCTCAATCTTAAACCACCTCACTGTGAAAAAAATGATCGTCATCCTCTCGCCACCACATCAGGAAGTATTGTCCAGAATGTAAGTTGACAAGACAATCAGGCCTGGTATTTTCAGGAGAGCGATTTATTCACTCGCCTACTGCTCGCCTTGAAAATATGAAGGAGGGTGAAAACTAGCCCTCCTAGCCTTAAAAATAATGATTACCATAACACCCTATTCCTGAAACCCACATCTTTTCAAATCTCTGCTATGTTGATGGTCTCTGCCTTGCCGAGGCCCAGGGGTGTGAGAGGGCAGTGTAGCCGTCACATAGAGACTACCTTTTTAGCAGCACCAAATACAATTTATAAAGCCCACTATGCAGAATTCATTAACAGTAAAACTTCATCTTGCCACATTTAGCTTTTGTATGCTTGAGGAAAGCTAATCGCTCTCTAGGCCATGAGAGGTGGGCGATTTTTAGCCTTCCTGCATTTTTAAGAATGCCAGGCCTGGACAATAATAAAAATGAGTTGAGAAAAGGAGATAAAGATGGGATAAGATGAGATAACTGATTGAGCGACGAGACCAACCCCTGCTAAGTTTTATGGGGTTGCTTCGTTTTCGATATTTGAATGAATCGTTATTCGTCAAGTTGTTTGACCTCACTTAACCCTGTAACCAATATAAATAGAAGACGACACTTGCAAAAAATTATTGAAAAACGAAATTTTTCATTTTTGCCTCAAAGCACCCATTGTTACATTTGGTGAATTTATTTATTTATTGGTTTTTAAGGTCACTTTCATCATGACCGCACCTTAGGTATGAAGTCAAGTTTAGCCAATCGTTTATATCTAGGTGCCCACTTTAGAGGACTTCCACCCCAGGCGTTGGTTCCGGGCCCTTTTTTATCAGTAAAACAGAACTTGCTTACTGAAATAAACAAGCACTGTCCCACTTTCAGACGTTCCCACTGGGAACGCGTGTCATATGATCCTTTGCCTCATGAGCACGTCTATTCAGCACAAACTGCACCCGCTCCTCCCGTGACCCAGAAAGTAGCTGCCTCCGTTTGAGCTAGGGAAACAGGGACACTTGTCCCCGTGGTTCCGAGGCCACTGGTCACTTTTGGGGTAGTGTAAAATAGTAAAAAATGCTGCATTATTGTTGTCGACATTCCGTATAGTAATGCGTAGTGCACTTTGTTTTTCGCGGTCATCTATTACAAGCCTAAATGGAGATGGGCAATATACGAAAAACCGAGCCGATATCATGGGTATATCGAAAACACGAACCGAACCAATACTTGAATACCAATACCATCTGAATTTTCAAATGTTCCTACGTTCGCTATTTACAAGTCCCTGTTGAGGCTTGATAACATTTGAAAGGTTCATTTTCATGAAAGAAGTGATTAATTTTCCTTTCAGTGTTGTTAACCCTCAATGGATTGGGCAACTGTCCTGCATTCCCACTAGACTACAACCTGTGCATGTCCGATTGCTTAGCAGTGATTTCTAGTCAAGTCTTGGCTGCCTGTTAAGGAAGCCAAGACCTGACTAGAAATCACTGCCCAGGTGTTTTGTCTATTGTCAGCAGAACTTCCTAAAGATGGCATGGTTAGAGCACATGCTCTGAGATCGCAAAAGCCTGAAATAGGTTTTTAAACATTAAGGTGCTTTTAGAACAAGTCGAAAAATTACTGAGATATGATTTGTGGTCGTAAAAGAATGCCACTGTTGAGCTCATTGACAGTGTCATTTATAGCGTTGTGGTAGAATGATACTATAACACCTTATTCCGTTTTTCCTGATGTGAATTCCTCTTGAGTACTGTCAGTAAATCTGTGTCAAGTCAGATACCGAATATCGAACCGATACACCATTAAAAATACCGATACCGACACCGAACTCAAAATTCCAATACCGCCCATCTCTAATCCTAAATCTTTTACCGAACAATGGCCTCTGGGTAATATTTTTTCATAAATATAAATGTGCACGTAAAAACACTAAGGTACCATTCTAGGGTTTCGTGTGCTGTAAATAATGTTTTGAAGAGAACCGCCCTACTCCATTCGATGAGAGAGGAGACTATCGATCTCATCCCTCTAAGAGATCTATATTTTCCTACGTTTTCTACGAGAGAAGTCTCCGAACTCGGCCATCTGGGAGAGAGAACAACCATTTCTCCACACGCTTTAAAATCGAACACCCGAGATGCGTGTGATGAGTAAAAATAAATCTCGGTCACTTTCAGCATATAAGGCCATATCATGACCGCGGCATGTGTATATGCATATGTATGAACTCAAGACCAGGCAATCGTTTACACTTATGTTTCTCACTTTGGATGACTTGCACCACAGGAGTTGGCAACGGAGTCCTCTTTTACAGCACTAAACAAGATTTGATCCATTTCCGGGGTTCCCATGTGGGTTCCTTCACTGTTTGGAATTTCGACAGTGTGAAGATAATTTGACACAGTATTTTGATCCTTGCTGTTATATTTATTGGTGTTTAACGTCACATATTTCTGTAAATACCCTTGTTGCCCATAACTTTTTTGTCGAACAGAGGAAATCAACAATAAAACCGGGTCCAATTCAAAATGTCCGAGGCAATCTCTGAATATTTTTTGACGCAACGATTTGTTGCGTCAAAATTATATTCAGTGATTTTGTGCTTCACTTTGTTCATTTGTAACTGCTGTCAATATTTCTGATTATTATACCTCATTTTAAAAGCCTATAATGAGCTGCCATTCGATTTGCAATATTCCCTTCACAGGTAATATTCCCGTGTGACATTTTCGGCAATATCTCCCACTCGGGCCGAAAATGATGCCGGAAACGACCGAATTAGAAGCTTCCATGATGCATTCTCACAGACTGATGATCATTGATTTTAACCATTCAAATTAACCATATTAACGAAATTTTAACCCTTCAAATTAAATAATTCGAGGTTTGTTCATTCAATATTGTCTTGGGTTGAACATGAAATCAAGTGCTCAAATACTAGTATAGAATTGCAGGCTATCAGTTTTCCAAATTCATCTGACTAGAGGTGGGGAATAAAAACCATTCGGTATGTAAAAATAATGATGACCTGGCTTGATGACCGCAAGTAGAACATTACCAGTCAGCAATTTTTGATTTTTTTTATTTATTTTATTTATTTATTTATTTTTTTTTAGATAATGTTTCCCACTCAGACCGAGACGTTCGGAAGACGCGCGTCACGGA
Source organism: Pictodentalium vernedei (assembly GCA_031216915.1). NCBI lineage: Eukaryota > Metazoa > Mollusca > Scaphopoda > Dentaliida > Dentaliidae > Pictodentalium > Pictodentalium vernedei. The sequence continues at coordinate 173,075,094 of CM062291.1, read as the reverse complement.
AACAACCGATGTGAGGTGAATTACAGAGAAAGGTGAAATTCAAGCCAAATAAATTTCTTCAATATTTTCACTGAGAAGCCACTAACATTAATTAACGCATTACCTAACATGAAAAGCAGACGACACTTGCAAATAAAATTATTGAATAACTAATTTTTTCAATTTTTGCGTCCAAAACATAGCTTATGATCGCACTTTGGAACGAGCTCGTTTCAATGAGTGATCATAAGCTATGTTTTTGAGGTAAAAAATGGAAAACAATAATGAAAATTGAATAGCAATTTTGTAAATAGCGCTGACCGGTTTTGCCGTTACGTTGAGTGAATGGGTTAAGATTGTTTTCAAAAGCAAAGTAAATATTGAAGTTGATGTTATGTCCACCTGGAAAGATTGGATTTCTTTTACTGTTAAAACTCAATCCATTCACTATAATAAAAATAATAATGACATCACCCGAGGCGGATATTGCGGATAGCTCTCCCTTGGAACCACTGTCTCCCTCGGCCACTGCCTCGGAAGACAATGTGTTCGTCGGGGATGCAATGCGCAATGTTCACCTCGAACCAGGTCATCATTTTTATATTGTTTTACAGTAAGGATCAAATTTGAAGTATCACACCGTGTTGAAACGAGACTGATCGTATGGTCCACCGGGAAAATTCCCAGTGCCCCACCCCTTATTGGGTGGCCCCTAGGGCCCCAAACTTGATGCAGCCTAACATAGAATTCCGATATATTGAAATGTTCTCCACTCCATGTCGAGAACATTTCGACATACCAGCAGTCTAGTCTGCCACTCGTCGCTCAAATGCAAGGAAACAGCGTTCTTTCAATTTGAAAAATGAACATTTTCTCCCATTGGGCTGAACTATGGTCGGCCCCACAGTTCCGCACACCCCCACCCCATGTTGATACCATTCGTGCCGAGTGATGAAGATGATACAAAAATGCCATCGAAATGTCCCCTGTGTGAACTGCCATTGATCACTCAGACGTAAGGAAGCACCTTTCGTTCAGTTCGAAAAATACAAATTTTCTCCGGGTCCGGGGTCCGTCTTGGTTCATTTCTTGCTAGCTTTTCTTGGCCTGGTGCGCCCCTGGTTGAAACTGCAAATTGCGAGAAAAATGGTGAAAATATCACTTTATCGGAACGTGCTTAATGATCATTTTCTTTTCAGGGTGTTGCAAATAGTCTTTAGTACATTAACGCGTAACAAATGGTGTAACCTGGCCTTTCATCGACTTTGGTCGTGGAAGCGAAGATATGTAATTTATTCCACTTCATTAGGCGCCCAGGAATGTCTGAAAATGACAATGCTGCTAAACATATCCTGCATTTTACCATTCGCTATGGCTCGCTAATGGAACAATCGTCATCAATTGGGAATATCAGTTATTGGCCTTGCTTTAAATCAAATGCATTTTCCATCAACAAGGTAATGATTTTGCGCATGAACAGTCAAGTATTTCAGATAACACGACAAATCGGCTTTTTGTCAACGGAAAGATTTCTCGGTTTTATTTCAGCGCACAAAGGCATAATCAAAGACTACGTAAATGCGGCTTAAACGATAAAAATAAATTGGAGCATCTAAGTGATTTTTCCAATAACAGCAAGTACATTAAATCTATTCCCAACAGGCCCACCCTGTATAATTATTCAGGCTTACTAAGAGATCGACGAACATGTGTTCATAATGTTTGATTGAAACCCAAACTAACACTGAGACCACACGTCTGCCCAAATGTGTGGGCATTACGTATAACGAAAGATATGTAAACTCGTGGGCGGTTGAACGGCTTGACTTCGCAACAATGGTCACGGCGATAACTTTACAAATATTTACGCTCAAAAAGTATTAGCATGGGAGGATCCAGAAGAGGGCGCACCAGGCGCATCACCCTCTCCACAGTTTTTGTAACGAGATCAGGAAACATAGTACAACACCGCGACATGCACTACCGGAGGTAGTTAAACCTTCCCCGAATCGACCGTATCCAAGCGCATAATTTACGAATAGAGCAGTTGAAAAAGTATTTTTCAAAACATTTCAACAAAACCAAATCGTGGCCCCCTCATTGGAACGAGCTCGCCAAGCAGCAAACCTCTTAGCGTGTGAGAGACAGATGGCTGTGAGGACTTTGTGGTAAATATAAACACTACGGGAAGAGGCATCTATCGAAACCACACGAATAAACGAACTGTGAAGAGGAAGCGGATCCTTAATCAAATAAATCTTACAGGGAGAAACAGCTTCAATAAGGTTTTCGTGGGGAAAATAATTTGGGAAATGGTGGGAGGACCACATACGGTACGGAAGTGATGCCACTAAATCAAATGGTTTAAAGTGCTTGGAAACCCCGCAGAACGATCCAGGCCGATGGATAACGGTGTAGAGTAATGCCACGGCACTAGAAGCAATAAGCGGTGAGCTTGGGTGGATGAGAATTAAGGACAGGATAGACTTCATGAAACTCGGCTATCTTCACTATTTCGTAAATCTCCCCGACAGCCGATGGTGCAAATTAATGTTCCGGAATATTTGGAATTCAAACACAAAGACAAGGTGGATAGACCAAGTGACGGAGTTAATAGAGAACTATTCAATAGAGATCGTGGGCAAACCGAGGAAAAAAAATAAATCGTCAGAGAAACAGTCATGACAGATTGTGACCTGAATTGGTGGGGGAGGGGGGGGGGGGGTCGGCAAAGCAAAGAGGTCTTTGGGTGGTCTGTGCGATAAAGAAAAGCCAGGTTTTGAAGAGTACCTTGAGGCACCTGGGGGTGGGGGTGGTTGAAGCTCAGGGCAAAAGCTGGGGAAGACAACAGGAAGTGAGGGCAAGTTGATGTAATTTGCCGCCATCATTCCATACAATGATTTAAGCAAATGACCTCACAGTTAAAGATGACCTAAATGGACACTCTAAAATCAGTTGGATTCATAGTCACTCAACACAGTTCATTTGTGTTGATTTTTAACCCTACGGATTTTAGAGTGTACACATGCGCGTACATGCTTTGGTGCTCATTTTTGGTATTGATATGGGCCATGCAAATCAAAAACTGGGCAACTTCCCTGGATATACCCAAACCCCACAGATACCGTCCAGTGTGGCATTATCCAAGCTGGGTAGGAGAGACATAAAATTTAATTATTAGTGAAAAATGCCATAACTCATGCTCGTAAGATTTCAGGAAGAATCAAATATCTATATTGGCGGAGTTATATTCAATTGGGAAAGCGGTTGCTCGGTGGTTATGGCATTGAACTTCAAACCGAAAGGTCCACGGTTCGATGCCCGCCAGGGGTAACTGCGTTATGTCCTTGGGCAAGGCACTTCATCCCGATTGTCCACGTGTGGGCACGGTGGCGAGGCGTACTGCACGTCAATGATGTACTTGTCTTCAACCAGTGTTAACACTATTTGTGCGGAGTTAGTACATTGGAGAGTGCGACAATTGCTCGGTGGTTCTCTCCGGGTACTCCAGCTTCCTCGACCCATAAAACTGTTGACGCGAGGTGACCTCGGCTAATGCTTCGGACAATATAAGTTTTTTAAGTTCATATCACATCATATTCATCACCACAAAAGTCCATAATTGTATAATATTCAAGGCTGAACTCTCGAATACTGGGTTATTTGTATCCGTCTGTATGCCCATTCTTCCATCAGTCTGTCTGTCCGATTATGCAACTCTTCAAGTATAATAGTGGAATTATCCATGTTTTATTTTGCAATTATTCTCTGTGCACGGGGCTGGCGGTTATCTGGGAGATTCCAACAATTTACACACTTTGTGATTTTTCGTATCCATTTCAGCATGCAACGCTAGGAGAACAGATTTTAGTTTCTGGGAGGAGTGGGTGTTAAAAAATTTATGGAAAAAAATTGCAGGTAGGGGTGAGTGGGTCTGAAAAGTGTGAAAAACAAAAAAAAATGCTACGTTGTATCTGCCCCCCCCCCCCCCCCCCCCCCCCCCCACACACACACACACACACACTGAGAAACGAGGATTCTTTTCAGGACAATATTTTACACAAGTTCTTAGTATTTTGTGTCAATGACGAGTTTTGATATCAGCTTCGACTATTCGTTTACAGTTGGGAGTTATTCACTTGGTGAAGATTGCTTCAATCTCCAACTTCGCCAAGAAAGTTGATCTATCATCTCTCACGGGGAAGCAACACACTCTTCCCACAAAGTGAAAGCTATTTTATTTATTCATTAGGGTTTAACGACACTTTAACAGCCAAGGTCATATCGTGTAGGTGACAGTTTTACGGGTGGAGGAAGCCGGAGAGAACCATCGAGCAACGACGAGCAGCTGCCAGTTCCCCAACATCGTAACTCTGCACTGCAGCACAGACATGGTTAGATTGGTTGACGACATGTGCACCATCGACGTGCAGTACGATTTAGAACACGGCCTCATCGTGCCCCCATGTGAACAATCGGGGTTAAGTGCCTTGCCCAAAGACTCAACACGGGAGTCCGAATCGAAAGATAGTAAAAAGTGGAAAACGTTAACCCTTTACCCAACGTAACGATCAAAACCGGCCAGCGCTATTCTCAAAAATCGCCAATTAATTTTCACTATTTTTTTCATTTTTTGTCTCAAAAACATAGGTTATGACCCCTCGTTGGAACGAGCTCGTCGAGCTCGTTCCAGCGAGGAGTCATAACCTATGTTTTTGAGACAAAAAATGAAAAAAAGTAGTTATTCAAGAATTTTTTTTGCAAGTGTCGTCTGCTTTTCACGTTAGGTAAAGGGTTAAAACGTACCAGTGCTTTGGAAAACTACCTGGAAGCAGAAGAGTCACAGTTTTTGCCACTAGCCTAGGATACTCTTTGAATCTCTTTTTTTCCCTTTTTTGTGGATGGGGCATTAATATATTAAAAAATCAAAGAAAACTTTTTTCAACAAAAATTGTTTATTTCAACAATGAACATAATATGAAAACGAAATAACGATAAATAGCACTTTGGAAAGAAGTCGCGTTCCTTATACAAATTCTCTTTCTTTCCAACTACTGGAAGAATTAATAATCATCTATAATGAAGAGGTTGACAACTATCTATTATATGCTATATCAACAATTCGCGCCTTGCTGTAAAACGAAGGCTAATATCAGAGACGGCGGAAGTTCGATAAAAGTGGTGGGGCACACATTTTCAAAGCTGCTGTGGTTCGTCTCATAGGGAAAAATGTTACAATCGTATAGAGGAAAATGTACCGTGACACACTATAGTGTATCATTTAGATGTCGCGGCGTGGTCCCTGTCCTGTCCATTTCTTCTACTTCAATCATCTTCCAACCCGAAGGCTGGTCGAAGTAAAAGAAACGGACTGAAGCGACCAAAGGTGCGATTTCAAATGTTTTTTTGGATTTGCAAATAATATATTAAAGGAAGGCCTTTATGTTGGCACGTTTTTAACTCATTGTGTAAACTACGCAACATGTTTGCGGAAAAAAGTGGAGTGGCACGTGTCCCCTGTGCGCTACCCCCCCCCCCCCCCCCCCCCCCCGGTTCCACCGGCTGTGGCGAACGTTGCTCACACTGAAATGCACAGGGTACAATATAACTTAAATGTTCATACATACTAAAAACTAAAGTGTTAAAACTGACACTTTCAAGGTGTTAAACCCATTCTAACTCTTTGGGTTTGATTTTAACACTCAAAGTGGAATGCTTTAAACACTTACGACATTACAATCGTCAGACATCTGAAACTTGAATGGATGGCACTTCCCATGTGTTTAGCATTGGTGGTTCTTCCAGAATCGTCCATAATTTGATTTGCGCTTGGTGGGTACATAATTAAAAGGACACAACGAAGATGACGCGGATCAGGCTCGAGGGTTCGAGCCTGATCCGCGTCATCTGCGTTGTTTCCTTTTAAGTATTGCGGCATTACACTTGTCAAGTGGTATTATTGTAACACCTGTCAAGTTCTGGAATATCTACACTTGAACAAAGTGCTAGCTCAGCACTTAGTAAGTGTTAGATACAGCATTTCAAGTGTAGTTTTTAACACTTTAGTTTTTAGCGTGTAATGTAGACACAACGATTCGTTGCGTCAGTACTATAATCAAAGTATGTGTTTCATCTTGATCACCGGAATCAGTATGGATAATTTCATCCATTCATTCATTCATTCCTTCCTTCATTCATTCATTCATTCATTCATTCATTCATTCATTCATTCATTCATTCATTTATTTGTGTTTAAGGTTACATATTTCGGCACAATGGCTAATTGTCGCTACAATGTGAAGATAAAGTAAAGTTTATTCGATCGTTTATACCCATGTCCATTGTAGAGAACTTCCATCCAAGCATTGGCGACTAGGTCATATTTCACCAGTACAACAGGGGTAGTTTTACCACAGTAAACAAGCACTCCTTCACCCCTCGGTGTTCCCACGGGGGAGAATGGTTAAATGATCTTTGTTCAGCCACAATTTAAGGATATTGCACACTGGGCATGGTGCGAGCTACGCGATAAAGTAATAAATTATCGTTTTATTATTTGTCGTAGCTTGCAACGTCGATACAGTGTATGCATGGAATTTAACCCTTTGCATAAATACACAGAACCTTACACGCGCGTGAATGGGTTAATCGATATGGCACGAGTGCCAGCGCGGAAGGATAGAACGAGAAGACGCAGGCCTCGAGTTCTACCCTTCCACGGTGGCACAAGTTTCATATCGATTAACCCATACAACACGCGTGTCGTTCTGTGCTTATTACACGCCTTCGCGTCTATAAAAACAATTATTAGCTTGACTTGACTTAAACTATCAACAAAAAGAACACATTTTATCGCAAACCAAATTTGCGAGGGGAACACATGTTACTATTTCGTCCCTCGAGTTCCATGTGTTCTATGTGCCTACGGGCACATAGAACACATTAGAATTCAGGGGACGATTTTTAGCTATCACTAGCGATTCAAAATGTAACTGCGGTGCACGATTTGAAAAAAAATTTAGCGAAATTTCGCTTCAATTTGAAAATGATCGGTCAATGATTTTCATTTTCCACATGGTTTAGTGTTGGTGTAGATGGGGATTTCACAGAACAGGCGTGTAATAAAATGGATATCAGACGACAGTGACAAAACAATAGTATTGAATAACTAAAATTTTCGGGGTTTTTTTTTGTTGTTGTTGTTCCAAAACATAGCTAATGCCCTTCATTGAAACAAGCTGGTTTCAATGTGTGACCATAAGCTATGTTTTTCCGGCAAAAAGTGAAAACATAATTATAAAATTTAGTAGCATTTTTTTGTGAAGATAATTGCCGTTTTTGGCCGCTATAGGTTAGGTAAAAAATTAAGCATTGCTGTAAAATGAACAAGAATATTGACTAAACGGACACCACTTTGCAATCTTGAACAGAAAAATGATTGAAAATAAAAATGTTTACCTTGGTTATTGGAGTCATTGAATTCATTAATACAATATAATAACACTTGGGCCTTCCGCTGATTTGCTACGGTCCTCCAACGAGGATGCTAATTTAAACCCCAACCCACCCAGGGTATTTCTTCCCCACTCTCCCCTCGTAACCTGTCAGAATTCAGACACAAACTGTTCTGTAATTTCCCCATACTGGGCTTTATCATTTTCCCCCACTGGCGCTTTCTTACCCTTTCCAGATATAATATTCACCATTTCCCTCATGTCATCGTTCATTCACTTTTCCCTCATGTTTTGGGCCCATTCTTCCATTAGTTTCTCAAGGAGGCTTATTCTACTAGGCAAGTATTTGGGGCATCGTAAAATGAAATGTTCCAGAGTTTCTGTTTCGCATTTGGCACCATCTTTTCCTCACCTTCATGACTGTACTTGTTCGACATCAAGGTTCAAATAAAGACAACACACTGTATTGATACTGTTTTGTTGCTGTTATTTATTGGTATTGACGATGGCTACACCAGGACAGCAACAGAAGTATGGAGTCAAGTTTCTCCAGTCGTTCATGCCTGCACTGCGACTTTAGAGGGCTTCCACAGACCACCACAACCGTGTTAAGTCGCATATTTCTGCACAATGACAAATTGTGACTACAGTACGGATATAAAATCAAGTCCAGTCAATCGTTTATACCCATGCTGCCCATTTTAGAGGTCTTCCGCCCTAGGCATTGGCTACCGGGTCCCATTTTACCCGTAAAACAGAGCTTGCTTACTACAGTATATGCAGCCACTGCTCCACTTCCAAAGGTTCCCTTCGGAGAATTAAGAATGCCGATCGAGAAGAATAATTGTTCACTTTAACTACCATGTAGAAATATCTATTTATTTATTTATTGGTGTTTTAAGTCACATATTTCTGCATAATGGCTAATCATGACCAGGACAGTTTTATGGATGGCGAGAACCACCGAGCAACTGTCAACTCCCCAACATACTTCAACTTCCCAACAGACTAACTCTATACGAGCAGGGTTGGCATTGCTTGAAGACAGGTGCACCATCGGCGTGCAGTACGCCTTTGTACACAGCGCCAGTGTGCCCCCACGTGGGCAATGGGGGTGAAGTGTCTTTCCTAGGGACACAGCGCGGTTGCCTCATGTAGGATTCGAAGCGAGGACCTCTCGGCTTGCAGCCTGTACCTGTACCTACTGAGCCACACCAACAACGCCCACCCGCCCAGGCATTATCACAAACAACCATGTGACAGAACAGTATATAGCTCCATCCATGTAGTCATCACGATTACTGATCAATTAGCTCGTGAACATAATTACTCCATTACTTTCGAATTGCTGCAAAACGTCGTTACACGGGTTAGTTTTATATGTTTATTGTTGTTGAACCCTTCACCCAACGTAACGGCCAAAACCGGCCAGCGTTACTCACAAACATCACCATTAAATTTCCATTATTTTATTTCATTTTTGTCTCCAGAAGATAGCTTATGGACCCTCATTGGAACGAGCTCATTGAGCTCGTTCCAATAAGGGGTCATAAGCTTTTTTTTTGACGCAAAAAAAAAGTTATTCAATAATTTTGTTTGCAAGTGTCGCCTGCCTTCCGTGTTGATGTCACATAAGCATTTGAGGCTATATTGTGGTTATGCATGATGTTTATAATATATTAAATGTTGGCTACATGGTTGTCGCTGGAGTGGGGGCACATCCCCACCCAATAATTCCTCCACCTGGGGCACTTCCATCTGGGTTGAAGTCCAAAATATCGAGTGGATTCGATCTTGCTTACTTGCTTTGTTACGAAATTAGATGTGATACATGGACTTACACATTCAGCTTTACAAATTAAAGTCTGTGGTACCCGATTGATTGGGGGGGGCCGTTTTTTAGAGAACCGGGTGGTGCGTGTTAATTAAATAAGATGTGTCGTCATGGCCACTACCTGTATATTTGATTTATCCACAAATAAATTCCAAAGTAGTTTTTTCAACTAGAATCCTGACTAATATTCAAACTACGTCATCAAGACATGTCTTCAACGAAGCATACCTCGATGATGTTGTTGGAATATTTGATCAGCCGGAACTTGGGCTATCACGGTAGGGACAAATCAGCCCGCACCCCCACACACACGCCCACCCACCCAACTGCTGATCTTAACGTATAAAATCTTGGTCCATCCAGGAACCAAAACTAACACTTCAGTTTGTCCCGTAGGGGATCCAAGTGTAGTTACATGGAACCAAACATACACGTTTTGGTGCTTCAATTTTTCACATTAACTGGACTGTCAAAGCCTCAAAGTTTTAAAATGGCGACGAAGCAGCGTCAGAAACACGTTTTCAATTGTTCCATCACGCATGCGCTAAGATGCGCGTCAACAGCAATTTCTATACAAATAAGACGGGCAACTCTGAAACTGTCTGGTTCTAGATCACATGAAGATGCATTTGTTTAGGTTCTTCGGTGGGTTTGGTTCTACTTGGAGCCAATTTGAGTGCGACGCCCCCTGACTGGACACATTGAAGAGATTGTTGTGTATCACAGACAATGTATTTCATGGTTTATTTGGTTATCATATTTCCCCTCATGAACAGTACTGACACACCAATTCAAAACTAATTCCCGATATATTTTCATAGTTTCAGCACGTTAGTATGTCCGTATCGGATCCTCAAAGAACTGCAGAGATGCAACGCGTTTGCATCATTAGTGGTTAACCCATTACAATTACTTGAGGACGACACGAGCAAAACGTATTCTTGAATAATTAACACCTTTTATTCTTTTGCCTTAAAAACACAGCTTATGACCTCTCATTGGAACGACCGCGGCGAGTTCGTTTCAATGAAGGGTTACTAGACTAAGATTTGAGGCAAAAATTGAAAGATTAATCAAATTTGAAAAACGATTTTTGTGGAGTACGCTGACCAGATACAGACGTCAGGTGAAGGTTCGGTCACTCTCGTGTTTCTCGGTACCGTTTTCCCTGAGAATTTACGCGTGCTATAGCTCGCCCCGCGATCATTGTGTATGCGGAAGCATCTTCGCAAATCTTGTGTCTCCTGAAGGAAATTCGTAAATCTAACTGTGTTCGTTGAAGCACATTCATAAAGCTTGTGTAATAAATTGAATGTCAACAGTATGGAAACAATAAAGAGCTAATTTTCATTAAATTTATAAAAGTATATTCCATTCAAAGAATTTCATTGAGATCGTTGAAAGTAAAACTAATCCAAGGAGACACCGACCATTCTTCCATTAATTTTTCTCTAGACAGAGATCTGAAAGACTGAAAGGACTTATACTATCAGGCATCGGATTCGTAATCCTAATCCTATACGTTAGTGACGAAAGCATGAATGCATCAATGCAGAGCTAGATGAAAAAAAGCACACCGGAATGGGGGATATCTTGCAGGTACAGTATGTGGTGAGTGTATTATCACTAAATCACTGGTGATTTACTTACAATCCACTCTCCACATACTTGTAGAGCCAAAATTGACAAACAACCCATAATCATTACTTTTTCTATCCGCAATTTTTTTTTCTCATCAAGTTGGATTAAATTATTTAAATAAAATGAGAGATGATCAAAACTCTCTGAGCACTTATTAGATTAAAGGCGTTGGATTTTGCAACATGGGCGTATAAATCATCTTCCTCCGATAAATCTCCGCTGGTTGCGAGACTGTCAGTTTAACCCTCTACCCAACATAACGCCCAAAAGAGGCGGCTAGCGCAACTCACTGAAATTACAGTTAACTTTTTTTCCTTTTGTCGCAAATGCATAGCTTTTATCCCTCATTGGGACCAGCTCGATGAGCCCGTCTCATTGAAAGATCATAAGCTATGTTTTCTAGACAAAAATGAAAATATTTAGTTATTGTTGAGTGTTTTTTTAATATTTTTTTTTTTTTTTGTTGTTGTTGTTGCGAGTGTCGTATTCTACTTAGATTGGGTAAAGGGTTAAGTTTGCGTGGAAGCTCATTCTGTTTGCGGCTGATTATCGTATGGATCTGTTAAGTAACAGTGGTGATGATGTCGATCCCAGCATTCGTTTTGACTTTCCGGCCAGTGGAAAACACTTCCATATGCACAAGGTCTCATCGGCCCCGACAGAAGCTGAAAAACAAAAACAAAAACATATCAGTACATGAATCAAAATGGAAGAGGCAAGATATGTCAGCTGGATATGTGACAATAATTATTGACTGAATTCTCTCAGAGATATACACAAACATCGCTGTTAAAATTTTGTCATTTTTCGTTGACTGGTCGAGTGTTGGAAGCCCATATTTGGGCTTTATTCTGAAGTGCAGGTATCACAATTTAAAGGTTCCATATTCTGTGCATGCGCTTCAAGTTATCTTTGAAATAATATTAATTTTAGTCTGTTGGGATTTGCCATGTTAAAAGACAAAAACCTGTGATCAAATTTTTAAAAAATAATTTAGCACTCCTACTTGCAACGAGCTTCTCGTTCAAATGGGGAGGCATAACGCCATGATTTGCTTGATAAAGTCATAATTCGAACGGTTGTTCCTAACTTGTATCAGATAATTATTTATTTATTGGTTTTTAATTTCACTTTCAGCATCCTTGGCTATCTCATGACTGTAACATACAGACATGAAGTCAAGTTTAGCCAATCATTTATCCTCATGCTGTTTACTTTAGATGACTTCTGTCTACTTTAGATGACTTCCATCCCAGGCGTTGCTTCCAGCTCCTATTTTACCAATAAAGAGGAACACGTTTACAGTAGTAAAAAAGCATTGCTCCATTTCTCGGGGCTCTCACGAGGAAACGTGCTAGGTGAAGGGTTGACTGAAGTGCATCTTTCAATGTGTGAGTATTACTTCTTTAGTCATCTTTGACCACGTCGTCTTTTAATTTTTCGCTCTTTATATTTTTATGATCATTCTAAGCTGCAACATCTGATGTGTCACATGAGATGTTTAATTGGAGCAAAATTAAAATAATACATGAAACTAGATCGTAATGTTCGTTTAACCCTTTACCAAACGTAACGGTCAAAACCGCCAGCGCTATTCTCAAACATCGCCAATTAATTTTCATTATATTTTTAATTTTTTGTCTCAAAAACAAAAAAAAGTTTGCGTGGCAGAGATTCAATTCTGGATGACTGAAAATTTTCTCAAAATGAACGCCGAAAAAACAGAAATTATCTATTTTGGTTTGCCGCGACAATTAGCGAAAACATCTAAATATTCTCTTAACATCGACTCAAGTAATGTTTGCCCGTCGGCCGCGGTTCGCAACCTGGGATATTTTATAGATGAACATCTGTCATCGGAAAAATATGTTAACACGGTTTGCAGATCTGCGTATTTCCATCTCCGCAATATCGACAGGGTGCGTCCTGTGATCGACGAGGGAACGGCCAAGCAGCTCGTCCATGCATTTGTGACGAGTCGCTTGGATTATTATAACTCTTTACTTTTTGGGTGTAGGCGATCATTTATCTGCTGACTACAGCTCATTCAGAATTGTGCAGCGAGAAATGTAACACGCAGAACAAAATTCTGCCACATTACCCCAGTGCTGCAAGAACTTCGCTGGCTCCCCGTGGAAATGAGGGTCGAATTCAAAATCCTTCTCCTCACATATAAAGCCTTGAACAACATGACACCTTCCTATCTGTCAAGACTAATCTCAAGATACAAACCCGATAGATCTTTAAGGTCAAGCACGGCTACCAATTTGACTTATAGTCGTGGTAATCTCGTGACAGTTGGTAACCGGGCTTTCTCGGTAGCGGCACCACTTTTGTGGAACCGACTTCCAGGTCCCATGAAGGCACCACAAAACCTTAGCAGTTTCAAAGCATTACTTAAAACTCATCTTTTTCAGATTTTTTTTAATTAGCTGTAACTAATGGTTGCTAGCGGAGCACCCATTCCATGTAAAGCTTGAGAGCACTTCATAGTGGAATCATGGCTATAAACTATATTATTATTATTATTAGTAGTAGTAGTAGTAGTAGTAGTAGTATGTCATGTACCTTTCACCCCTCAATGGCAGGATCTCATTGCAGGATCACATGTGACGTCATAGTCACGTGACCTAGTGCCGCCATATTGTGTTGTTATGGTAACCCGCGTGAGCGGCCATGTTGTGACGTCATCTCCATAGTGATACGTGGTGTTAGTGCGCATGCGCAGCGCGTGTTGTTAGGGTGATACGTGTTTCCGTCGTCCATTTTGTATACTGGAGGCCGCCATCTTGGTTTCTATGGCAGCACGTGATTGCTATGTTACCTAAGGCCTACAATAGGACAGGGGTATGTTCGGAGGGTATGTTCGATTGTAGAAGAGTAAATCTGATTACCACAAACAACCCGACAATCCTTCCAAATCACCAAAATCCACCCAAAATCACCGAAATTGACTTTATTTCCCCAATTTATCGGCTTAGCACGTAGTGCTATAGTACTAAGGGGGTACCGGGGGTGCGTTCGATTGAACAGGAGTAATGTTCTGGCTTTGAATTCGCCCAGATTCCCTTTTTGGATCCCTATCCCATGACGTGTTATTTCCCAATAAGAATAGCACGTAGTGCTATAGGACAAATTTACCCAGAATTCTCTGCTTCTATCTATATATGTAATAGTTATCGTTTATCTGGCCATGTTCCTTTATTCTAGAGTATATTCCAGTAGTGTAGAAGTGCCTATTAGTTGGAACAGTTTACCTTATTATTACTATATTTAGCAATTTCTGGTTTATTCTTGTTAGTTCTGAACCTATTCCAAGTACTCTTGTTGTTTCATTTATCTAGATCATTTATATAAATTATAACTAACCAATTAGATTGCTTGATTTCCCACAACTTGTATGCAGAGTTATCTCCCTTCTGTACAACAAAAGCCAATATCATTCCCAAAGCCAATATCATTCCCAAAGCCAATAAGCTATCGAGCAGCTACTGATAAGTCATTGCTCGAACGACTCGAAGCTCATCGAGCAAATGAGCCTTAGAGCAATTGCTCGATCGAGTGACTCGGCATATTGCTCGAATGACTCGAAGTCAGTCGAGCAAATGAGCTATCGAGTAATTGCTCGTTCGAGTGACTCCTCGAACGACTCTTCGACTCATTTCAGTATTTGAGGATACCTATGGCCCGGCATTGTATTAGTTGAGGATACCTATCGGTGATACCTTTTATAGGATACTTATCTAAGGATACTATTACCTATATCACAAGGCATACCTATCCCAAATATCCCTTATAAGCTAAAGAGCAAGAGAGTAATTGCTCCATGAGCAATTGCTCGATCGACTCGAAGCTCATCGAGCAAATGAGCCTAAGAGCAATTGCTCCATGAGCAATTGCTCGAACGACTCGAAGCTCATCGAGCAAATGAGCTATCGAGTAATTGCTCATTCGAGTGACTCCTCGAACGACTCTTAGACTCATTTCAGAAAAAAGGGATTCCATAGCCACGGGCGTTTTCAAAAAAGGGATTCCACAAATGGGATTCTAAAAAACGATTCCAAAAGTGGGATTCCGTCTTATGTCGAGTGACTCGCAACTATTGCTCGAATGACTCGAATCCCATCGAGCAAACGAGCCAACGAGCAATTGCTCGATCGAGTAACTCCTCGAACGACTCGACGACTCATTTCAGAAAAAGGGATTCCATAGCCACATGCGTTTTCGAAAAAGGGATTCCACAAATGGGATTCCAAAAAAGGGATTCCACAAACGGGATTTCGTTTCCATCTTGTCGCCAAAGCTCCAAGCCCACTACAGGTCTATGGTCTATCTGTCCTATCATTAGCTTCTACAACTAGTTGTAGTCTTGTTCCATTGCGGCCTTGTACCAGTACTATTGGTTTCTGTGTTGATGTTAAAACACGGAATCCAAATTTTACGGACTCGGCTGAGAATCTCAATTACGGAATGCTTTATATGTATACAGGGGAAATCTGATTCAACCTTGATCAATGTTATAGTCGAGACTGAGATAGGTATAGACAGGAAGTAATGGATGAGATATGGGGCAGAATAACAGAAACCAATTACTCGATAGCTCATTTGCTCGATGAGCTTCGAGTCGTTCGAGCAATTGCTCATGGAGCAATTGCTCTTAGGCTCATTTGCTCGATGAGCTTCGAGTCGATCGAGCAATTGCTCATGGAGCAATTACTCTCTTGCTCTTTAGCTTATAAGGGATATTTGGGATAAGTATGCCTTGTGATATAGGTAATAGTATCCTCAGATAAGTATCCTATAAAAGGTATCCTCGATAGGTATCCTCAACTAATACAATGCCGGGCCATAGGTATCCTCAAATACTGAAATGAGTCGAAGAGTCGTTCGAGGAGTCACTCGAACTAGCAATTACTCGATAGCTCATTTGCTCGACGGACTTCGAGTCATTCGAGCAATATGCCGAGTCACTCGATCGAGCAATTGCTCTAAGGCTCATTTGCTCGATGAGCTTCGAGTCGTTCGAGCAATGACTTATCAGTAACTGCTCGATAGCTTATTGGCTTTGGGAATGATATTGGCTTTGGTGATGATATTGGCTTTTGTTGTACAGAAGGGAGATAACTCTGCATACAGGTTGTGGGAAATCAAGCAATCTAATTGGTTAGTTATAATTTATATAAATGATCTAGATAAATGAAACAACAAGAGTACTTTGAATAGGTTCAGAACTAACAAGAATAGACCAGAAATTGCTAAATATAGTAATAATAAGGTAAACTGTTCCAACTAATAGGCTCTTCTACATTACTGGAGTATACTCTAGAATAAAGGAACATGGCCAGATAAACGATAACTATTACATATATAGATAGAAGCAGAGAATTCTGGGTAAATTTGTCCTATAGAACTACGTGCTATTCAGATTCAGATTCTTTATTTACGGTATACATATAAAAAAACGTTTTACAGATAAATGTTTTACAGACAATGTATTCAGCATACCGTGGGAAGTGACATAGCCAGATTGGCTGTCTACCTGAAACTCCCTAGAAAAATAAAAATCGCAACAGACTGTGATGAAGTGATCGGACTTGACGTAATTAGTCTAATTCCTAATGAGTTATGGGTGTTCATATTCTTTTGCCAATAATTTGTTCTCGTATAAAAAATAAGTTAGGGGGAAATAATTATAGATTCCAGCGGACGACTGCTACCTCAATATTTCTAATATCCCGAAACAACCTGCTTAATATATTGTTAACACAGTTCAGGGTTGCAAACAGTAACAACAGATCCCGTCATAAACTATCGTATAAATCTTGGAATAATACAAGTCTGTTAATGGGAGGTCCACATCGGCTGACACACGATGGGGCGCAAATAGCGGTGAATCAGCCCGTTTCAGTTTAAACTGGAACGGCTCCCCCCGCGGTACCTCACGGTGTGACAGTCGGCATGACACGTAAATTATTTGTGCATATTCACAGAACAAATCGAAGGATTTGCAGGTTGTACAGGACGAGGATACCAGAATGGGACACAGAGCATAACTTGTGTGTATAAGTTCTTTTTGGTAAGTTCTTCTCGGTAATTTAATGAAAATACTGATTTTTATTATGTACATTCTGGGCAATAAGGGTTATTACACCGGACATAATTGGAGTAGGAAGAAATAAAATCGGAGGTTAATTTGCGTCTAAAGGCGGTTCTACTGTTAATATTTCGAACAGTGACGTCTGGAGCATTCCATAATTTCGGGAACGTGTATAATGGAAGTTTATCTAAGGTACGGTTTCGTGTTTTTTTCTATGTTCAGAAGTCCAGACTGTCTGGTTGTTCTACCTGACGAATTGTCATTTACGTTGAACATATCATTAAAGGAAGAAGGTAAATGGCCTTTATGCCAGTCAAACATGAACAGCAATGCATGTAGTTTAAACAAATCGTCAACTTTGAGGATTTCATCCTTCTTGAACAGAGGGTCAGTATGAGAGTTGTATTTTTTGTTATTGATAATTCGTAATGAACGCTTCTGCATAATAGCTAATTTATTAATTGCTTTCGAGCTCCCTCATGTTACGATTCCATATATTAAATGGCTGTGAACCAGGGCGAAATACAATGTCTTCAGGACTCGATGGGGGAGGATATTTTTTACTTTGTTGAGACTATAGTTTGCTCGCGCTATTTTCGAGCTTATTCGGGATATGTGGGCTTTGTAGGATAAATGTCCATCGAGGCTTATTCCCAAAAACTTTATGGATTTTTCTGGTTCGTTGTCTCCGACCTTCTTAATAACTTGGTTATTTATTTTTACCTCATGACGGGAATCAGTGTTCCTTCCTTTTGTTGGATTAAGTATAATGTATGAGGTTTTTTTAGCATTCAGCATCAACTCGTTCACAGAGCACCATTCGAATAAGTTTTGAAGTTCTTCGTTAAAATAAGGTGTTATTGAACTACTGTTGAGACCAGAGCAGTGTACTGTAGTGTCATCAGCGAACGACAAGAGATTAAGCGAAGTTGAGTTACTTATATCATTTATATACAGAAGAAATAAAACGGGGCCCAAGATCGAGCCCTGTGGGACACCACAGCTTTACCTGGCAAAGTCAGATTTTTGTTCGTCATATAGAACATATTGGAATCTATCGGACAAGTAGCTTGTAAACCAGTTGTTGGCTAGTCCTCTGATGCCGTAGTATTCGAGTTTGCCCAATAGTATTTCATGATTTATCGTGTCGAATGCTTTAGACAGGTCCAAGAATAGTGCCAGTGTACTATTCTTTTCCCGTTTATTGTTTTCCATAGCGGTGCTTTTGAGGAGTTGGGGGACTGGGTGAATCGTGCTATGACGTTTTTGAAATCCGTATTGATAAGGATATAAGATATTAAACCTCTCGAGATAAATTCTAAGTCTTTTGTCCATGAGCTTTTCCATTACTTTTGAAAAAGCTGGAAGGATACTAATGGGTCTGTAGTTTGTAAAGCTGTGCTCGTCGCGTGATTTGAAAATCTAAATTTTATAGTAAATTTCCTTTCTTATTATACCTACCACAATTGTTTACTACAGGCTTGCACTACAGTGGAAGTCCCTAACTCGGATAAAATACTCTCTATTTTTGTCTTTCCCAAGCAAGTTGGGAAAGAAAAGTGGTGCAAAAGCACCAATAAAAATAAGCCAAAACTGGGTCGAGTGCAACCGGCGCAGACCCAGTACGGGACGCTCTCTCCCAAGTACAACTCCACGACTTCCGTTGCCAGTGCGCATACCGTCTCTAAAGACTCATTCTTTTTGAATCCGTAAACGTTAGAGTTATGTGATCAGCGGGGAGGAAAGATTCTTTACCCGTAAAGAAGACGGGAGGGCCTCCATGTAAACAATTGTGGTAGGTATAATAAGAAAGGAAATTTACTATAAAATTTAGATTTCTTATCAACCTACTCACAATTGTTTACTACAGGCTGAATAGACAAAAGGCTGGAGGGAATCGCATAACCAACCCCCACATAACCCTAGTGCACTGGAACCGTGAAGCAGAAGGAAGAGGTCCCGAGGCTTATCAACCATAATGTCGCAATCATTGGTAAAGGACAATGAAAAGAGACATATGAGCCTGTGTGACACACAGACAGAAAAAAGGGGCAGTAACAGCACAAGGCTGAAACTGACCTTCAAGAAGCCTAATGGCTATGGCAGACAACAGCCTGAGCAGAAGAAAGAGGACCCAAGGCAAAAAGGTCCTCCGACTGCTCCTGCAACTGGCGTAAATAAAAGGTGGAGAAAGTAGAAGCATTTCTCCAGTAGGCTGCCTGCATAACATCCGACAACTTGACGGAGTTAGAATAAGCCCAAGAGGTAGACAGTGCCCGCACCTCGTGGGCAGAAATACGATTGGTAATACAATCGCCAGCTGCTAAACGACTATAAGCCGTACGAATAGCAAGACAAATCCATCGAGAAATGGATTGAGGAGAGATCTTCTGTCGACCCGGAATGAGAGACAGAAAAAACCGTTTTCTGCCCTTCCGTATGAAGCGTGTCCGATCAAGATAAATGCGAATAGCACGGACCGGACAGAGCAAAGGGCGAGTACCCTCAACAGAGGGAAGAGCCCTGATACAGATAGGAGGAGGAGTAGTATCTGGTAACTGATTCTTAGCCAAAAAGGAGCAATCAGTGGTAAAAGTAACACTGTTGGGAGAACTCCTAAAAAAGGCCGGGTCAACCGAGAGGGCGTGAAGCTCACTAACCCGTCTGGCCGAAGCAAATGCCATCAGAAAAGCCGTCTTGTATGTGAGAAATTGCATATCCACCTGGGATAAAGGTTCGAACGGCGCCCCCCCCAAGCAAAGCAGCACCCACGAAAGATTCCATCGTGGAGTGAGCTGCAAAGTCCGAGGCCTTTTCAAAGAAAAGTGCCGAACAAGCTTGGAGAGGTAAGGATTAGTGCCGATACGACGCTTCCCCACATAAGAAAAAGTCTCTGAAAGCACAGACCTGTAACCTTTGATGGTAACAGGCTGGAGACCCCGAGAATCAAACAGATATACCAGAAACTCCGCAATCTGTGAAATCGAAGGATTGGCATAATCAACAGAGTGATCAGCACACCATCGACAGAAGACCTTCCATTTAGCTGCATAAGCTAAACCAGTGGAGTGCCTCCTTGAAGAAGAAATGCACTCCACTGCTCGTCTCGAAAAACCTCTACGGAGGAGACAGGACCTGACAAAAGATATGCGTGAAGGCACAATGAAGTCGGGTCGACGTGAAACCTCCTCGGGCGACCTTGACAAAGAAGGTCGCGACGTAGCGGGAGACGTGCCGGAACCGCCGCCATCAGCGAGCGGAGCTGATTGATCCACACCCGCTGAGGCGACAGGGGAGCGATCAGAATGATTCGACAACTGCAGGTTCGAATTTTGGCGAGAACCTGAGGAAGAATCGGAACCGGCGGGAAGGCGTAGCCGACTAGACCGTTCCAATCGAGTGACAGAGCGTCCACGGCAAAAGCCAGAGGATCTGGACACGGGGACACGAAAGTGTCCACCTGATGGTTCCAACGAGTCGCAAAGAGATCGATGTGGGGACGTCCCCAGAGATCGCAAAGCGACTGGAACACTGCCCTGTGAAGCATCCACTCGGTGGAAATAACCCTGCCCTGTCGGGACAGGGAGTCGGCTAGGACGTTCAGACGACCGGGAATGTGACGAACAACCACCCCGGCGTGAACCTCCTGAGCGAGCAGTAAAAGATCCCGAGCTAACTCGTACATCGGAAGCGAGTGCGTGCCGCCCTGGTTCCGAATGTAAGCAACCACTGTCGAATTGTCGGATAGTAGAAGGACCTGGCGAGTCGACAAGTGAGGGATCCACTGCCTGAAACTCAGAAGAAGAGCAAGAAGCTCCTTCTGGTTGATGTGTAGAGCTGCTTGATCCTGGTCCCACATCCCGTGTAGGGAAAGACCGAGAGGATCCAACGTCGCACCCCATCCGAGATCGCTGGCATCTGCCGTCAGGACGCGATCGGACGTGGGTAAGTCCAGCGGAACACCCTGCGTAATCCACTGAACATCTGTCCAGGGAAGAAGGTGAGGATACAGAGAGTCCGGAAACGGAAGCACCTGATCCAGAGAATCTACATTCGGTCTCCAACGACTGAGCAGAAAGTGTTGGAGAGGTCTGACACGCAGCCGACCTAGAGGAATGAGATCCGTCACCGAACCGCAGAGACCGATCAGCCGGAGAAAACTCCGAGCGGTCGCGGACCTGGACTGGGACAGAGTCAGAGCAAAAGCTGAGAGAATCACAGCCTTGGCCTGGGGAACAGCCACCAAATTGAATGTGGTTTGGAAAGACATCCCCAGATGACAAAACGACTGAGAAGGGACCAGGTCCGACTTCTCCTCGTTGACTCTGAATCCTAGCGACGTGAGCAAGCTCAACAGAGTGGCGACATCCGATTCCAGTAAGGCAGCATTGGAATGCCTCTGGAGGATATCGTCCAGATATGCCGAAGTAGTCACCCTGGACTGTGTGCGATGGAACGCTATCACATGCGACATCAGTCTGGTGAACGCCCAAGGAGCCAGGTTGAGGCCGAAAGGCATGGCCTTGAACTGGTAAACTCGCCCCAGAAAAGCGAACCTGAGATACTTCCGTGACGCCCGATGCATCGGAACGTGGAAGTAAGCGTCTCGCAGGTCGATGCTGGCGGCGAAATCTCCCTGGTGAATTGAATGGCGGACCGACCTGAAAGTCTCCATGCTGAACTTGGGAGCAATGATAGACTGGTTCAGGATGCTCAGATCGATAACCGGTCGGAGTCGGCCGTCCTTCTTCGGCACCAAGAACAGGCGGGAATAGAAACCCACTGACTGAACGTTCTTGACGACCTCGATCGCCCCCTTTGCCAGGAGATTGGCAATCTCCGTGGACAAAAGTTCCCGACGTAAAACGTCTGAAGGAACTGTGGTTGGAAGAGGCACCCTTGACAGAGTGGGGTGCCGTCGGAAGGATATGCGCAGCCCGGACCGAACAACATCTAACACCCATGGATCGGATGTGATGGTGGTCCAATGGTCTGCAAACTCTGCTATCCTTCCTCCAACCTGGGACGAGTCGAGGTGAGGACCTTCATTTCGAGCCCCGACGAGGCCCGCGAGAGGAGAAACCACCTCCTCTGCTAAATGAAGAATCCTGAGACTTCCCTCGATTCTGCCGACCCCTACCTTTACCCCGTGAGTAAGAAGCAGAGGAGGCGGCAGAAGGACCAGCCTTTTGCTTCACAGAGGAAGCAGAAGGGTACTTGTTAGGCTTGGAACGGCCCTTGCCTCCCCGAGAAGGCTGATCAAGCTGACGAAACAGCAGCTGATCTTTGGAATGACGTAGGACGTCATCCCGGACCGTCGACACGGAGCCATGGAAAAGTTGCGGACCTGCCAAAGAAGCAGATCGAAGAGTAGCACGCTGCTCCTCGGGAAGGGATCGTCCTGTGTCCAGCACAGCGTCCCTTCGAACTAATTCCAAATTGGCCGTGTTACAGGCATGCGTGTGAGTAAGGTGCATAAGCGCCTTGGACAGCACACGCAAAGGAGCCTGTACCTCGTCAAACTTATCTGGAGGCAGATAAGCAGCCAAAGCTGAGACGACGTGATCTGAGAGAGAAAGCATGCCAAGCATCTCTCTAGATAAGCCCAACGTGGACTCCAGAGTCGTCATTGGAATGACGGCAGACTTGGGCTTGGAAAGCCCGAGGGAAGTGGAGTCCTGATCCAGAACCGTCAAAGTCTGGCAGACTGACGGATTGGCGGAATCGTAGGAACGATAACGCACAGGAGGCAAAAAGGTGTCAACCCTGGTGAAGAACGAAGTCTTCAAAGCCTTGGAATTCAGCTTGGCATCCAATGCTGAAAAAGCTTCAACCACCTGTACCGACTGGCACGGTCGAAGGCGCCCAGAAGCAGGTTGCTCCATAGGCTGTTGGCGCGCGACCGAAGATCGCGGCCAGGCTGACACTGTCGGCTGGTTAGCAGGTTTGAGCTCAGGCAGAAACCCAAACACAAAGTCAAGAGCCGCCCCCAAGTCCGAAGACTGCTGGCCCTCGACCTCAAGCATGTCGGACTCCTCCCCAGAGTCGGAAGACACATAGCCCATCGTGGGCAAACCAGCCGACGCCCCCCATGGTGTCGGGACACCAGAGGAATCGGAAACCGGCCTGTTTCCAATCCCGGGAGGCGGCGCCATAGGAGGCGCCTGGAAACCACCCATAGCCTCGCTGGAAGCAACAGGAAGGCTCTTTGAGAGAACCTGAGTGAGTAAGGAGAGGGCCTCCCTAAGCTCACTGCCTGTACCGACCGGTTCGACAGGGGAGCGAACCGGCAAAGTGGCTTCACCTCTGACCCTCTTAACCAGCGAAGGGTCACGATCCTCCAAAACACCCGACGCGGGACGACGGGCGGCAGCCGAAACATCTGAAGGCAGACGTGTATAGGGGTACGATGCACCCCGAGGATCAATATTGCGAGAACTCATGAGAGTCACCGCGGACCTCTGCGGGGCAGAAGGTCCAGGCTGCACAAAAGGCGTTGGTCCCCCAAAACTGGCCGTGTGACCAGAGTGAGCGGACGGAAACGCCCCGGAGTTCATAGTGTTTCCACTATGAACATCCGAATCCAAAGACACAACTGTGGTACTCGACGGCGACGAGACCACAGCGATGGGCTCGGCCGGCAGCCCCTTCCGACTTCGCCGAGTTGAAGTCAGGGAAGGCTGGGGCCGATATCCCACGTCTACAGTATCGGACAGTTCTGCAGTCCCCTGCAGCGAAAAGCCGAGGCCGGCTGAAACAGACAACGAAGCAGACGGACCAGCAGCAGTAGTAGATACGTCGAGAGTCGTTGAGGCTGGTGAAATAATGGAGAGAGCACACCGGCTCGGCTCCGAAGGAGGAGTCACAACCCTAGTGACAGCCTCAGATGTCGACTGGAGGGGGACCGTAGTCCCGGAACCAGGCATCTCTACACCAGAACACTCAACGGCTCCCGCAGTATCCACCACAGGAAAAGACTGCACATCCCCCACGGAGGAGGAATAACTCTCACCAGACAGAGTCGGTTCGGGAGGCCCCGAACGACCACGTTCTCCGTTCCCGCGGGAGCGGGAGGCACGGCCACGAGAACGAACGACACGATTTACAGACGCCCAAAAGGTGGAAGACCATGTTCCACAGACACCACACGGCCGCTCGGCCGAACACCCATTACAGGAGGAACACGACGAATGTACATCGTCCACATGCTTAGGCAGCAGACACTGCCCACAAGGAATTGTCCTAGGCATGAAAGAGGTGAGAGGAGCAGAGAAGGTGAGATCAGAAAACAGAACACCCCCAAAGAGAGAAAGGTGACAGAAACAAAGACCCCAGACGGCCGACCGGGAACCACCCAACAGGAAGACTACTC
This sequence comes from Pictodentalium vernedei, assembly GCA_031216915.1. Lineage (NCBI taxonomy): Eukaryota > Metazoa > Mollusca > Scaphopoda > Dentaliida > Dentaliidae > Pictodentalium > Pictodentalium vernedei. The sequence goes on along the minus strand of CM062291.1, from coordinate 173,050,717 downwards.
TCAACAGAAAGAAGAAACACTGAAGGAGTGGTACCCCGCTGACACCTAACTCTAACACAATTAAAAAATTTTGCAAAAAAAGCATTAACAATAATTGTGAAATAATCTAAGTCCGAACCGCGTGGCCCGCGAAATTCGCGCGCGACTCGAGAGAGAGCAAATAAATATACATGATGGACATATAATAGAAAAAAGAGAATATAAAACACTGTTCCTGAGAATACAAAGGATACACTGCGGTATAATGAATCAGGAAACATCAAACATCGAGTTGGTGGAACACTGATAAGCGTGCAAAAACATCTCGACACGAAGCGGATTTTAAAAAGAATGAGTCTTTAGAGACGGTATGCGCACTGGCAACGGAAGTCGTGGAGTTGTACTTGGGAGAGAGCGTCCCGTACTGGGTCTGCGCCGGTTGCACTCGACCCAGTTTTGGCTTATTTTTATTGGTGCTTTTGCACCACTTTTCTTTCCCAACTTGCTTGGGAAAGACAAAAATAGAGAGTATTTTATCCGAGTTAGGGACTTCCACTGTAGTGCAAGCCTGTAGTAAACAATTGTGAGTAGGTTGATAAGAAATGGGTACCACCTTTGCGATTTTCATTCTATCTGGTACTTTGCCCTCGGTAAAGGAATTATTGATTATGTGGGTAATGGGGACCAATATCTCATTTATCGTTTGTTTAAGAAGACTGGTTGTGATACTATCGCAATCTTTCGACGATTTTACTTTCATTCTGTTTACAATTTGACTAACTTCTACAGGATTTGTGGGTAGAAGATAAAAGTTGTTGGAAACACTACCATGCATGTAGTTTAAATACGATTTATCCGGTTTCTGGATCTGGTCGGATATGGTTCTACCAACGTTGACGAAAAAATTATTGAATTCTCTTGCAATGTCCTGGGCTTCGATTATTTCTGTACCCCCCTGGACAAAGAAAGTGGGTAGTCTGCTTTCACGTTTTCCTTTATTGATAGCTTCGTTTAAGATCTGCCATGTTCTTTGCATATTGTTCCTATTTTCATTCAAGATATCCCTATAATAAACTGATTTACATTGTTTCTTAACTTTATTAAAAATTTTACAGTAGTTTTTGTAATTTCGTAAATTATGTTCATTAGGGTTTTTAAGTTTTCTTGTATAGAATTTTTCTTTATTAACTGAGGATATGACAAGTCCCTTTGTCATCCAAGGTTGTTTTTTAATAAATTTATTGTTCTGGCGGACACGCTTCAAAGGGAATGCCTTATCGTAAGCTTCCATATAGATGTTTAAAAATGTTTCATATGATTCATTGGGACAGTTTGAAAGCAAGACAGGGTAAAAATTACTTTCTGAGAGTAATTCTTTAAATTCAGACATTTTTTCCGCGTTTATGATTCGTTTTATAGTAAACCGTGGTGTATCATTTGCCTTGGTAGATTCTTCAATGTAAAAAACACCAAAGTGATCTGATACATCTGTTATAATTATACCCGGTATTGTTGTTTGTGAAACATTGTTTGAAAATATGTGGTCTATCAGAGTAGCTGAATGATTAGTTATTCTCGTTGGTTTGGTTATATGAGGCAAGAATCCTTGGCTAAACATGAGATCGACAAATTCTTCTGTCTTGGAATGTATATTTGCTTTTAAAAGGTCCAGGTTGAGATCCCCCATGATATAAACTTTCTTGTTTTCGGCATTCAGAACATCCATTATTTCACCTAATTTTAATATAAGGAGGTTTATATCGGCTGTCGGTGGAGTGTTTGGTCTATATATGACGCCAATTATTTTAGAGTTGTGTTTATCTTCAACTTCTATGAATAGAGATTCGAAAACGTGGGGGATGAAAATTGTAATATCACTTCGAACTTTATAGGATATCCCCTCTTTTATATATAGCCCAACTCCCCCTCGGCCATCATCATTTTCGGGTCTCATACATTTGATAATTGGCGCATAACCCTCCAGAGTAAACGAGTTTTGTGGTATTTCTGTGAGTCCAATTATGTCAAAAAAATTATTATTTGTTTGTAAATTATAGAGCAGGTTCTGGAAGGAATCCCAGTGAGCCTTTAAGCTTTGACAGTTAAGATGGAACAAAGAAAATTCTGAGTTTATTTTACTAGTCATAGACTGAAAATCTTTAGGTGTAAAGTATTTACACTCATTTGAGTGGGGTTTAAACGGAGATTCGTCATTTTCTGGGGAGGAACATACTTTCTCATTATAGAGCTGTATAAAGTCATACTCTGGTTCCATTTGCACCTCGTCTAGTGCAACATTACCCGCCATAGGTCATTATCGTACCACCCGCTCTTCCGCAGGAAAAGTATAATAATATTTCCCTAAATAATAAGTGGTAAATGAACTGTTCATGAGGGACTATCGATACTTCAGTATCACTTTTAGTCACAGTCTGTTGCAATATGAATCCATGATTTGAGGTCAGATTGGGAACACAATAACTCTGTACATATATCAAAACTGTTAAAAATATACATATACATATACTTATTGAGTGCGACATCACTTTACTTACAGTTGTTGTCACGCGATAATTCGGGTGGGTATATGTTTTAAATTAGGTTGTTCAAAAAACTGTTATGGGATTTGGATTTGGAGGACTTTAACATGGAAGGATATCGCAATAATATTAATTTATTACAACAAATGATGATAATATCCATTCTGAAAACGGAACACTGGACTCAACTTTCAGTATTTTAGATACGATTATCTTATACTGCCTTGTTTGCTGCAAACTCATTAGGAATTAGACTAATTACGTCAAGTCCGATCACTTCATCACAGTCTGTTGCGATTTTTATTTTTCTAGGGAGTGTCAGGTAGACAGCCAATCTGGCTATGTCACTTCCCACGGTATGCTGAATACATTGTCTGTAAAACATTTATCTGTAAAACGTTTTTTTTATATGTATACCGTTAATAAAGAATCTGAATCTGAATCTGAAGTATTGCTGTTGAGTTACACACACTCAAGTAATTTTTTTATAAGCTTATAAAGCAGCCGCGTGACTGTTTTAATGAACATGATCTTTTACAAATAGTCAAGTTATGAAAACAATTAGCATTTCATGGACTTATTTTGGGCGTTCGGACACTTTAACACTCGAACAGTCAGTCGCACAATCACTGGTGAAAATATTAATTCAAGTTACAGGACTCAGCTGTCAATATTCCAGATCTTTTTCATCAAATCCGACCATGCCCGCCATTCAGCAGTCGTGATTATTCTTATTGGGAAATAACACGTCATGGGATAGGGATCCAAAAAGGGAATCTGGGCGAATTCAAAGTCAGAACATTACTCCTGTTCAATCGAACGCACCCCCGGTACCCCCTTAGTACTATAGCACTACGTGCTAAGCCGATAAATTGGGGAAATAAAGTCAATTTCGGTGATTTTGGGTGGATTTTGGTGATTTGGAAGGATTTGGAAGGATTGTCGGGTTGTTTGTGGTAATCAGATTTACTCTTCTACAATCGAACATACCCTCCGAACATACCCCTGTCCTATTGTAGGCCTTAGGTAACATAGCAATCACGTGCTGCCATAGAAACCAAGATGGCGGCCTCCAGTATACAAAATGGACGACGGAAACACGTATCACCCTAGCAACACGCGCTGCGCATGCGCACTAACACCACGTATCACTATGGAGATGACGTCACAAAATGGCCGCTCACGCAGGTTACCATGACAGCACAACATGGCGGCACTAGGTCACGTGACTATGACGTCACATGAGATCCTGCAATGAGATCCTGCCAATGAGGGGTCAAAGGTACATGACATACTACTACTACTACTATTATTATTATTATTATTATTATTATTATTATTATTATTATTATTATTATTATTATAAAGTTATGACCCCTCTTTGGAACGAGCTCGTCGAGTTCGTTCCAATGAGGGGTCATAACCTATGTTTTTGAGACAAAAAATGAAAAAAAATAGTTATTCAAGAATTTTGTTTGCAAGTGTCGTCTGCTTTTCATGTTAGGTAAAGGGTTAACCCTGATATCATCCATGTCAGTTCAATGACATTAATTTTAAGTGTTCATATTCGTTATCTGGGGATAGGCTAGTTAATATTTTCAAAGTGCAGCCTTGTGGCTTTTGAGTTCAAAGGTTAATCCAGGTTTAGTCCGGATATGATCTTGTCTGGAAAATATCGTTCCATGCCCCTGTCTGATGAATACCTCTCTGGAAAGCCTAACCTGGATTCTTCTTGACACTAACAGTACTGACTTGTGAATCAATATTCGACAGGCTCAGCCAATGTGTTGAAGTGGTGTTTTTTAAGCATCTTGTCCTCCTAACTTGAAACCTATGTGATCGAATTGACTTTGAAATAAAGATCTTTTCGCGAATATCGTACATTCCACCTATTCATGCAGTGCAATGCACACACTGACAGGAAATTTCGCTGTAAAGTGTTCAGTCAGCTTGATAAAGACAGCATAAGATGAAGAACAAATGGACCATCCTTATAGATGGGAGACAACTCTTAATGGAATGCCATACTTGAACCTTCTGAGAATATTCGCCTTCGCCATCATATTCCATTAGCATTTTATGGGTAAATGTCCTGTACTGAATCGGTGGCGAAGCCGGAGGGGGGGGGGGTGCATGCCCCCACCCCCAAATCCTCACCGGCCCTCAAAAATCCTAAACTCTGTGATCCGCATGGGACACCTACTAAATCCACTTACAGATGACATACCACGCTTGGTCAAAATTTGAGTTCTGTAGGGCCTCAGTTTCTTGTAATAGCGACATTTGGGGCTTATTTTTCAAACATTTTTCCGGGGGGAGGCACAGGCTTAGATCTCCCCCAGAGAAATTTTATGAAACATCACTCTCCACCGGACACACCAACTCAAGGTGGACACCACCTCCATACCTTCCCTAATTGAAGATTTAGATCTTCGAGATATGCCTGCGGCATAAAAATGCTTGTACCCAGTGGCGTCATGCCAACGGTGCACGGAGGGGGGAGAGGGGGGGGGGGGGGTCGGGCCCACAAATATTTTCGGTGAAGGCCTGGGAAGTGCATTCTGGGAGGCATTTTTTGCCAAAAGTTTTGGGCACGCTACGCGCCAACCGATGATGGCGCTCCGCTTAGATTGTGTTACCGGTCCGCCCCTGCCCCCAGATTTTTCCCTAGCATGACGCCCCTGCTTGGACCCCCCCCCCAAAAAAAAATACATCCCCCCCCACACACACACACACACACACACCACCACCACCACCACCACCACTACAAGTAGATAGCTGGCTAGGCGCTTATAGCGAATGGGCACTAGGTATTCTATATGATTGCGTATTCTAATTTCTCCGTTCTAATTATACTGCCGGGTCGTTTCTATCTATTTTTCAAGTGCTCGGGGTCAGTTCCAGAAGTTATCTTTTAACCCTTAACCTAACATGAAAAGCAGATGACACTTGCAAACAAAATTCGTGAATAACTATTTTTTTTGGAATGAGCTCGTTCCAAAGAGGGGTTATAACCTATGTTTTTGAGACAAAAAATGAAAATTAATTGGCGATTTTTTATAATAGCGCTGACCGGTTTTGGCCGTTATTTTGGGTAAAGGGTTAAGTATATTGCTCACTTTAGAGGACTCACACAAACACACTGATAGCCAGATCGTATTGTAACCCTAAACCACAACATGTCTACTGCGGTAAACGGACACGGCTTAATTTCCATGGTTTTAAAAGGGGAAATACGTTGGAAAAAACGTGTTGAGAATTTCTCTCCTGTTTTTAGTTGCGACTTGAAAGTGAGCTGCACAAGAAGGACAGACGGTGATCACAAAGGCGGTCTCTTTCGTGGACGTGACAAACGTTACTTATTCCAAGTTCCATATTCGACAGTCGTTGTCAACCGATTTTATCGGTTGATAACGAATATCGATTAAAGAATTGGGAATAAGTAACGGTTGTCACGTTCCAGTCTCTTTCGTGATCAGATCGCGATAAGATAATGATCAGGTCGCGACAAACTTACATCAGTGTGTAAAGATTTCGTAAATAAAATATTGCGAAATAAAGGTCGCATCAAGAAAAATAATTAAAAATACTATCTCATATTTACGACAGCCAGAAAGAGCCAGGTAGACTTAAGTAAATAGCTTTTAAAAACGAATTAATACAATTTCCATCTACTCTCCCTCGAGGGGTTGATAAAGCTTGCTATGGGAACCCACGTTTGATTGGTATAGTTAATTCGAGATTACTAAGTTATTATTTCGTAATTACAAATTACTAAATCATAACTACAAGTTAGTTATTATTTCGTAATTACAAATTATTAAATCATAACTACAAGTTAATTATTTTGTAATTACAAGTTATGATTCCGTAATGGCAAGTTATTAATTCATTATCATAAGTACTAGTAATTATTATTTCATAATTACAAGTTTCGTAATTACACTATTTCGTAATCCCCAAAACTTATTATATCGTAATTTCAAGTAATTATTCCGTAATTATAAGTTATTAATTCGGAATGACAAGTTAGTTATTCGTAATTACAAGTTGTTTCTTGGTAATTACATGCAAGTAACTACTTCATTGTTTCAAGTTATTAACTAAAATCTCAGTGGCACTTCCAAACTGTCGTACACATTCAATATTCTTACTTTTTTTCAACAGGGAAGAAAGCGGACATTGAGAATTTTGACCGGATCGCGACCCAGCCTCTATTCGCTTTTGTGATCACAGCACTGTATTAGAGTTGGCCATTTTGTTCATTTGTACGTCCTTTTGTGGTCAAACTCTGTTCGTGATCAAAAGGACAAGTCCAGCGGACAACACTGAAACTGTATGTCATGCCACCTTTTTTCATTATTGGCAGTGACTTATTTATTCATTGGTGTTTAAGGTCACATACTTATGCATAATCGTGACCGTGACAGTTTTACGGGTGGAGAAAGCTAGAGTACCTGGACAGAACCACCGAGCATCGACGAGTAACTATCAGCTCCTAAACATTCTAACTCTGTTCAAGCTCCGCTGAAGCAGGGTTACAGCGGTTGACGTGTGCATCATCGACGTGCAGTACGCCTTAGTACACAGCGTCATCGTGCCACCATGTAAGCAACCGGGATAAAGTGCCTTGCCCAAGGACACAACGCGGGTCGTCCCGGGCGGTGATCGAACTCGGGACATCTAGCATAGAAGTCCAACAGTCTACCACTGAGCCACTGCGCTGCCTATTGGCAGTGACAAAAAAGTCACGAACTCAATAATCTACAGTGTAGTTCATTTGGTTGGTTTGTTTGTCTGTTCGTGTTCAAATGTATGTTCGAGATGATGTATCGATTCAAGGAAAACTCTCCCTGAACTAATATCAGGGGCAAGCCAGAAAATAAGCAGACTGTCATCTGCAAAATGAGGTTCCCAGAGGGTGAATTTAGTGATGCTACCCTGCACAGCAGGGTAGCATCACTAAATTTACCCTCTGTGAATCTCAGGCTGAATCAGGGTCTCAAAACTAAACAGAAAGAGGTACCCAGAAGATAAATTGGCCCATTGTATGGGATAGCATCATCAAATTCATCCTCTGGGGACCTCATTCAGCAAATGTCAGACGGCTTATTTTCAGGCCTGATCATGGGCAGTGTCTTAACAGCAAGAGCAACGGTTTTAGGGTTTTTACAAACCTGAAATAAAAAAAATTCTGAATTTGTCGTTTCCAGGAAATGTTTTGGCATCCCCAATGAGCTTTCAAATTATCCTTAAACATCTTTGTTGTTTGTATTCACACCTGCTACCAATTGTATAAACGTAATACAATGGCGTAGCTACGGGGAGGGGGTCTTTTTGGATCGTGGTGGGGGCTTGTCTCCTAAAATGTCGCTGCCCCCCCCCCCCCAAAAAAAAATGACCAAATGCAACTTTAATACAACATACAGCCCCAAAATGGTCTCCAATATAGGGGCTACAAATGTTTCCGATTCGCTCTTAGAGCATAAAAGTTTGCAAAATTTGCGCAGGAAGGGGAGAGGGTGGCTAGTCTTAACTAGGATCCTCCGGCGTTGCAGCCCCATCCCACCTCCCTGAGGGAAGTGGGAGGAGAGGTGCAAGGACCGGAGAGTCCTAGTTGGGACATCTTTAAAATGGCTAGGGTACCATCTATTATAGAATCCTGGCTACGCGCCCACGTAGCATTCCAAACCAATAATTATGTACCTAAGTGAAGACCAACAAACTCCAGGATACGGTATCATCTTCCTTTTCGGAAATAAATACCAATGAAAAAAGTTTCATAAGAATTGACCTTGAATAAAGCAAGTTTGGGTGATTTTGACGAGAGAAGGACAGTTTTTTAAACAAATATGGCTGGCTAATTTGCATAATTTACGAGGGTGAAAAAAGCCAATAGACCATGTTATGTAAATTGTGCTAATTGTTTTCGATACCAAAAATAATCAAAATCCGATTCACCATAAGGAAGTTCTTTAAAAAAATGAAAAAGCTATTTTTGGAACAAACCGGCTGACAGCGGCCATTTTTGGTGGTCGCGAAAACCCAAAATGTGACATCCTCTTCATCTTGACGATATGCACCAATGCATCAAGTTTCAAACGATGGGCTTTGAATTAATTGGGTTAAGGTGTTCATTTTTGTGTTTGTTTTTCTGTCTGCAGACGGACGGACGGACGGACGGACGGTGGGACGGCAAGTTGGAGAGCAAGACGCACGGATGGGCGGACGGGCGGACAAAAGATTGATCGCTTTGTCGAGGAATAAACACACAGAAACGCCACAGCTTATTATTCATTTATTGATGTTTAAAGACGCAAACGTCTACACAATGGCCTCAACATGGATATAAAGTCAAACCCAGCCAATAGTTTGTACACATCGTCGCCTGAGTGCTAGAATGTCCTATGTCCCTTATGAGACATAGGACATTCTAGCACTCAGGCGACGACATGTAGCCCATTTTAGAGGACTTCCATCCCTGGCATTTATTACCGGGTCTTATTTTCCAGTAATACAGAGCTTGTGTACCACAGTAAACAAGCTCTGCTTCACTTCCAGCTAGGAGTTCTCACCGGGAACGCTATAGCTTTTTAGTACACATTTGACCAACCTGAGCTTAGCGATTCCGGTTGCCGCAGGTGGGATTCGAACCGAGGACCTCTCGGCTTGCAGCCTGCATCTCTACCAACTGAGCCACCGCGCTCCCAAATCTTCCAGTAACGAGTATTATTCTCCAGGGGGTGGCAAGTAGACAGCCCATCTGGCTATGCAATCCCCAACAGTATACATTCTTTTCGTATTACTCATCAATCAAAATAGACAAGCTGCACCATGATGCAATCATGTTTGAATATAAATGTTTGAATGACTTATTTTGTCTGTTTCGCGTGTTTCGCTGAATTGTATTAATTTGCATTTACAGTTGAATAAATCTATCTATCTATCTATCTATCTATCTATCTATCTATCTATCTATCTATCTATCTATCTATCTATCTGAACTTTCTAGAATAGTGCAGTTTATTCCATGAGTTTTTAGCAATCCGACGATGTATGTGTGATTATAAGACTCTTGCCTTATTATACATTAATTCACCATCATAGACAAAGAACGCTTGTCATGAGAGAGTTATTTATTTACTTATTGGATTTTTAATGACACTTTCTAACAGCCTTGGTCACCTCGGTCGGACAGTGTCATAGGGGAAGCCGGAGTACCCGGAGAGAAACACCGAGCAACAACTAGAAACTGCCAGACCACCCCCTCCCCCCACCCCCAACGTACCAACTCCACACAAGCAAGTTGAAGACAGGTGCACCATCGGCGTGCAGTACGCCTTAGTACACAGCGCCACCGTGCTCCCATGTTTGCAATCGGGATTAAGTGACTTGACCAAGGACACAACGTTGTTACCCCAGGCGGGGATCGAATCATGGACCTCTCGGTTTGAAGTTCAATGCCATAACCACTGAACCACCGCGCTCCCCGTGGGAGAGTTATGAAATGAATACAATCGGAATTCCAGTAAAGATATTTATCTAAGATCTACACTCTAAAGTCAGTCGGGTCCAAAATCAACTGGGTTCATATTCACAAAAGTCAGAGGCGGAGGAAGCAGTGGGGGGGGGGGGGGGGGGCAGAGGGAAAACGTGCCCCTCCAACTTTTTCCACAGACATGTTGCGTGGTTACACAAGGAGTTGCAAACGTGCCAATATACAGGCATCGCTGTAATATATTATTTACAAGTCCAAACAACATTTGGCCAAAGAATCCCACCTTCGATCGCTTCGGTCCGTTTCTTCTTCTTGACCATCTTCCAACCCGAAGGCTAGCCTTCGGATTGGAAGATGATTGAAGTAGAAGAAAATTGAAACGAAAGTTTCTTGACAGCGTCGGTCCGATATTGTCGTTATCACTGCCGGCCATTAGTAGGCACAAGTTGTGCCCATGCGCCTTCCATTTGGAAGAAGACTCACACGTGAAAGTTGACTCCCACGTGGAAGGGGATTTTTTTCAAATACTGCTTTTTGACTAGCACACTGCCTCTAATCAACTGACTAATGATTTATTTGATTTGATTTCGAGCTAGAAACGGTGTTTCAAATGTGTATTGTGTTGTTCAAACATTCGGCCGCCATCGTAAAGGATATACTACTGTTTACGGTAAAGTAAAGTTCTTTGACAGAACTATTGCTGACGGGGACGCTTCTATAGGTACCCACCAACTTTGACAGTAGGATCGCTTCAGGGATAATAATTAATCAAAAGCAATTGGGTTGAGTGAAAATGAACCCAGTTGAGTGAAAATGAATCCAATTGGGTTCATATTCACTCAACCCAGCTGATTTGGGTTCATTTTTAACCCAACTGATTTTGGAGTGTATGCCTTTGAAGCGCCGTCGTCATCAAATGAACTCAAGGATAGGACCTCCCATATGACGATTTTCCTCCCATATAACCCGTTGTTGTGTCTGGTGAAAATAGAAACGCAATGTATGTAGCAACATCTCCATGCTATTCATACGAACAGTTCATCACAACAATAAGAGTATACAAACCTAATGTTGTCCTCTCTGGACTGAGACACAGATGAAGGGGTCTCCGCCTGTGCAATTTTAATTTACCCGTACTTTCGAATTTGTCGCCCCTGTTTTTCCACATTACGATGTCATTATTCTCAAATGTCGATGTTCCGTGACTCGTGACCAATTCCCTGTAATCTTCTGACCATAGCATACTACACACCTATAGCAAAAGGAAAATTATTTATAGATGTGGTTTGTGTTCACGTGGTAGGCAAGTCTTTCGAAATATTTATTTATTTATTTATTTATTTATTTATTTATTTATTTATTTATTTATTTTTATTTATTTATTTATTTATTTATTTATTTATTTATTTATTTATTTATTTATTTATTTAATGTCAACCCTTGTCTTTCGTGGGCTGCAGAAGAGTCATGGAAAAACAATATTTTCTTTTGGATTAACGTAAGATTTCAGTCGATCTCATTCCAACGAGGGGCCGAAAAACAATTATTTTCGGCCCCTCGTTAGAATGAGATCGATTGAAATCTAACGTTTATCCAAGAGAAAATGATGGTAAATTTATTTATTTATTTAATGGTGTTTAGGGTCACATATTTTTGCACAATGGCTAATCACGACCACAACATGAGTATCAACTCAAGACCAAGGGTGAGCGTTAATAAGCTATGTTGCCTATTTAGAGAGGGTTTGTACCTCCCAAGCATTGGTGACTGGGTCCTATTTTACCAGTAAAACAGAGCCTGTTTACCGCAGTGAACAGACACTGCTTCACTTCCCAGGGTTACCGCGGGGAAATGTTGGTAAAGGCCAGACGTGTCAATATTAGAGATGATGGTGTTACTATTGTTGATGACATCATCTCTTCTATTGATAAGTCTGGCCTTTACCCAACTATCTGTGTCCTAATTATAGCACCCATTTTTCGCCGCAAAAGGCTATCAGAACGATAAGAAAATAATACATTCTCTTGGTTAATGTCACCGATGAAGATGTGTTGTTGCCATAGCAGTTGGCATTATCCTTGACCATTGTAGGAATGGTTGTGGTGGCAAAGAAGATGTCAGTTTGAGTTCGGCGAGATTTTTTTTTTTTTAATTTAGCCCCTTGAACCCGACAGGCCGATTTTCCGGCCCAGGAACATGATACGTCATAATATCATTAAGAATGATGACTGCCAAGTGAATTTTTGGGGAAAGCTGCACGTTGAAAATATTAATTGGTCTATCCTCAGATAAAGAATATGGACTCTTCCAATTGCTGACAATGAACTGGCCTGGAAGATACCACCAGCATTCAAAGGGTTAACATTATGATACTGAGATCTAGGTTTCTGTCATTTCGCTTTCTCGACGTCCTCCAGTTTTCGTGTCCGTGGAAGATGTGGTAATAACATTCACGAACTAAATTTTGCGCTTCCAAAGCCCAACTTCTGAACCATTATTGGTTATAGCTCTGGTCGGCTTTGGCCATTACATCTAGTAAATTTTTAACGTTGGGTTAGCTCGTTTGTGTTTGGTGTCGTAAGCTTTATTCGTTGAAAGAATTCTCACACCGTTCATTGACATGATCTCGGTATGGATGTCTGGGTCAGGTGTTAGGCAAAAAGTCAATCTGCCAGTATGACTTAACAAGAGAACATGTAGTGATCGATAATTACCTGGGAATTTGTGAAAACTTCCGCCAATTTTTCTTCAGTATGGACATGCCACAATCTTATATATCCATCGCTGGAACCTCCACCACTAGCCAACATACTTTGTCTCCATGGGCACCACGCCAGTGCCTACAATGAATTATAATAGTTATTAATTATCGGGCTCTGGATCATGTACAACTATTTTACCCCCTTGGTACACGTGATTCAAAATCCGATTAATCAAAACTTACTATACAATTCTATGGACAAAATAATTAATTTGAACAAAAACAATTATTGTTTTTCAGAACAACCGGACATCTATTCATGAGGTCCATGAAGGGTGTTTTTCAATGATGAATTATTTAAATCGCTAGTGTGGTGTTTTTGAACTTCCATTTTGATTTGATGTTTAGCACTTTTTTTTCTTATCGACTTGTACAACTCAGTGTAAATTGTTTAAAAACAGTTTACTGCGGCCCCTTCAAAGTGAAATTATGTTCTTTGCCGTCAGTGACACCTAGTCGGACATCATTTTAGAACAAGCAAAGATTGCATCTTGTAAATCAAAAGGAATGGACAAAATAGTGTTTATCTTCCTACTTCCATTTTCCATTTTCAGTTTCACAAAGAATGTGTTTTTTTAATCACCGTCGAGATTTCACAGATGTGTGAGGTTATCATCACAACAACAAACCAATTATCACAGTTATTTAGTGTTGACGTGATTCACATTCATTGACTTTTTTTATCTGGAAGTAACCAGGGAAGACAACTCCAAAATAAAACATTAAAAAGTTGGACCTTCAAAGTTTAGACAGGTTCAGAACGAATTTTCGTCATATACCTGACTCAAATAGCAGACGGCACTTGCAGATAAAAAAAAAAAACAATTCTCGAATAACTAAAAAAAATTCACCTTTTGTCTCAAAAACAAAGGTAATGGACCCTCATTGGAATGAGCTGTTTAAGTAGTTCCTGTACCCCCCCCCCCCCAATCACACCACCCCAACCTCCACCAAGTATACTTTTATATATACCAAAGAAGTTTAACATAGTATATACTCACTTTCGCACAGGCCTTGTGTGCAGATATAACAGACAACGCTTTGTATCCATGTGACGTCCAAATCACCACTTCACCATCATCTCCACCGCTGGCAAGGTAACGCTTGTCTGGAGAATATTTCAAACCACACAAATCCCCACGATGACCTGTCAGCATGTAGGTACACACAGGAGCACGGGGATCGAACAGGAAAATATTACCTTTGCTTGAGCCACTGAAAAAGAAGGGCGTGCACATACAGTGTATGGGAGGGCTCAGAGTAGAGCTAAAACGGTTAACCGATTAATCGATTAATCAATAATCAACATCTTGATCGATCCAAAAAGTAATTGTTCGATTAACCGTTACTTTTGAACTACTGTATTTAATGGGTCAACAAAGGAACAAACTTGCTCCAAAACAGGCAAACATTGTCCCACTGACTCACATCAGTTATATGAGACAGAGTCAAGCATGCAAGTTACTTGCTGACATACTTGTTTACTTGCATGATCATCATACTGTATCAGTAGCTGGAAATGGTCATTCTTAACCCTTTACCTATTGCGAGTAGCAGACGATACTTGCAAAATAAATTCACGAATTACTTAAAATTTTCAATTTTTGTCTCAAAAACATAGCTTATGACCCCTCATTGGAACGAGCTCGTTCCAATGAGGGGTCATAAGCTATGTTTTTGAGACAAAAATTGAAAACATAATAAATTTGAATGGAGATTTTTGTATATAGGCCTAGTCGGGTTTGTTTGTTACGTTGGGTAAAGGGTTCATGCTGTAAATCATCAACGGTATGGCAGTTATTCAAATATCTGTTTGGACAAGTGATTAATCGGTTAAGCAAGGTTAATCCACGCGATTAATCGATCAAGAAAATACCTAAACCGTTTCAGCTCTAGGTCAGAGAGTACTGATGAATCTTATTCTTGTGGGTATGCGTAGGAGCGTCACTGTCTATAAGGAGGATTTGGGGGTGTAGACTCCCTTAATAAGTTTTAAGTCTAAGATATGGAGTTAAAGATATTCACTCTCTCTCTCTCTCTCTCTCTCTCTCTCTCTCTCTCTCTCTCTCTCTCTCTCTCGCGCGCGCGCGCGAGCAGTAATCCTGTACTTTCTTTTCTAAAAAAGACGATATTTGATCCTGAGACTTGTATCACACAGTCGGTCATATTTATTTATTTTTTGGTGTTAAGGTCACATATTTCTGCAAAATGGCTAATCGTGACCACAACATGGAGATAAAGTCAAGGTCAGTCAATCGTTTATACCCAATGTTGCCTATTTTAAGGACTTGCACCCCAAGCATTAGTGACTGGGTCCTATTTTAACAGTAAAACGGTTCTTGTTACAGTCGGTCATGCAAACGGCTGTCTGCATGTGGTTTCCGATTTGTGCTCATGTGGATCAGGCATGACCAATTTGGAGTACCAACACTCTACTTGTTAATAAAATAAATAGTTGCGTCACGACGGCTTTTTATTCACTAATAAATATCCAAGACGTCTTGAGATTTTTAACTTTAATTTTTTAACTTTAATATTAATGACTAATATTCCTACTGCATCACATGCCTCGATGGTGTAGTCGGAATATTAGTCAGTCGGAACTTGAGTCAATCCAGTGGGGATAAATCAGGTTTAAACCCCCACTTGGTCATATTCGCGAAACCTCCGCGTGTACGATGAGTAAAAAGCCTTATGCAATGGGCAGTGTTTCGGGATAGTAACCCTGGATATTAGGCAACAGGCCAGGCTAATAGCGATCGGTTCTGGCCCGGTTCGTACAACACAAGTAGGAATAAAAACCGCTAAGTGTTTACAAATGAAATTCGAGGGCTCCATTGGGGTACCCAGTCTATATATATTTTTTGTCCGTCAGACCTCAGGTCTAGCTGGACTTATTAGTTGCGCATTGCATCCACATATGCCATTTATGTCTTAACAGAATTTCCGCCACAATAAATAGCAAAAACTAAACTAACGCGCGATCTCGCCAAAGCGAGATCGCGCGTTAGTTGTTGCTATTCATTGTGGCGGAAATTCTCTTTAGACGTAAACATCACAACTGGCATAGCAGAACAAAGGAGGCGGAACAGCATCACAACACATTATTTCTATAGGTTACCAACGGGTTATTTAGCGTAACCTGCTAACGGTTCGTGGTGTAAGCTCTTTCTTCCTTGGCCCAGTGTCCATACAAATGTGGTATAGGACATCATTATTCAACCTAAGTGTAGGATATTTTAAAACAATTGTTACTGATAATATAAAATTTACACAAATAGTGATATGCGGCATATGCATAACCTTATGCAACTCTTTGAAATCTATATCTATTTTTCAATAACAACCTATAATGCGTGAAACAGTACAATAAAGGTAAAGGGGGCTTTGGGATAGACTCTATATCACACAGTATCCCAGAACCCCCACAGGGGGCGCGGTGGCGTTGCGGTAACCGGTTCTCGTCAGATCACCGAAATTAAGCAACGTCGAGCTCGGTTAGTCCTTGGATGGGTAACCGTCTGAGCGATCGATTCAGACTCCCGCGTTGTGTCCTTGGGCAAGGCACTTAACCGCGATTGCCCTCACGGGGGCACGATGACGCCATGTACTAGGGCGTACTGCACGTCTATAGTGCACATGATGTCTTAAACCAATCTAACCCTGCCTGTGCTGCAGTGTGGAGTTACGATGTTGGAGAGCTTGCAGCTGCTCGACGTTGCTCTGTGGTTATCTCCGGGTATTCCGGCTTTCTGTCACCGACACGATATGCCATTGGCTGTTAAAGTGTCGTTAAACCTTAATAAATAAATAGAACCCCCACAGTTAGATCTTAAATGTTAAAACTCAAAGCATAATTACAGTAAAGCAGAACTTGTTTACTACAGTAAAAACAACTACTATGCGTTCCCGGGGATTACAAAAAACATATCCACTATAAATCTAATATAACTGCTATTCAAAATAATATGTATAAACAGGCGAAGTGACTCAGTCTTTTTATTGGCTAATTTACCTGCAGAATCCTGTGTCGGACCAAGCGATACTCCCAGCTTGACTCTTGTCACTCTGTACGTATGTTCGTATCAGCTTCAGTTGTTCAGAATCCCATAGCTAAGAAAAAAAATACGTTAATATATACTGTAACATTTACCTGTTTTTTAGCTCACCTGACTGAAAGTCAGGGTGAGCTTTTCTTATCACTCTTCGTCCGTCTGTCGTCCGTCGTCCTGCGTGAAGGTGGTGTTTGAGCCTCTTTCTCCTAAACCACTGGCCACATTTTAATTAAATTTCCTGTAAGTAGTGGTTATATAGGGGCATTTTGATTTTTATGCAAATTAGGTTTCGGCTCGTATTGAACAGAGGGGTGGGGAAAAAGTGACCAATTTTTTTGAAAATCTTCTAATGAACCACCAGTAGCAGATACTTGATATGTGGTATACAGAGTCCTTTTGAGGTTTAGAATCAAGTTTTTGTTCAAGAGAAGTTTGTCGGGCATTATTTGCCTTCGTTATGGGAGGGGCAAAAAATTTTGGCCACGCCTAAAATTTCTATTTTCTGAACCGTGAGGTCGATTTGAACCCAGATTTGATACGAGATGATAATGGGTCATAAGTAGTTGATTGATGCAAAAAAAAATTTTCTCATTGCCCCGTGGGAACCCCGGGAGCTAAAAATAGGAAAAACCTTAAAACTGCCATATCTCCAAAACTACATGGCACAGAGAATTCTTTTGTATAAAGCTTACTTTTATCCAGTAGAATAGAATGGTTAAAAAAAAATCCCTATCGGTTTGATCACAAGGTACTTTTTTCAGGACTTTGAAAAAGTGCTGAGTCAGCACTTTTTAACACTGTAGGAAATGGGAAAAACATTAAAAAATCTTCTTCTCCAGATCCAGCAGGCAGAATCTTTTGATATTTGGTATGCAACATTGTGGGGTGGATCTGATTCAAGTTTGTTCAAATCGGCTCCCTAGATTCATATTTGGACTCACTATAGAAGCTCGAATTTGAACCAAGTGTATTTCAGGCAAATTTCTTCAAAAATCTTCTCCAGATCCAGCGGGCAGAATCTTTTCATATTTGTATGCAAAATTGTGGGGTGGATCTGATTCCAGTTTGTTCAAATCGGCCCCCTGGATTCATATTTGAGCTCACTATAGAAGCTCGAATTCGAACTTAGTACATTTCAAGCAAATTTATTAAAAAATCTTCTTCTCCAGATCCAGCAGGCAGAATCTTTTGATAGTTGGTATGCAACATTGTGGGGTGGATCTGATTCAAGTTTGTTCAAATCAGCCCCCTGGATTCATATTTGGGCTCACTATAGAAGCCCGAATTCGAACTTAGTGCATTTCAGGCAAATTTTTAAAAAAATCTTCTCCAGATCCAGCAGGCAGAATATTTTGATATTTGGTATTCAACATTGTGGGGTGGATCTAATTCAAGTTTGTTCAAATCGGACCCCTGGGTTCATATTTGGGCTCAGTGTAGGAGCCCAAATTTAACTTAGTGCATTTAAGGCAAATTTCTTTGAAAATCATCTTCTCAAGATCCAGCAGGCAGAATCTTTTGATATTGGGTATGCACCATGCTTAGGGGGTGGGGGAGATTCAAGTTTGTTCAAGCCAAGTCCCTGGGTTCATATTTGGGCTCACTGTGGTAGCCCAAATTATAACTTAGTTCAAAATGAGGAATTTTCTTTAAAAATCTTCTTCTTCAGATCCAGCAGTCGGAATGTTTTGATATTTTGCATGCAGCATCCTTAGGGGGTGAGATTCAAGTTTGTTCAGCCATGTCCCTAGGTCCATATTTGGACTCACTGTGGGAGCTCGAATTGTAACTTAGTTCAAAATGAGGAATTTTCTTTAAAAATCTTCTTCTTCAGATCCAGCAGTCGGAATGTTTTGATATTTGGTGTGCAGCATCCTTAGGGTGAGATTCAAGTTTGTTAAAGTCAAGTCCCTGGGTTCATATATGGGCTCCCTGTGGGAGCCCGAATTATAACTTAGTTCAATATGAGGAATATTCTTTAAAAATCTTATTTTTTTTAGATCCACTGGTCAGAATCTTTGAATATTTGGTATAAGCTTTTCTTAGGAGGAGCAGATGCAACTTAGGAGGAGCAGATGCAAATTCTCTGGGTTGATATTTAGGCTACCATGTCAGGTGGGCGCCCTCAGGCCCCTTGGGGCCCCTTGTTTCCATAACCGAATAAATAGATTCACTTTTTCAAAGGATAACTTACGATCCATCTTTGAGTTCATTCTAGAAGGGGTCCACATATAATTAATAGTAAAGAATTGAAAGAAGGAATATTCAGCAGTCTGCTCCACTTCTCGAGGTTCCCGCAGAAAATGTTACATATTACTTCAGAATTACTATTCATTGCATTATTTTTTCATTTGTTATTTATTTATATTATTATTGATTTGTGTTTGAGGTCACTTTCATTATCTTTGGCTATTTCAAGACCGCAACATCGGTATGAAGTCAGATTTTGCCAATCGCTTATATCTATGTTGCTCACTTTAAAGAGCCTCCACAGACCATCTCAGACATTGTTTTCCGGGTTAAACTCTACTAATAAAACAAAGGTTGTTTTATCACAATACACAAACACTGCTCCACTTCACGGTGCTATCATGGCGATAGTTCATTTGTAAAGATTTTAAGATACGGTTCTTGAAACCTCTCAGATAATTTATTTATTTATTGGTGTTTAAGGTCACATACTTATGCACAATGGCTAATCGTGACCGTGACAGTTTTACGGGTGGAGGAAGCCGGAGTACTCGGAAAGAACCACCGAGCATCGACGAGCAACTATCAGCTCCTTAACATTCTTACTCTGTTCAAACTCCGCTCAGGCAGGATTACAGGAAGACATGTACACCATCGACGTGCAGTACGCCTTAGTACATGGCGTCATCGTGCCCCCATGTAGGCAACCGGGATAAAGTGCCTTGCCCAAGGACACAACGCGGGTGGTCCATGACGGGGATCGAACTCGGGACCTCTATAGCATAGAAGTCCAGCAGTCTATCACTGAGCCACCGCACTCCCTCTCAGATAACGCCATGTTATCTGAGAAGTTCTCCAGCTGACAATAATGCCCTTTGAGCTATTACCAGCATATAAACCTCTACATCATCCAAACAGCAAATTCCAGTATTAGAAAGAATGTTGTACCCATTCTAGAATAGATTACGGCACTGCAACGTTCAAGCATCATATTCGGAATTTCCTTCAACGGAGCACGTACACAGTTCTAGTAAAGCTGAGTTTCGTACAATCTGTTGGAAAGCACAGGGTGGAGTTCTTCAAAAACGAGTACCAAAATCAGTTAACAACCTCTTTTTGTTGTTCAGTGTCACATTCCGCATCTATGACTCTTTCATGACCAGAGCACAAATGGCCATTGATTCTTGTTCCCTGTACTCTGCCTGAGTTGTGCTCTGATTTATACAGCGATTAAACTTGAATTAAGTCAATGAAGCTAAAATGTTTAACCCTTCACCCAACATAACGGCCAAAACCGGCCAGCGCTATTCTCAAAAATCGCCAATTAATTTTCATTATTTTTCATTTTTTGTCTCAAAAACAGGTTATGACCCCTCGTTGGAACGAGCTCGTTCCAATGAGGGGTCATAATCTATGTTTTTGAGACAAAAAATGAAAAAAAATTAGTTATTAAGAATTATTTTTGCAAGTGTCGTCTGCTTCTCATGTTAGTTACAGGGTTAAAGGAAAATAGCACCTTCGGCGGTCTGTTAACGTTCTTGCTTGACACTCTTTTATAACGAAGCATTCCATTCACATCATGATGTCATTCAGACGCGTGATGTCCAATCAGATGTTTTCTTGTCTGGCATTCTTACACTTAATCCAGATCCTACGCGTGATGTACCCAAAACGTTTCTTAATCGGGTAACGTTGAAAAGACAGAGGAATCGGGATATAACAATGCCATTTACACGCGCGTGTACTAATTCACTTATTTATTGCTGTTTAATGTCACTTTCAACATCCGTGGCCATACCATGGTCGCAATACAAGTATAAAGTACGGCCGCCGCTGACTGGTCACTTTGCACGGCTGGGCAATATTTCCACGGACGCAATAATATTAGATTCAAAACGCTAATTATAGGCATAATTATCAAAACTTTAATTAATGAAGCACCGGGTACAAACCCGGTGCTTCATTAATTAAAATTTTGCTGATGAGTTTTATTACCTGGTAAACGCATGCGTGGATATCACTGCCCTCGCGTGAATTTCGACCAGTTCATGGCGACTGTACTGTAAAGGCAACTTTAGCCAATCAATCGTTTATACATACACTACCAACTCTAGAGGATTTCCATCCCAGGCGTTGGTTACTGGGGGCCTATTTTAGCAGTGAATGGGAACTTGTTTACCAAAATAAACAAGCACTGTTGCAGTTCCACCAGAGGCGTTGTTCACCGAGTCTCATTTTGAAAGTGAAACAGAGCTTGTTCACCACAAAAAATAAGCACCGCTCCAGTTCCCGGGTTCCTAAGGGAACAATTTACACATAAAAAAAATCAAAACACACGAACACTATAGTTTATTAGCAGCTTACACAATCTGATCAAAATTAGTCGAGCAGTTGTCAAAATATACTTTTCAAGGAATTTTCATGACTTTTCACAACAAACCCCAATTTTACCCTCTTTCGTGTGTCTAGAATATCGGCTTCAAATTCAAGCACTTCCCAAGGCCCTGTACGATTCTGTTACCACAGAGACTGTAAAGACACGTTCGAAGGCGAGACTCCACTATGTACTCGCAGTATCTTTCATATCTAGACCAATACACTCTAAAAGGTCATATACAAATTCTGACAGAGGGGGCTGCATGGGTATGTGTACCCCGCGAAAGACCGCACAACCAACAGTGTAAGGATATATATTTGGTTTTACAAAATATTAGTATCCTTTATCTTTGTGTGTTGTGTCTTATTTGTCATGGTTAAATAACACTTTGGATAACTAAGGGTGAAGTTATACTAAAGAATGCAATGCGAGTGATAAACTCCACAGTGCGGCGTGCTGCACTGCTGTTTGGTTTGACAGCTTGTGCAGAAAGGTTTGCCATTTAATTCAGAAAATATTAGTTAGTTTTAGAAACATTATTGGCCTTTCTAAGTCACTTTTTATCTCCAAAAATGTTCTTGTCAAGAAATCGATATTACCAAAATTACCAATCGATATTACCAAAATTTCTCCTTCACTAGTAGCAATAGCCAAGATGTCACCACTTTCGTTCCATGCCAAAGATGATACAAACACGGCCTCTCCGTTGGAAAAGTTAGCTTCAATCTTTTTGCATTCTTTTGTATCAACACACCAAACAAATGTTTTCTGATCCAGTGCCACACCTATCTGATTTTTCTGGCTCCAGTCCAGTACGTTTGTATCTGAAAGTAAATTACACAACTTTCTCTAGTAAACTAAATTAAAAAGTTTCAATTCGACTGGAGATTAGTTACAGGATTACAGCAAAGTCTTCTTTGACAGTGCTAGTGATTGTTGTTTTGTATTGTCTTAAAGAGTCACTTTTCAAGAAAAGATGTTCAAGGATGATATCGAATAAAAGGAAATAATACACCTCCAAAACATAGCTTATGATCCATCATTGGAACGGGTTCATTCCAATGAAAGGGTTCAAAGGCTTTGTTTTATGCACAACTGAAAAAAACAAGGGTCGCCTTCTATTCGTGCTAGACAATTCTTAACTTTTTGAACTCGTAAGACCGATTTTTCGACCCAAGACATAATGCGTCCCATTTTTGTCTTATTATAAGGGGTCTATACACGGAGAATTGATGATAAAATAATAACTGCAGTCTGCAGTCAGACGACTGCAGACTGCAGTTATTATTTTATCCTCCCTGAATATTGATATTGGACTGGTCCTTCATACTCTAAGTGTACACAAAGGCGATACCATTCCAGGAAATTTGTGTTCGATGGGTTAAAACACAGATTTCAATAAACGTTGGTCATTAAAAGAAACACTCTCAGGTCTGCGCCTTATCGTCCGCTATTGAAGTGAGGCCGAACAAATACATCTGCAAACCACAGTTAACATTATGCAGTTTCAATCTAAAATACGCGAAAGACGACCACATTATTTATTATTATTTATTTACTGGTGTATAAGGGCACATACTTATGCACAATGGCTAATCACGACCGTGGCGGTTTTACGGGTAGAGGAAGCCGGAGTACCACTGAGCAACGACGAGCAGCTGCCAGCTCCCCCAACACCGCAACTCTGCCGCACTGCAGCGCAGGCAGGGTTAGATTGGTTGAAGACATGCGCACCATCGACGTAGAGTACTCCTTAGTTCACTGCGTTATCGTGTCCCCATGTGGACAATCGGGGTGAAGTGCCTTGCCCAAGGACACAACCTCAGACGGTCATCCATCCGAGGACTAACCAGGCTCGACGTTGCTTAACTTCGGTGATCTGACGAGAACCGGTTACCGCAACGCCACCGCGCCCCACGACAACACATAATTCTACTTCTGGAGTATTTATAAAATTTGGTCCTTTTTCGCTTTCGACACATTGCCTTTGACTTCATATGAAAAACTTTTGAGACGACTTTTACAGCGAGGAGACAAAGTCTATCTCTAGAAAAAGTAAATGATTCGGAAAATTGATTTAACGGTTTTCTATTACATGTCCGAGTAGTTTAGAGAAAGTACGTTCCCAGTTGGGTAGCACAAGGAGCACCTGCTCTTACGCCATCTCACCGACAATAAAAATCTAACGTCCAACAAAAGTAGCGCCTTCTAAAATAAAACAAAGTTGTGATAAACAGACTTGCCGTAAACATGGTTGAGCTATTTTTTATTTCCAAATGTATTTAAAGTTTCTAGATTCCTCAGCTGTTGTGTATTGATCCCCGCGGGGCAATAAGGCCATAAGTCCACGGGGTTCAACACACAGCTCTAAGCCCATTAAAGGATTGTTCGGCGTAAAGACACAAGTATTTTTATTTCGCGTTTATAAAATTGTCAAGTTCCCAAGTAGTCTGCCCATCAATTATGGCTCTTCAGAAAACTCGAGTCTCATTTTTCCAATTCCGCATTATATGCCTATCTGAAACGAAACTCTGGTGACGTCACTGACGTTTGTAGGATTTCAAAGTGACAATTTCGAATACAAACGAAAAGTAAAAACTCGGGTGCCTTGGCGCTGATGATAAACAACCATACTTTCTTTTTTATTGACATTCCATATGCATTCAATTTATAAAGATCTGGCGCCAATACTATAAAACGTTTACAATGGTATTTTGTAGAATAGTATTTTATACCTATTAATATAACTGACTAAAATGAATCATTAGCATTTTCAAAGATATGGGAATTTGCCAACTGAAAATGCTAATGGCTCATTTCAACCCATTTAAAGTCATAATTAGAAAATACAATTTTCGAACATACAATTGTAAAAGTTTTATAGTATTGGCTCCTGCTGGCATATACTACATAAATTATTACCACAGCCAGTTAACCAAGTGGGTTGTCATATTCGGTCTTGTTGACGAGACCAAATCAGGCTGACCAAACACGACGCTTATTGCGTCTTGTTTCATCTGGCCGATCTGGTCTGGTCAATTCGGGGGGACCGGACGCCCCAGATCAATTGACTGTTGTAATATTCTGTATGGATCATAATGAATTTGACGGTGATATAACTGATACTCACAGAAGTCATCTCGCAGTCCGGGCATGTCTAGAATATGATCTGGCGACGAGACAAGTGTTCTCTTGCTGGTATGTGTCGATGTCCCGAAAACGTTCTCTTTGTTGCTTGGGTACCATGAGGGGCTCAAATTTTCCGAAATAGCATCTGAAAAATTCAACAGTATTATGCATTTGTTGCAAGCTGAAGGCTTATGAAGATTGAATAGTTCACAATCGACTGTTCTTCAAAGAATGCGTGTCAGTAAAATGGAAAAATAGTTCGACATTGACTAGTCTTCAAAAGCGTGTCAGTTTAATATGGATTTCAGTTCAACAGGTGTGTCAACACTGTCAACTTAACAGGTGTGCCTCCGAACGTTGATTTACATCTATATTTTCCTTCTGACCTTTATCGCTATATGTTTAAGGTCATATATTTTTGCACAATGGCTAATCATTACCTCAACATGGAGATAAAGTCAAGTTTAGTCAATCGTTTAAACCCATGTCGCCCATTTTAGAGGACTTCCACCCCAAGCATTGATGACCGAGTCCTCTTTTATCTGCAAAAAACAGATGTCGTTTACCACAGTAAATCAGCACTACATCACTTCTCGGGGTCCCAACACGGGGGGGGGGGGGGGGGGGGGGTAAAAATAATTTTAGTTGTTTTTATCATTTTTTTCAAAATTTGAAAAAAAATTATTAAACTGTATTTATTTACTTTGTTTTTATGTTAATTGTTGTTTTAAATATAAAGGGGTAAATATGCTAGTCATTAGCGCAAATATCTTGGGTATCTGGACGAGGTGTAGGCCGATTGATGTGCCCAGTTCTCGAAAATATAAACACATGCTGAATTGCATGATTTATTTCAGAAACAACGGGACAAACCAAATCTAACTTCGGTGTTCTTTTTTTCTGGAGAACGGTACAGCAAGAGAAAATAGAGTTAGCTCCCTTTAACTGGATATGAACATTGCACAGCAAAACCACATTTTCTCCCGACCAAATAAATGTTAAGAACAATTAAATGCATATGAATCAGTCACTGCGAACAAAGTCTTTCAGTCAAACAGAGGTTGTCTCTGGCGTGATCGATACGTTGATCCAGATACTGCTGGGTTCTGGGGTATTACCGGTACTTTGGGTATTCCAAGATTGGGACCAATTAAAAGTATAAAAATTACTCTCACTTTCAGAATTGACTTTGGACTGATGCTAACCATTTTCTTTTTTATTCAATAATAATGTATATTTTTACTGCGCAATATTCAGCATACTTCGACTGCAAACACGTACGTTTCAAAACAACAACAAAGATCAGCTGATCGTTCCCTCAAGGCTACGTTCAAGGCGACGCCATGCCCCTAAGCGTGACGTCATTTAGGATCCAACTGAGGGATAGTCCTAGTCATCCATAAAGTCGATAAATATCGAGAAGTATCTTTTAGATAATTTGCGATAATTCACAGGCAAGCATATAATAAAGTGAAATATCTCTAAAGCCGCAGCATTAACCCTTTACCCAACGTAACGGCCAAAACCGGCCAGCGCTATTCTCAAAAATCGCCAATAAATTTTCATTATATTTTCATTTTTTGTCTCAAAAACATAGGTTATGACCCCTCGTTGGAACGAGCTCGTCGAGCTCGTTCCAACGAGGGGTCATAACCTATGTTTTTGAGACAAAAAATGAAAAAAATTAGTTATTCAAGAATTTTTTTTGCAAGTGTCGTCTGCTTTTCATGTTAGGTAAAGGGTTAACTAGTTATCCAGAAATTTCCAGAATGCAATGCTACATATTTATAAATTGAGAACAAATTTCTATTGTTGAAAGGGAAACTTCCAAAGCCCACTGTGCAAACATGAATCTCTGTTGTGCTTCATACCTTCAGACAGATCTTCATGTAAAAGTAGCGCGATCGTACTACTTACGCTTCTTAATTTTCGACGTCCAAGAAGTGGAGATTTACCCCAAAAGACACCAGATTTCTTCATTTGAAAGCACAACTCATTTTCTTTTACTTTCACCCTCCCCCCCCCCCCCCCCTCCGTTGACAAAACACTCTCAAATGAACCTCATATGATTGTCTATTGCATTTAGACATCGTAGTTATCTGTGCGCGTGGGGAACCTGGTGATCATGATTAGCAATTGTGCAGAAATATGTGACCTTCAACACCAATAAATAAATAAATAAATAATGGGGAACCTGTCTCCTACTTGCCCCTATGAAGCTTTTTCTGGCGCTTCCACTGGTTAATATCTATACTGCCCACTGTATGGGCCTCGCACTCCAGACTTTGGTTTCAGTGTCCTTTTATACCCGTACAACAAAGCGCTGCTTCTTTTTTGGAATACGGTCTCAACTATCTTGCCCCTTGAGTGAAATGTCCCTCTTTTCTACACTCCCATCGAGGTAAAAACAATCTCTGTTGATTGTGAGCGTATTTCCGAGCGTGTGTAGGTTTTCGAACGTATTCCCACAAATGTTATAAAGAGAATGAAGGAGAGTTTCCCATAAACAACAGTAGTTTGATAAGAAAAATTTTATGGAAGAATAATGGCGAATATAATCTGTCCTGGTTATGGGCAAAACAGGCAAATTTCCGATATCTTTTGCGTGTATAGCATCGTTGATGGCCACACGAGAACATACCACAGCCCGTTTCTCGGAAAATTCATAACCCTTTCCACAGTTTCAAGAGAGGTTGTTCCTTACCAAGCACGGAATTATTTTAATGGATGTCCAAAAGACAAGGTCTTTATTATTCTAATTGGTGCGTATCTCTGTCTGGTTCATTTTTCGTATACTGACCTGCACCAAAGTAGAGTACTATACATTTTCTAAAACGCCTCCAACTTTTCCTAAAGGAACCCCGAATGTTTCACGATGGGAGGGGGTGGATCCAATACCACCCCACCTCTCTGTATCAACGATCGAGGGGGAACTTTTGAAATGTTGGGGCATGCTCTCCGGCCTCCAGTCTAATTCTGTTTGGAATTTGACGCTGTTAAACGCAATATGTTTACCCACTTTTCGTGATCCTCCATAAAATGCGATGTCTCTTTACTAACAAAGATACACAGTTATTCCTTCGTGCTCCGGTTATACTTTTTATTGGGGTCAACGACATTCTCGATAGCCAGGGTCACCTTGTGTCGGGCAGTTTCACGGGTAGAAGCCGTAGCACGCGTAGAGAATCACCGAGCAGCGGCGATCAACTGTCAGACTCCCCCAACGCACTAACTCCACACAAACAAGGTCGGTAATGGTTGAAGACAAGTGCATCACTGAAGCGAAGTACGCCATAGCGCACAGCGCCATCGTGTGCCCACAGTAAATTCACATTGAAAACATCGCGACATTAACCCTTTCAACACGGCCGCCCCAAAATATATAATTTCAGTCAATACTGTAAATCCTGGTTTGTTGGGAGGTTCAGAAATAATTTAATGAAATTATTACCGAACCTCGCTTCATTCATTTATTTATTGATTAGTGTTTAAGGTCACATATTTCTGCGCAATGGCTAATAATCATGACCACGACAGTTTTACTGGTGCAGGAAGCTGGAGTACCCGGATAAAACCACCGAGCAACGAATAGCAACTGTCAGCTTCCCACCATACTAACTCCACACAAGCATGGTTCGCATTGGTTGAAGACAAGTGCACTATCCACGTGCGGTACGCCTTAGTACACAACGCCATCGGGCCACCACGTGCGCAATGGGGGTGAAGTGTCTTGCACAAGGACACAATGCGATTGCCGCAGGTGGGATTCGAACAGAGGACCTCTCGGCTTGCACCTCTGCACACCGCACCCCAGCCTCGCTTCAGATATTTTTCTCTCTGTATCGTCTGCTCGTCCACTACCAGTTTTTTCTTCACGCAAAAATGTTTTCACACCTTGTTGAAGGGGTTAACACACTTTTTATAGAGGAAATACGCAGCATAATCACAAAACTCCAGCTGTGGTGAGTTTTCATTCATAATGGTAAATGTCATCAAAGACTCAGTCAAACCAAGTCTGGAAAACATTTCTTTCGTTGATTCAAAGAAAATAGATGTTTATCGAATTATTTAGATTCAATCGGATGGAATATTTTATTTAGTCGGAAAAGTGAACCGCATCTTCGCTTTTTCGACCAACTGAATTATTCCAGCCGATTGAATCTAAACATAGGCAATGAACACTTTCAGAGCTAGACTGGATCCAGGCCACAACAGCGGCGAATTTCTTCCAGAGTAAGGCTGGTGACTTGAGATCTTGGTACGGGTATTTTCCAGATTTGCGCTCACACTACAGGCTGCAAGGTAAGGGGGTGTGTGGGGGGGGGAGAGAGAGAGAGAGAGAGAGAGAGAGAGAGAGAGAGAGAGAGAGAGAGAGAGAGAGAGAGAGAGAGAGAGAGAGAGAGTCAAGAAATCTAAACGACTACCAACAAACAAGTGCACTGCCAGGCGATGCCATCATTATACAGCCGTAAATAAAAACTTCATTTATGGTGTGGGTAATTCGCATAACATGATATGGTCTCCTCAGATGAGACAAAAATTTGAACTTGACCTCAATATTGTCCAGGTAATTGCTCATGCAAAGTTTCACTATAATCTATTTATAATTACTTAAATTATAGTGCGGGCAAGGCAAAAATATAATTTGCCAAATCGAAAAATGGGCATGACTCAGTGAAGAATTGTTGGACCAGACTGAATTTCGAACACTGACCTCGTATTGTTAAGATAATTGCTCACACCAAGTTTGGTTGCAGTAGTCAGTTATAATTATTGAAGTTATCACACGGATAAACAATAAGCAAACAATTTCAAAAAATACAAGATGGCTGCCATAGCGGCCATATTCAATATGGCAGAATACTGATTATCGAAAGGGACTTTCTTCTCGTCACTATTAATCCACCACAAAATAGGACCCATGGTGCATTTCATTTCAAGTTATTGCATGGGCAAGCAAAAATTACAAAAATCCAAGGTGGTGACAAAGCGGCCATATTGAATGTGACAAAACTGATTATCGAAAGGGACTTTCTTTTCCAAAAAAATCCAAGATGGCTTCCATATTGGATAGGGCAGAAAACTGATTTTCGAAAGGAACCTTCCTCTGGTCACAACAGATCCAACACAAAAATAGGATCCATGGTGCATTTCATTTTCAAGTTATTGCGTGGACAATAAGGACGCCAACGCCCTATAGCTCACCAACATTCTCTTTGATAGTAACTTTGGCAAACACGAGAACTGTATCAAATAGGCTCATGACATGCGATAAAGCTTACCCAAAACACAACCTCTTAGAAGTAAAACACAGAAACTGATATAAACACTAAGTTAAACATGAAATTCTGAGCCAAACAGAAAACTAAACGCAAATAAAAATGTCAACAAAAATGTTTAAAATGCAGTGTACGAGGGGTTAATCATAGAACAATGATACTGGGGAGCATGTATGATGAACATAAGTGCCATGGGAAGAGGAGGAGCACAGCAGCTGACCTAAACACTTAGTTAAACATGAAATTCTGAGCTAAACAGAAAACTAAACGCAACTAAAAATGTCAAGAAAAATGTTTAAAATGGAGGGTATGAGAGGGGGGGAGGTTAATCATGGAAAAATGATACTGAGGAACATGTATGATGAATATAAGTGCCGTGGGAAGAGAAGGAGCACAGCAGCTGACCTAAACACTTAGTTAAACATGAAATTCTGAGCTAAACAGGAAAACTAAACGCAACCAAAAATGTTAAAAAAAATGATGCAGGGTATGAGAGGTTAAATCATGATAGAATGATAATAATCATCATATAGCAGCATGATAAAGGCCATGATATGGAAATAGGGCGAGTAAGTGACCTAAACAGAAGCTTTAACATTATTGGACACGTACGCTGACGCCGACCGATCGAGTCATGCCATATGCTCACACAACTAAAGTTGGTGAGTTAAAAACTGTGGGCGTTACCAATGACCCTGTGGTGTTATTATACGCACGCGACGACAGAGACGTTGGCTGTTGTTGATGTCCACTGCAGAATCAGCCATTGCGTAGTTTGGGTCAGGGTGTGTCAGACTTCTCGTATTGCAGTGGCATGCTTGTCTAGTATGGACGGTCTACGCCCCTGTCTGGTGTCAACCCTTAGTACTACTAGTACGCCCGATGAATTATTATGTTGTGTGGTTGCTATGATTTCAGCGTAAATCAAGGTCAAGTGGTGTTGTTGGGTACATTTTGTTATCAAGTATGGTAGTATAGGGTCTCTTATAATCCCTTGATACTACTCAAAACCTTAATCACCTTATGTGTTTTACTTTCCTATATGATTCTTATGGGTTGTACGTAACGCTAGAGCCAAGATCATGTTGTGGAGGTATACCTAGTTGTCGACTTTTTAAAAAAAATTACATATGAATGCCGATGTTCTTGTGAAAAAGCACTGGTCGGTTACGTTAGATAACGTGTTAACAGAACAAGCCATTCAATTTTTTCATTGGTGTTAAGGTCACAGTCGGAATTTATGGCTAAATGACGATCGCAACATAGGCATGAAGTCAAGTTTAGACAATCGTTTGTACCTTAGCTGCCCACTTCCTCCCTAAGCGTTTGATAGGACTCCTATTTTATCAGTAAAGCAGAAACAGTTTGCCACATCAAACAGGCACTGCTCCACTTCCCAGTAGGACACAATGGCCGAAATTCATAAACAAAGTCTAACGAAAGTCTAAGGTAGACTGCCGTCCAATGCTGCTTTAGCGAGGTCAACGATTTAAATAGTATTCATAACAGCTGTCTAACGCTTGACAATGTCTAAGCTTAGACGTAACAAAGCAGTTTTAGACTAAAATCCTAAACTAGCTCGAGGGCATGTCCAAATGGAAGTCTAACTTTATGCACACATTTTTATTACACCTTCACTGTGATACTTTCAACACAGAGAGGCAAATGAGTGTCCTTGTTTGAGAAATTGACGAAATGGCACGAGAGGAGGATGGTTACGGAATTCGACCACCACGATATTTTCGGATAGGACTAACCCTCTCGACATGTTTAATGACGGGAAATATCTTAGGAGATTCCGGCTGACGGAAGAGACGACTGCAGGTCTCATATCTGATCTGGCTGATGATTTGCAGAGAGAAACTTTGCGGAATCACACTGTACCAGTTACCATCCACGTTCTTGCGGGTCTGCGTTTTTTTGCTCACTCCAGGAAGTTAATGGTGACTTACATGGATTGTTGAAACCGACAGTCCGCCGCATTATTGCGGACGTTATCCAGGCTATTTGTTGGGGGAAAGGCATCTTACACGGTTTCCCAGGACGCGAGCAGAGATCCGCAGCTGTATGGATGGAATGGAAAGGATGGGACAGATGCTGGAATTTTGGGGTGCATTGATGAGACGCATATACCCATATCGAACCCAGGTGGCCCACATTCAGAGCGTTTTGTGAATCGGAAATGGGGTGCATAGCCTGAATTGTCAAATGGTCTGTCATCACAACATGCGATTCATGAATGTTGTTGGTAGGTGGTATGGTTATGCTCATGACTCCAGAATCTTCCAGGGACGGGGACCTCAATGTCGTAGGGATTATTATTGCTTTTTCGGGCTACCAGTGTACCAGATACATACTAACACCTTTGAGGAATGCAAAACAGAAACGAAACGCAAATACAACAAGGCACTAAAGTCGTCAAGAAGTGTGATAGAACGTGCCTTCTGAGTATATAAGAAACGTTTTTTTCAATATTGCTTACGCGTGAGTAACCTATCAAAAATAAATATCTCATTAACGATGCCATTAACTGCCAATATACCCTCTTCCTCCTCCTCCCCTCTCCTCCTCCCCTCTCCTCCTCCTTCGACCCCTCTCTCTCTCTCTCTGGTTGTCCATAAACTCCTTCTGGGTCAATAAACTGATTTTCATTCAACTTCGCAGAAATGCTATTTAATGGTGTAAGAGGAAAATAAGGTCATTTGATTTAGGGTAACACCACCAGGAGTGAAGAACTCCAAGCACAGGTATTTGATACAAGTTGCGGAAACAGACGCTTCGCGACCTTTCCACACTGAAGGAAACGGGGGAGAAGGAGGAGGAGGTTTAACTCGATATATTATTATAATTATATAGACAACGTGACAATTCCATGTCCGTCTTTAAACTCTCTGGCAAATAAACTGATGTTACTGC
The DNA here is from genome assembly GCA_031216915.1 of Pictodentalium vernedei. Lineage (NCBI taxonomy): Eukaryota > Metazoa > Mollusca > Scaphopoda > Dentaliida > Dentaliidae > Pictodentalium > Pictodentalium vernedei. The sequence continues at coordinate 173,017,993 of CM062291.1, read as the reverse complement.
AAGAGGGCAGAAATACTCCTTATTGGCTGTTCGGTTCCATACTACACCTTCCACACCATGTTCGAGTCATCCCGAACCCGTTCTCCATGGAGCTAACTGTAACATTTATTCAAGAAATATGCACAAAAATACAGTGCTTGCGAAAACGACCGCGAAGCGTCTCCGCCCCACCCACCCCAGTCAGTCATACACACACAAACATACCCACACACACACTCCCTAACGCATGCACGCACGGACGCACGCACGCACGCACGCACGGAAAGGCCTGGCACGCACGAGTGGAAAGGCCGGGGAACACCCACTTCAAGTCTGTGTACCAAAAACTATCATATCACACATTATTATGTACTAATTTTTAGTGTATTTTCAGAGAAAGACGAGTCTTGTTACACGAGGCCTTATACATTGTTTGTGAATATTAATTAAATCCAATTTGTAGACTTGTCTAAGTAGACTAGTTTATCGAAATTTAGACTACAGTCAACCCTAGACATGTCTATAGTAATACTTTGTTTATGAATCTCAACCAATAACGTTTTCTAAAGTGCGTTTTCAACAACAGACTAAAGTAAAGGTTCAGACAATGTGGACATTTCGAACCATAAAAAAATTGTTCAAGCCAACGCCACAGTGTTAAGTTCTTTATATCAGTCAAGCTTTTATCAAATAAAAACCAAACTTGGCGTGAGCCCCGCACAATTATCGACAATCGGTGTTAGGCAGGGCTGTGTCATTTCGCCGACCTTATTTAAAATTTTTATTGATGACATTGGACACATTTTTGATGAAAAATGTGCACCTGTAAAATTAAATAATACTACATTAAATCATCTGCTTTTCGCAGATGATCTGGTGCTGATATCAGACAACCCCTACGGATTGCAGCGATGCTTAGACCAATTGGACGATTACTCTGTTAGAAACGGGCTCCATGTAAATGTAGATAAAACAAAAGCGATGACATTCCACTCCCGTAAAGTTAGAATGCCAAACTTCCACATTGGTTCAAATTCAGTTACTCAGGTATCCGATTACACTTATCTTGGCCTATGTTTCGCTAAAAATGGAAAGTTAACAAAAGCACAACAAGAATTAAGCAAAAAGGGCATGAAAGTACTGTACAGTCTACTAAATACTTTCAAAAAGGAATGGCCACCTCCGATAATTCTTCTCACTAAACTTTTCGATTCACTTATTAAGCCTATTCTTTTATATGGAAGTGAAATATGGGCGTCTGAAATAAACATCACACACGGTGATAAGGTTCCGTGTGAACATGTGCATCTACAGTTCTGTAAAAGCCTACTCGGTGTTAACAGGAAATCATCCAACCACGCAGCGAGAGCGGAATTAGGTCGATATCCTGTGCACATAGAGGCTACGATGCAAATGTTTAAATATGCAACCAAATTGTACCAGAAGTCTTCTTCAACTCTGTTGACTGAGGCTAGAATTGAGTCTGAAAATTATACATTACCAGATTCAATCATTTCAAGATGTCACCGTCTTGTGGAAGATAGTGGTCAAGCAAATGCCCCCTGTAAACAACCAGCAAACCTTAGCAATTGGAAAATTGACGTAATTCGTGAAGACTTGAAGACTCGCCACCTTAATACTTTTCTAAATGATATATACAGTGATGATAAGAAGGCCGGAAAAAACAAACTTAGAACCTATAGAGAGTTTAAAGACATTTATAACATAGAAATTTATTTACTGAACACAACTTCGGAACATGCAAAAAAATATGTTCACCCGATTACGTATTAGTAATCACAACTTAATGATTGAAAAGGGTAGACATATGCAGCCCCCATTACCTGTACATAAAAGGTTATGTAAGGTCTGTAACAGTGGTAATATAGAAAACGAATTCCACTTTGTTATGGATTGTAAGAGATATGACTCTATACGTGCTGACTCCTATCGCAAAATCGAGAGAGAATATCCAGATTTTGTTGGTATGAGTAGCTCTGAGAGATTCGTATTTCTTATGAAAAATGAAATCCCCGCACTGTGTGGTATCATCTGTAATATGATCCGACAAATGTTTGAATACAGAGAATGCTTACTTGCGGCATAATACCAATTAGAATGAAATCATTAGCTATAACATGCACCAACTGAACATTAGTGTTTATGGTTTCAAACATATTTTGCTATTTCTTGGTATTATTGTTACTAATTTCAGTGACATGCAATCTGCCTTGTTTTTGGTGTTCTTGCAATAAATATTATCTTATCTTATCTTATAATAATAATAATAATAATAATAATAATAATAATAATAATAATAATAATAATAATAAATCGTAATCTCTCAGCTGATTTACCACGGCTCTCTAACGAGGAAGATTTCTATCCCTCCTAATGCCCCAGCCTTCTTACACAAACTGTTTTATTATTTCCCCCATTGGCATTTTCTCAATCACCCAAACTCTGATATTGACGCTTTCCATCGTGTCACCCCTCATCCACTATTGTCTCATGCTTACATCCCATTCCTCCATTAGTTTTTCACGGAATCTTATTCTTCAAGACAAATATTTTGGGCATTCTAAAATGAAATATTCCAGGGTCTCCGTTATCCCTATTCTTCACATCTGACACCACATTCATCGCGTTTCGCGTCCTCCCCCCCCCCCCCCCCACACAAATCGAGTGACTTTGATCTCACTTTAAACCCCCCCACCCAACGATCGAGGTACTCCGCAAAAGCTGACGCATTTTTCCAACCAGTTCAAAGAAAGCTCGACTCGAACTGCAGTTTTTATTTTTTATTGCACTTCTCTTGAAACCTTCCCCTGATAAAACTGCAATCTCCCCACCCCCCCCCCCCCCCATCCTCACTTTACCTCCCCTTCTAGATCTCTAGTCTCAATGCAATAAGTCTCCAATAACCCCCTAACTTGCCTCGATCATCCTATCTGAATGTTGGAAACCCACATACAGTCAAATGTCGTCTTACTCCACCTGCTGTTTGGAAGGTTTGCCAGGTAGTTCAAATATCATAGTTTTCCCATATCTATTTTATCTTTAACCCTTTACCTAACCTGAAAAGCAGACGACACTTGCAAAAATAATTCTTGAATAACTATTTTTTTTCATTTTTTGTCTCAAAAACATAGGTTATGAACCCCTCGTTGGAACGAGCTCGACGAGCTCGTTCCAACGAGGGGTCATAACCTATGTTTTTGAGACAAAAAATGAAAAAAATAATGAAAATTAATTGGCGATTTTTGAGAATAGCGCTGGCCGGTTTTGGCCGTTACGTTAGGTAAAGGGTTAAGGGCCTATATAAGTAATGGAATTTTGTTTATTTTGAAATTCTCACCTCTCATATTCCTTAAATTCAGATTAAATATACACAAATTATACATCAAAAGAAGGCTGGGATGTATAGAACACGAAACACATATGTAATCAACTCATAGAGTCGACTGTAGGCACCACTGGATCCTGGAAGTCTGCTACCGTATTCGCACCAGAACTGATAATAAAATAATATTTCATCTGAACAACTTGTGGCCAAATGTGCTTCATAAATCCAAGAACAAAGCTAGGCATTCAAAACACTTTCGAATACAGCGATAGGACTGCAGTTTGTAAAAGGACAACGCTGTCTGCATTTTTTATTGAAGATGGTTTCCATGCTCGACAGACATGCGCAAATCACTCGTTACCACGAATTTCCATCGAAAAACAAAATCGTAATTCTAAGAAATTTCAACAAGTATCGTGATACCTTGCACTGAATATGACAACTGTGCAATCTCTATCTAATAACAGTATACTGTATGAAGGCGATCTTTTTCATTATTTGATTTTAGACGGCGTTGTTTTTACATGCTTTTTTTGTCCGATGACGTCGACCGGAAATCGAAAGTAGACTCATACGTAAACAAAAGCAAAGGCTTTGGAATTTTCCCCAATGCAGCTCTGTCGCCGTGTTTTGAAGAATTTTTATCCCCTAGCTTTGTTCTTGGATATGTAAAACACATTTGGCCACATGTTGTTTTCGTGAAATATTATTAAATTATCAGTTCTGGTGCGAATACGGCAGCAGACTTCCAGGAACCAGTGGTGCCTGCAGTCGACTCTATGAGTTGATTGCACATGTGTTTCGTGTTCTATACATCCCAATCTTCATTTTGATGTACATTTTGTGTATATTTAATTTGAATTGAAGGAATATCAGAGGTGAGAATTTTCAAAATAAACAAAATTTCATTACTTATATAGGCCCTTAAGAGGCATCCAACCAAGCTCCCCTCTGATCGCTTCCTGTGCAGATGCGTTACTTGACCGACCCGCATCATTTGTAGAACCTCAAAGTCCCTCACTATAGATTGGTTTAGAAGATAGCATCCGTTCCATAAGTTATACTTGGTAACCCCACACTCTCCCAAATAGTTTTTTTTTTCAGCGAACCCCTTGTTAAAGTTATTACTTCTAAGTAATTTTAACTAATTCAGTATTCTCTTCCCCTTTGTCCAGCTTTGTCTTCAGGTTAGTTGAGTAGTTTCTGTATACGCCTCTATCTCTAAGGCATGAGTTCGAAAAATCGTTATATTCTCTGCTGTGACTCAGATACAGAGAAGCGCCCAATCTCACCCTGAAGTGTATGTTCCTTTTAGAAATTTAGCTGATGATTTTGTTCACTCACGCGACGATAGTTCCTTCACTTTAACCCTTTCCCTAACATGAAAAGCAGACGACACTTGCAAAATTCTTGACATTTTTTTTTGTCTCAAAAACATAGGTTATGACCCGTTGTTGGAACGAACTTGTCGAGCTCGTTCCAACGAGGGGTCATAACCTATGTTTTGAGACAAAAATGAAGAAATGAAAATTGGCAATTTTTGAAAATAGGGCTGGTCGGTTTTGACCGTAACGTTGGGTAAAGGGTTAAAGTAACTATAACCATAGTTGCTGTTGGAATTTTAGGTTTACCTCCCCCCCCCCCCCCCCTTCCCTCCACACAGACACACACACACTAACGCCGTTGCCTTTTCAGGGGTTGGGGTGCTACAAAAGTAAAGAATATTTGTTTACTTTGAAATAACCAAGTCAAAATTAAATAACACAAATTATGCATCAAAATGAATGTTTAGATGTATAGAACACGACAAATATATGCAATCAACTCTCAGAGTTGACAACTGGGCCAATGGTTCCTGGAAGTCTGCGTGGGAGGTAAATCCCCAAACTATTTTTTTCGGGGCCGAAAAAGCATCGATAAACAATGCCATCTAAAATCAAATGATGTGACAGATCGCTTTGACACTACACGCTATTATTATATGGAGACTGCACAGTTGCCATTTTACTTGTGAGGTATCATGACACCTGCTTGAATTTCCTAGAATTACGAGACTGTTTTTCAATGAAAATTCGTGGTATCGCTTGACACACGCATATCCGTCGGCCAAGGTACCCTTTTTCAATAAAAAAAAACAAACATGCAGATAGTTTTAACCTTTCCCCCAAATGCAGTCCTGTCACTGCATTGTAAATTGTTTTGAATGTCTGGCTTTGTTCTTGGATATCAAAAGCACATTTGGCAAGGAGTTCTTCTCCTGGAATATCCAAGAACCATCGATGCCCGCTATCAACTCACGAGTTGTATGCATATATTTTTAGTTTTTCTATTCATCACAATTTTTATTTTGATGTATAATCTGTGTATATTTCATTTTAATTTATGGAATATAAGAGGGGAATTTAAAAGTAAACAAATTTCTCTTACTTGCAAAGCACCTCAAGTTTTTTGTTTCCCTTTCTTAGCAATGGCATTTTTCTTTATCAATGAAGCATACCCACCACATCGTCGCCAGAGTGCTAGAATGTCTATGTCCCCTATGGGGCATAGGACATTCTAGCACACAGGCGACATGTTGCGAGGTATTTGTCCATATACAAGAAGCAAATACAGATTCACATTTAATGATTAACAATAATTGTTTGTTTTAGATTCAGACCTTCAAAAAAAAAAACAACACTGAAAAAGTAATTTGTTTTGCATAGGTGTATATTTAGAAGTCTGAATCAGGGAGAGACCGGAAAAAATGTCCAGGGTTATCGGTGCATTTGGAAATGAAAACGGAACTAATACCTGTGCATGCATGTTTTGTGGGAGAAGTTGGCAAAACCTTCTCATCACAGCTATCCAGCGCCTCAGCTAATCTCTTGCAATACGCAACGTTTTCTTGGCCTATCTTCAAACCATCCAGTGGCGAAAAAACTCTGTTGTGGGCACACTCAATATTCAACTGAGGTCGGAACGGTATGAATCGGTCATATTTGTAAATCCACCTTTTGCATGGTCCAAAGTCTAAGTCACGGGAAAGGGGAAAATAATTTTCCATAAGTCCGCTCATTTATGATTCAATTCCGTTGTTTTAAAAATGCTGAAAATTATTCACAGTAACTTTCGGTATACACAGTTGTTTGAGTTAGGCGTTCATAAAAAATCAAGGAGTCGTCACAAAACTCAAGTCGCAAGCAGGACACAACACCAGAAATGCAATACAGCGAGATAAAAAATACACTGTCGTGTGACCGCTGGTGAATCATTCGTCGAAGTGGAACATATCAGGGCAACACCTGATCCTTGCATACACTGATTGGACTGACCAATGTTCCACGTGCAGAGTGAGCTTCAATTAACCTATTAATAATTGTTTTCAATCACCTTTGCCAACAAACAATTCCCGCATAACACTTTGACAGCTGGAGATACTGAAGTCTTGTGTTGGCGGAAAAAAAGAATTTATTTATTTATTGATATTTAAGGTCACTTTCAGCTATATCATGATCAGGTTACCATGTAGTCCTGCCCCCGAAACCAGGAAAGTTCGGGTCTTTCTTTGAATGGTCCCCGATAGGAGTCGTTGTTGTTTTTTCTCCACGATCTGATGCAATCTTAAAAACAGAACCCAACAAAGACGCCAATTCAGCCAACCATCGATTGCCTGAGGCAGACTATACTTGTCAATGATGGTCCATCACAACAAGACCATCCTATAAGTGACAGATTATACTTGCCTGAATCTATCATCACGGCACTCTTGGGAAGAGGTTGCACCTTTACTGAGAGTACCCCCTCTCCCACTGGTCCTCACCCAAAAGTTTAGACCAAAAGAACATTAAAAAGAGCACCACAACTCCCAAGAACACCTTATTCCGACCATCTGCTGAGTACCCACCTTTTTCCTCCGTTGACGCGCCTGGACATGTTGCTAAAAACGATATTCTACAGTTAAAGAGGGTCGAAAGGGGCTTGCCTCACACCGTCCCTGCGCGCCTTCGGCGCGCGAAACCATTTCATTTCATCATGACCACAACATACAGTACAGACGCCCAGGACCAGTCCTTTCAACGGGTGGGCAATATTAACCCTTTGAACCCTAGCGGCCGTTTTTCCGACCAGGAACATGATACGCCATGACGTTATTAAATAGGATGGCTGACCGGTAAACCAATCAATATTTTCATCGTGCATCCTCTTGCAGCCCAGAGGTTTCACGTTGAAAATATTGATTGGTCTACCACAAGTAATGAATATGGCCTCTTTTAATTGTTTTTTATTGAACTAGTATGGAAGATACCACCAGTGTTCAAAGGGTTAACAAACACTAATATAACAAACACTAATTATAGGAATAATCACGTGGGGGCACGGTGGCGTTGTGGACAACGGCGTACTGTACGTCGATGGTGCACTTGTCTTCTTCAAACGCTAACCCTTCTTGTGTGGGTTTAATATACTCGATCAAAAAAGAAAGTGTGCATTGCAGAAATTGATCAAACTCCAAAAAAATAATTTCGTAGGTGTAAAGAGTGTTAACCTGTTCATGAATAAGTTATATTGAACACAAAAACAGCTTTTCCCGTTAAAATTGCATTAACGTTAAATGTGCCGCACGTTTGTGAAAAGGCATGTTTTGCACGTGGAGAGTCTGAAAATTCATGCAGCAGTGTGAATCCTTGGGTATTTAAACACTAAAGTAAGGCCTTCCTATCGTTCACATTCAAACTTGCGCTGCTGTTAAAACGACTCCACATTAGCATGCCAAGATTGACAATGAATCAACGTCACCTTGCCCTGGGTATGATTAGAACTGGCAGAACACACAGAGAGGTTGTCCAGCATTTGAACTGCCACCGTAACACTGTAGACAGGCTAGTCCATCGACATGCACAACATGATGACGTTCGAGACCGACCCCGCTCCGGGAGACCCCGAGTTACAACCCCTGCACAATATCGGTATATCCGTGTCGTCCATCTCCGGAACCGGCAACAAACGGCAACGACGACAGCCAGGAAAATCCCTAACCTGAGACGGATACATCCTCAAACAGTTATCAACCGGCTGAGAGAATACGGCTTACGTCCTCGAAGACCTGCAATTCGTCCGATTTTGACGTTACGTCATCGTCGTGCTCGACTGCAGTGGTGTAGACAACATCTCAGGCATCCCTTACACTGGTGGCGACGTGTTTTATTCACAGATGAATGTCGTTTCCATCTTTCATCATCAGATGGCCGCCAGAGAGTGTACAGACGTCGAAACGAACGCTACGCAGATCCATGTGTCGTGGAGAGAAACCGTTATGGGGGAGGGTCTCTCATGGTGTGGGGTGGCATCACTGCCCGTAACAGAACTGAGCTGGTCATTATTGATGGCAATCTCAATGCAGCCAGATATCGTGATGAAGTGCTTACATCTGTTGTTGTCCCATTTCTGCAACGTCACGGCCCCGGCGTCATTCTACAGCAGGACAACGCCCGACCCCACGCAGCTCGTGTTGTTCAACAGTATCTGCAGCAACAACAAGTGGATGTTCTTCCCTGGCCCGCAAATTCGCCCGATATCTCACCCATTGAGTACGTATGGGACGAAATGAAACGTCAGCTACGCCGGCTTCCCCATGCACCGTCAACGCTTGTGGAACTCCAGACAGCTTATCAGAATATGGAACAACACCCCACAACACTTCCATGCTAACTTGTTCGCTTCCATGAGGCGTAGATGCACAGCAGTAGTCGATGCAGACGGAGGTCATACCAGATATTGAGTGTGTGACTTTTGTGTTTGACCCTTAGTGTCTTTGACTCTCCATGGCACCAAGAGTATTCGTGGTAGCGTAATGAAATTTCTCGTGTTGATTACAAATTGATTCATCTGTGATTGAATAAAATTTCCATGAATGAAAATGATATATATCTTTTTTTAGTGTTATTTTTTAGCATGCACACTTTCTTTTTTGGGAGAGTATATGTTGGGGAGACTGACAGTTGCTCGCCGTTGCTCGGTGATTCTCTCCGGCTTCCTCCACCCGTAAAACTGTCCGACACGAGATGACCCTGGCTGTCGAAAGTTTCGTTAAATCCCAATAAATAAATAAATTAAAAAAAATAAATAATCATCAAAAATTTTATTAATGAAGCACTGGGTACAAACCGGTACTTCATTAATTAAAATGTCCTTGCTGTTGATTTTTATTACCTGGTAAACGCAAGTGTAGACATTACTGCCCATTCGTGGATAACGACTTGTCCACGGCGACTGTTTACTGCTGGTATAAAGTCAAGTTTAGCCAATCCTTTACACATATGCTGCCCACTTTAAAGGACACCCACCCAGGCAATGGTTCCGGGTCCTATTTTTTTAAGTAAAGCAGGACTTGTTTACCGCAGGAGGGGAAATAGGATGTGTGGAGAAGATGAAAATAAAGTTGGATAAAAAAGGACGAGAACATAGATTCTTCCTTCTCTTTCTTTGTTTCTTTTCTTTAGTTTTTTTTTTCTCAGTAAAACTTCCAACTTTATCTCAATTAGGAGTGATTTCAAAATACATTATTGAAAAAAGTTTACAACTCAAATATGTTTGACAGTAAAATCCTCCAAAGACCTTAAAATTCAAGCTACAAATTATTTTTGATTTTACGCACAATGTTATTATTAACATGGTTGTTTCACATTTTCAACACAACGCAATGTTCCAATTCATGCCCTATATACTGTCGAACAGACAATAATAACCCTTTACCCAATGTAATGGCCAAAACCGGCCAGCCCTATTCACAAAAATTACTGTCCAATTTTCATTTTTTTCCCCATTTTTGCGTCAAAAACAGCTTATGACCTCCTCATTGGAACGTGCTCGTTGAGACCGTTCCAATGAGGGGGTCATCATAAGCTATGTTTTTGACACCAAAAGATGGAAAAAATTAGTTATTCAAGAATATTATTTGCAAGTGTCGTCTGCTTTTCGTGTTAGGTACAGTATTAAGGTCTGCGAAGCTTCATAATTCGATTCGAAATCGTTCCGATAATTCGATTCGATAACGCCAATTCGGGACTTTTCGAATCATAGAAATGTTCTCAAACCCCGTCAAGGTGTCTTCTCTCGAACTGTTCTTCTGACATCAGGTCTCCTATACATGAGATCTGATCGTAGAAGGGTTGATGGAGGTCCACGCTTCTGAAATTATACCTTGATCCCATTCTGGAATATTCCAGTTTACCATTGATTTGCCCAAACAGACGACTCGCCGAACGTTGCATAATAATAATAATAACTCCAGCCATCCATTGATTTGTCGCGGTTCTCATATGAGATGGCTTTGATAGCCCCTGTGCTCCCAAATTCTGCTCCCTCCCGCCCCTTTTTTCCTCCCAACACCTCGAAACGCATTGTTTATTGTTATCCCGCACGTCTTTCTTCCCAATTTCACTAATCAATATAACAACCTCTCCTTTGTATCATCCAATAACCACATGTCCTTCATCTCCTCATCCCATCTGAAAGCAATATATACACAGAACGACGCGCGTGTGAATGAGTCAATTGATATGGTACGAGTGCCAGAGCGGAAGGATAATTGAAGAAAAGAAGCTAATACAGATGAGCCCACTTAACTGATATCTCTAAACTGATTAACCCTGTTAATTGAATATAATTTCCCAACACAAAACCATTTACCATACCTCCAGTACACATTTGATCTGTTAATTGAATATAGGTTATAGAGTAAACTCCTGTTAATTGAATAAAAAATCTTGTAACCTGTCAAGAAATTACCCTGACTCTCCCCAGTTTTTTCTTCGTTTATAGACCTATTTCGCCTCAGTACATCCAATACAGGCATTTAATCTATTATATCTTTTGACCATAGCTAATGGAGCTCTGTCAAACAAGATATAACAGAATAAATGTTCAATTTATCTCTAGAACACAGGAAAGTGACACAATTCCTGTTAATTGAATACTCTTGTTAATTGAATAATTTTCATTGGCAAAGTGGCTATTCAATTAACAGGGTTCCACTGTAATAATAAAATAAACTGCAGGCTTGATAGTTTATTGGTACTGAGGTTCAAGGACATGCACTCTCCGCATCAACGGCTATATCGTGACTGCAGCACAAGTCAAGGCAAGTTTTGCGTTTATCGTTATGTCGATTATAGTTGAAATAATCTGACTTCTTGGAAATTTATTGGATGAATAAAATATGCATGTAGTAGTCGTACATAAATTCTTTTTCAATTAACCCTTTACCCAACGTAACGGCCAAAACCGGCCAGCGCTATTCTCAAAAATCACCAATTAATTTTCAAAATATTTTCATTTTTTGTCTCAAAAACATAGGTTATGACCCCTCGTTGGAACGAGCTCGTCGAGCTCGTTCCAACGAGGGGTCATAACCTATGTTTTTGAGACAAAAAATGAAAAAAATTAGTTATTCAAGAATTTTTTTTGCAAGTGTCGTCTGCTTTTCATGTTAGGTAAAGGGTTAACACGTACGACACCGGTACTCCCAGTTGATCATGCTTAGTCCGCCGGAACCTCGAATCGGGTACCACCGACCGACTGTGTGTGTGTGTAATATAAGTCAAAGTATCAAATCGTGTCTCGTAGGAAAGTAAACGTGATTGCCAGCAAGGGCAAATCAACATCTAGTACTCCAAATCTCCAATCAAGACGTAACTATTCCGAAAGAAAATGAAAGTGTCAATGACACTGTAGCTCAACTTGACAAACTTGAACTTGGTAAGTTTTAAATGAAATGGCAAAATTGAAGATCATTGGTACCAATGTTATTTGATGAAATTTCAACATAACAGTATTGTGTGTGCACAACGTCAGGGAAATCCATGCATTTTTTAAATGTAAACTGTAAGACTCGCTTAAAAAAGAATGTTGAAACACAAATGAAGTAAGTTCAGAGGTTATTGTAAATGGCAACTTTTTATCACAGAAATGAATGCTAATCAATAGCTCTTATCTAAAGGTCTTGTCAAATGAGCACACCAAGTTCAAAAACAATTCTATGATAAATGTGGCCTGTAGCCCATGTCAAAGAATGTTGATGCACAAATGCAATAAATTCAAAGATTGTTGCTAACAGAAACAGCTTTTGATGGAAAGGTCATTGCCAGTGGCAACATTTTTTGACGGAAATCAAATAAAATCGACAGCTCCCATCTAGAGGTAACCCCAAACAAGTATACAAAGTTTCAAACCGATCTGATCATAAATGTGTCCGGTAGGGCATGCCAAAGGAATATATTGATGCCTGTCTAAACTAAGTTCAAAGATCGTTGCCAGTGGCAACATCTTTTGACAGACGGAAATGGAAGAAAATCGATAGCACCCATCTAGAGGTCTCCCCAAACAAGCATACCAGGTTCCAAAGCAATCCGATCATAAATGTGCCCTGTAGGGTGTGCCAAAGGGAAATATTGAGGTCTGACTAAACTAAGTTCTAAGAACATCGGCAGCGGCAACATTTTTCGACGGAAATTGAAGAAAATCGATAGCTTCCATCTAGAGGGCTCCCCAAACAAGCATACCAGGTTTCAAAGCAATCCGATCATAAATGTGCCCTGTAGGGTGTGCCAAAGGGAAATATTGAAGTCTGACTAAACTGAGTTCTAAGAACGTTGGCCGTGGCAACATTTTTAGACGGAAACTGAAGAAAATCGATAGCTCCCATCTAGAGATCACCCCAAACAAGCATGCCAGGTTTCAAAGCAATCCGATCATAAATGTGCCCTGTAGGGTGTGCCAAAGGGAAATATTGAGGTCTTCTGACTAAACTAAATTCTAAAAACGTTGGCCGCGGCAACATTTTTTGACGGAAATGGAAAAAAATCGATAGCTCCCATCTAGAGGTCACCCCAAACAAGCATACAAGGTTTCAAAGCAATCCAATGATAAATGTGCCCTGTAGGGTGTGCCAAAGGGAAATATTGTGGTCTGACTAAACTAAGTTCTAAGAACGTTGGCCGTGGCAACATTTTTTGACGGAAATTGAAGAAAATCGATAGCTCCCATCTAGAGGTCACCTTAAACAAGCACACCGGGTTTCAAAGCAATCCAATCATAAATGTGTCTTGTAGGGTGTGCCAAAAGGAAATATTGTGGTCTGACTAAACTAAGTTCTAAGAACGTGGGCCGTGGCAATATTTTTTGACGGAAATTGAAGAAAATCGAGAGCCCACATCTAGAGGTCACCCCAAACAAGCATGCCAGGTTTCAAAGCAATCCGATCATAAATGTGCCCTGTAGGGTGTGCCAAAGGGAAATATTGAGGTCTTCTGACTAAACTAAATTCTAAAAACGTTGGCCGCGGCAACATTTTTTGACGGAAATGGAAAAAAATCGATAGCTCCCATCTAGAGGTCACCCCAAACAAGCATACAAGGTTTCAAAGCAATCCAATGATAAATGTGCCCTGTAGGGTGTGCCAAATGGAAATATTGTGGTCTGACTAAACTAAGTTCTAAGAACGTTGGCCGTGGCAACATTTTTTGACGGAAATTGAAGAAAATCGATAGCTCCCATCTAGAGGTCACCTTAAACATGCACACCGGGTTTCAAAGCAATCCAATCATAAATGTGTCTTGTAGGGTGTGCCAAAAGGAAATATTGTGGTCTGACTAAACTAAGTTCTAAGAACGTGGGCCGTGGCAATATTTTTTGACGGAAATTGAAGAAAATCGATAGCCCACATCTAGAGGTCACCCCAAACAAGCATGCCAGGTTTCAAAGCAATCCGATCATAAATGTGCCCTGTAGGGTGCGCCAAAGGGAAATATTGAGGTCATCTGACTAGACTAAGTTCTAAGAACGTTGGCCGCGGCAACATTTTTTGACGGAAATTGAAGTAAATCGATAGCTCCCATCGAGAGGTCTCCCCAAACAAGCATACCAAGTGTCAAAGCGATCTGACCATAAATGCGACCTGTGAGGTGTGCCAAAGGAAATTGTGGACGTACGTACTAACGTAATAACATACTAACGTATTAACGTACGTACGTACGCCGACGGACGAGAAGTGATGGCAATAGCTCAGCTTGACTTTGTCAACTTGAGCTAAAAATATTGGGGGAGGAGGATCACACACCCCTAAACCCCCTTAGCAACGTCACTGCTCCCAGCCTAGGTGTTTGCCATCGGATCACAATATATTAGTAAACCAGGCTGTGTCTGTCACAGTAAACAAACACTGCATTATACCATTCTGGGTTGCCACGTAAAGGGCGAGAGAGATTATCCCCACTCCAATAGTAGGAGATGTGGAGATCGTGCCACATTGGATGGATCTCATGCTGGATCTCATATGACGCCATAGTCACGTGACCTGGTGGCGCCATGTTTGGTTGTCATGGTAACCCACGTGAGCGGCCATCTTGTGACGTCATCTCCATAGTGATACGTGGTGTGAGTGCGCATGTGCAGCGCGTGTTGTTAGGGTGACACGTGTTTCCGTCGGCCATTTTGTATACTGGAGGCCGCCATCTTGGTTTCTATGGCAGCACGTGGTTGCTATGTGACCCAAAACCTTCTAACAAGACAGGGCTATGTTCGGAGAGTATGTTCCTTTGTACAGGAGTAATTTCTCGATTCGTAGAATTACCACAAACAACCCGACAATCCCTCCAAATCACAAAAACGACATTATTTCCCAAATTTATCGGTGTAGCACGTAGTGCTACAGTACCAAGGGGGTACAGTGGGTGTGTTCGATTGAACAGGAGTATTTTTCTGGCTTACAATTCTCCCAGAATCCTCTTTCAATTACCCAAATAAACCCGACAAGTTGTATTATTTCGAATTCTTTCAGAATTCTCTGTTTCTGTCTATATATGAAATAGTTTTTCTCTACCTGACCATGTTCCTTTATTCCGGAGTATACTCCTGTAGCGTAGAAGAGCCTATCAGTTGGAACAGCTTTGCTTATAAAAACTATATTTAGCTATTCTGGTCTGTTCTTGTTAGTTCTGACCCTATTCCAAGTACTCTTGTTGTTTCATTTATCTAGATCATTTATATAGATTATAACTAACCAGATTGCTTGATTTCCTATAATCTGTATGCAGAGTTATTTCCTTTGTGTATAACAAAAGCATTCCCAAATCCAATAAGCAATCGAGCAATTACTGAAAAGTCATTGCTGGAATGACCCGAAGCCCATCGAGCAAATAGGCTTTAAAGTAATTGCTCGACTGAGTGACACGGCATATTGCTCGAACGACTCAAAGTCCATTGAGCAAATAGGCTTTAGAGTAATTGCTCGACCGAGTGACTTGGCATATTGCTCGAACGACTCAAAGTGCATCGAGCAAATGAGCTTTATTTTGGGTAATTGAAAGAGGATTTTGGGAGAATTCTAAGCCAGAAAAATACTCCTATTGAATCGAACACACCCCCGGTACCCCTACGTGCTACACCGATAAATTGGGGAAATAATGTCGTTTTGTGATTTGGAGGGATTGTCTGGTTGTTTGTGGTAATTCTACGAATCGGGAAATTACTCCTGCACAAAGTAACATACCCTCCGAACATAGCCCTGTCTTGTTAGAAGGTTTTGGATCACATAGCAACCACGTGCTACCATAGAAACCAAGATGGCGGCCTCCAGTATACAAAATGGTCGACGGAAACACGTGTCACCCTAACAACACGCGCTGCGCACTCACACCATGTATCACTATGGAGATGACGTCACAAGGTGGCCGCTCACGCGGGTTACCATGACAACCAAACATGGCGCAAACAGGTCACGTGACTATGACGCCACATGAGATCCAGCATGAGATCCATCCAATGTGGCACGATCTCCACATCTCCCACTACTCACCCCCTTCCAACAGGAATTCAGACATCACTTTTCTCCCCAAAATTCCCAGAGATAGCCTATATAGACAATAGTTCACTGTTCAGATTCGAGTACGATTTTTATCCTCGAGTGGATCGAGCAGAGGATCATTTCACGAGGCGTTAGCGGCCCACGAGAGAATAAAAACTTACTCGAATCCGAGCAGTGAACTTTTGTATTTTTTTCATTTTCTTCTTATTTGTTTTCCCAAAACAACCCTGATTCCGTGGTTATAAATATAAAATAACTGAATTTATTTCCCAGTTCAAATGTGTTGAAAATTTGTTTGAGAGCCTGAGCTGATATTATCACACTTCCAAGTAAATTTTAAGAGTTCCAACAGTCTTGTTTTGCCAGTCGTAGGTCTAACTTTGAGATAATTACACACATTGTTTATTATATAAGATTTTCTTTTCCAAAAGTGTCCGCTATCGAGTTCGGCTGATATGACTTCAAATTCGGTTTGACATGACGCCAGTCTTGGGAGATATGAAGCAAGTCAGAGTCATTCTCCTTGATGCGTTACTTGGCGCGGCCATTTTGTTTACAACTGCAGCGAAATCTTTCACCATATTTTCTCGAAAACAATCAATCAGTAAAACTGGCTTTACCAGACAAAAGGGGAGTAGTTTTTGTATGGTGAGGAAATAACCCTTTACCCAATGTAACGGCCAAAACCGGCCAGCGCTATTCTCAAAAATCGCCAATTAATTTTCAAAATATTTTCATTTTTTGTCTCAAAAACATAGGTTATGACCCCTCGTTGGAACGAGCTCGTCGAGCTCGTTCCAACGAGGGGTCATAACCTATGTTTTTGAGACAAAAAATGAAAAAATTTAGTTATTCAAGAATTTTTTGTGCAAGTGTCGTCTGCTTTTCATGTTAGGTAAAGGGTTAATGATGGCCATAAGTAACTTGTAAGGATTAGGTAGATGAACAGAGAAAAAAAAAAGAGAGTTGTACACAAAATTCAACGCAAACTGAAATTCAGAGTCGAAAGCAACGATTCGTCGAAGTGAAAGTTCACCAAATCCAAACATCGCGGCTTTCCCACCAGGAAAACCGCGACGTTCGGGCAGCTGAACTCGGAGAAGAGGAAATTTCGGACTTTGTGAAAAAGATTGAGAAACAATAACACTGTCAGAAATCCAGTAACAGATTTGAGAACATTTTGTAATTATTTGTTTGGTTTAATAAATAAAGAGGTTAATATAAATTAGGTTAGACCTGGAAGAGAACGCAGCCGCAAAAAGCTCTATTGTATCGTAAAATTGAAAGAAAATGATTCTTGCTACCGCCGGTAGTTTTGTCAACTTTTGGTACTGGCAGTAAACCTAAAGAGAAAAGATTTGTGGTCAAAAGTAGGATTCTAAAATTTTCAAGTAACAAAAATCAATTTAATACTGAATTCTTGGAAGCCAGTGTTCAAGTTAAAAGAAATAATAACGTCATTTATTCAGCAAGATTGACGCGCCCAACACACGGTGCGTTCTCTTGGTTTTGTTTCTATTTTTATTTTCAACTATCCCAGAATCCAATACCGGCCGACACCGATAGGCAAACCGGAAGACACAATTTTCAGTTTATCAAATATATAACGGATTCACTGGAAATTGTGGGATTCTCTACATACGCATATGTGTTGCCTGTAGAGCTTACTTTAGGTAACTTTGGGCTGACATCTCGGCCCATGTGAAACTAACCAAGTGGTACTTTTAATTGACTTCATAATTGGAGGGGGGGGGGGTACACTAGTGGATTTTAATTACAGTGTGTAAGAGAACTTGATTTCTGCCAAATGAGACCATAGTTACATCGTCTTTAGTTGGTTGATACTGTAACCAATGGGGTAAAAGGTAACAATATCAGAGAGGCGAATGCCTAACCCGATACCGTATTCTCTCGTCCTCATGTGGCACTCTGTCACCTAACTGGAAATTTTCTGAGGTTATATGAAAGAGCACGCAAAAAAACACTATATGCGAAGTGTTAGATACGGAAGCGTTGAGGCGCCAGTTGAGTTTTATTTCTATCTCGCACGTGCAAGTTAGCTATCTTGCACCTGCAAGTTACTAACTTGCACGTGCAGGTTAGTTATCTTGCACCTACAAGTTGGTATCTTGCACGTGCAGGTTAACTATCTTGCACGTGCAGGTTAGCTATCTTGCACTTGCAAATTACTGTCTTGCACGCGCGGGTTAGCTATCTTGCACGCGCAGGTTAGCTACCTTGCACCTGCAAGTTACTATCTTGCACGTGCAGGTTAGCTAGCTTGCACCTGCAAGTTATCTTGCACGTGCAGGTTAGCTATCTTGTGCGTGCAGGTTAGCTATCTTGCACCTGCAAGTTACTATCTTGCACGCGCAAGTTAGTTATCTTGCACCTGCAAGTTACTATTTTGCACCTGCAAGTCAGTTTTATTTGAGGAACACCATTACAGTCACATTTGAAGGCGGGTTCATCAAAACTAGTATTTTAGGGTCCAACCCAGTTATGCTTCCAATAAAACCGGCAGCATGTGTATCGACGACAGCAATCCGAAATAGTTTGCATGGACGCGAATGGTATGAATAGAAACACGTATACAGAAACCTGACTTTTGTCCTTCCGCACAGGCTAATGTCGACAATTATGTAAATTGGCACTGCACCCTGCGCTCTCCCGGACATTTCCGTGAATGATCGGGTAACAAGATCAGGATGAAAAAATGCTGCCTGCCTTTTTGACGAAGCAAATACATTCTCACCTTGAAATTAATTTATATTATCGATGCGAATGGTACAGTACGGCTGCCGTGGACTGGTCACTTTCCACGGGCGCCCGTGGACTGCATGGTCACCCGTGTGGGCAATATTTCCACGGGTGGGCAATATTTCCACGGACGCAATGATATTAGATTTCAAACCCTGTTTACAGCAATAATCATCGAAAATTTAATTAATGAAGCACAGGGTACAATCCAATGCTTCATAACTTAAAATTTTATTGATTATTTTCTGTTACCTGGTAAAAGCATGCGTGGACATCACTGCCCACGCATGGATCATGAGCAGCCCACGGCGACTGCACTGTATGAAACATAAGGGTACGTTGCATAACGAAAAATCTGGTTTTGTCAAATTGTCAACTTATTTTTCTCAAATTAGAGGCATATTGTCGCTTTAGGATGACTAATATGACGTTGTATTATCCATGAAGTGGACAGGAGACTAAACCCTTTACCTAACATGAAAAGCAGACGACACTTGCAAAAAATATTCTTGAATAACTAATTTTATTTTCATTTTTTGTCTCAAAAACATAGGTTATGACCCCTCATTGGAACGAGCTCGTTCCAATGAGGGGTCATAACCTATGTTTTTGAGACAAAAAATGAAAAAATAATGAAAATTAATTGGCGATTTTTGAGAATAGCGCTGGCCGGTTTTGGCCGTTACGTTGGGTAAAGAGTTAACCATATTTATTATCCAGGTATCCGTCAGAACACAGGCATATCAACCGGTTCCTGAACCGGAGCTGAAGCTTTTGTCCCGCCGGTACCGGGACAAAATTATTTTATGGGATAATTCCTAATTGAACTAGGGTAAACTGGCTGATAATGGTGTATGGCCCACTTGCACAACATACATTTAACTTATTTGTGAATGAACATATCTAAACACTCGACAGGTGCATGTTCTGTCTGCACCACGACCTCGATACGGCCGACCATTTTGATTTTTTATACGTCGCATCAAAGAAAATGAAAGCGCCGTCATCGGCTACTTCAAAGAAGTATTCTGTGGTGACATCAAAGTAATCATAAAGCACGATTTTCGTGCTTTATGATTACTTTGATGTCATCGCTGAATAACAAATAACTAGACCATGCCATATTTGTCTTGAGATCTTGGGGGCTGGCGCGCTTTAAATGCGAATTTCTGCCATCTGATTGCGATGTGTCATCCAACTGTTGATTTGTCCCGGTAGCGGTACCGTTTTCGGCGGGTGAGGCTCTGTCCCGTCCCGGTACCGGTTATGTTGGTACCGGCGGTACTTTGACACGCCTGTCAGAACTTCTAGGTTTACATTCAAAGGCTCAAGTAATAGAGAGATTATATGCGGAAACAATGGCGTCTGGGGTTTATCTTTCCCTTAGAATCTCTGTCGTAGTATTCCTGTGACTTGACTTTGTACTTAATCGTTTTGTTTGGAGGGAGTGGAGGTGAGTTGTCCCTAACAGTGTTTGGGGAGTAGAAGTAGTGTAGATACTCTGTCCTGTGTCTGCCTCCAGCCCTTATTCCTGCCAACCAAACGGGGATGACTGGTCAATGAAAGTATAAAAAAGCTGCATATCTGAACATCACAATTATCCTTTTCTTTCGGATTTTAATTCGTTTGATTGGAAATTGGGTGTTGCACAGCCCTCTCGCCAAAGATAAATCAAATTATCATTTTATGCAAAAGAGTCCAGCTGCCATCAGTGAGACCATCCAGAATACATCTGTCTAACACGATACATATTTATCATCGGTGGTGCTAAAAAAATGATCTTTTGTTACTTTTATTGGTGATCCTATGCTTATTGTATATCGTAATTTTTGCCTAAGCGTATCAGAACAGTTGAGATCTTTTCTTACTCTGGCTTGCCTTTGTCTTTCGGATTGATTTGACAGGCATCTTTCCACTTTCTGTCGCATGCCAACTACTCCAAACAGACCACCTTCCATGAAATCTCTACAAACTTCGTTTGGAGAATGTTCAACGGGTAGATCTGACGGACATATATCTACTTCCGGTCGACAATTGACGTTTTGGGTGTCCTCGGGAGATATTTGGGGTGAAAAATGGTCCTTATAAAGGCGTAACAAATTTGGAATTTGCTCGTTCTCAAGTTTGCGTTTCAGCGAATGAATAATTTCATTTTCATCTTCAGTTGTTCTGTTGGTGTAGGGTTCAGTGCAAATATGTAGTGCAAATTCCATTAAACAGGTGATCTCTCGTTTCTGGTCGTCGTTTAGAGAAGCAAACAAAATACTATTGCGAATGGTTTCCGGGAAACTTTCGGGTTTTCTATCCGCCAGATCATCATTCAGATATAGTCGTAAAAAAATTCTCAAAATGTCTCCAAAATCGTTGTTTGAAAAGTCGATTTGGCTAAAACGTTTTGCCAGCCCAAAATCTAAAATTTTCATATCCAGCTTAGTATCGAAAATAATATTATCCTCTTTCAAATCGTTATGACACCAAAATTGTCTTTTCATTTTGTTACTTGCATCCAATAACCCATGCAACACATACAGAGAAAATGGTCGAATAAGAAATGGTAGCCTCTTCCGGATATCTTCTAGTCGATTTTCTATTATGTCAGTTAGTGTCACTGAAGACTGAAACGCCTCCATGTGCATGTGGATACTTCTTTCTTCCGCAGTGAACGTATATAGCCTTGGACAAAAGCCGCTATCCGACATGTCGCACCAACATCGAATTTCATTTATTCTAAACTCACTAAGGAAAACTGTCTTCATAGCATTTTCATTGCTCGTTTCATCATCAAGAACTGCAACAATATCGCCATTGTGTCCACTTCCCAGCGTACCAAGCTGAAAATAATCGTACATGTCCCTATAACGACCAGTTGAGCTCTTGGCTTTATCCGGATGTAATTCTAGCACGAAATGTTTCTCCTCGGTTATATCTGACATGGTTAGTTGAACTTGACGTATAATTTCGCAACAGATGTTGAGCATCCCATTCACACTTGAAATATCATCGCCGATTGGCTTGAGCTGGACCACGCCATCTTCCACACATGCACACCTGAATTCAAAGTGGTCGTCATCAATCTTCAGTTCGATTTGATCGTTTGTCTGGGCTACAACTCTCACATTACCACATCCAGATCTCAAACCAATCCAATTAAGGTACAGGGACGGAGATGAAGGACTGCTGCCAGTTTCTTGAATGGGTTGAGTAGCATGGTGATTATAATCTGAAAATGCATCATCTTTTCTTTCCATTACTTCTCAACCTCAGTCGGGTATTTAAGGTCTGAAAGGAAAGCATGAGTTTTAGTCAAGAGAATCGATTCTTTTTTCGGAAATAATTTTAATTTTCATATTTTTTTACATTCTTCAAAATCAAAACTGGGAGGGGGTGGCGGATGCACTTCCGGGCAAGGAGGGGGGGAAGACCTCGGGAAAAGGGCATTTGCTCGCACTAGCCGAAGTATTCATGTCTGGAAGGCCGAAGGCCCGAGATGGGCGAGTTTGGGAGGAGGTGCACCTCCTCCCAAACACTCCTAACTCCCCCATTGAATTTTTGAAAGCTCCTAGAAAGGATTTCGGGTGTATTTTAGCTTTACTTCGAGAATAAAGCATTGCAAAACTTGAGTAACGAACCTGGGAAGGACATTGTCTTCCTCCCCCACCCCCCGGTCCGAAGGCAGTGAGGGCAGGTGCCCCCGTGCTTCCAGCTTCTCTGATCAAAACTTTCAAATCCTAATAAGGCCAAAAAGGTTTAGAGTTACCGATACGACCCAGCAAAAATCCGCCTACCCAAGTCTCCTACCTCTAGTCCAAAATGATTACTATTATTTTTGCGGGAATGCACCATGTGGTTGATGTCGAGGGTCTAAAACACTGATCTCTATACAAAAGAATTTCTCGGAGGTTTTCAGTTTCGCCATCGCCGATAGCTTTTTAAAGAATATACTTTTGTGAAAAATGAAATTGTTGATAAGGTGCACATTTTTGGCGGTATATACAATTGATTATTTACAGCCTGTTTTAAATATTATAGGCAAAAAGAAAGTGCCTAGATTGGGAAGTTGATACCCAGTAACCAGTTTTCGCGCTAGGTAAACACTATGACGTTGAATGAAGTAAATACACAGAACGATACGCGCTTGTGAATGGGTTAATCGATATGGCACGAGTGCCAGCGCAGAAGGATGAAACGAGAGGCCGCACCATTCACACACGCGTGTCGTTCTGTGTTTACTACACGCCTTCACGTCTATAAAAACAATTATTAGAAGAACACTCAGTAATTCATTTGACAACTATCAACAACAAGAGGCCCCAGGAGGGCCTGACGGCGTTCACCTGACATGGTAGCCTAAATATCAACCCAGGGAATTGATTTGAACAAGTTGCATCTGCCCCTCCTAAGAAAAGCTTGTACCAAATATCCAAAGATTCTGACCAGTGGATCTTAAAAGAAAGATTTTTAAAGAATATTCCTGATATTGAACTAAGTAATAATTTGGGCTCCCTTAGGGAGCCCAAATATGAACCCAGGGACTTGGCTTGAACAAACTTGAATCTGACCCCCCCCCCCCCCCCTTCAGGATGCTGCACACCAAATATCAAAACATTCCGATTGCTGGATCTGAAGAAGAGTTTTAAAGAATATTCCTCATACTGCACTAATGTAAACATTTGGGCTCCCATAGAGAGCCCAAATATGGACCCAGGGAATTGATTTCAATAAACCTGTGAAACAATCTTCCAAAGATGTTATATGAGAAATTTGAAAGCTTTGGAGCAGTGGTTTGGGAGAAGAGTAGTCTTAAATGTTTTTCCCATTACACACTATGTTAAAAAATGCTGACTCAGCACTTTTTTCAAAGTCCCCGAAAAAGTACCATATGATAAAACCGATAGCAATTTTTTGGTCCTGAGGAAGCTTCGCACCAAATAAGAATTCTCAGTGCCGTGCATTTTTGTGCGTTTAATTTTTTCTATTTTTAGCTCCTGCGGTTCCCATGGGCGACGGGAAAAATAATTTAAGTACTTATGACCCAAATAAACCCTCATATCAAATTTGGTTCAAATCAGCCTCTCGGTTTGGAAAATAAAAATTTTGGGCGGGGCGAAAATTCTTGCCCCTCCCATAACGAAGGCAAATATAGCTCCTCGAACTTCCCTTGAACAAGTTTGAGTCTACACCTCAAAAGGAAACAGCACACCAAATATCAAGTCTCAGCTACTGCTGGTTCATGGGAAGATTGTTTAAGATTTAAGCAAACTTTTGGATGTGGCCCTACCGAGGAGCGAGGCAACTTGCTTTGAACAAAATCAAAATGCGATGTCATAACAAAATATTATCTCACATTTCAACTAAATCGGTTCAGCGGTTTTGGAGAAGACGCAAACACCATGTTCACAGACGACGGACGGTGAGTGATCACTACAGCTTCCCGCGAGCTAAAAAGAACACATTTTATCGCCAACCAAATTTGCGAGGGGAACCCGTGTTACTATTTCATACCTAGAGTTTCAGTGTGTTCTATGTGCCTACTGGCACATAGAACACATTGGAACTCAGGGGGCGATTTTCAGCTATGCCAGCAATTCAAATTATAATTGCGGTACACGATTTGTAGAAAATTCCACTGAAATTTCGCTTCTATTTAAAAATAGTCCGTCAACGATTTCCGTTCGACACATGTGTGCGGAACGGATTTTCATTTTCGCATGGTTTTGTGTTGTTGTAGGTGAGGATTTCATAGAACAGGCGTGTAATAAAACCCGTTACGCAGTGACTATAGTAACAGATTAACATCTTTCACGTAATCAAACGTCTTCGATTTGGGGGAGGTATCTCGTTGATTCATTTGACGTCATCTTGGGGTGGGGAGCAGACTGAGTGACGACGTTTTTTCTAACGTTAGTAGTAGGAGATGGGGTAAACGACCCACATTGGTGGGACCCCGGCGGTGACCCCTGAAGTGACGTCATGTCACATGACCTAATGACGTCATGTTTGGTTGTCATGGTAGTCCGCGTGAGCGGCCATCTTGTGACGTCATCCCCATAGTGATACGCGGTGTTAGTGTGCATGCGAGGCGCGTGTTGTTAGGGTGATACGTGTTTCCGTCGTCCATTTTGTATACTGGAGGCCACCATCTTGGTTTCTATGTTAGCACGTTGTTACTATGTTACACAAAGGCCAACAACATGACGGGGGTATGTTCGGAGGGTGTGTTCCTTTGTACAAGAGTAATTTCCCGATTCGCAGAATTATCCACATAAAACCGATAATCCCTCCAAATCACCAAAATCCACCCCAAACGACCGAAATTGACTTTATTTAATATGGATTTCCCCAGAATCCTTTCTAGGACCCTCCATACCGTAGATTTTACTGTGAGTCACTCGATCGAGCAATTGCTCTATAGCTCATTTGCTTGATGGAATTCGAGTCATTCGAGCAGTATGTGCGAGTCACGCGAGATAAGACGGAATCCCACTTATGGAATCCCCTTTTGTGGAATCTCATTTGAGGAATCCCTTTTTCGAAAAAAATATGGCATTCGGCACATGGGGGCCCCCCAGGGGGGGGGGGGGGGGGGTCAGGCAAAAAATTATGGATACAAGGTGGAAATTTTTACATTTTCAATTTTTGGGATCCACCACCCCCGGAATGCAATTTTGGCCAGTCAGGTCTTGGACACCCACCCCTCCCGCACATATTTTCTTCAAAGACAATTGGGGACCCACCCCCATTTAAAAAATCTGTTTAACGAAGTATTCAAATTACCTAAATCAAAAAAATAAATAAATACTTTTCCCAAACATGAAAGGTGCCGCAAACCAATTTGTCCGATATCCCAGCCCTGCTTTTGGGCATCCATGGCATCCCTAGCCACAGATGGCCCCAAAACAATATCTCTGCATATAAAGCCACAACGGAAATGCAGCATCAGACTCCCAGGTAACCACTGGAACCCGCCTCCACCAACTGAATTGCAGATATACACCCATTCATGTTCCAAGCAACACAACCCTTCCCCGAAGTACAACATGTCTATGCTGTTCATACACCAGTCGAATCCCACCACCAAGAAGCCCTGTCTAAAATATATTGCTCACACTTGGATATCTTCAACTGTCCACAAGAAATAGTTGTTTTTCATTTCATTACTTTTCGGTTAAATGTTTAGTTTGTACAGCTGGTCTGAGAGAGACCTAATACTGAAGTTCTTTGACCCATGCCAGAGTGGCTTGTCTGAGATGAATTGCCTCTTATTTATTTTTTTATGTTAGTGTCACTAGAATCATATTTACCTTGAAATTATACACGTTTTCCACAATCAAGATTTTTATTCTATCAATCTTTCCAATTATTCCATACATGGAAGCACACTAGACCAATGGCATGAGGCACCCTGAGGCTTACGGAAGAATCAAATAATAGGAGCTACAAAGCACTAATAAGAGGCAGACTGCCTTAGTAGAAATATAAAGGAGTGAAAATCATGACCAAATAGCTTGGGAATCACTTTTTTGTTTTGCAAATTTTTGCCAGACCCAGAACAGGACCCACCACCTAATGAAGTGTAAAACATGTCTAACATGGATCCCCCAACACATTATCAATGCTCTATTCTGTTCTTAGTTATGAATCTAAGCACTTGAATTCACTTTGGTTGTAATTACTTGTCTGTAAAATGATATTTGGTAAAAAATTTCATGACACCGGCAAAAACTGCACTTTAGGGCTCGGACCCACCCACCCACCTACCCGGACCTTGTATCCTGGCATTTTTTGCGACCCCCCCCCCCCCCCCCTGTTCGGCACCCCTTTTTCTGAAATGAGGCTAAGAGTCGTATGAGTAAGTCACTCGAACAAGCAATTGCTCTAAAGCACATTTGCTTGATGGGATTCGAGTCGTTCGAGCAATATGTGGAGTCACTCGATCGGGCAATTGCTCTAAAGCTCATTTGCTCGATGGGCTTCGAGTCGTTTGAGCAATGACTTTTCAGTAACTACTCGATAGCTTATTGGTTTTGGGAATGATATAGGCTTTGGGAATGATATAGGCTTTTGTTATACAGAGGGGAGATAACTCTGCATACAGATTATGGGAAATCAAGCAATCTGATTGACTGAGGAATTCCAGAGTGAAGTCTCAACCTCTCATCAAAGTATATATACATATCATGTAACAAAGGAGGTTTAATATGCAATACAATTTTCAAAACACTGCCAATTATACTGAATACTAGTAACTGGCTCATTCAAGATTGAACTAGCCCTTTCCAGTCCAAGTCGCGTGTGTAGCTGACACTCAGATAGCAACAATAGCACTCCATGAACAGTCACTGCATAGTGTTAATGATTACCGATGGAGATATAGCTTGTAGACAAAATGCCGCTGCACGAGTAAACACGGGCTTTCATATTGTAACTAACAGCATTATAATTCGGGAAAAATAATTATGGTATCTTCTTATTTGAAAATATAAATTCTTAAATATTAAGAAAATAATTTGCCACGTCAAAAAAGCCTGAACCGTAACCCCATACCCCCCACCCCCACCCCCACCCCCCCCCCCCCCCCCCCCCACACACACACACACACTACAGGGAGACCAATTATTGCCTCATGCATGCAACAGTCCAACCTCACTTTTTCTGCTACCCATTGAACAGAAACAACCCACATGCATACGCGATACGTTATATTTCATACAGATCATTGAGGAGGAACCCATCCCTCCCAATACCCTATTCATCTCCGCAGACATTGCCAATATGTATACCAATATACCCCATGATGAGGCTCTCAAAACAGTCTATGGTGCCCTAGAATTCCATAAAAGCATTGTGTGCCCCATACACCGACCGTCAACATGACCCTCCTCCACATTGTTTTGAAAAATAACTGCTTTAACTTCAACGACCAAGCATATCTCCAAACGCTTGGGGCCTGTCATGCGTTTGAAGTGTAGCCCGGAGATCTCGGACATAACCGCCTACCTCATATCCACAAATGGTGGCGTTACCGTGACGATACATTCATAATATGGTCTGGTCCCGAAACCGACCTCCATACCTTTATCGAGCGAGCCAATCAATCCCACTCCACCTTCCGATTTGTGTATGAAGTGTCCCCTCTCCATGTTACCTTCCTGGACACTGACATTTACAAAGGACCCACCCCTCCCTCCGTCTTCTCCATGTCCCACAAAGGGACCGTCTCCCAACACTTCCAGTAGCTCCCTTGATCCCTGATTTACCGGCAATCTGATGCCTCCTAGTCCCAATACGCCCCCTACGCCGGAGATTTCTGCCTAGCTTGGGGTTTATCTGTACCTCATTTTATAATATCCCAGTAGTCTCCTGCTCCCCAGGAGCCTGTATCACAGTTACACACCCAAATTGAAACCCATAACCCTCAGCTCAAGGTCTCGTTACAGTTATTCAGGTGAAAATGTCGGCTTTTCAAGAAATGTTCAGCTTCTGATTGACACAGCCGAGGATATTACGCATTTAAATTACCTCCCCTATTCACAGTACTCACAATGTATATAGTTTCTGGAAGGTCTGAATATGGCCCTTTCGGGAGACAACTGTACACACCAAAAATCTTACAATATCACTCAAATACACTCAGCCGAATGACACAGTTGATGGTTAAAAAAATGGCTCAAAATGGTCAAAATTTTCTCATTTTGGGGATAAATCTCCAATTTTCGTACATCGATAGTGATAAAACTGTGTTATAGGAATTCCTCATTCCTCCACTGAGGATTTTCCAGCATAACATGATCATTCTGACAAATAAAAAACATATGGGTTTCTTATTCATTTTTTCAGAAGGCTTTCTCAAAGCGAATTTACACAAAAATTGTCCCATTTGTAAACTGCAAATTGTCAGGTCCCAAACAGGTCTGGGTTAGTCATTTAACACTTCCATGTGACCTTGACCCCCAATTGAAATGCACTTGACAATACACAGTTTGAATCAAGACCATCAACAGATTATTTTGATCATATCACCATTAATGAGAATTATTTACTAAGTCCACACCACCATAAACTAAAACTATAGCCCAAAATAGCCATTTGGCTGAGGATCGCCAGTAACCTCGGAAATGACCTTTTAATAGGAAACGAGACCTCAAGAGACGAATAGAATCTCTCCTCCTGTGAGTCACAAACGTCGCAGGATGGGGAGGACTTAAATTGTTTGAACACAAAACCCAATTAATAATGAATAGATTGACCTGTCGCCCAACAAGTCTCAGCGATCCAAACACCTGCAAGGAGGTACCCAAAAGTGCCAAATCCAATGGTGGAGGTTCCAGTCCCGCGCATATCAAGGACAACTTGAACCCGATCCCCAGTATTTCCGAACAAGATTAGGCCCCATCAACGCCAGTTACTTCCACCCATAACCAGTTACAACATGGCGCCCCAATTAACAATACGAACCTCCGTGATCTCACACTCTCACCCGGTCACATGGGACTACTTCCTAGTACTTGTGACCCCCACCCTCAACGTCAACTAATGAAACGGCAGTAATACAGGACATCCTGTCCCATAAGATTGACTGGTCCCCTGTGCTATCACCGGCTGAAACCGACTCTAATCTGGAAAATCCTAATTTCGCCATCAATGAGAGCATAATTCGACCCAGGATCACGCCCCACATACCACTCCCTCTTAACTCACAAGTTGACACAGACCCCCAATTTATGATAGTAACATCTTTCCCACCCAAACCCGAATAGCCCATCACACCATTGATTGTCCTCCGACAATACCCATCAGTCAATACACTTTCCATACTCCTCCAGTGGAACTCCCAACAAAACCCCTCAAAACGACGCCACTGTGAACCACTCCACAATGATAGTCGAAACCCAAACCCGTGAACATACCGCCCGGTTTGATCTATCGCTGCCACAGCGCCCCCAAAATGTTTGGCCCAACAGCGAATACGCAAAACCACATCCACCCATCCTTTTTGCTACTCCCTTATTATCTCGAGATCTTGAGATAAAAATAATTACTGACCATGGCCTAAATCCGCCACCGTAGTAGCTACGGATCTTGAGATATTATCTCGAGATCTTAAGTTAAAACAATATTGACCATGGCCTAAATCAGCCATAGAACTTTATGGACTTAATACGTTCCGCCGTATTAACCTTTAGCTAACATGAAAAGCAGACGACATTTGCAAAAACAATTCTTGAATAACTAATTTTTTTTCATTTTTTTGTCTCAAAAACATAGGTTATGAACCCTCATTGGAACGAGCTCGTTCCAACGAGGTGTCATAACCTATGTTTTTGAGACAAAAAATGAAATAATAACGAAAATTAATTGGCGATTTTTGAGATTAGCGCTGGCGGGTTTGGCCGTTACGTTGGGTAAAGGGTTAAGTCAGAAATGGAACGTCGAATTACTACTACACATAACCGCGTGCACACATAAACACATTTATCTTACAATTAACATGTATTTGTCTGTATTAACTCCGCAACTGCCGTGTATACGACCCCCTCATACAGATGTTTGTATCAGGGGGTCGGATACAAGCACGTTCCTTTCGCGTGAGTTCCATTTTTTTCATTTTGTTCATCCTTACGAATAAATTGTTCGTTATGTATTCGTCTTCATTCTTGACTTATCCCCAATATATTGTAGGATAAAATGATTTCGAATCGTCGTGATCTGCCCTTAGAACCCGGAGCTCGACTGGGATACATATTTTGTACATTCACATAATGGTAATAATCTCTATAGAACAATATATAGTAGGTAATAATTGCGGATTCACTATCACTTTGTACATGTACGTATACACGATGCGTTTACCAACGTGTGATTCGGTGTTAAATCGCACGCTTGTTCACAAAAATGTTCAGTGATCTTGAATCTCCCATGTTTTTTTGTGACTCCTAGATCGCACTTTTAACGTTCAAATACTCGTGGTGAACGTTGAATGTCACGCGTTTTTAAAAAAAAGGTGAAATTGTACATTTTTACTTTTTTTTTTTACTTTAAAAATTTTTGTCAACGTTCCCATCGCAGATCAGACCATCGATCCATCGTTCGTGAACGCGAGCAAAATTCTGGGCTAGCATAAAAAAAACGGTTTGCGGATTCTGCATTAGTGATCCAGAATCCGCTATTGTTTTGAGGCGGTGGGTTTTTCCCATTTATGACGTCATTAGGGGAATTCCCACTATGGTTCCGCTCCACAGTTTTCCAGGCATTTCCAAATATGACATGCATACACTCTCTTCAAATGCAAATATTCTGTAGCTTAGTTATCTAACTCATAACATGTATTACATTTCCCAAATCCACAAAAAACATATAACACTATCTGACTAAGTAGAAATAAACAATCTGAATGTGGGTGGAATAATTTATTGTCAAAGGCCAGACTTCAACCTAAAAAATTGCATGAAACCAGTCATTTTCAGCCACCTAGCAGCCTCAAAAGCAGAATTTTCCCACCAACCTCACCTACCTACCCCTGGAACAAAGCATCCCCTGTTTCTAAAATGCCAAACAAAAATTATATGTTTCCGTCTCCTTTTTCAGTTACCTGTCTGGTAACAAACCCGTGTAAAAATTACATTTTAAAAAATAGCCAATTTTTCGAAGCCACTGTTTCCCATAATTCATCTGGTAATTTTCCCCTATGTATCAGACTCCAACTTTGGGACCAAAACTTCAAATTCTCTTGTCCAACAAAAAAACCTAATGTAATCATATATCTGATACTAAAAATATATCTCTATTTTACATGGCCTTAGTTTCAACATATGCCCTATGTTTAGAATTTCACCCCTGTGCAATAGTGCGAAACTGTGGAGCGGAACCTTAAAGAGAAAACAAGAGTGATCTACCCTTGGATTTCACTCAAACAAAAGAATCTGGAGTCTATCCTGAGTTGAATGAACAAAAACCACAAGTCTCTATTTTCAACCAGTAAAAAGATACAGCATGGCCTTTCTGATTGCCGAATGGCTTTTGCAGCCTGTTTTTGTCTGATTTTCACAACCACACCAGACCACACCAGACCACTCAGCCCACACATTTCTCTGAGCCACTTCAGAGAGCATTTTTGTTATTACCACCAGCCACATTGACTAACCAGGTCCTGCCAATAGCACTGTTAAATACAATCAAAATGTAAACAATAAGCAGTGATAACCATAGCTTGGGGGGGGGGGGGGGGGGTGTTGCTCTCTAGATATGAAAGCGTAAACAGCTTGACGGACAGATGACACAATGACCAAAATGAAAAAGTAGACACCATGACTGCAAATCTCTGGTCAACAATAAAAACCAGGCTGTCCATAACTGCATATATTTGCCATGAATACAAGGCTTGGTGTTTAGGAAAGGCAGTGATCTACCTTAATGTTTTCGAAATCTTGACAAAAATTCAAAACAAGTGCGAAATTAGGCTACATCAATAAATTTCTGCAAATTGCCACTTATTTCCATCCAGTTGTGCTGAGATATCACTTGATGAATGTTAACTACTACTAACAATTGCACACAAACCAGAAATAATGAAAAGTTTTTTGAAAAATGGTGTATTTATAACTCAAACACAAATAAGGAACTTCCTGATTCAAGAATTGACACCGACGGCAGAATGCTCTTTAAGGTTCCGCTCCACAGTTTTCCAGGCATTTCCAAATATGACATGCCATACACTCTCTTCAAATGCAAATATTCTGTTGTTTAGTTATCTAACTCATAACATGTATTACATTTCCCAAATCCACAAAAAACAAAAAACACTATCTGACTAAGTAGAAATAAACAATCTGAATGTGGGTGGAATAATTTATTGTCAAAGGCCAGACTTCAACCTGAAAAATTGCATGAAACCAGTCATTTTCAGCCACCTAGCAGCCTCAAAAGCAGAATTTTCCCACCAACCTCACCTACCCACTCCTGGAACAAAGCATCCCCTGTTTCTAAAATGCAAAAAAAAAATTATATGTTTCCGTCTCCTTTTTCAGTTACCTGTCTGGTAACAAACCCGTGTAAAAATTACATTTTAAAAAAATAGCCAATTTTTCGAAGCCACTGTTTCCCATAATTCATCTGGTAATTTTCCCCTATGTATCAGACTCCAACTTTGGGACCAAAACTTCAAATTCTCTTGTCCAACAAAAAACCTAATGTAATCATATATCTGATACTAAAAATATATCTCTATTTTACATGGCCTTAGTTTCAACATATGCCCTATGTTTAGAATTTCACCCTGTGCAATAGTGCGAAACTGTGGAGTGGAACCTATGGGAATTCCCAAACTCATGAAGGGGTCGATGAATACATTACAAAAATGACGTTTTTCATTTTATGTGGGGGTGGGGGTCACGCCCATCATAAAAATCGAAGTTTCGAGAAGGTGGTCACGTGACCTATCAAATTGAAGGTCTCGACGAGTGGATTAAGAAGATCGTAATTTTAACCCTCGTCGTGGGGTGGGGTCACGACCAGAGCCGAAAAACGACTTCCTTTTTACAAAGCCAGGCATGTGAGGTATTGATATGAAGGGCTCGATGAATACATTACGAAAATGACGTTTTTTCATTTTATGTGGGGGTGGGGGTCACGCCCATCATAAAAATCGAAGTTTCGAGAAGGTGGTCACGTGACCTATCAAATTGAAGGTCTCGACGAGTGGATTAAGAAAATCGTAATTTTAACCCTCGTCGTGGGGTGGGGTCACGACCAGAGCCGAAAAACGACTTCCTTTTTACAAAGCCAGGCATGTGAGGTATTGATATGAAGGGCACGATGAATACATTACGAAAATGACGTTTTTCATTTTATGTGGGGGTGGGGGTCACGCCCATCATAAAAATCGAACTTTCGAGAAGGTGGTCTCGTGACCTATCAAATTGAAGGTCTCGACGAGTGGATTAAGAAGATCGTAATTTTAACCCTCGTCGTGGGGTGGGGTGGGGTCACGACCAGAGCCGAAAAACTACTTCCTTTTTACAAAGCCAGACATGTGAGGTATTGATATGAAGGGCTCGATGAATACATTACGAAAATGACGTTTTTTTCATTTTATGTGGGGTGGGGTCACGACCGGAGACGAAAAACGTCTTCCTTTTTACAAATCCAAGCATGTGAGGTACTGATATGAAGGGCTTGATGAACACATTACAAAAATGACATTTTCCACCATCGCCGTTGGGATGGGGTTAACACCGATCAGAAAATCAAAAGTTTCGAGAAGATAGTCGTGTGACCTATCAAATTAAAGCTATGGACCAGGATATTATGAAAATCATAATCTTTCCCTTCTTATAACGTTGGAGTTGGGACCATCTTCAAATCGAAAGTATTAAGAAAAGGTAG
The DNA here is from genome assembly GCA_031216915.1 of Pictodentalium vernedei. Classification (NCBI taxonomy): domain Eukaryota; kingdom Metazoa; phylum Mollusca; class Scaphopoda; order Dentaliida; family Dentaliidae; genus Pictodentalium; species Pictodentalium vernedei. The sequence goes on along the minus strand of CM062291.1, from coordinate 172,983,683 downwards.
TTATGAAACATATTAAATTGAAAACACAACAAGTTGAATCTAATGCATCATTCATTTTTGATATCTGTGTTAAAAACGTGAAGTTTGTTTGTTTGTTTGTTTGTGGTTAACGTCACATATTTATGCACCATGGCTAATCGTGACACAACATGGAAATGAAGTCAAGTTTAGTCAATCGTTGATCAACATGTTGCCCATTTTAGAGGACTTTCACCCCAAGCATTGGTGACTGGGTCCTATTTTACTAGTAAAGCAGAACTGGTTTACCACAGTAAACAAGTGCTGCTTACTTCCCGGGGTTCCCACGGGGAAAAAAAAACGTTAAGTATGTTGTCAATATATGACTGTTATGCAAATTAGAGATGCACTCGCTTATTAACAAGTCACGCCTTAAGATGTTTCCTTCAATAACTCTGTTTACTGAACCATAGATTTGTCAATACAAAAATTATAAGTTGATCTTCTAACGTTTCTACATATTGAGGATAGCCTATTTCACCATTTCCGAAAAAAGTGTCAATCCAAACTATTTTTTTTAGGAAACAATGCCCACGTCGAGAAGACATTACAAACTGAATCAGTATAATCTTGACTAAATTCAAATAAAAAAACATTTGTCACGTGTTATAGGAATGATTTGTAAACAGTCTAAACGCACGTGTGAAAAAGTTGTTTTGTTTTGTTTTTTACAACAGGAGTTAAAATATTTTAAGATAGGTGGCGTTATATAAATACAGCAACAACAAAAAAAAAACAGTGTTTACAATGTGTCAGCGTGTGACTGAATGAAAATGAGAAAAAGCTCTTTTTCTAACCACTTGATAGCGAAGCATTACATCAGTTGTCGCGATATTTGATGTCATCCAACAGCAGCCAAGACATATATTGCAAACACAAAAAATAAACATCCTTCAATGGACAAACATAAAAACCTTGAGTCTCCTCAATTTTTCCTAATATGGGTGGACAACGAAAGACAGTTACGGCGCACACAACTTAAGCTTACTCATCACTTTATAAGTGGGTGGGATATGTTGACGGCAGACTGATGTGGTATCTGCTGTCGGGTTGTACGTTCGATAGCGGCTCGGTTGAACGTACATGTACTCGACGGCTGGCATCGCACCATGTTGCCGTTTGGAACACCACAAAATATATCTTTTTCTTTATATATATATATATATATATGTATATATATATATATATATATATATATGTGTGTGTGTATATATATATATATATATATATATATATATATATATATATTTCTTTGTAATTTATAAATAGGAAGCCTTCTGCACTCGGTGAAACGGTTATCTGTGTTTGTTTTTTCACTCACATGATGAGCTGGTTGGGAGAAATCCAGGACCGTATCCGTCTTTTTTGTTACAGGACTTGGTAGTATAGTATTGAAAACTGGACTTGAATACTAGCGCAAGATCTTCGCTTAACCCGACCATTCACTTCGAGCTTTCTTTTTTCAGGTGAACATTACCATGTTTAAACACATGTTGCATTTACTATATTTTTTTGTTCATTTTATCTTCTTTTCCTGCTCCAGTGATGATGCCAACCCGTGTGCCCCATGCACTAAACCTGTGGAAAAACGAATGTTTGCCACTCCCACTGATACAAAAAATCCTTCACAAACTAAAGTGAGAATTAAATATGGCGATTGACGCAATGCAACACAGACACTCAGTGGGAATTTTCTATAATATTCTTAACAGAAACTCAGGTCAGTCAGGTGTGTGCTTTCGGCCGTATACAGGTACAGTCCATCTCAGATGTTTATCATTCAGAATACCTCATTGCTCCTCTATAATTACTACTGTTATTATGATAATACTCTTACTCTGTGGTGATATTCACCTGAATCCCGGCCCAGTTCGACCAGCATCAGGCAGTGAAAATTCAAACACAATCTCTATCTTAAACTACAATATCCGTAGCATCCGCCACAAACTGTCAAAAATAGCAGAAGACGTGGACGACTTTGATATTATCTGTTTTACGGAAACACATTTGGATGACAATGTGAATATAAATGATATATTAATTCCAAACTATTCTGTACCTATTGTACACAATCGTAATCAGTTTGGCGGTGGTGTAGCGGTATATTTTGCGGATCACATCATCTTTAAACAAATAACACACTTGTCATTTGATGACGATATTCTTTGGTTCGAAATTGGTAACAAAGAAAAATTCATTCTCTGCGTTACATACAGATCTGAACGAGAATCGAGCGTAAACTACTGGACAGAACTAGAAGATAGAATTGAAAAGGCTTTAGAAATAAATCCAGCAGTGGTATTAACTGGTGACATAAATTCCAACCTTTTTGATGAGCATAGTAGATTGAATCAATTATTAACCAAATTCAACCTAACAAATGTCGTATCTGAGCCTACACGAATTGGTAGAACGTCTCGAACACTGCTAGACCCATTCATTATTAGCGATGTTGTTACGGTTGCCCAGTCTGGCACACTTGAATTGGGTTTTTCCGACCATCTTGCGGTATTCGCGCATGTAGTTTGTTCTCACCCAACTCAACCCCTCACCTGTCGGAAGTCTGGAATTACAAAAAAGCAGATTTTGAACAAATGAACAATCTAATTGATGAAACCGACTGGGAGAACTTAATCTGCAAGGAAGAAGACATGGATGTTGCTGTTTCGGCGTTTATGTCTTCTTTCTTGAAGATTGCGGAAAAATGCATTCTACACCATATAGTTACAATAAGAAAATCCGACAAGCCATGGTTTGACAGCACAATCAGACGTGCTCTCCGCCTACGCGATCGATTACGTAAGTCGGCTCTAAAAACAAACAATCCTAACACATGGGCAAAATATAAAGTAGCTAGGAATAAAGTTAATAACATGAAGAAATTTGCTAAAGAACAATACTTCGAAAAAATTGATGATCTGATATCTGAAAATCATGATCAACGTCAATTCTGGCATGTTATTAAAATGTTTCAGAACAATTTTGCGTCTGAACCAGGTATACCAGCCCTTAGAAAGACCGTGGGTGCCTATTCTGATATCTTAGAAACCGATATTGGGAAAGCTGAACTCCTGAATGAAACATTTATCAAGACTAGCTTGTTGGACTCTAAGGGCAAACAATTCCCACCCTTCAAACACAGATCAATTAAATCAATAGCTGACGTCACTTTTACGCAGGAAGACATTGTCAAAATAATCAAAACTCTCAAAACCAGCAAAAGTAGTGGCCATGACGGCATCGGACATAGAATGCTGAAGGAAACGAAATCTAGCGTTAGCAGACCCCTATTTCTGTTATTTAGAAAATCATTGGACTTGGCTGTTTTTCCATCAGAGTGGAAACACGCTGATGTAATTCCACTGTATAAAAAGGGAGACCGCCAAGACCCTCATAATTATCGACCTATCTCTTTACTATGTTGCATAGGAAAAATCATGGAGCGAATGGTGTTCAAAGACGTTTACAATCATTTTAATGAGAACAATCTATTTTACCATTTACAATCTGGCTTTCTTCCAAATAACAGTACTGTATTCCAGCTGTTGGAAGTCTACCACCGCCTTTGCGAAGCTGTAGACAGAAGTATGCATACGTGCGGCGTCTTCTGCGATATATCGAAGGCGTTTGACAGAGTGTGGCATCAAGGGCTTATTTTTAAACTAAGGGTATATGGAGTTTCGGGAAGTTTACTTAAATGGTTTCATAGCTACATATCATCTAGAAAACAAAGAGTTAAAATTAACAGCTCTTATTCCAATTATGAAGAAGTCACAGCAGGAGTACCACAGGGATCAGTTCTTGGGCCTTTCCTCTTCTTAGTATACATAAATGACATTGTTGACGAAATAGACTCAATCACTCGCCTTTTTGCGGATGACACGTGCTTGACTGAATCATCCAGTAATCCTAGTAATATTGAGTTGAAAATGAACTCTGAGTTAAAAAAGATAAATGATTGGGCCGAAACTTGGTTAGTCTCATTCAACGCGAAAAAGACTAAAGCTGTCCTGTTCACTCTAAGCAAGACAATTTCGTCACTAGAAATTACATTTAATAATGAAGAAATTGAATTCTGTAAACACCACAGCCATTTAGGCCTAACATTGCAAGCAAACCTGTCGTGGTCAGAACATATTGACAGTATTTGTAAAAAAGCTTACGCGAGGCTATCCCAGTTAAGAAAATTGAAATATGTTTTTAATAGGAAAATCCTTGAAAAACTGTATCTTGCTTTTATCTTACCAATTTTAGAATATGGAAATTCAGTATGGAGCTGCGCTCCCGAGTACCAACTCAAACGAGTGGACGATGTTCACTGTGACGCTGCCCGAATAATCACAGGACTTACAAGGTCTGTTTCAAAAGAACGACTTCTGCTGGAAGTAGGTTGGAACAGTTTGGAAAGTAGGCGTCATGTTCAGAAAATGTGTACTTTTTATAAAATTGTTAATCGAACAGCCCCGAATTTTCTACATCACCTACTACCACAACGTGTCTCCGACAGATCTCATTATAGTCTACGCGATGCATCAAATTTTGCCCCTTATCATTGTCGAACGGAACTATTCAAGCGATCTTTTTTCCCTTCCTGTACAGAAATTTGGAATAATCTGCCCGATGCCATTCGCAATAGCACTTCACTAATCGAATTCAAAAGATTGATCTCACCAGCCAATTTCAAACCACCTTCTCATTTTGCGACAGGAACTCGTAAATATAACATCATCCACGCGAGGCTACGGACTGGTTGTAGTGACCTTAATGGTGATAAATATAATAATTACATTGATACTTCCCCAATCTGTTCTTGTGGCAGAGGCGTTGAGGATGCAGAACATTACTTTCTGCACTGCACCAACTATGACGACATTCGTCAAACCCTATTTGACGAATTGAGACGAGTAACAAGTGACAGGGCTACAATAGATTTGTTACTTTATGGGAGCCCATCATTGTCATTCAACAGTAATGCATGTATTTTCCTGTCTGTTCAAAAATTTACTCGGGACTCACTCCGGTTTAACCCAGACCACGGCGCATAATGCAACCATGTAGGATATGACAGTAATAACGTTCAATGCGGGTCAGGTGGCACAACATACATGACGTACCAACTGGTTTTATACATGTAGTTGATACTGTTTCTTGCGGCACTGCATCAGCCAGAGACACCGGAAGCAGGGTGTGTGAAGGGAGGGCATCATCACTATATGTATATAGTGTAGTATGGAGCAGGTTTTTTCTTTCTTTCTGTTTTCCTTATGTTTTTCCTTTTTATTGGTAACTTTTTCACTATCTAATTAAGTCTTTCTTTTTATCTATCCTAATTTGTTTTTCATAATTTTGTTCTGCCATTGTATTTCTGTTATTCTATGTACAGGAGCGGAGAGTTTTCTAAGTGACTAGCACTTGTTCTCTAATCCTGATTTGCATTTATTAATGGCAAATAAAAATATGTTTAATCTAGCCAAGACATTACGCTTTTTACGTCGACATACCACTTGTCCAAAACAAAAACAATTCTCTTTTAAACCTAAACGGGTGAAATACATCTCGGTAACGACTCCCTTTTTTTTCTTGATCAGACACAGTTGTTGGTGGAAAATTGACTGGAGGGTCGTTCAAAACAATTGATCAAATATATCGAACGAAAACGACTCATTTTCTAACTACGATTTTCGCCGTATTCTAACGTCACCGCACTAATCATACAATACGATATTGGAACTGCACTACCTCTTGAATATTACAAATTTACGATTTGTATTGTCTTCAACACAAATCGTAAATTCCTTCCCGCATCACCATACTTATACTATACCGCATCGAGTTTGACATCGTCATCACCCCCCTTCCCCGTGGAAACCCCGGAAAGTGAAGCAGTGCTTGTTTACTGTGGTAAACAAGCTCTGTTTCACTGGTAAAATAGGACCCAGTCACTAATGCTTGGGGTGCGAGTCCTCTAAAATAGACAACATGGAGTATAAACGATTGACTGACCTTGACTTTATCTCCATGTTGTGGTTATGATTAGCCATTGTGCAGAAGTATGTGACCTTAAACAACAATAAATATAAATATAACATCATCCCCTTGCTAGATAAACTTGAACTCGTCATCCGAATGGTGTTGTGAAATGAGCCTATAGGGGTTAATTAAGCTCGCAAGCTCGGTAAGAGCTCGAGCTCTTGAGTTTTTATTTTGAGGATTCAGTGGACTCATGTTTATTCAATGAGCCTGATATCGTTTGGTAAGGAAACACAAAATTCCAGAGCTGGTGAGACCTCACAGAACTGCCAGTTATCACAACGTTTATAGTTCGATCGTACGATCTCTGATCGATAAATTTTCCCTAACATTCCGTAACAATGGTCGATAATAGAAATTAGTATAGAAAATCGTGTGAATTGTTCTCTGAAAATTGCATTGCTTGTATAGTATTTCTGATTTTTTACAGATTGCGTTCAGGGTTTAGTTTTAAAAAAAAAAAACCTTGTCAAATGGTTAGGTTCAAGGGAAGTAACTCTGTTAGGTTCAAAAGGAAGTAACTCTGTCATCCGTAGGTAGAGGTTTATTATGAGGTCATCAGAGGTTATAATACAGGTTTGGTTCATGGAAGTAACTCCGTTCATTCGTAGGTAGAGGTTTATTATGAGATCATCAAGGGTCGTGATACAGGTTAGGTTCAAGGGAAGTAACTCGGTAACAACCCATCTCAAAGTAGAGGTTTATTATGGGTATATCAGAGGTGATGATACAGGTTAGGTTCAAGGGAAGTAACTTCGTAACAACTCATCCGTCAAACGGTTATGTTCGAGGGAAGTAACTCCGTAACACCTCATCCATAGGTAGAGGTTTATTATGAGGTCCTCAGGAGTCATGATATAGGTTAGGTTCATCAAATGATTAGGTTCAAGGGAAGTAACTATGTAACAACTCATTCATCCAAACAAAATTAAAATTCGATGCACCACACTAAGAAGTGCTTGAAAAAAAAACATTTTTAGGTTAGGTTCGAGGGAAGTAACTCTAACAACTCATCCGTTCAAACAAAAAATTAAAAATTAAAATTCGATTCAACATATTAAGAAGTGCTTGAGAAAACCTCCAGGTTTTAGGTTATGTTCAAGGAAGTAACTCTTTTTAACAACTCATACGTAGTAACTTCGTAACAACTCATCCGTCAAACGGTTATGTTCGAGGGAAGTAACTCTGTAACACCTCATCCATAGGTAGAGGTTTATTATGAGGTCCTCAGGAGTCATGATACAGGTTAGGTTCATCAAATGATTAGGTTCAAGGGAAGTAACTATGTAACAACTCATTTATCCAAACAAAATTAAAATTCGATGCACCATACTAAGAAGTGCTTGAAAAAAAAAATTTTAGGTTAGGTTCGAGGGAAGTAACTCTAACAACTCATCCGTTCAAACAAAAAATTAAAATTCGATTCAACATATTAAGAAGTGCTTGAGAAAACCTCCAGGTTTTAGGTTATGTTCAAGGAAGTAACTCTTTTTAACAACTCATACGTTCAAATGGTTAGGTTCGAGGGAAGTAACTCTGTATAACAACTCATCCGAGGTTTATTATGAGGTCATCAGGGGTTATGATACGGGTTAAGTTCAAGGGAGGTAACTCTGTCATCCATAGGTTCAAGGAAGTAACACAATAACACCAAGGTATATTATTAGGTCATCAGGAGTCATGATACAGGTGAGGTTTAAGGGAAGTAACGCTATCATGCCTAGATTCGGGGAAGTAACAATCAAATCACCCGTCAAATGATTAGGTTCGAGGGAAGTAACTCTGTAACAACTCATCCGTAGGTTCGAGAGAAGTAACTCTGTAACACCATAGGTAGAGGTTTATTATGCGGTCATCAGAGGTCATGATATGGGTTAAGTTCAAGGGAAGTAACTCTTGTCATCCGTCAAAATAATTCGGTTCAAGTGAAGTAACTTTGTAACGCCGTAGGTAAGGGGTGTTGGACCAGAAATGAAGCGAGGTTTGAATGTTTGTTTTTAAGTTAAACGTGAAAATTATGACTCAGGACGAAACGCCTCGTGGGTGAAAACGTCTCAGGACGAAAAGTCTCTGGGACAAATCAAATGTCGAAGCGTCAACTTTCACAGATTTATTTTACCAATAACAAAAAAAAAATCCTTTCACAACCTGCCTAATAAAATCGTGAATCACAATTTTTTCCCTCATTATATTCAAAATTATCACAACCCATTTGAACGGATAGTTCATCCATAAATCATATTTTTTGCGAAATCTGAAAATGAAATACAAAACGAATTTTTGCGTGTTTTTTTATTAACCACATAAAAAATTGTTTAATTTCATTAAAAAAAAAAAATTTTTTTTTTTTAATTCCTTAAAAAAAAAATTTACTCTTTTAACAAATTATTTAAAAAACAAAATTCGAAAAAAAAATAGGACACAAATTCCCAATGACAGTCATTTACAATACAAATGTTACTAAAATAAATGTCAGGAGACTGTGTTCCATTCAACAGTGAACCTGACTTTGCAGACTTTCTGAAGATGGATGCGAATCAAACGTGGTGCGAATCGACCACTCCCCCTTTGTGACTGTTTGTTGTCAGACTGAAAGACACCTTCCTTCTTGCTCTCATTATGACCTACCTTTTACAAAATAAAACACTTTCTGCCGTGAATATTGCTGAAACCCAGCCGCTTTATTGAAGTATGATTGTAGAAAAAGCTTGAAGTGTTAATTTTTAAAAAAAAGAATTCGTCAACTCATCGATATCGATTTACCGAAATGAGCACAATATCTCACGTTTTTTTAAAGATTTTTTGATGACATAAAAAGGTTGCATGCGCAGCAAAAATAACCATGCGCGCGAGCCTGAAAAACAGACGTTCTTTTTTATGGTCTAATTTAATTAATAATACATCAATATTTTTTTTTAAAAATCAGGGTTTTTTTTAACTGATAGTAGTGTTGTCGTTATGAGAGATAGGTTAGGGTTTTATTACGAGTACATCAAGGTGGACAGCTCTATTCCATTCCCTCACTCGAGTCCCTTTGCGTGAAGACTTCTTTTTTTTTAATTCAATTCAAGAGGTGTTAACCTCATCGAGATTTGGAAACGGTTTATAACTTCACGAAATATACATTTCTCTTGCTGTTTACTTAATTTTTACATACAAATAATGACTAAGAGTTTGTTGAACCTAGAAACGTCTTTTAGATTTTCTCCTTGATAAAACGCGAAACACGATATCAAACGCAGTTTATCTTTCTTGCTTCTCACGTTTTCGAGTTGTAAGAATCGTTTGCTTTTGACCAATCTGTCTTGAAAATCGAATATGTGTTTGGTAAACGGATCGAACGATTTTTTCATCTTTTTTTTTTTTTACCCACCAGAGGAACTTCGAATTCTCCTCTTTCGCTCACGAAAACCCATTGATCATTTCCAGGTCCGATCCAGGCGAGCAATATACTGTAACACATCGCGCTATCGTAAGGACAATGTTGCTTTTTGTAAAGATTTTATAACCTACATTAGGTAGGGGTAGGAGCCCCCTAGAATTTCAAATTCTCGACATTATCCCTATCTTTTTACACAGTAGAGTAATAAGACCTAATCTCTGAGACTCTGACAGATTTTACCAGAGATAAAACGCTCAAGTTGAGATACTGCCACTTCATGTTCTAATGATACTGAAACGGTGGGTTTCAGCAATATTCACGGCAGAAAGTGTTTTATTTTGTAAAAGGTAAGTCATAATGAGAGCAACGAAGAAGGAAGGTGTCTTTCAGTCTGACAACAAACAGTCACAAAGGGGGAGTGGTCGATTCGCACCACGTTTGATTCGCATCCATCTTCAGAAAGTCTGCAAAGTCAGGTTCACTGTTGAATGGAACACAGTCTCCTGACATTTATTTTAATAACATTTGTATTGTAAATGACTGTCATTGGGAATTTGTGTCCTATTTTTTTTTTTTTTTCGAATTTTGTTTTTTAAATAATTTGTTAAAAAAGTATATTTTTTTTTTAAGGAATTAAAAAAAAAAATTTTTTTTTTTTAATGCAATTAAACAATTTTTTATGTGGTTAATAAAAAAACACGCAAAAATTCGTTTTGTATTTCATTTTCAGATTTCCAAAAAAATATGATTTATGGATGAACTATCCGTTCAAATGGGTTGTGATAATTTTGAATATAATGAGGGAAAAAATTGTGATTAACGATTTTATTAGGCAGGTTGTGAAAGGATTTTTTTTTTTTTGTTATTGGTAAAATAAATCTGTGAAAGTTGACGCTTCGACATTTGATTTGTCCCAGAGACTTTTCGTCCTGAGACGTTTTCACCCACGAGGCGTTTCGTCCTGAGTCATAATTTTCACGTTTAACTTAAAAACAAACATTCAAACCTCGCTTCATTTCTGGTCCAACACCCCTTACCTACGGCGTTACAAAGTTACTTCACTTGAACCGAATTATTTTGACGGATGACAAGAGTTACTTCCCTTGAACTTAACCCATATCATGACCTCTGATGACCGCATAATAAACCTCTACCTATGGTGTTACAGAGCTACTTCTCTCGAACCTACGGATGAGTTGTTACAGAGTTACTTCCCTCGAACCTAATCATTTGACGGGTGAGTTGATTGTTACTTCCCCGAATCTAGGCATGATAGCGTTACTTCCCTTAAACCTCACCTGTATCATGACTCCTGATGACCTAATAATATACCTTGGTGTTATTATGTTACTTCCTTGAACCTATGGATGACAGAGTTACCTCCCTTGAACTTAACTCGTATCATAACCCCTGATGACCTCATAATAAACCTCGGATGAGTTGTTATACAGAGTTACTTCCCTCGAACCTAACCATTTGAACGTATGAGTTGTTAAAAAGAGTTACTTCCTTGAACATAACCTAAAACCTGGAGGTTTTCTCAAGCACTTCTTAATATGGTGAATCGAATTTTAATTTTTTGTTTGAACGGATGAGTTGTTAGAGTTACTTCCCTCGAACCTAACCTAAAATTTTTTTTTTCAAGCACTTCTTAGTATGGTGCATCGAATTTTAATTTTGTTTGGATGAATGAGTTGTTACATAGTTACTTCCCTTGAACCTAATCATTTGATGAACCTAACCTGTATCATGACTCCTGAGGACCTCATAATAAACCTCTACCTATGGATGAGGTGTTACAGAGTTACTTCCCTTGAACATAACCGTTTGACGGATGAGTTGTTACGAAGTTACTTCCCTTGAACCTAACCTGTATCATCACTTCTGATATACCCATAATAAACCTCTACTTTGAGATGGGTTGTTACCGAGTTACTTCCCTTGAACCTAACCTGTATCACGACCCTTGATGATCTCATAATAAACCTCTACCTACGAATGAACGGAGTTACTTCCATGAACCAAACCTGTATTATGACCTCTGATGACCCCATGATAAACCTCTACCTACGGATGACAGAGTTACTTCCTTTTGAACCTAACAGAGTTACTTCCCTTGAACCTAACCATTTGACAAGGTTTTTTTTTTAAAACTAAACCCTGAACGCAATCTGTAAAAAATCAGAAATACTATACAAGCAATGCAATTTTCAGAGAACAATTCACACGATTTTCTATACTAATTTCTATTATCGACCATTGTTAGGTTTTCTCAAGCACTTCTTAATATGGTGAATCGAATTTTAATTATTGTTTTGAACGGATGAGTTGTTAGAGTTACTTCCCTCGAACCTAACCTAAAAATGTTTTTTTCAAGCACTTCTTAGTGTGGTGCATCGAATTTTAATTTTGTTTGGAAGAATGAGTTGTTACATAGTTACTTCCCTTGAACCTAATCATTTGATGAACCTAACCTATATCATGACTTCCGAGGACCTCATAATAAACCTCTACCTATGGATGAGGTGTTACGGAGTTACTTCCCTCGAACATAACCGTTTGACGGATGAGTTGTTACGAAGTTACTTCCCTTGAACCTAACCTGCATCATCACCTCTGATATACCCATGATAAACCTCTACTTTGAGATGGGTTGTTACCGAGTTACTTCCCTTGAACCTAACCTGTATCACGACCCTTGATGATCTCATAATAAACCTCTACCTACGAATGAACGGAGTTACTTCCATGAACCAAACCTGTATTATAACCTCTGATGACCTCATAATAAACCTCTACCTACGGATGACAGAGTTACTTCCTTTTGAACCTAGCAGAGTTACTTCCCTTGAACCTAACCATTTGACAAGGTTTTTTTTTAAAACTAAACCCTGAACGCAATCTGTAAAAAACCAGAAATACTATACAAGCAATGCAATTTTCAGAGAACAATTCACACGATTTTCTATACTAATTTCTATTATCGACCATTGTTACGGAATGTTAGGGAAAATTTATCGATCAGAGATCGTACGATCGAACTATAAACGTTGTGATAACTGGCAGTTCTGTGAGGTCTCACCAGCTCTGGAATTTTGTGTTTCCTTACCAAACGATATCAGGCTCATTGAATAAACATGAGTCCACTGAATCCTCAAAATAAAAACTCAAAAGCTCGAGCTCTTACCGAGCTTGCGAGCTTAATTAACCTCTATAGGCTCATTTCGCAACACCATTCGGATGACGAGTTCAAGTTTATCTAGCAAGGGGATGATGTTATATTTATATTTATTGTTGTTTAAGGTCACATACTTCTGCACAATGGCTAATCATGACCACAACATGGAGATAAAGTCAAGGTCAGTCAATCGTTTATACTCCATGTTGTCTATTTTAGAGGACTCGCACCCCAGGCATTAGTGACTGGGTCCTATTTTACCAGTGAAACAGAGCTTGTTTACCACAGTAAACAAGCACTGCTTCACTTCCCGGGGTTCCCACGGGGGAAGGGGGGGGGGGGGTGATGACGATGTCAAATTCGATGCGGTATAGTATAAGTATGGTGATGCGGGAAGGAATTTACGATTTGTGTTGAAGACAATACAAATCGTAAATTTGTAATATTCAAGAGGTAGTGCAGTTCCAATATCGTATTGTATGATTAGTGCGGTGACGTTAGAATACGGCGACAATCGTAGTTAGAAAATGAGTCGTTTTCGTTCGATATATTTGATCAATTGTTTTGAACGACCCTCCAGTCAACTTTCCACCAACAACTGTGTCTGATCAAGAAAAAAAAGGGAGTCGTTACCGAGATGTATTTCACCCGTTTAGGGTTAAAAGAGAATTGTTTTGGACAAGTGGTATGTCGACGTAAAAAGCTTAATGTCTTGGCTGCTGTTGGATGACATCAAATATCGCGACAACTGATGTAATGCTTCGCTATCAAGTGGTTAGAAAAAGAGTTTTTTCTCATTTTCATTCAGTCACACGCTGACACATTGTAAACACTGTTTTTTTGTTGTTGTTGCTGTATTTATATAACGCCACCTATCTTAAAATATTTTAACTCCTGTTGTAAAAAACAAAACAAAACAACTTTTTCACACGTGCGTTTAGACTGTTTACAAATCATTTCTATAACACGTGACAAATGTTTTTTTATTTGAATTTAGTCAAGATTATACTAATATTTATTTATTTTTTTATTGATGTTTAAGGTCACATATTTATGCACAATGGCTAATCATGACCGTGACAGTTTTACGGGTGGAGGAAGCCGGAGTACCCGGAGAGAACCACCGAGCAACGACGAGCAGCTGCCAGCTCCCCACCATCGTAACTCCGCACTGCAGCACAGGCAGGGTTAGATTGGTTGAAGACATGCATACCATCGACGTGCAGTACGCCTTAGTACACGGCGTCATCGTGCCCCCACGCGGGCAATGAAGATGAAGTGTCTTGCCCAACAACGCGGTTGCCGCAGGTGGGATTCGAACCGAGGACCTCTCGGCTTGCAGCCTGCACCTTTACCAACTGAGCCACCGCGCTCCCTCAAGATTACACTGAATCAGTTTGTAATGTCTTCTCGACGTGGGAATTGTTTCCTAAAAAAATAGTTTGGATTGACACTTTTTTCGGAAATGGTGAAATAGGCTATCCTCAATATGTAGAAACGTTAGAAGATCAACTTATAAATTTTGTATTGACAAATCTATGGTTCAGTAAACAGAGTTATTGAAGGAAACATCTTAAGGCGTGACTTGTTAATAAGCGAGTGCATCTCTAATTTGCATAACAGTCATATATTGACAACATACTTCACGTTTTTAACACAGATATCAAAAATGAATGATGCATTAGATTCAACTTGTTGTGTTTTCAGTTTAATATGTTTCATAACTACCTTTTCTTAATACTTTCGATTTCAAGATGGTCCCAACTCCACCGTTATAAGAAGGGAAAGATTATGATTTTCATAATATCCTGGTCCATAGCTTTAATTTGATAGGTCACACGACTATCTTCTCGAAACTTTTGATTTTCTGATCGGTGTTAACCCCATCCCAACGGCGATGGTGGGAAATGTCATTTTTGTAATGTATTCATCAAGCCCTTCATATCAGTACCTCACATGCTTGGATTTGTAAAAAGGAAGACGTTTTTCGTCTCTGGTCGTGACCCCACCCCACATAAAATGAAAAAACGTCATTTTCGTAATGCATTCATCGAGCCCTTCATATCAATACCTCACATGTCTGGCTTTGTAAAAAGGAAGTCGTTTTTCGGCTCTGGTCATGACCCCACCCCACGACGAGGGTTACAATTACGATTTTCTTAATCCACTCGTCGAGACCTTCAATTTGTTAGGTCACGTGACCACCTTCTCGAAACTTCGATTTTTATGATGGGCGTGACCCCCACCCACACATAAAATGAAAAAACGTCATTTTCGTAATGTATTCATCGAGCCCTTCATATCAATACCTCACATGCCTGGCTTTGTAAAAAGGAAGTCGTTTTTCGGCTCTGGTCGTGACCCCACCCCACGACGAGGGTTAAAATTACGATCTTCTTAATCCACTCGTCGAGACCTTCAATTTGATAGGTCACGTGACCACCTTCTCGAAACTTCGATTTTTATCATGGGCGTGACCCCCCACCCCCACATAAAATGAAAAACGTCATTTTTGTAATGTATTCATCGAGCCCTTCATGAGTTTGGGAATTCCCATAGTGGGAATTCCCCTAATGACGTCATAAATGGGAAAAACCCACCGCCTCAAAACAATAGCGGATTCTGGATCACTGATGCAGAATCCGCAAACCGTTTTTTTTTATGCTAGCCCAGAATTTTGCTCGCGTTCACCAACGATGGATCGATGGTCTGATCTGCGATGGGAACGTTGACAAAAATTTTTAAAGTAAAAAAAAAAAGTGAAAATGTACAATTTCACCTTTTTTTTAAAACGCGTGACATTCAACGTTCACCACGAGTATTTGAACGTTAAAAGTGCGATCTCGGAGTCACAAAAAAACATGGGAGATTCAAGATCACTGAACATTTTTGTGAACAAGCGTGCGATTTAACACTGAATCCCACGTTGGTAAACGCATCGAGTACACGTACATGTACAAAGTGATAGTGAATCTGCAATTATTACCTACTAACAATACAGATGCCACAGTATTCAATGGAGAACTTATTGGTTGGTGGACAAATCCCATGTCAGGCGAAGACCTCTCAGGACAAAACCCTTTATTGTTAAAAACAAAAGTTGAAAGGTGGACAAAACTCACAGTGAGTCCTGGTGAGTCTATATTTTTTTATTATTATTTCATTCACTTTTTTTTCAATTAATTCATTTATTTTTATTTTTCATTTATTTATTTATTTGTCACTCATATATACTTTTTTTAATTTCAATATATTTATTTAATTTCTTCTTTTTTATTTCTTTTTCTTTTTCATTTATTTGTTTATTTATTTGTCACATTTTTTTTTATTTCAATAGATTCAATTTCTTTTTCGGTGGAGGGGGAGGGATGCAATTTTCTCGCATTTCATTTTTTGATAGATGGGATCCTAGAGAGTTAGGGGGTGTGGTGCTGACAAGAAATTTCAACTGGATAGTGGCCCAGTCACGATCAGAGATCAAGAGCCAAAGCTATAACACTTTTACAATTGTATTTTATAGAATTGTATTGTTCTAACTATTAATATTTCTGACTAAAATGAATCATTAGCATTTTAAAAGATGTGGCAATTTGCCAACTGGCAAATTGCCATATCTTTGAAACTGCTAATGGTCCATTTTAACCCATTTAAAGTCATAACAAGAAAATACAATTATAACAGTTCTATAGAATTGGCCCCAGGACAAATTTTTTTGTCTGCAATTGTGATTGCAGTACTGTGATTGTGAATTTTAAAATGTAAATATGTACTGTGTTTTCTGAGTACTTCTATGTAGTTCTGTATAGTGTCTATGTTGTTCAACGTGTAGTTTGTCCCATGCAGGTATATGTGGTGGTTCAACAAAACCGCCCGAACGTAATGTGACTAACAACGCAAACAAAAATAAAGACATTTTGTACATATCAGCATTGATGAGAATAAAAATAAAGACATTTTGTACATGTCAGCATTGATGAGAACGAAAACATATTTTTAGATTGTACTGGAAAGTCTCAGACAGGGTGATAATGCATACGTGACATTACGTGCACCCAATAATCGGGGGTGGGAGGGGGGGGGGGGGTAAACTTGTCTTTACACAGTGATGACCAATGCAAAACAGTGAAATCACGTTAAGGGAATACACAAGTGGGTTTACAAATTTTGGGGTGAGGGTTGTTTGTTGGGGTGGGGGGATGAGACAGATCCAAAGGGAAGTCCCCCCCCCCCCCCACACACACACACTTTTGCTAAACAATGTCAACCTTGTATATTCCTACAGGCCCTACAACTTCATGCCTAAAATTCCTAAAATGATTCATTTTCTCTCATTTTGATATTTCTTGGGACATTTGGCTATAGTTATACTTTCACTTTCTGCGTACTTAGGCCTTCAAAGTGTACTCATCATGGTGGTCCAATTGGTATTAAACACATCCGAAGTTTTTTTCCAAGAAGCAAAGGAACCTTCACCTTTGGGGGATAATGCTCTCATCCCAACTGGATGTGAAATGAAGTGTGTGTGGAGCGGGGAGGTGCATATGAATCTGATGCTATTGGCTGCAGAAAAATATTTGTCCTTTCTGTCTCCCCCGCCCTTAAAATCTCATCTAGCCTGGTTATGCACCTGAATTTTACATCTAATAAAAGGCCATCCGGCCACACGTCCTCTGAAAAAGTGTGCAATTTGAGGTATTGGGAAAAAAATTGAATTTTTCGAAGTCGAAAAAGGGGCATAACTCTGGCAAAGAATGTTGGACTAAACCCCGATTTGAACTTGACCTGTGGTTTATGTTGATACACCTATATACCAAATTTTATTTGCATCAGTCAACAGCTAAAGTTATCACCAGAAAACCAAAAAAGAAGAATTTTCGGAGTCGAAAAAGGGTCATAATTCTGGAAAAATGGTCGGACAACACCCTGATTCGAAATTTACCTGTATTTTATGTTAATACACCAAATTGCATTTGATTTCGCCAACTAGAACTTAAGTTATCGTCGGGAAACCACAAAAATGGAATTTTTTGAGTCGAAAAAGGGGCATAACCATGGTAAAAATTGTCGGACCGCACCCCGATTCGAACTTGACCCGTATTTATGTTGGTACACCTACATATCAAATTTCATTTGATTTGGCCAACTATAACTGAAGTTACCATCGGGAAACCCAAAAAATGAATTTTTGAAGTAGAAAATGGGGCAAAACTCATGCAAAAATCGTAGGACCACACCCCGATTCGAACTTGACCTGTATTTTATACTGATACACCGACAGACCTAATTTCATTTGATTTGGCCAACTGTAACTAAAGTTATCACCGGAAAACCAAAGTGGGACGGACGCATGGTCGGACGCATGGACGGACACCGGCTATTTTAATAGTCCCCGGAAAATTTTTTCGGGGGACATCTATTACGAATATAGGTGCATCACTCAGGACTGACTCAGGACTGAACTGGTCAGGGGCGGGCTAGGCCAAGAAAGGGTCCGGAGAAATGCACCAGGGGGGCCCAGACCCGGAGGAGATTTTGATTTTTCGAACTCAAATAACGCTGCTTTCCTGCATCTAAGCGATCAACTGCAGTCCACATGGAGGGCATTTGGATGGCATATTTATATCATCTTCGTCGCTCATTCGGAAAAAATGGTTGCACGGAGGGGGTAGGGAGTCTTCGATCCATCGAGCAGACAAAAGTTCGGCCAATGGAGAAAAGTTTGATTTTTCAGACTGCCAGAACGCTGTTTGCTTCCGTGTGAGCGATCAAATGCAGGCGAGTCTGCTGGTATATCCAAATGTCTCTATGTGGTCCACAGGTACTCGGCACAAGCTGTGAAATAGAAAGAAAATGATATTTGGTAGCATTTTTGAATCAATGCTGACGTGCCCCCATAATGGTATACAAATACTAACAAGGTACACAACTCGCTTTTCGAAAACGATACCACTCATCTTCGTTATACCCCCCTCAAATTTGATTCACATAACGTCTCCAACAGTACCCGGTTTCAGTGGAAAGGGGATTGAATAAGCTTTACAGTGGTGTATTACACGACCGTTGGGTGTTCTTGGGTTGTTCATGATAACTGGGTCAAGTCGCAGAAAAGGCCGAAAAACATTTAGTCGGACAGGACAGTGCACAGTGGAAAGCGGGTTACGAGCGACAATTATCCGATTTATTATAAATAATTCGAGGTCCCATTGACTATGGAGGGCAGATTCAACTAACTGCCCAATTCAATTTAGCCGAGCTTGGGTGGATGAGGATCAAGGACAGGATAGACTTATTGAAACTCGGTTATCTTAATTATTTGGTAAATCTCCCCTACAGCCGATGGTGTAAAGTAATGTTCTTGAGATTTTTCAACTGAAATATCAAGACAGGGTGGATGGTCCAAGTGAGGGAGCTAATAGAGAACTACTCATTGAAGATCTCGGACCTAGACCTTGGAGCAAAACAGGGTAAAAAATCGTCAGAGAAAGAGTCATGGAGGATGGTAACCTTAATTGGGGAGAGGGAGTCAGATCAATGACGTCTTTGGGTGACCTGCGTGATAAAGAGAAGCCTGGTTTTGAAGAGTACCTTAATGGAGCTGAGGGAAAAAATGGGAAAAACAGAGAAAAGGGAGTGCCAGATGTGTAATTTGGGCGTGATGGAGACCCTGGAACACTTTCTTCTAGAATGCCCAAAATACCAGTCTAAAAGAATAAGATTCACTGGAAGTATAGTGGAGAAGTGGGATGGGAGAATGAAGGACATGTGGTTAGTGGGAGACTCAAAGGAGAGGGTTAATATGCTAATCGGAGAGATTGGGAAGAATGAAGCAAGGGATGTCATCAAGCAGTTCGTCTCGGAGTGTTGGGAGGAGAGAAGAGGCGTGTGGAAAGGGAGGCAGTTGGGAGTACAGGGGTAACCAAGGCCTTCTCATCCGAGAACCGCTACAAATCAGCGGCCGGCCAAAGTTTTATTATTATTATTACCTTGATTCGATTTCCACCAATCCATATGGAGACACATTTTCAGTTACAGATTTTTGGAATTTGAAGGCTTGAAAGGGGGATGCCTTACTTAGCTTGAAATTTTATGATGACGGGTACTAATTAATGGCGGGTATGTCTGGCCAACATACTCTATAGCAGTGTTCTTTTCCTAACAAGACAGTTTTTTCACCGTGACAAAGTGGATGAATGAGATTAGCCAAGAGATGTCCAGGCCTCATGACCTGCGAGTATCTTTCCTTAAACTTTTTTGTAATAACAGTAACATCTGGGAGGTCACAATCCAGGTTTTTCTAAACATCAACAGAATCTGCCACTGTGCAAGTATCTCTCTGCACTCGATCTAATGCAACGGCTATTGGCTTCAGTCTAGCAAGTAGGTCTTCCGCAGATCTTTTCAGACCAAGATTTGATACCTTGTTTCTCACGTCAGTTTCAGTTTTATCTCGATCAGCCTCACATATTTTCATTAGAACATGTTAGCATTTTACATGTGTTTCCAAACAATCTGGCATTGTATTCTAGAGGACATCGTGTGGTAAAAACAAGTCGATGCCCTCCCTCTTCTCTATATTTAGCTGAAGCATAATGATTGTTTCAGAAATATTTAACAATCTGAACTGCATGTTCTTTGACGTTTGTAATTTCAAGATCGTGTGCAAGGGGATAAAGCAAATGAGCAGAACAACCGGAGCTTATCAAGCTTTATCCTGCAAAAGTCTCCTCATTTTAGTCACATTTCTGGTGTTGACTGTCACAACACTCCTCATAGTACACCCAAACTCTTTCTTTGCATTCTCCATTGGGTCGCTTGCCAGTTTTGCAAGTTATTCAACAGTATGACGCGAATGCCCAGATGTGTCAAGCGTGTCTATACGATACAATTTCCCAGGGTCTGTCGGCACTGTAACGCAAATAATAGGCTCATTATGGCAGTTCGATCAGCCATCTAATCCCATGCACACTTGCTTTCCATTTAACTCATCAAAACATTTTAGTTTTTCCTTATAACAGATGACTGGAGGATGCTTATCAGCAACATCCTTTCTAGAGGGTGGGATATAAAAAGGCCGCAACTTAGAAATAATTTGCTTGAATTGTTCATGTTCCACAAGTCCTAAGAATGAATTAGTAGCAAATATCATGCGGGCAATTTCCTCATCAAACATCATATCTTTTTCTTGTGCTGTTGTTTTCACAACATATCCTGATAATGAGACAGATGATTTTCTCAATTTTGGTTGATTGGCAGATGATTTGGTAGAAGTACGGTCAGCAGGCGTTTTTGGTAACAGACCAGTGTTAAATAGATATAGGGTCTTTTTCTGACGTGGAAGCTGAGGACTGTGGGGGGGGGGGGGGGGGGGGGTCTGCTCAATACCAGGTGAAGCCTCAGGAGTCCGGATTAGTAGCCGTGTCAATATCAGACAACTTCCACATTCAATGGCAATGGGACAGCTTTACACTTCTTTTCTCTGTGCTCCTTCATTCTTGAGACTAGCATTTGTATTTCCATGTTACTTGCTTTGCATTTAGCCCTATATCCCTTCTTTTTTACAAGTCTTTCAAAAAAAAAATGACCAAATCTTTTCCTACCAGATAATGGCAGACATGAACATTTTGAAACGTGTGGATTCTCTACTTCCGTGTCAGTGACATTGTAGCTTAACTTGACTGTGATTAGTGTTTGATGAAAGGGATAATGTTCAATGTTTAACGAAAGGATTATGAAATAAGACGAAAATTGTGATAATTGAGAATATCTTAATTTCTGTTCCCTATTTTCTATGTTTTCAATAAGAATAATTTGAGGTGTAGACTGTACTAAAGAACTGAGTCTGGGTTAATGTAGGCCTCACAGTTAATATATGTATATAAGTTACAGTAAAATCATTCCAAAACAAGTCATCCTACCAAGTTACAATGAAATCCCTTCATTAATATAACTCTTAGACTTTTCTAAAGAATCTAGGTCATGCGACGGTTCGGCGGTCACGGTTGACCGATCATGACCAAAATAAGAGAGTCTCATCTAGATATCATACCAAGTTATCATACAAAGTTACCATGAAATCCCTTCATAAAAACAACCTGTGGACAATGCTAAAGGAAACTAGGTCACGTGACCAGGCGGCGGTAACGGCTGGCAGATCATGGCTAAATTAGGACAGTCTCATCTAGACATCATGGTACCGAGTTATCCTTCCAAGTTACAATGAAATCGCTTCATAAATATGGACTGTAGACTGCATCTAGACATTATACTGAGTCACCCTACAAATTTCCAATGAAATCCCTTCATAAATGCAAGCTGTGGACTGTTCTAAAAGAATCTGGGTAAAGAGCCCCTACGGCCGTCACGGTTGACTGAACCCGACCAAAATAGGACGTTCCCATCCAGACATTTTACAGTCATCCTACAAAGTTACAATAAAATGCGTTCGTAAATACGGCCTATAGACTGTGCTAAAGGTTTTTGGGTTTGAAGACCGTGTAGCCGTCACGGTTGACCGATCGCGACCAAAAGGGGATGTTCTCATCTAGACCTTATACTGTGTCATCCTACCATGTTACAATGAAACCCCTTCATAAATACGACCTGTAGACTGTGCTTAAGGTTTTCGGGTTTTGGGCTCACGTGCCCGTGGCAGTTGACTGATCGCGACCAAAGGCGGACGTTATCATCCAGACATTATACGGAGTCATCCTACCAAGTTACAATGAAATCCCTTCATAAATACGACCTGTTGACTGTGCTAAAGGTTTTCAGGTTTTGGGCTTGCTTTGTCGTGACGGGCCTTAATCACTCACCCGATAAACTGATTAAAGAAGGATGTATGGTCACATTCAGCATCTACATGTTAATCTAGTTAATCTAATTTAGCTAGGGGTGGGATGGGGGGGGGGGGGGGGTTCTCTTGTGCGATTTTTTGGTGGCATAACATCACTCAAATCCTCTCAAAACTCAAAATGAAGCAAAAAAGAAAAAAAAACAGTTGACCAGTTGGGTCTGAAGAAGGAGATTTTTAAGGAATTTCTCCATATTGCACGAAGTTAAAATTTAGGTTGTTATAGGGAGCCCAAATATGAACCCAGGGACTCGATTTGAACAAACAGGGTTCTTACCCCACTAAGGAAGCTGCAAACCAAATATCAAAATGTTTCTGACTGGAAAATCTGAAAAAGGTTTTTAAATAATATTCCTCATATTGCAAGTTAAAATTTGGGCTCGCACATGGAGCTCAAATATGACCCCAAGGCCTAGATTTTAATTAAAACTGAATTTCAACTTCCTAAGGATACTTTGTATCAAAACATTCAGACAGGTAGATCTGATGAAGAAGATTTTTAAAGAATATTCCTCATATTGCACTAAATTAAAGTTCTGAGTTCCCATAGGGGGCCGAAATATGATCTCAGGGACTTGATACGAACAAGCTTGAATCTCCCCCTCCTCCCTAAGAGTGTGGGGGTGGGGTCATTTAATAATGCTGACTGGTGGATCTGAAGAAAAAGATTTTTAAAACTTTTTTGCATATTACACAAAGTTGAAATTCGGGCTGTCACAGGGAGCCCAAATATCACTCCGGGGACTTCATTTGAACAAACCTCAATCTGACCCCCCTAAAGATGCAGTATACCAGATATCAAGAGATTATGACTAGTGGTAGACCAGAAGAACTTAAATAAATTTCCTCATATTGCACCCAGCTCAAATTCGGGTTTCCAAAGGGAGCCCAAATATGAACCCAGGACCCAGGAACTTGATTTGAACAAACTTGAATCTGAACCCCTAAGAATGCTGCATAGCAAATATCAAAAGATTCTGACAGGTAGATCTGAAGAGGATTTTTAAATAATACACCTCATAGTTGCACTATGTTTAAGTTTGAGTTCCCATAGAGAGCTCAAATATGACCTGAAGGCCATGTTTTGAACAAACTTGAATCTGACTTTCCTGAGGATGCTTTATACCAATCATCAAAAGATTCTGACACATAGATCCGAAAAAGATTTTTTAAAAAACATATGTCCCATAGGAAGCCCAGATATGAACTCATGGACATAATTTGAACAAACTTGAATCTCACCGCACTTAGGATGCTACATACACAATATCAAAAGACTCTAACTCATAGATCTGAAGAAGATTTTTAAATAATATTCCTCATATTGTACAATGTTAAAGCTCTGAGTTCCCACAGAGAGGCCAAATATGACCCAAATGACTTGATTTGAATAAACTTGAATCTGACCCTCCTGAGAATGCTCTATATCAATCATTAAAAGATTAGGAAACATTGATCCCAAGAAGACTTTTAAAAACATTTTGTTTTACCGGACTGAGTTGAAATTTGGGTTACCATAGGAAGCCAAAATGTGAACCCTGGGACTTGACATGTGATTTGAACAAACTTGAATCCCACCCCACGTAGGATGCTACATACCAAATATCCAAATATTCTGACTGATGGATCTGAAGATTTTTAAAGACTATTCCTCATATTACACAAATTTAAAATGTGGGTTCCCACAGGGAGCTATGACTTCAGGGAGTTGATTTGAAAAATCTTCAAACTGACCCCCCACCCCCATCCTAAAGATGCAGTACACCAAATATCAAGAGATTTTGACTGGTAGATCTGAAGAAGATTTTTCAATAAACTGCCTCATATTGCACCAGGTTAAAATTCGGGTTCCCTTATGGATCCCAGATTTGCCAGTGATGGCCATCACTCAAAATCATCATCGAAGCGGCAGACTATACTTGCCCGAAAATCCAGATCGACTGCACCCTCGGGGAGAGGTAGTACCTTTGTGAGAGGACCCAACCTCTCACACTGGTCCTCACCCGAGGGTTCAACCGACATCAGCCAAGAGACCATCACGACGCAACTGGTGACACCTGCCGAGTACCTGAACCTGTTCCTCCCTCAACACGCCTAGACATGTGAGATTTAATCATCTACAGTCATTGTGGGTCGAAAGGGGCTTGTTCCCCCATACCGTCCCTGTGCGCCTTCGGCGCGCGAAACCATTCCTTTCGATCCCAGATATGAACCCCGGGATTTGATTTGAACAAACTTTTAATCTGAACCTCCCAAGGATGCTGCATATCCAATATGAAGAGATTCTTTCTGGTAGGTCTGAAGAAGAGGATTTTTAAATAATATTCCTCATATTACCCCGATTTAAATTTCCGGCTCCTACAGGAAGCCCAAATATAACTCCAGGGGCTTGATTTGAACAAACTTCATGCTGATCCCCCCCCCCCCACCCCACCCTACCAAATATCAAGAGACTCTGACTGGTAGATTTTTAAATAGTACAGTTCCTCATATTGCACCAAGTTAAAATTCGGGTTCCCATAGGGATCGAGCCCAATTATGAATCCAAGGACTTGTTTCAAACAAATCCTAACTTGACCCCTCCAAGGATGTTGTATATTGTTGTATCAAAAGATTGTGAATGGCAGTTCCAAAGATTTTTTTTTTTTTTTTTTTAAATTGTGGGTTGCTAACAGAATTATACCCCTTTTGGTGTCCCTTGTGGGCGTGGCAACTTTACTTGAATTAACATATAAGGAACATGCATATCAAATTTGGATCAATTAGGCCCAGTAGTTTATGGGGAGATGTTGATAATGTAAAGTTCATTCTGGGCGGACGAAGACAGAAAGTGATCACATGAGCCCCCCTCCCTTGACAGAGTGGGCAATCATATTTACTAATAGTATGTGGTGGCTGGTAATTTTATGCAGAGTTTGTTTAACTGACAGGTGTTTATATGTAATGTTACCTTACAATTGTATGTAATGTTACCGTGCAATTTGAGAACTAAACACTGGCTCTTTCCAGATCTGAATGCAGAAAATGTGACAGATCAGTATGAATTTCTTTGAGAAATGGTGCAAAATACTGCGTACTCCAATACACAAAGGATATGTCAAAATCGTGTGAAAATAACTCAAACAAAAATTCGTCCCGGGAACTGGTGTTCATCGGCGACTGATTTTAATGTGGTTTTTTTCGACTTGTCTTGTTTGAAAATCAGTCCGGTCCGTGTTCATTCCGGGCGAGATCATATTAATCCATGGTAGCATATTCCCAAATATTGCATAGCAAAAATCAACAGTACGGTGGTTGATTTAGGCCACCCTCGATACTCTTTTTTTTATTTCGAGATCTTGAGATATTATCTCGAGATAAAAAAGAGTATTGGGGATGGCTAAATCAACCACCGTACAATAGGTTACGATTCATAAAAGTTCTAAAATTTACTTTTAATCACACGTTTCAGATTTACATTGGAAAATGGAAGGTTTCCAGTGCAAACAAACTTTGAAATTATCTCCCTTGAACTGTTTTTGGCGTTGTTGATGCTAGATGGCTTTTGCTTCTTTAATCGTGCATTTTCTTCTCCTTCTCGACTCCATGTCGCTACTCCTTTCTGTATTTTTCGTGTGTTCAAAGTAATAAAACAACGATACCTGAATCTGCACCACAATCTCGCGGTATCTCCTCGTCCAGACCACTCAAATTTTACAGACAGCACACGGAGACTCGTCAAGGTTTCCAATAAACGACCAACACGAGACTTGCGCACGCATCGGTCCCAACTCGATGCACGGTCCATTTCCTTTAATAGTCGTTCTTTTCCTGGAAAATGTGCACGTTCTCAAGTTCACAATCACTGCAGCTTCAATAGGTGTGACGACATTCGCGATAACTCGATAAGAAGAGAATGCGTTGCATTAAGGTGTTGTGTAATTAATTACAAACCAATTTACAAATCCCAAGTCTGAAAACATGGAATTTCCATAAAATTCAAACATAAATTCATAATAAGATTTGCAGTCAGAGTTCAGTTCACAAATTGTGAACTTGGGTGAAACAAAGAAACGCGCGTCGCAGTGTTTTAATATTGGGATTATAAAAAGAAATCAACAAAAAAGACTTTTATGAACAAATATCAGGCATACAATAATGCAGATGCTATAGACTGGTATAATAGGCTACACAAGTCACTGTTCATGCAGGTGTGATAAAACCAGAAGTGCCGGTACGGCCTTTAATATTCAATAATCTCTTTGCATTACTATGAGGATGTTTGAGAAAAGTGCAATGATGGTACCTCAAAGGAATTTGTATTTTTTTTCGAACTAGGAATAATCCCCCCACCGCAGACCCAAGACCTCCTACAAACGTTATCACCCAATACATTTCATTCTATAATTAGCTCACCTGAGCGAAGCTCGACCAAGGAGATCTTTAAGTACCAGTTGGCCACGTTCGGAATATCCTCCGTCCGTGTGTTTGTTGTTCGTCCATCAACCTGTCGTGGACTTCACATTATCGCAAGCGCTCAGAATTTTATAATAGAGCGTGCACTAGCTAGTTGAGGGGGGGGGGGGGTATTTGGAAGTACGTTGCGGGGGAGCTCCTAACTCCTAAGTAGGACCCTCCGATTGTTGTCCCAATCCCCCACTTCTCCGAAGACAAGTGGGAACAGGGGTAACAAGGCCTACTGGAGGGGCCTTGTTAGAACCCCCGCGAAACGTTTTCAAAACTCTGTGCTCTAAGGACGAATTGAAAGCATTTGTAGCCTTGTTTTCCTATATTAAAAAAACATTTTTGGGCTATATGTTATGTAAAAGTTGCATTGGGCAAATGTTTTGGGGCCCAGTGACAATTATAGGGATAGGGTGGTGCCCCCACCCCGTTCCCCACAGACACCCTGTGGCTACTTTTCCTCACAGATAACTGGACCAAATGAATATATTATACCAGTACCCGTTTATCTAAATATAAATTGTTATACCCGTTAATCAAAATATTCAGTGAACTCCTTCAGCTTCATGTTTTAGTGTTCTCGCATCTTTTGCTTCGGAAATATGGCCCTTCAGTGGAGTAATCTCGTGGAGAGTGCAACGGTAAGAAGTCAGGTGCTATGTTCCCAAGGCAGGAGGGCGAAAGTTTCTAAACCCATGTAAAACGCTTTTTAGGTAGCGCTCGAGTTAGGTAAAGGGTTAACTCAAAACTCCAAAAATCCAATCAGTCAATCCTTGATATCTGCAGTCTATATCGGTATAAATTGTAGAAGTCGACAGGAAGACAGCCAGCAAGAAGATACTTATGTCTTAGTGATGTACTATTGGGGGATACCGTTTACCTTCGACAGAGGCATGCCTCGATAGTGTAGTTTGAGCATTTTATCATTCGGGAATCGAGCCACCACAGTCGGGACAAATCAGACTTACAACCACCCCAGCAAAACTGTCATCTTTGAGACACCCCTATCCTCACAGTTTGTATGCCTCAGTGATAATATGTACTGTACATGTACTGTGAGCCTACACATTTTACGTTCCCCAGCCCACACTCTAACAACGCTCTTTTGCAAAATGGAATGTTTTTTTTATACTTTATTGTTATTTTGGGATTTCTTTTTTCTGGCGGATGGGGGTGGGGTGTTAAAAACATGACCAACGCTGAACATGAGAGTGCACAAGAGGGTTTTTGGATGGGGTTAAAATACCCCTTACCCCCCCCCCCCCCCCCCCCCGTTTCTACTACACCCCTGCATCCAAATTTTACTTTACATAATCGTTTAGTAAAGCCTCTAATGACTCAAGTGAGCCTAAAACGATCATCTGGATCAAGTTGTTTTCAGGGAATAAGGGTATTAGTGTTGAGGGATTGGAAAGACGTATAGGCAAAAAAGAAGTGACACCTTGTACATGTGTTCATACTGCAGTGACCGTCTCCAAAAAGGCTCTGAAAATGATGCCTGTTTTTCAACCCCCACTCCGCACCCCAGCACACATACTACGTTAAGCTTGAAATGATGTCGAAAAACAACAAAAGGGCTTCACCCTGAAAAGACCAACTAGGTTAGTTAAAATTTGGGGTTGATATTTGGAGAAACATTCATTGTTCCTGAAAACCATCAGTTGTGTGAAGAAGTTGAGAGACATGAATAAGACAGGATTTTTGTGACAAAATGGGGCCTTCAGGTTGTGTTCCTTACACGTTCGCAAACAGATTTAATCATCAATGAAAATAGAACATTCGATTGAAATAACCTTTGTTTTCTTGCCAAACATCAAAAGATTCTGTCTGGTGGATCCGAAGAAGATCTTTGAGGAATATTCCTCGCATTGCACCAAGTTAAAATTTGGTCTCCACATGGAGACTAAGAGTGAAACATGGAGTTGAATTGAACATACTTGAATCTGCCCCCAGTGGGATGTGTATTCGAAGTATGAAAAGTTTCTGCCAGATGGATCTGAAAAAGATTGTTTTTAACCCTTTACCTAACATGAAAAGCTGACGACACTTGTAAAAACAATTCTTGAATAGCTAATTTTTTTTTCATTGTTTGTCTCAAAAACATAGGTTATGACCCCTCTTTGGAACGAGCTTGACGAGCTACTAAGGATGTTGTAACCGAGTAACAATTCTGCGTTTCTTGCAGTTTGGGAAAAATAGGTGTGCTCCTTTTTTCTGTCACTGGGGTTCCTACTGATTGAGAAAAAGAATTTCTGGACATAAATGAAGTACACGTCTCTCTAATTCTACTGCATACGAAATCTGGTCCAAACTAACCCACCGGATCGGAAATTATCAATTTTGTGCGGAGCCCAAACTATTACCCTTTCCAACACGAGTCCAAATATTACCCGAGATATTTTCTTTGAACAAACTTGGATCTTGAGCGTATAAGGGAGCTGAATGCCAAATTTCAAATCATTGTGACTGGTCAGTGGTGGTTTATGAGAAGACGATTTTTAAGAATTCCGGCGTTTTCAGGCACTGCCACCAGCCCATTGGGCGTAGCTACTTCTATTGAACAAATTTGGAAGGGTATTTCTCAAATATAATTTATGCAAAGTTTGGTTGGGTTTGGCCCAGTGGTTCATAAGAAGAAGACTGATGTGCAAAGTTAACGGGCGACGTACGTCAAGTGATGTCAAAAGTTCTCCTGACTAAGTCAGGTAACCGAAAAAGACAAATTATTATCCCTGTCTTTTTTAATTATCTCAAATCGCGTAAAAACACAGGTTCATCATTACTTCATCTTCACTGGAGTAACCTTAACGATCACAATTCCGTGGTCAAAGTTTTGGGGGTAGTGTCAGGGATAGTCTGGAATAATCACTCCAACTGAGGCAAGTAGTGGGTAGAATGGTAGATTCGCGTTTGACCGCAAGAGTACAGTGAATTTGCACAATGGCAAAAACAGGTCTATTTTTTAATTACCAATTAGAGAGTTGAAAGTGGGGCCTATTGAAAACGAGCATTCTGCCCCCCCCCCCCCCCAACCCCACCCTGTGACCATATTAGAGTAGAATAAACGGAAAATGAAAGTGTCAATGACACTGCAGCTCAATTTGTCCGAGAATGCACTGGAGAAGAGAAACAGAATTTACTGTTTCCATATGTTCTATAAAGGAATCAGCAATGGGTTTTTTGTCTACCTTTCTTGTAAAAATTCATGTATGAACTTCGGGAATGCATTAGACAGTTAAAACAGTGTGATTTTCTGCAATTCTGAAAAATGCACTCAGTGACCTGGATCCATATTTTGAACCTCCATTGAGTTTCGACTGATTTGATGTTGGTTCCAGGTCCATACGTCATACCATGCTTGAGATATGAGCGTGACCAACTTTCAAAATGTTTGGCCACGCCCACTCTTTTCGTATAAAAATGGATATATGAAGTTCAGGAATGCATTAGAGGGTCAAAAATTGTTATTTCCAGCAATTCTGAAAAATTTGGATTCCTGGGTGACCTCAGTGACCATGACCCATATTTTGAACCTCCATCGAGTGTAGACTCACTGGTGTTGGTCCCAGGTCCATAATACCATGCTTGAGATATGGGCGTCACCCACTTTCAAAACACCCCTACGAAAAAAAAGAAAAAGAAACCATACAAAAACAAGACTAACTATATAAAAAGATGCAGTAATGCCAAGTCACATCAAACCAAAGCTACATATGAAATATGAAAAAACTGGACGAGGGATGGGGCCTGTTGGGTGTACAAACGGAACTGTGGAAAATTTATATGTCAAATGCATGGTGGCCGGTGGCAGCCAACTTTTTCACCGGAATGCAGAAAAATTTGATAACTCCCATCTTGACATCATACAAAAATTACATATAAAATTGTAAAAAGATCGGGCGAGAGGTGCGGCCTGTAGGGTCTGCTTATGGGACTGTTGACAATTTATATGCCAAATCCAAGATGGCCGTTGACGGTCATGTTTTTCAACGAAATTCAGACAAATTTGAAAGCTCCCATCTAGACATCACACCAACGTAACATATGAAATTTGAAAAAGATCGTGTGAGAGATGTAGCCCGTAGAGTGTGCTAATGGACGTGTTGACAATTTATATGCCAAATCTAAGATGGCCGCTGGCGGCCATGTTTTTCAGCAAAATTTGGAAAAATTCGATAGCTCTCATCTAGACATTGCCCCAAAGCCACATATGACACCACACCAAAACTACATACGAAATTTGAAAAAGATTGGATGAGAGATGCGGCCTGCCGGTTGTGCTAATGGAATTGTTGACAATTCATATGGCAAATCGAAGATGGCTGCTGGCGGCCAGATTTTTTTACGAAATTCAGAAAAATTGAATAGCTCCCAACTAGACATCGCACCAAAGCTATATATGAAATTCAAAAAGAATAGGTGAGAGATGCGGCCTGTAGAGTGTGCTAATGGTATTGTTGACAATTTATATCCAAATCCAATATGGCTGCTGACACCCATATTTTTCAACAAAATTCAGAAATATTTGATAGTTCCCATCTAGACATTGCCCCAAAGCAAAGCTACATATGGAATTTGAGACTGATCGGGTGAGAGCTGCGGCCTGTGGGGTGTGCTAAAGGAATTGTTGTACAATTTATATTCAAATCCAAGATGGCCACTGGCGACCATATTTTTCAACGAAGTTCGAAAAAAATCTATAGCTCCCATCTAGACATTTCCCCAAAGCCACATATGAATTTGGAACTGATCGGCGAGAGCTGCGGTCTGTAGGGTGTGCCAATGGAAGTGTTAACAATTTATGTACCAAATCCAAGATGGCTGCTGGCAGTCATGTTTTTCAACAAAATTCAGAAAAAAATGATAGCTCCCATTTAGACATCACACCAAAACACTACATATGGAATTTGAAAAAGATTGGACGAAACATGCGGTCTGTAGGGTGTGCTAATGAAATTGTGGACAATTCATATGCCTAATTTAAGATGACCGCTGGTGGCCATGTTTTTCAGCAAAATTTGGAAAAAATCGATAGCTTCCATCTAGACATTGCCCCAAAGCCACATGTGACATTTGGGGCTGATCGGATGAGAGCCACCGCCTGTAGGGTGTGCTAATGAATTGTTGAACAATTTATATCCAAATCCAAGATGGCTTCTGGCAGCCATGTTTTTCAACAAAATTCAGAAAAAAATTGATAGCTCCCAACTAGACATCACACCCAAACCACATATGGAATTTGAAAAAGATCGGGTCAGAGATGCGGCCTGTAGGGTGTGCTAATGGAATTGTTGACAATCCATATGCCAAATTCAAGATCGCTGCCGACGTCCATGTTTTTCAACGAAATTCGTAAAAATAGCTCCCATCTAGACATTGCCCCAAAGCTACATATGGAATTTGGGACTGATCGGGTGAGAGCTGCGGCCTGTGGGGTGTGCTAAAGGAATTGTTGTACAATTTATATTTAAATCCAAGATGGCCACTGGCGGCCATATTTTTCAACGAAGTTCGAAAAAAATCCATAGCTCCCATCTTGACATTGCCCCAAAGCCACATATGAATTTGGAACTGGTGGGTGAGAGCTGCGGCCTGTAGTGTGTGCCAATGGAATTGTTGACAATTTATGTACCAAATCCAAGATTGCTGCTGGCAGTCATGTTTTTCAACAAAATTCAGAAAAATTCGATAGCTCCCATCTAGACATCACACCAAAGTTTCTTATGAAATTTGAAACTGATCAAGTAAGAGATGCGGTGTGTAGGGTGTGCCAATGGAGTTGTTGACAATTTATATGCCAAATCTAAAATGGCCACTGGCGGCCATGTTTTTCAACGCAATTGGAAGTGCTAAAGGAATTGTGGACGGACGGGCGGACGGACGGACGACGGATCACAACCCATCCCAATAGCTCATACATGATGTTGTCAAGTTAAGCTAAAAATGGGAATCCGTGAAACATCCTGACAAATGTGTCAATTGAACATAACCCATAAAACACATGACTGACGTTTTGAAAGCCATTTAGAGTCATACTCACCATCTCCAAAAACAATATGATGGCCTCAAAATTATCTCGGACACCGCAGAAAACGGACCGGTGTTTGTTGAAACGAGTTTTCGGGATGAATCAGAGCCTCTCGATCCGTCCTTAATGAGGGCGTTTCAGAATCACTACAATCAAACCACAGCCCATACGTCATGGTAATCTAACGTTCAAGAAAGACGTGGATGAAGATCAGATTACTACACAGTAAATATCACTCACGATGACGTAATGATTCCAGGGTCAATTGATTTTAATCACTTTCTATACAATGCAGGAACGGGAGAACTTGTATACTGAGCACTCGGACCCACCCACCTCCCCTCCCTGATTGGTGAAGTCTAGCCACCCCCCGTCGGGGAAACTGACCCCTTTATTGTGGGCCTGTCGATGAATACCTTAGCCTCTATCAGGGAGAATTTATTTATTTATTTATTTATTTATTTATTTATTTATTTATTTATTTATTTATTTATTATGTTTAAGGTCACATATTTCTGCACAAATGACAAGCTGTGACCGCAAGATGGAGATAAAGTCCAAAGTCTAAAAAGTCTAGCCAGTCGCTTATGCCAATGTTGCCCATTTTAGAGTAGTCTCCTGCACAGCCCATCGGGTATTCACTCGGGGGTCTGCTTTTAGCTTCAGCCATTAAAATGGCGGCGCCAACAGAGAAGAAGAAAGACATTTCTCAGTAGGGAGTAGAAATTGTGCTGTTGTATGCGTTAAAAAGCGAAGATCTTGCCCAGTTTTGTCGAAATCTTTTTTCGAGATATTTTCTGATCGACTTGAACAAAAATGAGTGCATATCACAGCCAAACAACAACATTCGGCGCGTTTTAATGTCAGAGAGTCACGTCGATTATTCATGTTTTAATCTCAAATATTTATTTCTGAGTGCGGAAAAGCATCCCAACACAGTGTATTATAAACTATGCCCGACAGCCGTTTTTTACACCAACCGCATCTCTGTACCGCAATTAGTTCAAAAGTTACAGCTGATTTTATCTTTTCGACCCCCTCCCCCAACGCATGCCTCACCCACGGGCGGTGGACGCATGGGATTTCAACGTGATAAGGTACGGCGAAGGGACACAATTTCTTACTTTAAAATAAAAAAGTTATAAACATCGACACATATGATTGAAAATCCCGGTCTAATGTCTAAGTACAGGTAACAGGATTTTCAAATGTTGATTTCCAAATTCCAGGTGTGGTATCACGTCCTCACACGATGAAGCCGAAAATACGGTTCATGGCTGTAATTGCGATATCAACTGTACCCCCTGGTCAAAGTTATTTTAAAAGCTGCAATTTTCTTCCCACTCAACCCATTGCACACACACCTGTAGAGCCGAAGTTTACAAAACGTGCTTGCTGCCATTTATTCTTCCAAGTTGAAGGAACATATACTAAAGAAAGAACTAGGAATTCAAATGTTCGGTAATATAATATTTTTTCAACTTATTCAGATATACATGTGAATAGCAGGTATTAAAATGTCAGCCTGACATTCACCGATTCGATATAAATGAACGTAACAACTCACAAAAGTATAAATACTCATTTAGGAAAATCTAAATAGTATTTATGACATAACAGCAAAGTTGATGAATGCACAACCCTTTACCTCACGAATCGCCCGCATCCGCCCGCGTAATATACAAATTGAGCAGTTGAAAAAATTTAATTTTTCAAAATATTTCATCAAAACCATATCATGTGTCCCCTCATTGGAACGAGCTCATTGAGCTCGTTCCAATGAGGGGTCACATGATATGGTTTTGTTGAAATTTTTTGAAAAATTTAAAAAAAAATGGTACTTAAAGTAATAAATTTTGATATCGTCTGCGTTGGGTAAACGGTTAATTGAACAAAAATGTATCTGGAGAGTGGATTGTCACTAAAACACCTGCTAGGTGAACTTCCAACGCAGACTGAAAAAGAGAAGCAACATTTTAACCAGTGGATATCAGGTCTTCAATCTGGAGGTTCACAAGCTGGAACTTTGCTTGTCGTTCTTTTGATTTTTTTCTGTCTTTGTTAAAGATTTAAAGCATTGGTACCATATATCACGCTGGTCATCCGATTACCACCTTTGTGGTGCTGGACCACCTTTGCGGTGCAGGTATGAGAACGTGAAAATTACAAACTAGTGGGATGGTAGAGCTGGATCGTTGAAATAGAAGTCGAAGACAAGTTCTTGGGGAATTAGCGTTTATTTACTTCGACAGTACTGGAACTCCAGACACAGAAGTAACAAAGGTTCACGAACAATCGGGAGCCTCCGACTGGAAAGTGAAGAATGAACTTTCTGAGGCGTCTTCCTTACAGAATAGTTACCAAATAACAGAAGAACTGCGTTTATATACATATAAATTACACAACAGATTAACAAACTACGAATAATTAGCTTTGATTAAACAATGGCTGATTAAGGGACGCTTGGTGAAAAGCTACCGTGAGTTGTTCAGACTTGTCATAAATAAAGTTCTCATGAAATTAACTTAACTCTTTGTAATGTGACATTTGACAGAATTAGAACATAATGAAATACAGAAATGGAGGAAATAGTCTTTGAAATGAATCTAATAACATTAATAAATCATCGAAATTGAAATTGAACTCATATGAAAATCATCGCTACGATACAGGACCTCGTTTGCTGTTTAAAAAACAGCAGATTGTTACGCATACAAGTTGGAAAATTGGTAAGTGCACGCATTTCAACAAGCCAACTTGTGTTGCAAACTCTTTCAGGGTAGGTATTAATCACCAATACTTTCATCCAAGAAATATTTTCATGAGAGAAATAAAAAACAATTTTTTGGAAGTATTTTACAGTGGAAATATGTTTGCCGAAAATTTGAAATTGTACTATACCCACTGAAAAATTGCATGCAGCGTCGCAGTTTCAGACTGTCTTGTTGTTTTTAGAAAAAGCCCTTTGATAAATGATCACTTACAAAACAGAGACATTTTTCAAATTATGGTACGTTTTATCACATAATCATCGTAACTTACAAATCACCGAGAAACTCTATCAGAGAGCTTTTCTATGAATTGTAAATAGCAACGATTAAGAAAGAAAAATGTCATTTGCAACACAGATATTTACATGATGCCTTCTCAAAATTGTGAATTCTGGATGGTTAAAGTTTTAATTGAACATACATATTCAAAGTAAATTTCAGAGAAAATGTTTTGGAATAAAGCGCAATGGGAATTTATTTATTTATTTATTCAATCAGCCCTACAAATCACAAATAATGCGATATGAGGTCACCTGTAATAAAACACTATTGTCGGGTGGAAAATCCACCTTCCCACGATTTGGTAGTAATTCACCCTGCGTGTACAGAATGGCCGCTGGCGATTATCATCAATAATTCGACTTGATGTCTTAAAGAAAAATTTCAGGAGCAATTACTATAATTAGTTCAGTGTGAAACCAAATATTTACTCACTACTTTCGTTTAAAAAAGCCAATTTTCCCAAACAGAACAAGTGAGAACACATTAACATTTTCATCCTTAACAATTAAAATGAAAGTGTCAATGACACTGTAGCTCAACTTGTTAAGACATGTACATGTATAGTATGTGACACAGCGATGACAAACATCTAGGCAATGACCTGATAACAAAGGTACATATAAAGTATTGTAACGGTCTGTGCATAAATACTGACCGTAGCCTTAACACATGTATAGGTAAAGTATTGTAAAGGTGGCGACAGTCAGATGCTAAACTAGAAAAGAAATCTTTGAGTCCCAGAGTGGGTCTGACTGAACCCCAAGATATTTGTTCTCATAACACAGTGACAACAAAGGCACCCCAAAACACTTGTTCCTGTTCAAAGGTGATAACAAAGGTACCCAAGAAGTTTCATGAAGATCATTTCATAAATACGAGCCGTATATAAGTTGACAAAAAACTGATAGGACCTAATTTCGGTACAAAATGGCCACTGGCAGTCATCTTGAATTTTGGACCGCACACAGAAACACTCGTTCTCGTCCCAGGGTGATAACAAAGGTACCCAAGAAGTTTCGTGAAGATCGGTTCATAAATACAGCCGCCAGCCTGAGCCGTATTGACATGTGTACTTACTGTGTATAAGTGGCACTGAATAAATCAAAATTCATCTAATTTGCATAATTTCTGTATTATATGTGATGTATTCCATGTTACTAAACATTCATACCAAAATTTATTCAAATCAGAACTTTCATACAGAAGTTCTGTACAAAAAACTGATTGCACTAATTTTGGTACAAAATGGCTGCTGGTGGCCATCTTGAATTTCGGACCACACCCAAAAACACTCGTTCGCATCCCACGGTGATAACAAAGGCACCCAAGAAGTTTCGTAAAGATCGGTTCATAAATACGGCCTCTAGCCTGAGCCCTATAGAAGTTGTGTACAAAAAACTGATTAGACCTAATTTCGGTACAAAATGGCCACGGGCAGCCATCTTGAATTTTGGACAACATCCAGAAACACTCGTTCTCGTTCCAAGGCGATAACAAAGGTACCCAAGACGTTTCGTGAAGATCGGTTCATAAATACAGCCCCTAGACCGAGCCGTATTGACATGTGTACTTACTGTGTGTAAGTAGCACTGAAAAAATCAAAGTTCATCTAATTTGCATAATTTCTGCTCGAGAAAAAACCCCGTATTATATGTGATGTATCCCATGGTACTAAATATTCACACAAAAAATTATTCAAATCAGCGCTTTCATATGGAAGTTCTGCGCAAAAATCTGATTGCACCTAATTTTGTACAAAATGGCTGCCATCGGCCATCTTTAATTTCGGACCGGACCCCAAAACACTCGTTCTCGTCCCACGGTGATACCAAAGGTACCCAAGAAGTTTCGTAAAGATCGGTTCATAAATACGGCCTCTAGCCCGAGCCGTATTGGCATTTGCATTTACAGTGCTGAAAGTAACACTAAATACATCAAAGTTAGTCTAATTTGCATAATTTACGCACAAGAAAAAAACTTGTATTATATGTGATGTATCCCATGGTACTAAACATTCATACAAAAAAAATATTCAAATCGGAGCTTTCATATGGAAGTTCTGCGCAAAAATCTGATTGCACCTAATTTTGGTACAAAATGGCTGCCAGCGGCCGTCTTAAATTTCGGACCGAACCCCAAAACACATGTTCTCGTCTCACGGTGATAACAAAGGTACCCAAGAAGTTTCGTAAAGATCGGTTCATAAATACGGCCTCTAGCCCGAGCCGTATTGAATTGTTGACGGACAGACGGACGACTGGCCATGACATAAGCTCAAATTTGACTTACGTCAAAGTTGAGCTAAAAATTATCACTTTGCATCAAAAACAGCATTTTGACCCTTGTTAGTCCAAAATCGGCAATGGTGTTGTAATGAGGGAACAGAGAGAATAACCTGGGGACGGGTTACTGTTCAAGCCTTTCCTAGAATCTTAGTCGAAGTTCGACTAAAATTCTAGGAAAGGCTTCTGAAAGTGAAAGTTTGTAACTTAGTGCGCAAGCAAAACATTTCGGTTTTGTGAATGCACATACATAGTGTCAGTTTTGGAAACCGGGCCCGGCATTATAGGAGCCCCGCCGATTTTTTCTCATTTCGGCTAATTACCTCAAGCCAGGATTCTCTTAGGCAGGATTTGACTTGCAGTGAAGGCCTCGCTGTCCTCACATGAAAGACCGTAAGGGAATCCTGCTCTAAAGCAATTATGGAAAATCGACGGGCCCCCATAACGCCGGACTCGTGTTACTACACTGCCCCCATTTCGACGGTTTTGCGCGGATTTATTTTAGGTGCGATATATGTTATGGAAATCAGGTTACTCCGAATTTGCGAGGCCTGATATTCCATATATCAATTACAAAGTATAAATTTGTATTAAAAATATACATGAAAATGGAGGTTATGGTGGATAGAACACGGGGAACTGATTCGTTTACCCCACAAGTGCTGACTGTGGGCACCGGTGGTTCATGGAAGTCTGCGATCGTATTCGTATGAAAACTGACAACCAAACAATATTTCACGAGAACATCTCATATGCATACACCCATGAACAACGCAAGGCATTAAACCACCTCACAATGCAGCGACAGAACTTAGTCTCCAAAAATGCCAACACTGCCTGCATTTTTTGAAGACCTTGTCCATGGGTAACGGAAGTATTTTATGTGTGGTAACTGTGCAATCTCCACATCATGACAGTAGGTAGGGCGAGGACGATCAGTCCCATTATTTCATTATGAACGATATTGTTTGTCGGTGTATTTTGGTCCCGTTGACCTGAACCTCCACATTGTGATGAATGTAAACAAATAAAATGGTTTGACATTCATCTTAAAGCAGCTCTGTCGCTGCGTTTTGAAGTATTTCGATTTCCCAGATTCGTTCTTGAATATTTGAAGCATATTTGGCCACGAGTTGTTCTCAGGAGTTGTTCTCACGAAATTTTATTTGATAGTCGGTTCTCGTACGAATTGGATCGCAGACTTCCAGAAATCACCGATGCCTGCTATCATTGTTGTGTGTTGGACGAATATATGTTTCGTGTTCTATGCATCATAACCCTTATTTTCGTTTATTATTTGTGTACATGTCATTCATGTATTAACGGAATATCAGACTTAGAGTAACCGATTTCCACTACTTCCATTACTTATATACAGCACCTTATATAAAATATGTAAAATACATCCTGCGCATAAACCACTCTTATCAACTCAATACACCACAACTGTTTCAAATTCCACGGACCTTTCAATTAATTTGATTGCATAAACTAATATTATTTCTCAGCACACAATGTTGTCTGTATCTATGTACTATTATAAAAAAGAGTACTAAACTTAGTCCAAACAACGGTCCATTCAGCTCCCAAAGGTAACACTGTTTTCAATAAACACCCACACTAATCAACTGATTGATTAATGTGGGTGTTTATACTACGCACGTCGAAATAACTCAAGACGTCTGTATATATAAAACTGAAGGGCCAGTGTCATGTTTCATTAGTAATCTCGAAAGATTGATACCGCAAAATGAGGTACTGTGCACCGCAAATGAAGGTACTCATTAAAAGGATAACACCGCAAATCAGGTATTCTAAAAGTTCAACAGCTCTTGTAGAAGCTGCCAAATAAGGCGAATGCAGGACTTTTTATGAAAGCTGAAGCTGACCTAAACTGAAAGACAAAAGTCTGAAGCAACAATGGAGCGAAGGTTTGACCTTCTATGCCCTTGATATTCACGGAGAGAACAAATTTTGTCGAAAATTTCCGAAAGAATGAAGATGAACGCTAATGTATTTTCATTAACAGAGCTCAATTACTTCATAAAACACACCGATACTATGTGCAATAATGCAATAACATTCCATAGATCGCCAGATTAAATTGTTTTAGTGATATACGCAAGTTAATAGCAGTTATACCATATTTTATGACACCTACCTTCAACCGTTTCCGTCTTTTTTAAACCGCAAACGAGGTACTGCACCGCAAAGGTGGTAATCAGATGACCAGCGTGTATATGTTTTACCATTCCTACTACCACACGCAGCGAAAAAACGCTTGCGCCCATGTAGACCTTTTTAAGAGATTTATGAAGAATATAACTGTATCAGGAGATGGAATAACATAGGTCATACCAAGACATTCACACAACCATCTACAGGGAAATCACGTGATTCTTAACCCTTTACCCAACGTAACGGCCAAAACTGGCCAGCGCTATTCCCAAAAATCACCATCCAATTTTCATTATTTTTTTTCACTTTTTGTCTCAAAAACATAGCTTATGACCCCTCATTGGAACAAGCAGACGACACTTGCAAATAAAATTCTTGAATAACTATTTTTTTTTTCAATTTTTGCGTCAAAAACATAGCTCATGACTCCTCATTGGAACGAGCTCGTTCCAATGAGGGGTCATAAGCTATTGTTTTTTGACGCAAAAATTGAAAAAATTAGTTATTCACAAGTGTTGTCTGCCTTTCATGTTAGGTAAAGGGTTAACCGGATTACATAATTGGACGCGGTATTAGCTTCACTTGGTAGGTGCTATTTTGCTTATTATGTGATAATTGTAACAATGTTCAGTTATAGAACACGGTCTGAACACCTCGGAAATAAAATATTGCTTGGACTAATTTCTTTTCTTACAGGCATTTAGTTTTATTTATCTGACGTAACTGTTATAATCGGCCAGAGCATTCCATTTTCAGTTGGTTGCAAACATATTGAAGTCCAAAAAGGGGAGTAACTCTGTCAAAATGATTGTGGCGTTTTGAAAATCACAGGTGCACACATTCCCATGCTTGTTTATTCCTGTGCCAAATTTTCATTTTATGTTTTACTTATTGGTGTTTAAAGATCATTTTCGGCGTCTTTTGTGACCGCAACACAGGTTTGACGTCAAATTTAGCCACCAGTTGTTGATACTGTGCTGCCCACTTCCACCTGAGGCGTTGGTTTACTTTACCAATAAACCAGAACTTGTTTAGCATAGTAAACAAGCACTAGGGTCGCTATGGGGGGGGGGGGGGGGGGGGGGGGGGTAAGTTTTAACGAAAGTGTCAATGACACTGTAGCTTAACTTGTCTGTGTGTTGTGTTTGATGAAAAGGATAATGTTCAATATTTATAAAAGGATTTTGAAATAAGACAAGAACTTTGATAGTTGGGAATATGTTAATTTCTGTTCCCTGTATGCTATGTTTTCAATAAAAATAATATGAGGTGTAGACTGTACTAAAGAATTGAGAAGTGGGTTAATGTGTCCCTCACAGTTAATGATA
This sequence comes from Pictodentalium vernedei, assembly GCA_031216915.1. Classification (NCBI taxonomy): domain Eukaryota; kingdom Metazoa; phylum Mollusca; class Scaphopoda; order Dentaliida; family Dentaliidae; genus Pictodentalium; species Pictodentalium vernedei. Next base: position 172,941,913 of record CM062291.1, on the reverse strand, counting down.
GTGGCCCTCACAGTTAATGTATGTAAACAAAAGTTACCAAGTTACAATGAAAGTATTCCAAAACGAGTTATCCTCTCTCCTATCAAGTTACAATGAAATCCCTTCATGAATATGGCCTGTAAACTGTGCTAAAGGTTTTCGGGTTTCGGGCCTGCGTGGCCATCACGGTTGAGCTATCGCAACCAAAAGGGGGCGTCATCGTCTATACACTATACCGAGTCATCCTACTAAGTTACAATGAAATCCCTCCATAAATACGACCTGTAGACTGTGTTAAAATGTTTTCGGGTTTTGGGCTCGGGCAGCCGTCACGGCTGAATCATCGCGACCAAAAGGGGACATTCTCATCTAGACCTTATATAGAGTATTCCTACCAAGTTACATTGAAATCCCTCGATAAATACGACCTGTAGACTTGCTAAAGGTTTCCGGGTTTTGGACTCGGGCAGTCGTCACGGTTGACAGATCACGACCAAAATGGGGAAGTTCTCATCTAGACATCATACGGAGTCATCGTACCAAGTTACAATGGAATCCCTCCATATTAAATATGACCCGTAGGCTGTGATAAAAGTTTTTGGGTTTCGGGCTTGGGCAGCCATAATGGTTGACAGATCATGACCAAAAGGGGACGTTCTCATCTAGATATTATACCGAGGCATCCTACCAAGTTACAATGAAATCCCTTCATAAATACTACCTGTAGACTGTGCTAAAGGTTTTCGGGTTTTGGGCTCGGGCAGCCATCGTGGTTGACCGATCGCAACCAAAAGGGGACGTTCTCATCTAGACATGACCTCAAACTAGCATATGAAATTTCGTGACGATCGGACAAGAACTACGCGGTGTAGCCTGTGTTGAAGGAAATGTGAACAGACTCACTGACTAACAGACTCCAAGACTTCCGCACGCGTGATGGCAATAACTTATCTCGACTTTGTCAAGTTAAGCTAATAACAACATGCCCACACAAGCACAGGCAAAATAATGAAGGTTGCAAAAATGCTCCAAGTCGAAAAATTGCAATAACTCTGCCAAAATCAGTACGGCCGACCTCAAAATCATAAGTTCCTGTGCTGTTAAGCCTGAGGACTAAACGCTCGCAACATGACATGACAGATTATTCTCAAAACCGCATTTGCACAGGTTCCGCACAAGCAGGGTTAGCATTGGTTGAAGACAAGTGCAGCATCGACGTACAGTACACAACGCCACCGTGGACCCACAAAACACAATCGGGATTAAGTGCCTTACCCAAGGACACAAGGCAGTTTCACCTGACGGGGATCCTAACCGTTAACCTTTCGACCTGAAGTCCAATGCCGTAAGCATTGAGCCTGCCGTGTGTCCTTCGTTGGGGGTTTTAACGACACTTTCGACAGCCAAGGTCACCTCGTGCCGGGGGTTCCCATGTGGGTTTTTAAAACGAAGATTTTACTGAATTTGGCTCGTAAATGACCAAGAAAAGCTAAGGGCCAAAAGTGACAGAACAGAGTCCAAAGACGGAGGGACAAGCTGATTGGTAATATTATCACCCCCACGACTTTGTTGTTAAATAAATCGTGATTCAAATTTTATCATCTTAATTTTTGACCTGAAAACACAGCTTATGACCCCCTCAATGGAACAAGCCGCGTTCCATTGTGGGGGCATAAGCTGTGTAAAGGAAAAGAAATAACACTTGTGTCAGGCGTCAATGCTGAGAGCATCGCTCATTTCTGTTGAAAATGTTATTTATTGGGGTTAATTACTCTGGATAGACAGGGTCACCTAGTATCGGGAAGTTTTACGGGGTGGTGGAAGCCGGAGAGAGAACCGCCAAGCCGCCGCCGAGTAACTATCAGACTCTCCGAGCGTACTAACTCCACACAAGCGGGGTCAGCATCAGTTGAAGGCAGTGTGGGCAATCGGGATGAAATGCCTTGCCCAGGGACACAACGCAGTTATCGCTGGTTAGGATCGAATCGTGGGCCTTTCGGTTTGAAGTGCAATGCAATGCGCCACGCTCCCCTGTCGAAAATGTATGGTCTTCTCCTTGCAACCCAAATTCTGAAGGTCGAGGAGGCGAAGGATTTTTTGATATGACAGTGTCCACACAACCACTGGGATATTCATTCTGGGTTTCATTCGCCTACATCAGTGTCCGGTAGGTGAGTATGGGGGAGGGGTCAGGGGTTCTCAAATAATTTTCACCGTGCGCTTTTGTATCTTTCTTCCTGTTATGTAAATGGGAAATCCGATTCCGTTCATCTACAAATTCACGCTTTGATTATCACCTTTGATATACAATGCAATAGTTTTCTGTCGCACGGACAGGGCTTCCTGTCCACAGATTTGTGAGCTCGCCAGTTTTCTTATGAACAAAATCATAATTAAACTCGAAAACAGGTGACCCGGAACGTCAAATATCCCTTCACATTTATTTGTATTGTGTTTGCATCACAAAGTGGTTGCTACAGCGAAATTGGGAGTCATCCCGGTGGAGTTCCTGGTTTCTGAACGGAGCAAGAGGTCGGCTTGTTGGTTGAGAGCCGAGATAATCGGTATAAACAAATTAGTCAGAGAGAAAACCTTCCGTTTATTTATGAATTAACAAATCGTAAATAAGTCTGGACTCATGAAAATAGGAGACCGTGACTTGCAGTAATCAGCGTGAAATTCGAGGGCTTTTAAACCTCAACCCGCAGAGTATTTTTCAAATTTTAAATGATTTTTTTCATCGTTGTAAAAGCAGCCGTGACCAGATCGTTAAAATTTTACTAAAGATATTATTGGAGAAAAGATCCATTCAGTTTACAAGGAGAAATTCTGACTTAATGTCCCAGAGATATTCTGTTCTGGGTAGGAAATTCCCTCAGCAGCATGCATGCACCCCCCCCCCCCCCCCCCCCCCCCCCCCCCCCCGCTCTCAAATATCAAGCTGTGAAAATGAATTTTCAAATACAAGCACTTTCAATGTTTTCAGAGAACAATGATCCCTGAACAAGCATGCAACCCGGGTTTTTGAAAACTTCGTTCCAGAGTTATTTCTTTTCATGCTTTTGTGAGGAGCTCAACTCACTAGAGATCTCGGACTTGGGAAGTAGGGACAAAACCAGGATAAAAAAGACGCCAGAGAAAATTCAGGGAGGACGGTAACCTCAATTGGCGACAGGGGTCAAATTACAGAGGTCTTTTTGGGTGGCCTGCCGTGAGATAGAGAAGCCAGGTTTTGAAGAGTACCTTGATGGCATCTTTGGGGGAACACCGTTATTCAAGCGGAGCTCGCCGGTCCCTGAAGGTGCGGAGAGGGGGATTGGGAAAAACAGTGAAAAGGAGTGCCACATTATAATTTAGGCCATGGTGCAGACTGGAACACTTTCTACTAGAATGCCCAAAATACCAGTCTAACAGAACAAGATTCACTGGGGAGTATAATGGAGGAAATGGGATGGGAGAATGAAGGACGTGGTTAGTGAGCGACACAAAGGGGAGGGCTAATATGCGTATCGGAGAGATTAGGAAGAATGGGACATGGGGTGTCAATCAAGCAGTTCGTCTCAGAGTGTTGGGAGGAGAGGCGTGGGAATACAGAGGCTGTTCGGAACACATGGATAATCAAAGGCCTTCTCACAGGAGAACCGCGACAAATGTACATTTATGAAAAGCACCAAATCGTGTTTGGCATCTAGGCTTGCATTCATTTCAGATATAGGGAGGGGTGAATTCACTGCCTCTCCCCAACTCACTCATATTCATTCCTCCATATGGCACAGTTAGTTTTAGTGACAAAGATCATTCTGTGCCGATACGTAAAGGACATATTTGGCAAACATCAGATAAGGTTTGTTCAAAGTTGTCGTGCGAACACCGCACCTGAGTCGGAAATTCAAACAAGAAAACAATCTAAGGGACAGAAACTCCTGGAAAAATCGGGCTGAACTGGATTTACCTCTTTACCTAACGTAACGGCCAAAAACGGCCTGCGCCATTCTCAAAACTCGCCAATTAATTTTCATTTTTGTCTCTAAAACATAGGTTCATGGCCCCTCATTGGAACGACCTCGTTCCAATGAGGGGTCATAACCTATGTGTTTTTGAGACAAAAAAATGAAAATAATAGTTGTTCAAGATTTTTTTTTGCAAGTGTCGTCTGCTTTTATGTTAGGTGAAAGGGTTAAAAACTCATCCAAGACATTCTTGAGTAGACTTCTCGGGCCAAAATTTAGTAAAAATCGGATAACGTTTGTTCAAGTTATCGCGCCACTGCAAGTCAGAGGTTTCCAAAGAAAACAACCCAAGAGGCTAAATTCATGCAAAAGAAAAATCGGGCAGGACTGGTTTTGAACTCATCCAAGGCATTCTCGAGTAAAACTCTCAAGATCAAATTTCGTAAAAATTGGATGTTTGTTATTGTTATTGTGCAGAGTTATCGTGCCGACACCTCGACACAGAAGGGTGGACGAAGAGATGGACAGACACTTACTCACCTTCATCAAACAGGGATCGGGAAGTTTCGTCCCCGGGAAGTTTCATCCCCAGTTAGTGGGAAGTTTCGTCCCCGTGAAGTTTCGTCCTCTGTTCTTGTTAAATAATAAGCTTAGGGCTGGCGTGGGATTGTAAGGTTAGGTACAAGTAATAGTATCTTTTTATTAATCGTCCCTGTGCGCCTTCGGCGCGCGAAACCATTTCATCTCCTCTTCTCTCCGTCGCTAACAGAGGAGTTGATTGTCCACAGCTGACTGTTGCTGCCAAATGGTTTACCAACAATCTGAAATGGCAAACACTAAAATCTTATTAATTTTTCATACCTGCATGAAGTTTGTTTTGTGACAATTTATTAGTGAATGCCCGTGGCCATTCGCCAATAAATTGTCACAAAATAAAAATCATTGGGCTTGCGTGAACCAACTAAAACACCCTAAGATCCATCCGACTGTACCAGTTAAAAAAACACCCTAAGATCCAACCGAGTGCATTTACATCAAAGGAATGATGAAAACAACATGGTGCTATATTTATAATTTCAATGCATATTTATATTGATAGGGAAAAATAAAGTCAGTAGAGTCACATTCCACGCATACACATACATATATAAACATGAAAGTACTTGATTAAATTTTTTTTTTAAATATGTCAGAATTCTGTACAATTTACCATTGAAGTGGGAAGTTTCGTCCCCTCTATAGAGGACGAAACGTCCCGGGGGCGAATCTACCCTGACCCTAACATAGGGCGATTTTGTTGAAAGAAATGACAAAAAAGAAGAAACTGGGTGCAGGAGGGGGGCATTAAATCTAACATCACCCAGAGGGATAAAGATGTTCAAAGGAGGATTCAAGGTCACATGTGCCTATTTAACACTGCAGGGGAATGAAGTCATGTAATTATTTATATATTTGCTATGCCTGTCAAGTCATTTTTACTAGTATTCACTTGATACCACGGAAATAATGCCTGGGTTTCCAGTATATCAAAGTTAAAAAGGACTGATTTCAAGGACCTATAATTCTAAATTTCTCTTTTCCAGTAGTTGCCATAACCTAATATCCCCGATGGCCCCTCTCTCCCAAATCTCATGGGGTTAATTGGCCGATTTTGTTTTTTTTAGTTTTATAAAATCAGTCAAAACCCTTCAAAACTCATTTTAAAGCAAAAAACGTTTCCACACAATCTACCCACCCACTCTCTGGGCCTATGGTGGACCCCATTTTGGCATTTAGAAAAAACAATTTTATCCTCCCACATACACAGTTAGCTAAATTTGACCACACTCGGTCCCATCACTCCAGGGCAGAACTGGTTTAAATAAGCGAATGGGAAATTTCCCAACATCTACAGCTCTACATTAAATTTTAAAACCGACTAATGCCCTGCCTCAAAATAAGTTCAGTGTAATGTCTTGAACAAACATTAATCTAGGAGTCATAGAAATGCTATTACCTAATATCAAAAAGTTTAAAAAATCATTGAAGAATATTTCCCATAATGCACAGTTATTTATTAATTTATTCACTGGTGTTCAAGGTCACATATTTCTGCATAATTGCTAATCATGACCGCATGGGGATGCAGTCAATTTTAATTAATCGGTTATAGCCTTGTTGCCCATTTTTGAGGACCTCCACCCAAGCATTGGTGGCTGGATCCTATTTTAACCAGTAAAACAGAGCTTTTTTATACCAGTAAGCAGGCACTGCTTCACTTCCCAGGGTTCCCGCTGGACACCCACCAAAGCTGTATATGAATCATCAAAAGATTCTTACTGGTGGATCTGAAGAATATTTCTAAAGAATATTCCTCATATATCACCAAGATATAATTCAGGCTCCCATAGGGAGCCCAAATGTGAACTCAAGGATTTGAAATGAACAAAATGAATCTGATTCCAATAAGGATGTTGGATACTGAATATAAAAAATATCTGGTTAGTAGTTCCAAGATTTTTTCAATTTTCGAAACAAGAAAGAACATGAATTGGCAATTTTCCATTACCGACAGTGATAAAATGGCATGGCACCCTATGACACAACTCTGGTAAAGTACGGGTGACAGGAATAAATAACCCTTTTGAGAGTTTTTCCCTGTATTTCATGTGTGTCTTCAGCACTCGTGAAATACAGGAAAGCTGCAATTTGGGTGGTTGATTTCAGCACCCTATGACACAACTCTGGTAAAGTATGGGTGACAGGAATAAACAACCCTTTTGAGAGTTTTTCCCTGTATTTCATGGGTGTCTTCAGCACTCGTGAAATACAGGAAGAACTGCAGTTCGGGTGGTTGATTTCAGTGCAACCAATGGCTTACACCATCCTGTTGTGTTCAGTCTAAAAAACACCACCTTCACAACAGACAATAGACAAAGTGATCACTTTTGCCCAGACTGAACTTCATTCAGTTGAGATGAAAAGGTTGAAGTACATTACTGTGGTAATTTGTGTTGTTCTGAAAAGTAGGTTTGTTAAAAAAAATTGTACAGTGCTGGTCATTATGACAGACAAAAGTGGAATGGTGCCAAGTCTTGCCTGTTAATGATCTTATTTGCAGGCTTAGATGTTCTATGTATGATTATATCTTGCATGACTTTCCCTTCCTCTGATTGACGGAGAGGTACTCAAATATTGCCAATAGTTTTGCCTATCGAGGGTTCTAGAAAATAACTGTACACTTTCAAAAAATATTCAAATGATGGAACACAACACACCTGTTAACTGGTAGAGTGCTGAATTATTTTTGGCCATCAAATCTTGTACACATGTCATTGCCTTGTCACAATTTATGGGAGAGTGCCAGCTGGCACTCTCCCATAAATTGTAACAAGGCAAACCCTTACAGACTAAATAATGTCACTTCAAAGATAATACAAAGCACACCCTCTGAATATGAGCCTTCAAGTTGTGGTACCTGCACTTCAGAATAAAGCCCAAATATGGGCTTCCAGCACTCTACCTGTTAAAGAGAATTTTTCTGGAATTCTGCTTTATTTCTAAGTTCAAGTATGAAAGTGCCCATCATGGGCAAGGTCATTGATAATAGGCAGTATTGTTAGGGTTGGAATCCTTGTGGGTAGCAAGATTCTTCCTTGGTTTGTTTGATATAATATAATAATAAATCAACCAATGGCTTTACCATATTATAAACAAGAGCAACACAAAGCGTGGCATATACCCCCAAAAGTGTCATAATGCCATGGGAAAAAAATTTCTAAGTCGAAAGAGTGAAAAAGAGCCGATGACGTGCCAAAAATTTATTGGATGGAATGCATTCCTTGTCCTTATCAGTCCCCCATGTAGGTCTATCAACATACCAAGAGATTCAAATCCGACTGATGGCTTTAAAATTACTATCCAAAACGTTAGTGCAGACAGACAGAGGTCTCCACTGGATACCCACCAAATCCTCCTTCAGAGGTCAGGGGATTAATAAGTATTGAATGGCATGTCATTGACTGGGTCAGAAAAGTCGTCCTCTTGTAAGAATAGACCCTGTGACTATTCTTCCTTGTGTACTACTATTTGAGCATAGTGACCTTCATGTCATGCAATATTTACAACATGGTGAAGCCGCCATCGATTGATTTTTCAGTGTGGTATATCCTTATGAATGTACCGCAACAAAAATTAACATCTGGCTTTACCATTGAAGTATGGACTAGGACCACAGGTCATTCAGGCATGCTGCCAGACCTTCAGATTGGTCTAATTTGAGGACACCACCAACTTGCCAAGTCAGTTGCTATTCCGACTCATTGAAGAAAATGTTTGCAATAATGATTGTCTAAAAATGCCATTTTGGTCTTCTCTGGGCTTTCTTGATGCCTCAGAATATCAATTAACTGTTGAGGAGGGGGGTGGGGGGTCACCAATTACAACTTTACTGCAACAGAACAGGTATCCCGAGGTGCAATATCTGGGTAAGCTTGAAGTTACATTATAAATTATTGTGATGCAATGACGGTAACATGGTCTGATGTTTGCGGCTCGGAGCTTGTGTTCAACCGTGACGCTCAATGATGCAAATCTCAGGCCATGTACCTCAACTCATCACAATAGCGTATATGTTCAAATAAGACACTACTCATTGCCCAAAACCGACAATGTGGAACACAAGAGGTTTATTTACCAAACTTGTGATTGTTAAAAGTTGCCTTGTTCAAGGTAAATTTTAACGACCACAGGTTTAGTCAATAAACCTCTCGTGTACACCCGATGGCACTGGATATATAATCAACAAACCAGATAAACTCATTTGATCTCAATTCAAATCGTAAATCGGTTTGTAATTCAAACAGCACGTTATCCGAAACACCGTCTGCTGCATGTGTGAAAAATCCAGAAAAATGAAGCAGCTTGCTAGTCACCCTGTTGATGAAGGTATTACAAAATGGGCGACTTCATTTTAAATATTTCGCGTGGTGACGTGGGACGGTAACATTTGCTACTGAAGCCGTAAACATAAAAGACACTACGCCAGCTCTTAACTAATCAGAGGGCAAGGATTTTACTCTTACTGGAACATAATACAAGCCAGAATACAATCTGCTAACCATCCACAAACCACCGAAGTCTCTGAGATCATCAGGTCAACTCAATGAGGTTCAGCCTGTATCTAAATTTACTAGTGCTGTTGATAGGGCCTTTGCGGTTGCTGGCCCAATGCTTTAGAATTCTCTTCCAATCGACATAAAAAATAGTAAATCACTTGAATCATTCAAGTATGGTACTAAAACCTACCTTTTTCGAAAGGCATTTCCTTCAGTGGTCTTTTAATTTTGGTCATAAACTGACCTTACCAGGTGCGTGTGTGTGACTGAGTCAGTGCGGATCGCCTTGTTACTCGTCAAGTTACACTCACATACTTGTTTTGGTAAAGTTGTAGTTTGTTTTGATTTTTTTTATTTTGTTTTAATTCAATACCCTTTTTCTTTTAGGTTCTGTCGCTTATGGCCATGATGTAGCCTCAGTTGCTGATGTGGCATTGGGCACCAATAATTGATAATAGTGATCTATGTATCTGTGAGAGAATGTATGTGTATGTGTGTATATGTATGTATGAAATTACTGTACAGCCATTGAGCACCTTGTTTGGATTCTAGGCTTTAAAATTATTATTACTATTATTATAAGTACCTTGGCAGCTGTTTCTAGGCAAATCTTTGCTGTCTGTATAAGCAGCGCAGCCAGTAGTTGCCTACAAGCAATTGCAAAGCCACTTGGAGCAGACAATGTGTAGAAAAATGTTTAAATATTAACAGCCAAGTAAGGGTTAAATCATTTCTTATGAAATTGGACAAAAACACAAACAAACCAATCTGCTCTACTCTCTAACATTCGTCGAAGGAATGCCTTAAGGATGTAATCGGAATATTACCCAGTAAGGCTTTTTATTCAAACACAGAAACGAGTGTGAGAATTCTGAACTGGGTACTGCACTGGGCTAGCCGCTAGAACCGAGAACTCATCTTCGATATTGCTTGGGAACTTTAAATTTGCTTTCAGCAGTGGTTGTGACTAGTGAAACTGGAATTAGCATGGATGTTGAGTACAGATGCTTTTAAGTTAATATAGTAGAAATTGCTCTGTGTCTTTATTTTCAACATGATCTATGTACAATTTCTATCTCAGCTATATGTTTTGTGAGACGACTAAGATGACAGATACCAAGCGAAATTCAAGTGAAAAGATTGGAAGGAAAATGAATCAGGCAGCCAAGTTTGAACTGAACTGAATAACAATCGAATCGAATCTCAAAGCTTTGCAGGGCCCTAATTTTAAGGAGACAGGGTTCCTACAGTAAGGAATGGTAACATTCAAGGCTATACAAGGCCATTTCTCAATGTATTTCAACATTTTTCAAGGTATTAGAATTAGAGTTGAAACAGTTAACCCTTTACCTAACATGAAAAGCAGACGACACTTGCAAAAAAAATTCTTGAATAACTAATTTTTTTCATTTTTTGTCTCAAAAACATAGGTTATGACCCCTCGTTGGAACGAGCTCAACGAGCTCGTTCCAACGAGGGGTCATAACCTATGTTTTTGAGACAAAAAATGAAAATATTTTGAAAATAAATTGGCGATTTTTGAGAATAGTGCTGGCCGGTTTTGGCCTTTACGTTGGGTAAAGGGTTAAGGGGTTATCTTGATTGATTAATCATGTGGTTAACCGATTAATCACTTGTCCAAATAGATATCTGAAGTGCCATACCGTTGATGATTTACAGCATGAACCCTTTACCCAACGTAACAAACAAAACCGACTAGGCCTATATACAAAAATCTCCAATTAAATTTATTATGTTTTCAATATTTGTCTCAAAAACATAGCTTATGACCCCTCATTGGAACCAGCTCATTGAGCTTGTTCCAATGAGGGGGTCATGATCTATGTTTTTGAAACACAAATTGAAATTTTTTAGTAATTCATGAATTTATTTTGCAAGTATCGTCTGCAACCCGCAATGGGTAAAGGGTCAAGAATGACCATTTTCAGCCATTGATACAGATGATGATCAAGCAAGTCAACAAGTATGTCACCAAGTAACTTGCATGTTTTACTCTGTCTCATATATTGATGTGAGTTAGTGTGACAAAGTTTGCCTGTTTTGGAGCAAGTTTGTTCCTTTGTTAACTCATATAACTTTTTGGATCGATCAAGATGTTGATCATTGATTAATCGATTAATCAGTTAACCTTTTCAGCTCTTATTGGACTAGCCAAATTAAATGATTTTCATGGCCTTTTTATCACTAGTCCTAACTAGTACCTCCTATGATTACCCCCATCACAAGGGGAGTGGGAGAAGGGGGTAATGACTGGAGGTCCCAGTTAGGACTATGCCCTCATGAACTCTGGCATATATAACAATAAAGTTATGATAACATGCTTCGTCAGCATTTTTATTTTGTGAATATTCAAGACTTTTTGGGCCTCCTGACACATTTTCCAGGATTCCAAGGCCTTGAATGACCCTCAGCCAAATTCAAGGCTGTTTCTTGAAACCAAGGCCCTGCGAGAATTCTGGTAGAAGAGTCTTGTAGTGCATTAAAATTGATTTCAATTCAATATCGTCTTATTGGGCTAAAAAAAAACAAGAGGCCCCAAGGGGCCTGAGGACGCTCACCTGACATGGTAGCCTAAATATCAACCCAGAGAATTGATTTCAACAAGTTGCATCTGCTCCTCCTAAGAAAAGCTTATACCAAATATCCAAAGATTCTGACCATTGGATCTAAAAAAAAAAGAAGATTTTTGAGTAGGGACTTGGCTTTAACAAACTTGAATCTCACCCCCTAAGGATGCTGCACACCAAATATCAAAACATTCTGACTGCTGGATCTGAAGAAGAAGATTTTTAAAGAAAATTCCTCATTTTGAACTAAGTTACAATTCAAGCTCCCACAGTGAGTCCAAATATGGACCTAGGGACATGGCTTGAACAAACTTGAATCTCACCCCCCACCTAAGGATGCTGCATATCAAATATCAAAACATTCCAACTGCTGGATCTGAAGAAGATTTTTAAAGAAAATTCCTCATTTTGAACTAAGTTATAATTCAGTCTACCACAGTAAACACAAATATGAACCCAGGGACTTGGCTTGAACAAACTTGAATCTCACCCCCCTAAGAATGGTGCATACCCAATATCAAAAGATTCTGCCTGCTGGAAGATTTTCAAAGAAATTTGCCTGAAATGCACTAAGTTCGAATTCGACCTTCTATAGTGAGCCCAAATATGAATCTAGGGAGGCGATTTGAACAAACTTGAATCAGATCCACCCCACAATGTTGCATACCAAATATCAAAAGATTCTGCCTGCTGGATCTGGAGAAGAAGATTTTTTAAGAAATCTGCCTGAAATGCACTAGTTCGAATTCAAATAGTGAGCCCAAATATGAATCCAGGGGGCCGATTTGAACAAACTTGAATCAGATCCACCCCTCAATGTTGCATACCAAATATCAAAAGATTCTGTCCGCTGGATCTGGAGAAGATTTTTTAAGAAATTTGCCTGAAATGCATTAAGTTCGAATTCAGGCTTCTATAGTGAGCCCAAATATGAATCCAGGGGCCGATTTGAACAAACTTGAATCAGATCCACCCCACAATGTTGCATACCAAATATCAAAAGATTCTGTCTGCTGGATCCGGAGAAGAAGATTTTTTAAGAAATTTGCCTGAAATGCATTAAGTTCGAATTCGGGCTTCTATAGTGAGCCCAAATATGAATCCAGGGGGCCGGTTTGAACAAATTTGAATCAGATCCACCCCACAATGTTGCATACCAATTATCAAAAGATTCTGCCTGCTGGATCTGGAGAAGAAGATATTTGAGGAAATTTGCCTGAAATGCACTAAGTTTGAATTCGAGCTTCTATACTGAGCCCAAATATAAGCCCAGGGGGCCGATTTGAACAAACTTGAATCAGATCCACCCCACAATGTTGCATACCAAATATCAAAAGATTCTGCCTGCTGGATCTGGAGAAGAAGATTTTTTAAGAAATTTGCCTGAAATGCATTAAGTTCGAATTCGGGCTTCTATAGTGAGCCCAAATATGAATCCAGGGGGCCGATTTGAACAAATTTGAATCAGATCCACCCCACAATGTTGCATACCAATTATCAAAAGATTCTGCCTGCTGGATCTGGAGAAGAAGATATTTGAGGAAATTTGCCTGAAATGCACTAAGTTTGAATTCGAGCTTCTATACTGAGCCCAAATATAAGCCCAGGGGGCCGATTTGAACAAACTTGAATCAGATCCACCCCATAATGTTGCATGCCAAATATCAAAAGATTCTGCCTGCTCGATCTGGAGAAGAAGATTTTTTAAGAAATTTGCCTGAAATGCACTAAAGTTCGAAAACGGGCTCCTATACTGAGCCCAAATATGAACCCAGGGGGGCCGATTTAAACAAACTTGAATCAGATCCACCCTACAATGTTGCATACCAAATATCAAAAGTTTCTGCCTGCTGGATCTGGAGAAGATTTTTTAAGAAATTTGCCTGAAATGCACTAAGTTCGAATTCGAGCTTCTATACTGAGCCCAAATATACACCCAGGGGGCCGATTTGAACAAACTTGAATCAGATCCACCCCATAATGTTGCATGCCAAATATCAAAAGATTCTGCCTGCTGGATCTGGAGAAGAAGATTTTTTAATCCTTTTTCCATTGCCTACAGTGTTAAAAAGTGCTGACTCTGCACTTTTTCAAAGTCCTGAAAAAAGTACCTTGTGATCAAACCGATAGGGATTTTTTTAAATCATTCTATTCTACTGGATAAAAGTAAGCTTTATACAAAATAAGAATTCTCTGTGCCGTGTAGTTTTGGAGATATGGCAGTTTTAAGGTTTTTCCTATTTTTAGCTCCCGAGGTTCCCACGGGGCAATGAGAAAATTTTTTTTTGCATCAATCAACTACTTATGACCCATTATCATCTCATATCACATTTGGTTCAAATCGACCTCATGGTTCTGAAAATAGAAATTTAAGGCGTGGCCAAAATTTTTGCCCCTCCCATAACGAAGGCAAATAATGCCAGACAAACTTCTCTTGAACAAACTTGATTCTAAACCTCAAAAGGACTCTGTATACCACATATCAAGTCTCTGCTACTGGTGGTTCATTAGAAGATTTTCAAAAAATTTGGCCATTTTTTCCCCACACCTCTGCTCAATGTGAGCCAAAACCTAATTTGACAAAAAATCAAAATGCCCTTATATAACCCCTACTCACATGAAATTTCATTAATATGTAGCCAGTGGTTTGGGAGAAAAAGGCCCAAACACCACCTTCACAACGGACGATGGACGAAAAGTGATCAGAAAAGCTCACCCTGACTTTCAGTCAGGTGAACTAAAAATACAATTTATTCTCAGGCATCGCCGCATTGGAAAAAATGACCCGCGTTCAATGTTTTTATTGACATTTTGAAGTTGGTGCCTGTAGTTATTTAGTAGCTGAGGAACGTCTCACTCGTTTCCAATCACACAACACGGTCAAAAATCATTGACTTTGTTTCACTCAATAATCAGCTATTAGGGCAGGTATCAGGTGAGTTCGTTGCAATACAAGTTTGGCCCAAGTGTCTTCTAAATCCGTGAGTTCTTTTAGGCCTTCAGAGTATTTCAGTATTTTACCGAAACTCAGTATTTTTTTAAATACCAAATGAATATCGAATAGAATTTCAACTCATTCGATATATCGACTTTCACGGGATTACCCATTAGGAATGTCCGTAATATCATTCAGCTGAATACAATTCACATTTGTTCGCTTGAACATGCTCCATGTTAATCCCGAATTGGCCACATACAGCTTGCATTACTTTTTTTGTTTGGTTTTAATAATGTTTTAATCAGACATTGTATATATAAACAAAAATGTCCAAAATCAAATCACAACCAAAAGTAAAACGAACAATGGAGTTAATATCAAAACCTAATGCAAATTCAGCAGTTTGGACATATTTTGGATTTGGAAAGGGGGAGGGCTCCATGCCTATTAAAGAAGACACAAAAGCTATTTGCCGAGTTTGCAGAAAGAACTTTTCGACAAAATGTGTAAATACCTCAAATTTAATTGCACATTTGAAAGCAAATCACCCGACAGAATACCGCAAGCTTGACCGAAAGAGGAAACGTGAACCTGAATCACAAAACACTCCAACCAAGCAGCCACTAATCACTGCTGCTGTTCAGCAGTCAAGGGCCTTCAAGAAAAATTCTCATCGCTGGACCAGCCTCACTCCAGCCATTACAAAATTCACTGCAAGAAGCGAGCTACCTACGCCCAAACGCAAAAAAAACTTTGGGTAGTCTTTTTGCGATGGCAAGCACTAGTAGTAGTTTTGAGAGTATTAGTAGTACTACATGCAATACTGAAATAGACAGTTACATAGCAATGCCCTGTGCGGAGTTCAGACAGTGAATCGAATGCCCTAGACTGGTGGAAAGTAAATCACAAGTCTTCCCCCCACACTGGCAAATTTCACCAGAAAATATCTATGTATTTGTGCCACCAGTGTTCCCTCAGAAAGGTTATTTAGTAAGTCGAGCCAAATAGTAGCAGCCAAGTGGTCCTCTTTGAAACCAGACAAAGTGAATATGCTTTCTTTTCTGGCTGCAAACTTGTAATTTTCAAAATCTTTGTATATTTTTGTATACCTAATCTTAGGATGTTATTTGTACTTTTACTACTTTATTGTCAAAATCATTGTATATTTTGTATACCTAATCTTACCATGTTATTCATATTTTTTTTAATCAGAATAAATGAATATCGTACATGATTAGTACATAGTTATTTTTCACATGGGAAAGTGAACCCTTGATCATAACAAGAGGCCCCACGTGGCCTTAATCGCTCACCTGACAAAGTGACTCTAAGAAGTATTTTAGGTCACCTTCACCATGTCATGCCTCATCAACATTAACTGGTTGAGTGATAGATTTTGTTTGAAGTTCAACATTTGTTACCTAAAATTAGTTTTATTTAAAATCATTGGTGTGTGGCCAATCTCCAATGATTTTTAATAAAGCAAATTTATCTCTGCAGACAAACTGGTTTAGCATGAAGCACAAACAAGGAATGTGAAGAGATAGCCTTGGACATCTCTCCCCAACTGTGGATATCTTCCATGTGCTACATGTATATATTTGCATGCAAGAAAACAAAAATTTTCACAAATTTTATTTTTTTTTATCATCATTGGAACAAGCTCAAACAGCTTATTCCAATAGGGGTATGGGAAGATCAGGTATATTTTTGAGACAGAAATGTGAATATATAAATAATGGTGTTTTTTTGTGAATGATGCTGGAGAATTTTGCGTAAAGATATGGTAAATGGTTTGTTCTAGATACAGAATGATGCAAAAGTATTTAAATTTGATTAGGCAAGTTGTTCCTATAATGCATTTAAAAATTGAAGTAACTGTTTTTTTGCTGACGAACTTTTAGATGTGTGTGTGTGTGTCTGTGTTTGTGTGTGTGTGTGTGTGTTTGTGTGTGTGTGTTTGTGGGGGGGGGGGGGGGGGGGGGGGTAAGAGTGTTCTTGCAAACAAAATTCCTGAATAAATGGAAAATTTTATTTTTTGTGTGAAAGACATAGTGCGTGAATGTTGATTGGAACAAGCTTAGAGAGCTCATTTTAATGTGAAGTCATAAAGCTGTGTTTTACGGACGAAATTCTGGAATAACTAAAAAAATTGCTTTTTTGACTCAAAAAGCATGGTGTGCGACCTCTCATTGGAATGAGCTCAAAAAGCTCATTCCAATGGGGTATTTACAAGCGATAAGTACATGTATGTTTAAGAGACAAAAATTAAAATTTGAATAGCGATTTTTGCGAAGAATGCTGACAAGTTTTGGCAGTTATGCTGGTAAAAAGGTAAGATATGCAAATTGGTTGTTTTTTAGAGGCGACATTTAATTAAGGGGAATTAACCCTTGATTACTGAGGTAACTTCTAAAAGTACTGAAATTTCATGAAGCAATGTGAATAACAGACAACAGTTGCCTAAAAATTTCATGAATAACTAAAATTTTTATTCCTTTGTCTCGAAAACATGGCATATGACCTTTGTTGGAATGAGCTGAATGCGTGTGTTCCAATGAGGGGTCATAAAATTTGAACGAAGATTTGTGTGAATAATGCATTAGTACTGCTAGATTTGGGTAAACGGTTCACCCTGGATACCACCCCTTCTATAGTAGATCTTTTCTGCAAATTTTGTCTAAGATTCTATCAACTTTACAAATAAATACGTTCATGAATCACAATCAGATCCACCCTACAATGTTGCATACCAAATATCAAAAGATTCTGCCTGCTGGATCTGGAGAAGAAGATTTTTTAAGAAATATGCCTGAAACGCACTAAGTTAAAATTTGGGCTCCTATACGGAGCCCAAATATAAACCCAGGGGACCGATTTGAACAAACTTGAATCAGATCCACCCCACAATGTTGCTTACCAAATATGAAAAGATTCTGAAGCTGGATCTGGAGAAGAAGATTTTTTAAGAAATTTGCCTGAAATGCACTAAGTTCGAATTCAAGCTTCTATAGTGAGCCCAAATATGAAACTAGGAAGCCGATTTGAACAAACTTGAATCAGATCCACCCCACAATGTTGCATACCAAATATCAAAAGATTCTGCCTGCTGGATCTGGAGAAGAAGATTTTCTAATAAATTTGCCCGAAATGCACTAAGTGCGAATTCGGGCTTCTATATTAAGCCCAAATATGAATCCAGGGGGCCGATTTGAACAAGCTTGAATCAGATCCACCCCGCAATGTTGCATACCAAATATCAAAAGATTCTGCCTGCTGGATCTGGAGAAGAAGATTTTTGAAGAAATTTGCCTGAAATGCACTAAGTGCGAATTCGGGCTTCTATATTAAGCCCAAATATGAATCCAGGGGGCCGATTTGAACAAACTTGAATCAGATCCACCCCGCAATGTTGCATACCAAATATCAAAAGATTCTGCCTGCTGGATCTGGAGAAGAAGATTTTTGAAGAAATTTGCCCGAAATGCACTAAGTTTGAACTCGAGCTTCTATAGTGAGCCCAAATATGAATCCAGGTGGCTGATTTGAACAAACTTGAATCAGATCCACCCCGCAATGTTGCATACCAAATATCAAAAGATTCTGCCTGCTGGATCTGGAGAAGATTATTTTTTAAGAAATTTGCCTGAAATGCACTAAGTTCGAATTCGAGCTTCTATAGTGAGCCCAAATATGAATCTAGGAAGCCGATTTGAACAAACTTGAATCAGATCCACCCCACAATGTTGCATACCAAATATCAAAAGATTCTGCCTGCTGGATCTGGAGAAGAAGATTTTTTAATAAATTTGCTTGAAATGCACTAAGTTCAAATTTGGGCTCCTATACTGAGCCCAAATATAAACCCAGGGGGCCGATTTGAACAAACTTGAATCAGATCCACCCCACAATGTTGCTTACCAAATATGAAAAGATTCTGCCTGCTGGATCTGGAGAAGAAGATTTTTTAAGAAATTTGCATGAAATGCACTAAGTTCAAATTCGAGCTTCTATAGTGAGCCCAAATATGAATCTAGGAAGCCGATTTGAACAAACTTGAATCAGATCCACCCCACAATGTTGCATACCAAATATCAAAAGATTCTGCCTTCTGGATCTGGAGAAGAAGATTTTTTAAGAAATTTGCCTAAATGCACTAAGTTCGAAATCGGGCTCCTATACTGAGCCCAAATATGAACCCAGGGGGCCGATTTGAACAAACTTGAATCAGATCCACCCTACAATGTTGCATACCAAATATCAAAAGATTCTGCCTGCTGGATCTGGAGAAGAAGATTTTTTAAGAAATTTGCCTGAAATGCACTAAGTTCGAAATCAGGCTCCTATACTGAGCCCAAATATTAACCCAGGGGGCCGATTTGAACAATCTTGAATCAGATCCACCCCACAATGTTGCTTACCAAATATGAAAAGATTCTGCCTGCTGGATCTGGAGAAGAAGATTTTTTAAGAAATTTGCATGAAATGCACTAAGTTCGAATTCGGGCTTCTATAGTAAGCCCAAATATGTATCCAGGGGGCCGATTTGAACAGACTTGAATCAGATCTACCCCGCAACATTGCATACCAAATATCAAAAGATTCTGCCTGCTGGATCTGGAGAAGAAGATTTTTGAAGAAATTTGCCTGAAATGCACTAAATTCGAATTCGAGCTCCTATAGTGAGCCCAAATATGAATCTAGGGAGCCGATTTGAACAAACTTGAATCAGATTCACCCTACAATGTTGCATACCAAATATCAAAAGATTCTGCCTGCTGGATCTGGAGAAGAAGATTTTCAAAGAAATTTGCCTGAAATGCAGTAAGTTCAAATTTGGGCTCCTATACTGAACCCAAATATAAACCCAGGGGGCCGATTTGAACAAACTTGAATCAGATCCACCCCACAATGTTGCATACCAAATATCAAAAGATTCTGCCTGCTGGATCTGGAGAAGAAGATTTTTTAAGAAATTTGCCTGAAATGCACTAAGTTCGAAATCGGGCTCCTATACTGAGCCCAAATATGAACCCAGGGGGCCGATTTGAACAAACTTGAATCAGATCCACCCTACAATGTTGCATACCAAATATCAAAAGATTCTGCCTGCTGGATCTGGAGAAGAAGATTTTTTAATGTTTTTCCCATTGCCTACAGTGT
Source organism: Pictodentalium vernedei (assembly GCA_031216915.1). NCBI lineage: Eukaryota > Metazoa > Mollusca > Scaphopoda > Dentaliida > Dentaliidae > Pictodentalium > Pictodentalium vernedei. The sequence goes on along the minus strand of CM062291.1, from coordinate 172,922,199 downwards.
TAAAAAGTGCTGACTCAGCACTTTTTCAAAGTCCCGAAACTGTACCCTATGATAAAACCGATGGCAATTTTTTTTTACCAATCCTTTCTGTTGGTCCTAAGGAAGCTGCACACCAAATAAAAATTCTCAGTGCCGTGCAGTTTTGGAGATATGGGCGTTTTAAATTTTTTCTATTTTTAGCTGCTGTGGTTCCCACGGGGCTGCGGGAAAATTTTTTTTTGCATAAATCAAGTACTCATGACCCAATAAGCCCTCACATAAAATTTGGTTCAAATCAGCCTCTCGGTTTGGAAAATAGAAATTTTGGGCGGGGCAAAAAATTTTGCCCCTCTCATAACAACGTCAAGTATAGCCCCACAAACTTCTCTTGAACAAATCTGAGTCTACACCTCAAAAGGAAGCTGCACACCAAATATCAAGTCTCTGCTACTGCTGGTTCATGAGAAGAAGATTTACAAAGATTTTGGTGCCCCTTGGGGGTGTGGCACCACCCAGGAGGAGGGGCAACTTCATTTGAACAAATCTGAATTGGCATTAGGTAATAAACATTTAGCCAACATTTGAATAAAATTGGGCTAGTGGTTTAGGAGGAGAAGTCGATAATGTAAAGTTAACGCCGGACGGACGACGACGGACGACGGACAGAAAGTGATTAGTTAAGCTCCCCTTGAGCTTCGCTCAGGTGAGCTAAAAATCCGATCCTCGTCTTGTGTATTTTCTTAAGTCATAAGCAACACTGTCGCACACAGGCGCTTGTCGTATTATCAGAATTTTACATTTTCAATCCTTTTTAATATTATACTATCAACACAAATTATATATTTTTGTTGATAGTATTAATATTAAAAATGACTCAAAATGTAAAATTCTGATAATACGACAAGTGCCTGTATTGTTTCAAATTGACATAAATTTCCGTAATGGCCGAACAATCGTATTTTCCTTCACACCTTCTCAGGTAAATAAACAAGTTATTAATATAGCCTTTTAAGGAAGTAGTTGTTAGCTGTTAGTGTGCTTTACTGTACAAACATTTGACAAAAGTTGTGTTGAAACTCTGGTCAAATATTTGTACATTCCATCACTATTCAGTATTCAATCATACCACAGTATTTTTAAAATACTGAAATTCGGTATCGAAATCTCAATACCGTGAAAGTCTAAGTTCTGTATCTGTATTGTATCTGTATTTTTACATCCAAATAACCATCCTTTTTACAATTCTGTGGCATGAATCTTACGTTCCTTTCGAGAAAGCTGAATGTGGATTTAGCTTTCTCGAGCTCTTGTTGATGTTGGTTGTCCATTTTAGGTCGTTTGAAATTCCCAAGCCAAGGGGTTGTTTTCCACCCATCCCAGTGTCTCGTTATCCCGTGTGTAAAATTTACTGTACTACCTCCGTATGCTGATCACATAGCACTTCTTTGAGTAGAATTTCATTCCCACCAAGTTGGGAAACTCTCCTTTTTATTGTACGGTTGCTGGGGCACAGCACAGCACCCTGGGTTGGTGGAGGGGCAGTATATAGCCGTCTAAAGACATTTAAGATGTTTTTCATGCATTCTCGATACATGTATTAAATCTCCATAGGAAGTAGTGGGTGACGATTGAATAATAAAAATATCCCCCCCCCCCCCCCCTCATTCATTTAAAAAAAAAATGACTGAGAATCAATTAATTTTTTGTATGGCCTTGATACAACCCGAATTGATTCAAGTCATGCTCATTCATAAAAATTTTGTCAAAATAATCTAGAGAACCTCAAGAAGTATCTCTTCTTGAACTCTTCTGTCACCAGGTCCAGGCCTGAAAATAAGCAGTCTGACATTTGCAGAATGAGGTCCCTAGATGGTGAATTTGATGATGCTATCCCGTACAGTGCACCAATTTATCCTCTGGGTACCTCTTTCTGTTTAGTTTTGAGATCCTAATTCGGATTGAGGTTCACAGAGGGTAAATTTAGTGATGCTATCCTGCTGTGCAGGGTAGCCTCACTAAATTAACCCTCTTGAGGACCTCATTTTGCAGATGACAGTCTGCTTATTTTCTGGCTTGGTCAGGTCTCCTGTATTGTGGATCTGATGGCTGAAGAGTTCAAGGAGATTCTACTTCCTAACCTACTACTACTAAATTTTGTTTGGGAATATTCCGCTTTTGTGATTGGCCTGCCCCAACCGACGAAATGCCATTGAATACAATACTTGAGAGAAAACACGCAAAATTTATGGTTGTTAGGTGCAGTATTTACAATTTGAAGAGCTGTGTGATTAGATTTGAGATTTCATTTGATACAAAATCCTCTGACTGATTCAATTTGGGATTTGATTTGATCCAGAATTTAAAATTTGCAGGGTTCTTTTAACCCCTAACCTAACATGAAAAGCAGATGACACTTGCAAACAAAATTCTTGAATAAATGATTTTTTGTCTCAGAAACACAGGTTATGACCCCCTCATTGGAATGGGCTCATTCCAAAGAGGGGTCATAACCTATGTTTTTGAGACAAAAAATGAAAAAAATAATGAAAATTAATTGGCGATTTTTGTGAATAGCGATGGCCGGTTTTGGCCATTTCGTTGGGTAAAGGGTTAACTCCTTGCATGCTGCTGGCAGATATTCCTGCCCAGGGCAGGATTTCTTTTGCCACTGAAATAAGCTAATCTAATAAATAATTAACAACATTTTCCTTCTATAAACTGAATGGAGTTTTTCACCGGTTTCATGAGTTAAATTCAGATGAATTTTTCATCAAATCTAGTCATGGCTGCTGTTAGATTTGATGAAAAATATCTTGAAAACACTCATAATAGGTTAAGAGTTGAGGTCTGGATGTTTCCAAACAAACATGTAGCCATTAGAATGATTTTACACAATACTCTATCACAGTTTGAAAAGTTATCAATACATCTTTTGGCATGTGTTGAACGTTTTTTTTTTTCAATATTCAGCTCTATTTTTGTGAAAAAACATTACTGCAGATAACATTTTGATGTTTAGAGTACAATAAATCTACCTGTTAATGAATAACTGGATGCCAAGTATGATTTTCACTTATCATACATGATTGGAGGAGTGGTTTCTTGGAATCCAGATCAACTTTAACTCTACTTAACCCAAAAGACTCATTCTAAAGCAAAACTGGGACTTTACACATAAAAATGACTCAAAATAAGGCATTTTCTTTATTTATTTACAGTAATCTTAAGATTTCTTCAGAAAGTCCTGAAAAATAGAAAAAAAAGAAGATATTAATTATCCATACAAAACTTTTCTCACGTGTACAATGCAAGCAAGCAAAAACATTATTAGAAGAGAAATTTATATTGGACAGAAAAGTGTTTAATTAACTCCTTGCATGGTGCTGGCAGATGTACCTGCCCAAGAGAGGATTTCTCTTGCCAATGAAATAAGTGTAATTTGGGAACAATTAATCAAATTTTCCCTCTGTAAATTGAATGGATGTTTTGACCAATGATTTCATGAGTTAAATTCACAAGGATTTTTCATCTAATCTAGTCATGGCTGCTTCACAGCAGCCATGACTGGATTTGCTGAAAAACTATGTTGAAATTACTCAGTGGGTTAAGAGTTAACAGCATAATATTATGATTCAATTTATTTATATGTAGGGTTTTAGAGAAGTTTACAGAAAAATGTGGTTAAAATTTATGTTAAACACATTCACAAAGCAATTTAAATTAGGCATAGGGTTCAACGCAACACATCATGTTTTTTCGTTTGGGAGAGCTCTGTTAACTGAATATCAACTTTGATGATGAGATATACTCAACTATTTACCTTACAATAAATTTTCATTTTGAACAAGTTCGATCTATGAGGGGGTCATAAAGCTGTGTTTAGGAGGAAGAAATTGAAAGAACTATCATTGAAAATGAAGCTTCCAAATTTGGGAATTTGCAAGTGATGTCGTTTTAGTAGTTTACTCAAAACCAATCGGTTCCTAAAATAATGTTGAGTTGTACACTCAAGAAATTTACATAGAAAACTTTGGGAATACCCGCATTTCTATACACTACTCTTTTATATATACTGACAGAAAAAAGAAATGCAAGTTCAGTTTTGGTAATATAAGTTTTTTATCCGTACACCAAATGTAGTAAAATTTGACACACAGCCACCTCAGTATACTGTCTAAAGAGGTTTTGGTTCAAATTCAGTCAACCATGACCATGTGCGACGCAGCATGCTTTCAACAGATCTTTTCGACAAGGTGTGCATTCGGGGCACTCCCATATGCTTGAAGACCATACCAAATCAAAGTTTTGAACAGTACACATTGCATAACATTTCATTTCAACTCGACTGAAAACAAAATGCTGCGAATGTCCAAAGTTGATAGGGTTAGGGCCATTGCTCTAATTATGCAGGGCCAATCGAAACGTCTCATTGCCCAGAAAATTGGGGTCCATGAGTCAACGATAGCTCATTTGGTTGGGTGTCTAACAGCCACAGGAAGATTAGCTGATTTGACACATAGCTACCTCAGTGTACTGTCTAAAGAGTCTTTGGTTAAAATTCAGTCAACCATGACCATGTGCGACGCAACATGCTTTCAACAGATTTTTCGACAAGGTGTGCATCCGGGGCACTCCCATATGCATTGGGCTTGAAAACTATACCAAATCAAAAGTTTTGAACAGTACACATCGATTGCACAACATTTCATTTCAACTCAACTGAAAAGCAAAATGCTGCGAATGTCCAAAGTTGATAAGGGTAGGGCTATTGCTCTAATTATGCAGGGCAATCGCAACGTCTCGTTGCCCAGCAATTTGGGGTCCATGAGTCAACGATAGCTCATTTAGTTGGGTGTCTCAGAGCCACAGGAAGATTAGCTGACAGTCCCAGGGGCGGATGTCTGTGTGTTACGTTGCCAAGTTAAGGTAGAGGCGTACGTCTCTCACACCGCCGTAACTGATTTCAGGCGGTGACGAAGATGGCGAGTCAGGCTGTAGGCACTCATAGTCACAGAGTGTGTCCACGAACAGTTAGGAACCGGTTGCAGAGAGTTCAATTTACAGCCACAACGTCCTTACGTTGGTCCACAACTTAGGCAACATCAACGTCGATTGCAATGGCTGCAGGCACATGAACCAAATTGGTATCACTTATCCAATGGACACAAGTGTTATTCACCGACGAGTCTCGGTTCATACTTTGCAGGTCAGATGGACGACAACGTTGCTATAGACGTCGAGGTGAGCGATATTCTAACGCATGCGTTAAGGAGAACAACAGATTCGGGTAGGGTCTGTTATGGTTTGGGTAGGGGGATTTGTCATGGTGTGAAAACACCTCTCGTGGTCATCCAGGGCAATCTTACAGCTGTAAGATATCAGGATCAGGCAACTGAAGCCCGGGGTGGGCACACCCACTGTTGATTTTGATCAGGAAATGGTGTAGGGTACCCACGTTTGAATGTTATCCATGCAAACACCATCTGTGTTAAGACAACAAAACTAGTCAAAATCCAAACAATAAAATATTCATCCATAACACATTTAAAATATTTACCTGAGAAAAAAAACTTGCATTTCTTAGTTCTGCTAGTATATATATATACTCCATACAGCATTATATAATACAAATAGCATGTACTGAGGGTAAGAGTTATCTTACTTTTAAACTTGGTTATGATCAGTCATGATTATAAAAATATTTCCAAAGAATCTATTAGAGAGGGCAGATAGGCACTACATTATAAATTGTGAGCAAATAATTCATATTAAGAAAGAAAACAGAACAAGAGGCCCCAGGGGCCCTGAGGGCGCTTACCTGACATGGGAGTCTAAATATCAAACCAGGGACTTGACTTGAATAAGCTGCATACGCCCCTCCTAAGAAAAGCATATACCAACTAGATGAAGCGATTGTGCCCACACAATACACAGAATTTTCCTTCTATTTTCAGTTCCTGCACTTTTACATCCCAAAATTGAGATAAACGCATAAAAAACAGATTTTTTTTTTATTTTTGTTTGGAAATTTTCGAAGTCCCAAACAAAATATTTTCAGACTAATATTTTTTTTCTTCTTTTTTAAAATTGACCAAAATGCATAAAAAACTAATTTCTGGATTTTGGGCCAAATTTTTGAAGTCCCACCCGGACCCCAAATTTTCAGGGTAAAAAAAATGTTTCTTTATGTCTTGAAATTGACCAAAATGCATAAAAACAAAAAAACTCATTTCTGGATTTGGGTCCAAAATTTTCTAAGTCCCACCCAGACCCCAAATTTTCAGTGTAAAAAAAAAAAAAAAATTGTCTTAAAACTGACCAAAACGCATAAAAAACCAAAAAACTAATTTCCGGAGTTTGCTCCAAAATTTCCAAGTCCCACCGGGACCCCAAATTTTCAGTGTAAAAAGAAAAATTTTTTTCTTTCTTAAAATTGACCGAAACACATAAAAAAAAAACAACTCATTTCCAGATTTTGGTCCAAAATTTCTGAGTCCGGACCAGGACCCCAAATTTTCAGCCTAAATATGAACCCAGGGACTTGGCTTGAACAAACTTGAATATCAACCCCCTAAGGAGGCTGCATACCAAATATCAAAAGATTCTTATCGGTAGATCTGAAGAAGAAGATTTTTAAAGAATATTCCTCATACTGCACTAATTTAAACATTTGGGCACACATAGAGCCCAAATATGGATCCAGGGAATTGATTTCAATAAACATGTGAAACAATCTTCCAAAGATGTTATATGTGAAATTTGAAAGCTTTTGGAGCAGTGATTTGGGAGAAAAGTAGTCTTAAATGTTTTTCCCATTACCCACAAGTGTTAAAAAATGCTGACTCAGCACTTTTTCAAAGTCCCAAAAAAGTACCCCGTGATAAAACCGATAGCAATATTTTTTGACCATTCCATTCCGTTGGTCCGAAGGAAGCTTCACACCAAATAAGAATTCTCAGTGCCGTGTAGTTTTGGAGATATGGGCATTTTAATTTTTTTCTATTTTTAGCTCCTGCGGTTCCGATGGGGCGACGGGAAAAATTTTTTTGGCATAAATTAAGTACTTATGACCCAATAAGCCCTCATATCAAATTTGGTTCAAATCTGCCTCTCGGTTTGGAAAATAGAAATTTTGGGAAGGGTAAAAATTCTTGCCCCTCCCATAACGACAGCAAATATTGCCCCACAAACTTTTCTTGAACAAATCTGAGTCTACACCTCAAAAAGAAGCTGCACAACTAATATCAAGTCTCTGCTACTGCTGGTTCATGAGAAGAAGATTTTTTAAGATTTAGGCACACTTTTTGGGTGTGGCCCTACCAAGGGGCGAGGCAACTTGATTTGAACGAAATCAAATTGCGATGTCATAGCAAACTATTGTCTCAAATATCAATTAAATTGATTCAGCGGTTTGGGAGGAGAAGACACAAACACCATGTTCACAGATGACGGACGGTGATTGATCACTATAGCTCTCCTGACTGAAAGTCAGATGAGCTAAAAAGCCTTTGGTTTGAAATCATAAATCAGGACATGCATTGTTAGGAATCATAGAATGGTTTATGTTTCTTGGTTCTCCACCCCCTCCCCCACACATACACAACAAATGAAAGTGTCAATGACACTGTAGCTCAACTTGTCAAGACAAAGACATGTACATGTATAGTATGTGACACAGCAATGACAAACATCTAGGTAATGACCAGATAACAAAGGTACATATAAAGTATTGTAACGGTCTGTACATGAATACTGACCGTTGCCTGTAACAAATGTATAGGTAAAGTATTGTAAAGGTGGGTGACAGTCAGATGCTGAACTAGAAAAAATCTTTGAGTCCCAGAGTGGGTCTGACTGAACCCCAAAATATTTGTTCTCATAGCACAGTGATAACAAAGGCACCCCAAAACACACTCGTTCCTGTCCCAAGGTGAAAACAAAAGTACTCAAGAAGTTTTGTGAAGATCAGTTCATAAATACGAGCTGTATAGAACTTGTGACAAAAAACTGAATGGACCTAATTTCGGTACAAAATGGCCACTGGCAGCCATCTTGAATTTTGGACCGTACCCAGAAACACTCATTCTCATCCCAAGGAGATAACAAAGGTACCCAAGAAGTTTTGTGAAGATCGGTTCATAAATACAGCCTCTACCCTGAGCCGTATTGACATGTGTGCTTACATTGTGTAAATAGCACTGAATAAATCAAAGTTCATCTAATTTGCATAATTTCGGCACGAAAAAAAACACCTTACAATATGTGATGTATTCCATGTTACTAAACATTCATACAAAAATTTATTCAAATCAGAACTTTCATACAGAAGTTCTATACAAAAGACTGATTGCACTAATTTTGGTACAAAATGGCTGCTGGTGGCCATCTTGAATTTCGGACCACACCCAAAAACACTCGCTCTCATCCCACGGTGATAACAAAGGTACCCAAGAAGTTTCGTAAAGATTGGTTCATAAATATGGCCTCTAGTCTGAGCTGTATAGAAGATGTGTACAAAAAACTGATTAGACCTAATTTCGGTACAAAATGGCCACTGGCAGCCATCTTGAATTTTAGACCGCACCCAGAAACACTCGTTCTCGTCCCAAGGTGATAATAAAGGTACCCAAGACATTTCGTGAAGATCAGTTCATAAATACAGACTCTAGTCTGAGCCGTATTGACATGTGTACTTACTGTGTGTAAGTCTCACTGAAAAAATCAAAGTTCATCTAATTTGCATAATTTCTGCACGAGAAAAAAACCCGTATTATATGTGATGCATCCCATGGTACTAAACATTCACACAAAATAATTATTCAAATCAGGGCTTTCATATGGAAGTTATGTGCAAAAATCTGATTGCACCTAATTTTGTACAAAATGGCTGCCATCGGCCATCTTGAATTTCGGACCGGACCCAAAAACACTCGTTCTCGTCCCACGGTGATACCAAAGGTACCCAAGAAGTTTCGTAAAGATCGGTTCATAAATACGGCCTCTAGCCCGAGCCGTATTGGCATTTGCACTTACAGTGCTGAAAGTAACCCCAAAAAACATCAAAATTAGTCTAATTTGCATAATTTACGTACGAGAAAAAAACCCGTATTATATGTGATGTATCCCATGGTACTAAACATTCATACAAAAAATTATTCAAATCAGAGCTTTCATATGGAAGTTCTGTACAAAAAACAGATTTCTGCATCGTCGGTACAAAATGGTGGCTGGCAGCCATCTTGAATTTCTGACCGCACCCAAAAACACTCGTTCTCGTCCCACGGTCATAACAAAGGTACCCAAGAAGTTTCGTAAAGATCGGTTCATAAATACGGCCTCTAGCCCGAGCCATAGCAGCTTGGCACTTACAGCTCTGAAAGTAACACTAAATAAATCAAAGTCAGTCTAATTTGCATAATTTACGCACGAGAAAAAAACCCGTATTATATGTGATGTATCCCATGGTACTAAACATTTATACAAAACTTTATTCAAATCAGAACTTTCATACAGAAGTTCTGTACAAAAAACTGATTTTTGCATCATCGGTACAAAATGGCCACTGGCAGCCATCTTGAATTTCGGACCACACCTAAAAACACTCGTTCCCGTCCCAGGGTCATAACAAAGGTACACAAGAAGTTTCGTAAAGATCGGTTCATAAATACGACCTCTAGCCTGAGCCATAGCCAATTGTTGACGTATGGACAGACGGACAGATGGCCAGACGGACAGACGGACGGACGGACAGACGGACGACGGGCCATGACAATAGCTCAAATTTGACTTCCTCAAAGTTGAGCTAAAAATATCACAAATCTAGTGGTGTCGCCAGGCTGGTCCATAAATTAGCCCAAATTCAAATCGCTTATTAATGTTCCTAAAATATAGCCATAACTCCCAAATTATGATAGTTGTACGTATGAAATACTGAACAAAAATCAAGAACATGTCTAAGGCCAAATGAAAAAAAAATACATTTGGTTCTCAAGCAATTCATTTTTCAAATCATCGAGAGGAGGGTTTTATTTTTATTTTTTGTATTTGATAACTGTTCAAGAACTAATTTACTTTTTGGCATCTGAAAAATTTAATCACATGTTTTTGCCTTCTTAAAATTTATGGGAAAGTACCTGCACTCTCACATAAATTGTAACAAGGCAGGTTCACACAGACTAAATAATTTCACTTCACAGATATTATGAAGCACATCCACATAATATGAAGCCTTTAAATTGCACTACAGACATTTAAGAAAAAAAAAAGGCCAAATTTACATTTCCAGCCATCAACCAGTTGATAAAGAATAGTAAATACATTTGTGTTCAGTTATATTAATGCACCTTTTTTAAATAAACAGCTGTGCCATGAGTGCATGATACACCCGTTATTAATTACAAGAGGGAAGCACACAATATGAGTATACATGTGTACTTGTCAGGGTTTTTTTTTATATTCTTGTACAATAATCATAACCAACAACATACTGTGTTCAATAATTTGGAAATAAAATGAAAGTGTCAATGACACTGTAGCTTAACTTGTGTGTTGTGTTTGATGAAAAGGATAATGTTCAATGTTTATGAAAGGATTATGAAATAAGACAAGAATTGTGATAATTGGGAATATGTTCATTTCTGTTCCCTGTATGCTACAGTTAAAAGTAGAAGTTCTGTCACGAATAGTGCGCTTGTCTAGGCTTAATTGCGCGTTGGAATTGCGCGCAATTGCCATATCGAATGGCATCCAAAGCACGTCAGGTTATCCTGGTTACTCATAGCAAACACATGCAATGTTTCTGCCAATGGACCTCCGGGTTACCCGGAGGTCCATTGGCTGAAACATTGCTTGTGCACGGGCCATATGTACAGAATTTGATAACTTTACTATGAGATTAACGCGCACATTAACGCGCAAATCAACGTGCTATTTGTGCGCATTTCATGACAGGACTTCTAGTTTCAACTGTATGTTTATGATAAAAATAATATGAGGTGTACACTGTACTAAAGAGCTGAGGGGTGGGTTAATATGACCTCACAGTTAATGTATGTGGCCCTCACAGTTAACATATATCAACAAAAGTTACCAAATTACACTGAAATTATTCCAAAACGATTTATCCTATCAAGTTACATTGAATCCCTTCATAAATATATATATATATATATATATATATATATATATATATATATCAAAATGGGACGTTCTCATCTAGACATTATATGAAGTCAACCTACCAAGTTACAATGAAATCCCTTAATAAATACGACCTGTAGACTGTGCTAAAGGTTTTTGGGCTTTGGGCTCTGGCAGCCATTATGGTTGAATGATCGCAACCAAAAGGGGACATTCTCATCTGGACATCATCTGGAGTGATCCTACGAAGTTACAATGAAATCCCTTCATAAATATCACGACCAAAAGGGGATGTCACCATCTAGGCATTATATGGAGTCAAACTTACAGGTAACAATGAAGTCCTTCCATAAATATGACCAATAGACTATGCTAAAGGTTTTGGGGTTTTGGGTTCGGGCAGCCATCAAGGCTGAATGATCGCGACCAAAAGGGGACGTTCTCATCTAGACATTATTTGGAGTCATCCTACCAAGTTACAAAGAAATCCCTTAATAAATATGACCTGTAGACTGTGCTAAAGGTTTTCGGGCTTTGGGCACCTGAAGCCGTAACAGTTGCCCAATCGTGTCCAAAAGGGGACGTTCTCATCTAGACATTATATGAAGTCAACCTACCAAGTTACAATGAAATCCCTTCATAAATATGACCTGTAGACTGTGCTTAAGGTTTTCGGGCTTCGGGCTCGGGCAGCCATAATGGTTGAATGATCGCAACCAAGGGGACAATCTCATCTGGGCATCATCTGGAGTGATCCTACCAAGTTCCAATGAAATCCCTTCATAAATAAGACCTGTAGACTGTGCTCACGGTTTTCGGGCTTCGGGCACTTGTAGCCATCACAGCTGACCAATCACGACCAAAAGGGGATGTCATCATCTAGGCATTATATGGAGTCAACCTAATAGGTTACAATGAAATCCTTCCATAAATATGACCTTTTACCTATGCTAAAGGTTTTTGGGCTCGGGCACCCATCAAGGCTGAATGATCGCGATCAAAATGGGACATTCTCTTACAGACATTATATGAAGTCAATCTACCAAGTTACAATGAAATCCCTTCATAAATATGACCTGTAGACTGTGCTAAAGGTTTTTGGGCTTCGGACTTGGGCAGCCATCATGGTTGAATGAACGCAACCAAAGGGGACAATCTCATCTGGGCATCATCTGGAGTGATCCTGAGAAGTTACAATGAAATCCCTTCATAAATATGACCTGTGGACTGTGCTCAAGGTTTTCGGGCTTCGGGCACCTGTAGCCATCACAGTTGACCAATCACGACCAAAAGGGGATGTCATCATCTAGGCATTATATGGAGTCAACCTAACAGGTTACAATGAAATCCTTCTATAAATATAACCTTTTGCCTATGCTAAAGGTTTTTGGGCTCAGGCACCCATCAAGGCTGAATGATCATGACCAAAATGGGACGTTCTCATCTAGACATTATTTGGAGTCATCCTACCAAGTTACAATGGAATCCCTTCATAAATATGACCTGTAGACTGTGCTAAAGGTTTTTGGGCTTCGGACACCTTTAGCCGTCAAAGTTGCCCAATCATGTCCAAAAGGGGACGTTCTCATCTAGACATTATAGGAAGTCAACCTACCAAGTTACAATGAAATCCCTTCATAAATATGACCTGTAGACTGTGCTTTAGGTTTTCGGGCTTGGGCAGCCATAATGGTTGAATGATCACAACCAAAGGGGACAATCTCATCTGTGCATCATCTGGAGTGATCCTACGAAGTTATAATGAAATACCTTCATAAATATGACCTGTAGACTGTGATCAAGGTTTTCGGGCTTCGGGCACTTGTAGCCATCACAGCTGACCAATCACGACAAAAAGGGGATGTCATCAACTAGGCATTATATGGAGTCAACCTAATAGGTTACAATGAAATCCTTCAATGAATATGACCTTTTACCTATGCTAAAGGTTTTTGGGCTCGGGCACCCATACAGGCCGAATGATCGCGATCAAAATGGGACATTTTCATCTAGACATTATTTGGAGTCATCCTAACAAGTTATATTGAAATCCCCTCATAAATATGACCTGTAGACTGTGCTAAAGGTTTTCGGGCTTCAGGCACCTTTAGCTGCCACAGTTGCCCAATCATGTCCAAAAGGGGACGTTCTCATCTAGACATTATATGAAGTTAACCTACCAAGTTACAATGAAATCCCTTAATAAATATGACCGGTAGACTGTGCTAAAGGTTTTCGGGCTTCGGGCTTGGGCAGCCATCATGGTTGAATGATCGCAACCATAGGGGACAATCTCATCTGGAGTGATCCTAAGAAGTTACAATGAAATCCCTTCATAAATATGACCTGTGGACTGTGCTCAAGGTTTTCGGGCTTCGGGCACTTGTAGCCATCACAACTGACCAATCACGACCAAAAGGGGATTTCATCATCTAGGCATTATATGGAGTCAACCTAACAGGTTACAATGAAATCCTTCCATAAATATGACCTTTTGCCTATGCTAAAGGTTTTTGGGCTCGGGCACCCATTAAGGCTGCATGATCGCAATCAAAATGGGACGTTCTCATCTAGACATTATTTGGAGTCATCCTACCAAGTTACAATGAAATCCCTTCATAAATATGACCTCTAGACTGTGCTAAAGGTTTTCGGGCTTCGGGCCCCTGTAGACGTCACAGTTGCCCAATCAAGTCCAAAAGGGGACTTCCTCATCTAGACATTGTATGAAGTCAACCCATCAAGTTACAATGAAATTCATCAATAAATATGACCTGTAGACTGTGCTAAAGGTTTTCGGGTTTTGGGCTCGGGCAGTCGTCATGGTTGGCAGATCATGCCCAAATGGGGAAATTCTCTTCTAGACATCATAAGGAGTCATCCTACCAAGTTACAATGAAATCCCTCCACATTAAACATGACCTGCAGTCTGTGCTAAAAGTTTTTGGGTTTCGGGCTTGGGCAGCCATCACGGTTGATAGATCAAGCCCAAAAGGGGACGTTCTCATCTAGGCATTATACAGAGGCATCCTACCAAGTTACAATGAAATCCCTTCATAAATACGACCTGTAGACTGTGCTAATGGTGTTCGGGTTTTGGGCTCGGGCAGCCATACCAGTTGCCCGATTGCGACCAAAAGGGGACGTTCTCATCTAGACATGACCCCAAACCTGCATATGAAATTTTGTGACGATCAGACAAGAACTGTGGGGTGTAGCCCGTGCTAAAGGAAAATGTGAACAGACGTCACAGACTCACAGACTAACAGACTCACAGACTAACAGACTTCCGCATGCGTGATGGCAATAGCTTATCTTGAGTATGTCAAGTTAAGCTAATTATTTGAATTTCATGTATATATCTTATGTCTATAGAGATCATAACTTCATGAAAAAATCAACAATTTTCTAAGTAATAAAGTCCCATAACTCAGGAATGACTAATCGAACAGCGACACCAACCGAAAGGGAGCTTCCTTCCATCAACATAAACCACCTACCAAAAAATCGTGAAAATCTCTCGAAGCGTTTTCGAGTTATCGTACGACGTGTAAAAAATCAACAATTTTCCAAGTAATAAAGTCCCATAACTCTGGAATGACTAATCGAATGGCGATACTAAACGAAAGGGAGCTTCCCTCCATCGATATACACCACCTACCCAAAAATCACGAAAATCTCTCAAAGCGTTCTTGAGTTATCGTACGACGTGTGACGGGATGGACGGATGGACGGACACTCAACATTTTGGGTTTATGGGCTACCAAAAAAACATTTTGTATGTCCAAAACCTTATTTTACTCAGAACCCCACCCCCTCCACCCTAGAACTTATATTTAACCCTAACCCCCACCCCTCCACCCCAAAACCACACCCTAACCCTATCCCACCCTGACCCTAAAAGCCCACCCCAGACCCTAACCCCCCCCCCCCCCCGGGACCTAACCCCCCAACCTTAAGCCCTACTCTGGGGCTACCCCTAACCCTACCCCTGAACCAACCCCACCCTAGCCAAGCCAATAGGATTAGAAGCTATTTTTTGGTTTAGGGGCTACTAAACCCCCCCCCCCCCCCCCCCCCACAGGACCTAACCCTTCCCAACCTTAAGCCCTACTCTGGGGCTACCCCTAACCCCACCCAACTCCTAACCCTAACACTACCTTAATTTGGAGGTAGCCCCTAATAATAATATCCCCTAAACCCAAAATGTTGGCCCGGACGGACGGACAGCGGTACCATAATACGACCCGTATTTTCAAAATGGGAGTATAAAAATGAGTACCATCCACATAATATCGGGAGTCATTTTCTGCAGAATGAAGCAAATTGAATGTTTACAAAACAATTATAGCCTAATATTAATTAAACACTGTATTTTAAAGTTGCTTTGATGAAAACATGTGCAAATGAATAGGAAAAACCCCCTGCCCCACTGAGAAGCACGAGTTTCTAGTCATTTATCTTTGTTGAAATTGAATTAATAAACATCTTATCTTATCTCCATTAAACCATAGTACCAATACAGCAGGCAACCAAATGTGTCCATGGGACACTAATGCCCCCCACTTTATGATCTTTCAAGTTGGAAAAGGGCCATAACTCTGCCAAAAAATATCAGACCAAGCCCACTATCAATCCCAATATGTATTATGTGGTTATAAACCTATGTATAAAATTTTGTTTCATTTCGTTCAGTCAAAATAAAGTTATCAGGAAACCATATTCGGGATGGATGAACAAGGGTAACACTTAATGCCCCTTCGCCAAATTGGTGGGGCATGAAAAGATCAAATTTTAAAGTCTTGTGATTTCATACTAATTTTGGAAGACTTTGAAAGCCAATCAAAATGCTCACAGTCAAATTCAACGAGAGATGTGTTGGAGAACAAAGACCTTTTTTTTGCCCAATATAAATGATGTATGGGAGACATAATTTATTGTTATCATATGCATAATGGGAACCTTGATGTAATTCAAAAAGACTTTGATGTTTAAAACCAAAAGATAAATAAATATTTACTAAATATCTCACCTGGGATGATGAATTTGTATCTCTTCAATTTCTATTAAAGTGACATTGGCCCAATTTGGTGACTTTGCACCAAAAAAGTGAAATCAGCCCAAGTAATTTCAGAATGAGATGCACCCCAAATGATTTTAGGAAACTTAAAGGCCCTTGGTGCAATTCAGGGACATTCAGTGTCCTGACAATGGGTTGAATTTGGGGCCATTGAACCGCTGGTAGGCCCCTGCAAATTTCAAATATTTGTTTATCATTCCATTTGACCTCCAATATTTAATTCAAATTTGATTTGAGTTTGAGGTTCAGATAATAGTTTCAAATATTTAATAGGTTTTAATTTGTTGTCAACAAGATTTTGTGACAAAATTCCGTCTTTTGTTCCATTCAATGGACATATTCTACCGATAAAAATTTGATTCAAGGATTAAAGTCCATTGCACGTTGTGATATCTTCTAAGGCCAGTAAACTGCAAAGGGGGTTAACACTAGGGCTGTCGTGATGATTATTCGACTAATTGTTGACTGTTGTGGTAGTCAACGTTTTTTGTTTTTGTCGATCGTGGTTCATTTTTTGATACAGGTTGGGTTTAAATTGTACTGTGTAATGAGGTGAATGAACAGTTAGATAATTAACCTTTGAAATGTATAACCATTGTTACTTGTAATATTCCATGGACTTGGTTTTCTGTGTGATTGTGCAACAATGTAATTTTAAAAACACCGAGACTTGTCCTTTGATCAATCTCTGTTCTCCGTAGTATTAACCAGCACTCTGTTAATAAGTACTAAAGTGTATCGTTCAAACAGTACACCTTTGAATAATTTGCGGTTTGCAAAGCCATTGCAGACTGCCGAGTAAATAGAAACTTTGGTCTTGTACTCCCAAACGAGCTCATTGGAACAATCCAAACCATGAAAGTGAGAAAATTTCACAAGACTCACAATGGTCAGGTCACTTGTAGTACTAAGTTGTAACTTGTGTAGGAATGGGGCATTTTATGTTTGAAATTTCTGGAAATTAGTTATAGAAATGAAACATTTGCACAAATTTTCTGCGGTTTAAATTCTTTAGATCAATCGGATATTTTTTTGGTTTGTAGATTTTATCTCAACACAGAAGTGTACACGTTCAAACATCATCAGTTTGAAATTTATTTTGTAAGTATGTTAGAGATTGTTGAATTTATGGGAAACGCCTACTTATCAACGAACCGTTGATTAATACTGGCACTTAGTCAAGTACAAAAACTTATAAGTTGCAACAGCCCTACTTAATACTCCCAAAACTAGAAATGGAAAAAAGGAGTTGAATTATGCTATGGAATGGACTTGAAATTGTTGAAAATTCGATTCAAAATTTTCAGTGAATATTCCGATTTGAAATTCGATTTGAGTCAAAACATGGTATTCATCCAATAACCCCAAATTCAGGAAAATTCAATGTTTCCAAATTCACCCAATTAAAAGGCCTGCATCAGGTTATCAGAAATAAAAACACTTCTTTAAGTTAGCTTCATAAATGGTAGAGCCTTTACCAACAGGGCCAAGCCATATTTTTAAAACAATGCCCGAGATTGTGGTAAACAGCTAAATTTGTTAATCAGTTAATTCCAACTTTCATCACTTTTTACTACAAATTTGTAAGTTACATTCTAAGTACAGTGGAACCATGTTAATTGAATATCCACTTTGCCAATAAAAAATTATTCAATTAACAGGAGTATTCAATTACCAGGGATTGTGTCACTTTACTGTATTCTGGGGATAAACTTAGCATTTATTCTATTATATCTCGTTTGACAGAGCTCCATGAGCTCTGTCAAGCAAGATATAATAGATTAAATTCCTGTATTGGATGTATTGAGGCAAATAAACCTACAAAAAAAGGAAAACTGGGGAGAGTCATGGTAATTTCAAGAGAGGTAGCAAGATTTTTTATTCAATTAACAGGAGTTTACTCTATAACCTACATTCAATTAACAGGTCAAATTTGTACTGGAGGTATGGTAAATGATTTTGTGTTGGAAAATTATATTCAATTAACAGGGTTATTCAGGTAAGAGATATCCAATTAAGTGGGCTACTCTGTACTTTGGGAGTTGTTTCATGGCAAGTCTTGTCTACCTCAAAAGCCCACCATGACTCGAGTAGAACTGAAAATCCATGTGTAGACTGTAGCAAAAATGTTTCCAGGCTTTTAAGCTTAAATGCTATAATCTTGAAAGATAACATACCCCCAAAGTCCTAATTAATAATGATTTATCAAATGGGGGAAAAGTAATTTTTCCATGACTTTCCAAAAATAATGGTCTTGAACAAAAAACTTCCCAGGATTTTGGAAAAATTGTCTTCCTCAACATGAATATTTTGAAAACATATCTGCTGATCATGGTGTATATGCCTTAATTCAATCAAGTGCAATTTTAAGGGGGTAATTACACTCTTATGAAAATAAACTAAAATCCTGTATGCAAAGTGAAAAAGATTTCAAAGTGAAGTTTTATGTCACCCTGTAATTATTTATATCATGTAGAAATAATGCTTTTGGTGGTATTTTAATTGTTTGTAAATATTGAAAAGTAAAATGAAAGTGTCAATGACACTGTGGCTCAACTTGTTAAGACATGTACATGTATAGTATGTGACACAGCAATGACAAACATCTAGGTAATGACCTGCTAGCAAAGGTACATGTAAAGTATTGTATCGGACTGTACATAAATGCTGACCGTAGCCTGTAACAAATGTGTAGGTAAAGGTGGGCGACTGTTAGATGCTAAACTAGAAAAGAAATCTTTGAGTCCCAGAGTGGGTCTGACTGAACGCAATAATATTTATTCTCATAACACAGTGATAACAAAAGCACCCCAAAACACTCGTTCCTGTCACAAGGTGATAACAAAGGTACCCCAAGAAGTTTCGTGAAGATCAGTTCATAAATACAGACTCTAGCCCAAGCCGAATTGACATGTGCACTTACTGTGAATAATTTGCACTGAACAAATCAAAGTTCATCTAATTTGCATAATTTCTGCATGAGAAAAAAACCTGTATTGTAAGTGATGTATTCCATGTTACTAAACATTCCTACAAAAATTTATTCAAATCAGAACTTTCATACAGAAGTTCTGTACAAAAAACTGATTGCACTAATTTTGGTACAAAAAGGTTGCTGGTGGCCATCTTGAATTTTGGCCGCACCCAAAAACACTCGTTCTCGTCCCACGGTGATAACAAAGGTACCCAAGAAGTTTCATAAAGATCGATTCATAAATACGGCCTCTAGCCTGAACCGTATAAAAGTTGTGTACAAAAAACTGATTGGACCTAATTTCGGTACAAAATGGCCACTGGCAGCCATCTGGAATTTTGGACCACACCCAGAAACACTTGTTCTCATCCCAAGGTGATAAAGGTACCCAAGAAGTTTCGTGAAGATCGGTTCATAGATACGGACTGTATTGACATGTGTACTTACTGTGTATAAGTAGCACTGAATAAATCAAAATTCATCTAATTTGCCCAATTTTTGCACGAGAAAAAAACTTGTATTATATGTGATGTATTTCATGTTACTAAACATTCGTACAAAAATTTATTCAAATCAGAACTTTCATACAAAAGTTCTGCACAAAAAACTGATTGCACCAATTTTGGTACAAAATGGCCGCTGGCAGCCATCTTGAATTTCAGACTGCACCCCAAAACACTCGTTCTCATCCCAAGGTGATAACAAAGGTGTCCAAGAAGTTTCGTAAAGATCTGTTCATAAATACCACCTCTAGCCCTATTGGCATTTGCAGTTACAGCGCTGAAAGTAACATTAAATAGCTCCAAGTTAGTCTAATTGGCATAGTTTATGCAGGAGAAAAAAACCCGTATTATATGTGATGTATCCCATGGTACTAAACATTCACACAGAAAAATATTCAAATCAACGCTTTCATATGGAAGTGCTGCACAAAAATCTGATTGCCCCTAATGTTGAACAAAATGCATCTTGAATTTCCGACCAGACCCCAAAACACTTGTTCTCGTCCCACAGTGATAACAAAGGTACCCCAAGAAGTTTCGTAAAGATCGGTTCATAAATACGGCCTCTATCCCGAGCCGTATTGGCATTTGCACTTGCAGTGCTGAAAGTAACACTAAATAAATCAAAGTTAGTCTAATTTGCCTAATTTACGTACAAGAAAAAAACTTGTATTATATGTGATGTATCCCATGGTACTAAACATTCATACAGAAAAATTATTCAAATCGGAGCTTTCATATGGAAGTTCTGCGCAAAAATCTGATTGCACCTAATTTGGGTACAAAATGGCTGCCAGCGGCCGTCTTAAATTTCGGACCGGACCCCAAAACTCACGTTCTTGTCTCACAGTGATAACAAAGGTACCCAAGAAGTTTTGTAAAGATTGGTTCATAAATACAAACTCTAGCCCGAGCCATGTGTACGGCACGACGGACGGATGGACAGACAGACGACAGGCCATGGCAATACCACAAATATGGCTTTGCCAAAGTTGAGCTAAAAATTGTAGTTGGGCAAGAATAGAACTGAAAGCAAATAAAAAAACTAACAAGAGCACCACGTAGCAGGACAATATACGCCCGTTTTGTATTTTTGAAGGGTTGGGGTAAGGATGGGGGTGAGGGTGAAAATTGTTTGGACCAACCCAATATTCGAACTTGACCTGTATTTTGTTGTGATTAAACAACATACCAAGTTTGGAACCAATCGGAAAACAAATAATAAAAGTTATCTTCTGGAAAACAAATATTTGATGCATTCTATGTCCAACAAGGTCCATAATTCAGGGGAACTGACCCCATATTCGAACTTGACCTGTCTTTTGTTTTGATTAAACCACATCCACATACCAAGTTTAGGAGTCAATTGAAAAAAAATACTAAAGTCATCATCTGGAAACCAAATGTTGACGAACGGACAGACCGACGGATGGACAAATGGATGGACAAACGGACAGACAGACAGACAGACAGACTGATTCCATAATTGGATGTTTTTTCAGCAGGCGTATAAAAAAGCAGTTAGGCCATACCAAAGTTATCATCCGGAACAAACACAAAATGCACAAATTCAAGAGGAATAACTCTGGAAAGGTACATGCGATTTTGGCCGAAAGTGAACTTGAGCTGTGCTTTGTGGTCATAAACAAAATCTGAGAATTTGAAACAAATTATCAAGGCAAACTAAAGTTATCATCCGGAAACCACATAATTCACAAATTTGCAATCATTCAAGGGGAATAACTATGGAACGGTACATGCGATTATGGCCAAAGGTGAACTTGAGCTATGCTTTGTGGTCAAAAACAAAATCTGAGAATTTGAAAAAAATCGGTCAAGGCAAACTAAAGTTATCATCCGGAAAGCACAAAATCCACAAATTTGCAATCATTCAAGGGGAATAACTCTGGAAAGGTATATGCGATTGTGGTCAAAAGTGAACTTGAGTTGTATTTTGTGGTCAAAAACAAAAAACTGAAAATTTGAAATAAATCGGTCAAGGCAAACTAAAGTTATCGTCCGGAAATGAAAAGTTGGGCTAAATTCCCATAAATAAAGGGCCATAACTCTACTGCAAATGGGCCGCTAGAAACAGAAAACGAACCCATCCTGTATTTTGCCATATTAAATCTACATGCCAAATTTAACTCAGCTCAAACCATTACAACTAAAGTTATCGTTCGGAAACGAAATGTGTCCATGGACGGACAGACAGACAGACGGGTGGAGAGACCATTCACATAATACATCCCATTTTTCAAACGGGTGTATAAAATCAACACCTGAAAAATTTGGTGTCAATCTGTCAAGGAGTTTGGCTTAAATGAACGGAAACCAATTTTTTTTCAAAAATTGTGTTTTCAAGGGGCCATAACTCTGCAGCAGATGGACTGAGAAACACCAATATCGAACTTGACCTGTATTTCATTGCTACAAACAACATCTGAAAGTTTGAAGTCGATCCGTCAAGGCGTTCGACTTTAAATGAAGGGAAACAAATTTTTTTCGAAAGATTGTGTTTTCGAAGAGCCAAAACTCTGCAGTGGATGGACTGAGAAACACTAATATCGAACTTGACCTGTATTTCATTGCTAAAAACAACATCTGAAAAATTTGGTGTCAAGGCGTTCAGCTTTAAATGAACGGAAACCAATTTTTTTAGAAAAATTGTGTTTTCAAAGGGCCATATCCCTGCAGCAGATGGACTGAGAAACACCAATATCGAACTTGACCTGTATTTTAATGCTAAAAACAACTTCTGAAAGTTTGATGTCGATCCGCCAAGGACTTTGACTTTAAATGAACGGAAACCAAATTGTTTACGGACAGACAGACCGATAACAAAATACAACCGTTTTTTTAAACGGGCGTATAAAAATGGCTTATTTTTGCTCTCAGTGACTCAAACTACAGCACAGTTGCCATGGTTTGGTCATAATCCACGTGTGGGCAGTGATATCCATGCATGTGTTTACCAGGTAATAAAAATCATCATCAGCAATATTTTAATTAATGAAGCACTGGGTTGAACTTGGTGCTTCATTAACTAAATTTTTTATGATTATTCCTACAATCAGTGTTTGGAATCTAATTTTGTTGCACCCGTGGAAGTATTGCCCACCCGTGGAAAGTGACCAGTCCACGGCGACCATACTGTACTTAACATCTTAACTGGTTGAGTGCTGAAAGCCCATATTTGGGCTCTATTCTGAAGTGCAGGTACCACAGCTTGGAGGCTCAGTGGATGTGATTTGTATTACCTTTGAAATGATATTATTTAGTTTGTGAAGGTTTGCCTTGTTACAATTTATGGTAGAGTGCCCATGGGCACTCTCTCCCATAAACTGTAACAAGGCAAAGACATGCGTACAAGATTTGATAACCAAAAATAATTTAGCACTCCACTAGTTAAGAGAAAACTTTCACTTATATTCCCGAATTACCAGGAATTACGGTACAAGTTTTAAACTCACTTTGAAATAATGCCATCTTTTTTATTTAATCTGTTCAAGCAGTCATCAGATTCACCCTGCAAGAGAAAACAATCAGTATGTAGAGTGTAACCCTGTTAACTGAATAGCCACTTTGCCAATGAAAATTATTCAATTAACAGGAGTATTCAATTAACAAGGATTGTCACTGTCCTGTATTCTAGAGATACACTTAGCATTTATTCTATTATATCTTGTTTGACAGAGTTCCATGAGCTCTGTCAAACAAGATATAATAGATTAAATGCCTGTATTGGATGCACTGAGGCCAAATAAGTCTATAAACAAAGGAAAACTGGCGAGAGTTAGAGTAATTTCTCAACAGGTTACAAGATTTTTTTATTGCATTAACAGGAGTTTACTCTAAAACATCTATTCAATTAACAGGTCAAATATGTACTGGAGGTATGGTAAATGGTTTTGTATCGGGAAATTATATTCAATTAACAGGGTTATTCAATTAAGAGATATCTAATTAAGTGGGCTCCACTGTACTTGTCACAGTGAGCTATGAATACAATAACATCAAAAACACAACCACAAAAAATTCAGTTTTCTTTTATCCAACAGTCATGCAAATTTACCCAGCCTTCATGCCTTTTCTTTACAAACAGTGTGTATGTGTGTGTTCAGACTGAACCTTCCAAATGGGTTCCCTGTAACAAACGGGGTAACCCTGTTCATAATGATGACCGCTCCTTGATTTGAATTAGGAGAGACAAAATCAAAATATGAGAAAGAACCTGGTTGGACATTTTTTTCAATTTTGTGTGTTGAATCTATTTTTAGTAACATTATAAATGCGCATAACTGAATGTGAAGGGGAGCATGTTTTTGATTTTAAAAACATGAATTGTGTGGGTCAACTGAGCTCAAATGAATGTGTACCCCTTTTTATTACTTCCCAAAGTGTCATTTACTGGGATTTCCCAGTTTGATTATAAACGATGACTTAACAAGTGAATTATGCAATTAACAATTGGGTCATGTATCTGTGCCTGCAAACGAAGATGCTTTGCCGTGGGTGTAATGGGGACTTGAACATGAAAACATGAAAAACAGACAAAACTTGCAAAAAAAATTCTTGAATAACTATTATTTTCATTTTTTGTCTCAAAAACATAGGTTATGACCCCTCATTGGATCTGTTCACTGGTTTAAGAGGATTTGCGGATAGCAGATCTGTACAGAATGTCAACTGAATTTGACAAAGTTCATTTTTCAATATGGGAAACTGTAAAAATGAAAATATCTGAAAAGAAAATAGGAGGTGCACATCTTCAATGTATGTAAAAGAATGTCGGAGAGTTTCAATGAAATCTGTTCACTGGTTTAGGAGGAGTTGCGGATAGCAGATGTGTACCCCCCTAAAGCGTAACGGACGGATGGATGGACGGAAGGATGGTCGGACGGACGTACGTACGTAGTGAACACTATATACTTCCCACTTTTTAAGTGGGTGGTATAAAAACTGCCTCCCTCCATAGTTTAAAAAAAAAAATTCCTGAGAACTAAACACCTTTTTTTTTTATTTGGCCTTACATTATATATACTTTGGCAGTTGTTTCTAGGCAAGTCGCAGCTACCTCAATAGGCAACCAAGACTTGCAAAGTAACAAGATATAGAACGCATAGAATATATTCAAATCTCCAGGGCTTCCAGGGTTTAATCACCTTTTCATGGAACTGGACAAAAAGCATAAAACACAAACCTTGTCATGCATTGTCGTTCTAATTTGGGAACATTCCTATAATTTGGTGACACCAGTTACAAGTGTGAGTTAGTGGAATTTGAAGGCCTGAGAGCAGGGCTAACCCCTTAGCATGTCTGAATATAAGCAACCAGTCGTTTGCAAAATGGGGTCCCCAGAGGGGGAATTTGCTGATGCTATCCTATACAGTGGGCCAATTTATCCTCTAGATACATTTTTGTTTTGGCTTGAGACCTTGATTCAGACTGAGGTTCACAGAGGGTAAATTTTATGATGCTAACCTGCTGTGCAGGGTAGCATCACCAAATTCACCCTCAGGGGACCTCATTTTGCAGATGACAGTCTGCTTATTTTCAGGCTTGCCCCTTAGTATGACATCCCCGCCCACCTAAGCTTACTAGCCAACATGTGATGGACACATAACACCTGAAATATTGTGCCCTTTTCTATTAAATTTCATGTGTAAACTTTATGAACTGGACTCTTTATATGATGCGTGGAAAGTAGCAACCCACGCAGAAAATATTTTTCAGGTGGGCAGCCCAGGACAGGGCTGTGTTTTTGATGCAAAAATGAAATTTTTTTGTTATGAGTAAATTTTTTTTGTACGCGTCATCTACTAGTCATATAAGGTAAGCTATGAATGAAAATTCTACCATTTTTCTGATTGCTCCACATACGGCATATGTTTTATAAGTTCCTGTCATTCTTCCTGTACTTTCATCAACCTAAAAATAAAAAAAAATTTAGCAAATGTAATTGAAATTTATCACATAACCACCCATCCATCAAATAGCTTATTACAGACAATATCATTCACAACACATTTGATATGAGAATGACGTCAGAAGTCAATGTCAATGTAGTAATGCTGTGAGTTTGTTTCTGAAGAATTGTGAATTAATCTTCTCTTTCATTTCATTAACAATCTACCTAATACAAATCAATGACATTTGCAGAAAACATTTCCGGAATAACTAAATATTTTCATTTTCTGTCTTGAAAACATAGCTTATGGCCCCTCATTGGATCGAGCTCGACAGGCTCATTTTAGTGAGAGATCATCAGTTATGTTTTGGAGGCAAATAATGGAGAAAAAAAATAATACAAGAGGCCCCCAAGGGGCCTGAGGGTGCTCACCTGACATGGTAGCCTAAATATCAACCCAGAGAATTGATTTCAACAAGTTGCATCTGCTCCTCCTAAGCAAAGCTTATACCAAATATCCAAAGATTCTGACCAGTGGATCTAAAAAAAAAAGAAGATTTTTAAAGAATATTCCTCATATTGAACTAAGATATAATTCAGGCTCCCATAGGGAGCCCATATATGAACCCAGGGACTTGGCTATAACAAACTTGAATCTCCCCCCCCCCCCACCCCCCAAGGATGCTGCATACCAAATATCAAAACATTCTGACTGCTGGATCTGAGGAATAAGATTTTTAAAGAAAATTCCTCATTTTGAACTAAGTTATAATTCGGGCTACCACAGTGAGCCCAAATATGAACCCAGGGACTTGGCTTGAACAAACTTGAATCTCACCCCCCTAAGCATTGTGCATACCCAATATCAAAAGATTCTGCCTGCTGGATCTGGAGAAGAAGATTTTTTAAGAAATTTTCCTGAAATGCACTAAGTTCGAATTCGAGCTTCTATAGTGAGCCCAAATATGAATCTAGGGAGCCGATTTGAACAAACTGAATCAGATCCACCCCACAATGTTGCATACCAAATATCAAAAGATTCTACCTGCTGGATCTGGAGAAGAAGATTTTTTAAGAAATTTGCCTGAAATGCACTAAGTTTGAATTCAAGCTTCTATACTGAGCCCAAATAAAAACCCAGGGGGCCGATTTGAACAAACTTGAATCAGATCCACCCCACAATGTTGCATGCCAAATATCAAAAGATTTTGCCTGCTGGATCTGGAGAAGAAGATTTTTAAAGAAATTTGCCTGAAATGCACTAAGTTTGAATTCGGGCTTCTATAGTGAGCCCAAATATGAATCCAGGGGGGGCCGATTTGAACAAACTTGAATCAGATCCACACCACAATGTTGCATACTAAATATCAAAAAGATTCTGCCTGCTGGAACTGGAGAAGAAGATTTTTTAAGAAATTTGCCTAAAATGCACTAAGTTCGAATTCGAGCTTCTATACTGAGCGCAAATATAAACACAGGGGGCCGATTTGAACAAACTTGAATCAGATCCACCCCACAATGTTGCATACCAAATATCAAAAGATTCTGCCTGCTGGATCTGGAGAAGATTTTTAAAGAAATTTTCCTGAAATGCACTAAGTTCGAATTCGGGCTTCTATAGTGAACCCAAATATGAATCCAGGGGGCCGATTTGAACAAACTTGAATCAGACCCACCCCACAATGTTGCATACCAAATATCAAAAGATTCTGCCTGCTGGATCTGGAGAAGAAGATTTTCAAAGAAATTTGCCTGAAATGCACTAAGTTCGAATTCGAGCTTCTATACTGTGCCCAAATATAAACACAGGGGGCCGATTTGAACAAACTTGAATCAGATCCACCCCACAATGTTGCATACCAAATATCAAAAGATTCTGCCTGCTGGATCTGGAGAAGATTTTTAAAGAAATTTTCCTGAAATGCACTAAGTTCGAATTCGGGCTTCTATACTGAGCCCAAATATAAACCCAGGGGGCCGATTTGAACAAACTTGAATCAGATCCACCCCACAATGTTGCATACCAAATATCAAAAGATTCTGCCTGCTGGATCTGGAGAAGAATATTTTTGAAGAAATTTGCCTGAAATGCACTAAGTTCGAATTCGAGCTTCTATACTGAGCCCAAATATAAACCCAGGGGCCCAATTTGAACAAACTTGAATCAGACCCACCCCACAATGTTGCATACCAAATATCAAAAGATTCTGCCTGCTGGATCTGGAGAAGATGATTTTTTAAGAAATTTGCCTGAAATGCATTAAGTTCGAATTCAGGCTTCTATAGTGAGCCCAAATATGAATCCAGGGGGCCGATTTGAACAAACTTAAATCAGATCCACCCCACAATGTTGCATACCAAATATCAAAAGATTCTGCCTGCTGGATCTGGAGAAGAAGATTTTTAAAGAAATTTGCCTGAAATGCACTAAGTTCGAAATCGAGCTCCTATACTGAGCCCAAATATGAACCCAGGGGGCCGATTTGAACAAACTTCAATCAGATCCACCCTACAATGTTGCATACCAAATATCAAAAGATTCTGCCTGCTGGATCTGGAGAAGATTTTTTAATCTTTTTCAAATTGCCTGCAGTGTTAAAAAGTGCTGAATCAGCACTTTTTCAAAGTCCTGAAAAAAGTACCTTGTGATCAAACCGATAGGGATTTTTTTTAACCACTCTATTCTACTGGATAAAAGTAAGCTTCACACAAAATAAGAATTCTGTGCTGTGTAGTTTTGGAGATATGGCAGTTTTAAGGTTTTTCCTATTTTTAGCTCCCGAGGTTCCCACGGGGCAATGATAAAAAAAATTTTTGCATCAATTAACTACTTATGACCCATTATCATCTCATATCAAATTTGGTTCAAATCGACCTCACGGTTCGGAAAATACATTTTACGCGTGGCCAAAATTTTTGCTCCTCCCATAACGAAGGCAAATAATGCCCGACAAACTTCTCTTAAACAAACTTGATTCTAAACCTCAAAAGGACTCTGTATACCATATATCAAGTCTCTGCTACTGGTGGTTCATTAGAAGATTTTCAAAAAATTTGGCCATTTTTTCCACACCCCTCTGCTCAATATGAGCCGAAACCTAATTTACATAAAAATCAAAATGCCCCTATATAACCACTACTTACATGAAATTTAATTAAAATGTGGCCAGTGGTTTTGGAGAAAGAGGCTCAAACACCACCTTCACGCAGGAAGACAGACGACGGACAAAGAGTGATAAGAAAAGCTCACCCTGACTTTCAGTCAGGTGAGCTAAAAATTTGACTGGCAAATTCTGTGAACAACACTGACCAATTTTAGTCATTACATAAACTAAAAGGTTAAATTACACATATGTGATAAAAAGAATCTCAAATTTGTCACAATTTCACATGAAATTTCTGAGCCTCGTTCACTAAAATCAAACTGAGCCTCAGTAAATCTTGGCTCAAATCACTTTCTGAGAACTTGGTACAAAAATTTCATATGAAATCGCGACTCTTTAGAAATCCCCTATTTCCATTTGGTATACATATCAGAAGACATTAAAACTGAAACCCACCACAAGGGGCATAACTCTGATAGCACCCCATAAAATACAAAAAAAATCTTCTTCTTCAGATCCAGTGGTCAGAATCTTTTCATATTTGGTATACAGCATCTCTAGGGGGTTAGATTCAAGTTTGTTCAAATCGAGCCGCTGGGTTAATTTTTGGGCTCCCTATGGGAGCCAGAATTTTAACTTAGTGCAATATGATGTAATTTCTTTAAAAATCTTCTTCAGATCCACCAGTCAGAATTCTTTCATATTTGGTATTCATCTCTAGGTGGGTCAAATTCAAGTTTTTTCAAATCAAGTGCCTTGGTTAATATTTTGGCTCACTATTGGGGCCAAAAGTTTAACTTTGTGCAATATGAGGAAATTTCTTTAAAAATCTTCTTCAGATCCACCAGTCAGAATCATTTAACATTTGGTATACATCATCTCTAGGGAGGTGAGATTCAAGTTTGTTCAAATCAGGTGCCATGGTTGAAAATTTTGGGTCTGGTTTGGACTTAGAATTACCAAAATTAAAAAAAAACATTTTTTTCCTATTTTTTATGCATTTTGTTCAATTTTGAGACAAAAAAAAACATTTTTAGCCTGAAAATTTTGGGTCCAGTTCCGACTTAGAAATTTTCAACAAAAATTCATAAATGTTTCTAATGTTTTTTTATGTGTTTTGGTCAATTTTACGATGAAAAATTTTTTTTTATAGCCTGAAAATTTGGGGTCCAGTTCCGACTCTGAAATATGGACCAAAATTTGGAAACAAAATTTCAGTTTTTTATGCGTTTTGTTCAATTTTGAGAACCAAAAAAATTTTAGCCTGAAAATTTTGGGTTCGGTTCTTTTCAAAATTGTGTTCCTAGATGAATTAGAGTGCTTTTATCCAAAAATGTTTTTACCCTTTGTCCTCCCCTCCCCTCCTTATTGGAGGGGGGGGGGGGAGGGCAGTTAGATGTAACAAATGGTTTGGCTGCAAAATAATACCCACATGACCACCAACCCCACTCCAGGGATCAATTAAGCAGAGGAAAAAAAATTGCTATAAAATGCATTTTGGAGGAATTAGAGTGAATGTATGTATAAAAAAAAAAAAAAAAAAAAAAAACAGAGGCTCAAGTTAGCCTAAAATGCTCACCTGGCTCAAATTGTCAAAAGAGATGAGTGTATCAGTAAGTGATCAGCAGCAAGAGCAATTTTTTTATTTGCTATGACACAACCAAAGGCAACATTTTTGGCCATTCATTTCTGCTGGTCTTAGGAAAGTTTCCTAGCAAGAGCTGTTCTGTGAAGTATTAAAAAGCAACAACCGAACAAAATTTTTGTTTTGTTTTCAACTACTGTGGTTCTCTCTACACCCCTAAACCACCC
Organism: Pictodentalium vernedei; assembly: GCA_031216915.1. Lineage (NCBI taxonomy): Eukaryota > Metazoa > Mollusca > Scaphopoda > Dentaliida > Dentaliidae > Pictodentalium > Pictodentalium vernedei. Next base: position 172,891,697 of record CM062291.1, on the reverse strand, counting down.
CCCAAAAAAACAAAAAATTAAAAAAAATGAAAGTGTCAATGACACTGTAGCTTAACTTGTGTGTTGTGTTTGAAGAAAAGGATAATATTCAATGTTTATGAAAGGATTATGAAATAAGACAAGAATTGTGATAATTGGGAATATGTTCATTTCTGTTCCCTGTGTGCTATGTTTGTGATAAAAATAATATGAGGTGTACACTGTACTAAAGAGCTGAGGGGTGGGTTAATATGACCTCACAGTTAATGTATGTGGCCCTCACAGTTAACGTATATCAACAAAAGTTACCAAGTTACAGTGAAATTATTCCAAAATGAGTCATCCTATCAAGTTACATTAAAATCCCCTCATAAATATGGCCTGTAGACTGTGCTAAAGGTTTTCGGGCTTTGGGCCCCTGTAGCCGTCAGTTTCCCAATTGGGTCCAAAGGGGATGTTCTCATCTAGACATTATATGAAGTCAATCTACCAAGTTACAATGAAATCCCTTAATAAATATGACCGGTAGACTGTGCTAAAGGTTTTTGGGCTTTGGGCTCTGGCAGCCATCATGGTTGAATGATCGGAACCAAAAGGGGACATTCTCATCTGGACACTATTTGGAGTCATCCTACCAAGCTACAATGAAATCCCTTCATAATTATGACCTGTAGACTGTTCTAAAGGTTTTCGGGCTTTGGGCCCCTGAAGCCGTCACAGTTGCCCAATCCTGCCCAAAAGGGGACGTTTTCATCTAGACATTATATGAAGTCAACCTACCAAGTTACAATGAAATCCCTTCATAAATATGACCTGTAGACTGTGCTAAAGGTTTTCGGGCTTCGGGTTCGGGCAGCCATCATGGTTGAATGATCGCAACCAAAGAGGACAATCTCATCTGGGCATCATCTGGAGTGATTTTAAGAAGTTACAATGAAATCCCTTCATAAATATGACCTGTAGACTGTACTCAAGGTTTTTGGGCTTCAGGCACCTGTAGCCATCACAGTTGACCAATCACGACCAAAAGGGGATGTCATCATCTAGGCATTATATGGAGTCAACCTAACAGGTTACAATGAAATCCTTCTATAAATATAACCTTTTGCCTATGCTAAAGGTTTTTGGGCTCGGGCACCCATCAAGGCTGAATGATCACGGCCAAAATGGGACGTTCTCATCTAGACATTATTTGGAGTCATCCTACCAAGTTACAATGAAATCCCCTCATAAATATGACCTGTAGACTGTGCTAAAGGTTTTCGGGCTTCGGGCACCTTTAGCCGTCACAGTAGCCCAATTATGTCCAAAAGGGGACGTTCTCATCTAGACATTATATGAAGTTAACCTACCAAGTTACAATGAAATCCCTTCATAAATATGACCTGTAGACTGTGCTAAAGCTTTTCGGGCTTCGGGCTCAGGCAGCCATCATGGCTGAATGATCGCAACCATAGGGGACAATCTCATCTGGGCATCATCTGGAGTGATCCTAAGAAGTTACAATGAAATCCCTTCATAAATATGACCTGTAGACTGTGCTCAAGGTTTTGGGGCTTCGGGCACTAGCAGCCATCACAACTGACCAATCACGACCAAAAGGGGATGTCATCATCTAGGCATTACATGGAGTCAACCTAACAGGTTACAATGAAATCCTTCCATAAATATGACCTTTTGCCTATGCTAAAGGTTTTTGGGCTCGGGCACCCATCAAGGCTGCATGATTGCGATCAAAATGGGACGTTCTCATCTGGACATTATTTGGAGTCATCCTACCAAGTTACAATGAAATCCCTTCATAAATATGACCTCTAGACTGTGCTAAAGGTTTTCGGGCTTTGGGCCCCTGTAGCCATCACAGTTGCCCAATCATGCCCAAAAGGTGACTTTCTCATCTAGACATTGTATGAAGTCAACCCACCAAGTTACAATGAAATTCCTCAATAAATATGACCTGTAGACTGTGGTAAAGGTTTTCGGGTTTTGGGCTTGGGCAGTCACGGTTGGCAGATCATGCCCAAATGGGGAAATTCTCATCTAGACATCATAAGGAGTCATCCTACCAAGTTACAATGAAATCCCTCCACATTAAACATGACCTGCAGACTGTGCAAAAAGTTTTTCGGTTTTGGGCTAGGGCAGCCATCACGGTTGATAGATCATGCCCAAAAGGGGACGTTCTCATCTAGGCATTATACAGAGGCATCCTACCAAGTTACAATGAAATCCCTTCATAAATACGACTTGTAGACTGTGCTAATGGTTTTTGGGTTTTGGGCTCGGGCAGCCATACCGGTTGCCCGATCGCGACCAAAAGGGGACGTTCTCATCTAGACATGACCCCAAACCTGCATATGAAATGTTGTGACGATCAGACAAGAACTGCGGGGTGTAGCCCGTGCTAAAGGAAAATGTGAACAGACGTCACAGACTCACAGACTACCAGACTCACAGACTACCAGACTCACAGACTACCAGACTCACAGACTAACAGACTTCCGCACGCGTGATGGCAATAGCTTATCTTGACTATGTCAAGTTAAGCTAAAAACAAGAAAAAACAAGCGACTCGATTTGAACAAACTTGAATTTGACATTCCTAGAGATGTTACATAACAAATATGAAAGGATTCTCACTGGTGGACCCGAAGAAGAAGAATTTTCAAGAACTTTTCTCATATTGCACTAAGTTAAACTTTGGGCTTCAATCAAAAGTCCAATTATTAACCCAGGGACCTGATTTGAACAACCTTCAATCTAACCCTCCCAGTGGTGCAGTACACCAAATATCAAAAGAATCTGACTGCTGGATCTGAAGGTTATGATTTTAAATGATAATTCCCCATACTGCACGCTAAGTAAATATTTGGGCTCCGTTGAGGAACCCAAATATTAACCCAGGAACTCGATTTGAACAAATTTGAACCTTACATCTTTAGAGATGTCACATACTAAATATGAAAGGATTCTCACCTGTGGGTCTGAAGGAAAATATTTTTAAAGAATATCCTCCATATTGCACCAAGTTAATAATCGGGCTCCCATAGGAAGCCTAAATATTAACCTAGGGACTCAATTTGAACAAATTGAAATCTTACACCTCTAGAAATGTCACATACCAAATATGAAAGGATTCTCATTAGTGGGTCTGAAAAAGAAGATTTTTTAAGAAATTTTCTCCTATTGCATTAAGTTAAAATTTGGGCTACAATAAAGAGCCCGAATATTCATCTAGGGATCCCATTTGAACAAACCTGAATCTACCACCACCCCCCCCCCCCCCTCCCCTAGAGATGCTGCATACCAAATATAAAAAGAATCTGACTGGTGGATCTTAAGATTTTTAAACATAATTTTCCATATTGCACGAAGTTAATGTTTGGGCACCCATAGAAAGCCCAAATACTAACCCAGGGACTCAATTTGAACAAACTTCAATCTGACCCCTGTAGAGATGTCGTATACCAAGTATCACAAGAATCTATCTGACTGTTTGATCTGAAGAAAATTTTTAAAGCTTATTCCCCATAGTGCCCAAAGTTAATTACTTGGGTTCCTCTATTGAGCCCAAATATGAACCGAGCGGCTAGATTTGAACACACTTGTATTTGACCATCCTACTTGACCGTCCTATGGATGCTGTATACCAAATATCAAACGACTCTGATCAGCGGTTCTGATGAATTTTTTTTTTAATTTTTGCAAATATGCTGGCTCAGCATTTTTTTCAAACGCTCCTACAGAACACCCTGACACAACCGATAGCAATTTTGTTTTTGTAATCCATTCTACTGGTCAAAAGGATGCTTCATACCAAATAACAGTTTTCTGTTCCATGCAGTTTGGGAAATATGGGCATTTTAATTTTTTTCTATTTTTAGCCCCTGGGGTACCCACGGGGCTACAAAAAAAAATTGAGGGCATCAAGCAGGTACTTTGGAACCACTTATACTACATGCCAAATTTGGTTCAAATCGGTCCATTGGTTCTTGAAATAGAAATTTTGGGTGGCGCCCAAAATGGGTATGTGCCCACAGAGAGCCCAAATAATGATCTACCAACTTTCCTTGAACAAGCTTTAATCTTCCAAAACCAAAAAGTGTTCCATACCATATATCAAGGCAATCTCTCTGGTGGTTCATGAGAAGAAGATTTTTAGGCTTTGGCATCATTGACCAGAGCCCAAAGAAGGCAGTGGCTTCATTTGAACAAAATAGAAAGGGTATACTCCAGGGATGGTATGTGCAAAATATGTTTGAATTTGGCTGAATGGCTGTGAAGAAGCCAAGTTGGCAAAAGTTAATGGACGACAGACGACGGGTGCCAAGTGATGGCAATAGCTCACACTGACTTGCAGTCAGGTGAGTTGAAAAAAAAGGACCCCCATAATAATTTCATGACTTCATTCCTCTGAAGTGCTGATGAGCCTTGATTAGCTGAATGTGATCCAAAATACTTCTTTGAACAACTTGCTCAAGAAATCTACAGATCCACCAGTCAGAATCCTTTCATATTTGGTTTTCAACATCTCCAGGTGGGTCAGATTCAAGTTTGTTCAAATCAGGTGCCTTCTCAGGTTAATATTTTGGCTCACTATTGGGGCCAAAAGTTTACCTTAGTGCAATGTGAGGACATTTCTTAAAAAAAACTTTCTTCTTCAAATCCACCAGTCAGAATTCTTTCATATTTGGTATATAACATCTCGAAGGGGATAAGATTCAATTTTGTGACAATTTGAGTCCCTGGCTTAATATTTGGGCTCTCTATGGGTGGGGTGAGGGTGATAGGGGGAGCATGTTAGACTTATTCAAATCCATTCCTAAGTGTTTTTCCATAAAATTTCATGACTTCATTCCTTTGTAGTGTTGATGAACCATGTCTAACTGAATGTGACTCCCAAATACTTCTTTGAACCACTTTGGCAGGTGAGCGATTAAGGCCTCTTATTTATTTATTTATTTATTAAGGTTTAATGACACTTTAACAGCCATGGTCATATGGTGTCAGTGCCATTTTATGGGTGGAAGAAGCCAGAGTACCCAGAGAGAACCACCGAGCAAAGACAAGCAGCTGTCAGCTCCCCAACATCATAACTCTGCACTGCAGCACAGGTAGGGTTAAATTGGTTGAAGACATGCGCACAATCGATGTGCAGTATGCCTTAGTACACTACCTCATCAGACCCCCATGTGGGCAATCGGGGTTATGTACCTTGCCCAACGCGGGAGTCCAAATCAATCGCTCAGACGGTCACCCATCCAAGGACGAACTGCGCTCAAAAGTTGCTAAACTTTGGTGATCTGATGAGAACCAGTTACCACAATGCCACCATGCCCCCGTCCTTCCTTTTACAATAATAAAAGAAACTTTCAAATTTCTAACTCATAGTACAAAATTTCAGGGAAACAAATAAGTTATGGTGAATGGAAAATCATTCCTCTCAATAATGCATGGCAACTCCCATTCACATGGCCCACACATGGGTAATTTAAGTATTATTTTTATTTTCCCTCTGAAAAAAAACAGTTTCTTGGCATTTGGGGAGTAATTTGATAATTCTTTTTCATTCCAGATTGGTGTTATATCTATGTGTTTTATTGAATGAGACCAAGTTGTTTTTATAAATTGAAAAAACTTAGATGTGAGTCTTCCATGGAAGACGTGTGTCGCCTGGCGTTTCAGACAGAATTCTAAGTGGAAAAGGGGCAAAACTCTGGAAAAAATACAGCAGATGAAAAAATAAAATAGGAGGTGCACAATGCCATTATGTGATAAAGAATCACTGAAAGTTTCATCAAAATCCGTTCATAGGTTAAAAGAGGAGTGGCGGATAAGAGAAAGTGTGACGCGGACGATGCGGACGACGCAAGACAACAAAGGTAATCCCCTCTGGAAAAAATATAGTGGATCAAAAAATAAAATAGGAGGTGCACAATGCCATTATGTGATAAAGAATCACTGAAAGTTTCATCAAAATCCATTCATAGGTTAAAGAGGAGTGGCGGATAAAAGAAAGTGTGACGTGGACGACGGCGCGGACGACTCGAGACGACAAAAGTAATCCCCATATGTCGCTCCCCACTTCGTGGGGCAGCAACACAAAAATGAAGTAACTTTTCTGTTAATCTCCATTCATCCTTTAGTCAATCCCTCAGAATGAATAACAAGAGGCCCCATGGGGCCTGAGATGCTCACCTGACCAAAGTTGTTTAAAGAAGGTTTTTATTAGCATCTATGCAGGCCTCGAAATAAGAGGCGAACGTTCGTACCGTTTGCCTATCGGTTATGCAGATTTGTTTTCAGGTGAATGCTCGATCGGTTAACCAAAAATCGTGCCGATGGCCGACGAAGTTAGTTGTTACTGGATGAGAAAAGTTTTCAACGTGTTTCCTCCCACTGATTTAAAAGAAGCACTGCAGTGAACAAAACGAGAATAAAATGCTCGTGGTTATCATACAGTGTGTTTCAATCATTACTGTACTTGTGGGGGTATAAATCTAATAGTATTAGCAGTACTGAAGATCTGCAGTACCAACTGACTACGCCCTATACCTCTTGAAACAATTAATTTGTTTCGATTCTGAGAAAGACGATTGTCTGTTACAGCTAAAGGGAGCTAGCTGCTTTGTTAATACATTTACCGCAGGTGAGGTATTAACTCTCGCACTGCGCGAAGCTGAAAATAAGTCTTCGATACAATAAAAAGGAGACATATTGAAAATCAAATGAGCTGTTGTTAATTATTTGCATTCCGCCCCTTTTTACACTACCAATCCATGATAAAAATTTTCGAACACATTATTGAAACGTCTTTTATTCACCAATGCTGACTTCTTATTTACGTTCTTATTCCATTTGAATAAACAGCCAGCATGGTTGTGAACATGGGTTTTTCCAAATGATTTCGAACATTGTGGCACAAATAAAGTTTTAGTTTGGAACTTTGGATTACATTCTCCGGATTCCAAAATGTAGGGGAAGGTAGATACGATTTACAATTATTTCTTTTCCAATGTTAATCAGAGACTGCCAATGCAATTCCCATGCCCTAAAGTTCAATGTATTGGTAATACAGATGTCCATCAACAGTATATGACCCCATCCCCACACAATTGCCCAATTCCCACTCCCAGTACGTGACAAATGTGTTTGGGTTTCTGAAATAAGCCACACAGCAAAATAAACAATTAAAATTCTTTAATTTTCATTCGACTTAAAAATCATATAAAGCAAAGAACAACAAATGTTAATGCATGCATACGTGAATGTGCATGTGGGGGTGGGGTGTGTGTGTATGTACCTGTTTTGTACTTCACCTGCCTTGGGTCCCTTGTGTCTAAACGCCAAACTAATTTGGGAGGAACTGTAGTTTGGTATGTCAGAAGCTTTGTCAGTATTAATACTTTTAATGCAATGGTTAATCAATAGGTTTATGAAAAAAATGTAGGTAACCGATCAACAGGTTAACCATTGTCAAATGAGGCAGCCTGCTGGAAGGTTTATCAAAATCTTGTTATTTCGAGGCCTGCTATGGCAACTTAACACCTCGGAGGAATGAGGTTATTTAATTATTTATAATTCTTGTCCATGCCAGATGATTTTTTTCTAGTGTTAGGATGCTGCTAGAGAAATAATGCCCAGATTTCCAGTATTGCAAAACTAGTGAATTCAAATATCAACCTCGGGACTTAACTTGAACAAACTTGAATCTCACCCCCATAGGGGTGCTGTATATCATATATCAAAAGATTCTAACTAGTGGTTCGGGAGAAGATTTTTAAAGATTATTCCTCATATTGGACTAGGTTAACGTTTGGCTCCAATAGAGAGCCCAGATATTAACCCAGGGACTTGATTTTTCCAAACTTGAATCTGACTACCCTAAGAAAGGTGTACACTATATATCAAAAGATTCTGATTGGGGGGTCCATGAGAAGAAAATATTTAAAGAATATTCCTCATATTGCAGCAAGTAAAAATGTGGGCTCCAATAAGGAGCCCAAATATTATTTAAAGAACTAGATTTGAACAAACTTGAAGCTGCCCCTCATAAGGATGCTGTATACCACATATCAAAGATCTGACCAGTGAATCTGAAGAAAAAGATTTTGAAAGATTAATCCTCATAATGTACTATATTAAAATATGTGCTTCCATGGAGAGCCAAATTATTCACTGATGGACTTGATTTGAAGAAACTTGAATCTGACCTGTAAGGATTCTGTATACCATATATCAAGAGAGTCTGACTAGTGGTTCTAGAGGAGAAGAGTTTTATGATATTTTTTCCATGAATCAGGTACTTACGACTCAATAACACCACATACCAAATTTGGTTCAAATCAGTTCAGAAAATAGAAATTTTGGGCGTGGTCAACAGTTTTGTCCCTCTAATTATTTAGGCAAATATTACTCTGCAAACTTCGTTTGAACAAGCCTGATTCTACACCTCAAAAGGGAACTTCTAACAAATATCAAGTTATTGTACCTATGTTTAGAAGAAGATTTGTAACAAATTTTGGAGCATTTTCCCCACACCCCCTCCCTGCCAAGTTGATTTGAACACAAACACAAATCACCTCAAATTTAACTGAAATCAGTTCTGCGGTTTTGGAGGAGAAGGTGCAAACACCATGTTCACGGACGACAGATGGTGAGTATCACTGTGGCTCACCCTGACTTTCAGTCAGCTGAGCCAACAGTGAGCCAACAAGAAGGTATGTTTATGCCTTGTATGACCAATATGACATTATGCCAATATTACATGGTCTGTTCTACAAAGTGAACTAGGTGACTAATTATCAAAAATATCTGGTCACAGGGCCTTATTCAGGACATTTTTTGGTACGGATATACTGGTTTGGGTGCACCAAACTCTTTGTATTTGTGTACAATCTCCATCCCACAGTCTGCTAAAATTTCACAATTCATCAAAAATTATACATGACTAAAACCAAATGAAGCTAATCCCTTGAATCCCAAACTTGGATACTGCAGCTGACTGAAAATATGCCTGATGTAATTGCACTCTGATAAATAAACAAGAGGCACCAGGGGGGGGGGGGGGGGCTGAGGGCGCTCACCTGACATGGTAGTCTAAATATCAAAACAGGGACTTGAATAAGCTGCATACGCCCCTCCTAAGAAAAGCATATACCAACTAGATGAAGCGATTGTGCCCACACAATACACAGGATTTTCCTTCTATTTTCAGTTCCTGCACTTTTACGTCCCAAAATTGAGATAAACGCATAAAAAACAGATTTTTTTTCTCAAACAAAATATTTTCAGCCTATTTTTTTTTTCTTCTTAGAACGCATAAAAAACCAAAAAAGTAATTTCTGGATTTTGGTCCAAAATTTTCTTAGTCCCACCCGACCCCAAATTTTCAGTGTACAAAAAAAAAATTTTTTTGTCTTAAAATTGACCGAAACGCATAAAAAAAAAAAAAAATTCCGGATTTTGGTCCAATATTTTCTGTGCCACCCAGACCCCAAATTTTGAGTGTAAAAAAAAAAATGTTTTTTTGTCTTAAAATTGACCGAAACGCATAAAAAACAAACAAAAAAATTCCGGATTTTGGTCCAACCCGGACCCCAAATTTTCAGTGTTAAAAAAAAAAAAAACTTTTTGTCTTAAAATTGATCGATACGCATAAAAAACAAAAAAACAAAAAAATTTCCGGATTTTATTCAAAAATTTTCGAAGTGCCACCCGGACCCCAAATTTTCAGTTTAAAAAAAAAAAAATTTTTTTGTCTTAAAATTGACCGAAACGCATAAAAAACAATAAAAAAAAATTCCGGATTTTGGTCCAAAATTTTCTGAGTGCCACTCGGATCCCAAATTTTCAGAGTAAAAAAAAAATTTTTTTTTTGTCCGAAACGCATAAAAAACAAAACAAGAGGCCCCACGGGGCCTGAAGCACTCATCTTGTACAGAACACAATTTGAACAGAGTCCAAGAATGAGTCTACATTAAGCAAGCCATCTCTATAGGCTACACTGTCAATCCTTGAGTCCCTCAGGAGTGACAAAAATAATCTGGGCATCATGCCTTTTCTTCAGTTGATCATAAGTAAAATGTAGAGCTCCCCTATGAAGCCCCTTGATACAACCTATGTGGATTAATCTTAGTACCTCTAGAGGGTACTGAATACAAAATTTTGAATTCTTCAGCAAAATGGCCAATTCTGGCTCCCATAGAGAGCCCAAATATTAACCCAGGCTCTTGATTTGAACACAGTTAAATCTGACTTCCCTAGAGATGTTGTGTACCGAATATGAAAGCATTCTGACTGTTGGATCTGAAGAAGAGAAATTGTAAAGAAATTTCTTCGAATTGCACTAAGTTCAAATTTGGGCTACCATAGCGAGCCCAAATATTGACCTATGGATCCGATTTGAACAAACTTGAATCTGACCCCCCTAGAGATGTTGTATACCAAATGTGAAAGCATTCTGACAAGTGAATCTGAAGAAGAAGATTTTTGAAGAAATCCCCTCATATTGTACTAAGTTAAATTTCATGTTCCCATATGGAGCCCAAATATTAACCTAGGCACTCGAATTGAACAACCTGGAATCTGACCCCCACTAGAGATGTTGTATACCAAATATAAAAGCATTCCGACTGGTGGATCTGAAGAAGAAGATTTTTAAAGAAATTTTCTCATATTGCACTAAGTAAAAATTTGGGCTACCATAGTGAGCCCAAATATATACCTAGGAATTTGATTTGAACAAACTTGAACCTGACCCCCATAGAGATGTTGCATACCAAATATCAAAGCATTCTGACTGATGGATCTGAAGAAGAAGATTTTTTTAAATTACCCTCCATATTGAACAAAGATAAAATTTGGGCTTCCATAGGAAGCCCAAATATTAACCTAGGGACTTGGTTTGAACAATCTAGAATCTGACCCTCATAACAATGATGTATACCAAATATTAAAAGATTCTGACTGGTGGTTCTGAAGAAGAAGATTTTTAAAGAATATTCCCCATATTACCCTATGTTAAAACTTCGGGCTCCTGTAGAGAGCCCAAATATGAACCAATGAGCTTTATTTCTACAAACTTTTATCTGACCCCCCTATGAATGCTGTATACCAAATATCAAAAGATTCTGATGATTGGTTCTGGAGAAAAGATTTTTTAAAATTTTTGCAAATATGCTGACTCCGCATTTTTTCGATGCCCATTACAGAACACCTTAACATAACCGATGGCAATTTTTTTTACCATTCAATTCTACTGGTCGTAAGGATACTTCATACCAAATAAAAGCTCTCTGTTCCGTGGGGTTTGGGAAATATGGGCGTTTGAAAATATTTCTATTTTTAGCTCCCAGGGTTCCCATGGGGATGCGGGAATTTTTTTTTTTGCATGGGTCAAGTACTTATGACCCAATACTACCACAAACCAAATTTGGTTCATACCGGACCATCGGTTCAGAAAATAGAAATTTTGGGCGGGGCCAAAAATCTTACCCCTCCTATTACAAAGCCAAATATTACTTTACGAACTTCGTTTGAACAAACTTGATTCTACACCTCATATGGAAGCTCCATAGCAAATATCAAGTCATTGTACACACTGGTTCTTGAGAAGAAGATTTTAAAAATATTTTGGAGCATTTTCCCCCACTCCCTCCCTATGGGGCTGGGCATGCTGAGTTGAACAAAAATGAAATGCCCCTTTGGGACCATCACTCACACAAACTTTCACTTGAATTGGCCCAGTGGCTTTGGAGGAGAAGACCAAAACATGGTGTTGACGGACGACGGACGGCAGACGGCGGACGACGGACGGGAAGCAATTAGATTAGCTCAGCTTGACTTTGTCAAGATGAGCTAAAAAAAATTCCTGATTTTGGTCCAAAATTTTCTAAGTGCCACTCGGATGCCAAATTTTCAGTGTAAAAAAAAAAAATTTTTTTGTCTTAAAATTGATCGAAACGCATAAAAAACAAACAAACAAAAATTTCTGGATTTTGGTCCAAAATTTCTAAGTCCGGAACAGGGCCCCAAATTTTCAGCCTAAATATGAACCCAGGGACTTGGCTTGAACAAACTTCAATCTCACCCCCCTAAGGATGCTGCATACCAAATATCAAAAGATTCTTATTGGTAGATCTGAAGAAGATTTTTAAAGAATATTCCTCCCACTGCACTAATTTAAACATTTGGGCTCCCACAGAGAGCCCAAATATGGACCCAGGGAATTGATTTCAATAAACATGTGAAACAATCTTCCAAAGATGTTATGTGTGAAATTTGAAAGCTTTTGGAGCAGTGGTTTGGTAGAAAAGTAGTCTTACAGGTTTTTTCCATTACCCACAGTGTTAAAAAAATGCTGACTCAGCACTTTTTCAAAGTCCCCAAAAAGTACCCCATGATAAAACTGATAGCAATTTTTTTTTTACCATTCCATTCTGTTGGTCCTAAGGAAGCTTCACACCAAATAAGAATTCTCAGTGCCGTGTAGTTTTGGAGATATGGGTGTTTTATTTTTTTTCTATTTTTAGCTTCTGTGGTTTCCAAGTGGCGACGAGAAAAAAAATTTGGGCATATATTAAGTAGTTATGACCCAATAAGCCCTCATATCAAATTTGGTTCAAATCTGCCTCTCGGTTTGGAAAATAGAAATTTTGGGACTGGCAAAAATTCTTACCCTTCCCATAACAAAGGCAAATAATGCCTGACAAACTTCTCTTGAACAAATTTGATTTTAAACCTCAAAAGGACTCTGTATACCACATATCAAGTCTCTGCTACTGGTGGTTCATTAGAAGAAGATTTTAAAAAAATTTGGCCATTTTTTCCCCACACCTCTGCTCAATACGAGCCGAAACCTAATTTGCATAAAAATCAAAATGCCCCTATATAACCACTACTTCCATGAAATTTATTTAAAATGTGGCCAGTGGTTTAGGAGAAAGAGGCTCAAACACCACCTTCACGCAGGACGACAGACAACAGACGGACGAAGAGTGATAAGAAAAGCTCACCCTGACTTCAAGTCAGGTGAGCTAAAAAAAGGGCATTATGGTAATTTAGACTTCAGTGGCTTTCGGCATATATGAACAGGTGTCCCCTAAATTATCCTTGGATATAGTCCTGGGTCGGAAACAATGGAGCTTGTTATCTGATGTGCCATCCCACTCCCCCTGCCACATATATTTGATGTACTGACTATCAATATGTGGTTTGCAATCACACAATGAAATCTTAAAATCAGTGATAGGCTTGTTTAACTCTTCACCTGCTGCTGGCAGATATTTCTGATAGAGTTGGGTTGGTGTCGGTATTTTTGGTGCGGTTCCGGTTTTGGACCACCACCGAAAAACAACATCGCATTAATTTGAAAACACCAACATTTTTGGTGGCAGGTAAAATCTGTTCTCCATTCGGCATTTTTATAATTTTGATATTTAATAATGGCAAAACAAGCTAAAAGTCTGTGGGTTACTATTTGTCATTGTTTCCAATAACACCATGAAAACAATTTCACCGGATTTCCGACTCCGAGATGTTTGGGTTTAAAGAGAGGCCAAAACATTATTGTGAATGGGAGCTGGATGTTTCATACATGGGCGTTTCATACACAGCAATTTAGGCCGTTTTCATACACAACCGTTTAGGACGTTTCGTACACAAGCTAGGACATTTCGTACAAGGGGTTATGACTGTCTTAAGCTAAATTAAGGTAACAGGGGGCGCGGTGGCTCAGTTGGTAGAGGTGCAGGCTGCAAGCCAAGAGGTCCTCAGTTCGAATCCCACCTGCGGCAACTGCGTTGTGTCCTTGGGCAAGACACTTCACCCCCATTGCCCACGTGTGGGCACGGTGACGCTGTGTACTAAGGCATACTGCACGTCGATGGTGCACCTGTCTTCAACCAATGCTAACCCTGCTTGTGTGGAGTTAGTATGTTGGGGAGCTGACAGTTGCTCGACGTTGCTTGGTGGTTCTCTCCAGGTACTCCGGCTTCATCCACCCTGTAAAACTGTCACAGTCATGGTTAGCCATTGTGCAGAAATGTGACTTTAAACACCAATAAATAAATAAATAAATAAATAAATAAATAAATAAATAAATAAATAAATAACCAGAAAGTAAAAATAACAAATGTAATCCTTACATGACGTCTCAGTAAGTTGTCTTACTTAAACTAGGGGTATTGTGGGGGAGGGGGGTTCCTACATGATGCTATACTGGGTATTTAACATTGCCGTAATAAAAAGTGTTGTACATGTGCTGAAAATTAATCATTTTAATGTGTTCATATCAAGTGCTAATTCTGACTCCAGTGTAACAACAATGCTAAGAATTACGTATCATATGAACTGATAAAAGCTGATTAATCATCAATGAGCTCACATCATAATGTTTTGATTTTTCACCAAAGAAAGTTGTTTTTATGGTCTGTGGTTGGTCTTTGTCAAGGACGTTTCGATGTTGTTCACACACTGCACTGGGTAAGCAAGTTTGCAAAGACAACCTAAATTTGATCAATGAACTTGACCTGTTCCACCACCGATATCCATGCTGCAACCACGGTTTTACTTCTTAAATGAAAGTGTCAATGACACTGTAGCTCAACTTGACAAACTTGAACTTGGTAAGTTATAAATGAAATGGCAAAATTGAAGATCATTGGTACCAATGTCATTTTTTTTGCCAGTGGCAACATTTTTTGACAGAAACCGAAGACAATCGATAGCTCCCATCTAGAGGCCTCCCCAAACAAGCATGCCAGGTTTCAAAGCAATCCGATCATAAATGTGCCCTGTAGGGTGTACAAAAGTGAAATATTGTGGTCTGACTAGACTAAATTCTAAGAACGTTGGCCGTGGCAACATTTTTTGACAGAAATGGAAGAAAATCGATAGCTCCCATCTAGAGGTCACCGTAAATAAGCATACCAGTTTTCAAAGCAATCTAATCATAAATGTGCCCTGTAGGGTGAGCCAAAGAGAAACATTGTGGTCTGACTAAACTAAGTTCTAAGAATGTTGGCTGCGGCAACAATTTTTGATTGAAATTGAAGAAAATCGAAAGTTCCCATCTAGAGGTCACCCCAAACAAGCATGCCAGGTTTCAAAGCAATATGATCATAAATGTGCCCTGTAGGGTGTGCCAAAGGGAAATATTGAGTCTTCTGACTAAACTAAGTTCTAAGAATGTTGGCCGCGGCAACATTTTTTGATGGAAATTGAAGAAAATCGATAGCTCCCATCTAGAGGTCTCCCCAAACAAGCATGCCAGGTTTCAAAGCAATCCAATCATAAATGTACCCTGTAGGGTGTGCCAAAGGGAAATATTTTGAGTCTTCTGACTAAACTAAGTTCTAAGAGCGTTGGCGGCGGCAACATTTTTTGACAGAAATTGAAGAAAATCGATAGCTCCCATCTAGAGGTCTCCCCAAACAAGCAAACCAGGTTTCAAAGCAATCTGATCATAAATGTGCCCTGTAGGGTGTGCCAAAGGGAAATATTGAGGTCTGACTAAACTAAGTTCTATGAACGTTGGCCGTGGCAACATTTTTTGCCGGAAATTGAAGAAAATCGATAGAACCCATCTAGAGGTCACCCTAAATAAGCATACCAGGTTTCAAAGCAATCAAATCATAAATGTGCCCTGTAGGGTGTGCCAAAGGGAAATATTGTGGTTTGACTAAACTAAGTTCTAAGAACGTTGGCCGCGACAACATTTTTTGACGGAAATTGAAGAAAATCGATAGCTCCCATCTAGAGGTCACCCCAAACAAGCATACCAAGTTTCAAAGTAATCTGATCATAAATGCGACCTGTGAGGTGTGCCAAAGGAAATTGTGGACATACGTACGTACACGTACGTACGTACGTACGTACGCCGACGGAGAAGTGATGGCAATAGCTCAGCTTGACTTTGTCAAGTTGAGCTAAAAACACCAACACTGACTTGAAAATTCACCACCGACCCACCTCTAATTCCTGCCCTCGACAGCAAATCTCTTGCCACTAGAATAACTAAAATTTTGGAATTTTAATTAAAATTATACCCTGTAACTTAAATCAAGGTTTTGACATATTTATTTCTTAAGTTAAATTTCCAGAAGATTTTCATCAAATCTAGTCATGGCTGCTGTAATGATTAGATTTGATGAAAATAGTTTTAACTGGAGGTGTGACTGTCCCAGATGGGCCTGTCCATTACCCCCCCCCCCCCCATGAACCTGTCCATTACCCCCCCCCCCCCCCCCCCCCATGAAAAAGACGAAAAGGGGCATACCTCTGGCAAAGAAGTCTGATCAAAACTATAATCACAGGAGCACAGGTTCCCATGGTAATAAACATCCATACCAAGTTTCGAGCAGATTGGTCAATAAACGTCTGAGAAAAGCTCTGGACAAAATTATGTCTGCGGATGGATGGACGCATACAAACAATAGCTACACTGTGCAAGTTTTTTGGCAAAATCATTGGTGGGTTATAGTTTTCCAGTATAGTGCCCCTCTGTGTGGTTATTTACTTGTACAAACCTACACTGTGGGGGTTTTTTTGTCCAATTATTTAGAAATTTTAGAAATAACACTGTGGGGTTAAATCCAAAAATAGGGATCTAATGCCCAAGCGGCAATTAAAATTGATAGAAATCAATGTATTGTGGGGTTAACCCCACAATGCAGAAAAAAACACTTAATGTATCACCTGTACTTGCAATTGGCTCCACAATGTACCTCTGTTAAGAGTGGACAGATAGACAGAGAGATGGAGACAGATTGATGGACGGACAGGATGATTCCAGTATACCTCCCCCCCCCCTCCCCCCCTCGTTGCTGGGGTATAAAATAGTCAGCAGCTTAAGAGATAAAACCTGTTCTGTTGCTCTGCCTGCCCTGGTGTTACCAGACACCAACATGTCCAGGTAACCAGCAAAACATGATGTCATATTGGTCACATATTAGTACGTTCAACATCTCATGAAGTTCCATTCAAAGGATTCTTCAACTTCAATAAACTAGTAAAGAGGAAAGGGAGTCAGAAAATATAATCGACTTCATTTCCTGTACATTCTTGATGTGTTCAACCATGAGTTGTAAAGCTTTAACTTTAAATATGAAAATATAACTTTTATTTGGTATTCTGATTGAGGTTATTTGATCACAAGTAACAAAAGCCAACTAGATCGAGTTATTTGTGTGCAAAGCACACAATGGTGTATCCCAGCATTTCCTTAGCAATACCTTAGCATAATTTACATGTTTTGAATTAAATACCCTAGGAGCCTTTTGATGAAAATGATTTTCTAATGATAAAAGTGGTTCCACTGGAACCACCTGGGGCCAAATCAAAATTCCAAAACCTTCATGCACATCTAGAGATGTTACCTGAACACCTTAGCATAGTTTAAACGTTTCAAATTAAATACCCCAGGAGCCTTTCGATGAAAACTGATTTTCTAATGATAAAAGTGGTTCCACAGGAACCACTAGGGGCCAAATCAAAATTCCGAAACCTTCATGCACCTCTAAAAATGTTACCTGAACACATTAGCATAGTTTAAACCTTTCAAACTGAATACCCTAGGAGCCTTTCGATAAAAACTGATTTTCTAACAATAAAAGTGGTTCCCCTGGAACCACCTGGGGCCAAATCAAAATTCCGAAACCTTCATGCACATCTAGAGATGTTACCTAAACACATTAGCATAGTATAAACATTTCGAATTAAATACCCTAGGAGCCTTTCGATGAAAACAGATTTTCTACTGATAAAAGTGGTTCCACTGGAACCACCTGGGGCCAAATCAAAATTCCAAAACCTTTATGCAATCTTAGAGATGCTACCTGAACACCATAGCATAGTTTAAACGTTTCAAATTAAATACCCTAGGAGCCTTTCGATAATGAAAGTGTCAATGACACTGTAGCTTTACTTGTGTGTTGTGTTTGATGAAAAGGATAATGTTCAATGTTTATGAAAGGATTATGAAATAAGACAAGAATTGTGATAATTGGGAATATGTTCATTTCTGTTCCCTGTATGCTATGTTTATGATAAAAAAAACAAGGGCAACGCCCCCGGTCCCCTGACCAAGATGGCAAATTCAAGGGAGCTGTTAGGATGCAATTTGTTCGCAGAGCATGGCCATTTTTTTAACTTGACCTGTATTTCCAACCAATTAAACCACATACTTAGTTTCGTTTCAATCAAATGATCCAAAGTAAAGTTATCATCTGGACAACACAAAAACCGTATTTTCTAAGTCGAAAAAGGGGAATAAATCCAGTAAAAATCAGTGGAGCGTGCCCATTTTCGAACTTGACCTGCATTTCCACCCAAACAAGGGCAACGCCCCCGGTCCCCCGACCAAGATGGCAAATTCAAGGGAGCTGTTAGGATGCAATTTGTTCGCAGAGCATGGCCATTTTTTAACTTGACCTGTATTTCCAACCAATTAAACCACATACTTAGTTTCGTTTCAATCAAATGATCCAAAGTAAAGTTATCATCCGGACAACACAAAAACTGTATTTTTTAAGTCGAAAAAGGGGAATAAATCCAGTAGAAATCAGTGGAGCGTGTCCATTTTCGAACTTGACCTGCATTTCCACCCAAGTAAGACACATACCAAATTTAGTTTCAGTAAAATCATCCAAACTAAAGTTATCATCCGGACAAGGGTGTGACGGACGGACGGACAGACGGACGGACGGACAGACAGACACACGCACGGACAGACGGACGGATGGGTGGACGGACAGACACTGCTGATTACAATAGTCCCCCAAAGGGTCGGGGGACAATAAGCGGCATACTAAATTTCGTTTCAATCAAATGATCCTAACTAAAGTTATCATCCGGACAACACAAAAACTGTATTTTTTAAGTCGAAAAAGGGGAATAAATCCAGTAGAAATCAGTGGAGCGTGCCCATTTTCGAACTTGACCTGCATTTCCACCCAAATAAGACACATACCAAATTTAGTTTCAGTAAAATCATCCAAACTAAAGTTATCATCCGGACAAGGGTGTGATGGACGGACGGACGGATGGACGGACGGACGGACGGACGGATGGACACTGCTGATTACAATAGTCCCCCGAAGGGTCGGGGGACAATAACATGAGGTGTACACTGTACTAAAGAGCTGAGGGGTGGGTTAATATGACCCCACAGTTAATGTATGTGGTCCTCACAGTTAACGTATATCAACAAAAGTTACCAAGTTACAGTGAAATTATTCCAAAACGAGTCATCCTATCAAGTTACATTAAAATCCCTTCATAAATATGACCTGTAGACTGTGCTAAAGGTTTTCGGGCTTCGGGCCCCTGTAGCCGTCCGTTTCCCAATTGCGTCAAAAGGGGACGTTCTCATCTAGACATTATATGAAGTCAACCTACCAACTTACAATGAAATCTCTTTATAAATATGACCTGTAGACTGTGCTAAAGGTTTTTGGGCTTTGGGCTCTGGCAGCCATCATGGTTGAATGATCGCAACCAAAAGGGGACATTCTCATCTGGGCATCATCTGGAGTGATCCTACAAAGTGACAATGAAATCCCTTCATAAATATGATCTGAAGACTGTGCTAAAGGTTTTCAGACGTTAGGCTTGGGCAGCCATCATGGCTGAATGATCGCAACCAAAAGGGGACATTCTCATCTGGACATCATATGGAGTGATCCTATGAAGTTACAATGAAATCCCTTCATAAATATGACCTGTAGACTGTGCTCAAGATTTTCGGGCTTCAGGCACCTGTAGCCATCACAGTTGACCAACCACGATCAAAAGGGGATGTCATCATCTAGCCATTATATGGAGTCAACCTAACAAGTTACAATGAAATCCTTCCATAAATACGACCTACAGACATGCAAAAGGTTTTTGGGCTCGGGCACCCAACAAGGCTGAATGATCATGACCAAAATGGGATGTTCTCATATAGACATTACTTGGAGTCATCCTATCAAGTTACAATGAAGTCTCTTTATAAATATGACCTGCAGACTGTGCTAAAGGTTTTCGGGCTTTGGGCCCCTGAAGCCGTCACAGTTGCCCAATCGTGTCCAAAAGGGGACGTTCTCATCTAGACATTATATGAAGTCAACCTACCAAGTTACAATGAAATCCCTTCATAAATATGACCTGTAGACTGTGCTAAAGGTTTTCGGGCTTCAGGCTCGGGCAGCCATCATGGTTGAATGATCGCAACCAAAGAGGACAATCTCATCTGGGCATCATCTGGAGTGATCCTACGAAGTTACAATGAAATCCCTTCATAAATATGACCTGTAGACTGTGCTCAAGGTTTTTGGGCTTCGGGCACTTGCAGCCATCACAGCTGACCAATCACGACGAAAAGGGGATGTCATCATCTAGGCATTATATGGAGTCAACCTAATAGGTTACAATGAAATCCTTCCATAAATATGACCTTTTACCTATGCTAAATGTTTTTGGGCTTGGGCACCCATCAAGGCTGAATGATCCCGATCAAAATGGGACGTTCTCATCTAGACATTATTTATAGTCATCCTACCAAGTTACAATGAAATCCCCTCATAAATATGACCTGTAGACTGTGCTAAAGGTTTTTGGGCTTCGGGCACCTTTAGCCATCACAGTTGCCCAATCATGTCCAAAAGGGGACGTTCTCATCTAGACATTATATGAAGTTAACCTACCAAGTTACAATGAAATCCCTTCTTAAATATGACCTGTAGACTGTGCTAAAGGTTTTCGGGCTTCGAGCTCCGGCAGCCATCATGGTTGAATGATCGCAACCATAGGGGACAATCTCATCTGGGCATCATCTGGAGTGAACCTAAGAAGTTACAATGAAATCCCTTCATAAATATGACCTGTAGACTGTGCTCAAGGTTTTCGGGCTTCGGGCACCTGTAGCCATCACAGTTGACCAATCACAACCAAAAGGGGATCTCATCATCTAGGCATTATATGGAGTCAACCTAACAGGTTACAATGAAATCCTTCTATAAATATAACCTTTTGCTTATGCTAAAGGTTTTTGGGCTCGGGCATCCATCAAGGCTGAATGATCATGACCAAAATGGGACGTTCTCATCTAGACATTATTTGGAGTCATCCTACCAAGTTACAATGAAATTCCTTCTTAAATATGACCTTGGACTGTGCTAAAGGTTTTCGGGCTTCGGGCACCTTTAGCCGTCAAAGTTGCCCAATCATGTCCAAAAGGGGACGTTCTCATCTAGACATTATTATGAAGTCAACCTACCAAGTTACAATGAAATCCCTTCATAAATATGACCTGTAGACTGTGCTGAAGGTTTTTGGACTTCAGGCTCGGGCAGCCATCATGGTTGAATGATCACAACCAAAGGGGACAATCTCATCTGGGCATCATCTGGAGTGATCCTAAGAAGTTACAATGAAATCCCTTCATAAATATGACCTGTAAACTGTGCTCAAGGTTTTTGGGCTTCGGGCACTTGTAGCCATCACAGCTGACCAATCACGACAAAAAGGGGATGTCATCATCTAGGCATTATATGGAGTCAACCTAATAGGTTACAATGAAATCCTTCCATAAATATGACCTTTTACCAATGCTAAAGGTTTTGGGGCTCGGGCACCCATCAAGGCTGAATGATCGCGATCAAAATGGGACGTTCTCATCTCGACATTATTTGGAATCATCCTACCAAGTTACAATGAAATCCCCTCATAAATATGACCTGTAGACTGTGCTTAAGGTTTTCGGGCTCGGGCAGACTTCATGGCTGAATGATCGCAACCATAGGGGACAATCTCATCTGGGCATCATCTGGAGTGATCCTAAGAAGTTACAATGAAATCCCTTCATAAATATGACCTGTAGACTGTGCTCAAGGTTTTCGGGCTTCGGGCACCTGTAGCCATCACAGTTGACCAATCACGACCAAAAGGGGATGTCATCATCTAGGCATTATATGGAGTCAACCTAACAGGTTACAATGAAATCCTTCTATAAATATAACCTTTTGCCTATGCTGAAGGTTTTTGGGCTCGGGCACCCATCAAGGCTGAATGATCATGACCAAAATGGAACGTTCTCATCTTGACATTATTTGGAGTCATCCTACCAAGTTACAATGAAATTCCTTCATAAATATGACCTGTAGACTGTGCTAAAGGTTTTCGGGCTTCGGGCACCTTAAGCCGTCAAAGTTGCCCAATCATGCCCAAAAGCGGACGTTCTCATCTAGACATTATTATGAAGTCAACCTACCAAGTTACAATGAAATCCCTTCATAAATATGACCTGTAGACTGTGCTTAAGGTTTCTGGGCTTCAGGCTCGGGCCGCCATCATGGTTGAATGATCACAACCAAAGGGGACAATCTCATCTGGGCATCATCTGGAGTGATCCAACGAAGTTACAATGAAATCCCTTCATAAATATGACCTGTAGACTGTGCTCAAGGTTTTCGGGCCTCGGGCACTTGTAGCCATCACAGCTGACCAATCACGACAAAAAGGGGATGTCATCATCTAGGCATTATATGGAGTCAACCTAATAGGTTACAATGAAATCCTTCCATAAATATGACCTTTTACCAATGCTAAAGGTTTTTGGGCTCGGGCACCCATCAAGGCTGAATGATCGCGATCAAAATGGGACGTTCTCATCTAGACATTATTTGGTGTCATCCTACCAAGTTACAATGAAATCCCCTCATAAATATGACCTGTAGACTGTGCTTAAGGTTTTTGGGCTTCGGGCACCTTTAACCATCACAGTTGCCCAATCATGTCCAAAAGGGGATGTTCTCATCTAGACATTATATGAAGTTAACCTACCAAGTTACAATGAAATCCCTTCATAAATATGACCTGTAGACTGTGCTAAAGGTTTTCGGGCTTCGGGCTCGGGCAGCCATCATGGTTGAATGATCACAACCAAAGGGGACAATCTCATCTGGGCATCATCTGGAGTGATCCAACGAAGTTACAATGAAATCCCTTCATAAATATGACCTGTAGACTGTGCTCTAAGTTTTCGGGCTTCGTGCACTTGTAGCCATCACAGCTGACCAATCACGACAAAAAGGGGATGTCATCGTCTAGGCATTATATGGAGTCAACCAAATAGGTTACAATGAAATCCTTCCATAAATATGACCTTTTACCAATGGTAAAGGTTTTTGGGCTCGGGCACCCATCAAGGCTGAATGATCGTGATCAAAATGGGACGTTCTCATCTAGACATTATTTGGAGTCATCCTACCAAGTTATAACGAAATCCCCTCATAAATATGACCTGTAGACTGTGCTAAAGGTTTTCGGGTTTCGGGCATCTTTAGCCATCACAGTTGCCCAAGGTTTTTGGGCTCGGGCACCCATCAAGGCTGAATGATCGTGATCAAAAGGGGACGTTCTCATCTAGACATTATATGGAGTTAACCTACCAAGTTACAATGAAATCCCTTCATAAATATGACCTGTAGACTGCGCTAAAGGTTTTCGGGCTTCAGGCTCGGGCAGCCATCATGGCTGAATGATCGCAACCATAGGGGACAATCTCATCTGGGCATCATCTGGAGTGATCCTAAGAAGTTACAATGAAATCCCTTCATAAATATGACCTGTAGACTGTGCTTAAGGTTTTCGGGCTTCGGGCACTTGTAGCCATCACAACTGACCAATCACGACCAAAAGGGGATGTCATCATCTAGGCATTATATGGAGTCAACCTAACAGGTTACAATGAAATCCTTCCATAAATATGACCTTTTGCCTATGCTAAAGGCTTTTGGGCTCGGGCACCCATCAAGTCTGCATGATCGCGATCAAAATGGGATGTTCTCA
This sequence comes from Pictodentalium vernedei, assembly GCA_031216915.1. NCBI lineage: Eukaryota > Metazoa > Mollusca > Scaphopoda > Dentaliida > Dentaliidae > Pictodentalium > Pictodentalium vernedei. Next base: position 172,867,886 of record CM062291.1, on the reverse strand, counting down.
TCTAGACATTATTTGGAGTCATCCTACCAAGATACAATGAAATCCCTTCATAAATATGACCTCTAGACTGTGCTAAAGGTTTTCGGCCCCTACAGCCGTCACAGTTGCCCAATCACGTCCAAAAGGGGACTTTCTCATCTAGATATTGTATGAAGTCAACCCACCAAGTTACAATGAAATTCCTCAATAAATATGACCTGTAGACTGTGCTAAAGGTTTTCGGGTTTTGGGCTCGGGCAGTCGTCACTGTTGGCAGATCATGCCCAAATGGGGAAATTCTCATCTAGACATCATAAGGAGTCATCCTACCAAGTTACAATGAAATCCCTCCACATTAAACATGACCTGCAGACTGTGCTAAAAGTTTTTGGGTTTCGGGCTTGGGCAGCCATCACGGTTTATAGATCATGCCCAAAAGGGGATGTTCTCATCTAGGCATCCTACCAAGTTACAATGAAATCCCTTCATAAATACGACCTGCAGACTGTGCTATAAGTTTTTGGGTTTCGGGCTTGGGCAGCCATCACGGTTTATAGATCATGCCCAAAAGGGGATGTTCTCATCTAGGCATCCTACCAAGTTACAATGAAATCCCTTCATAAATACGACCTGTAGACTGTGCTAATGGTTTTTAGGTTTTGGGCTCGGGCAGCCATACCGGTTGCCCGATCGTGACCAAAAGGAAACGTTCTCATCTAGACATGACCCCAAACCTGCATATGAAATTTCGTGACGATCAGACAAGAACTGCGGGGTGTAGCCCGTGCTAAAGGAAAATGTGAACAGACTATATCAAGTTAAGCTAAAAATTGATTTTCTAATGATAAAAGTGGTTCCACGGGAACCACTTGGGGCCAAATCAAAATTCCGAAACCTTCATGCACCTCTAGAAATGTTACCTGAACACATTAGCATAGTTTAAACCTTTCGAACTGAATACCCTAGGAGCCTTTCGCTAAAAACTGATTTTCTAACGATAAAAGTGGTTCCCCTGGAACCACCTGGGGCCAAATCAAAATTCCAAAACCTTCATGCACATCTATTGATGCTACCCGAACAGCTTAACCTAGTTTAAAAGTTTCGAACTGAATACCCTAGGAGCCTTTCGATGAAAACAGATTTTCTACTGATAAAAGTGGTTCCACTGGAACCACCTGGGGCCAAATCAAAATTCCAAAACCTTCATGCACATCTAGAGATGTTACCTGAACACATTAGCATAGTTTAAACATTTCGAATTAAATACCCTAGGAGCCTTCTGACGAAAATGATTTTCTAATGATAAAAGTGGTTCCACAGGAACCACTTGGGGCCAAATCAAAATTCCATAACCTTCATGCACATTTAGAGATGCTATCTGAACACCTTAGCATAGTTTAAACGTTTTGAATTAAATACCCTATAAGCCTTTCGATGAAAACTGATTTTCTAACGATAAAATTGGTTCCACTGGAACTACCTGGGACCAAATCGAAATTCCGAAACCTTCTTACTCATCCAGAGATGTTACCTGAACACATTAGCATAGTTTAAACATTTCGAAATTAAATACCCTAGGAGCCTTTCGATGAAAACTGATTTTCTAATGATAAAAGTGGTTCCACGGGAACCACTTGGGGCCAAATCAAAATTCCAGAACCTTCATGCACATTTAGAGATGCTACCTGAACACCTTAGCATAGTTTAAACGTTTTGAATTAAATACCCTAGGAGCCTTTTGATGAAAACTGATTTTCTAATGATAAAAGTGGTTCCATGGGAACCACTTGGGGCCAAATCAAAATTCCAGAACCTTCATGTACATTTAGAGATGCTACCTGAACACCTTAGCATAGTTTAAACGTTTCGAATTAAATACCCTAGGACCTTTTCAGGGTGTGACATACAGACGGACGTACGGAGATCACGACTATATCCCCGCATTTTTGAAAATGCGGGGATAATGATATTTTGTCGCCATCTTTAGATCTCTTTGTATAGATCCTGTGATATGCACTATACTTAAGACTCAGTTTTGGCGTATTTTTGTTTAAACTGCTGAGTTTGCCTTAGATGTTTCTGGGCAAGCAAGATACAAAATAATTGTCGGTTTCCTTAGATACAAAGGAGGAATAGGAGGGTGACGGTTAAAAGTTTCGAATTAAATACCCTAGGAGCCTGTCGATGAAAACAGATTTAAGGATGGCGGATTCTATATGAGAATTCTAATTCCAAACGAGGTGTATGTTTCTGGCTTCTCCGACACAAAGCAATTTCAACAGCGTGCCTCACAAGTGATATATACTTATTTACTGATTCATTTATTTATTGAGTTTAATTACACTTTCGACAGCCAGGGTCATCTCATGTTGGACAATTTTATGGGTGAAGAGAACCACTGAGCAGTGACAAGCAACTGCCAGACTCCCCAAAGTACTAACTCCATAAAGCAGGGTTAGCATTGGTTGAAGACAGGTACACCATTGACATGCAGTACACCTTAATAAACAGCGCCACCATGCAAACACTTTGATATTGAAGAGTGTGAGGGATGGGGTTCAGCTTTGCTGGTCAATTGATGTTGGATCAGTTTTTCTCAGCAAGTTATTTAATTAATTCAATACCTCTGCAATATTGATCTGGATAGAGGCATTGTCTTTCGCATTTATAATTCTGTTGCTTGCAGAGCTGAAAAAAACAATGGAATTATTAAACAAAGAGGAGTTAAGCAAATTGTTTATCACATTATTTATTTATCTATTTATTGGTGTTTAAGGTCACATATTTCTGCATGAAGGCTCTTCGTGAACACAACCTGGATATAAAGACAAGTCCAGCTATACCCATGTTGTGCATTTTAGAGGATTCCCCACCCCCCCCCCCCCCCCCCCCCCACCCAGGCATTGATGAATGGGTCCTATTTTACCACCGTAAATAAGCACTGCTTCACTTCTGGGGTTCCTACGGAAAGAGTATCACTTTACTAACAAAGTGGAAATTAAACAAAAAAGTAAAGTTCATATACATGTAACAAAGATAGGCATGAAGATTTCATGGAAGTGCTCAAATTAGCAGCAGATTTTAGTTTTTGAATATCCATTCAAAGTATTTGAATAGTGTTTAACCCTTTACCTAACATGAAAAGCATACGACACTTGCAAAAAATATTCTTGAATAATTTTTTCGTTTTTTTGTCTCAAAAACATAGGTTATGACCCTGATTGGAATGATCTCAACAAGCTTGTTCCAAAGAGGGGTCATAACCTATGTTTTTGAGACTAAAAATGAAAATATAATGAAAATTAATTGGCGATTTTTGTGAATAGCGCTGGCCGGTTTTCGCTGTTACGTTGGGTCAAGGGTTAAATGTGTTAACTTTTGAATTTATAAGGGGGCATTATTATGTATGAGTATATATATATGTTTAGTACAGACCTGGATGGTTAGGGAGTAATTTAACTGGTTGGTTGTTACCTCTAGACCAGTAGCTTGAGGAGCCATGCCCACCCCAATTCATCACAGCCTGCCAAAAATCCTGAATTTTACGATCTGTCTGCATCGGACTGCATAGAACGTCAATAAATGTGTCGCATCAAAATCAGATGTAAATTCAAGAGATGAAACTTGGTTGGAATTGTAATAGATAGAAAATTCTGGGCTCTGCACATATTCACTTGGTGGTCATATCTGAGAAGTTTCAATTCAATGCCTAAATGCAGGAGCAGTTACTCACACAACAATCTCCTTTACTAATCTAAATCAAATATTCTAAGTGAAGGGTTGACAACATGGTTAAAATCATCACACATTAAAATAGAGCTGTCTGGTTAAGAAATTTCATTTTCGGTTTTTATTTGAAAATCCGCAAAGAATTTTAAATAACAAGGAAAAATGAACATAATATCAAAACCTGATCAAATCCAACAGTACACTGAGTAGAGCTTGAAAAATAACAAAAAATAACCCTTAACTTAGGCTAAAAATAAATAAAACTTCATAAATGATATGACCAGGTATATTGGAAGTAATTTTACTCAACAATTAACTATTCAGAAAGTTAAAAAATTTATAGTAATTTATATATTTTTTATACTTACCAATGACCCAGACATAGCTGGTGCTAACTCTTAAAATATAGGGCCAAACACAAATTTTGCCCCCCAATCCCCAAAATTTGCATCTAAAACTAAAGAAAACATGTCCTGAAAGGCCCTCCACACTTCGCCCCTACTGCGCATGCGCAGTGTCAAGGACGTTCCGAAATTGGCGCCATTAATCATTCTAATAACCAGTGCCTGGTAAGCGCTATGTACTCAGCGGGGAGGCAAGAGTTCCCAACTCCTGGGAGGGCCATCCCCGTCTGGGTCATTGGTAAGTATAAAAAATATATAAATTACTATAAATTTTTTAACATTTTTATACTGTACCAATGACCCAGACATAGCTGAATAGTAAAAAGGCTGGAGGGCCAAGGACATAGAGCAAAATGGAATACGCTCAATAAAATAAAATAGAGTCATCCCCTGTAGGGAAAAAGAAGTAATAGGCCTTACATGTATCTTTCTTATTTATGATAAATTAGAAAGATACAACACCTTCCAAAATTGAGCTTCATACATCCATGTACTCTATTAATATCCAATATAATCCTTATACTAATAATTTTTAAAGTAAGCCAATAAATAAAGTAAGTCTAGAGAATAGAGACTCTTATACTCCTAAAAGTGTATGAGGATTGCATAATCATGTCCGTTGACATATGCAATATTCAAAAGCTATACTTTAAAAACTAAGACTTGAATGAATTTTAAAAACCTAAACTTCTCACTAAACAACCATCCCAATAACAGCTCAGAATTACTAACTCCGGAGGAGGTATCCCCTTGTTTTCATAGTAAAACAGGTGATCCAAGGGAACACCCTCCCCCCCCCCCCCCCTTTTTCTTGCCCTGGGTCAAATAGCCCAGAGCGAAGAGGGCAGCCGAACGGAGACACTGCCGAAACAGACAGCCTACCTAGCTATAGTAGCAACTGTTAAGTGAATGACATTCTGAGCAGTAGATAATAGACCTAACAATAGAGGCCTCCAGAAATGGACTCGATATTTCTGAGATAAAATTCATCATGAATGTGGATGGCTGAGCGCAATGAGCGGCCTTCAAAAATCTATAATAGCGACACTATTAATGTAAGCCCAAGAAGTAGAAGAACTCTTACTTCATGAGCCGAAATCTTAAGCACAACTGCTAAGTCAATGATATACCATAAGCAGTACCGATAGTTAATAGAATCCATTAACAATAAAATGGAGCGTAACGTCCTTCTACTAGACATCAAAGACAGAAGAAGCTTACGCCCATAGTAATAAACAGATATCTGTTTATAAATACATAAACTGTACCCGGAATGAGTAAAGGCCTATGCCCATACGAAGACGGAAGGACCTTAAAATAATAGGTTCCGGATAATAGGAGCCTAACTCTTATGCAACAATCCAACCTAAATAGTAACGGAAGTATTGATTCCGAAACTATGAAAGTGAAAATCATCCATCGATCGTGCATGAAACTCACTGACTGTACAGTAAAAGAGAAACCAACAGAATTACTGTCTAAAGGTCAGAATTTGAAAACTACTGTTTTCAGAGGCTCAAATGATTACTTAGCTAAATAAGAACCGAAGTTAAAATCTGTATAGGAATTTAATCTAAAGATTCTAAGTCTATTTATCAAAAAGTTACTAACTGACTTAGATAAAGAGACAAAAGATTCAATTGTAAACTATCGTAGAGTGCATAGGTATGAGGTAACATAAACCTATAACCTAAATAATAACAGGCTGCAGTAGATCTTGTGAAACAAGTATACTAAAAAATAGCAATGAGTAGTATGGAGGGATCAACAATATGAACATAATGATCCCTCCACTTTAGCCGCATAGAATAGCGAAGAAGAGGATCTCCTATAGTAAGAAATCGCGTCCAAAGCTCGTCCAGTACAGTGCTTACAATGCAATACGGACCACACAACGGAATACATGAAGGTTGCGACCTTGCTGGTTGTGATAAAGATGACACGATTTACCCAGTGAAAAAGATCCTCACATAGAGGAAGATTTCACGTTAAGACCCACAGTAGACAAGAGAGTAAATTACTCATGATCTCTGTGAAGATAGAGATGCTATCAACAGAAATGTATTGTGGTTGTTTATCTTAGCAATACCTGCTAAAACAACAGCGCCGGAGGATACGCGTATCCTATCATTCCGTCCTATAGATCAATAGAGCGTTAACAATATTAGCTCAGAGATCTGGACAAGCCAACACATACGTCTGCAATTGATTAGCAAGCTGTGTCATAAATAAATCATCATTGGGCGCTCCCATAGATAGCAAATCTGATTGAATACTTGTTTGTTGAGAGTCCATTCTGACAGCAACAAGCGACCCGTAAGAGAACGGGAGTCCGATAAAACAATCAGACGACCCGGAATATGACGGACCATAACTGAACTTGGTGTACTATAACCAACAGACGGATTCTTTCCATTAAATTGAATAACGGAAACGAAAGAGTGCCTCCCTGGTTCCGGAGATACGCTACTACTGTCGAATTAAAGGACAGGAATTTGGGCATGCGTTTCTGAATAATGTTCATGCAATGACATAAAGCAAGCCTAAAAAACATTATTCCGCGGAAGAAAACGGATTGCTAAAAGACTGCGGAACCCAAAGACCCTGGCACTTCGAATCCGTAGGGATCAGTATTATATCCCAATCTGTTTGACTGGCAACCGCCATAACAGCCACACTCGGGTCCGGCAACTGCGGCGGCACTCTCTGAGTCAACCACCGAATGTTTGCCCCAGTCTGAATCTCTTGTAACACTAGATAGACAAGAGAGCGTGTAAATCAAGCAATTCATGGATTGCCGAAAAGTTGCCGTCGAAGAGAAGCTCCTCCGAGAACGAAGCGACTCTGAGAGAGTTCTTAACCTTACTATCCACGCGTGTGGATGTAGCTAGGGCTGCGTCACGTCTAGCTAACTCCAATCAGCAAATGAAGGGCGGAGTTATACGTGAACAAACTACTGCCCTCAAAAGAAATTACATTGAGAATAATATCCCGTAAATCTTTTCTTGAAGACGTAATGATAACGCCTCAGTAAGGCGGATTACGTATAATAAAGTGTCTAAGTTAAGTCTACTATACATAATGTCGTTCCCAACATTGAAATTGGAAAAGACATAAACGGCGAAAAAGAATATATGCAGTCTTTAATCACACCGTCTAGACGCATATGAACTCTCGGTATGCCCTGCTCTGCCAAAATAAACTATTTGTATAAATGATAAAATGGCAGAAATGAGCAACGCGGACAAGAAACTAAACTATCATGCTTAGTAGCAGGCTTGTATATATATATATATATAGCGTCGAAAAATAAAACACATGTTGTAATGACAATATTGGACTGCGTCGGTAAGTCAGGGACAATGTCCCTGAACCGATCGAAAATTCCGAGTCCAATGACGCTATAAGTATCTTATCCACGATCGCAGCAATGAAGTCCGAAATAATAATCACTGGAAGATAATGCCAGAAGATATGAAAGGCATCTACCGATACTACTAAAGGGAAAACTCGAAATCTTTCGAATCCCTTTCGCCATCCTGTCGGACCCTATAAAGCGTTCGGTCGTCCGTACCTGATGCAACCGCGGACCGCACCGACCCAGCGCCGTCGGATAATTCCTGAATCGACCGAGAAACTGTCAATTGCTGGGATGCTGCGAAACAACTGTGCTAACTCGGATAGCACGTCCGTCACTGAGGCCTGAGGAGAAGCGGTCTTACGATGCATTGCCGCTGGAAGTTCCGTGATCGTTACCCCGTGCATACTACCAATATGCGAGCGAACGGAGTGTATAGGCCTCGTGTCCCTTGGCTACCGGATGGCGCGACCTATTCGCCGTGGAATCACTGAATGCCGAAACTGATCGGATACTCGAGGTCACGTAGCCAATGTGCGGTCGTGTGCCCTGCTGTGAGGATGAGGAAGCATTAAAGACAGTCTCTCGGACTGTCAATATAACGGAGCGTCCCGACCAACGGACATATGCTCCGAATGTAAAATATCTGAACCACAACATGCGGTCCCCTATGTTGTTGGGCGAGAGAGGGACCTCTCTCGCTCACAGCCCGGACGGACCTGGACAAGCCAGGAACCGGACTAACAGGCTTCCTCCGATCTGTCCTCAATCTGCCGTCACTGGGTGAGTACTAAAGTAATTAAAGTGCTCGCATCACCCAAATCTCCTTCCTAGACCGCAACGGACGAACCCGGCAGCCGAACCATTCGATGAGTGTACACTACACCGGGTGAGCTAGCGAATGTCACTCCGTAGGCGATAGACATATTCCATGAGCACTTATTGCCGCTAACTCTTCATTAACTATGACGACAGAGGCACACTTTTGAAAGACATCTCCATAACTCTTCGAACAAGAAACCAGAAATGCTTGGTTAGCAAGCATAAAATAATAATATATATAGCGTCGTTCAATAATTCGAAAGTTAGTGTGACATTATTGGACTATGTCGGAACTGAGGGACGATGTCCCTGAACCGAACCAAAAATTTCTAAGTCCACCGACGCTATCAGTTTCTTATCCGGCATCGCAGCATTCTGGTCCGACGAAAGAAGCTGTAGAAGACCAAGTCAGATGACATACACAACAGCATATGTTGTTCCGAAAGGGAAAGCTCGAAATCCTCCGAATCCCTTTCGGTATCCCGTCGGACCGGATGAAACTTTCGGACGTCCGTACCCGCTTCCGCGGAGCGTCCCGACCCAGCATCGTCGGATAAAATATATGCGACAGATTCAGTTGATGCTGGGATGCTGCGATAAACTGTGCTATTAAGGAAAGCACGTCCGTTCCCGAGGCCTGTGCAGTAGCGGTCTTACGATGCATTGCCGCCGGAAGCTCCGTGTACGTTGACTCCCGCACACTTCCTATGCGAACGTCCGGAGTCTGCAGGCCTCGTGTCCCTGGCTACCGGATGGTGTGACCTGGTCGCCGAAGAATCCTTGATCGGCGAAGCTGGTAATATATCGGCGGTCACGCAGCCAAGGTGCGGTCGTGTGCGCTGACGAGAAGAGGAAGCCTTAGCAGTCTCAGCGGACTGCCTATACAACGGAGCGTCCCGAGCGACGGACGTATGCTCCGCTTACGACACATTTTGTACCACAACATCTGGGGCCAGATGTTGTTGAACGAGAGAGGGGCCTCTCTCGCTTGCCGTCCGGATGGACCGGAACGAGCTATGAACCGACTAAAAGGCTTCCTGCGTTCTCCCTCCGATCCGCCGTCACTGGGTGTGCATTAGGTTAATTTATAGTGCTCGCATCACCCCAAAATTCCTTCTAGACCGCAACGGACGAACCCGGCTGCCAAACCATTTGGTGAATGGACGCTACACCGGGTGAGCTAGCGGACGTCAAAGGCCGTCAAACCTACTAGGGTCCTCTTAGGCAATTGGCGTATTTACATGAGCACTTTTCCGCTAGCCCTTCATTAATTGTGACGACGGAGGCACACTGTTGGAAGACATCACAGATACATCACCCTAATCTTGATCGTCTGAAATAGAAATTGATAAAGTAGAGTGACCCTGCGGGGAAAGGACCGGAGTGTCCAAATCCCCAACAACATATCGTGACATACGCTTCCCATATTGTCATCGAAATCATACGATACAGAACAGGAGTTAATGCGAGTACACTGACCACATATAGATTGATAATAAAGTCAGAGGAAGACTTCCTCTTAAAACAATTGATTAATATCCTTTCAATGTGAAAAGAAAACAAGTCCTGGTACTCGCACTAACCCCTGGCAATCAAAATACATAATAATAATATGATCCATTAATATAGAAAAAATAATTGAAATCAAAATATTTTGAAAAAATATTTTTTCAGAACAGCCCAAGTTTCTGAAAAGTAACGTTGAGCCCCAATGGATCCCAAGCCTAAGTGTGGACAAAAATTTTAAAAATATTTTAAACAATTTATTCAACACTTACGAACAATAATAATGTATCTAGTTATGATTAAAATAACATCAAGATATTATTTTTTAGAAATCCCCCCCTCACACAGAGGGCTGTTGTAAATGTAAACAATGAGTGTAAAAACACTAAAATAAGACTCCAGGCACCCAGGCCCGAAATCAGTTACCAAAAATACACTATCTGATGCAAAACAGAGACTTCCAGGGAAGAAACTGCAGAACATCAGATGGTAGATGCAGAACACAACGCCTAACCACCCGTAGGTGAAGACGTAAACATGGGGAAAGAACAGAATTCATTCTGTTATTCAGCTAAAACTCCCAAGAAAATTTAGTAATAATAATTACAAAAACTATGCCAAAAGCATGGGAGAATAGCAAGGGGGAACTTAAAGGACAGGGAGAGAGGAAAACACTTAAAAAAACAGTGTAACTAAATAATCAGAATGACAACAAAATGGCTGCTGCCTTGAAAATAGGTAACTTAACATAATTTCATTAAAAAATTTTAAGTTACAGCCCTGATAATATTCTGTCACACATTCTTTTCCTCTCCTCCTTCTCTATCCTCCTTAGAATCACCATTTCACTAATATTTATGTGTCTGGCATCATTTAAACTGAGATTTATAAGCACAAAGATCAGTCAGATGTTAACTGATGAAGGGCCAAACTTAGAATGATTAATGGCGCCAATTTCGGAACGTCCTTGACACTGCGCATGCGCAGTAGGGGCGAAGTGTGGAGGGCCTTTCAGGACATGTTTTCTTTAGTTTTAGATGCAAATTTTGGGGATTGGGGGGCAAAATTTGTGTTTGGCCCTATATTTTAAGAGTTAGCACCAGCTATGTCTGGGTCATTGGTACAGTATAAAAATATACATTTGCCGGTGTCATCTTGTGAACTGAATATTTCCGGAAATTGTAAAACTTGACCGTCAAGGGAAACTGAAAACAGCTTTTCAAAACTGACAATAATTCCAGGAATCAATGCAATGATAACAGGAAATTGAATTGTCATGTGCTTTGTTGAATATAAACTAGGATTCAAAAGTGACCAACATCTTGTTTATTTTCTGATAATATTTCAAAATGATCATGTGCTGGGCTGTTCAACATACACATCTCACACAAGTCTCGTCCACGCTTTCAACAATAGCACCGAATAAAACATTTAAAAGACAATTATCCCCGATTTGGATGAGACTTTGATTTCACTGTCCGAGCTTCTTGTGAAAATTAAAACTGCCTTAACTGGTCATTTCGACAATTTTTGGGGCATTTTTTCTTTCATTGTCACCACTAATTTACCAGACGAGCCTGATTCGAAATCATATCGACAGATGTTTGAGTAAAATTACAACACATTTCTTTTCAAAATGATATGTGTCAAAGATCAAAGTTAACAAACTCATGAATAGTGCACTACATTCTGCATTACATGGTTATCGCATGTTTAATGTGGTTTACTTCACTGTTCTGCACAATATAGTGCATTAACGAGCGTTTTCTGCACTAGCCGTGACAGTTCTTCTAGTTTTAAATGTACATTCCAGGGCTTGCATTTTGACCAGGCCGATCGGCCCCGGGCCTGGTAATTGGCTGCAAAAATAATCTGACGAGGCCGATCATTCAGCCCTGTCATCAATCTACTGTATTCCCTTTCTCAGTGAATGAAGCGACGAGCGATTTTGTAAAACAAAATAACTTCCAGCAATGGGGCTAATCGATTGGGCAAATTCAGGTTTATCTGTGTCCTTCCGACGGGAATGTATTAAATGACGAGTGTAGAAAACATAAGGGGGTCGGTATGGCGAAAATAAATGCACAAACGGGTTGATACTGACCTTATAAACATTATATGATGTAACAAGTTTGAATCCGTTATTACCACACTGCATTGCGATGACTGTTTGGTTGTTTGGCACAAGTTTTATACATATGGTGGGAAAAGTCACACAAAAATCATTGCAGGTCTTTAAAAAATTTATTCTGTGTGTGATTGTGTTGTCAATACAACCACATGCATATTTTATAACAAGAGGCCCCAGGGGGCCTGAGGGCGCTCACCTGACATGGTAGCCTGAATATAAAACCCAGGGAATTGATTTTAACAAGTTGCATCTGCCCCTCCTTAGAAAAGCTAATACCAAATATCCATAGATTCAGACCAGTGGATCTAAAAAAAAAAATATTTTTAAAGAATATTCCTCATATTGAACTAAGTTATAATTCAGGCTCCCAGAGGAAGCCCAAATATGAACCCAGGGACTTGGCTTGAACAAACTTGAATCTCACCTCCAGTGGGATGCCATTTTCCAAATATCAAAAGATTCTGACTGGTGGATGTGAAGAAGAAGATTTTTTAAGAATATTCCTCATATTGAACTAAGTTATAATTCAGGCTCCCACAGGGAATCCAAATATCAACCCAGGGACTTGGCTTGAACAAACTGAAGAAGATTTTTACAGAAAAATTCCTCATATTGAAAGACGTTATAATTCGGGCTCCCACAAGGAGCCCAAATATGTACCCAGGAACTTGCATGTAACAAACTTGAATCGCACCCCCCCAAGGATGCTGCACACCAAATATCAAAACATTCCGACTGCTGGGTCTGAAGAAGATTTTTAAGAAAATTCCTCATTTTGAACTAAGTTACAATTTGAGCTCCCATAGTGAGCCCAAATTTGGACCTAGGGACATGGTTTGAACAAATCTGAATCTCACCCCCTTATGGAGGCTACATACTAAATATCAAAATATTTCGACTGCTGGGTCTGAAGAAGATTTTTAAAGAAAATTCCTCATTTTGAACTAAGTTATAATTCGAGCTCCCACAGTGAGCCCCAATATGAACAAAGGGACTTGGCTTGAACAAAATTGAATCTCACCCCCCTAAGGATGCTGCATACCAAATATCAAAAGATTCTTATCGGTAGATCTGAAGAAGATTTTTTAAAAATATTCCTCATACTGCACTAATTTAAACATTTGGGCTCCCACAGAGAGCCCAAATATGGACCCAGGGAATTGATTTCAATAAACATGTGAAACAATCTTCCAAAGATGTTATGTGTGAAATTTGAAAGCTTTTGGAGCAGTGGTTTGGGAGAAAAGTAGTCTTAAATGTTTTTCCCATTACCCACAGTGTTAAAAAAATGCTGACTCGGCACTTTTTCAAAGTCCCAAAAAAGTACTCCATGATAAAACCGATAGCAATTTTTTTTTTACCATTCCATTCTGTTGGTCCTAAGGAAGCTTCACAACAAATAAGAATTCTCAGTGCCGTGTAGTTTTGGAGATATGGGCGCTTTAATTTTTTTCTATTTTTAGCTCTAGTGGTTTTGGGCATAAATTAAGTACTTATGACCCAAAAAGCCCTCATATCAAATTTGGTTCAAATCTGCCTCTCGGTTTGGAAAATAAAAATTTTGGGTGGGGAGAAAATTCTTGCCCCTCCCATAATGAAGGCAAATATAGCTCCTCGAACTTCTCTTGAACAAATCTGAGTCTACACCTCAAAAGGAAGCTGCACACCAAATATCAAGTCTCTGCTACTGCTGGTTCATGAGAAGATTTTTTTAAGATTTAAGCACACTTTTTGGGCATGGCCCTACCGAGAGGCGAGGCAACTTGATTTGAACAAAACCAAATTGCGATGTCATAACAAACTATTATCTCAAATATCAATTAAATTGGTTCAAAGGTTTGGGAGGAGAAGACGCAAACACCATGTTCACGGACGACGGACGGTGAGTGATCACTATAGCTCTCCTGACTGAAAGTCAGGTGAGGTAACAAAGAGAATAAATCTCTTGATTGATTGAGCGTTTATTCTCAAATGTTTGCACAAGAATTTGTAATGTCTGCATCTTATGTGGATTCCCTCCTTTAAGCTATCTTCAAAAATAACCTGTCACAAAACAAAGCAATTGCAATTCATTTGGAAAAATATACACTAAACATGTACTGGTTCATGCATTAATTATTCATGAGTGATTTATATTATGGGCCTTTTTAGGGAATAATTGACAAGTGAGAGTGTGTGATGTCAAGTTTGTTGAAAATAAAAACAACACAGTTTTTGTTTCGGAATGGATTTTATTTTAATACAATAAAATCACTTACCTCCTTTTGACATATCAAGACAGGCAACAATCCATTTTTGGAACATTAGATGAAAAAGAAAATCTGCATCGTCCTCTGGGTAATGACAATACATAGCTACCCACCCAATTTTGCTTCAAATTCACCTGCGCATCACAGACTTTTAAAGTTTTCGAAACTGAGGAAGTAGGCTTGAACATGGATTAGGCACCTTGTTTTCAACATGCAGAAAGGAGGGAGGGGGCTAAACCATGAATATGTGCTGAGAAGCAAGATACGGATCAGCATGGTATTAATATTGCCTGGTTAATAGCCCATAGCAAATTAATAAAATGCCATTAGGTTGGAATTATTCATCTTTACTCATAACAAATCATCAAATGACACAATACACATGAAATTTCAATATAATATGCACATGTAAGCAGGGCTGGGGTCAATTACATTCAAAGTAATTAATTACAATTACTTGGGGAAAATGCAATTACAATTACCATTACTTGTTTTTTTTTAAGTAAATAATTGCAATTACTTTTTGAAAGTAATTAATTCCTTTCAATTACTTTTCACAACTACAATACATGGATGGTGGATTATGACCAAATCACACAACAGGTGTAATTTCCATCCATCATAACATTCACTGACAAATTATCTGTTAGACAATCAGGTTAACCTGGTGGTCTATCAACAGAAAATTTGTTAGTGGTTTTTATGCCCTTTCTCAGAAATTATGAATTTTAATATAGGTAGAAAATACAACCGTCTGGTGATTTGGTCATAATCCACCCTCAATGTACTGTATAGACTATTGCAATAATATGAAATAACAAGAAACAATCTGTAAAGATCCGTACTTATTACTTTCAACTTCAAATTCTAACAAAAACAATTAAAACCTAAAAAAAACTTTTTTTTACATTAGTACATGTTATGACACATTTTTAAGGGGTTTGATGTCATTTCTATGCATGGACTATGCAGATAATCATTTAACTCCTTATCTGAAGATGAGTCAATAACTACAGCGTCAGATTTGTCCATAAAACTGAATTTGTCATTAAAATGATAGAAATGTAACTTATTGGAAAAAGCTCTTTGAGCTTGTTCCAATCTCGCTCGCATTTGTATAATTTTATTGACAAAAAAGCAAATACCTTTAGCACAAAAATTATTCATAACAAAATTATAAGATGCTATTGTGTTAATTAAATGACAGAAATGTGGCTGTTATTGGAGCAAGCTCTTTGAGCTAATAACTAAAATTAATCAAAGGAAAATGAATAATTTTGTCAATCACACATACATTTACTAGAAATAACAACTCAATGAAATATTACCTCATGACAAAATGCTAAGACAAATTCTGACCCAAATTGTTTAAGATTGAGAGAAAATCTACATGGAATGAACCCACATGGGAATATAATTTGTAGTTTACTACACAACAACTCAGTCATGACAGGTAATAGCTCAAGTAAATGAGTTAAATCAGGAAGTCAAGTTAATTGTTTTTCTTTCAGTACAGTTAATCCCCTAACTGAAACTCAAATTTTCCAAAAGAAACTAAACATAGTGTTTAGATTAAAGTGTTAATCCCCAAATTGAAACTCAAACTGGACAAAACAAACTAGAAAGGTGCACATCTTCAATATATGTAAAAGAGTGTCTGAAAATTTCAATGAAATCTGTTCAATGGTTTAAGAGGAGTTGTGGATAGCAGATCTGTACAGAATGTCAATTGAATTTGACAAAGTTCATTTTTCAATATGGGAAACTGTAAAAAAGAAAATATCTGAACAGGAGGTGCACATCTTCAATGTATGTAAAAGAATGTCTGAGAGTTTCAAGGTGTCTTCCCACTAGACCAATTCCATTTAGGCCAATTCCCAAAAGACCAATTCCCCTTAGACCAACTACATACTGTTATTGATTAAGGGTTGATTAAGGATAATTAAAAAAACATTTATTTACTGATAAGCACTTTGATTAAAAAAATATTTATACGCCTAACATACAAAAAATATAGGTTTATAACATTTCAGTTTATAAAATATCAACAAGCCAGAAAAAAAGCAGACTATCATCTAAAAAATGAGGTTCCCAGAGGGAGAATTTGGTGATGCTACCCTGCACAGCAGAGTAGCATCACTAAATTTACCCACTGTGAACCTCAATCTGAATTAAGGTCTCAAACATAAACAGAAAGAGGTACCCAGAGGATAAACTGACCCACTGTATGGAATAGCATCAGCAAATTCCCCCTCTGGGGACCTCTTTCTACAAATGACTGCTTATTTTCAGGCTTGAATATCAATAACATTAAATACATTTATAAATATTTATAAATATATCAAATTATTGATATAGAATTATTTTAAAAGTAGAACGCATGAGTTGGTCTAAGGAGAAATTGGTCTTTTGGGAATTGGCCTAGTGGGAATTGGTCTAAAGGGAATTGGTCTAGTGGGAATGAACCAGTTTCAATGGAATCCGTTCACTGGTTTAAGAGGAGTTGCGGATAGCAGATGTGTACATCCCTAAAGCGTAATGGATGGATGCATGGACAGACGGACATCGAAATATGAAAACATCTGAAAGAAAAATAGGAGGTGCACATCTTCAATGTATGTAAAAGAAGGTCTGCGAGTTCCAATGGAGTTTGTTCAATGGTTTAAGAGGAGTAGCGGATAGCAGATCTATACCCCTCCCTACTAAAACCTGAATTGACAAAGACCATGTTTGAATATGGGGAACTGTAAATATGAAAACATCTGAAAAGAAAATAGGAGGTGCACATCTGCAATGTAAGTAAAAGAATGTCTGAAAGTTTCAATGAAATCTGTTCAATGGTTTAAGAGGAGTTGCGGATAGCAGATCTGTACAGAATGTCAACTGAATTTGACAAAGTTCATTTTTCAATATGGGAAACTGTAAAAATGAAAATATCTGAAACAAAAATAGAAGGTGCACATCTTCAATGTATGTAAAAATATGTCTCGAGATTTTCAATGAAATCTGTTCACTGGTTTAGGAGGAATTGCGGATAGCAGATGTGTACCCCCCTAAAGCGTAATGGACGGACCAAGTGAACACTATATACCTCCCACTTTTCAAGTGGGTGGTGTAACTAAACATAGTTATTTGAGAATTTATTTTGCAAGTGTTGTCTGCTATCCACGTTGGGTAAAGGGTTAATTAATGATATACATTCATAACAATCTCACCTTCAGACGAGTTAGAAAGTCTGATGTACATTTGGATGATCCAGAAATAACTGATGTGCAGTGTTTGCATCTTGCTTTTATAGTTCCTGTGGCATTATCTGGTATGTCAAAATGCAAAGTTACAGTAGATATGTTTATAATGAAACACCAAGTGACAATGAGAATAAGTTGAAAGCAGGGGCATTTTATAACTCTGTGAATCCAAAAGCACTCCAAACAATGTTATGATCATCTAAACATACCCTAGACCCCAGCAAACAATTCATCAAACAAACCTCAACACCAGAGATACTAGTCCTGTTAGAAGAGACATAAATATTGAAACATACTCCAAATGTGCTGGTGTATTTTTGAGCACTGAATGTAAGTTTTAAAAACATTTTTTGATTAATGTAACTGAAAGTAATTGAAAAGTAATTGTAATTACAGGAGAATTTTCCGTGTAATTAATTACATTACAATTACAAGTAATTGAAAAATTCCTCAATTACCAATTACAGCCAATTACTTTAAAAAAGTAATTAATTACAGGTAATTACAATTACCAATTACAATTACCCCAGCCCTGCACCCAAGCAGCTCTGGTAATTCAACCTCAGCAATCAGCAGTGCCGAGGAAACTAAAAATATCCACAGCAAAAATACTGCTGAGGATGGTTTCTTCAGAAAGCCTGTGGTAGCAGAGATTTCACAATTTCCAGGTTGTGCAAGGAATCAAACCATGTGGTTTGCTCTACGCTGTATTGCTAATCTTACAATTTACAGTACAAGTTGCAGCATAACCACTAGAAACTATTTGTTCTGCTTCTTCTCTGTCGATAATACCAGAATCTGACATCACTTTCTGGAAAGATCTCACACAGCTTTCCAAAAAAATGATGTCAGATACTGGTGTTATCAACATAGAAGCAGTGAGATACTTAGTTTGTGGTTATGCTGCATCTTATTTTCACTCATACTATACATATTGAGCAAGTCACCAGCTTACTTCCAAGGTTTTTCTCAGCATTCACATGGTTTATGATACTGGCATGATCTAATTAAGTGAAAGATTCTTTCTGCACATTGATTGTGATTATATACACATGTATCTCAAACTACTAAAGTTACTTGAAAGTTTTCAATCCACCACATACTACATATTTATGGCAATTGAGACTATGTCCTGCCTCCTGATGATTTTTACACAATCGAACAGACTTCACAACAATTGCCGTAGAAGCACCAGTTTTTCACAGCAATTTTTGGGGTGAGGAAACAAGGATGAATTACCAGGGCTGCGCAAGTGTAAAAAAATAAATCAGCCTCAGTGAACAAAAATCAGCCTGGTCAACCACTTGGGAGCAGGTCTTTTTGGCCTCTGGAACATTTGGCCTCCATTTTCATCTAGGGAGACTAAGAGAGACAAGGTTTAATATGAATTTAAACACCTTTATTACAACCAAAAACCAAAAATAAATACTGCATAATATGAAATATATACAATATAAAAAACATTTACACTTTATATATACTGGTGCACCTCAAAAATCTAGCGAGCCAAATAACTTTACTTCCTTATGAATACTGAAACCACAGTTTGTTGGTTGTTTTAGAAAAAATAAAATGAAAAAGAAACCCAAATAGTCGCTTGTTTGGGAGCAGACATGTTAACTCTCCTGGAATGCTCGGGAAAATCTGAAATTTCAGTGTAGTTCCCCGCCTCCCGGACAGGAATCAGTTTTGGACCAAAAATCCTGGAAGAAAACAAGTCAAATATTTCTTTTCCATTGTAACTTATGTAAAATGTTCAAAGTCAAATCACATGCATTTCAAACTCTGGTAAAAACTCACGAAGCAGTAAGATATGGATTTAAGTTAAATTTATTTAAGAAAAGGGTATTTTATGATATCTATTTCAACTGTGTTCATTTTATTTCTGCTTTTTTCTTCATAATCAGAGATTTGTGATCAATGTGCAAGTGTCGAAGTGAAAATAGGTGATTAACTTTCAAAAAATTGAAAACTCCAACTTCCTTTAAATGCAGTTTTTGGGTAAATAAAATATATGAAAAAGAATTAAATAATATATATTTATTTATTCAAAGAATAGCTTTATTTCTCATCCCTTTTCCAAATCAAAACGTAAACAACACCTTGACCTCAACCATTTAACACAGTTTAAAAAATGGCTAAAGTCGCCTATTGTGATGAACCGATAATCAGAACTGGCAATCGGAACCGGATGGTTATGGGGAATCGGCCAATTATGACAACCAGCAGTTAAAAATAGGCCGATGAAATCGTCAGATGTGTACCCATCTGCGCAACTAGTAGAAAGCTGTATGACGGAGGGCCACCACGGATGCTGACATTATGTACACCATACAAGGTATGGGTACATATAGAAATGGATTGCAGGAGTGTCTAATTTGATGGATAAAGGGTTAATATCTCCGGATCAAATTATCAGATTTACATAAAAAACTATACAGCACAGCACATCAGTAACCTGAACATATATATGAAGTAACATGACAATCGGATTGATCTTTTTTGAGTTATCTCATGCCAAAGGGATTGGAGGAATTTTCAATTTAAAGGATAAAGGGTTAATATCTCAGGATCAAATTATCAGATTTACACCAAAAACTATACAGCTCGGCACATCAGTAACCTGAACACAAATATAAAGTAAATTGACAATCCAAGCAATATTTTTCAAGTTATCGAATGCCAAAGGGATTGGAGGAATTTTCAATTTGAAGGATAAAGGGTCAATATCTCAGGATCAAAATAACAGATTTACACCAAAAACTATACAGCTCGGCACATCAGTAACCTGAACACAAATATAAAGTAACCTGACAATCCAAGCAATATTTTTTAAGTTATCGAATGCCAAAGGGATTGGAGGAATTTTCAATTTGAAGGATAAAGGGTTAATATCTCAGGATCAAATTATCAGATATACACCAAAAACTATATAGCTCGGCACATCAGTAACCTGAACACAAATATAAAGTAACCTGACAATCCAAGCAATATTTTTCAAGTTATCGAATGCCAAAGGGATTGGAGGAATTTTCAATTTGAAGGATAAAGGGTTAATATCTCAGGATCAAACTATCAGGTTTACACCAAAAACTATACATCTCGGCTCATCAGTAACCTGAACACACATATAAAGTAACTTGACAATCCAAGCAATATTTTTCAAGTTATCGAATGCCAAAGGGATTGGAGGAATTTTCAATTTGAAGGATAAAGGGTTAATATCTCAGGATCAAAATTACAGATTTACACCAAAAATTATACAGCTCGGCACATCAGTAACCTGAACACAAATATAAAGTAACTTGACAATCCAAGCAATATTTTTCAAGTTATCGAATGCCAAAGGGATTGGAGGAATTTTCAATTTGAAGAATAAAGGGTCAATATCTCAGGATCAAAATAACAGATTTACACCAAAAACTATACAGCTCGGCACATCAGTAACCTGAACACAAATATAAAGTAACTTGACAATCGAAGCAATATTTTTCAAGTTATCGAATGCCAAAGGGATTGGAGGAATTTTTTTCAATTTGAAGGATAACGGGTTAATATCTGAGGATCAAATTATCAGATTTACACCAAAAACTATACAGCTCGGCACATCAGTAACCTGAACACAAATATAAAGTAACCTGACAAGCCAAGCAATATTTTTCAAGTTATCGAATGACAAAGAAATGGATACGGATGCCAGACGGACAGACCGACGGACGGACAGACGAACAAACAAAAAAAACTATACAGCTCGGCACATCAGTAACCTGAACACAAATATGAAGTAACTTGACAATCCAAGCAATATTTTTCAAGTTATCGAATGCCAAAAGGATTGGAGGAATTTTCAATTTGAAGGATAAAGGGTTAATATCTCGGGATCAAATTATCAGATTTACACCAAAAACTATACAGCTCGGTAAATCAGTAACCTGATTACAAATGTAAAGTAACTAGACAATCCAAGCAAAATTTTTCAAGTTATCGAATGCCAAAGGGATTGGAGTAAGGATAAAGGGTTAATATCTCAGGATCAAATTATCAGATTTACACCAAAAACTATACAGCTCGGCACATCAGTAACCTGAACACAAATATAAAGTAACTTGACAAGCCAAGCAATATTTTTCAAGTTATCGAATGACAAAGAAATGGATACGGACGCCGAATGGACTGACGGACGGACGGACAAACAAAAAAACTATACAGCTCGGCACATCAGTTACCTGAACACAAATATAAAGTACCTTGACAATCTAAGCAATATTTTTCAAGTTATTGAATGCCAAAGGGATTTGAGGAATTTTCAATTTGAAGGATAAAGGGTTAATATCTCGGGATCAAATCATCAGATTTACACCAAAAACTATACAGCTCGGCACATCAGTAACCTGAACACAAATATAAAGTAACTAGACAATCCAAGCAATATTTTTCAAGTTATCGATTGCCAAATGGATTGGAGGAATTTTCAATTTGAAGGATAAAGGGTAAAAATCTCAGGATCAAATTATCAGATTTACACCAAAAACTATACAGCTCGGCACATCAGTAACCTGAACACAAATATGAAGTAACTTGACAATCCAAGCAATATTTTTCAAGTTATCGAATGCCAAATGGATTGGAGGAGTTTTCAATTTGAAGGAAAAAGGGTTAATATCTCAGGATCAAATGATCAGATTTACACCAAAAACTATACAGCTTGGCACATCAGTAACCTGAACACAAATATAAAGTAACTTGACAATCCAAGCAATATTTTTCAAGTTATCGAATGACAAAGAAATGGATATGGACGCCAGACGGACGGACGAACGACGGATGGCCACCCCGGATGACGGCATTATGTGTACCATACATAGTATGGGTACACATGAAAAAGTGAATTTTATGATTTTGAAGAAGATTAAATTTGCCAATGGCATAAGTAACGAACCGGTAAAACCCAAAATAATCGGTAATTCAAAAGCCTTGTCCTCAATATAATGATAACATACTACAGACTCGGAGAAAGCATTTTTTTTGACACACACTCTGGTGGGTTTTGATGTTTGAATGTAATAACACCAACACAAATTTTGGATGTTCCGGATATGGCCATGTTTCAATGATGTTTATTCCAGTCATGTGATTACGATGTGGTTCTTGCAGAAATACTCAATTTGGGCAATCGTAAGAATGCAAGGACGTGGTCACACCCTTTATTTGTTCGAGACAATGTATGAGCGGATTTGCAAACAGGTGACAGCAAATACTTGAGCTGTTAATGTTATAACTGCAAAATATGGTTCGAAATTCCCTCTTGTGTTTACAGGCCCTCTGAACTTTTTTGTTGACAAAAAATCTGAATTATTGCGCACTAGAAAGACAACATGAACCACCTGTAAAAAAATAACCGAGTGTATAAAATCGGGACGATACACATAAAATAAGGCAATATTCATAACAAAGTAAGCAGAATGCTTCAGAAATCACTTTTTCACGAAGCATATTCCAAGTGACCTGGAACTATATTGAGCGTGTTGATTTCCCCAATGTTGTAAAGTTATTACTTCACAGTTACCATGGATTTTCGACGGCTCTGTTGATGTCGGCAAAGGACCGATTCAAGATGGGTTGAAAATGATGCATTCGCGCTTTTAAATAAGGTGCGTTTGGACGATGCTGAGAATTTAGTTTTTTCTTGCAACCAACCATACTAACACAAGTGTTGATCAGTGTCTTTTATCATCGTTTTACACTGACAAATGTGACAAATCTCCTTCACCGGAAACTATCCCAATTTGCATATCACAATAAACATAACCGCTGTCAGTGTGACCATGTGGTCAAAACCTAAACAAATTATCGAATCCACGGTCAAAATTAGCTGCAATTGGCTTTTAAACAAATGAAATACACGAAATATTCGTAATTTCTTCATTATCCATGCCGAGTTACTTTTTAACCAGACCACATGCGTTCACCTTCGTTTGTCGGCATCAAACTGACATTGTTTGTGGCAATTAATAGTACGAGAGGGCGAAAGAAGCCAAATATTTCCCATCAATGCCATCATCTATAAATTAATTAAAATTGATAATTCCTTTTATTTTACTTTATGAATTGATAAGGTGGGTGTGTTGCGATTTTTATGCCCCAGACCTGAAAGTTGTAAAATGAAAGGTGCATCTAGGGCCGTGCAGTGGTGACCTCTTAGTCTTACCCATTCATCATAACATGTACCAACATTCTCTCTTGTATCTCAACCACTGCTACTCCAATTTGAAGGATATTTGGTGCTGTGATCGAGCATCATGGGGAAACAATGCCTGTGTAGCTGCTGTAGCATGTGTTTCTTCCCACATGTTTTCAGAGTTGTGGTACTTTTTCACTCTTTTGAGTCAGAAAATTTGTTTATAACTAGTTGATTTGTTACAATTTGTTGGAAAGTGCCTGCTGATACCCTCAAATGCATTGCTACAAAATATTTCTGGGGAAGATTTTGTTCCTATTACTTATCAAGCAACAACCTAATGAATATTCTGTATAAAGCCACCAATCTGATGTTTGACACTTTTATCGGAGCTGTTATGAAGGCTTATGGAACTCAAAATGTTGATTATGGTAGGACTTTTCTTTTCACCCATTAATCGATAAATTAAGTGTTATAGTTGGCAGTAAGATGCATAAAAGGTCCAGAATTTAAAGTCTAAAAAGAATATTTTGCAATGTAACATGATTTTTGCAGATACACTAAATTGGAGGGTTACCAGTCTGTTAGTGTTTGGAACATGTGTGGCCAGGATCTTAAAAAGAAAAAAGAGTTAAACTTTGTGAAAAAAGGCATATGCCTTGAGTGCCGGAGGTAGAGTCACACAAGGAAGAGAGTTCCCCCCCCCCCCCCCCCCCCCCCCCCCCCCCGGGAAATTTTTTGTGTCAAATGGAGATCACTTGTCACCTTTTGGGGATTGCTTTGTGTACTGCGTTCTTGAAAAAAATATGTGAGACCCTCTGGATGTGTCCTTCTGATCTCAATATGCCAATAAGCCTCCTTGGGGAAAGTACATGCAATAATGGTTATGTAAGGTTGATTTTAAGTATTTTGAATAACAATGTACTTTTAAGTACATTAGATGGTTTATTGCAGTGACAGGTTACAGTTACCCTTATTTCTTCTCCAACAGATATCATGAGTGTATTGGTGTCCAAGAGTAAACAAAGCTATTATACTTATTGATAAACCAGACAAATTTAACAATTTAATCACTATCAAATTGATGCATGGGATAAAAGGGGATACAGTGCAAGGGGTTTGTAAATATAATTATTCAACTACAATGTATGACTTTGCAGTGCATTCTACATAGGAGAATATCATAGTTTCTTTCCAAACCACCACAGTGACACATACATCTTTATATTGGGAGACACTCTTTTGTCCTTCCATACTTCTTCTGGTGGACTCCTTCAAGTTGACCTTTGTTGAACTCCCCAAATCAAAACATAAACAAAAGAAAATGTCTGCCCTCAATCAGTAAGCACTCCACTTATAACATTTGTCTCAATCTTTATTACTTTCATGAATTATGAAAAGATTTCTTTGAGTATGTACTTCAATGTTTATAGAATACAGCTGTTATTTTAGTTTGAGGTATTTTATTGTAAAAATTTTGTTCTCTTACTTATGCCATAGCAGACTTTCAGGTGGTGCTATTTACACATGGCAGCAGTTCCATGGCAAATTTCAGTTTCCACATGTTCTATGTTTCATTCCAAGCATTTTGGTATATAATTTATTCGGGTTATTCATTTTAGGCCTTTTTTAGACTTGAAAGAAATAGCATGAAATTTGACCAAAGTTAGGTTGGACGTCCCCTTAATTCCAGTCTGCTGAAGTCCTGTTCATGCCCAGCCGAGAGCAGAGTACTGGTACAACTGACTTAGAATCCTAGATTCTGACCGAAAAATAGTATAAACATTGCTAAATTAAAGATAATGAAACTTCGAAAAAAAAGGATAAATGAGTTGGGGATATTTTGACCAAATCTTGGGGACGTTTTGACCGAATATGCCCAAACCGGCCTCCAGCCAAACCGGCCTCCGACATTTTTGCCCAAACCGGCCTCCACATTTTTACCCAAACCGGCCTCCAATATTTCTATCGTCGGCGACGGTTAAGCATTGATCATCCAAACCGGCCCACACTTTTTCACCCAAACCGGCCTCCATTATTTTAATTGGCTGTCTGCATTAAACATTGATCACTCAACCCATCCTCCGCAATTGCATTTTGTGGCGTCTCTAAAACATCAATATACTTAAATAGAATGTCTTACAGCCGCAAAAAATGCAATTGCAAAAGAAAAATAATTGACATAAGCAAACTTTTCCCAGGAAACAATTGGGCTAATCTATGGGATTTTAAAAGAAAAACAACACTGAGTTTCGAAATAATAGCTTTAATGGCATATATCAAATGGCAAAACAAACATTTAGATGGCCCAACATCATCAGACACTTCCTCGTTAACACTTTGTCCCTCAATTACATTTTCTATAGCTCCTGATATTGACATTTCTTCGGCGAGATTTCAGTGATTTTTCAACAAACACCTTTGAAGTTCGGATAAGGGTAATCATCAGTCGAGCACAAGTTGAAATCGAACTATTATAGTTAAATTGAACTATAATAGTTCGTTCGGTCTAGATTTTTTGACTCAAAACAACCCTTTTTCCGAAGAACTTTTGTTGCGCAAAAAGTCGCATCAAACTGCCACCAAAAATCAAGACTTTGTAACTGTTTCAACAATTGTCAACAAAAATATCCGAATTCCACCGTTGCAACAATAAGTAAATTGATTTTTAAAATATATATTTTGACGGTGTTTAGACTTTAATTTGTAAATAAATCATGTTTTAGGCTTCTGTTCCCGTCAATTTCACTCACCCCGGTCGCTTCAACATCACAACAACAGGATCTGATGAATACGCGTGCGCAAGGTTCAGTCAATGTAGGTATAATCTCAAGTATTAGGTAACCGTGCATGTCAGCATTACATATTTGATCATCCTTAACAGTGAAAAAAACCGAAATAACTAAAAGTCACCCCAACAGGGCCTTTAGAAAGAATTGTTGTTTAGGTTTTTTCTGCTTTAATGTTCGTTGTTATATTTTTAATAATGGTTACAGTTGTCGTTATTGAAAATGAAAGAAATGCGACTACTGAAGAAATTTATTAAATCTTGGTCTTGTGTGAATCAACCTTTGTTTTCTTAAATAACCTATAAACCAGTTATTAATGACATTTGGATTGTCAATCGTGAATACTATCTGTTATTTACTGTTTCGTGATATTTTAATGTGCTATATAAGTAAGAACAATTACATGACCATCAATATCAATTAAATATATACAAATTCTAATATACAGAAAACAAAAAATATATGCAATCACCTTGGAGATGAGAACAGCAATAACTGATCCCTGGAAGTCTGTTATCGTATTCATACCAGAACAAATAATCAAATAATCAAATAATATTTGGCTAGAACAGCTTGTGGCTAAATACACTTCAGATATCCAAGAAAATGCTAGGAAAGCAAACTTCTCAAAACACAATGACAGAGATACTCGTGGGTTAATTCACAAACTCTAGACTTCATTTTGTTGTCTATTTGTTGACTTCATCTCTGTCAAGGTCATCTGACTCGAACTCAGATCAAGAGTACTCTTATGACAATAAGAAAATTAGAAATGAAAATTGTATCAACCACTTAAGCATAACCAAAGCTCTCACATGATATGCCCTTATGCCAGTTGGTTTAAAAGGTGCCTTGACGTTTAGTACCTTAGACGTTTCGTACTTTGGGTGTTTCTTAGCCAATTGGATGTTTTGTACCAATATCGTCAGGCGTTTCCTGACATTCCGCATCCACGATAGGACGTATGTCGTACCCTGTTTATAGACACTTCGTACCATTGCGCTTTTCAGATCCCTATTTGAACTCGCGATG
The DNA here is from genome assembly GCA_031216915.1 of Pictodentalium vernedei. Taxonomy (NCBI): domain Eukaryota; kingdom Metazoa; phylum Mollusca; class Scaphopoda; order Dentaliida; family Dentaliidae; genus Pictodentalium; species Pictodentalium vernedei. The sequence continues at coordinate 172,840,461 of CM062291.1, read as the reverse complement.
TTTCCATTATATGTTCCATAAACGGCCTTATTAAATGCCAGTGCATTATTTTTTATCAATAAATGTTTATATTTTTTTAAACAGCAGTGCTATTTGCCAATGAGGGCTGCAATGGGTTCAGTAAAATACATCTTTAAGAGGTAGCAGACTCTACCTGAGCGATGACCAACAACAGAATCTCGCATTCAAACCTTTCACATTATATACCTACCATGACAGGTGATTTTATTATTTTGCTCCAAGTTATAATTTTCATGGACGTGCAGACTATTAAAAAGCAAAATCTCTACTAGCTTAAACTGAAGGTTTTAATAGGATCGGGACACAGTGTTATGTCTGGTTAGTTCCGAGGAAAGTCGAGCAAGACAGGAGTAAGAAAAACCGCCAGAAGTAAGCTTTTCATTAATTTCCACCCCAAAACTCAATAATACACATAATAATGAACAGTACGACAATTTAAATGCCATTAATGACTTTTTGCGGGTTATTTAAGGAAACAAAGGTTGATTCACACAAGACCAAGATTTAATAAATTTCTTCAGTAGTCGCATTTCTTTCATTTTCAATAACGACAGCTGTAACTATTATTAAAAATACAACAAAGAACATCGAAAGCAAAAGAAACCTAAATAACAATTCTTTCTGAAGGCCCTGTTGGGGCGACTTCTAGTTATTTCGGGTTTTTTCACTGTTAAGGATGATCAAATATGTAATGCTGATGTGCACGGTTACCTAATACTCAAGATTATACCTACATTGACTGAACCTTGCGCACACGTATTCATCAGATCCTGTTGTTGTGATGTTGAAGCGACCGGGTGAGTGAAATTGACGGGAACAGAAGCCTAAAACGTGATTTATTTACAAATTAAAGTCTAAACACCGTCAAAATATATATTTTAAAAATCAAATTACTTATTGTTGCAACAGTGGAATTCGGATTTTTTTCTTGACAAATGTTGAAACAGTTACGAAGTCTTGATTTTTGGTGGCTGTTTGATGTGACTTTTTGCACAACAGAAGTTATTTGTAAAAAAGGGCGTTTTGAGTCAAAAAATATAGACCGAACGAACTATTATAGTTCGATTTAACTATAATAGTTCGATTTCAACTTGTGCCCGACTGATCATGACACTTCATTTAAAAGACCGTCAAGCTGACTGTTGAATGCTGTAAAAACAACCGTTTGTACCAGTTCAGTATGAGAGGAGTATGACAGGTTGTTTTGATAATGATTCCAACCACGCTAGCATTTCTCAACTCAACCTGTTTGAATAAAGACATCCAGTTTGGATGGCAGCAGACTGCCTATCGGGAAACATCTTTCACAACTATCAGGGAAAGAAATGGGTACCGTCAACCGGGGTGGCTTTGGACAATTTTATCTTTCATTTTTGATTTTTTTGTGAACAGTGCTTCTATTCAATGAATGTTTTACGTGGTCACAGACTACTAATCAGTAGCAACACAAATACTATAGACTTGATATTGGGATTCTTCAGTTCCAACATTTTTTTTTTGTCTGAAAAGTGTCCAAAGTCACCCCATGGTGTGGGGTGACTTTGGACAGTAATTTGTTTGAAGGAGTTTCCAAAGTAGCATCTCAATAGGGGCTACTTTGGACTAAGAGGGTGTTTTTAAAAAATACTAAACAGAGTAACAAAACATTTATTTTGAATCTAAAATTGCATATAACAAGAAATATAAAGAAATATGTAAAACTTGAACTTTTGGCACGAATGTGAAAAATTAAAAATGGTATAAAAATAAACATGGCTATTTGACCAGGTAATCCCTTAACCCCTCTATTCCATAGGCACTTAATTGTCCTTCATGAGGAATACAAATTGAATTATGAATCAAATTTTTTATCCAATTTCAAATTCAGTACGGGGTATCAAAGGTTATTCAATATTTAATTGGAAATTAAACTTTTGGCACAATTGTGAAAAATTAAAAATGGAAAAGAAATAAACATAGCTAACTCTTTAGCCCTCTATACTCCATTGGCTCATAACAAATTTTGTTGTATGAGTGCTAGAGTGTTCTATGTACCTATTTAACACCCCTTTTAAAGATGCACTTTTTACGACCTGGGTCGTCCGTCAAATTGGTCTCATCATAGTTTATTATGTTTTGTGCCGGAACATCTTTTAAAACCTCTTTCAGATTAGAAAAATATTCATCAATGGATTCATCATCAACAGACGTCCTTTTCCTAGAAATATTCTGACACATTCTTACAGTTAGATCTTTTTCATGTCTTTGCAGAAATAACCTACACCAATCCTCTCCAGGAAAGTTCTCTTTAAAGTTAGGAACAGTTCGGCCTTGCTTATCTAGATACAACTTTACTAAATTTCTTAAGTCAATCTTTCCAAATGGGAATCCCCATGTAGATAAAATCAGCAAATGCTTAACAATAGCTTGCTCTTCAACACAATTTAAAACAGTCTGTCCTCCAGCTGTGGACATGTGTAAATTTTTTACTTTGTTATAGAGAGTTCCCCTTTTCACGCCAAATTGTTCACAGGCCTTTCGAATTGACATTCCTTTTTTAACAGCATCTGTTGCCATCGCGAGACTCTTGTCAGATTAATTCTTGTATCCTCTTGATCCAGGCAGTTTCTTGTATGTTCTAGGCATTTTTAAGCTTTATTTATGTCCTGAAAGTGACTAAATATTAGGTACCGTACTGTAATGGGCGATTCTCCTGCTATGTCTGCTACATTCAGAGAGGTTTTTGTAGGACTTATGCACTTTATATATGAAATTATGCTTCCATTTTCAATATTTTAACAGGAAATGAGTCATAGTTTCATAAAAGAATAGTTGGGGTCGTTTAAGTACACCAATACCAGAAAGACATTCAGATGAATGTCATTGTGTATTGGTATAACAGTACATAAACCTATTTTTTATTTTATCATTTATGGAAATCCTATGAAAATAGTGACAATAGCAGCATTGTTTCAGATCTGTAGTGCCTAAATCCTACAAAACCTCTCTGAATGTAACGTATGTAACAGGAGAATCGCCCTAATGGTCGAACTTTTGGTGCTCACTATGTGTCCAAAGTCACCCCAAGCATGAACCTAAATCATGGGGTGACATTGGACAAACACTGATTGACCTCTAAAAGTGAAGTCTACATATAAGCAAGTTATGTTCTAATAACTGACTCTTTTATGCACAAAATATAAAATAATCTGAGTATGTGTCTCTCTTGTGTTATCGTGGAGCACCAGAAGTTCGAACCTTGCCTCTGCAATCACTTTTCACCATCCTGCAAAAGATAAGAAATGAAAATAGCAGGGATCAGTATAAAAGTTGAAGTTATTCTCGTATAACACACTCATATCCCACTCAAGAAAACCCAATGAGAATATTATCAAAAAAAGTAAAGGTAACCACAGTGTCGCAAAACCAAACATTTTTCTATACTTTGTCCAAAGTCACCTCAGTGTCTAAAGTCACCCCAGTTGACGGTATGAAATAAAATTGTAGAAGATTTAAAAATTTTTTTTAAAATCTGACGGAGGCGGGTTTGGGCGCAATTGTGGAGGCCGGTTTGGGCGAAATTGTGGAGGCCGGTTTGGCTGAAGGCCGGTTTGGGTGTAATTCGCTTTGACCAAATCTTGGGGACGTTTTGACCAATTGTTGGGGCCGTTTTGATCAACTCTTGCAGTCTTGGGGACGTTTTGACCAATTGCTGCTGCTGGGGACGTTTTGACCAACTCTTGAGGACGTTTTGACCAATTGTTGGGGGCGTTTTGCAGGGCTTGCCTTGAGTCGGGGCTGATCAGCCCAGGCCCCGAGATCAGCCCAGAGGAGCACTTGCTGGGGGCTTTTTTTCAAGCCCCGACATTTTCCACAAAAAAGCACTAACAATAAAGGACAAAATGGAAAATCAGCCCCGAAAAGGCCCCGACCTCAATATGTGGGGGACTTTTTTTAGGCCCCGACCATTTTACTCAAGGCGAGCCCTGGTTTTGACCAACTCTTGGGGACGTTTTGACAACAAAAAAAAAATAGGAGACGTTTTGGTTTGGGGACGTTTTGACCAGCACCCCCGCGTTCAGATCGCTGAACAAGGTGTCTTGTGTGGTAGACCCTCGAAATTACGATACATCACTTAACACTTACCACTTCCGGGGAATATACATGTCAACGAATTCTCCCGCTTCGTTCTGCATTTTCAGCTTTCAAGAAACCTAAAAAAATATATAAATCTTGAATGTTGGGTGTAGTAAAACGATAGAAGCACTAACATTTGTAGAAAAGCAAAATTATCAAACCTTGTTTTCAGTCACGAAAATGAAAAGGAAGCACGTGCGTATTCCCATGATGCAGTACAAACGAAGTGGTCGTACTAAATAATAAAGCACTCAAAATTCACTAAAATCTTGCAAAGGCATCAATTATTCTAAACTTTTTTCTCACGTCATTTAGTACAAATCCGCTCAAAATAGAGCACTTGGTGTTAATTCGCGAAATGTATGTTAAATAAACAGTGTTCTGATTGTGGTAAATAATACCTTACCTTAGGTGATGACTGAACGCAGGCATCATCTGCCTCTATATTCAGATTGAATACACCCAAACCTTCCTATGGCCGAACCGTCCGGTCCTACTATTTAACGAACACAAACGAACATAAACGAACAGAAGAGAAAATAATAGGAAATACAAGTTAAAATGGTTGAGGGTGCATATGCAGGGTATATGTGGGTATATATTATTCGTTTGTAAAATTTTATTCACTTCTGATGAGTATTTTGATGATTAATAAGGTTTATAAAATGTACGACGGCGCGAAATTCTTGTGTTCGTTTGGTAGTAGCCTGCTTGAAGCTGTCGACAAAGGTGTGAAATCAATTAGCTGTCTATCTGAGGAAGAATGTCGCTGAGGAAAACAGCGAAATTTAGGTTTTCTAAAAAAGAGGATGGCAAGCGCCTGGTCACTTTCGTTTTAGTGGGTATCATACAACTTATTTCCGCGGCTTGTACTGTTTGTCAAAAAGAAAAAAGAATTCTTAAATTTATTTAATATATGTTAAGTCTGCCGGTCCCAAGCCCGGGCAAAGGATGAGGGGAGGTTAACATTTATCTAGTCCAATACTATTAGCCTTCGCCTGTGCTCCGAATTTACTATTTTTTTTATTTTTTAATATGTCGCACCGGTGCGACATATTAAAAAAAATAATAATAAATTCGGAGCACAGGCGAAGGCTAATATTATTGGGCTAACATTTATAAATCGCGAAGCGGTTAGGCTTACTGTATCACGGAACGCGTTTCCTGGAAAGAACCGGGGGTGGATGGGGCTCGTTGGTGAGAGTCTGTGGGTGGAGGTGTCCCGGGATTTGTCGTTGCCACAGGGGGCAGGTTCCCCCTCCCCAAAATGTAGCTGTACCCCCTTCCAAATGTTTCCCGCCAGTAGTTAAACTTAGATTTTAAAATTTTCCTGGGAAATTTTCCCCATACCCCCCCACCCCCCCCAAAAAAAAATCCCTGGGGAAGGGCCCCCAGACCCCCCCCCCTTTCGCGCATCTGATGGCTATAACCCCCCCCCCCCACACCCCCGCCAGTTATCGCCCCCCCCCCCCCCCGGAAACTTTTTCCTGGCTACACGCCTGGTTGTCCTCTCTCGTTAGTGGGAGCCCGCGTTGGTGGAGGGTGAGCTTGTTCGGCGAAAGTTTTCAGGAAAACTTAAACTGGGCTTTAATGACTTATCCCCAAGATATTGTAAGATCTTTAGATTATTATCATTATGTGGGTGTATAATATGCTACATGTAGCCGAGTCTTGCTCGGCTTTCTAAGGGTAGATCACGGTTTGTCCCCGACTCAACGTGATGCGTCCTCGGAATCCAAAGCGAGAGTTTGATGCATGTTTGTCAATCCAAATAATGGCTATAATCTTTATTTATCACTAAAATACTCATCAGACGTGGATACAATTTTACACACGATTAAAATAGGCGCTTGCCATCCTCTTAAACCTAAATTTCGCTGTTTTCCTCAGCGACATTCTTCCTCAGATAGACAGCTAATTGATTTCACACCTTTGTCGCATCTTGTCGACAGCTTCAAGCAGGCTACTACTTAACGAACACAAGAATTTCGCGCCGTCGTACATTTTATAAACCTTATTAATCATCAAAATACTCATCAGAAGTGAATAACATTTTACAAACGAATAATATATACCCACATATACCTGCATATGCACCCTCAATCATTTTTAACTTGTATTTCCTATTATTTTCTCTTCTGTTCGTTTATGTTCGTTTGTGTTCGTTAAATAGTAGGACCCCGAACCGCCCTCTAGCAATTTGACCCAAACCGTCATCCAAACTAACCCGAACCGTCCTCCACAGCGAGCGAACCGTCTTCTGAGCAATTTGATCCGAACCGTCCTCCAGGGAAAGAGCGAATGAGAGAGAAGAGTGGTAGAATAATAACATAAAACTGGTTGGTTGTTTATTTATTGATTTTATTTATTTTTTCATTTTCAACTACGTTTCAAACGGTTTTTTTTTTTTACAAAACACAATAATGATTATACGACACGAATACACGATAACAAAACAATATTTGTGATAATAATAAAAGTGAACAAACACTATTTGTGAGTACTTAGAGGTGATGAGCTACTGTCTATTCTTTCATTTTTTTATGGGGGGGGGGGGGGGGCGTTTACGAGTGATTTTCAGTTTTAACCAGGCATTATTTCTTTTCGGGGGGAGGGGGGTGGTGGGGGGGAGGCTGTTTATAAATATACTTTTTTTGTTATCATGCATTGAAAATTACCGGCAGTGATTTTCAATGCATGATAACAGAAAATCAGATTTTTAAACAGGCATTGTTTCTTTACGGGAGTGGGGGGGGGGGGGGGGCGGGGGGGTGTATTCTGTTTACAAATTTAATTTGTTGTTATCATGCATTGGAAATTACCGGTCCTGATTTGGTGGTACCTCCAAAGAGATGGCGTGCATAGGTCTCCTCATCTCAGTGGTCATATTTATCGCTTTGGGTGTATTAGCGGACGGTTTGGGTCAAAATGTAGCGGACGGTTTGGGTCAAATTGCAGAGGATGGTTTGGCCAGAGGACGGTTTGGGTGTAATTCCTTCAGATCTGTATCATCAATCTGTACACAAAATTTGTACAAACGGTAACAACGTAGCACTTGGTCTCCATCCATTTCTTTTCTGTTTCTGATATAGGCTATCATCCGGAAAAAGACAAGAAAGATCAGTTATGCTTCGATGACCTGGCGTTTTGTCAAAAAACAATTTCGTAGACAAAACGTTTCAAAGACAATCCGTTTCGGAGACGGCCCATTTCAGAGATATGTCGCAGCAGTCGTTTCTCAGAATGTTTAAGTTCATATTAATTCCATATTTATCGATAAAAACAAAGAGTAAGTGGAATTCTGAAACACAGGCCAAAATTCGATTTCTCTGTATAATATAAAATCTTCATCGTGACACGCTACAAAAAACTGCCCCGAATGGTATTTGCACAGGTCTAGGATATATAAGTGTTCCCAGTCAGAATGTCGGCTTGGAAAATTGTCTTGGGTCACAGAATTGTCAGCTAGTACTGTTAAGAAAAGTAGGTTAGATGTTATAACATAAAGTTTATTCAAATGGGAAGCTATATATAACATTAAACTGACTTGAAACTGAATAATCAGACAAGCCGTGTTAACAGAGTTGTCTGATACTAAAACAACAACAAAAATTACAATTGTGAAAACATAACAGGCCTTACTTTTTTTATAAACAATCACTGATTAACAGATGAAAGGATAAAAGGTTTTCACCTGGAACTATTTCATGTTTTACAAAACAAAAAACAATGACAATACTTGTAAAATCAGATAACTTGGGGCCAGTTTTTTAGCTGACATTCTGATTGGGGGCCACATATCTTCGGTGCAAATTCCATTGGAGCAATTTTCCTAGCTAACATTTTGACTGGGGCGGGAGAGGGGGCACACATCCTAGGTGACAATTTCACTGGGGGCAGTTATCCAACTGGCTATTACTGGATTCGGGGTGGGGGCCAAATGTCCTGGGGGGGGGGGGGGGCACATGTCTGGAACCCGAAAAAGATATAATGATACAGTAGCTGTGCTATTTTAAAATACAAAAGAATTATTAAAATGGGAAACTCATATATCGTCCGAGATGGTAGTGAGAAATGTTACTTTGTATTACTCTGTTTTTATGGGCATTTTGAAGATCCGGTGGTGAATTTGACTAACCTGTGTGCCTTGTCAGGTTTGACAAGCAGGATGCCCTATAAATTTCTATAAAAATACTTGATATCGTAAATACTCAAAATGCGACCAAAAAACACAACTCCCTACTATTAAATCTCTAGTACTCCTACAAAACACAACAACTCCCTATTATTAAATCTCTAGTACTCCTACTCCCTATCCCACTCCTCCTACTGATACCACCAAGCACAGGCAGGGTTAGATTTGTTGAAGACATGCGCATCATCGACGTGCAGTACGCCTTAGTGCACGGCGTCATCGTGCCCCCATGTGGACAATGAGGGTTAAGTGCCTTGCCCAAGGACACAACGCGGGAGTCCGAATCGATCGCGCAGACGGTCACCCATCCAAGGACTAACCGTGCTCGACGTTGCTTAACTTCGGTGATCTGACGAGAACCGGTTACCGCAATGCTACCGCACTCCTATACTATCACACCAGACAACCATGCACTACTCTCACTCCACGACACAATACTAGCCGCACAAGCATTACGTACTACAAAAAAACAGCCATGGGATAATATGAAGCATTAGGTTGATTGTATAATGCCTATGCTATACTGCGATATCGCTCCCATTCCAAAAGCCCGACCACCCTTACGTCATGTTAGATTGTATAGTGGACAACAACAGCGTCAACGTTTCAATGACGTCGAGTGCCATCATGACGACTTCAATGGCAACGTCAACCGTTTCGCGGGGAAAGCGTTCAACAAAAAGCTCACCTTTCCCATCTCCTTTCCATAACATACCCCTACTATATTTGCAATTTGGAGTGGTAACGAGATTTTGCTCAGAAAACATTTGCTCCCCCCAAAGTCCGATTACTATGGGAATTTACCACCTCCTGCTTCCCCAAAGTTCGGATAATGATGAACGTTCGGGTACTACTGTCTTATTTCCAGTTGCATAGTCATGGTGGAGGATGTCACCCCCCCCCCCCCCAAAAAAAAAATGAGTGATCCCCCAGGTGATGTGGCCTAATTATTGATGTCTTCACAACTTATAAATTATGGACACATACGGACTCAGAATCAAGGAAATAGCGTTTGTCTCGAATTTCAATTTGTTCCAGGGGGAGCTCCCCGCCCCAGCGAGAGATGTGTCCCCTTCTTGTGCTCGCCATCCATCTCGCCGCTACGTGGCTCGGATGATGCCGCGCATCCTATTCTGTATACCCACTATTACTTCAGCGATCTGAACGTAGCGTCTACCCCCTTCTTGGGAGGGGGGGGGGGGGGTAGCCGCTACGTTCGGATTGCTGAACTAGTCCCGCTAGATATTGCTCTTGCCCTCCCCCCTCCCCTCCCCAACTTTTATATCCTGGATACGCGTCTGCTTATTTCGCGTCTTCGTAAGGCCGAAACATTATTTCTTTATTTTGATATATTTCTTCGTTTGGCCTATTCGTCTTTTGGAAGGGGACAGTAGTTATCCTAAGTCCCTTTGGTGAGGGACTGAACAACTTTTTTTAGTTAATGGTGGGATCGTGGGAAGGACATAAATTTTTACATCAGCGTTCGTTGTATCGGGATCGGGACGTTTCGGCCTTGAGACGTTTCGGCCCTGGGACGTTTCGGCCTTGAGACGTTTCGGCCTGAGACGTTTCGGCTCGGCCTCGTACAAAGAGGGTAGAGAGACAACGAAAATAAAATAGATTCAGCCGAACAATGCTCTGACAATGTGTGTACACTGATTTTCTGCCTGAATTTTATTTCACTAATTCGAAAGAAGATGGGTTTATACGACATACAGATAAAAAATATCTCGTCAACACCTTGGCATTAAGAGGATATTTGAATAATTGATTTCTGTTTCCACCAATTCCAGGCTCGGCCTCGGTATACACTTTTCAGTGATAGCCTACTTGTGCAGCGAAATCGAGCATGCTTTGAAAGGAGTGAATTAATAAACAAAAAAGATAAAACATGTAAATTCTGTCTCTATAAATTGCGTAGATTTATGTGGATTAGTGAAAAATAATCTACGCCTCATACAACAAAGTGACGCCAGAAGGGGTAATTGTTATTATGAGATAATATCTGATGGCGAAAATAACCTATTGTTCCATATTTCCCTGGGCTTATGCCATTAGTTACACTGATTATAGTGAAACGACGAACGAATGGTTTCACGCGCCGAAGGCGCGCAGGGACGGTTTGAGGAGCAAGCCCCTTTCGATCCTCGTTGACTGTTTAATAGTTGATTGTATAATTTTGTCATGTCAGAGCGTGGTAGAGGAGGGAAAGAGTAAAGGTGTTCAGCGGCGTCTGTGTCTCCTGCGGTTTTTCTTGGTGGGAGGAGGTTGTGTTGGAGATATTGATGTTGATGGCGTTGTTGGATCTGGAGGAGTAGTATGTTGTTCATTGGTAACGAATGGCCTGATCCTAGCTGCTGTTTCTTCTTGAGATGTGCTGTAGCTTTTTAGATTGGTTATGAGGATTGTCCTGATTGAGGGTGCTGGGAATTTTGTTGATACGTAGAAGTTATAGTTATCTTGGACCGTGGCTCGGCTGGTGTCGTCCTCGATCTCCTCCCCGAGGAATGCCTCCGCGGACTCCGGGAAGCTCTCCTCCTGGTCGGACTCCTGGTCCGAAGAAGCAAGAGATGGAGGGGTGGAAGGTGCGTCATCTGAGACAACTTCCTGTACCATCAATCTTCCTCCTCCATCTCCTCTTCAGATGAAGAGTCTGATGGGTTAGAGAAAGAACTGTCACCTGACGACCCATAGTCCTCCGGACCCTCCTCCTGGGAGAGGGGTGCCGAGCTGGACAAGGGTTGTTCAGGGGTGACGGTGTTGTCCCTTTGACGCACTCACTTGCCTCCTTCTCTTCCTTTTTCTTCTTCTTCTTCTTCTCCAGGAACTCCGCCATTCGACGGGCATCTCGTCGTCTGGCGGAGGGTTCCTTCTTTCTTATTCTCTTCTTCTTGGTGGTGGCTGTGGCTGTACTACTACGGCGGCCTTCATCCAGCTTTCCCGTGTCACTAGGAGGGTGACCAGTGTGAGGGGAAATCCCCCCACGAAAGGTGCTACACCTCTCCGAGGCGGCGGTTCAGATTCTTTATCAAAATCCACTGTCAGGTGAACTTTACCCTTGAGCACCTGGATGCTCCAGGTGGTGGAAAGGGTAGCCTTCACTCTGACAAGTGTTTCTTGGGTCACAAGTGGGAGCTCCATTGTTCAGTTATTAGCACCTCGGAGTCCAAGGTGCGAATGAAACGTGTATAGTGAAACAAGTCGTGGCTCTCACATTATACTCAGTTCATCAATTATTCCATTGGTTGATTATCTGCATTATCAACACGGGAAGTGGTTTGCCAATGTTTGGGAACACGTGATAATACCAGTTTATTAAATAATATTAAATCTGAAAAAGTGTAATAATTTGCGTTTATTCGTTGAAAACGCTGCTTGTCACTGTGTTTAATTATGTACTGAGCTGTGAAAAAAACCTCTACAGGTGTAAATGTTGAATTATATTTAAAAATATTTATTGACTCATACCCAAATATTTATTTATTGGGGCCGAAATGACTTGGTAAAAGCTTAAAAAGTGAGACGTTTCGGCCTCCCAATGTGGGACGTTTCGGCCTTTTATGGAGCCGAAACGTCCCGGCCGAAACGCCCTAGGCCGAAACGTCTCAAGGCCGAAACGTCACGAACCCGTTGTATCTAGGCCCGATGTCTAAAATTCCGAAACAATTCCATGATGGCCAACAACCATAAGGACAAGTCCATGGGAGGTTTGTTTTCGGAATTCAAAACACCATCACTGGATCAAAAAGTACTTTCTGACCTTGTGTTTTAAAGAGTAATTTGACCTAGAAGACTTCAAAATTTAACCTATAGAGAGTATACGTAGGCCTATTTTATCCCTCTTGCTCAATCGCATAAAGATATAGGCAAAACTCGAAAAATGGTTGCCTACATAGGCCAAATGATAATGGATATGAAAAAGCGGTAAAGCTGTCTTATAAACTGCACAAGTGGGGATTCAGTAAAATGTTCATCCAAAAGAACGCAAGTCATAAGGGAACTCGACTATCTTCAATCAGCTCATATTTATTTATTTATTTATTGGTGTTTTAAGGTCACATATTTCTGCACAATGGCTAACCATGACCGTGACAGTTTTACGGGTGGAGGAAGTCGGAGTACCCGGAGAGAACCGCCGAGCAACGGCGAGCAACTGTCAGCTCCCCAACATACCAACACCACACAAGCAGGGTTAGCATTGGTTGAAGACAGGTGCACCATCGACGTGCAGTACGCCTTAGCACACAGCGTCACCGTGCTCCCACGTGGGCAATGGGGTGAAGGGTCTTGCCCAAGGACACAACGCGGTTGCCGCAGGTGGGATTCGAACCGAGGACCTCTCGGCTTGCAGTCTGCACCTCTACCAACTGAGCCACCGCGTCCCTCTCAATCAGCCCATAAAGTAGTTGTTAAAATTGAAATGGTTGACCTCTGTTCATAAATTATGAAATCCCTCCTCCCCCCTAAAAAAACAAACATGAACTTATGGTTGTTGGTCATCATGGCATTGTTTCGGGTGTTAAGACATGGGGCCTCATAGGTGCCGCCTGTGGGATGGGAGATTGTGGGTGGGTAGGGGGAGTCGGGCTGAGAACGACCCCCCCCCCCTTTTGCATTGTTTTTTTTTTTCAAAAACGAAGAATGCTAATAAATCACCATTTGAAAGTCCATCAGATAGCTCCATTCAATACTAAAATTCACGAGGGACATGTCTCGCCCCCTCCAGTATGCTCATGCTTTCGGCAATCACGACAAATTCCTTCGCCGATGGGGCGAAAAAGCCAAGGTCCGAATGAGCCGGAGTGCCGAAAAATCCGGAGTCCGATCAGACCATGTCTCGAAAGAATCCTGGTTGTTCGGCACCAAGGCGTTTCGGCACCAAGTCGTTTCGGCACCAGCGCAAGTCGTTTCGGAACCTAGGGATTTTATCATTGTTGGGTTAAAGAAAACATAACAATTTAAAATTTGCCTCCAAATTCAAAGTTTTATTAAAGGTATCTTAAAAATTGCTGAAAACAACAACAGTTTTACATTTGTGGCCGCACATGAAAATAGCAACATTCAGTTTAACATAGCACAATATCAAATATCATTATAGCACAAAATATCAAGCATCATAAGCATCACGAGATAAATATGTACCACTGTTTTCAATGTAGATATGAAAAATAGCACACATTATTTAACATTATTTAAGCATCATAAGCATCACGAGATAAAGTTTGTACAACTGTTTTCAATGTAGATATGAAAAATAGCACACATTATTTAACCTTTTACCCAACGCAACGCTTTCAACGTTTTGTACCCGAGTCTATGATGTGATACGTACTCTCTGGGTTTGAAATTGATGCATGCACAACAGCAGTATCTTCTGTCTCTTCTGATACTGAATGTTCATTTACGGCTTTCCGCATTTGAAATGATGAGTCAATGTTAAAAGACTGTATGTTCAGCCATCGGTTCCTCATCCACTGTGTTAAATGAATGCTGAACAAAGAAACTAGCATTAGGCCCAGAAACACTATTACTCTCGTCAATATTATCACCACTATTAATACTATTGTCACCAGTGACATTGTCATTAATACTTGGTTGATAGCATTCTGTACATTTCTACGTTGCCTAGTCGCTTCTCTGTATTGATTCTGACTAACTCCCGTTCTACACGTTCTGTGTTGCCATCTTGAGCACCCATCACATTGAAGCCCATGTTGACGGGGTCGGACTGCTGTGTTGCACTGGATACATATATGTCTTCAGACATTTTGGAGAATGACAAAAGCCCGAAAGGAATGGTTTCACGCGCCGAATGCGCGCAGGGACGGTTTGGGGAGCTAGCCCCTTTCGACCCTCAGTGACTGTATATGATCGATTTTTTTCATGTCAAGGCGTGTTGAAGGAGGAAAAGGTTCAGGTGCTCGGCAGATGTCTCCGGTCGATGCGTGATGAATGACAAAAGCTTGTCCCAGAGCCAGATTTATAGGAAAATTTCTCTCTTCTAACAACAAACATCTAAGGGGCCAAATTCTTTCTGTCAAGTTATTTCTGTTGCTCACACCCTGTTATGTTTAATCACTGCAGAAACAACTACATCGGGTCACCCTGTTATGTTTAATCACTGCAGAAACAACTACATCGGATCAATCATAATGGGGCCACTACTCTGATCGCTTTGAAAACAAAGCCATACAAAACACAAAGAAATCATTTCTCTTTGAACTTAATTAAAAATTTAATATCATTCAATACAGTTCCAAACTACTTCAAACAAAAAAACAGTGTAATATATTCATAATATACTGAAAATACGCTATTAAACAACTAAAATACATGACAGAATAAAGTGCCGAAAAAATTTAATCAGGTGTCGAAACGACTTACTGCAGGTGCCGAAACGACCTACTCCAGGTGCCGAAACGACTTTTCCCTGGTGCCGAAACGACTCGGTGCCGAAACGTCCTGCACCCGTCTCGAAAGAACCAGGGTCCAAATAAGCCGGATACCTTCGGGCACCTGTACCTTTTTCATCAAAGTCGAACCCTTTTGAAATATCATGGCGACGCCCATGGGCCTAGATACAACGAATGTGGTGAAAAATTTAAGTCGACTCCAACGCCATGGGTGTCCTTCCCACCACGGCACAGGGGCTCGTTTCAAACGATGATTCAGGAATAAATTAATATTATAAACTCCAGTTATACTTATTTTATAATATTATTTTATTCCTGAATCATTGTTTGAAACGAAACTCTGCGCTCCCACGGTCCCGATCACGAACAAATCAGAATAAAAGCATCATTTGGATTGTCCAAACAAAACACGAATTTCTTGATTGGTCGTAATGATCACGGGTATTTTATGGCATATGTTGTATGTCGTATGTTGGTCCAGGATTTCCTTAGCCTTCAGGCTTCCATAGTTCACAACTTTCTCAGCGAAACCAGGGAACGTGAAAGAAGAAACTGGAATCCGCCTCACCGATCGCAAGGTGAAGGCTGAACAGATAATTTTTTTTTCGACGTCGCTTTTTCACAACTTTCATTGATTGAATGGTTTTGTTGACAAGTGGTGTACTTTGATAGAAGAAATTTGGGGATGCCGAATTTATTTGAGGGCCGTGATACAGTTCGAAAACACTAAAATGTCACTGAAGGTATAATAAAGTTTCATTTTTCTCTTCTAATTACCCGACCATCAATAATAAGAGGTTGTTTGCGCTGAATTTCCAATTTTCGAGATATGATTATGAATATGAAAAATTATGATTGTTTGCTAGGCCGGTATTGATTGTTCGCATCTGGCATTGTTGATTAACCGACACAAGGTTTTATTGTATATGATTTACTGGTTTTCGATATAAGTAAGGGAAATTAGTTTACTTTGAAATTCCGAAGTCTGATTTTCCATCTCACCTTTGCCTGGAAGTGAAGTAGTGCTTGTTTTCTGTTGCTCTCTCCTACTGAAGCCGGTTCTTGGACAACTCGTTGGAAATTCGTACCACAATTAGGGAGTATGAATTGTCTTGACTATAAGGTATGAATTGTCCAGACAAAAGGTACAAATTGTCCCAGTAAAAGGTACAAATTGTCTCCTGTTTAGGTACAAGTCGTCTTGAGTAAGTGTACTAAACTGTCTTATGTATTAACTATTTAAATGTTATTGACTCATGTTTTGGCCGAGTGAAATGAAAATGAGAAGTCGACTCAGTGATAGTAATACAAACGTAAACATATGCATGAAACAACCAATCAAAAAAAGATTTATGCATCAAAATGAAACTTCAGTGGGCGAACCATCGCTTAACAATAACAGCATAAGTGAAAATGCAATCTCTGGTTTTATTGACTTCGGATCCGAACGTGGTAAAAGAAAATTTATAGTAGGTAGTAATGGATGTAGTTTTACAGTGACATCCCAAGTTTTCATTACATTTATACGCGTGTTTGAAACTTCAATCGGAACCGAGGCGTTTTCGAAATAATTATCTGGAGGCGGGCCGTGTACCAGGTTAACACACAACTCCCGGTTTGAGACTGCGCATTATACACTTTTACCGTAAAGGTAAAAGCGTTTTAATCTGCTAGAGAACACCCTATGAAGTGGTAATAATCATAAGATATCTAATAATCTTTTATCAGATTTCAATGACTTCAGTCACAAAACTTGAAATTAATTTAATTCTAAGCTCCCTCAATAGAGAATTTTCTTTTTGCCGTCATGACATTGAATCTTTGAAATGTCTGTACTTGCTTGTTACTTTTAGTTATGAAATTTGATATTCTGTGTCTTTTTAAAATAATAGAAATGACGTCGCCTTTTTTTTTTTTATTCTTTCTCCAAGTTTATAATCCTCTCCAACCCCCATCTCCATGTATATTTTTTCAGAGGGGGCTAATTAAGCAGGGTATGAATTTGCAGAAGAGTATGCAAATTGTCCAGAGGGGATATGAACTGTCGGATTCTGTCCAGAGGAGGGGTACGAATCGTCCAGACAGAAGGTATGAATTGTCCTTGGAAAAGGTAAGAATTGTCCAGACATCGGGGTACAAATCGCCCAGCAAAAGATACGAATTGTCCAAGGTTTGAATCATCAAGAGGACAAGTTGTCCAACTCCTCAACTGAATACTGGAAAATAGGCCCCGGTCACCAATGCCTGGGTGGAAGTCCTCTAAAATGGATTCAGTATTTTGATTTTTTCATTCATTCTACGTTTTGCGTGGATGTGGAAAAATCATTTTCAAGAAGATTAACCGTTTTAGTTTTTTTAATTGTGCTGATGACATTCCAAACCTAAAGTTTTGACCCGCTGTTTAGAAAATTATGGAAGAGTGAAACTGAAAAGTGTACTGACCGTTGTTAAGCAAATGAGGCAATTTCATCCGACTCAACTGGCTATACAAAGGCTGTTTAAAATGTGTACCATCTGAAACAATTATTGCTTGGCTGGAATCTCCACTCTACGGGTTATTTAGTGATCATACTCTCTCCTAGTTCAGCGATCTGAATGTAGTGGCTACCCTTCTACATTCAGATTCCTCACATTGAAATCTGTGGTAAAATTCCCCATCAAGTTTTAATGGGAACTCAAAACACGAAAATAAGAATATATATCAAACTTTCGCCCTTATTACTGATAATAATACACATATTTCCTTACATTTGGGCAGAGTTTATTGATCAAAACTATGTTTTATCCTTTATTTATCGTGATTTTAACACGACCAAGCGCCAACAATCACTTTGATGTCATCCATGCTTTTTGCCCAACCCAGAGTTGCTTCCGCAACAAATATTGATGTGGAAATGAAAATACAATCACATCACGCGTAGTGGAGGTTGATCATACGATCATTGCGTGGGGGCTTTTTATTAGGAGTTACCATTTTGCCCCAATTCCGGGTTGTTTTGCCCTGAGTTGTTTCAACCCCTATATTGGGGAGAACTGACCCAGGTATGAGGGTCGAAACAATGATGATTTTATTCATCTTTTTAGATGGTTTTAAAGTACTTTTCACCACCAATTAACATTAAAATGCATATAACATGATGTTTTTGTATAATGTTTTCTTTTGAATTTCGGACAACACTTTACACTGCCGACATTGTCAGTCTTTATAAACCTCTGCTACCTAAGAATAAATTCATTTATTCAGTTTCAGTAAATTCAAACAACAGGCACAGTGAATATGTCAGAGTCATCTGTAGGCTGTAATAGAAAGGTGAGGCGCAGGCTGCATGCTATCACTTGTGATGTCTGCAGGAATTGGCAGTACCAATTATGTGCAGCTGGTATCTCCTTAACTACGTATAGGAATGAGAAAAGTCAAGAGACAACTCTGGCTTGCACTTTGTGTGTGTGTCATGTGACCGGGCAAGAGTCTTCAGAAAGGGAAGAACAATTCCCACTCACATATGCGGAAATTACAGCGCTGGATGAATTCTCCGCAAATCAGCAATTGGATATTGATAGTGAGTCCAGAAACAGGACTTATTGAATTTGAAAGCAGAGACAGAGAGATTC
Source organism: Pictodentalium vernedei (assembly GCA_031216915.1). Classification (NCBI taxonomy): domain Eukaryota; kingdom Metazoa; phylum Mollusca; class Scaphopoda; order Dentaliida; family Dentaliidae; genus Pictodentalium; species Pictodentalium vernedei. The sequence goes on along the minus strand of CM062291.1, from coordinate 172,822,104 downwards.
TTGAATCATTTGATGAGACTTAAAGTAGGATATACAAACATACAGGGACTAGATAATAATGGGACCAGTAGGCGGAAGCCAATGAACCTTGACACCCTGAAAGTGGGTTATAGCAACATCCAAGGTCTCCACCGGAAAGTAAGTGAAATTGCTACATTGATTGAGGCAGAGGAGTTTGACGTCATGGGCTTAAGCGAAACGTGGGTAAGACACGAGGAACGGGTAGACCAAGTAAGGGGGTACGTATGGATAGGTGTAGGGCGAACGGAAGGCCAGAAAAAAGGGGGAGGGGTAGGCATGTACATTAAAGAGGATTTAAAACCATCGCTGATCACAGACCTGGAAAACATCAGCACCCCGGCTGAGGTATCGAAAGAAATTGGATGGGTAAGGATCAGTCTGAAAAACAAAAGTATTGCCCTTGGGGTTGTGTATTGTGCAGTGGAGGGAAGCAAACCCAAATGGAATGATTCGATATACTCAACACTAAGGTCCAATATCACCGAACTACAAAACAAGGGGCTCGGTATAATTCTGATGGGTGACTTTAATGGCCACATAGGTAATGATGAAGAAGGCATAGAGGGTGGGGACAATAAAGTCAACAGGAATGGAAGGAAGCTGTTGAACTTCACAAACAAGCTCGGTCTGAAGATTCTGAACAGGGACGCGAGGTGTAAGGGGAAATGGACCTGAGAGAGGAACGACAGAAAATCAATAATCGACTACATCCTCACAGATATTAATTTATGGAGGGAGGTGATAGGGGTAGAAGTGGATGATGAGGGTAAAATGGAGATGGATAGTGATCACAACTTGATTACAGTGACGATCAGGGCCAAAACTCTAGTAAAAAGCAAAGGAAGCTCTAAGGAGATTTGGGAACTCAAAAAAGATGCTGACTGGGCGAAGTTCAATGAAAAACTGAAACCAAAGCTTGCAACCGTACCCAAGAGGGGCAGTGTCCAGAAGATGGCCGACGTCATAGTTGCGAGCCTGGTGGAGGCAGGAAAGGAAAATGTAGGAAAGGTCAGGGTGCCAACACGGGAACTTGGGTACAGAGTGAACGAAGAACTGAAAAGGGCCATAAAGGGAAGAAAAGCTAAATGTGCTGCATACAGGAGAAGTAGAAAACTTAAGGTCAACCACTTCTAGGGATGGAGTGGAGGATATTCTGGAACCATGGGGTTTGTAATTTCCATAACGGTTATAGTTTCCATAGTGGTTATTGGAGTGCTGATCAAAGAGCATCTTCTGTGTACCTGGAAGAAGACAGAGTTAGTATTCATTAGAATATGTAAAATGTAGAAAATAAAAAATAGCATATTTCGTTGGATGAGTAAGTCCATAATGGTTATAGTTCCATATCGGTTGTTGTTTCCATAGCGGTTACTTTATTGCCATAACGGTTATTTCGGGGAAAAAAAGACAGATTGAAAGAAAAACTAAAGAAGAAATGTGTCGGTGTTTGTGTGCATGTATATAATGCTTGTACGTGTTCTGGTTATGATGAGCTTGACTTGAGTTTGTGTTCCTTATCGGTGTTAGTGGAGGCAGAGTGGTTTGGTTCAGCTATTGTAGCATGCCTTAAAAAGGACAAACTCCACTGTGGGGACACAGTTGTGTTGCTGACAGTAGCTTAGCCTCCCCAGGCTTTCTCCATTTTGAGTGCGTGATTGTTGAGTTTGTGTTATGTGTGGGGGCAGAGTGGTTTGGTTCTGCGTATTGTAGCATTGTACACCATGATGTGCATGATACTTTTTTTTATAACAGCCTGAAATAACAATGACAGATCCAGAATGGAAATTGGAGGAATGTGTGAATGTTGTCAATACAATTATGGCCGATCAAGTTCTGACTGCGTTGTTCAAACACACTCTCACTGAGTATCTATACTCTCCCACTTTTCAGTCTGTTTAGGATTGAGTCTGTGAGGATTGCCTCGCAACTCTGCGTGTGGGGAATGGGCTCCGAAGAAACACACCCCTTACCCCATCCATAGCAACAATCACACAACAGTCACAACATACAATAGCGGATATCTATCGTTCTCTCTACCTATAACTTTTCTCATTGAACATTCTCAAATTTTCTTGCGACACTCTTATCAAGAAGATGCATGGAAATGGTAGACAAAGCGTAGGAGGAATTGGTGCAACCTACCTTTCTGCAACATACACAAGAAACCACAAAACATCAGGCAAGGATTGAAACAAGCTTGTCTGGCTGGAGACGAGTGTACATTTTATATAAATAAACATTTGAATAAAGATTTAACAGCCCTTTTAAGGGCTTGAGGGTGTGTATCTGTGAGAGGATGTGTTTTGTTTTTTTTCGGGGGTGGGGGAGGTCATTTGGATTTCCCGAAGGATAACCAGATACCTCATAATCACATACGGCATCCTATCTCCCAGAAGGCTTGATGGATGACACTCCCAGTTTTTCAAAACTAAACTGTTGGAGCTTTCTCTACTCCTTTTTTGTAACCTCTATGGTCATATACCGGGGCCGCTACCAAACCGGCATTGCTGTTTGGTTTTCTATTCTCTTCTTCCCTTAAATTTGCCATCGCACAACATTATATTCTGGCTCCCCACCATGGTGGGACTCAAACCTCTACCATCGGTGAGCTGGAACCGAATAGAGCCCACTCTGTAATAGTCTTAATGGCATTGAGGGATTGAGTATTGACAATCTATCACTCCAACGTAAACTGCCGGGAATTCTAACCGCGTGCATACCCCCTCAGACCCCATTTGAGGCAATAGGAAAGCTGGGCCTGTGTGATCCAAGTGAAATAAAATAAGGTTAACCGGGTCGCAAGGGATTTGTAAATCCCACATCGTCCCTGCGTGCCTTCGGCACGCTAAAACCTTTCATTCATCGTCTGTTTGGAACCAAAAATATAAAAGTGATCACTTATTATTAAGATCTCAGCCCTGGTATGTATTAAATCACGTTTTTTACACTAAAATGTTTTTTTTTATGTTATTCCGGTGCCATTCCACATCATTCCATGTCATTTCGTGTCATTCCGGTGTTTAGGAGGACCGGTATAAATGATTTACTAAACTTGACGTTATATCCATGTTGTGGTCATGGTTTGCCATTGTGCAGAAATATGTGACATTAAACACCAATAAATAAATTGGATATTCCATCAATAAAGATTATTTTTTCACAAGCATCAGATGCATTGATTTACCACATAGAACTATATACATGTAGAACCACATTGAACTACAAAAGTACACTGAACCACATAAACAGAAATAAAGTGACTTACACAGCACATAGAACTACTACTTAGAGACCAATTACTAAAGAATGCTTCAAGAGGACAGAAGGAGGCAGGTTTTTCTTCTTTTTTCCAATCCAGTATTGGATGAACTGAAAAATTCAATTCAGGGAAACTTTGGATCGACTGGCCCGTATTTAAGAATATTGATCGACCAGAGTCTTTTTATGGCCCACACAGACAGTCAACCATCCTCCACCCCAGCCCCAAAAGTTAACCCTGTAATGGGTTTCTTAAATTTGACCTCTTTCTGGCATTCCTAGTATTTTAACATCTTTTTGAGAGGCGTAGCCTGAGGGGGGGGGGGGGGGGGTGGGAGGGATTTTTTTAGTATGTAATACAACCAACACAAGTATTTTTCATTGTTTATTTGCATATTTACAAGTTAACAAATAAAACATAAATAAACAACCGCATATTTTTAGCGTGACAGATAAAACCAAACATGACTAGTACATCAGCTGACATACATATGATAGACCTATTTACAAGAATATAACTAATCCATTTGCAGAGAATTAAGAGACTAGGTTAAAGGTCAAAGTACAGTACGTGGAGAGTGTATTATCACTAAATCACCTGCAGAGTGGAAATTCCACCCAAGCAATAATTGCAAATGTGCTGCAAAGCATAACAAACACATGCAAAGTTCCAGCCAATGTACCTCCAGGTTATACCCGGAGGTCCATTAGCTGAAACATTGCTTAGGTTTTTTGTCCACATGTACAGAATTTGAAAGTTATACTTTGGGTGATAACTCCACTCCCCAGGTGATTTAGTTACAATCCACTGATCCACTCTCCATGTACTGTAGGTGGTTTCGTGTCCGCCTTAACCCTTTACCTAACATGAAAAGCAGGCGACACTTGCAAACAAAATTCTTGAACAACTAATTTTTTTCATTTTTTGTCTCAAAAACATACATGTAGGTTATGACTCCTCATTGGAACGAGCTTGTTCCAAAGTGGGGTCATAACCTATATTTTTGAGACAAAATATGAAAAAATAATGAAAATTAATTGGCAACTTTTGTGAAGAGTGCTGGCTGGCCGGTTTTTGCCGTTACATTGGGTAAAGGGTTAACCCTAACGTAATGTCCAAAACCAAACAGGGCCATACAAGAAAATCACCATTCATATTGTGTTATATTTTCATTTTTTGCTTCAATATCGACCCCTCATTCGAACAAGCTCATGTTTTTGAAGCAAAAAATGAAAAGGTTTAGTTGTATGAGATTTTTTTGTCCGGATCGTCAGCAGTATTCAGGTTAGGTAAAGGGTTAATTAATAAGTTAATCATTTCACCCTCATTGACAATTTTATGGTGTTTCAAGATAGCTGAACTTGATACGTCTTCTCTCATATTCTTAAAGTCTTTTGTTTGAATCTCTGCAGTTGTCATTACCTCTTTTTCGTTTTTAACCGCTATTCTTAAAAATTCAATCCCATGTGTAATGGCAAATGTAAGTCTGGAGAGCATTTTTTAATTTATAAATACCACCTACACATGTATCTATTCTAAAACAAAGATGAAATTGATAATCAGTTGAAATCTTTGACAGAGTTGCCAAATCGGGTTTACTTAAATTCTCACAGTCGGCATGAAACCAGATGTTACACCATTCACAGAAAATTGCATTTGTTGAGCAGTTTAAAGAACATTTACCACAAGGGTATTTTTTTTTACTTTTCTTGAAGAAGACATACTGACAAGTGATAAAGTTAGAGAAGAACCAAGGGTTTTATAATTGTGAGGGAGTTTAGCAGCTTCATGTTATTAAAAATACTAATATATATATGTTGTTTGTATGAGAAAGTGTTTTGTACAGTAACCGGCCCAGAATCTCCAAGTTACAATGGACCAAAGAGAGTTAATATTTCATTGTTGTCAATACATGCTATGCACAGCTGACTTGAGGTGAAAGTCACAGTGTTGTTATTACAATGTATTCATGGTAAATTGTAGAGCTGCAAATGTTTAAGAAGGATCAGGCCTGGCATTCTGAAAAATGCAGGAGGGCAAAAAATCGCTCTCCTCAATCAGCTTAGGAGAGCAATTAGCTTTACACAGCATTTTAAGTATCCAGTTGAACGAACTCATTGAAACCGAAACCAACAGACTACATCAGTGATTTTATTAACTTTACTAAGGGAAAGCGAAATCTCTTAGACATCTAGATGTCTCACTCAACAACCAAACACACACTTGACAAGACCTGTGTGTGTACCCAGACCTGTTGTCCAAGAAAGTCATACACCTACCACTACCACCTTCAACCCCCCAAGGGGGGTTGCAGGTGGTAGTGGTAGGCGTATGACTTTCTTGGACAACAGGTCTGCTTGAATCTACAGTCACATCCTGGTGCAAGTGCTTCAAGTGACAGGAAAGTAGTAATGGTAGTATATTATAGTGTCAATATTCCTTGAATAATTACCCCTCAAACTGTGATGTCAGTTGTTGAACTTGAAACTGACAGAAAAAAAAATATTGCTGTGACCCATTTTGCTTCAAATGATTGCAACTGTGTTTGGGTATGGTTGCAGCCATTACCTTTTACCACTAAACCACTTTCTAAATGAAATTTCGTGATGCTATGTGACTTCGAAGTTAAATTATATTTTTGCTTTACAGCAAAAATTTAATGTGAGCATAATACATGTAATCTCAATCATCCCAGACCAAAATATTTAGGAGGGCAATTTTTTGCTCTCCTTAATTCTTTCAGGAGGGCAGTAAGGAGAGCTAAAAAATCGCTCTCCTGAAATTGCCAAGCCTGAAGGATCTAGAATATGAAGTGGATTGCTATAGATGAGAGGGTGAATACATTTGATGAAATAAAAAATAAAAAAAATGAAACAAATTATCTGTGTTTTCATTTGTGTATTTTGTGCTCTTGAACACTAAATTTAATTGCAACAGATGAACTGAGGCAATGATGACTCAGATAACAGTGCTGGAAATGAACAAAATTCACGGTTGCAGTTTTAAACTCCTGCAAAATCAGAGACGAGAGTAAATTGCTCCAGTAAAATGTTAGTATATGAATTTTGAGGGAATTCTCTCACCATGCGCCAGAAACTTTAACCCTTTGAACCTAAGCAGCCGCTTTTCCAGCCAGGCACATGATACGTCATAATGTCATTAAATAGGATGGCTGTTTAGTAAATGTGTGGGGTAGACCAATCAGTATTTTCAACGTGCTGCTCCGAGACTGCACGTTGAAAATATTGATTGGTCTACCCCAAATAATGAATATGGACTCTTCTGCTGCCATTGAACTGACATAGAAGATAGCATTAGAGTTCAAAGGGTTAAATGTGTAAGGAATTGCTGAATTATGACAGTAACTTGGCACTGGCCACAGTGTGCTGCTTTCTCAAAACAACACACATTTATATGCCTTTACAGTATATTAGTTTTCAATGTGTGCATTTTTTAGCTCCCGTAAAATAGAAATCACGGGTGCTGACGAGAGCAGTTGCACTCGCACCCGTCTCATTTCCAGGACTGAGATGAGCATCTCCAACATTACTTGCAAGTGAAAAAGATAACAAAGGAAAAGCAATCATAACTGTTGGACAATAAAATAATTATTTTGTTTTTTTACTTTAAAGTTGAACAAATAAAAAAAAATAATTAAATAAAATTTTGTGTATTCTGATTCAGGAGGGGCAGATTGTCCAAGTGCGAATGGGCCCATTCAGGAAGGTAACGGTATTGAACTGATTGGAACAAAATGTTTGTAAACCTTGATTATAAATAAAGCTTGACCACACTTTTTCTTCTTGATTCTGCACAGAACACTGTGAAATTGGAAGAATATATCTTGGATTTTAGCAAAGAAATTTTTCCCTCATCATCAATTTCAGTGATAAAATGTGATTTTGTTATTGTTTTCAGTGATACAGTGTCATGTGTTTGGCTTCATGTGGTTTTGTTGTCAAACACGCTGAGATTGTCACTATCAGGGCTTTCGAAAAAAGTGAGGGTACCAGAGGAAAAGCCAGCATTTTTCTTGTGCATTTTTCATGTGCAGTCAAATGCAAATAATATTTTGTTTATATATAAATTTGCTTTATCACAAATTATTGAAGTGGGCCTATGGGCACTCTTCAATAATTTTTAATAAAACAAATTTTTATGAACAAATTCAGACCACTAAAAAATCTAGCTCTCAACCAGTTATGAATCAGAAACTGTTGGCAACACACATGCTCAACAATCAGAATCATTTGAGATTGTCAAAACTAGCACACCGTTGTTACTGCTTCGAATTGGATCACTGTTTCATTGATGGTAAACAATACAATTTTAATCTTGGCAGAAAACTTGTAGTGTGTTTTAAGTGCTCCTTGATGAAAAGTAAAATAATAAAAAAAAATTGTGGGAACCTGTTTTTCATTTCCATGATTTTGGCCTAACGGAACCTGCATGGAACAGAACGATCGTTTCCTTGAAATCTGCAAGTCTGAAAACTTCAAAAGTGAAGTAGCCTTAGAAGTCTGGCTTTTTTTGACATTGAAGTCAGGTTTGCAAAACCTGTTCAGGCCATAAAATTTGAGAGGAATGATTTTATCCTTCCTCTGATGGTTATCTAAATGAAAAAACAGATGACCGAAAAGTTGTTCGTCTTGAACTACAAACAGTTCATCAAAAAGCTTATCACCTTGTTTGATAGCACTGGTTTAAAATGTTCCTGTGGGAAGATCCTTTCTTCGATGCTACAACTTCCTAAGACAGCTGACGCCCCCTGTGCTTGCCGCAGTTGCTTTCAAAATCTGTGAACTGTCCTACTGGAGGGCTATTATGGATGGGTCAAAATTCACAGGTTGTCATTTTTTACTGTTTGTCATTTTTACCTGCGTCGCCAGCGGCAGATCAGGTCTAGTAACCGCTCGACTCCATCCATCTGTCCGTCAGTCTGTCCGAAACACTTCTTCCGTCAAAGTTTTCTTGGCTTCTATGAAAGGGAATGATTTCATATTTGGTCTGCTGCTTCATAATGATGAGTTGTATCATGTATCTAATTTTCAGATCTGCAGTACAGCCACTTCCTGTTTGCCGATACTTTGAAGTCTGTTCATCTCTGTAATCAATTGCATGCAGCGACGCAGGTCCAGACCCGGTATTGGTCTTGGCTTGTTTTACGATAGTGGCATCGTGATGACCCCAGTGCTTCATTGGTGGAAATTTCTAGGTGTCACAGTGGATCATCTCTGAATTATTTGCATGGAAAAATGCTCACCCATAGATTTTGACCTGTCCATGATGGCTGTACTGTAATCGGTCCTCTTTATTATATCCAGATGAACGGTAAATAGGTTATCTCAAAATTTGAGATTTTATTCTCTGCCTGTTTCATTTTCTGAAAAGCAACAAGAGACAGCAGACAGTTCCATTTTTTGAGAAGTGAAAGGAGCCCGCCCCATCCAAGAACATTTTCGGTAATGAATGGTATACTTGTATATTCATTACTATTTTATCTTTGTAGTTCTATGTTGTTCTATGTAGTTCTCTGTGGTTCTGTGCAGTTCTATTTGGTAAATTGATGCATCACGAATGTCAGCGTTTTCACCACTGAAGCCTTAAGGTGGAATTACACCCAAACCATCCTCTGGCCAAATCGTCCTACAGCAATTTGACCCAAACCAGCCTCTAATCTAACCCAAACCATCCTCCACAGTGGTCGAACCATCCTCTGGCATTTGACCCTAACGATCCTCCAGAAAAGGAGAGATACTTATTGATAAAATGCTGTTCCAGAGTTATGCCCTTTGAAAAGTCACAAAATAGTAAAATCAATGGTTTCCGGACGCAAACTCCAGTTTGCTTGGGTGTATGTCCTAATAAGTTTGCCACATTACTACCTACCGTGATATGCAGGTCAGGTTCGATTTTCACTGTTATGGCATTTACTGTTCCAAATTTATGTCCCTTGAAAAGTTGCAAAATGGTAAAATTAATCGTTTCCGGATGATAACTCTAGTTTGCTTTAATGTATGTACTTATAATTTTGTAACATTACTACCTACCGTGAAATGCAGGGCAAGTTCAATTTTCAACTAACACAGTAACCATTCCAGAGTTTTGCCTCTTGAAAAGTTGCAAAATAGTAAAATGAATGGTTTCTGGATGATAACTCCAGTTTGCTTTGATATACAACCTTATAATTTTGCAACATTAATACCTACTGTGAAATGCAGGTCAAGTTTGATTGTCATTTTGGCACTCACCATTCCAGAGTTATGCCCCATGAAAAGTTGCAAAATGGTAAAATCAATGGTTTCCGAAAGATAACTCAAGTTCACTTTGATGTACGACCTTATAATTTTGCAACATTACTGCCTTTCGTAGAATGTAGGTCAAGTTTGTTAAAAAAGCCCCCATATTATATTGAGATTGATATATCCTTAGTTGATACATGTAATTCTACAAGATTGATATAGTTTTTTTTGCATTTTCGGACTGGTCTGACTCATTTGCACTGAGTGACCTTTGTTTACATCTTTGTTACACTAATATATTGTACATATAGCTGTTGATTGTTCAAGTAGGTCAAGGACTTTGTTTACCTGAATTATGACAGAATCACCTAGAAACTGATAGAACTTTGTAGACATTTCATCTTCTCGGACATTCTATCAGGTAACTATTTAAAGGTTTGTCAACAGAATTCAGAAACTCATTTTTTTAGAAAGCATTTCAGAAAGACTCACTTCAGTTGTTTCCATTGGAGATTATTATTGTTTCAGAACAGTGCATTTATTATAGAAGCAGCGCTTCTTTGTGAATTTGGAAGATTGATTCCAAAAGAGAATTTTAAAGAGAATTTGTTCGACTTGGAAAAGAGAATTTATACTTTCTGTGAAACAGAATATTATTTTGTAAAAAGCGAGGATTCTACTGAATTATGTGGAAATTACCTGTGGTGCCAATACTTCTTGGATTTTTACTCCATTTGAATTTTGTGGAGCATTTTATTATATTTTATTGGAGATTGCTGAAATTTCTAAGTGAAAATTTTATTACAAATCTATGGGATACTGTTTCTGAAGAGACATTCTTGGATTTAATACTACCGGCTGGTAACTTTCTAAACAAGATTCTTCACCACTGGATTATTGGATTCTGTCAAACTGTACTTTAGACTAATTCAATAATTGATAAGTACCACTGTTTTTATTTTCTGTAAGCCAATTAGTGTAAAAGATCTTTGTATCGTTTTTTTTATATTAATTTTTTTAAAATTAAATTTCAGAATAGTTAAATTCATAGTTATTGTTGCTGATTCTCAGATTTCTTTCTGTTACCAATATCAATAATATTTCCACACCGTAACAAGTTTGATTTTCACCATTACCTTCGCATGTACCATTCCAGAGTTATGCCCCTTAAAATATGGCAAAATGTCATAAAGAGATGAAACATTTTTCATGGTATCTTATTAAATGCCCAGGGCACACATATATATAATCAAACCTGCTTATACATTCACCCAAATTAAGCAGTGATATGTCTTCAAAGGCCAGTTTACTCCTTCCCAAGGAACTTTTAATACAGGTTTTCTGTGTACTGTTACCCTTGTCCTTCCACACATTTTTTTTTCTTTTTATGTGGCTTAAACCATTTCATAGTTCTGCATTTGAAAAAATCGGTATGTTGTTTCCATCAATTTGCATTTTGGGAAGCATCTGTTGGCTGTGTCAACTTTTTGCTAGTTTATTTTTTATTTTCAACTTCAGTTTATATTTTTTAAATAAATAAATAAATAAAATAAGATAAATATAAAAATGTGTTGGAAATATTAACTATGCTAAAATAAAAATGACCGGGGTCTAAAAAATGACATTAAAAAAATTAAAGTATCAGTATTATTTATTTATTTATTGGTGCTTAAAGTCACATACTTATGCACAATGCCTAATCGTGACCGTAAAGTAGTAATTACATGTTATGTGAGGGTTTTTTACAGATATTATTTTTTATCGGGTGTTGAAATGTCCTGGAAGCAATTTTCAACAGGTATTAATAAAATAATATTCGTGAAGAAACACAGAATTTTATGTCAGTTAATAACAAATAACACAGGGGTGATGTTTGTAAATATTATTTTGTTACCGATATCAGGTAATGAAAATTGTTGTTTGTCATCAATACTTAATCACATTTCTGAAAAAGCACATGTTAGCTGCTGGATGAAAGCACACAATTTGTTGCTGTTAGTTAGCTATGATAAGGGACTAGTTTTAAATTGGTGGGTGCATTTCCTGATAACAAAATATGAAAATTATATACATTTATGAACAATCACACAATTCAATATCAGTTAATTATGATAAGGGCCTAGTCCTAATGGACGAGATCCCTAATTACAATATGGGTAATATTACAAGTAATGAACACTGAGCAGCAAACAATGATTGACATCAAATTAATTATACTCAATTTATGTTTACACAATCATCAATCAAGAAAATAACTTCTACCCGAAAAAAACCCACAAAAAAATTAACGAAAAAAAAAGCTAAAAATTGATCCAACATGTTTTGTGACTACTATTGTGACAAGTTTATATATATTTCTACTGGAGGATGGTTTGGGTCCATTAGTGGCCGATTTGGGTCCATTAGTGGCCAATTCAGGTCAAAATGTAGCAGCTGGTTTGGGTCAAATTACAGGGGACGTTTTGGCCAGAGGACGGTTTGAGTGTATTCATTGATGTACTGTATATAAGTAAGGGAAATTTGTTTACTTTGAAATTCCCACCTCTGATATTCCAGAAATTCAAATTAAATATACGCAAATTGTACATCAAAATGAAGGTTGTGATATATAGAACACAAAAAATATATGCAATCAACTCACAGAGTTGTGTCAACACCCCTTTATCCATGTGGGAGGGATGTCATGGGGTCGTTTAGCTTACCCATTCAAAATATTGGGGGATGTGCCAACAAGGAGGGTCGGAATCCGGGCACGGGACAAACGTGGCTCGCAGAGCTAAGTTGGGACCGCACTATGATTTTTTTCCCTGCCAAGTGAACTGGAAGTAGGTTTGTTCTTCATCAGGTGTGATTCCTAATCACTTCAGGCTGCGTAAAGGAAACAATGATTAAAGTAATAACGATTTTTTTATTCAATATCGCAATAGGAGCTTCATACACTGAGTCTTAACTTTCACGTCTGTGCGTGTCTGCAGCCTTGACTGTCGGGGATCCAGACTAGCAATGGGAATTACCCTGTGGCAACATAGTTCTGCTTCGATTTTGGTTCTTCCACTTGCTCGGCTAATTTAGCAAGTCAACATCACATATCTTTTAAATGTGTCCTTTGATAGAACTCTCCTCGAATATTCCTGTCATTTTGGAATTCACACAGTTCCTGACAGAACTCACAACTTCAAAATGCATTTTCATGCGATGCAGTCAAAATTATATATCTACATGTATGATCACAGTACAGTGGAGCCCACTTAATTGGATATATTTTAACTGAATAACCCTGTTAATTGGGTATAATTTCCCAACACAAAACCATTTACCATACCTCCAGTACAAATTTGACCTGTTAATTGAATATAGGTTATAGAGTAAACTCCTGTTGATTGAATAAAAAATTGTGTAACTTGTCGAGAAATTGCCTTGCCCCTCCCCAGTTTTTCTTTTTTTTTTATAGACCTATTTGGCCTCAGTACATCCAATAAAGCATTTAATCTATTATATCTTGTTTGACAGAGCTCATGGAGCTCTGTCAAACAAGATAGAATAAATGCTAAGTTTGTCTCTAGAATACTGAAAGTGACACAATCCCTGTTAATTGAATACTCCTGTTAATTGAATAATTTTCATTGGCAAAGTGGCTTTTCAGTTAACAGGGTTCCACTGTACTGCTAAAGACACAAGTATGAGAAATGAGTGAAATACTATTGGATGAATGTCCGGGATGGCACTTGAAAATTTTCTAGAAACATGGTTGAAAGTGCTAGATTTAATCCTTGAAAGGATGTACAAACCTTGATACATGCATATCCTAATAACATCCAATTTAACTCACATGAGTATTCAAGCAATGCCCAGAGGTTTGATGTTTTGTATGTGTGAGTGATCCTCAATGTTATTTTGAGTATTTTTTTTACAGAAAGAGACACCGTCTGATCAACAACTTCATCTGGCTGCACTACAAGGAAACGTAGAGCAACTTAAAAAAGTTTTAGATAGTGGGAAAGTTCATGTAGACTGTAAGGATAAGGTATGTGTCTATTGATAAATGAATGAAAAGAACACATTTCTGCCAATTATGGTCCATTCAGAGAAAATAAAGGTGTGTACTTGTGTTAAACATATTAATTTTGAGAAAAGATGCTTTAAGAAAAAAGCAGATGCTTCCATTTCTTTAGGTAAAGGGTTAATAAATGGAATAGGTATGTTTTACCTAAAAAAAACTTCGATTAAAACAAGTATTCAGTTGTCTGGAATTGGGTCATTTTCTTGTATTCTGATGATAAACTAAGCATTTATTAGGCCCCGACCCTCTCGGGGGCATTATGTTTTTACCATGTCTGTCCATTGTCCATCCGTTAACTTTCGGTTTCTGTGCAATAATTAAAGAACCACTTATTTGATGAAATCATAATTTTAGGGTTTACTTGTGGATGACTAGACAATGCTACCTTTTGATTTTGGTTGAGCTAGCTGATTCAATATGCCACCATGGCGTTATGACATCACCGGGGGCATTTGCCACGCATGGCGTTGTGTCAAACAAGATATTATAGATTAAATACTTGTATTGGATGCACTGAGGCCGAGTGAGTCTGTAAACATGGGGTATTTATTTAGTAGTTACAGGCCTATAAAGTACCCCAATTTCACACCATTTACAGGTGTGACCAAATTAGAGAAGATATCAAGAAAAATATATAAATTCACAGTACAACATCTACATTTGAGAATACCTTCCTTCATAATATGATTAGAGCTGGGCGATATTGAAATTCAGTATTCGATATCAATATTTTCATGGAAAATACCTCTGTTTCAGTATCGATACCAGTATCAGATCATGCATGCTGAAATTGTGTACTCTGAACTTCACCTCATAAGTTTTAACCCTACGTCATGACCCTGAATGTCGACCTGTGTAACTTAGACAATAGAGTTATCTCGCATCTAACGTAAAACTCCATTGTCCTGACAGTGAGTACATGGTCACGGGGTTGTCTTAAGTTCATAACTGTACATTTCTCACACATCGTGGCCAAAGTATAAGTTGGTTTTAGCTTAAATAATATCAGACCTTTGATTTGTTAAGTTATTAAAAAAATAATATCCTGATACTGATCAAAAAACAAACGGAAAAACTGTTAAATGGTACACGTTCCACAAACTGAACTTCCCCCGCTTGAAAACGAAAGTAAAACGTAACAATTTTAATTTCGCCGCTGCCGAGTTCAAGGTAATTTCTTAAAAAAAAATTGAAATCATTTTTTGTGATGATTGTGAATGTGAGACCATAAATTGGTCATGTTCGCTGTTGATGCAATTACAAAGTTTACACCTGCAAAACTTCTTGTCAATTCCTTCAAACTGCATTGGCAATGCACTCTTATAGACTTACGTTCTGCCATGTTTTTGGCATGTTATGAGGAATTCCCGCCTTATCCCCGATCAGCTACTGTTATTTCTGGTTTTAACAGGGGGGGGGGGGGGGGGGGGTCTGGAAAAAAGCCCCATACACGAGGCTGAAAAAAAAATTTTCTGCCCCAACACCACCCACCACCCCATTTTGAAGAGGAAAACATTTTTTTCCCTTTTCTGAGAGGGGACCCACCCCCTAGTATCACCAAAAACCTGCATTTTACACAACTTTTTCCTAGGTTTCACATGTAATTATACTTCCATTTAATTAACCTGATACATTCCCTGTAGCTGCTTGTTTAAATCAGCTTTAACCCTTTAACCAAGACAGGAATAAAATGATACTTTCAAATACCAAGGATTTTTTCATTTTTTGTCTTAAAAAGATAGCTTATGATCCCTCATTGTAACAAGCTTGACAAGCTAGTTTCAATAGGACTGATAAGCTATGTTTTTGAGACACAAAACTGCACATAAAAGGAAATGTGAAAAAAATCTGGATTTCTTTGTATATAGCTTTGGCCGCTTATGATTGATAGTTTGAGTGACCATAACCATCTCAATGTTTGGATGGAGCAAATTTGTTGAAATTTATTTCTTCAAAATATTGATATGTCAATGTGGGTGAGCTGATTATTTCATTGACAGTTGTTGCTGTGTTCAATGTAGCAATCCAGTATGTATGCTAGGGTGAGCTTCTCGTTGTCTAACTTATCATTATGATAAAACATTTAGTTGAAACTGACAAAAATCCTGGTCAAGCCGACTCGTGTTCTTATTCATGAAAATTGCCATTATTGAACAATATTTGTGTTTCAACACATATAGGGTAGTTATTAGGCCACCCCACCCTCCCCTTGATTTCCATTTATGAGGTTATTGCTCTGGCTGCCCCTCTGCATATAGTATAAGTGTCAAATATTGTTTTATATCAGATTTAAAATACAAAATAAGCATTATTTCATTGCAAGGAAAAAAGTCACTTTTTTCTCAGGCAGACCACCCACCCACCCCGGCCTCGTGTATAGGAACTTTTTCAAGACCCCCCCTCCCCCCCCCCCCCCCCCCCCTGGTTTTAATGCGCCCAAATTTGGGTAAAATGGTGTACCCAAAATAAATGAATTAAAAGGCCTTGTAGTTAGCTGTGTTGTTCTTCAAGAGCACACAAGATTTTTAATTTGATTAAAAGGAGTTTATTCTAAAACCTACATGCAGTTAAGGCCATACAAAAAAAAATTAATTGATTCGCAGCCATTTTTTTTCAAACGATTGAGGGAGGGATGGAGGATTTTATTTTTATTTTTTATTTTTTTTTTTCTATTCAATATCACCTGCTGCTTCCTATGAAGATTTAGTACACGCGAGTATCGAAAATGTGTGAAAAACATCTAAAATGTTTTTAGGCAGCGAAATACTGCCACTCCATCAAACCAGGGTTAAGCCTCTTTGAGGAGGAGGAACATATTCATCTTAAATGCAAAATTGTGCCCCAGGTGCCTTACAATAAAAAGGAGAGTTTCCCAACTTAGTGCAGGGATAAGGTGGGGGTTGGTACATACCACTCTGTAAGACAATTATCTATTGCCCTCCTCCAGATTGGAGCTCATGCCTCAGGGTTCAGGAGTGGCAGAATATAACTCTTATACAGATGCTACGGTGTAGCCAAGAAATGATATAGTACAATAGAAGAGTTCCCCTGAAGTGAGGGGGTGGGGGCTTGGCCTTTCTGATGAGAGGGCTATGGCTCCACTGACCTTCCTTTGGAGCCACCCCCCTTTAGAAGTCTCCTGGGACAAACTTGTATTGCGACGGACTCACCTGATACCTGCCTTAATAGCTGATTATTGAGTGAAAAGAAGTTGAAAAGTTTTCCAACAAATCTTGAATTTATCATCTTACGATTATCTATCCGCTTTTCGGAAAACCTATAGTATGTTTAGCAGAGTTGTGATATATCCAATGTCGCAGAAACAGCCGTTAGAAATGCTTCAGGTCTTAGTTTATGTTTTATTTTAGCATCCATTCCAACTTTTGAAATGACCGGGTTGTTTTATCATTGATTCCTTTTCCAGTGTAAATAGATTTGAAAAGGAAGTGGTCATTGAATGGTTTTATCATAAAGGCACATTATTATTCGAGAAACCCTTTATTTAAAACACATAGTGGGCTTATAGGAAGAGTTATAGCCTATAGTCATCAGTGCACTGATTTTTTTTCAATTTCAAATTGCCCGTTTTTTGGTTGCCTCTAATTTTGTGTGACGGTGAATGCCTGAGACGTTTGTTAGCTACTAAATGACTACAGGTACCAACTTCTAAATGTCAATAAAAAATCAAACACAGGTCATTTTTCAGTGTGGCGATGCCTGACAATCATTTGTATTTTTTTAGCCTAACAGGTCAAATTTGTACAGAAAGTATGGTTAATGGTTTAGTGTTTGCAATTTATATGCAGCTAAAATGTGCACCCATCCCAGAAAAATTGTGTTGCATTGCATATCAAGGGAGATGATGTGAGCTTGAATTTCTAGCTGGATGGAATCACAGGATAATAGACTCCCCATTTATAAGGTAGATTAATAGGGTTATTCAAATAATATGTACAGTACAGTCACCATGGACTGGTCACTTTCCATAGGTGGGCAATATTTCCACGGTCACATTAATATTAGATTCCAAACACTAATTATAGGGAGTGCATTGGCTCAGTAGGTAGAGATGCAGGCTGCAAGCTGAGAGATCCTCAGTTTGAATCCAACCTGCGCAATTGCGTTGTGTACTTGAGCAAGACACTTAATCCCTATTGCCCCTGTGGTGGCATTGTGTACTAAGGCATACTGTACGTCGTTGGTGCACTTCAACTAATGCTAACCCAGCTTGCAGGCTTGTCATTTTGAGGTGGTCGATCGCCCCGGGCTGCAGTCGCCTGCCTGAGTTCAAAATTCCGTGGATGGTAAATGTCCATCTAACCCCGATTTCTGTGGCCGGCTCATTAATTCAGTCGAAGGCACCTCAAAACCGCCAGCTCAAATGGCAATTTTCACAGATTGAAGGAGGTACAGTCTATATTATATAGACTACTGTGTGTGTAACACAGGGTCAGGGCTGATGTGGTGCATCATTGTTATCGATGAAAAAAGTGGTTGCAACAACTTCCAGTAACTGTGGTACATGTAACAAAAGCGTAATTTGTGAAGTTTGTAGTGTGTCGTCAACATAGTCACCCAGAGACAGTAAGTAACATTCCAAATATGAGCGGGGGGTCTTCCAGTTCCAAAGTTGTAATTATTTATTAGTTACATTGTACATCAGACTGAAACAACTGCCGTGTCATGCGCAATTACGGGATATATCACCCCCAAGCCAGTTCGACCCCTGATGATTTGCCTGGGACGTTTCGTCCCAAAATCACAGCTGGGACAATTCGTCCCCCAAATCTGATTTGTCCCAGGTTATCGGCATCTGGCAGTGAGCACAGTGCACTGGCTTTTACAGTCATGAAATGTATAGATACAGTCTTGGTTATTTGGATGCAAGATAACTATAACACTCACTGTTGGTGAGTGGGTCATGGGTAACCTGGTATCTTGCACCAAATATTCAAGCCTGCATCCATACATTACATGATGACGTACATCATAATTACACAAACCGTGTTCCTTAAAATGATATTAGTTGTCTACACATCAGGCTGAAAAAAAATGGTCCCTGCAAATCTCAAATGACCCTCCTGGGGTCATTTTAGGTGAACCCAAAATAGCACTCCTGGGGTGATTTGAGGCGAACCATAATGGCCATCCTGCAATTTTGAAAATGACAAGCCTGTGCTCATGTGGAGTTAGTACGTTAGGGGGGCCTGATAGTTGCTTGTCGTTGCTCGTGGTTCTCTATGAGTACTGCCACTTCCTCCACCTGTGAACCTCTCCGACACGAGGTGGCCCAGGCTGTCGAAAGTGTTGTTAAACCCCAATGAATAAATAAACACCAATTATAGGCATAATCATCAAAAATTTAATTAATGAAGCTTCATTAATTAAAATTTTGCTGATACAGTGGAGCCCACTTAATATGATATCTCTTAACCGAATAACCCTGTTAATTGAGTATAATTTCCCAACACAAAACCATTTACCACACCTCCAGTACAAATTTGACCTGTTAATTGAATATAGGTTATAGAGTAAATTCCTGTTAATTGAATAAAAACTCTTGTAACCTGTCGAGAAATTGCCCTGACTCTCCTCAGTTTTCCTTTGTTTATAGACCTGCTTGGCCTCAGTACATCCAATACAGGGTTCCCGTGCCACCTTGGATTCCTTGAAAGTCCTTGAATTTAAAACTCCCTCCCCAGGACCTGGAAACTCCTTGAATATTGAAGCCCCTCCTGGAAACTTCTGGAAACAAAGTTGGTTTCGCATGGCCTGTGTGCTATTTCTAAATATGTTCGAGGTGCAGTCTTTTAAGTTACTCTCTTTTATGTCCATGGAAATAAACGATAACTTCCGAAAATTAATGACCTTCATGACCGCATTGTTTTAGCCAAACGAAGCGTACATTCTGTTTTTATGATGGTATTGTTAACATTTTAACTGCGTGAGTTGGTAAGTGATTCACTTTGAAAGTGAAATGCCAGGTGAAAGTGTAAGTTCCAAGAACAGTGGCTGCAAAAGCAAGACTATGCCACGTGGTTGAAGCCAGTTGTAGGTGACAAAAACTGTACACGCTGTCGTCTGTGTTGAAAAATTTCAGCGTTGCGATTATGGGAGAGTCTGCACTGAGATTGCACTTGATATCGACAAAGCATTTAAAAAATGAGAAAGAAAGGTCTCAATCAATGTCCGCTTCTACATTTGTAAAGATTACTAGTAGCAAAATCAACAATTCTTCAAGCGTCATTCGTTCTCTTGATACTGTTACATCAGTTGGGTCCGGTCGAAAGTATTTTAAGGCTGTTATGCATAAGTATATGCAGTTTTATCTTGAATGTAAGTGGAAAATATTTCCTCGAGTTTCCTGGAAAATCCTTGATTTTTGTCCACTTTACTCCTTGAAATTCCTTGAAAGAGCACTAAAAACCTCCTTGAAACTCCTGGAATTCGTTTAGAAATTTGGTGCAGAAACCCTGCAATACAGGCATTTATTCTATTATATCTTGTTTGACAGAGCTCGTGGAGCTCTGTCAAACAAAATATAAAAAGAGTAAATGCTAAAATACCAAGTTTATCTCCAGAATACAGGAAAGTGACACAATCCCTGTTAATTGAATACTCCTGTTAATTGAATTGGCTATTCAGTTAACAGGATTCCACTGTGTGATTTTTATTACCTGGTAAACACATGCATGGACATCACTACCCACACATGGATTGTGACCAGACCACAGCGACTATACTGTATCCGCTTGAATGGGTTCTATTGTACTTGCCAGTTACATGTACCAGCATCTACAAAATATGTATCTGATTCCAGGTCATTTTGCCCTTTGTCTGAATTTTTTCCTACCGAATTGCAATTAATTTAGTACAGGGTAAACATTATTACTAAAACAAAAAAAAATTTTATGATCAAATTATTAAAAAGTAAATTTACTATAACAAATTTTGTTATGTTCAAATGCTTTGGCTGACTCTTGTTTATTAGCTCACCTGTCTTTCAGTCAGGAGAGCTATAGTGATTACTCACCGTCCGTCATCCGTGAACATGGTGTTTGTGTCTTCTTCTCCCAAACCGCTGAACCAATTTAATTGATATTTGAGATAATAGTTTGTTATGACATCGCAATTTGATTTTGTTCAAATCAAGTTGCCTCGCCCCTTGGTAGGGCCACAGCCAAAAAGTGTCCTGAAATCTTAAAAAATCTTCTTCTCATGAACCAGCAGTAGCAGAGACTTGATATTTGGAGTGCAACTTCCTTTTGAGGTGTAGACTCAGATTTGTTCAAGAGAAGTTTTTGGGGGCTATATATGCCGTCGTTATGGGAGGGGCAAGAATATTTGCCCCTCCCAAAATTTCTATTTTCCAAACTGAGAGGCAGATTTGGACCAGATTTGATATGAGGGGTTATTTGGTCATAAGTACTTAATTTATGCAAAAACATTTTTTCCTGTCGCCCCCATGGGAACCGCAGGAGCTAAAAATGGAAAAAAATTAAAACGCCCATATCTCCAAAACTACACGGCACTGAGAATTCTTATTTGGTCTGAAGCTTCCTTAGGACCATCAGAATGGAATGATGAAAAACAATAGCTATCGGTTTAATCATGGGGTACTTTTCTGGTGACTTTGAAAATGTGCTGAGTCAGCATTTTTTAACACTTTGGGTAATGGGAAAAACATATAAAACATATAAGACTACTTTTCTCCCAAACCACTGTTCCAAAAGCTTTCAAATTTCACATATAACATCTTTGGAAGATTGTTTCACATGTTTATTGAAATCAATTCCCTGGGTCCATATTTGGGCTATCTATGGGAACCCAAATGTTTAAATTAGTTCAGTATGAGGAATATTTTTCAAAAAATCTTCTTCTTCAGATCTACCAATAAGAATCTTTTGATATTTGGTATGCAGCATCCTTAGGGGCGTGAGATTCAAGTTTGTTCAAGCCAAGTCCCTGGGTTCATATTTAGGCTAAAAATTTGGGGTCCCGTTCTGGACTTTGAAATTTTGGACCAAAATCCGGAAATTTTTTTTTTTTTGTTTTTTATGTGTTTCGGTCAATTTTAAGACAAAAAAACAATTTTTTTACACTGAAAATTTGGGGGCCGGGTGGGACTTGGAAAATTTTGGACCAAAATCTGGAAATTTTGTTGTTGCTTTTTTATGTGTTTCGGTCAATTTTAAGACAAATTTTTTTTTTTTTTACGCTGAAAATTTGGGGGCTGGGTGGGACTTGGAAAATTTTGAACCAAAATCTGGAAATTTTTGTTTTGTTTTTTATGCGTTTCGGTCAATTTTAAGACAAAATTTTTTTTTTTTTTACACTGAAAATTTGGGGGCCAGGTGGGACTTGGAAAATTTTGGACCAAAATCCGGATTTTTTGTTTGTTTTTTATTATTATTATTATTTATTGATGTTTAAGGTCACATATTTATGCACAGTGGCTAATCATGACCGTGACAGTTTTATGGGTGGAGGAAGCCGGAGTACCCGGAGAGAACCACCGAGCAACGACGAGCAGCTGCCAGCTCCCCAACATCGTAACTCCGGAGGCACTGCAGCACAGGCAGGGTTAGATTGGTTGAAGACAAGCATACCATCGATGTGCAGTACACCTTAGTACACGGCATCATCATGCCCCCACATGGGCAATGGGGGTGAAGTGTCTTGCCCAAGAACACAACGCGGTTGCCGCAGGTGGGATTCGAACCGAGGACCTCTCGGCTTGCAGCCTGCGCCTCTACCTACTGAGCCACCGCGCCCCCTGTTTGTTTTTTATGCATTTCGATCAATTTTAAGACCAAATTTTTTTTTTTTTTTACACTGAAAATTTGGGGTCTGGGTGGGACTTCCAAAATTTTGGACCAAAATCATGAATTTTTGTTTTTGTTTTTTATGCGTTTCGGTCAATTTTAAGACAAAATTTTTTTTTTTTTTACACTGAAAATTTTGGGTCTGGGTGGGACTTCAAAAATTTTGGACCAAAATCATGAATTTTTTTTTTGTTTTTTATGTGTTTCGGTCAATTTTAAGACAAAAAATTTTTTTTTTTTACACTGAAAGATTGGGGTCAGGGTGGGACTTCGAAAATTTGGGACCAAAATCCTGAATTTTTTGTTTGTTTTTTATGTGTTTCGGTCAATTTTAAGACAAAATTTTTTTTTTTTTTACACTGAAAATTTTGGGTCCGGGTGGGACTTAAAAAATTTTGGACCAAAATCCAGAAATTAGTTTTTTGATTTTTTATGCGTTTTGGTCAATTTTAAGAAGGAAAAAAAAAATTTAGACTGAAAATATTTTGTTCGGGACTTCGAAAATTTCCAAACAAAAATAAAAAAAATCTGTTTTTTTATGCGTTTATCTCAATTTTGGGACGTAAAAGTGCAGGAACTGAAAATAGAATTAAAAATCCTGTGTATTGTGTTGGCTCAACTGCTTCATCTAGTTGGTATTTGCTTTTCTTAGGAGGGGGCGTATGCAGCTTATTCAAATCAAGTCCCTGGTTTGATATTTAGACTACCATGTCAGGTGAGCGCCCTCAGGCCCCCTGGGGCCTCTTGTTATAAGTGTTTTTGAAACTTTTTAAGGCTTGATTCAACTGTTATTTTCAGTATGAAATGAAACAGTGTATTTGAAATTAGAAATCATTTGTAGCAGAATATTAATGATGTTGTCATGTCTGTTTGTCCTGATACATTAAAAAACTTTACTCTAGAGCTACTTGGATACTGGGAGTCTGTAACCCCCTCTGGAGATGATGACATATTACCAATAAGTTTATTCAATATGGTGGGTTAGTACAGTTTTACTTTTCAATAACACAAGAATACTCTCAGTACTCCATTTCTAACTCTTTTCCAGACACAACTAGATGACACATGCAAAACCATTTCTTAACCCTTTACCTAACGAATCGCCCGCATCCGCCTGCATAATATGCAAATTGAGCAGTTGAAAAAATTAAAAAACAAAACCATATCATGTTACCCCTCATTGGAACGAGCTCATTGAGCTCGTTCCAAATGAGGGGTCACATGATATGGTTTTGTTGAAATTTTTTGAAAAATTTTAAAAAATGATATTTAAAAGAATAAATTTTGATATCGTCTGCGTTGGGTAAAGGGTTAAATAGCTGCAAAAACATTTCTTAAAATTGCTAAAAAAAAATTTTTTATGCCCCCAAAACATAGCTTATCAACCGTGAGTTTATTTCAAAGATATTTTACCCGGATATATTTTAATATTGTGTTTTCCCACCTGCTGACACTTTTGAATTTCAAAGATTTTTTCCACCTCCAACTCTATTGAACCCTTAGTGACCTCATTCAGTCCTAATTCCTCGTGTGGAAACTTAGACAATACTCTTCCTCATTTCCTTTGCCACTATTCTGCAGATAAGTAGTGTTTTTATGTGCCCATTTAAAAAAAAACTGTTGTATTATGTTATGGCATTGGTATCCATCTGTGCGTCTGTCCAGAATTGTTTTCCAGACTTTTTTTCGGTATGGATGGACATATTGAGAATTTTTTCTATGTATGTATAACTTTGTTATGGATACTTACAGATCAAGTTCGAATTTCGTTCCACTCGGTTGAATTTTGATGGAGTTACTGCCCTTGAATTTAAAATTTTTAGATTGTCCGGACTTTTTTTCATTGGACATATTGAGAAAATTTTTGGTATACAGCTTTGTTATGGATGCTTACAGATCAAGTTCGAATTTCGTTCCGCTCCGTTGATTTTTGGTGGAGTTACTGCCCTTGAACTTAGTTACCATTTTCCGGACTTTTTTCCGTTATGAATTGACATGTTGAGAAAATTTTTTATATAGCTTTGTTATGGATACTTGCAGATCAAGTTCGAATTTCGTTCCACTCGGTTGATTTTTGGTGGAGTTACTGCCCATGAACTTATAATTTTTAGAGTTTTCCGGATTTTTTTTCATTTTCCAGACTTTTTGAATAAGTATAATTAACTAAAATGGAGAAACTGACAGTAAAGTTCAATTGGAACATGTATAATGTTTTATAATTTCTGGAAGTGTGGGCGTATTATACACCATCCAGCGGTGTCCTCTGGGTCATCTTACAATGTTTTTTTTTCCAATTATTTTGCAGTTGTTTCTATTTAGTTGTATTGTTTATTATGCCCCTGACGGTCCGTTTGTCCATCCATCTGTCCTAACATTTTCCCTTGTATCTCAGCCACTGCATCTCCAATGTGAATGATATTTGGGGTTGTGATATAGCATCATGGGGGAATGATACCTGTGTAGGGCGAGTGTCTTCCACTTATTTTTTCCAGAGTTATGGCCCTTTATCACTCTTCCGACTTAGAATATATTTTTGCAGTCGGGGGCATTAGCAGCGCTTTGCGATGAGGCCTCTTGTTTATTTGTACCCCATGACAATTACAGGTCAGTTTAATTAAATCATTTGTATAAATTTAGTTTTCTGGAGTTTTTAACCATCTTCTGGTTGCAACCACATTTGTCGGTTTGTTTGTAGTACTGGTAATTCAATTAATAAAAATAGTTTTTGTCATTAGCCTTGTTGTGTTGTTGCTGACTTTGGTTGATTTTTTCAGTAACACTGGTCTTTGTGGTCAGATGATGCTCAAGTTGTTTGCATGACCTGTTTTCAGATGAATAGGTGTACAGGCCTTTAGATCAGTCTAATTTGGGCACAATGGCAGATACGGATCCACCATATTGTTGCCTGCTGGGAGAGAGAAGCACTGATATTTTCGCCTTCTCTATTTCAGATTCTGATCATTCATATACTTTTAACCTATTGAACCCTGGTGGTATCTTCCATCTCACTTCAATGGCAGCGATTGGAAGAGTCCATATTCATTATTTGGGGGTAGACCAATTAATATTTTCATAATATTGATGTCTCTACCCCCACTCATTCACTAAGCAAGCATCCTACTTAATGAAATTATGAAGTATCATGCTCCTGGCCAGGCCTGAAAATAAGCAGTCTGACATTTGCAGAATGAGGTTCCCAGAGGGAGAATTTGATGTTTCTATCCCTTTCAGTGGGCCAATTTATCCTTGGGTATTTCTTTCTGTTTAGTTTTGAGACCCTGATTCAGAATGAGGTTCACAGAGAGTAAATTTAGTGATGCTACCCTGCTGTGCAGGGTAGCATCACTAAATTCACCCTCTGAGGACCTCATTTTGCAGTTGACAGTCTGCTTATTTTCTGGCTTGCTCCTGGCCTGAAAAGCAGTTTCTCTGATTCAAAGGGTTAAGAATCATAGTTTACCGCCTCTTGTTTCAGATTTTCACTATTATTATTGGTTCTCCTCCTTTGGCTAAAGTTTACACGAATGCTTCTTAGTTTTGCAGTATCATGTCAAAATCCTATTTACATTTGTTAAACTAAATTACGCATGATGTTTAATAGGAAACGTCATAGTCTAAATAAGAATAGATTAGATCTCAAGCTTTGAGTACATGCTCATACAGAATTTGTATACTTCACTGTAGATCCTGATTACGTTTCACTAGCGAACTCTGTGGTTTTTTAAATTTATTTGTATGTTGCATTGTTAGAATACTCAGGTAGGCCCTAAACTATATTACATGTCTGTGGATGGATCTGTGAAGCTTCCTAAAAAGTTTTAAAACACAGCATAATTTGGGCACAGTTACATTGTTTGGACACGCTTTACACCGCTATTTGAGGGAATTTAGAGGTAGTATTGAAACAGTTAGTTGACTAGTCATAGTCAATGCAATTAATAACTAGTTGATTACAAAATCATCTGTTGATTAGTCTGACCTGCACCCTCCCCAGTCCATGTCATGCCGTGATCATGGACTGGGTGATCAGGATCTGAACATAAACAAAGCATATGTCAGCAACGGCGCCTTTAATGTCTCGACCGTCACAATTGTTCGATGTCATGGGTTACCGGCACTGGTAGTCTCTGTAAGACTCCTTACCACCTCTGGACCGAGCCCAGGTAGTGTGCTGAAATCTTAAAAAATCTTCTTCTCATGAACCAGCAGTAGCAGAGACTTGATATGTGGTGTGCAGCTTCCTTTTGAGGTGTAGACTCAGATTTGTTCAAGAGAAGTTTGTGAGGCTATACTTGGCGTCGTTATGGGAGGGGCAAAATTTTTGGCCCCGCCCAAAATTTCTATTTTCCAAACCGAGAAAAATTAAAACGCCCATATCTCCAAAACTGCACGGCACCGAGAATTTTTATTTGGTGTGAAGCTTCCTTAGGACCAACAGAAAGAATTGGTAAAAAAAAATTGCCATCGGTTTTATCATAGGGTACAGTTTCGGGACTTTGAAAAAGTGCTGAGTCAGCACTTTTTAACACTGTAGGCAATGGGAAAAACATTAAAAAATCTTCTTCTCCAGATCCAGCAGGTAGAATCTTTTGATATTTGGTATGCAACATTGTGGGGTGGATCTGATTCGTTTGTTCAAATCGGCCCCTTGGGTTTATATTTGGGTTCAGTATAGGAGCCCAAATTTGAACTTAGTGCATTTCAGGCAAATTTCTTTGAAGATCTTCTTCTCAAGATCCAGCAGGCAGAATCTTTTGATATTTGGTATGCAACATTGTGGGGTGGATCTGATTCAAGTTTGTTCATATCGGCCACCTGGATTCATATTTGGGCTCACTATAGAAGCCCAAATTCGAACTTAGTGCATTTCAGGCAAATTTCTTCAAAAACCTTCTCCAGATCCAGCAGGCAGAATCTTTTGATATTTGGTATGCAACATTGTGGGGTGGATCTGATTCTATTTTGTTCAAATCGGCTCCCTAGATTCATATTTGGGCTCACTATAGAAGCTTGAATTCGAACTTAGTGCATTTCAGGCAAATTTCTTCAAAAATCTTCTTCTCAAGATCCAGCAGGCAGAATCTTGTGATATTGGGTATGCACCATGCTTAGGGGGTGAGATTCAATTTTGTTCAAGCCAAGTCCCTGGGTTCATATTTGGGCTCACTGTGGGAGCCTAAATTATAACTTAGTTCAAAATGAGGAACTTTCTTTAAAACTCTTCTTTAGATCCAGCAGTCGGAATGTTTTGGTATTTGGTATGCAGCATTCTTAGGGGGGTGAGATTCAAGTTTGTTCAAGCCAGGTCCCTAGGTCCATATTTGGGCTCACTGTGGGAGCTTGAATTGTAACTTTGTTCGAAATGAGGAATTTTCTTAAAAAATCATCTTCTTCAGATCCAGCAATCGGAATGGTTTGATATGTGGTGAGTAGAATCCTTGGGGTGGGGGGGGGGGGGGGGGGGATTCAAGTGTGTTAAAGCCAAGTCCATGGGTCCATATTTGGGCTTCCTGTGTGAGCCCAAATTATAACTTAGTCAATATGAGGAATTTTTCTTTAAAAATCTTCTTCTTCAGATTCAGCAGTTGGAATGTTTTGATATTTGGTATGGAGCAACCTTAGGGGGCTGAGATTAAAGTTTGTTCAAGCCAAGTCCCTTGGTTCATATTTGGGCCCACTATGGGAGCCTGAATGACAACTTAGTTCAAAATGAGGAATTTTCTTTAAAAATCTTCAGATCCAGCAGATGAATGCTTTTGATATTTTTTATGCAGCATCCTTAGGGAGGGTAAGATTCAAGTTTGTTCAAGCCATGTCCCTAGGTCCATATTTGGGCTGATTGTGGGAGCTTGAATTGTAACTTGGTTCAAAATGAGGAATTTTCTTTAAAAATCTTCTTCTTCAGATCCAGCAGTCGGAATGTTTTGATATTTGGTGTGCAGAATCCTTAGGGGTGTGACATTCAGGTTTGTTAAAGCCAAGTCCCTGGGTTCATATATGGGCTCCCTGTGGGATCCCGAATTATGACTTAGTTCAATATGAGGAATATTCTTTAAAAATCTTTTTTTAGATCCACTGGTCAGAATATTTGGATATTTGGTTTCAGCTTTTCTAAGGAGGAGCAGATGCAACTTGTGGAAATCAATTCTCTGGGTTGATATTTAGGCTACCATGTCAGGTGAGCGCCCTCAGGCCCCCTGGGGCCTCTTGTTAATTTTATGATTAATTAAAAGTTGTTTTGATTTTTGATACAAAATTAAATACAAGTAGTTCCTAATAAATAGAAGTAGTTTTGATTTTTGACATATGTCATGATTAGGCGCATATAATTAAATACAGGTAGTTCATAATAAATAGAAGTGGTTTTGATTTTTGACACAAAATTAAATACAGGGTATAAGTAGTTTTGATTTTTGACATAAAATTAAATACATTTTCCGTTTCTGTGCAGATACGTTTTCTGCTTGGTGGGGCTGCACCAAAATCTAATTGTCCAATTTTTGCTCTGTCTGCATTCTCTACTTTTTATGACTCCAATAAAACGGTAAATGTTGGGATGACAGTGAGGTAATGTCCTGTTCAGTCGGTTATGAAACCCTTCTAGATTGTTGTTAGTTCGGGTCCAGTTGTGAGGTTATGATTCCACATGTAGATTGGGTACCTTGCATCATCGTCAACCCAGGTAGTCACTATGTAGTCAGTGAAGTCTGTAGCTCTTGAGACCTCTGGTATAGAGCTCATGACATCAACCCAAGTGTCTTGTATAGTATTGTCGGGAAGGAGTACTAGGCCAGCAGCCATACGGGCCCATTTTTTGTACCTCAATGTCCTCTTTGTATTGGACAGCTAGCCCAAGCTGTTGTGTCTTCCTCCAAATGGCTTGACAATAGTGGAAAAACACCCTTTTATTCCGGCACTGGGGAATTCTCTCTCAATTGCACGTATCGCTGCAAGTTCAAAGTCAGTTTGTACACGGCTTGGGGTTAAAGAACAATTTAGTCTTTGTTGTATTTCCATCTTGAGCCGGCTGAAAAGTCTTTCATATGTTGTTGCCTGTCAATCTGGCAGCAGAGCATACTAGTACACAAGTGGATATGTGGTTGAACCAGTATGTGCATGTATAATGTAAACTTGATTCCAAAGATCAGGAGAAGATGTGAATGTTCCATCCATATATATGGTTTCAGCTGACTGAAGTGACTCAAGCTGTTCAGTGGTGGAAAAAGACAGAATTTTGTCATCCTCACCATCTGTGAAAAGAAAAAATGGTCGTCCATCTGATGTCATTGTCCAGTGTCATCAAGATTGACCTCTAACCTGGTAAAAAGTGGGTATAGTCTTCCGCCTATGTCTGTATAAGGCACTACTTATTGATGGAAATGAAGGAAGCTGGTGAACTTCATTCGGGTTTTGTCTTGCTACCTCCTCATTGTACATAGTGTGCATCTGTGTATTTTCGTCTCTGGCTCTCTTTCTCATAGAACTCACGAATCTGACTCGGTTGCTGTCTTCTGGGCCATGTGAATGTTCAGTTACATTTTCTAAAATATCTCTGACAGTTGTGCAACGTCCTTTACATGTAGACAATACACACTTCCAATGGATGCATGTCTTTCTAGCAACATTCTTGTTATACAAATATCCATCTAGGAGTACTTGGGAAGTTCCTTTCTGTGACATAACAAACTCTACTTTTCTCAAACCAGCTATTCTGATATTGTTGATGACATGAAGAGATGAATGAATGAAAGGTTTTAGCGCGCCAAAGGCGCGCAGGGACGATGTGGGATTTACAAATCCCTTGCGACCCGGTTAACCTTATTTTTTTTTTTTTTTTCTTTTCTTCGGATCACACAGGCCTAGCTTTCCTATTGCCCAAAATGGAGTCTGAGGGGTTTATGCACGCAGTTAGAATACCCGGCAGTTTACGCTGGAGTGTTAGATGGTCAATACTCAATCCCTCAACGCCTTTAAAACTATTAGAGAGCGAGCTCTATTCGGTTCCAGTTCGGCGATGGTAGAGGTTTGAGTCCCACCATGGTGGCGAGCCAGAATGTAATGTTGTGCGATGGCAAGTTTAAGGGAAGAAGAGAAAAGAAAACCAAACAGCAACGCCGGTTTGGTAGCGGCCCCGGTATATGACCATAGCGGTTACAAAAAAGAAGTGGAGAAAGCTCCAACAGTTTAGTTTTAAGAAACCGGGAGTCATCCATCAAGCCTTCTGGGAGATAGGATGCCGTATGTGATTTTGAGGTATCTGGTTATCCTTCGGGAATTCCAAATGACCTCATCCACCCCCAAAAAAAAAAAAAAAAAAAAAAAAAAAAAAAAAAAAAAAAAAAAAAAAAAACACTCACTGACACACACCCTCAAGCCCTTAAAAGGGCTGTTAAATCTTTATTCAAATGTTTATTTATATCAAATGTACACTCGTTCCCAGCCAGACAAGCTTGTTTCAATCCTTGCCTAGCGTTTGGTGGTTTCTTGTATATGTTGCAGAAAGGTAGGTTGCACCAATTCCTCCTACGCTTTGTCTACCATTTCCATGCGTCTTCCTGATAAGAGTGTTGCAAGAAAATTTGAGAATGTTCAGTTAGAAAAGTAAAAGGTAGAGAGAAAGATAGGTATCCGCTATTGTATATTGTGCCTGCTGTGTGATTGCTGCTATGGATGGGGTAAGGGGTGTGTTTCTTCGGAGCCCACTCCCCACACGCAGAGTTGCGAGGCAATCCTCACAGACTCAATCCTAAAGATCTCAATGAGTAGCGAGGCAATCCTCACTGACTCCACGCAGTTTAATTCTATTGAGTAATTTTAATTTACTGTGGATTATTTTGTTTTTCTGTTTAGGGTTCGGTGTTCGTTCAGCTTCACCATTGATTCACTATCCTGGAGTATGTGGAGGGTTTTGTTATATAGATCTTATTAAACGCGTTTCAATCGCGCTTCAGCAGAGTTGCGAGGCAGTCCTCACAGACTCTATCCTAAAGTTCCCAATGAGTAGCGAGGCAATCCTCACTGACTCCACGCGATTTAGTTATATTGTATAAATTTTTTTTTTTTTTTTTTTCCGGAAACTTATTTTGTTTTTCTGTTAAGGGATCGGTGTTCGTTCAGCTCAACCATTAATTCACTATCTTGGAGTCTGTTGAGGGTTTTGGTTTGTAGGTCTTTTAATCGCGTATCAATAGTTTCTATTTTTGCTAGCTCGTGAAGTTCCTTTATCGGTGTCCATTTCGGTTTGCATAGTGCCACTCGCAGGGCATAGTTTTGAACCCTCTGTAGCTTCTGAATGTTGGTTTTGCTTAGGTCGCTTGTTATTATGGCACCGTATTCTAGTACCGGACGTATAAATGTTTTGTAGAGCTTGAGAAGCACATCTTTGTTTGCTCCCCAATTTCTACCTCTGATCATCTTCAGAAAATTGATACGTTTAGTAGCTCTAACCGTAATGGAGTTTACGTGACTGTTTAGACTGAGATTGCTATCTAGGATAAATCCCAAAAATTTGGCCTCTTTGTTTGCTTCTAGTTTGTGATCGTATAACTGGAGATCGATACTTGGGACTGGTTTTTTCCTTTGCTTTTTGAAGAACGTAACTTTTTGAGTTTTGGCGGCATTAAGTTTGATGCGCCACAGGGCACACCAGCTCTCAAGATCGCGAATGGTATCCTGTAGACAATTTTTAATTATGTTTCTGGACTTGCTGGCTGTCCAAATGCCTTTGTCGTCTGAGAACTGCGATAGTTCAACAAAGTTTTTCCCTACTTTTTCTATATCATTCACATATATTATGAAAAGAAGCGGACTTAGAACCGACCCTTGTGGTGTTCCCGCTTCGAGTATTACTTCCTCGGACACCTCGCGATTAACCCTCACCTTGATTTTTCGGTCAGTTAGAAATGATGATATGATCCTTAGAATTTTAGTGGGTAATCCCATTTTCGCTAGTTTATATCTCACGCCATTGTGCCATACCGAGTCGAACGCTTTTTCTACATCCAAGAAAAGCGCGGTTCCGATTTCGTTTTGACTAAATGCTGTTTTCATATAATCGACCAGTCTATATACGTGTTCGATTCCCTCTTTCTGACTCCTATACGCTCTTTGCCATTTGTTGAAAAAGTTGATTGATTCGAGATAGCTGCGAAGTCTTGTAGTGAGAATCCGCTCAAATATTTTCCCAACACAGCTAAGCAAGCTGATTGGGCGGTAGTTAGAAGGGTTGGTAAGGTCTTTGTCGGGTTTAGGTATCATGACTCCCGTGGCCACTTTCCAGCATTTTGGGAAGTACCCACAGGAGAGACAGCAGTTTAAAAGTTTGGTAAGTCTGCAGTAGAAGATGTTGGGGCACTGTTTCATTATTTTGTAAGAGACTTCGTCTTCTCCTGGGGACGAAGATGACCTGCATTTTCTGATTATACCCATGACCTCTTCTACGCTTATTGGTTCGGTTAATTCATGGTCGTCCCCGTCTTCATGCCTTTGGTCGAAGTTCGGTTCATTGAAGATTGAGTTGTTATCTTGGACAAATTTATTTACTCGTACCTTAAAATCGTTGTCATATCTGTTCCCTTCTTGTGGACGATGTGCCTTCTTTAGAAGTTCGGCAAAAGCACTGGCCTTTGCCTTGTCTTCTATGGCCATAGATCCGTCGCTAGTCTTTAGCGCATTATTATTGGCAATTTTGCTCTTTTGGCCAGTAAGAGTTTTAAATGTATCCCAGAACCTCTTAGGTTCTCTCAGCCCATTTAGGTTTTCGGTTGCTTTTTCCCATCTCATGCGATTGTCGTTAGCTATGGCCTTTTTTACTTCCCCATGAAGGCGATTATACGCGGTTTTAAGTTCTGCTCTTTTCATTTGATCATTCTCTGATTGGTAAGCCCGGAAGGCTTTTCTTTTTTGTTTGATTATTTGAAGAGTTGTTTGGGTTATTCTGTTTATCCGCGTCTTTACTGTTTGCTTGGGACAGATTTCATCTAGCGTACTGTTGATAACCTCGTTAAGGTGGGTGCAGGCTTTTTCTAGTTCATGAACATTTGAGGGGTCATTTGCCTTTATTTTTACTTCGATAATGTTTCTGAAGAGGTTCCAGTCAATTTTTGATAGGTTCCTCCTATTCACGGGAGGATACCTTGCGGGACCAGTATTACATTTCAGAGTGGCGTGAACCGGCAAGTGATCACTGCCTAGATCATCATCTCCTACAAATATGTCTTGCATTTGGCTGGTTAGTGATTTGCTGGTGATAATCAAGTCTAGGATATCTGATTGATGGAGTGGGTTGTTGCTTATGTATGTTACGTCTTGATCGTTATTTACCACGAATAGATCGAGTTCTTCAATGATATGGAAAAGGGCGTCACCATTAGGCTCAGTCTTATGACAACCGAATACCTGGTGTTTGGAATTGAAATCACCCAAGAATATGCAGTGCTTGTACTTGTTGGTAAAAAATTCAAATACTTTACTGTCTACTGTTGCTTGCGGCTTGTTATAATATGATATGATGGCCACGTGTTTGTGGTCAAGTTCAATTTCAGCTGCAGTCACTTCAGCATTGAGGTGGTCGCATGGTATTGATTTGTATTTAATCTCCTGCCTTATTAACAGAGCGACACCGCCGCCTTTTTGGGCGGGGCGATCTCTTCTAATAATATCAAAACCACATAACGAGAATTGTTTGTTTGGTTTAAGCCAGGTTTCGCTAATTCCAATTACGTCCGTATTTTTTAAATAATGTGACATTTGCAAATTTTTCTGATTAACGCTTTGAGCGTTCCACTGGACTATTTTTAGTGTATCCATGAATGGTTTAGGAATAACTGTACTAAGTTTATTTAAGTTTAATTACTATTTGTAATATTGTTACATAATTATATTCTGTTGACGGCCGCTTCTAATAGCGTGTGAGATATTTGAGTATTATATAACTTAGAGGCTGTTTTACTAATCTCTTTGCAAACGTCCGAAAGACTGGTGTCCAAATGTTTCTTCATTACGCTGAAAATAGAGCCAGCCATTAGAGTACACGTGGAATAAGGGGAAGATGAGTTCTCGACATTACTTACATTTAGAGCTTTAAGCTGGATGTTTGTTTTAACTTTTTTGAAGTGGCTACAACCCCGGTAGTTGCTGGGGTGTTGACCACCGCAATTCGGGCATTTCAGAGTTTTAGCACTACATGCCTTCGCGATGTGTTTGTCACCGCATTTCATACATCGTTGCTCCCCGTTGCATTTGTGTGACAAGTGCCCAAATTTCTGACACTTGTGACACTGAACGGGTTGCGGAAGAACACGATATTCCTCGGTTTCGTATTTTTTGCCATTAATAATTACCCCTTTGCTTATCAGATTTAATTTCGTTGCTCTATTAGGGCATTTTACTTTTATTTTCCAAGTATGGTTACCCGTGGCTTTGGAGATTAGTCTCTCCCACGAACATCCTGGAAGGGCTTTATCAATCGAGTTTTTTTCCGTTTTGGGGTGGACACGTGTGATTACGACACATGGGTTTGGTTGCGGGTGGCCCTGTGTCTTGTTGGTTTTATTGGTCACCTTTGGGGGCGTTTTGGCTTTTACTTTATCGGCGTACGTCGCTCTATCGGTTGGGCTAGCTGTCGCATTCACTATTTCCGGTGATGTAGACTCTGTTGCGTTAACAGAGTCCCCATTTCTTGGTGTGACCACCGAGTCCTTTCCAGTAGCGGTGCTCTGTGAATTTTTCTTGATGATTTTTGTCTTCTTGACATGCTGATCAATAGTCATACAGAAACCATTTTCGTCTTCGACGTCCACGGTTTCATCATTTTCACGGAACTCATTGGAGAGTTTCCTTTTCGATCGATTTTGGTTTGGTGATTTTTTCTGTCGCTGCGATTTGGGGACTTTAGCTGAATTTTTATCCAATTGAATTTCAACCGCCACGGCCGGGGAAACTGCGACCGTGTTGGTAGCTTCTTCTACTATGGAACGCAGCCAGTTATCCTGGCTGGGGGTAATTAAATCTGAATCTATTTCAGATATCCCCGGCAGTGAGCCGGCGGACGCAGGTCTTCTCATTTCTGTAGCAGCGTCAATACATGGTAAGTCAGGAACTGGAGGAGCATGGTCCTCCTTACCTGGTTTGGCTTTCAGAATTGCCTTTTCCAATTCCCTTCTCAATTCAGCCTTTTCTTTATCTGCCTGCCGCTTCTGGGCTTGAAGCTCTGACCGCAAACCCTCTATGGTGTCATTTAATCTGGCTATTTCTTTCTGGAAGCCAGACATCATCAACATCATCGATGTCATATCAGTATTAGTGGAATTTCCACTGTTGCTCAGACTACCAGAATTAAAGGCAGAACTGTTTAACTGAGCTTGACTTTGTTTATCCATTATTTTTTTTTGTAAATAATTCTAAAATTCTAAATTTTATTTTTTAAGTTATTAAAGATTTTAATTTGATTGTATTGACTTAAATTGTATTGACTTAAGCAGACAGAAAATAGATGGAGTTAAAGATAAACACTTGCAAAATTACACTAGAGTGCACAGAAGTGGTACAGAGAGCAATAGGATGACATGAAATGAAGAGATACTTCATTATATACCATTTTTTAAACTCATCACAATTATATTCACTGACTAAAATTCACTTTATTTAATATTATTTTGTGATTTTATTATTAAGTTGAGCAGTTATTTTAGGTGATCTCCCAATCACTGTTTGGTTTGTTCCATTGCAAAAATAGGTGTGAACAATTTACTGATCAATCACAGTGTAGAAGTTCTGGGTTGTAGAAGTTTTGGCTGTAGAAGTTTTGGGAGATAACCATAACTTAGTTCAATATGAGGAATATTCTTTAAAAATCTTATTTTTTTTTAGATCCGCTGGTCAGAATCTTTGGATATTTGGTATAAGCTTTTCTTAGGAGGAGCAGATGCAACTTGTTGAAATCAATTCTCTGGGTTGATATTTAGGCTACCATGTCAGGTGAGTGCCCTCAGGCCCCTTGGGGCCTCTTGTTTAGAAATGTGGGCATATTTATAGTAATACATGAACCGCTGTTTGATAGTTGTTTCAGAAAAAAGAAGAAACCCAAACTGTCGCTGGTTTGGGAGCAGCCCCAGCATTTTGTCCATATCGGTTATAAAAAAAGGAAAAAATCTCCTAATATGTGCTTTTGAAAGCTGGGTGTTATCCATCAGCCTATAAGGGAGAGTGGATGCTGAGTATTTGCCATCTGGTCTGCCTTCAAAAAAACAAAACAAACACATACACTCAAAAGCCCTTAAAGGGCTGTTATATCTCATTCATATGTTTATAAAATGTACACTGGTCCAAGCCAGGCAAGCTTGTTTCAACCCTTGCTTGGTGTTTGGTTTCACTGTGTATGTTTAACAAAAAGCTTGTTCCAATCCCTTCTGTGCTTTGTCTGGTTCAAGAAAATTGAAAGTGTTCAGTTAGGAAAGTTATAGGTAGAGAGAGATATTGTGACAGTTGTGTGATTTGTTGTTATTGATGGGGCAAGGGGTGGGTTTCTTTGTAGCCAACTCCCCACATGCAGAGTTGCGAGGCAGTCCTCACAGACTCAATCCTAAAGTTCTTAATGAGTAGCGAGGCAATCGTCACTGACTCCACTCCTCCATATCTTTATTAGAGAGGGATAGAAATCTTCAATTGTATATTGTGACTGTTGTGCAATTGTTGCTATTGATAGAGTGGGTGGTGGGTTTCTTTGTAGCCCACTCCCCACACGCAGAGTTGCAAGGCAGTTTCACAGAATCAACCCTAAAGTTCTCGATGAGTAGCGAGGCATTCCTCACTGACTCCACGCAATTTAATTCTAATGTGTAATTTTAATTTTCTATGACTTATTTTGTTTTTCTGTCAAGGGTTCAGTGCTCGTTCAACTCTACCATTAAATCACTATTTTGGAGTCTGTTGAGGATTTTGTAGGTCTTTTAGTTGAGTTTCAATAGTTTCTATTTTTGCTAGCTCATGAAGTTCTTTTATTGGTGTTTACATGGGCTTGCATAGTGCCATGTGCAAGGCATGATTTTGAACCCTCTGTAGCTTCTAAATGTTGGTTTTGCTGAGTTCACTTGTTATTATGGCACCACATTCTAATACTGTGTGTAAAGGATTTGTAAAGCTTGAGAAGCACATCTTTGTTTGCTCCCCAATTTTTACCTCTGATGATATTCAGAAAATTGATGAGTTTAGTAGCTCCACCGTAATGGAGTTTACGTGACTGTTTAGATGGAGGATGCTATTAGAGATGGGCGGTTAACCGAAAATTCTGTTTGGTTTTGGTTTTGTTATCAAAACTGAAACAATTACAGAAAACCTGTTGTCGCGGTTCTCAACTTCAGTGTTGAAAAACTCAAATCAGGCCTTCACTTCTCATAATAAAGAAAGAAACAACCTAAAGTTAACCTTGTTTTCAAACTTCAGAGACGCGATACCCCTTTTTCAGAACAGCTGCACTAATTAGTATTACGTTCGAGCATGGCATTTACCACGAAAATAGGTGACAAAATTACTTGTTATGCATCGTGGTTTAAATGTTCATCTGTTTATCAAATGCGATTTCTTTTGCAGAACTGGAACTTGTCACTCGTTCCATTTTTATAATGACAAAATATATTTATTTCTACACATAATTTTGAAAGCTTGAACTCCAAACCAGCATCAAAATCACAGTTGAAGTTGGATGGAAATTTAGGGTTACAATGACCTATACGAGCGACTTTTATTTGATAAACGTTTTATTTTCGGCATAATTTTTTAGGGTGTGTTGGGTTACCCTACACACAGGTATTGGAGGGGGGGTGGGGGGGCTAATTCTGCAACAGACTCAAGGCAAAAATCATTTTTCTCAAACTTGAAACTCTTGAGATAATTTAAGCAAATACGTTGTGCTCAGGAGATCAGAGGACCAGTATAGGCTATTACACAGGTGTTTTGCCCTGGAAAGGGAGTCCCTGTGATACTAACTGGTGCCAAATACATCTTCTTATATGCAAATGAAATGTATTGTTATGTTTGTACAATGAAAACCAAACCCAAAGCCAAAAACCCGACTCTTTGAACGAAACTGAAAATGGAACCGAAAGGAAATTTAAAAACTGCCCATCTCTAGTTGCTATCTAGTATAAATCCCAAAAATTTGGCCTTGTTGCTTGCTTCTAATTTGTGATCGTATAACCGTAGATCAATACTGGAGACTGTTTTTTTTCTTTGTCTTTTAAAGAACGTAACTCTTTGAGTTTTGGCGGCATTGAGCTTTATGCGCCATAAGGTGCACCAGGTCTCAAGATTGCGAATGGTATCCTGCAGGTGATTTTTAGCTCAACTTTGGCGAAGCCAAATTTGAGCTTATGCCATGGCCTGTCGTCTGTCTGTCCGTCAACAATTCAATAACGGCTCGGGCCAGAGGCCGTATTTATGAACTGATCTTTACGAAACTTCTTGGGTACCTTTGTTATGACCATGGGACGAGAACGAGTGTTTTTGGGTCCGATCCGAAATTCAAGTTGGCTGCTAGCAGCCATTTTGTACAAAATTAGGTGCAATCAGATTTTTGTGCAAAACTTCCATATGAAAGCACTGATTTGAATAATTTTTGTATGAATGTTTAGTACCATGGGATACATCACATATAATACAGGTTTTTTTCTCATGCGTAAATTATGCAAATTAGACTAACTTTGATGTATTTAGTGTTACTTTCAGCACTGTAAGTGCAAATGCCAATACGGCTCGGGCTAGAGGCCGTATTTATGAACCGATCTTTACGAAACTTCTTGGGTACCTTTGGTATTACCGTGGGACGAGAACGAGTGTTTTGGGGTCTGGTCCGAAATTCAAGGTGGCCATTGGCAGCCATTTTGTACAAAATTAGGTGCAATCAGATTTTTGCACAGAACTTCCATATGAAAGTGCTGATTTGAATAATTTTTTGTGTGAATGTTTAGTACCATGGGATACATCACATATAATACAGGTTTTTTTCTCGTGCAGAAATTGTTCAAATTAGATGAACTTTGATTTTTTCAGTGCTACTTATACACTGCAAGTGCACATGTCAATACGGCTCAGGCTAGAGTCTGTATTTATGAACCGATCTTCACGTAACGTCTTGGGTACCTTTGTTATCACCTTGGGACGAGAAAGAGTGTTTCAGGGTGCGGCCCAAAATTCAAGATGGCTGCCAGTGGCCATTTTGTACCAAAATTAGGTCGAATCAGTTTTTTGTACACAACTTCTATACGGCTCAGGCTCGTGTCCGTATTTATGAACCGATCTTTATAAAACTTATTGGGTACTTTTGGTATCACCGTGGGACGAGAACGAGTGTTTTTGGGCGTGGTCCAAAATTCAAGATGACCACCAGCAGCCATTTTGTACCAAAATTAGTGCAATCACTCTTTTGTACAGAACTTCTGTATGAAAGTTCTGATTTGAATAAATTTTTGTATGAATGTTTAGTAACATGGAATACATCACATATAGTACGGGTTTTTCTCTCATGGAGAAATTATGCAAATTAGATGAACTTTGATTTATTCAGTGCTACTTATACACTGCAAGTGCACATGTCAATACGGTTGTGGTCCGCTCGTCACATACTGTTAGTACCCTTTCTGTGACTTGTTTCCAGACGATTGTTCGATAGCTACACAGCATACGGCCTACCCCTTCAGCCTGAACTACAGTACTTTCTTTCCCTTCTATTTCTATTGTCTTATGTACCCTTCTTACTCACTTTTGTTTCTCTCATCTTTTTAATGCAGAAAGGAATATATCACACATAGCGATATGTGTCAGTGGATTGAGTGTTTCGCCATGAATTGCTATTCTGTAAATTAGTGTCATATATTGTTTGGAAACAGCTCACATAAGCATTGAGCTTGCTGCTGGATCCATTTTCATGTTATATCCTATTCTTCATTAATGTTTTGATTCTGTATTGTATTCCTTAACTGAAATAAAATACTGTTCGTTCATTCAATACGGTTTGGGCTAGAGGCTGTATTTATCAACCGATCTTTACGAAACTTTTTGGGTACCTTTGTTATCACCTTGGGACGAGAACGTGTGTTTCTGGGTGTGGTCCAAAATTCAAGATGGCTGCCAGTGGCCACTTTGTACCGAAATTAGGTCCAATCAGTTTTTTGTCACAACTTCTATACAGCTCGCATTTATGAACTGATCTTCACGAAACTTCTTGGGTACCTTTGTTTTCACCCTGGGACAGGAACGAGTGTGTTTTGGGGTGCCTTTGTTATCACTGTGCTATGAGAACAAATATTGTGGGGGTTCAGTCAGACCCACTTTGGGACTCAAAGATTTCTTTTCTAGTTTAGCATCTGACTGTCACCCACCTTTACAATACTTTACCTATACATTTGTTATAGGCTATGGTCAGTATTTATGTACAGACCGTTACAATACTTTATATGTACCTTTGTTATCAGGTCATTACCTAGATGTTTGTCATTGCTGTGTCACATACTATACATGTACATGTCTTAACAAGTTGAGCTACAGTGTCATTGACACTTTCATTATGTCTCCCCTTCCCAGAAGGGAGAGATATTGTTTTAGTGCATATTCTTCTTCTTCTTCTTCTTCTTCTTCTTCTTCTTCTTCTTCTCATACAAACTTTGTCCGGGCCATAACTTTTTTGTCTTTTGTCCTACACCTTAGATACTTGGCATGTGGATGTATCACCATGAGCCGGTGTGCAGTGTACCTTAGTAACCTTCATGTGACCTTGACCTTTGATTTGAAGGTCAGATTTATGTGTTTTTTTAAGGGAAACATCACACAAACTTTGTCTGGGCCATAACTTTTTTGTCTTTTGACCTACACCTTAGATACTTGGCATGTGGATGTATCACCATGAACCGGTGTGCAGAGTACCATTGTGACCTTGACCTCAAGGTCAAATTTATGTACTTCAAATAGTGAGTAATTGTCCAGACCAGAATTTTTTTGTTTTTTGACCTAGGACTTGGTTATTTGACATGTGGATGTGTCACCATGAGACCACATGTTGTGACCTTCATGTGACCTTGACCTCAAGGT
Organism: Pictodentalium vernedei; assembly: GCA_031216915.1. NCBI lineage: Eukaryota > Metazoa > Mollusca > Scaphopoda > Dentaliida > Dentaliidae > Pictodentalium > Pictodentalium vernedei. Next base: position 172,780,617 of record CM062291.1, on the reverse strand, counting down.
TAAATTTATGTACTTCAAATAGGGAGTAATTGTCCAGACCAGAATTTTTTTTGTTTTTTGACCTAGGACTTGGTTATTTGACATGTGGATGTATCACCATGAGACCGCATGTCATCTACCTCGATGACCTACATGTGACCTTGACCTCTGACCTTAAGGTCAAATTTATGTACTTCAAATCGGGAATAATTATCCAGACCAGAACTTTTTTGTTTTTTGACCTAGGACTTAGATATTTGACATGTGGATGTATCGCAGTTAGACCGCATGTCACATGTAATCATGACCTTCATGTGACCTTGACCTCAAGGTCAAATTTATGTACTTTAAATAGGGAGTAATTGTCCAGACCAGATTTTTTTTTTTTGGATATGTGGATGTGTCACCATGAAACCGCATGTCCGCTACCTTGATGAACTGCATGTGACCTTGACCTCTGACCTCAAGGTCAAATTTATGTACTTCAAATAGGGAATAATTGTCCAGATCAGAACTTTTTTGTTTTTTTGACCTTGAACTTAGATGATTGACATGTGAATGTATCACAATGAGATCACATGTCATCATGACCTTCATGTGACCTTGACCTCTAGGTCAAATTTATGTACTTTAAATAGGGAGTAATTGTCCAGACCAGAATTTTTTTTTTTTGACATGTGGATGTGTCACCATGAAACCGCATGTCTGCTACCTTGATGAACTGCATGTGACCTTGACCTCTGACCTCAAAAAGAAGGGGAGACATATGTTTTAGTGTGCTAAAACACTTTCTAGTTAATTATGTTTTGGGACTTACTGGCTGTCCACATGCCTTAATCGTCTGAGACCTTTGATAGTTCAACACAGTTTTTCCCTACTTTTTCTTTGTCATACACATATATTATGAAAAGAATTGGGCTTAGGACTGATCCCTGTGGTGTGCCTGCTTCAAGTATTACTTCTCTGACACCTTGCAGTTAACCCTCACCTTGATTCTTTGGTCAGTTAGAAATGATGATATGATCCTCAGAATTTTAGTGGGTAATCCTATTTTCACTAGTTTATTTCTCAGTTGTGCCACACTGAGTCGAACGCTTTTTCTACATCCAAGAAAAGTGCTGTTCCTATTTCGTTTTGACTAAAAGTGGTTTTCATATAACAGACCAGTCTATATACATGTTCAATTCCCTCTTTCTGACTCCTGTACACTCTTTGCCATTTGTTAAAAAAGTTGATTGATTCGAGATAGCTGCGGAGTATCATGGTGAGAATCTGCTCAAATATTTTTTCAACACAGCTAAGCAAGCAAATTGGGCAGTAGTTAGAAGGGTCGGTATGTGCCTTTGTCGGGTTTAGGTATCATGACTCCTGTGGCCACTTTTCTGCATTTTGGGAAGTACCCACTGGAAAGACAGCAGTTTAGGAGTTGGGTAAGTCTATAGTAGAAGATGTTGGGACACTGTTTCAGTATTTTGAAGAGACTTTGTCTTCTCTGGGGGACCAAGATGACTTGCATTTTATGTTTATACCCATGGCCTCTTCTACACTTATTGGTTCGGTTAATTCATGATCGTCCCCATCTTCAGGTCTTCATTCGAAGTTGGGTTCATTAAAAATTGAGTTGTTGTCTTGGACAAATTTATTTACTTTTGCTTTGAAATCATTGTCAAATCTGTTCCCTTCTTGTGGACAATGAGCTTTCTTTTAAAGTTTGAGAAAAGTGCTGGCTTTTGCCTTGTCGTCCAGGGCCATAGTTCCATCACTAGTTTTTTTTTATTATTGGCACTTTTGCTCTTCTGGCCAGTAAGAGATTTAAATGTATCCCAGAACCTCTTAGGTTCTCTCAACCCATTGAGATTTTCTTTTGCTTTTTCCCATCTCATGCAGTTGTCGTTAGCTATGTTAGCTATGGCCATTTTTACTTCTCTGTGAAGGCAATTATATGTGGTTTTAAGTTCTGTTTTTTTTATTTTTTTCATTCTCTGATTGTTAATCCCAGAAGGCTTTTCTTTTTTGTTTAATTATTTGAAGTGTTGTTTGGGTTTTTCTGTTTATCTGCGGCTTTACTGTTTTCTTGGGAAAGATTTCATCTAGTGTACTCTTGATAACCTCATTAAGGTGAGCACACACTTTTCTAATTCATGAGCATTTAAGGGGTCATTTGCATTTATTTTTACTTCGATAGTCTTTCTGAAGAGGCTCCAGTCAATTTTTGATAGTTTCTTCCTGTTCATGAGAGTATACCTTGTGGGACCGGTATTACATTTCAAAGTAGATCATCGTCCCCTACAAATATGTCTTGCATTTGGCTGGTTAGTGATTTACTGGTGTTAATCAGGTGCAGAATATCTGATTGATGGAGTGAGTTGTTGCTTACGAATGTTACGTGTTGATTGTTATTTACCATAAACAGTCAAGTTCTTCAATGATGTAGAAAAGGGCGTCACCATTAGGCTCTGCTTTATGACAACCAAATACCTGGTGTTTGGAATTAAAATCACCCAAGAATATGCAGTGCTTGTATTTTTTAGTAAAAAATTCAAATACTTTACTGTCTACTGTTGCTTGCGGTTTGTTATAATATGAGATGATGGCCACTCGTTTGTGGTCAAGTTCAATTTCAGGTGCAGTCACTACAGCATTGAGGTGGTCACATGGTATTGTTTTGTATTTAATCTCCTGCCTTATTAGCAGAGCATCACTGCCACCTTTTTGGATGGGATGATCTCTTCTAATAATATCAGACCCTCTTAACGAGAATTTTGTGCTTAGTTTTGGCCATGTTTCACTAATTCCAATTATGTCATTATTTTTTAAATAATGTGACATGTGAGTTTTTCTGATTAATGCCTCAAGCGGTCTACTGGACTATTTTTAACATATCCATGAATGGTTTATAAATAGCAGTATTAAGTTTATTTACTAATTATACCTCCCACAACGAGTTGTGGGGGGGTTTACTGGAATTTCCTTGTCTGTTCATCCATCCATTGTACCATCCATCCATCTGTCAGTCCGTCCGTAGACATAATTTTGTCCAGAGACTTTCTTATCAACCTACCTTTCAATTGTTTACTACAGGCTTGCACTACAGTGGAAGACCCTAACTCAGATAAAATACTCTCTATTTTAATCTTTCCCAAGAGATGTGGGAAAGAAAAGTGGTGTAAGAAACACCACGAAAAAATAAGCCAAAACTGGACCGAGTGCCATCGGCGCACACCCAGTATGGGATGCTCTTCCTTTAGTACAAATCCACGACTTCCTTTAACCAATGCGCAGTGCAGTCAATGCCAGTCATCAATTAATCATTCTTTTTTATGCCCACGACACGTGAAAGATTGTCGTCGCCATTTGCATTACAAAACAGTGATAATTCAACTCGTCGATAATGGTTTTCCTGTGACTGGAATTATGGATCTGAAGATCTTATAATAACAGGACTGTGTTTTACATATTCTCATTAATATTTTCAACCGCATTCTCATTGAATTTTATTGATATATTCCGATTTTGCGAATGTTTTTCGACATTGTTTCAACGCGGTTCGGATATAAAATTTTTCGGTTGATAAATTTTATTATTATTATTGGAGTTAGGTGTCAATGAGGGACTGTATGGACAGGATTTCTTCACTCTGTTGAGGGCTGAATTTCTGTTTTTTAGGTCCCTGTCTGTCATCTGGGTTCTGTTGTGTACCCACCGGTTATTTTTTCTGCCACCTTCTCTCGTAGTTGGGGGTGTTCTTTTACTTTCTGTTTCTTTTCAACCTACTCACAATTGTTTACAATTGGCTGTAACATAAGTGCAAGCCCTACTTCGGAACTAACTCAAGCTTTTAGAATCTTTTCCAAACGAGTTGGAAAAGTACTAGAGTGCAAAAGCACGAAAAAGATCGAAAAAAGGGTCGAGCGAGACCAGCGCTCGAAATTACAGGTACTCTCTCTGCACACCTCTTGCGTTTACCGAGCGCATGTGCAACAACCGTGACGTCAATTCCTTTATTTTCCACCATTGTACATGGTCGGAAATTTTTGTGACTCGTGCTAATTATGCTATGTATTCTTCGTGAACAACTTATTCTTCATATTTAGTGTGCTACTGGATTGTATCCTTTTATCAAGCTACCAAATTATTATTATTATTTAATGTTAATTTGTATTTTTATTGCTGTTCTCTTCACACTTTATCTTGTCTTTCCCCCACGTGTGAACACGACCTTAGTACTGTTTTCCGTCGGCGGGAATCTTGATTATTGTTTTGATATCATGCCTAAGACTATTCCTTGTACCTCTTGTTTGCAGGTGAAACATGTGGACGATTCTCATGCCACATGTGTCACTTGCAACAATTGCACTCAGGCCCAATCATGTGGTATCTGTGGGGTTTGGTCCTCTAAATTTTGGGCTTCTGTGAACAAGGTGGTTCTTTCCAGAGCTAGAACCCCTCGTTCTCGGGGTAAGGGTAGCCGTGCCGTAGCAGACATTTCTGCTGGTGACTCTGTCACACAAGATTCGGATCTGACTTCTGTGGCGAGTTCCTCTGCAACTGTTGGCGGTGTTAGTTCAGTGATACCTGACGAGGAGGCCGTGGTCTCTTTGTCTTCTGATGTCACTATTGAGGCGTCTGTTTTCGTTGAAAGCTTTTCCGAGGTCAGTTCGGTAACCCTCTCCGATCTGCCTCCTACACCGTCGACCGTTGTTGAGGAGGTTGCTACTCCAGATCCTATTCTGTCTGATGGTGGCTCTTCCATCTCCTCTGGGGATGGTCTACAGTCTCGGGGGACCGAGGCTGTATCTGCTTGTGTGTCTGTGTGTTCTCAGCCTCCCCCAGCCTCGCGGCGGGGCTGTGCGGGTTTGCTGTCTGCTCCGTCTCATCTGGCTAGGTTTGCTCCTAGTCGGTTGAGCCGGCCAGTCGCTTCGGCAGCGATTCCTCGTCCCTCGACTGAATCGTTTATTGTTCCACCTTTGCCTGCTAGTGTGCCGCCTAGCGGGATGGTGTTGGGACGTTGGCATCCAGGGCCTGCTGTTCGGCAGCGGTCAGTGACAGCCCCTGTTAGCTGTCACTCTCGGAACCTTCCTCCGGTCATTCCTCACTGTGTTCCAAGTCTGGTTGTCGATCGATGCTTGCCGTCGGTCTCAGAGGATAGGCAGTTGGGGCCATCTGCTGCGCAGAGGCCAATGACAGGTTCCTGTCATTCTTGGGACAATCCTCCGGTGTCTTCTCACCGTGTCCTAGGTCCAGCTACCGATCGACGTGCGCCGTCGGTCTCTTTAGAGGATTTGCAGGCAGGGCCTTCTGTTTCGCAGAGGTCAGTGATGGCCCCTGAGCGTCACAATTGGGACTATCCTCCGGTGTCTTCTCACCGTGCTCCTATTCTGTCTGCCGATCGACGTTCGCCGTCGGTCTCTTCTGAGGATTTGGGTTCTTCTACCAGAAGGGTCCATTGGGAGGACACTCCGTCGGGCGATTCTGCTGCGGCGGATTCTCAGGGTGACCTGCGCCAGGCCTTGGATACTGCACAGTATTCACAGGAGGTTTCTGCTGGTCAGCCCGAGTTGGGCTACGTCTCCTCTGCTACGGAGGATGACGAGTATCTTGAAGGTGATGGGCCCCCCTCGTCAGTCTTGGGGCAGGCTTTGGATTTCGTCTTTGGCTTATTGCCGGACGTTCAACCTTCCGACCAGCCTTCTGTGACCGTCCGGCCACGGTCCACTGTGGAGCGCCGTAACCCTGTTGAGCCTTCTAGCTCCGGGGCTTTGCGTCCTCTGCAATCGGCTCAGGTGGTTGAGTCCTTCCAGGGCTTAGATGCCAAAATGCGTTCTAAGGCCCTCAAGGGTTCCTTCTTTTCTAGAGCTGATGCCTTTCTGCCTCCATCGCGGTTTCGTGTGTACGATTCCGTCTCTCCACCAGTCTTCCAAGGGATGACTACTGTGGATGAGGATTCTTCTTCCCTCGGGTTGACTAAGCCTAAGTCGGCAGTTCTCCCGATGTCGGTAGTTGAGTCTATGGTGGGCCTGTCCTGAGAGATGCTGGGTATGTTGTCTCTCGCGGACCATGTCGTCGCTGCTCTGGCTGAATATTTTCCACCAGGGGAGTTTGATGACGCTCAGGCGCCTTTTCGCGTTTTGTCACAGGCTCTTATGAACTTGACTCACGCTCACGCCTGTAACACGGCTAATTTTGAGCTGGCACGCCGGGATGCGATTTTGGATTCTTTACCATCCCTTCCTTCTGAGCAACGTGCTGTTCTGAGGTCTGCCTCTTTGGTGGGACCTCAGTTGTTCCATGGTTCCGTGGAAGCTGTTCGTGGCGAAGTTCTTCGTCATTCGAAGGACCAGCTTTTGCTGAGACAGCTTGACCCACCTGCTGCTGCGGGTGGGGGTCGTTCCAGGCCTGCCAAGCGTGCTGCTGCGTCTGCCTCGTCGGCGACATCAGCTACGCCTTCGGCTCCGTCTGCTCCTTCTGCTCATAAGAAGCGCCGACGTGGCCAGGCCCGCTGGCAGCCTCAGGCTGGAAAGTCTCAGGACTCTGTCACTTCCCGAGGTGGTTTCTCCTCTCGGGGGCCTCGTCGAGGCCGCAAGTGAAGGTTCTCACCTCGATTCGCCTCCAGTCGGGGGAAGGCTGTCGCTGTTTTACGACCGTTGGACAGAGATAACGTCGGACTCTTGGGTCCTCGACGTCATTCAATCCAGTCTGCGACTGTCCTTCCATCGGCACCCCAGTTTATCTCGGGTGCCCCTTCCGACTCGGGTCCCTTCAGATTCTCTGCGTCGGGACCTTCTGGTGCAGGAGATCGACAATCTCCTCACCAAAGGGGCGATCGAGGTGGTCAGGAACACCCTTTCACCGGGGTTTTACTCGAGACTTTTCTTGGTGCCGAAGAAAAACGGCCAACATCGTCCTGTCATCGATCTGAGTACATAATTGCTCCTCGTTTCAGTATGGAGACTTTCCGGTCGGTTCCACGTTCAGTTCATGAGGGCGATTTTGCGGCCAGTATTGACCTGAAGGATGCCTACTTCCATGTACCCATTCATCTGGCGTCACGGAAATACCTTCGGTTCTCGTTTCGGGATCGAGTTTTTCAATTCAGAGCTCTCCCGTTCGGTTTGAACCTGGCTCCTTGGGCTTTCACCCGACTGATGTCACATGTCCTTGCTTTCCATCGCACTCAGTCGGCAGTGACTTCGTCAGCCTACCTAGACGACATCCTCCAACGGCACCACGATGCTGCTGTTCTGGAGTTCGATGTCCGGCAGTTTCTTTGCCTGCTAGCATCGCTGGGTTTCAGAGTCAATCGCGAGAAGTCGGATCTTCTTCCTTCTCAGCGATTCCGTCATTTGGGGATGGATTTCGACACTCTTCACAATGTAGTGTCGGTCCCCCAGGCTCGGGCGACGATTCTTTCCGCCTTGACTCGGGACCTGCTTCAATCTTCCTCGGTCTCGGCCAGGACTTTCCTTCGGATGCTGGGCCTTTGCGGTTCGGTGACAGATCTCATTCCTCTCGGTCGCTTGTTTGTCCGACCTCTCCAACACTTCCTGTTGGATCAATGGCGTCCGAATGTAGATCCGCTGGACCTGGAACTCACTATTCCTCGGTCTCTGCTTTGTCACCTCTGCACTTGGGCAGATATTTCCTGGCTGACACAGGGTGTTCCGTTGGATCTTCCTTTGGCCGATCGCATCCTTACTGCGGATGCCAGCGATCGGGGCTGGGGTGCAACGTTGGATCCTCTCGGTCTGTCTACTCACGGAGAGTGGGACAGCGAGCAGGTGGGCCTTCATATCAACCAGAAGGAGCTCCTTGCTCTTCTGTTGAGTTTTCGGCTTTGGATCCCTCACCTGTCGGACCATGTTGTCCTACTTCTTTCGGACAATTCGACAGTAGTGGCCTACATACGGAATCAGGGTGGCACACATTCGATTCCCATGTATCGGCTGCCTCGGGATCTTCTTCTGTTGGCGCGGGATGTGAACGCTCGGGTGTCCATTCGACACATTCCCGGGCGTCTCAACGTCCTAGAAGACTCCCTGTCCCTACGCGACAGTGTCCTTCCAACCGAATGGATGCTACATCTGTCGGTGTTTCAGGCGATTTGCGAGCAGTGGGGTCGTCCTCAGGTCGACCTTTTCGCTACTCGCTGGAATCATCAGGTAGAGACTTTTGTCTCCCCTTGTCCAGATCCTCTGGCATTTGCAGTAGACGCTCTGTCTCTGGACTGGACAGGTTGGGTCGGCTATGCCTTTCCTCCTGCACCAATTCTTCCTCAAGTTTTAGCGAAGATTTGTGCTTGCAGTTGCAGGATCATTCTGATCACACCCCTGGGGTGTGGATCAATCTGCTGCGACCTCTTTTGGCCGATCGACCGATTCGTCTACCTCTACGTCGCGATCTTCTTTCACAGGGTCGTCCCAGGAAGTATCACAACAACCTGGCGAGCCTGTCCCTTCACGCCTGTCTTTTATCAGGTCCTGTCTCCGACGTAGAGGTTTTTCGAGACGATCAGTGGAGTGCATTTCTGCATCGCGGCGACCTTCCACTGGAATGACTTATGCCGCCAAGGGGAAGGTTTTCTGCCGCTGGTGTTCAGATCACAATGTGAATTACCGTGATCCGTCAATCACTCAAATTGCAGATTTTCTGGTTTTTCTTTTTGACTCCCTCTCGTTGCTGCTCAGTCTGTTGTGCATCCTCGTTAAAATTGTTTTTGTCGAGGTTGCGCTTCGCTCAGCCTTGTTCTTTTCAGGTGCCTTCTCTCTATCTTCATTACAGGTTTTCGTTTTTTGTTCTCTGCCATCCTTGCTTTCGTTCTGCTACTCTTGTTGGTATTGGTTATGTGATTCACCTCCTCCTATTGTTTATTCAGCCAATTGTAAACAATTGTGAGTAGGTTGAAAAGAAATTAAAATTTTTTAGTAAATTTTGTTTCTTAACATACCTACCACAATTGTTTACCGGAGGCCCACCCTCCTTGGGGATATCTTTGATATCGATGCCTCCCCGCTAAATCACAAACTTCTCGTTGGTGGAAATACGGAATTGACGTCACGGTTGTTGCGCATGCGCTCGGTAAACGCAAGAGGTGTGCAGAGAGAGTACCTGTAATTTCGAGCGCTTGTCTCGCTCGACCCTTTTTTCGATCTTTTTCGTGCTTTTGCACTCTAGTACTTTTCCAACTCGTTTGGAAAAGATTCTAAAAGCTTGAGTTAGTTCCGAAGTAGGGCTTGCACTTATGTTACAGCCAATTGTAAACAATTGTGGTAGGTATGTTAAGAAACAAAATTTACTAAAAAATTTTAATATCTGTTGAGTTCACCTTTTTCTTCTACTGCTCTCACCTCTGTTATTTCCAGTTCAGTTCCTTTAGGGCAATTCCTTTTGCCTCACTTTTGGTGCGTTCTCGAGGCTGTTCCTCCCACACCCACGGCAGGGGGGGGGGGATGCAGTTGTTTGGGGGGCCTTCCAACAAGACCACATCTGGTGAGCATTATACCCTCTCCGTGGGGGATGTTCAGCTCCTTCCGCACCCGTGGGGGGGGGGGGAGGGGAATGCTGTCATTTCGGGCCTCCCAATGCGACCATGTCTGGCGAGAGTTATTCCCCATCTGTGGGGGTTATGCAGTTTTTTTACCATGGTGGATACTGCGGGAGCTGTTGGATATCTGGTGAAGAGATGCCTGGTTCCGGGACTATGCGCCCTCTCCACCAGTCGACATCTGAGGCTGTCACTAGGGTTGTGACTCCTCCTTTGGAGGCCGAGCTAGGTTGCTTTCTCCCCTTTTCCGTCAGTTTCATCAGCTCCCATCATATCTGTTGTTACTGCTGTTCTGTCTACAATGTCATCGGTCACCGTTTTAGCCAGCCTGGGCTTACCACTGCAGGGGTCTGCAGTGATGTCTGTAGTGTGGTTGTGGGGTTTCTGGTCTCAGCCTTCCCTGACTTCAACTCGGCGAAGTCGGAAGTGGCTGCCGACTGAACCCCCTGCTGTGTCCCCTCGGTCATTGAGCACAGCAGTTTTCTCCCTGCAGGGGTCTGCAGAGGTGTCTGGTAGTGTAGACTCGGGGTATCGGCCTCAGCCTTCACTGACTTCAACTCGGCGAAGTCGGAAGTGGCTGCTGACCAAACTCCCATGCTGTGTCCTCTCAGCTGTTGAGCACAGCAGTTTTATCCCTGCAAGGGTCTGCAGGGATGTCTGATAGTGTAGACGTGGGGTATTGGCCGCAGCCTTCCCTGACTTCAACTTGACGAAGTTGAAAGGGGCTGCCGGCCGAACCCTCTACTGTGGTCTTTCACCCGACGAGTACCACAGTTTTCTCATTGGATTCGGATGTTCACGGTGGGGTCACCATGAGCTCCGTGGTGTTTCCGTCCACGTACTCTGGTTCCATGGCCAGTTTTGTGTGACCAATGCTTTTTGTGCAGCCTGGACCTTCTTTTCCAAAGAGGTCCGCGGCGACTCTCCTGAGTTTCCGCTTTGTTGATCCTCGGGGTATATTATACCCCAATACACATCAGCTTTCATATGTTTTCTGCTGTAGCCCGCCGCCCCACATCAGGTGTATTTGAGGATCGTGACCCTTAGCTGGTAAATGGGTCAGGAGAGAAGCCACTTTGTCAGTTCGTTCCCACGTCGTTCCGTTCCGACAGTCAGTGAGCTTAGGGAGGCCCTCTCCTTGCTCGCTTAGGTTCTGTCCAAGAGCCTTTTCCGTTGCTTCCAGCGAGGCTATGAGTGGTTTCTGGGCGCCTCCTGTAGCACCGCCTCCCGGGATTGGAAACAGGCCACTTTCTGATCCCCTGGTGTACCTACACCATGGGAGGCATTGGCTGGTTTGCCCATGATGGGCTATGTGTCTTCTGAGTCGTGGGATGCGTCTGACATTCCTGATGTCGAGAGCCAACAGTCTTCTGACTTGGGGGCAGCTCTTGACTTTGTGTTTGGGTCCCTTCCAGGTCTCAAACCATCAAACCAGCCGACAGTGTCAGCCCGGCTGCGATCATCGGTCGCAGACCTACAGCCTGTGGAGGAACATGCTTCTGGGCACCTTTGATCGTGCCTGTCGGAACAGGTGGTTGAAGCATTTACCGCTTTGGACTCTAAGCTGAGTTCCAAGGCTATAAAGACATCATTCTTCATCAAGGTTGACACTTTTTGCCTCTGGTGCATTATCGTTCCTACGATTTCGACAATCCGTCCAACTCCGCAGCCATTTGGAGACTCTGGAGTCCAGGTTGGGCTTATCGGGAGGGATGCTGGAATGCGTTCTCTCTTCGATCACTTCGTCTCTGCTTTGCTGCTTATCTGCTCCCAGATGAGTTTGACGACAAACAGGTTTTGTTTTGTGTGTGCTGTTCAAAGCGCTCATGCATCTTCTCACACACATGCCTGTAATGCGGCTAGCTTGGAATTAGTTCGCAGGTACACTGTGCTGGACACAAGATGTCCCCTTCTTGAGGGGCAGTGCGCTGCTCTTCGATCTGCCTCTTTTGGCGGGTCCGCGACTGTTCCATGGTTCCGTGGCGACGGTCCGGGATGGCTCCCTTTGTCATTCCATTGATCTGCTGCTGCTTAGCTTGATCGGCCTTCTGTTGGAGGCAGGTGCTGTCCAAAGCCTACCAAGTACCCTTCTGCTTCCTCTGCAAAGCTAAGAGCTGATCCTCCTAAGGGCTGATCCTCCTACCGCCACTTCTACACACTCACAGGGTGGGGTAGGCGTCGGCAGTAGTCACCTCGATTTCGTCCCAGGTTGAGGCATTCCACTAAGTAGAGAGTGCCTCTTCCAACATGAGTTCCTTTCAATGTTACACATTGGGACCTTTTGTTCACGGAGATAGACGATCTCCTGTCAAAGGGGGCAATCAAGGTCATCAAGAACTTTGTCTCGGTGGGATTTTGTTCCCGCAAGTTCTTGGTGCCGAAGAAGGATGGCCGACTCAGATAGGTTATCGATCTGAGTATTATGACACAGTCTATCATTGCTCCTCAGTTCAGCACGGAGGCTTTCAGATCTGTTCGCTGCTCCATTCCCAGGATGTTTTCCAGTTCAAGGCCATTCCCTGTGGCCTCGGCCTGGATCCTTGGGCCTTCACCTGTCTGATGTCGCATGTGTTAGTCTTACATCGCACACAGTCCAGGGTGTCTTCTTCGGCTTGTCTAGTTGATTTCCTCCAGAGGCAATCCAATGCTGCTTTTCTGGAGTCTGATGTCGTCACACTGTTGAGCCTACTCACATCACTAGGGTTCAGAGTCAACAGAGAGAAGTCGGACCTGGTCCCCTCTCCGTCTTGTCATCTGGGATAGACTTCATCAGCTCGGAGTCTTCCCCGACTGCTTGGTCTCTGCGTTTCGGTGACGGATCTCATTCCTCTAGGTTGACTGCATGTCTGACCTCTCCAACACTTTTTGCTTAATCGATGGAGGCCGAATGTTGATCCTCTTGTTCTGATGTTTCTGTTACCGGAGTCTCTTCCTCGTCACCTTCTCCCCTGACAGATGTTCAGTAGATTATGCAGGGAGTTCCATTGTACTTCCCCACGTCCGATCGTGTTCTGACAGTAATCACCAGCGATCTCGGATGGGGTGTGACGTTGGATCCTCTAGGTATTTTCCTTTACAGATCATTGGACCAGGATCCAGCAGCTCTTCATGTCAACCAGAAGGAGCTTCTTGCTCTTCTTCTGTGTTTTCGGCAGTGGATCCCCCGTTTTTCGAATTGTCAGGTCCTTTTGTGGTCTGACAATTCTACGGTGGTTGTTTACATTCGAAACCAGGGCTGCATGCACTATTTTCCCATGTATGCATTTGTTCAGGATCTTCTACTGCTCGCTCAGGATGTCAGCGCCGGAGTGGTGGTTTGCCACCTTCCCAGTTGCCTGACCTTCCTAGCCGACTCCCTGTCCCAATGGGGCAGGTTCTTTTCCATCGGGTGGATGCTCCCCATGGTGCTGTTCCAGTCTCTTTGCGATCTCTGGTGTCGTCCCCAGATTGATATTTTTGTGACTCATTGGAACCGGCAGGAAGGCGTAGCCGACAAGACCGTTCCAAAGGAAGGACGAAGCGTCCGATTCTGCCTCAGGTTCTAGCCCAGATATGAACCTGCAGTTGTCAAATCCTTTCGTTCCCACCCCTGTCACCTCGGTGGGTGTGGATCAATCTGCTCCGCTCTCTGTTAGCGGCGGTTCCGGCAAGTCTCCCTCTATGTAGCGACTTTCCTTGCCAAAGTCGCCCGAGGAGGTTTCAGGTCGACCCGACTTCATTGTGCCTTCGTGCATGTCTTTTATCGGGTCCTGTCTCCTCTGTAGTGTTTTTTTCGAGATGAGCAGTGGAGGTGCTTTTCTTCTTCAAGGAGGCACTCACTCCACTGGTTTAGCCTCTGTGGCTAAGTAAGAAGGTTCTTCTGTTGATGGTGTGCGATCACTCTGTTGCTTCTGTCACTCCTTCGATCACACCAATTGCAGAGTTTCTGGTATATGTTTGTTTCTGGGGGTCTCCAGCAATGGGTACAAGTCCATGTTTCGGAGACCTTTTTCATATGTGGTACGGCATCGTATCGGCATTCATCCTTGCCTCTCTAAGCTTGTTTGGCACTTTTCCTTGAAAAGGCCTAGGGCTTTGCAGTTTACTCCAAGATGAACACTTTCTTGGGCACTGCTCTGCTTGGGGGGGGGGGGGGGGGGGGGGGGGGGGGGGGGGTTGCACCTTTTTCTCGAGTGGATATGCATTTTCTCACATACCAGATCTCTCCTGAATCCATTTCTCGATGGATTTGTCTTGCTATTCATGCAGCTTCCTCTCGTCTCGCTACTGGCGATTGTATTACCAATCGTTTTTCTGCCACGAGGTGTGTGCATTGTCTTCCTCTCGGGCATTATACTAGCTCCGTCATGTTGTTGGAGGTTATACTGGCAGCCTACTGGAGAAATGCTACCTTCTCCACTTATCTGCGACAGTTGCAGGAGCAGACAGAGGACCTTTGTTCTACGGGCCCTCTTTCTTCTGCTCAGGCTGTTGTCTATCCCAGCCATTCAGCTTCTTAAAGGGTCAGTTCCAGCTCCATGCTGTTACCGCCCTTTCTGTCTGTGCATCGCACATCACCATAGCCTCATCTTTCATTGTCTTTTACTAATGTTTGTGATGCTATGGTTTGATAGGACTAGGGATCTCTTCCTCTGTCCACGGTTCCAGTGCAGTTGAGTTATGTGTGGGTTGATTATGTGATTCCCTCCATTCTATTGCCTATTCAGCCTGTAGTAAACAGTTGTAAGGTAGGTTGATAAGAAATATAAATTTTATAGTAAATTTCCTTTCTTATTATACCTACCGCAATTGTTTACATGGAGGATCTCCCGTCTGCTTCTTCGGGTAAGAATCATTCCTCCCTGCTGATCACATAACTCCTATGTTGGCAGACTCAAAAGAATGATTAATTGATGACTGCACTGCAGATTGGTTAACAGAAGTCGTGGATTTGTACTAAGGGAAGAGCGTCCCATACTGGGTGTGCGCCGATTTTTTCGTGGTGTTTTTTACACCACTTTTCTTTCCCACATCTCTTGGGAAAAATTAAAATAGAGAGTATATTATCCGAGTTAGGGTCTTCCACTGTAGTGCAAGCCTGTAGTAAACAATTGCGGTAGGTATAATAAGAAAGGAAATTTACTATAAAATTTATATTTCTCAGGCGTTTATGGACCATTGTCATCAAAATTTGGTATGAATGTTCACCACCATGGGAATCTGTGCACCTGCGATTATAGTTTTGGTTGGACTATTTTTGCCAGAGTTATGCCCCTTCTTCACGTCGTAGAATACTAAAATTTTGTCCAGAGATTTTCTCAGATGTTTATGGGTCGATTCCTTTGAAACTTGGTATGGGTATTCACTACCATGGGAACCTGTGCACCAGTGATTATAGTTTTAATCGGATTTTTTTTGCCAGAGTTATGCCCCTTTTTGTCTTAGAATAATTAAGTTTGTCCAGAGATTTTCTTGAATGTTTATGGGTTGATTCCTTTGAAACGTTGTATTGATGTTCACTACCATGAGAACCTGCGCACCAGCGATTATAGTTTTGATCGGAATTTTTTTGCTAGAGTTATGCCTCTTTTCATCTTAGAATTCATGAATTTTGTCCGCAGATTTTCTCGGATGTTTATTGTTCGATTCGGTCATGCTTAGCCATTGTGCATAAATATGTGACCTTAAACACCAATAAATAATAATAATAATAATTGTTCGATTCTGTTGAAACCTGGTATGGATGTTCACGACCATGGGAACCTGTACATCAGCAATTATAGTTTTAATCTGACTTTGCCAGTGTTATGCCCCTTTTTGTCTTAGAATAATTAATTTTGTCCGGAGATTTTCTCGGTTGCTTATGGGTCAATCCCATTGAAACTTGGTATGGATGTTCACTATCACTGGAACCTGTGCACTAATGATTATAATTTTGATCAGACTTTTTCTGCCAGAGTTATGCCCCTTTTCGTCTTAGAATGCCTGAATTTTGTCCGGAGATTTTCTCAGATGTTTATGGGCCGATTCCTTTGAAACTTGGAATGGATGTTCACCTCCATGGGAAACTGTGCACCTGCGATTATAGTTTTGATCAGACTTTTTTTTACCAGAGTTGTTCCCCTCTTTGTCTTAGAATAATCATAGCAGTGGGGGCAGCAGGGAGTATTGACAGGCCCATCTGGGGCAGTCACCCCACTAGTTGTAGTATTGTTACCTAATTATCTTTTGTTAACGCCTGCTTCTAATAGCGTGTGAGATATTTGAGTTTTATATAATTTAGAAGCTGTTTTACTGATCTCTTTGCAAAAGACTGGTGTCCATGTGTTTTTTAATTATGCTGAAAATATAGCCAGCCATTAGGGTACATGTGGAATAAGGTGAGGACGAGTCCTCGGCATTACTTACATTCAGAGCTTTAAGCTGGATGTTTGTTTTTAGCTCAACTTTGGCGAAGCCAAATTTGAGCTTATGCCATGGCCAGTCGTCCGTCTGTCCGTCAACAATTCAATACGGCTTGGGCTAGAGGCCGTGTTTATGAACCGATCTTTACGAAACTTCTTGGGTACCTTTGTTATGACCGTGGGACGAGAACGAGTGTTTTCGGGTTCGGTCCGAAATTCAAGATGGCAGCCACCCACCATTTTGTACCAACGTTGCAGAAATCTGTTTTTTTGCACAGAACTTCCATATGAAAGCACTGATTTGAATAATTTTTTGTATGAATGTTTAGTACCATGGGATACATCACATATAATACGGGGTTTTTTTCTGGTACGTAAATTATGCAAATTAGACTAACTTTGATGTATTTAGTGTTACTTTCAGCACTGTCAGTGCAAATGCCAATACGGCTCGGGCTAGAGGCCGCATTTATGAACCAATCTTTACGAAACTTCTTGGGTGTCTTTGGTATCACTGTGGGACGAGAACAAGTGTTTTTGGGTGCGGTCCGAAATTCAAGATGGCCGCTGGCAGCCATTTTGTTCAAAATTAGAGGCAATCAGATTTTTGCGCAGAACTTCCACATGAAAGCTCTGATTTGAATAATTTTTTGTGTGAATGTTTAGTACCATGGGATACATCACATATAATACGGGTTTTTTTCTCGTGCAGAAATTATGCAAATTAGATGAACTTTTTTTTTTTTCAGTGCTACTTACACACAGTAAGTACACATGTCAATACGGCTCGGGCTAGAGGCTGTATTTATCAACCGATCTTCACGAAACGTCTTGGGTACCTTTGTTATCACCTTGGGATGAGAATGAGTGTTTCTGGGTGCGGTCCGAAATTCAAGATGGCTGCCAGTGGCCATTTTGTACTGAAATTAGGTCTAATCAGTTTTTTGTACACAACTTCTATACGGCTCAGGCTAGAGGCCATATTTATGAACCGATCTTTACGAAACTTCTTGAGTACCTTTGTTATCACTGTGGAATGATAACGAGTGTTTTTAGGTGCGGTCCGAAATTCAAGATGGCCACCAGCAGCCATTTTGTACCAAAATTAGTGCAATCATTCTTTTTCTTTTGTACAGAACTTCTGTATGAAAGTTCTGATTTGAATAAATTTTTGTATGAATGTTTAGTAACATGGAATACATCACATATACTACGTGTTTTTATCTCATGCAAAAATTATGCAAATTAGATGAACTTTGATTTATTCAGTGCTACTTATACACTGTAAGTTCACATGTCAATACGGCTCAGGCTAGAGGCTGTATTTATCAACTGATCTTCACGAAACTTCTTGGGTACCTTTGTTATCACCTTGGGATGAGAACGAGTGTTTCTGAGTGTGGTCCAAAATTCAAGATGGCTGCCAGTGGCCATTTTGTACCGAAATTAGGTCCAATCAGTTTTTTGTCACAACTTCTATACAGCTCGTATTTATGATCTTCACGAAACTTCTTGGGTACCTTTGTTTTCACCTTGGGACAGGAATGAGTGTGTTTTGGGGTGCCTTTGTTATCACTGTGCTATGAGAACAAATATTTTGGGGTTCAGTCAGACCCACTCTGGGACTCAAAGATTTCTTTTCTAGTTTAGCATCTGACTGTCACCCACCTTTACAATACTTTACCTATACATTTGTTACAGGCTATGGTCAGTATTTATGTACAGGCCGTTACAATACTTTATATGTACTTTTGTTATCAGGTCATTACCTAGATGTTTGTCATTGCTGTGTCACATACTATACATGTACATGTCTTAACAAGTTGAGCTGCAATGTCATTGACACTTTCATTTTAACTTTTTGAAGTGCCTACACACCCCTTAGTGGCTGGGGTCCCCTCCCCCCCCCCCCCCCCCCCCCCCTGCAATTGGGGCATTTCAGAGTTGTGGCATTATATGCCTTCGCGATGTGTTTGTTGCCGCATTTCATACATCGATGCTCCCCGCTGCATTTGTGTAACAAGTGCCCAAATTTCTGACATTGGTGACACTGAACAGGTAGTGGAAGTACACGATATTCCTCTGTTT
Source organism: Pictodentalium vernedei (assembly GCA_031216915.1). Taxonomy (NCBI): domain Eukaryota; kingdom Metazoa; phylum Mollusca; class Scaphopoda; order Dentaliida; family Dentaliidae; genus Pictodentalium; species Pictodentalium vernedei. Next base: position 172,762,626 of record CM062291.1, on the reverse strand, counting down.
CGTATTTTTGCTGTTGATGTTTACATGTACCATGTTGCTTATTAAATTCAATTTCTTTGCTCTATTAGGGCATTTAACTTTAATCTTTCAAGTTGGGTTGCCCGTGGCTTTGGAGATTAATTTCTGCCACGAGCATCCTGGAAAGGCTATTTCAATTGTACTTTTTTCCATTTTCGGATTAACATGCATAATTACGACACAGGGGTATGGTTGCAGATGGCTCTGTGTTTGTTCCTTGTTGTCTTTAGTGATAACTTTAAGGGTGTTTTAGCCCTTACTTATCTGCATAAGACACCCCATCATCTGGGCAAGCTGTCACAGTCTATAAATCAAGAATGAACCTACATCTTATATACATATATTGCAGAGCCATTGATAACAAGCCAACAGATATGTGGAAATAATTTTTTCAGAAACAATACAAACTTCAAATAATTATTAATTACTATCAAAACATTTATAACCAAGAAAAAAAAGATAATTGTTGTACAAACGCTAGTACAAAATTAAACACTCTTGATAGATCTAGTAATGCTGTTAAAAATAAAAAATAAAAACACAAGCCACCAACAGACATCAAACAGTGGAAAAAATACTAAGTAAAATTATGCATTCTTCAATAAATTACTAAAGTAAAGAAAATAGAAGCTGTTAAACCTGTCAAACATATATTTTCTTTTTAAAAATATGGCCTATAATAAAAAATAAACTTAAAATACATAGCCGTGTTGGTAAAATATCTGTTGGTGAAGTGGGAATTGGTGAAAAGGAATTGGTGAAGTGGGAATTTGTATGTGGGAATAAATCCCTTTGTTCATTGTTTAATGGGTCAGTAGGCATGTCGCACCTATTCAAGCAGTTGGTTGGAGAGAACAGTAGGTTTAAATATAAATAAAAGTGTCAAAATCATAAAAATAAGAAAACAATTTATTCCCTTTTCAGTTATACTGGCATCATTTGTTGGATATGATGAGAGGATTCCAACAAATGATACCATTAGCTAGCTTTATCATCACAGGAATAATATACAATGAATGATTTCAAGGTTAACTTCAGATTTTATTATATTTTATGCCACTCACGTAATACTGTATCTACACAACAGTGTAACTGTTAAAAGACAAATTAACTGAGTTTATATCATGTTCAAATATATTATAATTTTTTTTAATGATTTGCTCAAAACACATATTAAACATTTCCAGTATCTCAATTGTAATAAAAAGTAATAAAAAAGTTATAAATATTACTCAGTTATTTTTCAGACTATTATTTTTCTATTACTTGTTATAAAAAAATCTCTGTTACTTATTATTGCTTTATATTACTTTCAAAATTGTAATATACACCTGGAACTTAATTAACTCTTTACCCGCTGCTGATGGGTATTCCTGCCATGAACATATAATATCTCACTGCAAGAATAAGTAAAATCTGGGCATTTTTAATTAAATTTACCCCTGTAAATTAAAGCAAGGTTTTCACCAATGATTTCTTGAGTTAAATTACCAAAAAGATTTTCAGCAAATCCACTCAATGGCTGCTGTAAAGCAGCCATGACTAGATTTGATAAAAATATTTTTTAAAAATACTCAGCGGGTTAAGAGTTAAGCACCCCCTGAAAAGTTTCATGACATTGAAGTTGCTGTTACTAATTATGATGTTTTAATGATTGCTATGTCTTGCAGTACATTTCATCTAGTGAAGCATGATGTTTCTGGTTGATAGCGTACCCCAAACACATCCCCTCGTCCTTGTGAATCAGGCTTCCCACGAATGTCAGAAAAACACTATCATCCACATACACTATCTGGGTATAAAACAAGGAAATTTGTCACTTCTTTTTAGCTCACCTGACTGCAAGTCAGTGTGAGCTATTGCCATCACTTGGCGTCCGTTGTCTGTCGTCTGTTAACTTTTGGAAACTTGTCTTCTTCACAACCATTAAGCCAATTCAAACATATATTACACAGACTACCTATGAAGTATACCCTTTCTATTTTGGTCAAATGAAGCAGTTGCCATCTTTGGGCTTTGGTTAATGCCCCAAAAGCCTAAAAATCTCTTCTCATGAACTACCAGAGAGAATGCCTTGATATTTGGAATGGAACATCCTTTGGTGTTGAAGATTAAAGTTTGTTCAAGGGAAGTTGGTAGGTCAATATTTGGGCTCTCTGTGGGAGCATATCCACTTTTGGGCTCCACCCAAAATTTGTATTTCAAGAACCGGTGGACCAATTTGAACCAAATTTGGCATGTATTATAAGTGGGTCCTAAGTAATTGATTGATGACCGAAAATGTTTTGTTTACAGCCCCCATGGGAACCCCAGGGGCTAAAAATAGAAAAAAATTAAAATGCCCATATTTCCAAAACCACACAGAACAGAGAACTTTTATGTGATAGGATGGATCTTTAGGACCAGTAAAATGGAATCGTAAAAAAAAAAATTGCTGTCGGTTGTGTCAGGCTGTTCTGTATGGGGGAGGGGGGGGGGGGGGGGATCAAAAAAGTCAGAATATTTGCAAAAATTGAAGAAAAAGTTTTCTTTAGAATCACTGATCAGAATCTTTTGATAATTGGTATACAGCATCCATAGGGGGGTCAGATACATGTGTGTTCAAATTAATCCCCTTGGTTACTATTTGTGCTCAATACAGGTGCCCGAATAATTAACTTAGGGGGATAAGCTTTTAAAATCTTCTTCTTCAGGGACCAACATTCCAATTCTGTTGATATTTGGTATGGTGTACAACATATCTAAGGGGGTCAGATTCAAGTTTGTTCAAATTGAGTCCCTGGGTTAATATTTGGGCTCCCTATGGGATCCCAAATATTAACTTAGTGCAGTATGGGGAATAATCTTTAAAAATCTTCTTCTTCAGATCCACCAGTCAGAATCTTTTGATATTTGGTATACAACATCTCTGGGGAGGGGTGTGTGTTCAGATTCAAGTTTGTTTAAATTGAATCCCTGGGTTGATATTTGGGCTCTTTATTGTATTGTAGCCCAAAGTTTAACTTAGTGCAATTTCAAAATCTTCTTAGATCCACCAGTCAGAATTCTTTCATATTTGGTATACAACATATCTCGAAGGGGGTGGGATGGTTGGCATTCCGAATTCAAGTTTGTTCAAATCGAGTCCCTGGGTCAATATTTGGGCTCCCATTGGAGTCCAAATTTTAACTTAGTGCAATATGTGGAATAGTCTTTAAAAATCTTCTTCTTCAGATCCACCAGTTAAATTCTTTTGATATTTGGTATACAACATCTCTAGAGGGTCAGATTCAGGTTTGTTCAAATTGGACCCCTGGGTTGATATTTGGGCTCTTTATTGGAGCCCAAAGTTTAACTTAGTGCAATATGGGGAATAATGTTTAAAAATCTCCTTCTTCAGATCCACCAGTCAGATTCTTTTGATATTTGGTATACAACATCTCTATGGGGGTTAGATTCATGTTTGTTCAAATCAAGTCCCTGGGTTAATATTTATGTTCCCTATTAGAGCCCGAATTGTAACATAGTACCATATGAGGGAATTTCTTTTTCACATCCAGAATATTTTCATCTTTGGTATACAACACCTTGGGGGTCAGGGGGGATCAGATTCAAGTTTGTTCAAATTGAGCCCTTGGGTTAATATTTTGGCACATAGTTTAACCCAGTGCAATGTGAGAAAATTTTTGAAAAATCATCTTCTTCGGATCCACCAGACAGAATGTTTTCATATTTGGTGTGTGACATCTCTAGGGGTATCAGATTCAAGTTTGTTCAAATCGAGTCCTTGGGTTAATATTTGGGCTCCATATGCCGGTCACTTACTGATACACTTATCTCTTTTGAAAACTTGAGCCATGTGAGCATTTTAGGCTCACTTGAGCCTCTGGTATCAGTAGATGGTGACGTGGCAAGGAGGAGACTGTAAGAGGCACTAAGATGGAAAATCGTTGGCAGTTGCATGCAACAGGCATGTCATTCAAAGCTATTGGAAGGCAACTAGACTAGAGTCATTCTGTCATCAGCAGACTTGTCTGAAAACATCAACAAACCAACGATATTAAGGACCGACCAAGGCCTGGACAACCCCAAAAGACCTTTCAGATCGGATTTTGGCATGCCTCATTAGGCGTGAACTCTTTGCTTCAAGTGAGGGTTTTGAAACGCCTTTGGCTCTCCAACAGGCGTTTGTGCAATAGAACTGTATGCACCGGTCTCAAAGCACTGGGTATGAGGTTCAGAAGGGTCATTCAGCATCCAGCTCTGTCCAATCAGCATCAAAGACAATGTTTGGAGTGATGTATGGCACGACAACATTGTAATCTCAGGACGTGGTGGAGAGTCCATTGGTCAAACAAGAGTAGGTTCCTGCTTCACGTCAGAGATGGTCGCATAAGAGTGTGGAAGCATAGAAATACTGCTTACATGCCTGGGAACATCAGACCAACTGCTCCTAATGGTGGAGGATCAGTAATGATCTGGGGATTCCTCTCTCATGATTGTAAACTTGAAATGGTGACTGTACGTGGGAATCTCAATGGACATCAGTACATTCGGACTTTCTCAATCCTGTTGTCATGACTCACTTTGACAACCACCCGTTGACTACTCACCCTGTATTCATGGACAACAATGCAAGGCCACATCATTCCCATGCTGTGTGAGAGAGAATTTGGCCGATTTGGAAGCGGCATTGCAAGAGGAGTGGCAGCAGTTGCCTCTGGACCGTATCAAAAGACTCACTGGTAGCATTAGGAGGTTTCAGACTGTCATCCGGACATGTGGCGGATACACTCGCTACTGATGTCAGACAGTGCTATTGTGTTCAGGAGATCACAAGTTACATTTTTAGTCAGTAATTACTGGCATTGTTTCTTCATGGACCATTCCAGTGCCATACTTGTCAAGAGAACATTTTTCCATCAAAAACATTAGTCACAGATATGTGTAATTTGTGCCATTAAAATACTGCATATTTTCATCATTGAGTTGTCTTTCATTTGTCAATAGACCATTCTTTCTGCAAACAATCACTTTTGACCATCTGAAAGATAGCATGAAAGTAATGGCAGTTTCTATTAACACCACTCTGAAAAAAACGGGGTGCTAAGTTAAGTTCCAAAGGTATAGATAATGCTTTATTCCTACTTGAATGAATGTGTGACCAGGATTATTTCAATGCAAATCGGTGGGAATACTGAGAAGTGGAACAGTGCTTAATTGTTTACTAAAGTTAACAAGTTCTGTTTCACAGGTAAAATAGAACCTGTTAATCAATTCCTTGGGTAGAAATCCTCTGATGTTGTCAAGATTGGCAGAAAAGAATTTCCATGACTTGATTCTATTCTCGTGTTGTGGTCATGATATAGTTATAGATGTGGAAAGGGACCTTAACCACCAATAAATAAATATATAATATCAACATTTATCATATGACTTGTCCGTTTTGTTCACTTTAAAACATTTGATATTTTGCTTTCATATTAATGAGTGATAAATAAAGCCTTCTGCCAATTTCATTGGTCAGTTTCAAAACTAGACAATTTGATTGCCTGAACAAAATACAACTGGGCCATATTTTCATAATTTGCATAATTGGGGTTGAAAGATTTCATTGGTCAATTTCAAATATGGACAGTTTGATTGGCTAAAAAAATACAACTGGGTCACATTTGCATAAATTGAGTAGGGAGAAGTTACGTTATCTGTCCTATTTAGGTTGGGTTATATTGCACTAACCCTTTACCTAACATAACGACCAAAACCCGCCAGTGCTATATACAAAACTTTTTCATTTTTTGCTTCCAAAACATAGGTTATGACCCCTCATTGGAACGAGCGTATCGCGGATGAGCTCGTTCCAATGAGGGGTCATAACCTATGTTTTGGAAGCAAAAAATGAAAATTTTTAGTTATGTGGTGATTTTTTTCCAAGGGTCGTCTGCAACACACATTAGGTAAAGGGTTAAAAAGTCATACTAAGTCGTTAATTTGTGCATACGTGTGTCATATGATAAATAGAATATGAAATAAGTGTTTTTCTCATATGATATTTACGAAACTTGTCCGAATTTTCCGTTTGGGGCTCGCCAAAGGCTCGCCCAAATGCAAAATTCTTAGACTCATTTCATAAATATCATATGAGAAAAACACTTATTCCATATCCTCTATATATAAAAAAATAGAATTATCTAAATTTAGCTTTAATGTTCAACAAATATGTAGATGTAGAATGAAATGACTAATTTGTTGAAAAATGTCCATTGGCAATGTTACAGTAGTATTTCACTGGTTCATCAACAATTTGTGGTATGTCTGAATAGATGTACAGTTTGCTACATATATAAAGAACTAGTGGAAATAAATTGGAGGATACCATACTGACCCAGGAATAAGCCCAGGGCTGTATGAAGTAAACAAAGGACAAAGGTACATGGGTGGACTCATTTTCAAGAGGTCAAATCTGCAGGAGAATTTGGATGCAAAACTGGCACATTGTTAGGTGACACAGTCAATCCTATAACAAAGATGCATTAACTCTTTACCGAATGAAAACCAGCTGCATGTGCCAGCATAATTTACAAACTGAACAGTTGGAAAAAAAAGAGTAAAACAATTTCAACAAAACCATATCATGTGACCCCTCATTGGAACAAGCTCATTCCAATGAGGGGGTCACATGATATTGTTGTATTGAAATGTTTTGAAACATGTGAAAAAGAAATAATTTAAATAACAAATTTTGATATCATGTATATTGGATAAGGGGTTCATTTTCACTGCAACAACTTAAATATACCAGAATAGCTGCCTTCAATGTTGTCATCACAAACAGAGGGACAGGGATTATTTACAAGGTTGGGACTCTGAAACTGAAATCTGAAAAGTTGGTAAGTGCACGTATTTTCAGTTATGGGCTTATATATATGGTCAGTATGGTAACCACAAATTTTTTGTTTTATTCTAGAGCTGTCACAACTATCAATTTTCATAGACTACTAATCGCCACCATTAGTCAGTGGTTAGTTCATGTAAATTAATAGTCATTTCCCATAAATTCCAAATTCAGCAAACAATCTCTGATGTACTTACAAATTTGAAACTGATGATGTATGAATGTGTACACTTCTGTATTGAGATACTGTGAAAACACCAAAATATCTCCAGTTAATTATTAATTTCCGGAAATTTCAGTCTACAATAACTCCCTAAAACCACATATTAATCAAATGGTAGTTTTATGGTACACTGTTTGAATGGTCCTCGTTAGTACTGATTAACAGAGTGCTGGTTATACAAAATTAATACTCAGTTATTCAGTACTTAAATTTCATATTACGTTGTTGCACCTAGGGCTTCACATATTTCGGTATTTAACTGAAAATCAGTAATTTTTTTAATACCGAGTAAATACCAAGCTCATTTTAGTTTATTCGGTATACTGTGTCTCACGGTATTTCGAACAGTACCGACAGTAATCTGAGTAAAAATAAATAAAAAGTATGTATGTTTATAAAAAGTAATACTTATAATACTTATCGGTTGTGTGTGTATACAATGGAAATCCAAAATTTCACTAGATGTAAAGCTATCAAATTTTATAGGGAGTCATTTCATATCGAACACAGGTGCACTGTACACTCGACAACAAAAAATTAGATTAACAATACAGATAACGGAGTGGATCACAGTAAAAAATTATCCAATTAATTGTCAGTAGGGTACAGTTTGTTTAACTGCTTTGGAATTGAATGGATCAAAGGAGGACCTCTACAGTGAATGGTCACCAGGGTGGTTTGAGTGTTTTAAAACTTACTAACATAAAAAAAGACATGCGAGTTGGGATTGTTTTGACAGCTGTTATCAAGACACCTATTCATTAATAACTATTAATCAGTTGAAAAATAAAATAAAAACAAAAAATGCTATTTCTCTGTGTTTTTTTTATTTTTATACTGCGACTAATGGTATATTATTATATTAAGCATGAAATTTTTCAAAGTTGTATGTGACTATTAATAACATTCATATTTTGTAAACGACACTCTCCATCGTCCGTGCTGAATAATGGCTTTTTCTCGGCAGTCTTTCATCTAAGTTTATTGTCGTTGTAAAGTACAAATATTTTAACCATTTTGATGAATCTGTCATCATATACTTGTACATTACAGTAATATTTTGAATTTGGTAATAATCGTATATTATGTGCCTTTATTATATTGTTTATACCTTGAATGTACAAACATTTTACCAAAGCTTTTAAGAAAAATTATCAAATATTTGTACGTTCCGGCAATATTCTGTATTCAGTCATACCGTGGTATTTTTAAAATACCGAAACTCTGTAACAAAAATTGAATACCACGAAGGCCTAGTTGCACCATCATGTGGAAAACAAACGCAAATGGATATACCAAGTAACTATGGTCAGACATTTCAAAGGTTAATAATCTGACTGTTCATTCACCTCATTATATAGTGCAATTTAAACCTGCCTTGTACCATTTGGAAAATGAATGATGGTCGACTAAAAATAAAAACTGTTTACTACCACAATAGTCAACAGTTAGTTGACTAATCAAATAATTGTGACTGCCCTAGTTTATTCTTCAAAATCAAGGCATGCTGCAATACTTGCAGCATGCCTTGGTTTTGATGAACTAAACAAAAATTTGTTTAGCAATTAACAGTTTGCTACAATGTACATGCATGTTTGTCTGTTTATAGTCATCTAATAAACTGGATTCCAGCCATTGTTTTTTGAAAGTGTGCAATGGTCCAGTGGTTTGGGGGTTGGACTCCTGATTATCAGGCAGGTTTGCCAGTGGTTCGATTCCTGGCCAGGGCACAGAAATGAACATTCCAAATTCTTTGAAAACATGACTGTGTCCTTCAATATACACACACAGGCATATGCCAGTCTTCGTCTGAGGTCAACCACAGCACTTTTGTCGTACTGTAGCCAGCACGTTTCACACTTTATGTAGCTGCTCTAAGGAAAGTGGACCAAGTACTCATGGGAACATTATCTAATAAGCTGGACTCCAACCATCGTTTATTTGAAGGTGCCCGGTGTGCAATGGTCCAGTGGCCTGGGTGTTGGACTTCTGATTGCCAAGTGGTATTGCTAACAGTTCGATTCCCAGCCTGGGAACAGAAATCAACATTCCAAATTGGGTCCTTCAGTATACATATAATGGGGTCTGCACTTTTCACAGGATATGTCAAAATTTTAATTCCTGTAATTATGATCACCCAAGTACTGATTGAATAGAACACTCACATAGTTTTCTCTGCATTGCAATGGATAATTTTGGGAGAATTTTGAGCAAATATTTTTAGATTTTTTGAATGATCTTGTGAATAAATTAAGGAATATATTGCTCAGAAATTGGATGTTTGGTTATGCATTCGTTTTTGGAGAAATTGGATGTTTAGTTATACATTCGTTTTTGGAGAAACAGGGATTTCATCGAGTGGGCAAACATTTTCTCGGCCTCTGTAATTCTGATTCTGCATCATTAAAATCGTAATGGTCTGACAGGAAAAAGGCTTTCTCTTCAGTGTTTATATATTTAGGAATGATAAAATATTCAACCAATAATGTCTTGTTTGAAAGAGCTCATTGAATAGTGTCAAACACAATGCAGCTGTAATTGGTTAAATTTGCATTAAGGGAGACTTTTCTGCCACAAACACTGGTATTAGAAATCAGAGTTCAGGGAGTTGGACTACAATGGTAGGAAAATTTTTTAACAACCTCTTAATGTCATATACTGCAAGAATCTTGGCTCAACAGAAGATTCTAGTAATTTCTTGACTGCCGATACAGGTAGCCAAAGTATTAACGAAAACCAATGCCAAGAAAATTTGGCTTGATACTTAAGTCCTCATTATTAGTGTATGGCAGAGCACCTGTTCTAAGGTGAGAGAATATGCCAGAGATAGAATTGGGCCCAAAAGGGTGAAGTAGACACTTGTATTTTTGGCAGATTGTTTCTAAGAGAAAAGTGTCAAGATATTGACAAGAGAACAAGGTGGGTTCATTGAAACAGCTGTTGGTATGGTAGAGTCTGAACAAGTTTGTTAAGTCAATCATCAGATTTATTGCTCTGTACTTTAATTATTTGTGTGTGGCTTAGAAGAGAAGATTAATTTATTAATCTAATTATAATTACCTCTTTAACCAAATTCCAGTTTTGAATAGCATTCAAAATGCTAATTACCAGTATACAGCTGGAGGTTAACCCTTTACCTAATGTACTTTTAAAATCCTGCCTATGCTATTCTTTCATGGACATCAACATTCAGATTTTATTGTTTTTCCAATACTTGACTCCAAAACAAAGCAAATAACCTCTCATTGGAATGATCCATCAAAGTCATTGTTTCGAGGGGCAGTAAGCTGCTTTTCGAGGCAAAAAATTAAAAATATTTTTTTTGGCATGTTGATGACTATGAATGACTTTGATGAAGTCATGTCTCAATGATAATCATATATTTGGAAAATTTTGTCAGTCAGGACTTGAGTCATCACTGTCAATCAAGATAACTCAGGTTGGGACAACCCTCCCCCCCCCCCCCCACCCTCTCACCCAATTGCTTGTCTTTGTGATGATCCTGACTTGCCTTTGATGCTGGTAGGTCAAGCTTTATCTCTACAATATTTCAAGGATACATGCCTCTGTAATCCCACATTTTTTTTAGGAGGGAGGGGGCTCCTATGCCATTGCCTGGTGGAAATTCTTGAACGTACACAAAAATGTTCAAATTGCAAACACATTGGTATAAGGAAACACATTGATATACTTTCTATTACATGCATACATGGTAAATGACTCTGGAGACATAGCTATAATAATAAAATCCATGAGTCTGGTTAACATTTGCATAATTCAACAGCCAAAACTAGCTGGTGCCATTCACAAAAATCGCTATTCAAATTTTATTATTTTTTCATTTTTTGTCTCAAAAACATTGAGATTGTTGCTGTAAGCTATGTTTTTGAGACAAAAAATAAAATTTTTAGGTCTGTACAAAATAGAAATTAAGGCAACCACCCTGCCTTTTTTAGGCAAACCATGTTTTCAGGTAACCCTTTTTTCATATTTTATAAGCAAGAGAAAGGCAAGTGATTGCTAATGCAGGTATGAACATTCTGGAATCTTTAGTTTGTTTCAGGCATCTCCATTCACAAATTAATGAGTTGCTGTTATGTCATACACTTTTAGAAAGGGCCCATAGAGCCCTCTCCAACAGTGTATTATATCACCACATTTCAATATTCATATTCAAATAACACAATATTTTATTTCCATTATGCCCCTGTGGAAACCCCCAAAAGTGGAGCTGTGTCTGTACTGTGGTAAACAAGTTCTGCTTTACGGGTAAAATTGGAACCAGAACCAATGCCTGGGGTGAAAGTCCTTTAACCCTTTACCTAACATGAAAAGCAGATGACACTTGCAAAAAAATTCTTGAATAAATCATTTTTTGTCTCAAAAACATAGGTTATGACCCCTCATTGGAACAAGCTCGACGAGCTTGTTTCATCGAGTGGCCATAACCTATGTTTTTGAGACAAAAAATGAAAAGGTAATGAAAATTAATTGGCGATTTTTTAGAATAGCACTGACCTGTTTTGGCTGTTAGGTTGGGTAAAGGATTAAAGTTTGCAGCATAGGTATAAACCAATGGCTAAACTTGACTTCATACCTATGTTGCCATCATGATGTAGCCAAAGATGCTGAAAGTGACTTTAAGCATCAATAAATAAATTTCTATTATGAGGTCATAGTTCTGGAAGAGTTAACAAATGACTACAAGACCAATTCAAGAAAATTGTTTCAGATCTTGAAATTGGTCACCTATTTCCTTTTATGCAAATGGTAGGTGAACAAAATGATCATTCACCCAATTTGTACTGGACTGAAATTGTTGGTCATTCAAAAAAAAATTTGCAAGTATTTTCTGCTATATGTGTTGGGTGACACCTATAATTTACTTTGATTTTTATGTGGAAATGGTCATGTAGATGTTCAAATTCCAGTGGAGAAACAGCTTGAAAGTCTTGAAACTACTTGAATTTACATCTGCAAAGAAAGTATAATGAAATGTTTTGATGCAGGAAAAGATTATGCATTCAAACATCAGTTTCTATAAACTGCAATCTATTTAATTAGTGGAGTAGACTGTATTTGGGCAGGTAATTGGTAGAGATGGGTAATATACAGAAAAAATGAACTGCTACCGATATCATGGACATACCAAAAAACTGAACTGAACCAATCATTTACTGTACATGGAGAGTGTATTATCACTAAATCACCCACAGAGTGGAGATTCCACCCAAGCAATAATTGCAAATTTATTGCAAAGCATAACCAGCACAAGCAAAGTTTCAGCCAATGGACCTCTGGGTTAAACCCGGAGTTCCATTGACTGAAGCATTGCTTGTGTTTTTTGTCGATATGTACAAAATTTGAAAGTTATAGCTTGGGTGATAACTCCACCCCACGGGTGATTTAGTCAAAATCCACTCTCCACGTACTGTAATACTGAAACTGTCTGAGTTTTCAAATATTCCTACATTCACTATTTATAAGGCCCTGTTGAGGCTTGATAGCAATTGAAGGGTTCATTTTCATGAAAGAAGTGGCTGATTTTATTTTCAGTTTTGTTCACCCTCAGGGTCCTGGACAGTTGAACTGGATTCTCACTTGACTACTACCTGTACTTGTCTAGCTGCTTAGCAGTGATTTCTAGTCAAGTCTTGGCTGCCTCAATTCCAATAACCGCCCATCTCTAGTAATTGAAAGTGTTAAGTTTGGATGCATTGGGTTTGCATATTTTGTTCAGACTCAGTTGGAAAGGATCATATAGGGCTTCTGCCATCCATCTTCTTTCATCTTCATCCATTCCCTTTCATCTTCTTATTTCTTAACCTACTGATTATTATAAAAAAATTTTCATCAAATCTAGGCATGGCTGCAATGATGCAGCCATGACTAGATTTGATGAAAAATTCATCTATATTTAACTCGAAAGAATCATTGGAGAAAAAGTCCATTTTATTTACAGGGTGAAAATTTGATTAAATGTGCCCAAATTATACATATTTCATTGTCAAGAGAAATTCTGTTCTGCATAGGAGTATCTGCCAGCAGTATGAAAGGAATTTTTATTACACATCCTTTAAACTTTAAACCCTTGTATTTAATGGAATCGCCGCTATGACATAAATGTTTCTGTATTCAACTGGTGATGTTCAAGACAGAACTTTTTTCCCAGCACTGTTTATACTAGCTAGTTCCTAGTTCCTTTCCCTTCGCGTCATTAGTTATGCTTCAAAAAGTTTCCAAATTCTGTTATACAGTTATCAATTGTCTGTCGTGTAGTGTGAAAATGAAATCGTTCAAAGAAAAATAAAGTCGGTTCACAAGAAAATTAGTCAACCAAAAATTAGATAATATTAAAAAAAACAATCATTTCCAACCACAACATTAACCCAGTCCCATGGCCGTCTCCTCTGTGGATCCTGTTATATCTGAATTAGTCAACTTTATTTCGGTAAATCACACTGACATGCTTCGAACTTCTTTTAGAAAAGTTTCTCACAGGTGTTTTGCAAATCTGCCCAAATTTGTACTTTTTTTACTAACAGTAATAGCCACCAAATGGTTAGGCATGAACTGAAGAGAAACAGCGATATGAATTTCAACAAACACGCCCAATAGAAAAGATAACAAATGTAATTTAGACTGGCTCCCAAAAGGTTGTTTTGATTTTTTTATGATCCATTTGATCAGTACAGCTTCCATCAAAACAAACAGACTCTTCACTTTTGAGTTTAAACATTACAATTAAAATTTGTTTATTTAAATGAATTTTACTGCATGAGATGTGTAAACACAGAACATGATGTGTGTTTGAATCCTGTAATTGCTGTGCACAAATTTGTGGAAAATTCAAGTGAAATTTCGCTTCTATTTAAAATCGTCCGTTAACGATTTCCGTTCCCCACTTATGTGCGGAACAGATTTTCATTTTTCGCATGGTTTAGTATTGATGTAGATGAGGATTTCAAAGAACAGGAGTGTAATAAATGTACATACAAAATCAGAATACAAAATCAGAATAAAGGCAGTTTTTCGGGTATAATGAAAGCTATAAGTGAAGAAAACTTGTACCCAACTATTTAAAATATATATATACTGTCCACAAAAGTTGAGCCCATATACCTGATACGAATATCCCATATTGTGACAGTCCCCACTGCTCTATAGGTGCAGGAATAGATCCTCAAAACTGGTGAACATTTGCTGGCTATTGACCTCTTCACTGCCGAGCAAAAGCTGTACCTCATTGAGACCGATTTTGGCGGGACTGTTTAGGTCACTCTCTGTTGCGTTTCTCAGGAATATTCAGTCTCTCGACCCTTTTTGGTGGTTAAAGCACCCTGATTTGGTCCGGTGTCTCCCCTTGACGCAAACCTCCACTTCACATCGTCGACGGAAAAATTAATGCATAAACGTACAAGAAGCACATTTTGGAGCCCATTATCATCCCCAGTATTCCCCACGGTTGCCGTTTTCTTGAAAACTGATTTCATTATTTGGACCTTGATGCCAGGCCTCGGCGAGCAAGAATAGTGCGAGAATTCAGAGATATGCATCAGGACTTGATCTTGATTGATTTTCATGCAAGGAGTCTGGACTGCATTCCGATTAAACATTTGTGGGGCATGCTCCACAGGAGAGTGGTTAATAGACAGCCTCCGCCTCTTGACATCAACAGTCTGAGCTGTGCGCTTATAGGGGAATGGGACAGCATCATGTTGAAATTTGGAAGACCATCAACAGCATGCCACGCCATTTAAGATGTGTTAGAGATGATCGAGTCGGTCCCACCAGATCTTGGACAATGTTCTGTTTTTAGTCCCCTACGGGAACCGTAAGGGAACTATAGGATTGCACTCCGTCTGTACGTCTGTCCGTCTGTCTGTCCATCCGTCCGTCCGAGCGTCCGCCCATCCCTCCGTCCATCCATCCGTCCATCTGTCTGTCTGTTTTTTATGTTACCACCTCTCCCTCCAACATGCTTTAAGCTACACCTTTCATATTTGGTACATGGATAAATGGTTCTGAGGGGATGATGCACGCTAAAAATTTTTTTTTCAAAATCCAAGATGCCGGAATGCCTGCCATTTTTGTTGTGTTTTTTAAGCTTTTTTTCTCTATTTTCATTTTACCACCCCTCCCACCAACATGGTTCAAGCTACACCTTTCATATTTGGTACATGGATAAATGGTTCTGAGGGGATGATGCACGCTCAAAATTTTTTTTTCAAAATCCAAGATGGCGGAATGGCAGCCATTTTTGTTGTGTTTTTTAAGTTTTTTTTCTCTATTTTCATGTTACCACCCCTCCCATCAATATGGTTCAGGCTACACTTTGCATATTTGGCACATGGATAGAGGGTTGGGAGGGAATGATGCATGTTCAATATTTTTTCTTCAAAATCCAAGATGGCGGCATGGCGACCATTTTTGCTGTGTTTTTTAAGCTTTTTTTCACTATTTTATGTTACCACCCCTCATTCCAACATGGTTCAAGCTACACCTTTCATATATGGTACATGGATAAAGGGTTGTGAAGGGATTATGCACGCTCAATTTTTTTTTTTAAAAATCCAAGATGCTTATATACTCTAGTGTCTTCTGTGACAAAAACACCTTATGTCACAAAAGTGCCGTAGGGGACTAATACCACCTCGGTGGTCAAACACTTGTTTTTCGTTGTGAAGCTACAGTACAGCTGCCGTGAACTCAGGGACATGGCTAGAGGTTTTTGATTGGGGGTGTAGTGTGGTGAAACCCCCTTCCGGTCCCTCCCTCTCGTTGGAAATTCACCACCGAGAAACATTCTGAAAATGAAGCCATGAAATGGGGCATAAAATTGATTCTAGTAACTGAAATGCCAACACATTTATGATAGAATTATCAGGTTATTACTGGTATTATTCTGGGAATTGAATATGTGCTAAACAAATGCTCAAGCTGAGAACTTTGAACAATTCACACTGTCCCAACATTAAATCAGAACGTATGCAGGAATGATCAGTTTTCGATGTTTCATCATTCTGTAACTGTGAATGATGGAATTGACTCAGGATAACGATTTTACATGATGTGATTTTCTTGAAGTACATTTCTAGGATTTGTTTTATTACGATAAGTAAATGTACTATAGAAATCTCGTACCAGTTGACATCATGCATACTTATGAATGTCGATTTTACGTACACTGTAGTTGTAAATAGTAACTGCTGGAGTTTTTACACTCATGAGAGAGGTATCCCCAGATCATTACTGATAATCCACCATAAGGAAAAGTAGGTCTGTTATTCCTGGGCATGTAAGCAGTATTTATATGCCTCCACATTCTCATGCGACCATTTGTGATGCCTAACAAAGACTCTGATCTTCCGAGGAGAGGTCTTTTGGGGTTGTCCAGGCCTTGTTCGGTCATTCATATCATTGGTTTATTGATGTTTTCGGACAAGTCTGCTGATGACAGAATGACTATAGCCCAGCTTCCTTCTGATAGCTTTGAATGACATGCCTGTTGCTGGTTGCCAACGATTTGCCATCTTAGTGCCTCTGACAGTTTCCTCCTTGCCATATCGACATTTGTGGATCAAATAAGTGACAAATTTTCTTGTTTAATACCAAGATATTGCATGTGGATGATAGTGTTTTTGTGACGTTCATGTGAAGCATGCTTCATGTAGATGAGGGGATGTGTTTGGGGTATACTATCAACCAGAAACACCATGTTTCACTAGATGAAATGTACTTATTTATTTAGTTATTGGTGTTTAAGGTCACATATTTCTGCACAGTGGATAATCATGACCTCGACAGTTTTACGGGTGGAGGGAGCTGGGTTACCTGGAGAGAACCACCGAGCAATGGTGAGCAACTGTCAGCTCCCCAACACACTAACTCCACACAACCAGGGTTAGCATTGGTTAAAGTCAGGTGCAACATCGACATGCAGTACGCCTTAGTAGTACACAACCTCACCCTGCCCCCACGTGGGGTTGAAGTGTCTTGCCCAAGGACACAACACGGTTGCCGCATGTGGGATTTGAACCGAGGACTTCTCGTCTTGCAGCCTGCACCTCCATCTACTGAGACACCGCGCCCCCTATGAAATGTACTGCAAGACATAGCAATCATTAAAACATAATAATCAGTAACAACAACTTCACTGTCATGAAACATTTCAGGGGGTGCTTAATTAAGCTCCAGGTGTATAGTTGCAGGGGGGGATGTCTTCATCAACTACGAATTAACTACATCTACGATTCGAACGAGAGTACAATTTGTTTGGCCTTACTACCAACAATCTAGTCTGAGTGTCATGAGCATCGTCGCTCTCGACTGCCCAAAGTACCACAACACACTGATAATGATATTCTGTGTGTATAATACCCTCATAATACCAGATCTTGGAAAAAGTCTATTGAGTTGGAATGGCGTAGTCATATTTTGCGAGAGGTGTAGGCTTGAGTGAAATATGATTACATCATTCCAACTTGTTATGTAAAACACCCACCGATTCAAACACACATCGCATTCTGTCTATATCCTCTATACACTGATGTCAAAGTATTAAAATTTCAAGCTGCAAATTTTTCCCATAATGCAGTTATTTTGACATCAGAGTGAAGAAGGTTAACCTTCTACCTAACAAATTCACAAAATCGTTAGTGATCAACCGATTTTATTACAGGCCCATGAACTGATTACCAATTATTCCAAGTTATAATCAGCCGATTTCGATACCGATTCCAATTAATTGAGTACCCATGGTTAGGGCTGCCCCGACTACTCGTTTGAGTCAACTTACCGTCGGAAGGTGCTATGGTTGACTATTATTTTTCATAGTCTATTTTTTAGCCATGTACATCACTGAATGATGATATTGGTCTGCGAGGGGAACGTAACATTTCATGGTACCTGTTATCCTTCGTATTCATTGTTCATATCATGAAAATAGGCAGTAGCTTGACTTTACCCTCACATATTATCTCATGAAATGGACGTTGTCATACCTAAACTCTGTACTGGATCAAGCTACTGTGAACAAATTGTTGATAATCCATGTTAATTGTTGCCATTTTAAATCCAATAATTTTATTATCGATGTGGAATTTATTGACACTGAAAATTCCAAACTTGGAAGTGTTTGCATCACATGACACAAAATTGATTACATTAGTGAGGAATTCCCAGTGAACCCTAGTATTTTTCTGAACATGCATAGACCACAGGTACTCGACACAAGTTGAGAAATCGAAAGAAAATGATATCTAATAGCACTTTTGAATCGATGCTGACGTGCCCCCATAATGGTATATATAAATATTATGGGGGCATGAGTACCTGTGACAAAGACCATGGGAAATAAAAACCTTCAAGTTGATTTTACTGATCATTATGATGACGTGGTGTCACTCACTTGGTGGATGGAGCTTAATTTGATGGATGTATGCATTAAGTCTGCTTTCTTTTTTCAATTCTCCATTAAAAATTCTGATATTGATAATTTGATATTTTGATTTTCTTCCGTCGATGCTTCTTTCATTATCTCTGATAGAGTATTAGTGTTGTTTAATAATAGATTTAGTATGACTAGGTGTCACATTATTTGGACATTTGCTGGGATAGAGTTATTGGTTGGTGTCAGTGTCGTTTCCTTTTTTCATTACAAAGCTGAGCCGTTTCACAAAACATGCGTGACGTAGATTGCAGCCAGCTCTGGATGTGATTCCAATAGACCAGCATTTTGTTTCTTTGATGATAAATCCATCGAAACAGTGGGTGGTAAATCTATCTGAGCTGTCAGTTGGTAGTATAATAGTACTCTGCTAATTTCTTGCTATCAGCAGGCACTTTACGAAATTGGCGTCTGTGATTTGTGACTTGTGTTCGGAAAAAAATGACAATCGGTGAGAACCGATATTTTTCTGGTAGTGCCGATTCGATTCCGATACCCTATAATCGGCCGATTATCTCAGCCGATTCAGTTAACTGTTTGATCACTAAAAATCATTCTCAGTGCTGTGTAACACAAAATGCCATTGAGATTCCATTTTGAAATATTGTTGTCCAAAACCGTATCTTTTGACCTCCAACTGGAATAATTTCTTTGAGTGCATTCCAGTGAGGGATCATAAGCTAAGGTTTAAAAAAAAATTAAAGTCAGTTATCAAAAAATGTTGTGCTGTCATCCTTAATTCGTATTGGGTTAAGGTTAAATATATTTCATGAAAAGTGTGTCGGAAAGAAGGGTACATATACCTTACAACAGCAACTATTTCCAACAGTACCCAGAAGGAAATGATTTCTATTTATGTTTTGAGGAAATGTTCACTACCATGTGTTTCCTTTTTATAATTGTGTTTTGACACTTTCTAAATTAAAGCCAGCAGTTTTATTTGTTGGGTAATGTCTGACACAATTTACAGATACTGGTACAGTCAAAACAACATGCAAGTTAAGACTTCATGCTGGAAAAGACTGTCAGAATTTTGCTGAATTATGCTGGAAGTTTACTTGCTTATACTTGATTGGCACATATTGTATTATATAAGCCCCTCTCTAATCAGTTTTAACCCTTTGTACATTGATGTCAAGATATCAAAATTTCAAGAAGGAAATTTTCTTCATAATTCAATAAGGAACTTAAATTATTCAATCTTGTTTGGTAAAACTCAAGGAGCTCTGTCATTGAATTAGTTAAATTCTATTTTGCATTATAAGAAAAAATAAATTTCAATATTTTGACATCAGTATGAAAGAAATTTAACCAATTCAGTCTTATTTGACAGAGCTAAATGGGGGCACAGTGGCTCAGGAGGTAGAGGTGCAGGCTGCAAGCCGAGAGGTCCTTGATTCGAATACCACCTGTGGCAACCATGTTGTGTCCTTGGGAAAGACACATCACCCCCCATTGCCCTTGTGGGGTCACTGTGGCATTATGTACTAAGGCATACTACACGTCGATGGTGCACCTGTCTTCAACCAATGCTAACCCTGCTTGTGTGGAGTTAGTATGTTGGGGAGCTGACAGTTGCTTGCCGTTGCTCGATGGTTCCTCCACCCGTAAAACTGTCGTGGTCATGATTAGCTGTTGTTCAGACATATATGTCCTTAAATACCAATAAATAAATAAATAATGAGCTGAATTTCTAGTTGCTTTGTGGAATAATACATGGCTTAAAATTTTGATATTTCTCCATCAGTTTGCAAAAGTGGATGACGTATGCAAACAGTTGTCTTGAATAACAACCTATTTTCAGTTTTTAGCCTCAAAAGACATAGCATCTTACAGCTTATTGGAATGAGCTTGACATTCTTGTTTCATTGCTTTGTTCTAAAAGTAAAACATTTTGAATGTGTGAGTTTTGTGGATAGTGCTGGTCAGATAGGGCTGTTACGTTAGTTAAAGGGTTAAAAGGGGCTTCTTCAGATAAACCGTGGCACTGGAACAAGCAGTTGAGAAATAAATACCAACAAACCCTGGTTTCATATGTAATGATCGGACAAATATCATCTTCCAGTATTTCTTGTAACTTAACCCTTTACCCAACATAATGGCCAAAACCGGCCAGCGCTAATGACAAAAATCACCATTAAATTTTCATTATTTTTTGTCTCTTGAAAAAACATAGTTTATGACCCCTCATTGGAATGAGCTCATTGAGCTCATTCCAATGAGAGATCATAAGCTGTGTTTTTGACGTAAAAAAATGAAAAAAACTTAAGTTATTCAAGGATTTTATTTGCAAGTGTCGTCTGCCTTTGTGTTAGGTTAACGGTTAATTGAATAGTGATAAGATTTCCAAACAAACTTTTCAAATTTTAACATATTTTTTTCTTGTATCTTTTTATGCAAACTACTTGGATGAAGATGCCTGAATGCTAATCTTGTCTTTGGGACTATTTTATCTTTTTATGATTAAGTGCTGTTTGTTCTCCTTCTTCCCCACCTCAAGACACCGATATGGATTTAATTAGAAAGCATGCTTAGTTGAAGTCACAAAATTATATTTTTGAAGAGAGTGATGTGAAATTCTGGAAAAACTTACGGCAATTTTTTATGGCCCACCATTATAGTGCTAAGTATTATGTAAACATTTTTGCTGGACAAATGTGCATCTTTTTTTGGAAGTACATGTCTTTGTGTAATCCTTACCTACTATATTGTTCAATTTTTCAGGTGTCATTCATATTACATAATGGTATGATCCAGCTTTCCTTTTTCATTCCTTCCAGTCATTTATGCCAAAAAAATACTCTTAACTCCTAGCACTCTGGTAATATTTCAAATTTTTCGTCATTGACTCCATAATGCCCATACGGCATGAAAAATTTAACAAATAATATCTTGTTTGACAGAGCTCAATGAAATTCTCTTTAAAATTCTCAGTTGCATTGTGGGAAAAAAATGCTCCAGAAAACTTTGGTATTTTGACATCAGAGTGCAGAGGGTCAGTTGCCTTTGAATTTTGAGAACCTGGGGCACCAGTATTGTCTAATGAACTCCTAAACTGTTCAGCCGATCATTGTCAGCAATTACTCAATGTAAATTGTAATAGTCCTTCACCCTTTTCATTACAATCCATTTTCCTTGGGCAAGGCACTTTATCCGGTTGCCTACACGGGGGCACGATGACGCCGTGTACTAAGGCATACTGCAGGTCGATGGTGCACATGTCTTAACTGCTGTAACCCTGCTTGAGCGGAGCTTGAACAGAGTTAGAATGTTGAGGAGCTGACAGTTGCTTGTCGATGCTCAGTGGTATCTCTCCGGGTATTCTGGCTTCCTCCACCCGTAAAACTGCCATGGTCACGATTAGCCATTGTGCATAAGTATGTGACCTTAAACACTAATAAATCAATAAATAATTACAATCCATTTATTATACTCCCCCCCCCCTCCCCCCTTAACAAAGTTTTTTGAATATATAATGGAATGAGCCTTTCCGTCTGACATTCCATATGTCAGTGGACACATTTTTATTTGGGGCACTTCTCATCATTTTAAAATCAATTTGATTTATACTTGGCAGATGTGTTAACCACCATGGGAACCTATGCATCTGTGATTTTGAGATTGATTGACCATGTCATTGCAGAGTTATTGCCTCTTTTGACTTAGAATTGATCATCCATGGACAAAACTTGGGCCGAGCTTGTTTCTGTTCATTTTTAGCTCACCTGACTGAATGTCGGGGGAGCTTAAAGCCCCGGTCACACAGAGAGAGATTGAAGGCAAGACTCTCTGCGGGTTTGCCCGACGAATCTCTATGAATTTGCGATGCCTTGCCATTGTTCTTGCGATGCATCATGGAATTAAGGTCATCGCAGGTGACCGGAGGTGTTTTTGACCTTGTTCAAAATCTTTCTGCGATGGTTCTCCATCGTCCATCCTCGTCCGACGTGACGTGCCCTGACATGAGGGGATGCACGTCAGCGCACGTCACCTTGGGCGAGGATGGACCAACGTGCCTCTTGACTTGCGTCAACGTGCATCACAACACACGTCGGCAGGCGCCAACGTGCGTCGGCACCCACTGACACACGTCAACATGCGTCAATGCACGTCATTGCACATCGGCATGCGTCTATTAAATTTAAGAACAAAGTTCATGGCAAACATCACAAGTTCCCGATGTTAAATCTTATTCCATTGCCAAGGCACAGAACCAGCTGCACTGTTGTAGTAGTGCTTCAGGTACACTCTGACCCTCTTTGCCTCTCTCGTTGCCATGTTGCCTCCCTGTTGCACATTGTGAACATCATCCTGAACTCTGCATCCCGCCTCGCGCCTGGTATTACCCGGTGGTCCTGACTTCCTGGTCTACATCATGGTTCTGAAGGGCAGGGTACCTGATCCTCATCAGGTTGTGGAGGCACATGGTCACCGTGGTGATGAGGGTCACGGTATTTGGTTCCTGTTCCCTCGTTGTAAGTAAGCAACAGAATCTGTTGGACAGGATCCCAAAGCCGTTCTCTACAACTCTTCTTGCAAGGGACTTCCTGTAATTGAAGATGCATTCATCATAATTCATGTTTCTGTGTGAGAAGGGTTTGATGAGGTGAGGCCTACCAAGAAGTAGGGCACATACCTATCGTCGTTCGGCAAGGGCTCTGGAGGTGGTAGGCCTATGGTGCCAGTGTCAAGGCCAACCTTCAGAGTTGAGGCCTTGTATATCGCGCAATCTGAGGTCGACCCCCTCAGACCCTACATCAGCCCACATAAACTTGTAGTCTGCATCGACTATCACCAACATGATAATGGAGTAATACCCCTTATAGTTAAAATACTGTGATCCAGATTTCTTTGGGCACTTGATGGGCATGTGCTTGCAGTCAATGGCCCCACATACATGGTGGTAATCCCACCTTGTCGCAAACCTCTCAGCCACCCGACGCCACCCGGCTTCTGTTGTCGGAAGGTCAAATAGCTCATCCTTGTACTCTTCTACTGTGGCTTTAGATACTTCCCGCACCAGAAATGAAATTGTGTTGTGTGGGATGCAGAAGGAATAGGCAAGGCTGTGGTAGCTGTTGCCAGTAGCCATATACCTCAAAGTTGTGGCAACCTTCAGGCCAGGCTCCAGGGACTTGCAGTAATTGGTCTCCACCTTCGACACCCAGGATGTCAAACATTGCACAAGTTCATGAAACATCGCAGGCTCCATTCGAAGGAATCCCACAAAGTCGCCATGGGATTCCCTCTCCAATTCTGCCATCAAAGTCTTGTACTGTCCCAACTGAGGTCTTCTAAGAATCCATGGTCTCACCCAGAACCACCTTCTCTCTCTTCCCTGTCTACTTCTGTGGTGTAGGGCTACAGCCAACACTCTAAGATTCTGGAGTTGTTGCACCTGTAGCACCTGTTGTTGCACCTGTCCATCGGCTATGATGAAGTGAGATTGATGTTTTGGGAATCTGCGCACCCCTTTATATACTCACCTGTCTGACCGCCAATGAAATGCACGCCAACGTACCATAATCCACCATAACCTGCACCATGAGGCACGGTAAAATGTTGTCATGGTGCGTCAATGTATGCCGACGCACCATTACGCACCATTACGCACCATTACGCACCTATGGGAGCCTGAATTTTAACTTAGTGCAATATGAGGACTTTTCTTTAAAAATCTTCTTCAGATCTGCCAATAAGAATCTTTTGATATTTGGTGTGCAGCATCCTTGGGGGGTGGTGGGGGGCTTTTGGGGGAGATTCAAGTTTGTTCAAGCCAAGTCCCTGGGTTCATATTTAGGCTGAAAATTTGGGGTCCCGCTCCGGACTTGAAAATTTTGGACCAAAATCCAGAAACTTTTTTTTGTTTTTTTATGCGTATCGGTCAATTTTAAGACAAAAAAAAATTTCTTTTTTTTACACTAAAAATTTGGGGGCCGGGTGGGAATTTTGGACCAAAATCCAGAATTTGTTTTGTTGTTTTTTTATGTATTTTGGTCAATTTTAAGACAATAAAATTTTTTTTTTTTTTTCACACTGAAAATTTGGGGACCGGGTGGGACTTAGAAATTTTTGGACCAAAATTCGGAATTTTTAAAAAAAAATTTTATGCATTTTGGTCAATTTTAAGACAAAAAAAAATTTTAGTCTGAAAATATTTTTAAAAATCTGTTTTTTATGCGTTTATCTCAATTTTGGGACATAAAAGTGCAAGAACTGAAAATAGAAGGAAAATCCTGTGTATTTTGTGGGCACAGTTGCTTAATCTAGTTGGTATATGCCTTTCTTAGGAGGGCGTATACAGCTTATTCAAGTCAAGTCCCTGGTTTGATATTTAGACTACCATGTCAGGTGAGCGCCCTCAGGCCCCCTGGGGCCTCTTGTTTTAAAAACTTCTTCTAATGAACCAGTGGGTACAATGACTTGATATTTGGTATGGAGCTTCCTTTTGAGGTGTAGAATCAAGTTTGTTCAAACGAAGTTCGTGGAGCAATATTTGCCTTTGTAATGAGAGGGGAAAGATTTTTAGCCCTGCCCAAAATTTATATTTTCTGAGGTCCGATTTGGTTTGTGGTATTATTGAGTCATATGTACTTGATTCATGCCAAAAAAAATTTCCTGTATCTCCATGGAACCCCCAGAAGCTAAAAATAGAAATATTTCCCAAACCACATAGAACAGAGAACTGTTATTTGGTATATCCTTGTGACCAGTAGAATGGAATGGAATGGTAAAAAAATTGCTACCGGTTGTGTCAGGGTCTTTGTTCTGTGAGGGTGGGAGGGGGGGGAGGGGTCATCAAAAAAATACTGAATCAGCATATTTACAAAAATTTTTTAAAACATTTCTTCTCCAGAACCACAGATCAAAATCTTTTGATATTTGTTATACTGCATCCATGGGGGTAAGATACTAGTTTGTTAAAATGAAGCCCATTGATTCATATTTGGGCTCAATATAGGAGCCCAAATTTTAACTTAGGGCAATAGGGAAAATAATCTTTAAAAATATTCTTCTTCAGTACCACCAGTAAGAATCTTTTTATGTTTGGTGTACATCATTGTTACAAGGGTCAGATTCAAGGTTGTTCAAATCAAGTCCCTCACTTAATATTTGGGCTTCTTGGGGGGCCCGAATTGTAACTTAGTGCAATATGGGGGATAATCTTTAAAAATTAATTTTTAGTCTTCCGATCCACCAGTCAGAATTGTTTGATATTTGGAAAACATCATCCTTAGGGAAGTCAGATCTTAGTTTGTACAAATCAAGTATTTCAGTTAATATTTGGGCACCCTTTAGTTCTTGTCTGATCATCACAAAATATCATATGCAGGTTCAAGGTCATGTCTTGATAAGATTGCCCCCTTTTGGTCGCGATAGGTCAACTATGATGGCTGTGTGAGCCCAAAACCTTCAGCACAGACTGCAGGTCGTATTTGTGAAGGGATTTCATTGTAATTTGCTAGGATGACTCTGTATAATGTCTAGATGAGAACGTCCAATTTTGGTCAGGTTCAGTCAACAGTGACAGCCACAGGGGCACGTTACCTAGATTCCTTTAGCACAGTCTACAGGTTGCATTTATGTAGGGATTTCATTGTAAATTGGTAGGATGACTCAGTATAATATCTAGATGAGAACGTCCTATTTTGGCCGAGATCAGTAAACCGTGATGGCCGCACAGGCATATGACCTAGATTTATTTAGCACAGTATACTGTTTTTATTTATGAAGCAATTTCATTATAACTTGGAAGGATAACTTGGTATGATGTCTAGATGAGACTCTCCGATTTTAGTCACGATCGGTCATCCATTACTGCAACCTGGTTACGTTTAGCTCTGTCTACAGGTTGTTTTTATGAAGAGATTTCATTGTAACTTGGTAGGATAACTGAGTATGATATCTAGATGAGACTGTCCTATTTTGGTCACAGTCGGTCAACTATAACCGCCGGACCGGCACATGACCTAGATTCCTTTAGCCAAGTCTGCAAGTCTTTAGCTTAACTTGACAAAGTCAAGCTGAGCTATTGCCATCACTTCTCGTCCGTCGGTGTACGTACATATGTACGTTAGTACGTACATCCACAATTTCCTTTGGCACACCTCACAGGTCGCATTTATGATCAGGTCGCTTTGAAACTTGGTATGCTTGTTTGGAGTGACCTCTAGATGGGAGCTATCGATTTTCTTCAATTTCTGTCAAAAAATGTTGCTGCGGCCAACGTTCTTAGAACTTAGTTTAGTCAAACCTCAATATTTCCCTTTGGCGCACCCAACAGGGCACATTTATGATTGGATTGCTTTGAAACTTGGTATGCTTGTTTGGGGTGACCTCTAGATGGGAGCTATCGATTTTCTTCAATTTCCATCAAAAAATGTTGCCGTGGCCAACGTTCTTAGAACTTAGTTTAGTCAAACCTCAATATTTCCCATTGGCACACACTACAGGGAACATTTATGATTGGATTGCTTTGAAACTTGGTATGCTTGTTTGGGGTGACCTCTAGATGGGAGCTATCAATTTTCTTCAATTTCTGTCAAAAAATGTTGTCACGGCCAATGTTCTTAGAACTTAGTTCAGTCAGAAGACCTCAATATTTCCCTTTGGCACACCCTACAGGGCACATTTATGATCGGATTGCTTTGAAACCTGGCATGCTTGTTTAGGGTGACTTCTAGATTGGAGCTATCGATTTTCTTCAATTTCCGTCAAAAAATTTTGCCGTGGCTAACGTTCTTAAAACTTAGTTTAGTAAGACCACAATATTTCTCTTTGGCACACCCTACAGGGCACATTTATGATTGGATTGCTTTGAAACCTGGTATGCTTGTTTAGGCTGACCTCTAAATGGGAGCTATCGATTTTCTTCAATTTCCGTCAAAAAATGTTGCCATGGCCAACGTTCTTAGAACTTAGTTTAGTAAGACCACAATATTTCTCTTTGGCACACCCTACAGGGCACATTTATGATTGGATTGCTTTGAAACCTCTAGATGGGTGCTATCGATTTTTTTCCATTTCCGTCAAAAAATGTTGCTGCGGCCAATGTTCTTAGAACGTAGTTTAGTCAGAAGACCTCAATATTTCCCTTTGGCACACCCTATAGGGAACATTTATGATCGGATTGCTTTGAAACCTTGCAAGTTTGTTTGGGGTGACCTCTAGATGGGAGCTATCGATTTTCTTCCATTTCCGTCTGTCAAAATATGTTGCCGCTGGCAACGATCTTTGAACTTAGTTTAGTCAGGCATCAATATATTCCTTTGGTATTCCATAAAGGGCACATTTATGTTCAGATCGGTTTGAAACTTTGTATGCTTGTTTGGGGTTACCTCTAGATGGGAGCTATCGATTTTCGTCAAAAAATGTTGCCACTGGCAATGACCTTCGATGAACTTAGTAAAAACTAAGTGCAGTTGAGCATCAGTATTTCCCTTTGACACACCCAGCAGGGCACATTTATGATTGGATCGCTTGCAAACTCGGTGTGCTTGTGTGGGGTGATATCTATATAGGAGCGTCGATTTTCTTCCATTTCTGTCAAAAAATGTTGCCGCTGACCTTTGAACTTAGTTTAGTGAGACCTCAATATTTCTCTTTAGGGCAAATATTTGATCTGATCACTTTGAAACTTGGTATGTGTGTTCAGGGTGTCCTCTATATGTGAGCTATTGCTCTTCTTTCATTTCCATAAAAAGTTATTGTCGTTATCACCAGCCTTTGAACTTACTGCATTTGTGCATCAACTTATCCCTTTTGCACTCTCTGCAGGGTACATTTATGAATTTCCATAAAAAAAAACCCCCAAAAACCATTGCCACAAGCAATGACCTTCTACTTAGTGCATTTGTGCATTAACATCTCCCTTTGGCATGCCTCCGAGGGCACATTCATTATCCGGTTGTTTTGAAACAGTGCAGCTTATGCAGGGTGACAAAGATAGGAGCTATTGATTTTCTTTTCATTTCCATCAAAAACTGTTGCTGTTAGCAACAATCTTTGAATTTGTGCATTTGTGCATCAACATTCTTTGACATGGCCTGCAGGTCACATTTATCATAGGATTGTTCTTGAACTTGGTGTGCTCATTAGGCAAGACCTTTAGATAAGAGCTATTGATTAGCATTCATTTCTGTGAAAAAAGTTGCCATTTACAATAACCTCTGAACATACTGCATTTGTGTATCAACATTCTTCCTTTAGCCAGTCTTGCAGTTTACATTTAAAAATGCATGGATTACTCTGACGTTGTGCACACACAATGCTGTTATGTTGAAATTTCATCAAATAACATTGGTACCAATGATCTTCAATTTTGCCATTTCATTTATAGCTTAACAAGTTCAAGTTTGTCAAGTTGAGCTACAGTGTCATTGACACTTTCATATTTATGAAGGGATTTCATTGTTACTTGGTAGGATGACTCGTTTTGGAATGATTTTACTGTCACATGGTAACTTTGGTTGGCATGCTTTAACTGTAAGGACCAAATCAACCCAGACCTCATTTCTTTAGTACAGTCTAGACATCAAATTATTCTTATTGAAAAAATAGCAAGTAAGGAACAGAAATGAACATATTCACAATTTTCACAATTCTTGTCTTATTTCATAATCCTTTCATAAACATTGAACATTATCCTTTTCATCAAACTCTACACACAGTCAACTTAAGCTACAGTATCATTGACACTTTCATTATTTCATATTATGGTGATCTGTAATGCTTATAGGTGTGTTTTATTGCAAGTGTAGTTTCTCTTAACCCTTATATTAAGCATATGTGCTGTTATTTTGCTGATGTTTCCTTTTTTTCAGCAAAAAATATGTGAACTTGTACTTGTAACAATTAATGTTTCAGTTATATTTCAACATTTGTGTACAAAAAGTTAACCTTTATCAGGTGACCATTTTCCATTAATTCTTTTCCTTTTCAGAAACTGTTTGCATGTGATGGCCATTGATGTGTTTCTGCATGTTAGTGCAAAGGCTCGGATGAGTGCCTTTGAATACAACAGGTTATTTCTTGTTGAGTTTTTTTTAGCTCAACTTGACAATTTCAAGTATGAGCTATTGGGATGTGTTGTGATCCGTCATGCATCCATACATCCTTACATGTATATGTATGTCCAAATGTACGTCTGTCCATTCACAATTCCTTTAGCACACCCTACAGGCCACAGCTCTCACCCAGTCAGTTCCAAATTCCATATGTAGCTTTGGGGTAGGGCTGCACGATATTCGGATTTCAATACCGGTAGCGATATTTTAAAAAATATCGCGATATACCGGTATATCGTCAAGTTCAAAACATGTAAGATTCTCACCCAAATTGTCCCAGTATTTTTTTGACATTCGAAGTCAAATAATTACGTTGTAAAAGCATTGAAATAATAAGCCTAGTAAGTTGTCTTAATTCATTCTTGTATAAATATTTGGAAATAAACTTCATGATGGCACAACAAATATCATTTATTTTGAGTCGATAATTTCAAATAAATATATACTGTTTGATCCATCGCTTTACAAAACAAAAACGCTTAACCTGCGTTTTGTCGTATACATGTGAATAGATCACCACTAGAGGGCATTTGCCTTGTACTGGTTAAGCAGGACGCCGCTAGAGGGCTAGGAGTTTGTACACTTTTCCACAAATGAAAGCAGTCAGTTTTGTCATGCGGTATCACAAACAGCTGAAATGCACATGCTCGATAGGCACGTTTTGATGTACCGGTGAACCATCTTGTGCAGTGGGTGAATGCTGGCGATGTATAAATACTATTTCAATATTAAATCACTCTTAACAAAGTGAAAATAAACAATATTATTCCCTTTATATTTTATTAGTGTTTTGATGACTATCTGTCTAATTTTTAAGATGTGGCATACAAGTCAGATCAAAACGTTCACCTACTTTTCAAAACATTAACATGTGTGAACTGGTATTGACAAAAATGAATATTCATTACCGCAGCACTTGGAATTGTGGGTTCATTAATACGTATGCGATTTGTTCATATTGAAAAGCACATTCCGAGTGTGCCGGTAATAAAATAAACTTTGAAAATATTACTGCAGTGCTTGGAATTGCGAGAACAAGTGCAATGAAGTGGGAGGAACTATTAGTGTTAAACCAGAAATTTCCCGGTCCAACAAAAGGCATTATTAATGGAAATACGTTAATCATTCTTCACGGTTTACGTTTGAAGCCATACTGTTTGGGGAAAATCTGTACTTACCTGTGTCATCGGAGAAACAAAAATAAAACAGCTTATGGGAGAATATTTTACTAGTACCAGGACATGAAGTGTATTGATAAAAAAAAGCAAACAAACGGCTTTCACAGTTTCTGTTTATATACACTTTTTTTCAATCAGCTGTGAGATTAAATAAAATTTTTACGGAAAATGTCTGTCACTAAAAAACACGCCTCGAAATGAATATCGTCACAGACGATATACCGGTATTAAAAAAAATGGACGATATTTAACCGGTTAAGATTTCAATACCAGTATTACCAGTATATCGAAATACCATGCAGCCCTACTTTGGGGTAATGTCCAGATGGGAGCTATCAAATTTTTCCAAATTTCATTGAAAAACATAACCGCCAGTGGCCATCTTGGATTTGACATATAAATTGTCAACAATTTCATTAGCACACCCTACAGGCTGCATCTCTCAGTCGGTCTTTTCAGATTTCTTATGTAGCTTTGGTTTGATGTCAAGATGGGAGCTATCAAATATTTCTGAATTTTGTTGAAAACATAGCCACCAGCAGCCATCTTGGATTCGGATATAAATTTTGAGCAATTCCATTAGCACACCCTACAGGTCGCATCTCTCCTCTGATCTTTTTTGAATTTCATATATAGCTTTGGTGTGATGTCTAGATGGGAGCTATCAAATTTTCTGAATTTCATTCAAAAATATAGCTGTCAGCAGCCATCTTGGATTGGCATTTGAATCGTCAACAATTCCATTGGCACACCCTGCAGGCCACATCTCTCACCCAATCTTTTTCAAATTTCATATGTAGTTTTGTTGTGATGTCTAGATGAGAGCTGTCAAATATTTCTGAATTTTGTTGAAAAACGTGGCGGGCAGTGGCCATCTTGGATTTGGCATATAAATTGTCAACAATTCCATAAGCAATTTAGCGGACTTGACAGGCTGCACCTCTCACCCAATCTTTCAAATTTTATATGTAACTTTGGTATGATGTCCAGATGGCAGTTATCAGATTTTTCTGCATTCCATTGAAAAGGATAGCCGCCACCGGCCATCTTGGATTTAAATTGTCAACAATTCCATTAGTACACCCAACAGGCCCCATACCTCACCCGACTTTTTTTTCAGATTTCATTTGTAGCTTTGGAGTGATGTCTTTTCTGCAGAAACTTGAGTGAGTGACATGGCATTGCTGGATCTTTCTATTTAGTTCAGTCCCTTCTTGGACAAGTTGAGCTGCAGTGTCATTGACACTTTCATTTTTTTTTTCATTGTGATGATGCCGTACTGTTATGTAGTATGCTTTTGGTAAAGGCACAGAGAGCCTGTTCCAACAGTGTTTTAATCCACAGTCTTTCATTGCTTTAGTCAAAGAACAAAAAAGTTTTATATCTGATAAAAAAAGAGGATTACTCTGAAAACAAATAACTACCGAGTGTAGTTAAAGTTCTAATGACATGAGCCAGTGAAAAATTGGTTGTCCCTAGTTATTTTGATGTAAAGTATAGGTTAACATGAGGAAAGTCTCTTCAAAACTGTACAGTCCCACGTAATGGTGAAAGAAGCCCGGGAGAGTAAAATTTGCTGTGAGGGAGATTATTTTAACACTGGATAGATTCAAGTGATGGTTTGACAAATATTGTTAAAGACCTGTACAAATTAGAAATTAGGATGACAAAGGTAAAAGGTAGAGCCCTGCAAATTTTTAAATTTAATTCAAATTTTGAATTGTTTATCGAATTCAGTTTTATTCGAGTTTCGAATACCTGACTGCTGAATACTGAAATCAAATATCCCGATGACAAGCATGGACATCACTTATGTTCTTTCTCTTTGCGTATACTTTTAATATTTATATGTGGTCATTATTTCTCACCAGTTGCATTTGTATCAAGAATATGACTGTTAACTGGTCAGTCAGAGCTCTCGGATGGATATTAGTATAAAGGTCAGTAGCCTGTTAGGCATCAATAAAATCATTGGGGGCAACCGAGCAGATGTTATGTAACATACGCATGTATCAGTTGTACAGAAGGCTGAACCATGTGTGGACTTAAAGAGCGGCAGTGGAAAGATGTGTAAACTGTGATCTACGCGGGTCTTCCTGAAAGATGTTGGACAGTTTGAGATTTCTTTTTTTAACTTGTTTAAATGAACAATTTTGCATTCTTCTAACTGTTCTGACACATGTGTGGTATGTGGCAGTTATTTTTGCTTTTTCTTGCCCCCCCCCCCCCCCCCCCCCCCCCCCCAAAAAAAAAAAAAAAAAAATGGGGGAAATCTCGCTGAAGTGATGTCCGTCCATCCATCCATCCATCCATCCATCTGTAGACGGAGTTGGTTTCTGCTCTCTAACTAAAAGAAGAACCCTATTTATTTTGGGATCATTGTGCCAGAGGACAAGGTCACGGTCACCTTGTCCTTTAATTTTTATCAATGTTGGTTTCTGCTCTGTAATTAAAGTTCCTCTTAGCCGACTGAAGCCAAACTTGGCATATGGATTAGGCATTATTAGAAGAAGAACCCTATTCATTTTGGGATCATTGTTCCAAAGGTCAAGGTCACAGTGGCCTTGAACTTCAATTTTTATCAGTGTTATTTTCCACTCTGTAATTAAAGTTCCGCTTGGCCAGTTGAAACACAACATGGCATGTGGCTTGGACATGATGAGGGGAAGAACCCTATGTATTTTGAGGTAACTGTGCCATCGGTCAAGGTCACAGTGATGTTGAACTTAAACATTTACCAGAGTTGTCTTCTTTAATTGAAATTATACTTGCCCAATTAATACTAAACTTGGTTTATGGGTGGGACATGATGAAAGGAAGAACCTTATTTCCATTGAGGTTATTGTGTCAAAGGTAAAGGTTACAGTGACCTTGAATTTGAAGTTTTTACAGTCAGAGTTGGTTTCCTTTGTCTAATTAAAATGTTGTTTGCCTGATCAAAACCAAACTTGGCAAGATCACAGTGACCTTGAACTTAAAATTTTATCAGTCCCATTCAAAAACCAAATTTGACATTTGACATGTTATCCAAAACAGGTAATCTTATCTGTATTATTTGAATAAATGATACCAACAGTGGCTGTGTTAATTTAATGTTATATATTATCAAGGTTACTGTATCAGGGTGATTTTTGGGCGTGGGGGGGGGGAGTTCCACTCCTGGTGGCTACCTCTAGTTTGCTACTTTGCGAAATTGTATCAACATTTATTAAAGTTGTTTCCTCAAACGAACTTTTGTTTGCATACCTTCAAACAGTATTGGTCATAATTTCATTCTGGCATTGTATACCATATTATACAACTACCAATCACTTCCTCTTCTGCCTCGATTCGTAGGAACTTATGTATTATCTGTTAACCTGACTATCTTCCTCATATAGTGTTATCTGTGTCAAAAAACCTGACTATCTTCCTCATATATATATATATGTACGATTATTTCAAATCAATAAATCTGCATGTGAAAATCTCTGACAACATATACCAAACTGAATGTCCAATTCAATTCAAATTCGATTTGAAATCAAACTTTGAACATGCAATTTGATTGGTATCTGATGATTCATGGGCCCTAGTAAAAGGTTACCGTAACATTTTTCAGGGAGCCCATTTTTTTCAGATAACCCTTTTTTCAGAGTTTGTAAGCAAGAGAAAGGCAAGTGATACCAATAGGTATGTCAGTTTAAGTCTGGTATGAACACCTCAGTTTATTTCAAGAGTTTCAGTATGCCGGGATATAACCATAGTTAGAAAGTGCCCTTTCCAGCTGTGTGTTACATTACATCACAGCATTTAATCTTACAGTAGTCAAATAACACTTAGTTTTATCATCTTTGTAGAGTGGATATGCAGGGTGTAGGCTGGGGATAATGTGACCCATACCCCCACCCCAAAAAAAAAAAATTCCATATTGTCCACTCATAGTAAACATTGGCCCAAACTTTAACCCAAAGGCTGTAATACGATTTTTTTGGTGTGGACATCCACTGGATGTACACAACACAAAAATAAACTGAGTCAAAAAAGGAAGTATAATAAACTTTGAGGAGCAATTTTTTTTAGTATTATCGACTTTAATCCCAAACAAATTATTGTAAATTCATATTTCGAGTCTAGCTGTATGAATTTGCGTAATTTCATGTTCTTACTCTTGCCAGTGTCACGTCAGGATGTCACAATTCAGACATGGGATGAAATGAAAAGTTCACGCATGCAGTCAATAGCGTGTATGTCCACTGTTTGCCTCTTGAATGGCAAGACATCGACGGCGCATGGACCTAATAAGTCTCTGGATGTCACCCTATGGTATTGTGTTCCACTACTGCCTTAGAACATTACGTAACTTGCCTAACGTCTGAAGATCATGAAGTTGTACCCGACAGTCCAATTGATCCCAAAGATGCTCGATTGGTGACAAATCTGGCGAAAGTGGCGACCAGGGAAGAAGTTTGATGCTCTGCTCCTCAAGAAAGTCACGACAGATACGTGCCATGTGACATTGGGCAGTGTCTTGCTGGAATAACTGCAATTCGACATTAGCGCTGAAGATCAACTGCGTTTGATGGTGCAAGGAAATTTCTGCCCAAACCATTACACTACTCACGCCGAAATGGTCGCATTCCCGCACGCAAGCATCAGAAAACTGTTCTCCTCATCGCCGTTACACTCTTGCCTTACCATCAGCGCACTGTAGACAAAATCGTAATTCATCACTAAAAAGAACTGTGCTCCAAAGCTGCTGAGTCCGGCAAACACGCTGTTGTACCCATTCCATTCTGACGGAACGATGACGTTGGGTAAGGATTGGTCCATGGTATGGACGCCTACTTCGGATGACGTGTTCAGCGAGTCAGTTTGTGTACTGATTCTATTGTTAGTTCTACCAGGAGTAATTGCTGTTGTCCTCGTCGCCAGAAGGAATCGATCCTGCAAGTGAGATGTCCTGATGTGTCGGTCTTGTGCAGGGTTGTAACTCTTGGTCGACCTGAATGCAGTCGGTCAGCAGTAGATCCAGTGGTTCTATACCATCTTATGAAACAGTAAATAGTGGCCACGGTGACTCCGAACTCCACAGCGAGGTCATCTGGAGGTATTCCAGCCTCATGCATACCAATGGCATGCAACCTCTGATTTTCGGTTAACCTTGGCATTTTTTAAAATGTCGGAAGGCAAAAAGTAGAGTGTTTTCTCCATAACCCAGGCTCTCTAGCACAACATAAAACAAAGAAAATCATCGGTCACCCATTCAATTTGACATTCTCGGGTAGCACGTGTTATTTTGAAATCCGTAGCAAAATTGTATATGGTTGGGTGGACAACAACAGCATGTCATTAAACTCTTTGCACAACTTCTTGTCCACAAACATGCAACATTAAAACTATTATATTTCATCCTTTATGCTATTTTTTCACATTTGTTTCTCTTATACTTTCTTTTTTGACTCAGTATATATTACAGCTATTGTGTTTTTTCACCCCTCCCCACAACGAGTTGTGGGGTTTATTCTGAAATCACCTTGTTCATCCATCTGAACGTCCATCCATTTGTCTGTCCATCCGTAGACATAAAATTCTCCAGATATTTTCTCAGACATTTATGGACCAATCGGCTTGAAACCTGTGCACCTGTGAATGTAGTTCCGGTCAGGCTTTTTTTTCCCAGAGTTATGCCCCCTTTCATCTTAGAATAACCATGACAGTGGGGGGTATGGACAGGCCCATTTGGACAGTCCCATTTGGACAGTCCCATTTGGACAGTCACACCTCTAGTTGCCCTTGGTAAACATGTGTTAAGGTCCTGTAGCATTATTGTAGAAAACCACTGAATTTTATATCAATTAACAAAATTTATTTATTTAAATTTCCTGAAAAGAGCATTAGGACAACAGATCCACTCTTGTGAGCTTGAAATTTCAAAACATTTCCTTGAAGGTCTACTTTCCCCAGCTTTTGTGTATGGTTGTTGTGGGTGACCTTTGGTCATCAAGGGTCCATAAAACCCAAATTATTACCAACCCTGAAAAATTCTGGCTGCACCCCAATTAAGATAATGGTTCTGGAAGTGTTAACAAATGAATGTATATTGTAGTTCAGGTAAGGATATTTATTTAAGATCTAGTAATATAGGGCGAAACATCAGACTCCCTATTTCCTGTTAGGCACACAGCAGGCAAATGAAACAATCATTTGTCCATGCCTGTAAACTTGGATATATCAGAACACCAGTCTTGTTGTTTTTAATGATTGCAGTTAGTTATATTACAAGTTGCAACTGCTTTTGATGAATCATTCACAGTTTGTTTTGATTTTCCTTTCAGGAGGGGACCACTCCTCTCATCTTGGCTTCTGCAAATAACCATGTAGAATGTGTGAAAGAATTATTGAATCAAGGAGCAGATCCAAAGGCCAGACGTCTGGTATGTACATATACAAGTACAAATAAACAATGTGAATCATTTTGTCATTCTCTCTGATACATAACCAGGGTAAGTAAGTTGCAGAATAACTCCAAGAAAAAATTATATTTCTTTCAAAAATAATAAAAGCCCTGACAGTTTTGCGTGGAAATATTTCTCTTAATATTTTTCTAAGAAATAGTGTCAGGGCAGTGTTATGCAAATAAAAGAGTAACATTTTTAGCTCAACTTGACAAAGTCAAGCTGAGCTATTGCCATCACTTCTCGTCCGTCGGCGTATGCACGTACACGTACGTACGTATGTTAGTACGTACGTTAGTATGTACGTCCACAATTTCCTTTGGCACACCTCGCAGGTCGCATTTATGGTCAGATCGCTTTGAAACTTGGTATGCTTGTTTGGGGTGACCTCTAGATGGGAGCTATCGATTTTCTTCAATTTCCGTCAAAAAATGTTGCCACAGCCAACGTTCTTAGAACTTAGTTTAGTCAGACCTCAATATTTCCCTTTGGTACACCCTACAGGGCATATTAATGATCGGATTGCTTTGAAACCTGGCATGCTTGTTTGGGGTGACCTCTAGATTGGAGCTATCGATTTTCTTCCATTTCCGTCAAAAAATGTTGCCACGGCCTATGTTCTGAGAACTTAGTTTAGTCAGTCCATAATATTTCCCTTTGGCACACCCTACAGGGCACATTTATGATTGGATTGCTTTGAAACCTGGCATGCTTGTTTGGGTTTGACCTCTAGATAGGAGCTATCGATTTTCTTCCATTGCTGTCAAAAAATGTTGCCGCGGCCAACGTTCTTAGCACTTAGTTTAGTCAGACCTCAATATTTCCCTTTGGCACACCCTACAGGGCACATTTATGATCGGATTGCTTTGAAACCTGGCATGCTTGTTTGGGGTGACATCTAGATAGGAGCTATCGATTTTCTTCCATTTCCGTCCATCAAAAAATGTTGCCGCTGGCAACGATCTTTGAACTTAGTTTAGACAGGCATCAATATATTCCTTTGGCATGCCCTGCAGGGCACATTTATGATCAGATCAGTTTGAAACTTTGTATGTTTGGGGTTACCTCTAGATGGGAGCTATCAATTTTCTTCAATTTCAAAAAATGTTGCCTCTGGCAATGAACTTAGTAAAAACTTAGTGCAGTTAAGCAACAATATTTTCCTTCGACACACCCTGCAGGGCACATTTATGATTGGATCGCTAGCAAACCTGGTGTGCTTGTTTGGGGTGACATCTATATGGGAGCTGTCGATTTTCTTCCATTTCTGTCAAAATATGTTGCCACTGCCTTTGAACTTGGTTTAGTCTAACCTCAATATTTCCCTTTAACACACCCTTCAGGGCACATTTATAATCGGATCACTTTGAAACTTGGTAAATGTGTTTGGGGTGACCTCTAGATGTGAGCTATTGCTTTTTTTCATTTCCATAAAAAATTATTGTCGTTATCACCAGCCTTTGAACTTTCTGCATTTGTGCATCAACTAATCCCTTTTGCACTCTCTGCAGGGTATATTTATGAATTTCCATAAAAAAACAACAAAAAACCCATTTCCGCAAGCAATGATCTTCTACTTAGTGCATTTGTGCATTAACATCTTCTTTTGGCATGTCTCAGAGGGCACATTCATTATCAGGTTGTTATGAAACTTTGTATGCTTATGCAGGGTGACAAAGATAGGAGCTATTGATAAGTGTTGCTGTTAGCAACAATCTTTGAATTTATTGCATTTGTGCATCAACATTCTTTGACATGACATACAAGCCACATTTATCATAGGATTGTTTTTGAACTTGGTGTGCTCATTAGATAAGAGCTATTGATTAGCATTCATTTCTGTGAAAAAAGTTGCCATTTACAATATCCTCTGAACATACTGCATTTGTGTTTCAACATTCTTCCTTTAGCCAGTCTTACAGATTACATTTAAAAATGCATGGATTACTCTTGACGTTGCGCACACACAATGCTGTTATGTTGAAATTTCATCAAATAACATTGATACCAATGATCTTCAATTTTGCCATTTCATTTAAAACTTACCAAGTTCAAGTTTGTCAAGTTGAGCTACAGTGTCATTGACACTTTCGTTTTTCTCTCCCCCAAAAAATTTGGGGGGAGCATATAGTCTCTGCTCTGTTTGTCCGTCCAGACATCCATCCATCCACAGCGACATCTCTGCAGTGAGTGGATGGATTTCAATAAAGTTTGGTATGAGGGATCCTTGTGACAAGCCACTCATGCACATGTTATTAAAAAATTGCCCACATATATTTTTCACCAGAGTTGTGGTCCTTACTTTGTCAATTTTTTATGATTTTTCCCCATATTCAGTGATATCTTACCAGTGTGCTGATGGATTTTAATGAAATTTAGTATGAGAGATCCTTGTGACAAGCAGCTCCTGCACATGTTATTGAAAAGTTGCCTGCATATTTTTCACCAGAGTTACAGTGCTTACTTTGTCAATTTTTCATGATTTTTTTTCTGTCTGCAACAATATCCCAGTAGTCAGTAGATGGGAATCAATGAAATTTGGTACAAGCCACTGCTGCACAGGTTATGAAAAGGCTTCTTTGCCCATCCACATCCACATCCATCCATCCATCCATCCATCCATCCATCCATCCACAGTAATATCTCAGCCGTGAGGGATCCTTGTGACAAGCCTGCACATGATATAAAAAAGTTGCCCACATATTTTTTACCAGAGTTATGGTCCTTGCATTTCAAAAATATGTGCCAAATGATTTCTCATAGCAGGGGACTACAATTTTACAAATCCGCTTGTTAACTAAGTCAATTGTCGGGGAGCATCCATCATCCACTGATTTTCTTGTTTGTAATTATAACACACATTATTCCTAATAGTACTGTACAGTCTTCTGAATATGTTAACTTTTCAAAAATTATCTTCAGAGTTTTATTTTCTTTCTTCGTAATCATTCCTTCCATTGCAAAGGTTTGATAATCGTTTGCAATGCTGAGACATATAAAGATTACACATTTGAGGTAAAAAGATTAGGGCTACAACAGTATGCTTCCCTAAGAATAGAATATGAATTATAATTCAATTTGCTCAACACAATATGTATCATGATACACATAATCTCTCATGGCAAGCAACAACAACAATTAAATACTTTGGACTTCAGGTATTCATTTCCAGACAGGTGTTCATATAGTGTTCTATTTTAACTGGTATTGCATCACATTATATGATGCATAATGGCATTATTTTAAACCTCTCATGCTCTTTTTTAGTGAAAATTTTTGTGAGGTACCTTATTTCAAAGTTTGTTTTGTTTGCCTTTCTTAAGAACAAAAGATTGATATTACATACTGATTTATGTTGTTTTTATTTAAATCCATTCCCTAAGTTTTCATTTACTGTCCTCACTGACCAGAAGAAGAGAGTATTTATGACAAAAACATTTAAAAACATTACACTAAGCCTAAAAGCATGTCACATCAACATCTTGGGAAATCCCTGCAGGTCCCACAATTGAGTGTAATAAGACTTTCGATCCACTTTAAAAACAAATTTCCAGTACAAGTATTTCAATCATTTCCTTGAATCCTGCACCCTATGTAGCAAGCAACCAACTAACCCTATGCATTTTTACAGCTTTTGTAAGCGTATATTTTCATGTAGTATGTGCTGTGGCAGCATATCAGCTAATCCAGGACAATACAAATACTTTAGCTTACCAACTAACTCTTTGCAATGCGTAGGGTTTGTCACTCTTTCCTTTCTGGTTATAACTTAAGATCATTTCCATTATGCCACTAATCCTGTGCATTGCATAACCTTAGTGAGTGTACATTTTCATGTAGTGTACAATATGGCAGTTGCCATTTCTTATAACCAGAAAGTGCGTGACTAACCCTGTGCTTTGCACAGGGTTAGTTACATTTTCTGGTTATAAAATAATTTCATTATTAACTAAGTAATTAACTCTGTGCAGTGTGCACTGTACGACTTCAGTGTAAATCTCCTCAATATCAACTCTCACTCAGTGTAATGACCAAAACCAGTCTGTACTATTCTCAGAAAGAATTCAAACTCAGCTTATGACTGATGTTTTGGAAACGATTGTGGAAAGGTTTTTTTTTAGTGAATTCCAAAAATGGAAACATATTCTATTTTCAAATTAATAGCTTATTATCTGTGGCAATCCAACCATTGGCACAAACCTGGTATTCTGTGATAGAGTGTATCATCTGATGCTGTCCCAACCAGTGGTGCAGTATGGGTGTAGTTTGCTGTCCTATATCATTGCACCTAGAAATCCCAGTCAATTGATCAGTAGTGGTGTAGTATGTGAGAGACTAAATTGTTTTCCATGGAAGACCTACAGGTAACCAATGATGTTGTACCACTAATCTCTGTACAACTGGATTGAGGAACCCTCATCGGTCACACGTAGAAGGGGTCATTTGGGGAGGGACAATTACTCAACCAAGAAAATTTTTTCTGAGGTTCTCAGTTTTCCGATGTCTTGCAATCGCCAATCTCTTTTTTAAAGAATATACTTTGATGTCAGTAAAAAATGAATATGTTGATGATGTGCACATTTTTCTCGGCAGTTAAAACAGAATATTTACAACCTATTTTAGTTATTTAGTAATTGACAGAAAACATTTTAAGTACCGAGATTGGAAAGTTGATAGTAACTATGTTACTAGTTTTGAGGCTGGGCTTTCATTTGATGTTTGATGATGTGATGGCTTTCATGTCATCAATGGGATGAGTTTCTCAAATTATTGAACTAACGCCATATTGAGGTTTGGTTATTGGGTTGCAAAGTTTTTTCACTGATGTTCAGGGAGCAATACTCAAAAAGTATGATCTAGATTAGATCATCCTTCATTGAAATTCCAGCCAGTAGAACAGTAGCGGTAAAGTGTAATGGTCTAAATTGTTCTCTTTCGCGAGATAGAAATGAAAAAAAATTATAATATTTGTCCAGTAATGTTTGTGTGTATTGCACTGGACAGTTTTGTGTGTGACCTTATGTAAAAGGTTGAAAGCAGTTGTTGAATCTAAAGATGTGTGTCTTGGTGAAGATATTTCCCAAATCCTTCAAAGTAAATTCTGTGAAGGCTGTGGAAGAATTTCATATTTGCTTGATTCATAAATTCAGGGCTCAGGGTGATTGTGATATAACTTACTAAATCCTTTTATAAAACTTTATAGATAGTGCAAAAGTACTGGGTGTTGCATGATAGCCCAGATTATCCTAAAAAAAAAACCCAGCAAGTGAGGATGAGGCAAGGCTTGTGTTTACAGGGACAGAAATCTTGGTTGGATCCTCTTTTTGGCAATCACTGCCTCACTCACTAACTAGCCCAAGAAGAAAATATAAAGAGAGATCCCACAAGATGTGTGTAGGACAGAATATGAACGTTGATGCTCATAAATCATGGTTGTAATCAGAGGTCTACTGAGGGACATAGATATTATTATAGGCCAGTATAGCTATCTGCTTCAGCTGTTGACTGAAAGAAGCTCGGATAGCTTAAATAAAATTTGAGGACAAACTATCTGTGGAGACTGGAGAGCTAAACATTGGTTTGTTGATGAGATTGTTGAAATAAACATGTGACCTTTGAGTTGCACATGAAGTGAAAATGAAGCTGAACTGTGATAACCAATAACAGTGGTGGTATCAACCCTGGAGTCTGTGCTAGTGTCAGATGCATACAAATTGTGTTGTGAATATGCTGAAAGTATTTAGTGTAGTAAGACTATAAGCATAAATTCCAAGGGAACACAGTATGCAATGAGAACCAGGAAGACCAGTGTACCAGTAACTGAGACGAGACTACTTTGGCCTAAGTAAACTATGAACTCGGAACTAATCACAATATTAAAGAGTATGTATTGTGTTTAAATTCAGAAAGTAATTGTGGAGAATATTTGCAAATAAATTATGTTTGTTG
The DNA here is from genome assembly GCA_031216915.1 of Pictodentalium vernedei. Taxonomy (NCBI): domain Eukaryota; kingdom Metazoa; phylum Mollusca; class Scaphopoda; order Dentaliida; family Dentaliidae; genus Pictodentalium; species Pictodentalium vernedei. Next base: position 172,719,432 of record CM062291.1, on the reverse strand, counting down.
AATAATCGAATCATCACAAATGCCCCTTTTAATACTTTAACCCCTTGAACTTGAGAGGCCACTTTTCCAGACCTGGAATATGATATGTCATACTTTCATTTAGTAGGATGGCTGCTAAATGAAAGTGTGGGGTAACCCAATCAATATTTTAAACATGCAGCCCTTAGGCTGCACATTGAAAATATTAATTGGTCTACCCCTAAATAATGAATATGGACTCTTCTGATTGCTGCCATTGAATTGACATGGAAGATACCACCAGGGTTCAAAGCGTTAAAGTCATTGAAAACCAATGGAAAGAAAACATAGCCCAAGTAAATGAGGATGGCTGGGGTAAGGTTGTCAGATATATGATCATACCTGGGTTAAGGCGATAGTCCTTGAGTGCTAGCTGTGCCTCTCATTGATTGTAACTCCCCTTCTACCATTGACAAACCCATAACTATCATACACTAGTGGCTGTAGAGTTATGCTGACCTTTGAAGGAACATCTGTCAATACTATTTTTTCTATATATAAATAAATCGCCCTGTATGTTGTGGAAGGTAGCTAGCATCCAAAACCTGTATCTCGTTTTCTAGAAAACCACCTTTATATTCCCACCATTTTCAGGGAATTTCATCTGGAGGAGTCTGTATGTTCCTTGGCTAAGACTAAATTTTCAATTTTGTTTGCTAAATTATCTTACAACCAAACTGTGTATGCTTAGATTCTCCTGTTAACCCTTTACCTAACATAGAGACCAAAAAAGGCCATAAAATTAACCAGAATAAGCCTACCACAACCTAAAATATTTTGTAAGTTTCTCAATAAAACCATACAAATATGAATATCATTAGAACCAGCTCATCAAGCTGGTTCTAATGATATTGATATTTGTATAGTTTTATTGAAATTTGTTTCCAAAAATGTGAAATTTCATTTATTTTTTAAAAATACTGTTAGGTAAAGGGTTAATCCTTTACCCAATGCAGACATATCAAAATTTATTATTTTATTTATTGTTTTTAAAAATTTCAACAAATTCATATCATGTGACCCATGAGTTACTGCAACACAATATGTAGCCACCTTTGGAGTTACAAAACTTCTTTGAGTTTGTTTTCTTCTTGACCAAAAATATTTCCCAGTATATATTATCTGTGAGGCATGGGTTGTCACAGAGGAAACCAGCTGAGAGTTCAGGCTTTTTCCGGTATTGCATACAGTACGGTGTTTTCAGTATCTTTAACATGCATTTTTATTTCCTTCACCCAGAACGTTGTTACTTGTTAGCCCTTTGTGATTGCTTTATGCTATGTTTTTGACGCTATGTTTTATATGCCACCAACGACACACTTAATAGGTTAATCACCTGGATTAATACATAAAATGTGCAATGTGAGCTATGCCAGAAACGATGCCAGGAGACCAGCAGGCAATCCAATTTTTTGCAAAAGAAACAAGGATTGTCTTCAGTGTTTACTTTCATTTTTAACGACTTCAAAGAGAGAGGTAGATGAGGTCATCTAGGTATGATTAATCGATTATTATTGATTATTTGTGATGATTGATCGATTCCTAACTTAAAAAATTGTGCCAGTCTTACAATTAATATAAATTTAGTTTCCTTCCTGCACTCTAGATTTATGTGCATTTTCACTATTATATCTTGTTTGAATGAGCCCATGGAGCTCTGTCAAACATGATATAGTTTAAATGCCTGTATTGGATGTACTGATGCCATATAGATCTATAAACACTGGGAATTTGGTGACTGTTAGGATAATTTCTTGACATATCATAAAGATTTTTTATGCAATTACAAGGAGTTTACTTAATAACCTGGGCTTATTTAATCTAACATTTTTGAATTACAATTTACTATTCATTTGGGAAAATTGATTAGCTGTTGATGGAAATTAACTTTGGACAAATATTTATTGAATTGCAAAATTCAGAAACTGATTTGCGAAATGCTATGCGAATTAAGTTATATTGAGCCCTATTTCCTATATGCAATGAACAGGTCAAATTTGTACTAAAGGTATGGTAAATGGCTTGTGGCTTGAAATTAAATTCAATATCCTCAACAACTCCATCCACATCCCAGTCTCATTTCCTGCATCAAACACATCTCCCAAGAAACTAAATCATGAGAGGAAATCTTTTAGGACCCCGCAAAACTTAAGGCAAATGCCAGAACCAGCACTACAAAGGGTTGCAACAAACAAGAAATGGGAAATAATACAAGTGCCATCATCTACATTACAGTAGCTATTTAAAAAGTTACAAGGTCTGATACCTATCAACAATCTGAGAAAACACATGCCATACTCTACATTTCCTCTTAACAGTCTATAGCATTTCAAAAGAATAGTTATCATAGCTGTCATAGAATTGGCGATTACAACAGAAAAATGCTTTTATACCAGTTAATCAGCTCTACAACATCTTGTTTGATAGAATCTGACATGATTTAGTTACAAAAACTTGTTAATATTGACCTCTACCATGAGGGAAAACTAAGACTTGACTTTTCCAGTGTTTTAGCCACTTTTTACATTAATCGTGTACCTAATTCGAAAAGATTACACTAGCAAAAAAAAATTCTTGAATTACAAAAAACAAACAAAGCTTATGATCCCTCACAGAACAAGAACTTGTTATAGATGACCTCTGCCATGAAGAAAAACTAAGACTTGACCTCTAGAGTGTTTAGGCACTTTTTGCATGCCTAACTTGAAAAGCAGACAACACTTGCCAAATAATATTCTAAATAACTAAAAATTTTCATTTTTTGCTACAGTTGCTTACGCTAATGTCCCTCAGTGTAACTAGCGAACTGAACACTTTCAAATGACATTCATAAGGCTATGTTTCTGAGAGGAAAAAATAATTAAATTTGAATGGCAATATTGGTGAATAGTGCTGGACAGTTTTAACTGTTATGTGAGGTAAAGGGTTAAAACAGTGAAACAGAATTTTAATTATTAACCCTTCACCTTGTGAAATGACCATATCTGCCCATGTAATTTACAAATTAAGCACAAAATAAGCAGTTGAAAAAAATATATTTAAAAGAAATTTCAACATAATACCATGTGAACCCTCATTGGAACGAGCTCAATTCAATGTAGTTGTCTTGCTGTTCCTGCAGTCATAATTGTTCTACAGACAAATCTTGCACTGGGTTTGCGACACTGATTCTTTAGTTGGTACCAACAAGGGAAACTCTGGGGGGTAAGAATTGTTACTAGAAAAGCTGTTCTCAGACATTTGATTAATCGTGACAGCCCTAGTTAATTGAATACCCATGTTAAATGAATAATTCCCACTGACAAAGTTGCTATTCGATTAACAGGGTTCCCCTGTATGTACCCATCACTGACAATAATTCTTTAAACACTTTATCTTTATTATAACATATTTAAAGAATCACAGACAGAGGCTGGTACAGTGGTCCCACTTAACTGGATATTTCTTTATTGAATAGCACTGTTAACTGCATATAATTTCTAAACACCAAACCATTTATCATACCTTCAGTACAACTGTGACCTGTTAATTGAATAAGGTTACAGAATAAATTCCTTGTGATCCCTTAACCCTTTACCTAACATGAAAGGCAGACAACACATGCAAAAAAAATTCTTGTATAATTAATTTTTTTCATTTTTTGTATAAAAAACATATCTTATGACCCCTCATTTGAACGAGCTCAACAAGCTTGTTTCAATGAAGGGTCATTAGCTATGTTTTTGAGATGAAAAAATAATGAAAACTGAATGGTAATTTCTTATCACCCTACCTTACAATTGTTTACTAAAGGCTTGCACTACAGTGGAAGACCCTAACTCGGAAAATATACTCTCTATTTTGATCTTTCCCAAGCGATTTGGCAAAGAAAAGTGGTGCAAAAGCACCAAGAAAAAATAAGCCAAAACTGGGTCGAGTGCTACCGGCGCAGACCCAGTAGGGGATGCTCTTATCCTAGTACAAATCCACGACTTCCGTTGCCAGTGCGCAGACTCGTAGCTAATCACTCATTCTTTTTTCGTCCACCATGTGGCAGGACGTCCATTTTGCATTCAGAAACAGTGATAATTCAACTCGTTGATAATGGTTACCTGTGACTGGAATTATGGATCTGAGGATCGTATAATAACTGGACTGTGTTTTATAAATTCTCGTTATTATTTTCAACCACATTTTCATTGTATTTTATATATTTTCCGTGTCGCGCACGACTTTCACGTACCATGAGGTTCGGACAAAAATTTTTTCGGTTGATAAATTTTATTATTATTATTGGAGTTAGGTGTCAATGGGGTACTGTATGGACAGGATTTCTCCTCTCTGTTGAGGGCAGAATTTCTGTTTTTTGGGTCTCTGTTGGCCGTCTGGGTTCAAATGTGTTCCCGCCGGTCCTTTTTCTGCCACCTTTCTCTCGTAGTTGGAGGTGTTCTTCTACTTGAGTTCACCTTTTTCTTCTACTGCTCTCACCTCTTTTATGTTCAGTACTGTTCCTTTAGAACAATGCCTTTTGCTCTCGCTTATGGTGCATTCTCATGGCCGTTCCTCAGCCTTCAACTCGGCGAAGTCAGAAGTGGCTGCCGACCGAACCCCCCTGCTGTGGCCTCTCTGTCATTGAGCACAGCAGGTTTATCCCTGTAGGTTTCTGCAGAGATGTCTGGTAGTGTAGACGTGGGGTATCGGCCTCAGCCTTCCCTGACTTCAACTTGGCGAAGTTGGAAGGGGCTGCCGGCCGAACCCTCTGCTGTGGTCTCTCAGCCGTCGAGCACCGCAGTTTTCTCATTGGATTCGGATGTTCATGGTGGGGCCATCATGAGCTCTGTGGCACGTCTGTCCATGCACTCTGGTCCCATGGCCAGTTTTGTGGGACCAACGCCTTTTGTGCAGCCTGGACCTTCTGTCCCTCAGAGGTCTGTGGCGACTCTCCTGAGTTTCCGCTCTGTAGATCCTCAGGGTATGTCATACCCCTATACACATCTGCCTTCAGATGTTTCGGCTGCAGCCTGTCGCCCCGCGTCGGATGTATTTGAGAATTCTGACCCTTCGCTGGTTAAAAGGGTCAGGAGTGAAGCCACTTTGCCAGTTCGTTCCCACGTCGAACCGGCCGACACGGGTAGTCAGCTTAGGGAGGCCCTCTCCTTGCTCACTCAGGTTCTGTCCAAAAGCCTTCCTGTTGCTTCCAGCGAGGCTACGAGTGGTTTCCGGGCACCCCCTTTGGTGCCGCCTCCCGGGATTGGAAACAGGCCGCTTTCTGATCCCCCTGGTGTGCCTACACCATGGGAGGCGTCGGCTCCGACGATGAGTCCGACATACCTGGCGTCGAGAGCCAACAGTCTTCTGACTTGGAAGCAGCTCTTGACTTTGTGTTTGGGTTCCTTCCAGATCTCAAACCGTCAGACCAGCCGACAGTGTCAGCCCGGCCATGATCATTGGTCACAGCCTGTGGTGCAACCTGCTTCTGGGCACCCTCGACCGTGCCAGTCGGTACAGGTGGTTGAAACGTTTACAGCTTTGGACTCTAAGCTGAGTTCTAAGGCTATGAAGACATCTTTCTTCAGCAGGGTTGACACTTTTTTGCCTCCGGCACGTTACGTTTCTACGATTCCGCCAATCCATCAGTCTGCCAGACTTTGACGGCCTTGGTTCAGGACTCCAACTCCCTTGGGCTTTTCAAACCCAAGTCGGTCGTTATTCCTATGGCAACTCTGGAGTCCGTGTTGGGCTTATCGAGAGAGATGCTGGACATGCTTTCTCTCTCAGATGCCGTCGTCTCTGCTTTAGCTGCTTATCTGCCCCCAGATAAGTTTGACGACGTAAGGCTCCTTTGCGTGTGCTGTTCAAGGTGCTCGTGCATCTTACTCACATGCATGCCTGTAACACGGCTAACTTGGAATTAGTTAGCAGGGACGCTGTGCTGGACACAAGCCGTTCCCTTCCTGAGGGGGCTGCTCTTAGATTTACTTCTTCGGGGGTCCGCAACTATTCCGTGGTTCAGTGGCGACGGTCCAGGATGACGCCCTATGTCATTCCATAGATCAGCTGCTGCTTCGTCAGCTTGATCAGCCTTCCTGTTGGAGGCAGGGGCCATCCAAAGCCTTCTGTGAAGCCAAGGGCTGATCCTCCTGTCGCCTCTTCTACTTACTCATTGGGTAAGGGTAGGCTTCGGCATTCATCACCTCGATTCGCCCCAGGTTGAAGCATCCAACTCAGTCAAGAGTGCCTCTTCCAACACAAGTCCCTTTCGATGTTACACGTTGGGAACTTTTGATCACAGAAATAGGCAATCTCCTGTCAAAGGGGGTGATCGAGGTCATCAGGAACATTCATTCAGTGGGATTTTATTCCCGCCTGTTCTTGGTGCCAAAGAAGGATGGCCGACTCCCACCGGTTATCGATCTGAGAATCCTGAACCAGTATATCTTTGCTCCTAAGCCCAGCACGGAGACTTTCAGGTCGGTTTGCCACTTCATTCACCAGGGAGATTTCGCTTCCAGCATCGACCTGCGAGACGCTTACTTTCACATTCCGATTCATTGGACATCGCGAAAGTATCTCAGGTTTGCTTTTCTGGGGGCGAGTTTACAAGTTCAAGGCCATGCCCTTCAGCCTCAACCTGGCTCCTTGGGCCTTCACCCAACTGATGTCGCATGTGTTAGCCTTAAATCGCACACAGTCCAGGGTGACTACTTCGGCATATCTAGATGATACCCTCCAGAGGCAATCCAATGCTGCCTTTCTGGAGTCAGATGTCGACACACTGTTGAGTCTGCTCACGTCGGTAGGGTTCAGAGTCAATGAGGAGAAGTTGGACCTGGTCCCTCTCCATCGTTTTGTCATCTAGGGATGGACTTCCGTACTCAGCTGAATATGGTGGTGGTTTCCTGGGCAAGTGCTGTGATTCTCTCAGCTTTTGGACTGACTCTGTCCCATTCCACGTCTGCAACAGCTCAGAGTTTTCCCCGGCTGCTCGGTCTCTGCGGTTCGGTGACGGATCTCATTGCTCTAGGTCGGCTGCATGTCAGACCTCTCCAACACTTTCTGCTCAGTCGTTGGAGGCCGAATGTTGATCCTCTGGATCTGGTGCTTCAGTTACCGGAGTCTCTTCCTCATCACCTTCTCCCCTGGACGGATGTTCAGTGGATTATGCAGGAAGTTCTGTTGGACTTCCCCACGTCCGATCGTGTTCTGACAGCAGGGGTGAGACGTTGGATCTTCTAGGTCTTTCCCTTCACAGGTCATGGGACCTGGATCAAGCAGCTCTTCACGTCAACCAGAAGGAGCTTCTTGCTCTTCTTCTGAGTTTCTGGCAGTGGATCCTACACCTTTCGAATCACACATACAAGACAGCTTTTCTGATGGCTTTTTGCCTCAGCCAGACAGGTTAGTGAGCTTCACGTCCTCTCGGTTGACCCAGCCTTTTTCAGGAGCTCTCTCTACAGTGTTACGTTTACCACTGATGGCTGTTTTCTGGCCAAGAATCGGATATCAGAAACTACTCCACCTCCTATCTGTATCAGGGCTCTTCCTTCTGTTGAGGGTAACTGCATTGCGCTTTGCTCTGTCCGGTTCGTGCAATTCACATTTATCTCAGTCGGATGCAGGTCATCAGGAAAGGCAGGAAACAATTTTTTCTGTCTCTTATTCCCGGTCGACAGAAGATCTCTTCTCAATCCATTTCTCGATGGATTTGTCTCTTGCTATTCGCATGGCTCACACTCGTCTAGCGACTGGCGATTGTTTTACCAATCGTATTTCTGCCCATGACGTGCATGCATTGTCTACCTTTTGGGCTTATTCTAACTCTTATTCTAACTCTGTCAAGTTGTCGGATGTTATGCAGGCAGCCTACTGGAGAATATTTCTACTTTCTCCACCTTCTATCTGCGTCAGTTGCAGGAGCAGTCTGAGGACCTTTTTGCTTTGGACCTTCTTTCTTCTGCTCAGGCTGTTGTTGGCCCTAGCCATTAGGCTAGTCACAAGGTCAGTTCCAGCTCTGTGCTGTTATTGTCCTTTTCTGTCTGTGCGTCGCACAGAACCATGCACCTCATCTCTCATTGTCTTTTATTAATGTTTGGTAGGCTTTGTTTTGATAGGCCTGGGGACCTCTTCCTCTATCCACGGTTCCAATGCAATTTGGTTATGTGTGGGTTGGTTATGTGATTCCCTACATCCTATTGTCTGTTCAGCCTGTAGTAAACAATTGTGGGTAGGTTGATAAGAAATTTAAATTTTATAGTAAATTTCCTTTCTTATTATACCTACCACAATTGTTTACATGGAGGCCCTCCCGTCTTCTTATTCGGGTAAGAAGCCTTCATCCCCGCTGATCACATAACTCTAATGTTGGCAGATTCAAAAGAATGAGTCATTAGCTACATGTCTGCGCACTGGCAACGGAAGTCATGGATTTGTACTAGGAGAAGAGCATCCCCTACTGGGTCTGCGCCAGAAGCACTCGACCCAGTTTTGCCTTATTTTTTCTTGGTGCTTTTGCACCACTTTTCTTTCCCAAATCGCTTGGGAAAGATCAAAATAGAGAGGATATTTTCCAAGTTAGGGTCTTCCACTGTAGTGCAAGTCTGTAGTAAACAATTGTGGTAGATATAATAAGAAAGGAAATTTACTATAAAATTTAAATTTTCATGAATAGCACTGGCCAATTATGGTCATTAAGATGGGTAAAAGGTTAAAGAATTACTATGACAACTGCTGATGTCCCTTCATTTAAAAACATTTTTATCCTTGGTGTATCCAAAGTAACCATTTAATCTACTATATCTTGTCTCACAGAGCATTATGAGCTCTTTCAAACAAGATATCATAGAATAAATGTTCTCTTTATATAGGCATACATCCATTTATAGACAAAACGAAAGCAAGATTTCAACATTTACTATTTGCAAGAAATATACGCGTCCAGAAAATGGTTTGATGTGCATGAGACCATTCCCCAACCCTGATTTTCACTTATCATGGATGACTCGACAAGTGGTATCCTCAAACCCCATAATGGATCTTATCATGCAAAATACTTACACTGTACACATACATTCAATTAACCCCCTGCACACTGATGTCGAATTGTCTAAAGTTCAGGGTGCAAATATTTCCCATAATGCAACTAGAAATTTAACCAATTCAATCTTGTTTGACAGAGCTCAATGAGCTCTGTCAAACAAGATTGAATTGGTTAAATTCCCAGTTGCATTATGGGGAAAATGGCTACTTCAAAATTGTGATATTTTGACATCAGTGTGCAGGGGGTTAACATTCAATTAACAGGGTTTTGGAGAGATATCCAAGCAAGTGGGCTTCAGAATATTCTGAGAGAAAAAAACGAGAAACTTTCTCAAGTACTGGATTTTCTAGCCCTTTACATAGCACTGCTAGACAACACTTACACAAAATGTTTTGTGCTCCGACTTTTACAACTTCAGAACAGGTGCCCTTTACATGCCATCATGAGTGGGTCCTGCAGACAATAAATAAATTACATAGGCAGCGGTTTCTAGTCAAGTCTTGTCTGCACTAACAGGCAGCCAAGACTTGATGAGAAATCACTGTAAAGCCACTGGACATGTACAGGCTGTGTAACGATTTTTCTGAATAGTGCTTGTGGGATTTTGCCATTACATTTTGATAAAGGACTAATTCAATATTATTGAGAGTTTGCAAAGTCAACATGATTTTGCCAGAATTTTTGTGACAGGCAAATAATTAAGTGTAATTGTGGTAATCCACACTTTGCATACTATGTACCATTGGAAATTAGTTCTCACTCAGAATGCCTGGCAAGATTTATTGCAACATTACAGTAACTAATCATTCTATTATTGAAAGATTATACCATTCCACCTACAGATTAAAAGTTAAGACTGGGATGCTCCTGTTGCAGTAAATCAAAACATACCACAGTTGAATGGTTCTTAAGTGTGTGTTGATGGGTGAAATTAGAAAATAACTTATTAGCTCAAAGGTGTTTAGCAGTAAAATGCAAAAGGGAGATTCTCAGAAATTAACAACTTTTTTATTTTGAGTGTTTTAGTATCAATAACCTGTCAGGATGGTATGTTGTTTATGGTTATCTTTCTCAGACTACTGACTCCAAAGCACTTTATTTATGTGTACATTATACAAACATGAATTCATCCCAATATGAGGCATCTTCAGTTTTCAGACAGGTCTGTTTATTAGAATATGCTGTTCTACTGGCCTTCAGATTACACCAATCTGGGACCAATTCTATAAAACTTTTACAATTGTATTTTCTACCTATTAATATAACTGACTGAAATGAATCATTAACAGTTTCAAAGAATTGGTGAATTGCCATATCTTTGAAAATGTTAATGGGTCATTTCAACCCATTTAAAGTCATAACTAGAAAATGCACTTCTAGAAAATACAATTGTAAAAGTTTTATAGTACAGGGCCATGGACACAACAGCATATACATATCCTGTCGGATCCATCATACAATGGCCTTGTGGGTGAGAAAGGCACCAGTATTATTACCCTCACACTCACAACATCTGTTTCATATTTCAAGTTTTTTTTTTTATAGTTTATGGCATCTTGTTACTGATCTTCCCCATTATTATAGGTTCTTCTTGAGATAAAATTTACGTGAGAATGTTTCTTAGTTTTCCACTGTCTATGTAGGATTCCCACTCAAATGAAAAGTCCTTGAATTCTGGCACCTTTCCTTAAAAAATGCTTGAATTTTTTTCTATCCTTGAAAAATTCTTGATTTTGTACCACCCTCATTGAAAAATACTTGAGTTCAGTTTATCTGTAATCTCTGACACAAGAAGTTTCATGATAACCTGCTCTCACATACATGAGATGCAATAAAATCATTCAAGAACCAAATCTCCTTGACCTCGATATTGTCCATTGAGTCTCTTGAGCACTCAAGGACACTATATATATAGTTTCTTTGGGTTTTCCAAAAATCGGGTCCTCGAGGCTGAAATTCTTTGGGCTGTTCTTGGTGTTGTAAGTTCATATGAAAGTTACAATAGTCCTTGAAAATCATGGTCATAATCCTTGAAAAGTGCTTAAATATTGCTTGAATTTGATTCTCTGATACAGCGGAACCCTGTTAACCCTTTACCTAACAAATCGCCCGTATCCGCCCGCGTAATATGCAACTTGAGCAGTTAAAAAAATTTATTTTTAACAAAACCATATGTGACCCCTCATTGGAACGAGCTCAATGAGGGGTCACAAAACGTCCACTGAATATACAATAGATATGTTAATTAGGGGTAACATGATATGGTTTTGTTGAATTTTTTTTAAATATTTAATAAAATTATATTTAAAATAATAAATTTTGATATCGTCTGCATTGGGTAAAGAGTTAATTGAATAGCCACTTTGCAAATGAAAATTATTCAATTGACCGGAGTATTCAATTAACAGGGATTGTGTCACTTTCCTGTATTCTGGAGATAAACTAAGCATTTGTTCTATAATATTTTATTTGACAGAGCTCCATGAGCTTTGTCAAACAAGATATAATAGATTAAATGCCTGTATTGAATGTACTGAGGCCAAATAGGTCTATAAACAAAGAAAAACTGAGGAGTGTTAGGATAATTTCTTGACATGTTACAAGATTTGTTTTTCGATTAACAAGAGTTTACTCTATAACCTATATTCAATTAAGAGGTCAAATTTGTACTGAATGTATGGTAAATGGCTTTGTGTTGGGAAATCATATTCAATTAACAGGGCTATTCAGTTAAGAGATATCCAGTTAAGTGGGTTCCAGTGTATCGGTGGGAACCCTGCTATTTAAATGTAAATTACATGTTCAGACAGAGTTTGCTAGTGAGAAGCAATCAGCATCGACGGTACCATATATGACACTGTCCATGCAGATTGCTTTTCACAGTGAGCGTTTCCTCATCAATTCTCATCAAAACTTTACCCAGCACATTTAAGGTTGTCAAATGCCAAATATTTCTTGAATAAAATGGAATTTTCAATTTTTGCCTCCATAAGCTCCTTCGTTGAAGGGTGATAAGCTGGCTATGTTTTGGAGACAAAAAATAAATAAATCTGAATAATGGTTTTTGTGAACAGTGCTAGCCAAATATGGCAATAGTGCTTGCCAAATATGGCTGCTTTGTTCAGTGATGTAATAGATATACCACACTTTTTGTGATGTATGGCGAGATAATTGTACAGTTTGCATGTGTCCTGTGGTATTGGACGAGGCCGTAGGCCGAGTCCAATAGCACAGGACTCCTGCAAACTGTACAATTATCTTGCCATACATCACAAAAAGTGTGGTATATCTATTTTAATCCACAGCCCTTTCCTATTAAGGAATGTCAACAAAAAAAAATTGTCTTAATTTATTTTAAGTGAAAATATGGTCAAAATGCGTTTTACAATTACTTATCGCCACCCAAAATTAAATGGATATATCTCATTGTTACTTACCTGAAACGTCCACTGAATATACAATAGATATGTTAAGTGAAAGTGTGAGTGTACGATTGATATAAACTGAACACGCATCACATCGTCATCCGTGCGAGTGATTGTGTGAGCAATGTGATATCCCAATTGCAAATTTAATAATATTCGCAAGTTAACGACTGTGTACACACAAATTTTAAAGTATCTATTTCTAAACCCATATTTTTAACAAATATTCGATATCTGAAGAGTGGAATCATGTGGAATGGTGATGACAGGGAAGATTTTTTATTGAGTCAGGCAGTAGAAGATGCTGAAAACAAAACAATTTGGCATACCGATGAAATAGACGATTTAACACTTTCGCAAATACAAGTTCAACAATTGCCAAACGACAAAACGATCGACAAAAGAGAGAGAGACACACACAGAGACAGAGGGAACGAGAGAGAGAGAGAAATACCATGCCAAAATAATATTTAAGGGTTGTGAGTGGAAGGGGTGTGAGGGGGCGGGCTTACAATGCTCTTGGGTAGTGGAAGAAATGGGGTACACATGCTGTTTACTCCTAAAGTATGATCAAAGATACCTCGTATGATTTATCTAAAAAGTGCAAACAATTCACAAAATAATTAACCCTTTACCCAACGCGGTTAGAAGATGTTTAAACTAATTCTCAAATTTTGTCTTAAAAACATAACTTATTGCCCCTCATTGGAACGAGCTCAATAAGGTCGTTCGAATGATGGACCATAATCTATATTTCTAAGACAACAATTCAAAACATAATAACAGTTTAATGAAGATGTAATGGATATAGCGCTGTGTGGTGTTTGGCATTAAGTTGGGTAAAGAGTTAACATGTTTCTTCACCGGGACGAAACAATCTTCACCTGTTTGGTGAATTGGTCAGAAAAGTAGCAAACAATGCGTTTTCTTTCTCAGAGTAGAATGTTTTAGTTCCAAAAATAGCTTTGGGCACCATGTCAGACGCGGAGGTTCGTAGGCCACCAATAACAGATATCAGTGTGCTAGTTCCCTTCTATGGCCGTTCCTCCGAGTGCACAATGCTTCTTACACACCTGTTGTAAACAATCACTCCCCACCCACCCCCCCCCACCCCCCCAACCACCCCACCCCCACCACACGCACACTCCCATAACCGAGCGAATCAAATATTTTCTGAATGTGTGAAAATTAACGATAAAGCGATATAAACAGGACTGGAAGTTTCCTCTCTTCAATGTTTGCAACACTCGCGACAATGTCTTTCTGTGTTAATCAATCTCACTTAACTCAACAAACAATGGTCTTTTGTCCAGATATTTGTACCGTCCAAATATCTGAAACGATACAAATATCTGGGCTTATCACCTTTTACAGTACATTATGCCGATATATTTGTACGATAAAACATCAACAGAACAAAGGAAAAGTGACGTAGCTGTGGATTAAGGGTTTATGCAGTACTGTAGCAGTGCCTCAACATCATTTTTGTTTATAGAAAAAATGAGATTTGTGCTAGTAAATGCTTTGATGTATAGGGAAATCCTTGTCTGCAGTGATGGTTAAAGAGGAGTGTGATGGCCCCAAACAGCTCCTCTTGGGTGTGACAATATATGTCAAAAAATGTCGTTAAAGCCATGAAATCCAGAGGTCTATTAAACTAGCCACAAAAAATACTTACAATGCATGGGGATAGGGCCACACCTACATGGTTGACTCTGGGAGGCAGTCTATGTTTCTACGCCACTGACTATCTGACATCACTTCTTCAATTCTCTATAAAGTATTATGTGTCCTGTCTTGAAAATATTAATTCATCTGCCTCGCTGATCAGATAATATGGTCTCTTCCGATACATATCATTGAATTGATACAACTACTTCTGCCTCTTGCCAATAAATTGCAACAAACAAATATAAAAATAAAACACCCTTAACTTATTGTTGCCTGGTAGTTATTCACCACTGATTGGTGGTTCTCTCTGGATACTCCAGCTTCCTTCACCATAAAACTTTTTAACATGGTATGACCTTGGTTGTTTACAGTTTCATTAAACCCCAATCAATAAAAAAAAGTAACTTCTTGCTGAATACAATGCAAATTTGTCCGAAGAATGTGAAGCTTTTATTGTGGTACCAGAACATTTTTTCATAAGAACCTCGGTAATAGATTCCAGCAATGAAATAGTTAACCCTTTATCTTACAGAATACAACACTTGAAAAAAAATACTAGAACTAAAAATGTTCACCTTAAAAACATAGCTTATGACACTTCAGTGGAACAAGCTGAATGAGCTCCTTCAGATGTTGGGTCTTTGGCTATTTTTGAACAGCACTGACCAGTTATGGTTGTTATATTAGGTAAAGAATTAAAAAGCTTTCACTAGGCCTAAAAAAGTTAAAAATCTGTTTCTCAGGCCCACCCACATAATCCTATTGACTGGTGCAAACTCTCTTTATATAACCAATGCAAACTTAAAACAATAAAAATTAAATGGTGTATCTCTGATATTTTACCCAAGATAACCCTTTACCCAACGAATCGCCCACATCCGCCCGCGTAATATGCAAATTCTGCGGTTGAAAAAATATTATTTTTCAAAAAATTCAACAAAACCATATCATGTTACCCCTCGTTGGAACGGCCACGTCGAGCTTGGAGGGGGGGGGGGGGGGTATTAACATGATATGGTTTTGTTGAAATGTTTTGAAAAACTTTAAAAAATGATATTTAAAATAATAAATTTTGATATCGTCTGCGTTGGGTGAAAGGTTAATAAAGCTGATATTTATTTATTTTTTTATTTATTTATTTATTTATTTATTTATTTATTTATTTATTCGGGTTTTATGACACTTTTCATAGCCAGGGTCACCTCTTGCCTGACAGTTTTGTGGCTGGAGGAAGTCAGAGTTCCCAGAGAGAACCACCAAGCAACGGCGAGCTACTGTCAAGACTCCCCAACATACTAACTCCACATAAGCAGGGTTAGCTTTGGTTGAAGAATAGTCCATCATCGAAGTGCAGTACACCTTAGTACACAATGCCTCTGTTCCCCCACACGGGCAGTTGAGATTAAGTGCCTTGCCCAAGGAATAAACAAAGTTGCTGCAGGTGGGATTCGCACTGAGGACCTCTCGGCCTCTCGGCTTGCAACCTGCATCTCCACCTACTGAGCCACCATGCTCCATTAAAACTGATAAATTTGTCACTTGAGTGCAATAAGGCTTTGCAGTGCTTTAGCAATGCAAAGCCTTCTTGCACTCAAAGTATGCCATATACCATCACCCATGCTATTCTGTAGATTATAAGGCCTAAAAGATAAAACAACCCAAGAACATGAACTTTAGATTGCAAAGATATAATTACAAAAATAAAAAATATAATAAAAAACCGACCGTCCACATGCAATTTTACCCCAAAAAATGACCTGAGAAACAGAAATCTACTTTGTGGCACCTATAGAAATTATTGCTGCGATGGGCTGCAAATTCAGTCTGCAGTGTGCAAGATGTTTCTTGAGTGTATCATTTTATGTGCAGCTTTGTACTAGGATACAAAATCGATTTGTCTAGTCTGAGTGTGTGTTTATTTTAGGTTTCAAGTCTACACATATAAATTAATTATATTATTTATTTTGACTCTAGACTGGTACCTGCTCACTGTTTTTTGCTGCTCAAGGTGGATTTCTGGACATAGTACAGTTTCTGCTAGAACATGGGGCACCTGTTGATCTTGCAAGTTTTGTAAGTATACTTAGCATCGGCATACTCATGTTCCTGTATGTATGTGTAATTGAGCTTGAACTCTGCTTAACCTGGTTCTCGTCAAATCACCGAAGTTAGGCAACGTTGAGCCCGGTTAGTCCTTGGATGAGTGCCCGTCTCATCTTTTGATTCAGACTTATGTGTTGTGCCCTTGGGCAAGGCACTTAACCCTGATTGTCCACATGGTGGCACAATGACGCCATGTACTAAGGGGTACTGCACATCGATGGTGCACGTGTCTTCAACCAATCTAACCCTGTCTGTGTTGCAGTGCGAAGTTATGATGTTAGGGAGCTGGCAGCTGCTCGTCATTGCTCAGTGGTTCTCTCCGGGTACTCTGGCTTCCTCCACCGGCAAAACTGTCACCAACGTGATATGTCCTTGGGTTAATCGATATCGTGGAAGTATAAGACTCAAGGTCTATGGCCTCTCGTTCTCTCCTTCCACCCTGGCACTCATGCCATATCGATTAACCCATTCACACGTTTGTGTCATTCTGTGCATATATTTTGGAGCCAAAAATTGAGAAAAATGAGAAAGTTTGAATGGTGATTTTTGGTGAATAATGCTGGTCAGATATGGCCATTATGTTAGGGAAAATTCAGATTGCTGAATCTAGTCAACTTTTTGGAAACAAAGTCAACAAATGACACTACATTAACACTTAACCCACTGTGTATTTCCAAGATATTTTTCATCATATTTATTCATGGTTGCAGTAAAGCAGCCATGACCAGATTTGATGAAAAATTCATCAAAATTTAACTTGAGAAATCATTGGTGAAACAATCCATTCAATTTTCTAGTGGAAAATTTGATTAAATGAGTCCAAATTATCTTTATTGCAGTGGCAAGAGAAATTCTGTCCTGGGCTGGAATAACTGCCAGCAGCATGCAAGGGGTTAAATCTTCTTCCAATGCATCCTTTGCTGTCACCAGACAAGTCCCTACCTTTGTCTCCTTTTCGATTATTTTGTTTCACCTTCTTTAGCAGAGGCGACACATAAGTGTTACTAATTCTGAAGTGGCAGTGATGGTAGAGGCATCACCATTTGTGAGAAAAATTGTATTTATCTTTGCTTGTCCAAGGGGATTGTTCCCATATTTGTACTCCCACTCTCGAATAGAATGGGGGGTATACTGGATTACATGTGTCCATCTATCCATCTGTCCATCCACCTGCCTGTCCATCTGTCCATCCACAGCGATATCTCGCATTCATTTGATGGATTTCAGTGAAATTTGATATGAGGGATCCTTGTGACAAGCTGCTCCTCCACAAGTTATACAAAAGTATAGCCCAAAACCCACATCGTGAAATGAACTAGGCAACTTGAATGAACAAGGCAACAAATTTAGTAAATAAACCGTTTGTGTACCCCATGATGTCACTGAACAACAAAAAATCAATACCTTCTATAAAGGTTAAGGTTACTCCATCTCAGTTCATATCATGAACAAGCTCATGATTTGAACTGTGATGGAGTAAGCTCGACCTTTTTATAAGTGGGTTGTGGGTATACATTCATAGAATGATCACTGGCCTTAAACAATATGTTTTTATAGGCAGTATACACTTTGAATCTCTTCCCACTGTTACCATCTTTTCATATATTTCATATGGTTACATCAGACGGTAACATAATATGCCATTGGTGCCGTAAACATAGAAAAAAAACAAAGCAAGCTCTCATCCAATCAGAAGACCAAGACTTTAGTCTTTTTGGAACATATGTGTATCACATCACATCAGTTCATTGTCAATGGCAAAGAACATTAGATTTCAGAGTCATGAAACAGATCATGTTCTGAAGGGCTTATCATTCATATGATGTGCATTTTGTTTTTTTCGTTTCTCTGTCTAACTGTATTTTGTTACACCTTTTTGTTTTCTGTCATTCATCTTTGTTGATGTTGAGACAATAAATATCTTATCTTATCTTCAATACCAAGGCAATTCAGTTAACTCTTTAAACAAACCTAACAGTAGGCCTTTCCCCATGGGAACCCCGGGAAGTAAAGCAGTGCCTGTTCACTGCGGTAAACAGGCTCTGTTTTACTGGTAAAATAGGACCCAGTCACCAATGCTTGGGAGGTGCAAACCCTCTCTAAAATGGGCAACATTATGTTAGGGAAAATTCAGATTCCTTATTAACGCTCACCCCTGGTCTTGAGTTGATACTCATGTTGTGGTCCTGATTACCCATTGTGCAAAAATATGTGAGCTTAAACACAAATAAATAAATAACAGCAGTCCTGGCATTCTTTAGGAGTGCAGGAGTGCTTCACACCTACTGCACGACCAGAAAAATTTGAGGAAGGCAATTTTTTCCACCCATTGATTTTCTGGGTCTGTTTGTGACTGCCTTTAAAATCTATTATCATTTCGTCCCCTACTGGCACAGAGAACGCATTGGAACTCAGGGGATGATTTCTCAATGTTGCATTGATTGACAATAATTCATGACCCCTTCTGCGTCGCATTTCGATACATTTTGACAGTCACATAAGAATTAAATGCAATATTTTGAATAATGAGAAGATGTGTGTGCCAATTGTTCCACTATGTAGTTGAATGTAGTACAATTTTTCAGTCACAATATTAATAACTTGAAGTGAATATAACCAAAATAGCTGTCCCAAGTTCGATCCCCGTCCTGGACGATCCTTGTGTGTCCTTGGGCAAGGCACTTTATCCCGGTTGCCTACATGGGGGCACAATGACACTGTGTACTAAGGCATACTGCACATCGATGGTGCACATGTCTTCAGCTGCAGTAACCCTGCTTGATAGGAGCTTGAACAGAGTTAGAATGTTGAGAAGCTGACAGTTGCTTGTCGATGCTCGGTGGTTCTCTCCGAGTATTTCGGCATCCTCCACCTGTAAAACGGACACGAATAGCCATTGTGCATAAGTATGTGACCTTAAACACCAATAAATAAATAAATAACCAAAATAGCATACAAGTTTTTGCATTGAAAATTTCTGGTGCAATTGCACTCCCAAGCAGTCTGAGGAGGGCAATTATTTTGCACTCCTGGATTTTCCAGATTGCCAGGCCTGTAACAGTCATATTCAGCCATTGCTATTCAGGACAATCGCCATTCAAAATTTTATTCATTTCAATTTTGGCTTCCAATACATAGATTATAACCCCTCGGAGGAACAAATTCATTGAGCTCATTCTAATGATGATTCATTAGCTTTGTTTTGCTGGCTGAAAAATAGAAATTATTTTTTTCGTTTATTATAGGTTATTAAAGAATTTTTTTGCAAATGCCATTGATTGTGTAAGGTGAAGGGTTAAATATTTATGGTATTTATCTGAGATCTGTAATGTAGATGAGCAAATGAGTCACCTACTTTTTTAGGTGATTGATCATTCATCCAGTTTCAACAGGCTGGCAGTAATGCTCTTTTAATGTACTGTATTGTCTAATTACTGACTGTCACATTTTTCTTTAGGCTGAAATACTGGCATGTAAAAATGAAGGGGTTTAGGGATAAATATATATTGATGTAACCTGTATGTTGTTATTTATATACATGTTCTATAGCTCTCAGTAATTGTGAATCAATATTTGATAAGTATGAGTTATTTGGTAATTTGGTGAGTTATGTTAATTGGGCTTGGGGCTATTTTGTGGTAATAAAACTCAAGTTGTTTTCTTTGGATTACATGAAGAAAGATATTAATGTAGTTGGTTGGTTTTCTAAGTATATACAGTAGTCTTCAGAATTATGTGCAATGTTCCCTCAACCCTTGTTTTGTAATGAGTGAAATTATTATTATTATTATTATGTGTTGACATGGATTTGTTTTGTAACAGTTTGTTGGCGAGTGCTTATAGAATACACCAATAAGGCCTAAAAAGATGGAAAACGAAGTCTGTCTCTCCGATCCTCCCACATGGTCATTTTGGCTGTCACATGGCCTCTTTTTATTTCCTATGCTATCTTAAAAAACTAAGAGTAATTTGTTTATGTCAAATAATAAGTTAATAAAATGGATAAAATATGCTGCTGCTCATGTTATTCCGCAGATTATCTCTCTCCACACCGGTGACATAATTTCAAAATTTCAAGAAGCAGTTTTTTTCATAATGCAACTAGGACTTTAATCAATTTGGTTTTGTTTGTTAGAGCACACCGAGCTCTGTCAAACAAGATAGAATTAGTTAAATTCCTAGTTGCATTATGGGAAAACAATATAAAACCATATATAAACCTCTGGGGGAAAGGAAATAATAATTAGTTAAATTGGTTAATTAATTAGTTAAATTGGTTAAATTCCTTGTTGCATTATGGGACAAAAATACACAACCGTGTTTAAACCTCTGAGGAAAAGGAAATAATAATTACAAAAAGAAAAATTTTAAAAAATGCCCACCCACATGCATTTTTATAAAAAATAGCCTGAGAAACAAAAGATCTATATGTACTTCATGTGGCCTAATTTGTAACAAGACAAATTTA
This sequence comes from Pictodentalium vernedei, assembly GCA_031216915.1. Taxonomy (NCBI): domain Eukaryota; kingdom Metazoa; phylum Mollusca; class Scaphopoda; order Dentaliida; family Dentaliidae; genus Pictodentalium; species Pictodentalium vernedei. The sequence continues at coordinate 172,698,731 of CM062291.1, read as the reverse complement.
TATGAACGAAACATTTTTGCTTCATTCTTAATTGGATGCACATTAACAGAATATCAAGTCTTTAATTGCTTAATCACCAACCTTTAACTAAGCCCAAATATGGGCTTCTAACACTCAATATAAAATACTGTGATAAAAAAAAATGGACAGAAAATTTTGTCCAGATTGCAATACAGTTGAAATTCTCTGTCTGCTTTCTACCCACAACTCTGTAGAATGTCAGTTATTGCAAAAGAAATGTGAAAATATGGAATCAGAGATGTTATTTTCAGTTCTTTTTCTTGATTTTGCAGTATTTTATTTTGGAAATCTTGACCCACTTGTGGAAGTGTGTTACCCTCAAATTGCAATCTGACAACGAAAGACTGCTTTTAATAAAAAAAATTTGATTGCTGTACTGTAATTTTATCAGCTTTTTATTGGGAGTGCGGTGGATCAGTGGTAGACTGTTGGACTTCTATACTAGAGGTCCCGAGTATGATCCCTGTCCGGGATGACCTATATTGTGTCCTTGGGCAAGGCACTTTATCCTGGTTGCCTACATGGGGACACGATGACGTGGTGTACTAGGCCATTCTTCACGTCGATGGTGCACATGTCTTCAACCACTGTAACCCTGCTTGGGCGGAGCTTGAACAGTGTTAGAATGTTGAGGAGCTGACAGTTGCTTGTCGATGCTTGTTGATTCTCTCCGGGTACTCTGGCTTCCTCCACCTGTAAAACTGTCACAGTCACGATTAGCCATTGTGCATAAGTATGTGACTTTAAACACCAATAAATAAATAAATCAGCTTTTATTAGAATTTCTATTTATTAAACTAAATTGACGTTTCTTTGCACCATGCATATTTTGAAATAATATGAACAAGAATTAACCCCTTGCATGTTGCTGGAAGATATTCCTTCAAGGGAAGAATTTCTCTTGCCGCTGAAATAAGTATAATTTGGGCACATTTAATCAAATTTCACCATTATGAATGAAATGGATTTTTTCACCACTGATTTCTTGAGTCAAATTTAGATATATTTTTCATCAGATTTAGTCATGGCTGCTTTACAGCAGCCATGACTAGATTTGCTGAAAAAATATCTTTAAAATTCTCAGCAGGTTATGGCAGTTTTTGGCTCAACTTGACAAAGTCAAGCTGAGCGATTGCCATCACTTCTTGTCTGTCGGCGTACGTCCGTACATCAGTTTCCTTTGGCACACCTCACAGGTCGCATTTATGATCAGATCACTTTGAAACTTGGTACGCATGTTTGGGGTGACTTCTAGATGGGAGCTATCAATTTTCTTCCATTTCCATAAAAAATATTGCCGCGGACAACGTTCATAGAACTTAGTTTAGTCAGACCTCAATATTTACCTTTGGCACACCCTACAGGGCACATTTATGATCAGATTGCTTTGAAATCTTTCATGCTTGTTTAGGGTGACCTCTAGGTGGGAGCTATCGATTTTCTTCCATTTCCGTTGAGAAATGTTGCCGCTGGCAACGACCTTTGAACTTAGTTTAGTCAGGCATCAATATATTCCTTTGGCACGCTGTAAAAGCTGCATTTTTGATCAGATCAGTTTGAAACTTGGTATGCTTGTTTGGCTTATCTCTAGATGAGAACTATCGATTTTCTTTAATATCTGCCAAGAAATGTTGCCGCTGGCAATGACCTTTGACGAAGTTAGTGCAGTTATGCATCAAAATTTCCCTTTGGCACACCCTGCAGGGCACATTTATTATCGGACCACTTTGAAACTTGGTATGCTTGTTTTGGGTGATGTCCAGATGGGCGCTATCGATTTTCTTCCATTTCTGTCAAAAAATGTTTCCTCTGGCAACGTTCTTAGAACTTAGTTTAGTCAGACCTCAATATTTCCCTTTGGCACACCCTATAGGGCACGTTTATGATCGGATTGCTTTGAAATCTGGCATGCTTATTTGGAGTGACCTCTAGATGGAAGCTAATGATTTTCTTCCATTTCCATCAAAAAATGTTGCCACTGGCAATGACCTTTGATAAACTTAGTGCAGTTATGCATCAAAACCTTTGAACTTAGTTTAGTCAGGTGTCAATATATTCCTTTGGCATGCCCTACAGGACACATTTATGATCAGATTGGTTTAAAACTTTGTATGCTTGTTTGGTGTTACCTCTAGGTGGGAGCTATTGATTTTCTTCGATTTCTGTCAAAAAATGTTGCCGCTGGCAACCACCTTCAATGAACTTAATGCAGTTATGCATTTTGACCAGATCACTTTGAAACTTGGTATGCTTGTTTGGGGTGAGCTCTAGATGGGAACTATCGATTTTCTTCCGTTTCCATAAAAAATTGTTGCCGCTGGCAACGTTCTTAGAACTTAATTAGGTCAGACCTCAATATTTCCCTTTGGCACACCCTACAGGGCACATTTATGATCAAATGGTTTCGAAACCAGGCATGCCTATTTGGGGTGACCTCTAGATGGAAGCTATCAATTTTCTTCCATTTCTGTCAATGACCTTTCAACTTAGTTTAGTCAGGCATCAATATATTCCTTTGTCATGCCGTACAAGCCACATTTTTGATCAGATCGGTTTGAAACTTGGTATGCTTGTTTGGGGTTACCTCTAGATGGGAACTATTGATTTTCTTCAATATCTGCCAAGAAATGTTGCCGCAGGCAATGACCTTTGATGAACTTAGTGCAGGTATGTTCCCAAAATTCCCTTTGGCACATCCTGCAGAGCACATTTATTATCGGATCACTTTGAAACTTGGTATGCTTGTTTTGGGTGACATCTAGATGGGAGCTATCGATTTTCTTCCATTTCAGTCACAAAAAATGTTGCCGCTGGCAACGACCTTTGAATTTAGTTTAGTCAGGCATCAATATATTCCTTTGGCATGCCATACAAGACACATTTTTGATCAGATCGGTTTGAAATTTGGTATGCTTGTTTGGGGTTACCTCTAGATGGGAACTATCGATTTTCTTCAATATGTGCCAAGAAATGTTGCCTCTGGAAATGACCTTTGATGAACTTAGTGCAGTTATACATCAAAATTTCCCTTTGGCACACCCTGCAGGGCACATTTATTATCGGATCGCTTTGAAACTTGGTATGCTTGTTTTGGGTGACATCTAGATGGCAGCTATCGATTTTCTTCCATTTCCGTCAAAAAATGTCGCTGGCAACGACCTTTGAACTTAGTTTAGTCAGGCATCAATATATTCCTTTGGCATGCCATACAAGCCACATTTTTGATCAGATCGGTTTGAAACTTGGTATGCTTGTTTGGGGTTACCTTTAGATGGGAGCTATCGATTTTCTTCCATTTCCGTCAAAAAATGTTGCCTCTGGCAACGTTCTTAGAACTTAGTTTAGTCAGACCTCAATATTTCCCTTTGGCACACCCTACAGGGCGCATTTATGATCGGATTGCTTTGAAATCTGGCATGCTTGTTTGGAGTGACCTCTAGATGGGAGCTAATGATTTTCTTCCGTTTCCATCAAAAAATGTTGCCGCTGGCAACGTTCTTAGAACTTAATTAAGTCAGACCTCAATATTTCCCTTTGGCACACCCTACAGGACACATATATGATCGAATTGTTTTGAAACCAGGCATGCCTATTCGATTTTCTTCCATTTCCGTCAAAAAATGTTGCTGCTGGCAACGACCTTTGAACTTAGTTTAGTCAGGCATCTTTATATTCCTTTGCCACGCCCTACAGGCACATTTACGGTCAGAATGGTTTGAAACTTGGTATGTTTGTTTGGGGGTTACCCCTAGTTGGGAGCTATCGATTATCTTCCATTTCCGTCAAAAAATGTTGTCACTGGCAATGACCTTCGATGAACTTCATGCAGTTATGCATCAATATTTCCCTTTGGCGCAGCCTGCAGTACAGATATTTGACCGTATCGCTTTGAAACTTGGAGTGCTTGTTTGGGGTGACCTCTAGATGGGAGCTTTCAATTTTCTTCCATTTCCATCAAAATAGTTGCCATTCGCAACGACCTCTGATGAACTTAGTAAAAACTTAGTGCAGTTATGCATCAATATTTCCCTTTGACACATCGTGCAGGGCACATTTATGAATGGATTGCTTGGAAACTGTGTGTGCTTGTGTGGGGGTGATATCTATATGGAAGTTATTGATTTTCTTCCACTTCTGTAAACTAATGTTGCTGCTGACAGCAACCTTTGAACTTAGTTTAGTCAAGCTTCAGTATTTCCCTTTGGCACACCCTTCAGGACACATTTATGCTCGGATCACATTGAAACTTGGTACGTGTGTTCGGGGTGACCTCTTGATGTGAGCTATTGATTTTTCTCATTTCCATAAAAAATTATTGTCGTTATCATCAGCCTTTGCATTTGTGCAGCAACATATCCCTTTTGCACTCTCTGCAGGGTATATTTATGATTTTCCATAAAAAAGTGAGAAAAAGACATTGCCACAAGCAATGACCTTCAAACTTAGTGCATTTGTCCATTAACATCTTCCTTTGGCATACCTCAGAGGGTGCATTCATTATCAGGTTGTTTTGAAACTTTGTATGCTTATGCAGGGTGACAAAGATAAGAGCTATTGATATTCTTTTCATTTCCATCAAAAACTGTTGCTGTTAGCAACAATCTTTGAATTTATTGCATTTGTGCCTCAACATTCTTCTTTGACATGGCCTGAAGGGCACATTTATCTTTGGATTGTTTTTTAACTTGATGTGCTCATTAGGCAAGACCTTTAGATAAGAGCTATTGATTAGCATTCATTTCTGTGAAAAAGTTGCCATTTACAATAACCTCTGAACTTTCTGCATTTGTGTATTAACATTCTTCCTTTAGCCAGTCTTTCAGTTTACATTTAAAAATGCATGGATTACTCTGACATTGTGCACACACAATGCTGTTATGTTGAAATGTCACCAAATAACATTGGTACCAATGATCTTCAATTTTGCCATTTCACTTATAACTTTCCAAGTTCAAGTTTGTCAAGTTGAGCTACAGCATCAATGACACTTTCATTGATATATGTCCTCCACTTGATATTTACTTTGGAAAGATGTATTGGGGCTTAATGATTTAAGAGGGGGTGCAGTGCCATTGCGGTAACCAGGTCTCATCAGATCATTGAAGTTAAGCAACGTTGAACCTGATTAGTCCTTGGATGGGTGACTGTCTGAGCAATCGTTTCGGCCTCCCCGTTGTGTCCTTGGGCAAGGTACTTAACCCTGTTTGCCTACATGTGGAGCATGATGACATTGTTCTAAGGCGTACTGCACATCGATGGTGCGCAATCTAACCCTGCCTGTGCCGTGGTGCCAAGTTCAGAGTTACGATGTTGGAGAGCTGACAGCTGCTCAACATTGCTCGGTGGTTCTCTCCGGGTACTCTGGCTTCCTCCACCCGTAAAACTGTCACCGACATGCTATGACCCTGGCTGCTAAAGTGTCGTTAAACCCTAATAAATAAATAAATAATGATTTAACGTATTGTAATGAGTTTGAGATGAAAAATTCTATCTGTGTTAAACCTTTTCAGTTTCAAAGGTTGGGCCTCCAATAGGAGCATAGATCATAGGTACAACCTTTTTTGTGTGTTTGTTTAAAATAACAAGTTGCACATGACACAAATAATTCCCCATGAGAGCCTCAGGAGCGAGCCTGCAAATAACTTCAAAATTGATGCCAGACAACCCCCACCAGGGGCAACTGCATTGTGCCCTTGGGCAAGACACTTAACCCTTTACCTAACGTAACGTTCAAAACCGGCCAGCGCTATTCTCAAAAATCACCAATTAATTTTCATTATTTTTTTCATTTTTTGTCTCAAAAACATAGGTTATGACCCTTCGTTGGAACGAGCTCGACGAGCTCGTTCCAACGAGGGGTCATAACCTATGTTTTGAGACAAAAAATGAAAAAAATTAGTTATTCAAGAATTATTTTTGCAAGTGTCGTCTGCTTTTCAGGTTGGGTAAAGGGTTAATCCTGATTGCCCTTGTGGGAGCAAAGTGGTGCAGTGTACTAAACTGTACTGCACATCGATGGGGCAATGCTAATCATGCTTGTGTGGAGTTGGTGCACTGAGGTGTCAGACAGTTGCTTGATGCTGCTTGATGGTTCTCTCCAAGTTCTACAGCTACCTTCACTTGTAAAACTGTCCTACACAAGGTGTCCCAGGCTGTCAAAAGTGTCATTAAATCCCAATAAATAAATAAAGATTAACAAACCAGACAACATGTTAGACACCTACAAGATTGTACCTGACAAAATTTATTTGGTGTTGGACACATACACATTTACTGCAGTCATGGATATTTTGTGAAAGAAAATAGTTGCTCGTTATCACGACCATGCTATTAATTTTTATCTGAGTTGAACTTGAGAAAGCAATGTGATAGCTGGGTGCGCAGTGGCTCAGTAGGTAGAGGTGCAGGCTGCAAGCCTAGAGGTCCTCGGTTTGAATCCCACCTGCGGCAACCGCGTTGTGTCCTTGGGCAAGACACTTTACCCCCATTGCCTACGTGGGGGCACGGTGACGTTGTGTGCTAAGGCGTACTGCATGTCGTTGGTGCACCTGTCTTCAACCAATGCTAACCCTGCTTGTGTGGAGTTGGTATGTTGGGGAGCTGACAGTTGCTCGCTGTTGCTCGGTGGTTCTCTTCGGGTACTCCGGCTTCCTCCACCCGTAAAACTGTTGTGGTCATGATTAGCCATTGTGCAGAAATATGTGACCTTAAACACCATAAAACTGTTGTGGTCATGATTAGCCATTGTGCAGAAATATGTGACCTTAAATACCAATAAATAAATAAATAAATATATAATGTGATAGCTAGGGAAAGCTTGGACCTCCAAATACAATAAGGCCAAAGTTCTCACCATGTTTATATCAACTTAATTATGTGCAACTGGTGCTCAAAATAGTATGATGTAGTGCACATGTGTTATAAAAATTCCTCATGGGAAGGACTCTGACCCCTCTGTTAGACTCCTTATCTTTACTACCTCAGGCCTACTTGGGCTCAGATCTCAGATAGTCCTGAGGTGGAAAGGAGTAAGACTAGGGATATTCCCCAGTGAGAGGGTAAAAGGAGACTTATTGAGACTGAACAGTCCCTCCTAAGAGACAGGAACATTGGGGACATAGACATGCTGTACAGGTCACAATGTCAGCCACACATATATTCGTGTTGGACATCCGGCCAGTTTGAGTCAGACACTGACCATGTCCCGATGGGAATTTGCAGCCTTGCCCAGTAGGATGAGCAGTGCTTTTTCACTGTGCTGGACATGTTCAGATTTTGATAGTACAGTAGGATCTGCTAACTTTTGTGTGGAATCTTGGTATTCTAAACTGAGCAACATAATTAAATAACTAGAAGAACATGGATGAGCTCATTCCATTGAGGTGGCCATAAGCGATATGGAAAAAAAGGCTCCAGAGATATTATGCTCCTTTATTGTGTGAAGGAGGGTCACAGTTTTGTTTATGACTGAGCGAGCATTTACTTGGCACAGCTTCAGGTCAGAGGATTGTTTATAATCAGTGTAGTCTAATTTACTCGGTATAAAATTCTGGATAAAAAGATATATAATGTCGTGCATGGCATCATCACTGAGATGATGCAAAGTTTTGTAAGTCAGATAATCATATTTCAGGGGTGATGGTTCAACTCCTTGTATGCTGCCGACAGATATTCCTGCCCAGGATACAAAGTCCCTTGTCACTGAAATAAGTCAAATTTAGGCACATTTAACCATAATTTTCCCCTGTAAATTCAATGAACTTTTCGATCAGTGATTTCTTTAGATAAATTTTGACAAATATTTCATCAAACCTTGTCATGGCTGCTTCACAGCAGCCATAACAGGATTTGCTGGAAATTTATTTGAAATGCTCAGCAGGTTAAGAGTTAAATTTAAACATTTCCTCGGGAGCGAGGTGGTTGAGTTGGTAGAGGTGCAGGCTGCAAGCCGAGAGGTCCTCGGTTTGAATCCCACCTGCGGCAACCGTGTTATGTCCTTGGGCAAGACACTTCATCTCCATTGCCCGCGTGGGGGGCACGATGATGCCGTGTACTAAGGCGTACTGCACGTCGATGGTACGCATGTCTTCAACCAATCTAACCCTGCCTGTGCTGCAGTGCGGAGTTACGATGTTGGGGAGCTGGCAGCTGTTCGTCTCGTTGCTCTGTGGTTCTCTCCGGGTACTCCGGCTTCCTCCACCTGTAAAACTGTCACGGTCATGATTAGCCATTGTGCATAAATATGTGACCTTAAACATCAATAAATAAATAAATAAATAAACATTTCCTCAGAGCTATACATGAAGCATGTGGTTGTATGATTTGTGTCTGCTATCATTCTGTGTGTTGAACAAAGGTCTTGTTCACAAACACCACTAGTGAATACAATAGAATGGTCAAGGAGAATAATCATGGAATGAGCGTGAGTGATGTTCAACGTCTCTCTGTGATTGTCAGTGATCAAATATATATTAAATATACATATAAAACGAATTAAATATAAGCAAAATTTAGTTTTCCTGGTCTTCTTGGTAACATCCCAAATATCAAATGCAAAAATGATTATCCAAATTGATATTTGAAGTAAAGAAAAACACAATAATCTTGAGATAGGAAACAAATAAAAAAATTAAATTCAATAAATTTATTTACAAGTGCCCACTGTTTTTGGAATTGCATAAAGGGTTAAATAATGTTTTGATAGATCACAGTTTTTAACTCAATTTGACAACGTCAAGTATGAGCGATTGGGATGGGTTGTGATTTGTCATCCGTCAATACGTCTGCATGTCAGTACATCCATCCACAATTCCTTTAGCTCACCCTACAGGTCAAAGCTCTCACCCGATCAGTTTCAAATTCCATATGTGGCTTTGGGTTAATGTTTAGATGGGAGCTATTGAATTTTTCCCAATTTTGTTGAAAATCATGCCCTCCAGCAGCCATCTTAGATTTGGCATATAAAATGTCAACAATTGCATTGGCACCCCCTACAGGCCATATCTCTCACCCGATCCTTTTCAGATTTCTCATGTGGCTTTGATGTCTTGTCTAGATGGGCACTAATGAATTTTTCTGAGTTCTGTTGAAAAACATGGCCGCCAGCAGCCATCAAGGATTTGGGGCTAAATTGTCAACAATTCCATTAGCACTCCTTACAGGCCACATTTCTCACCCGATCTTTTTCAAATTTCACAAGTGGCATTGGTGTGATGTCCAGATGGGACCTAATGAAATTTTTCTGAGTTTTGTTGAAAAACATAGCCACCAGCAGCCATCATGGATTTGAATCTAAATTGTCAACAATTCCATTAGCACACCCTGCAGGGTGCATCTCTCACCCAATCTTTTAAAATTTCATATATGGCTTTGGTGTGATGTCTAGATGGGAGGTATCAAATTTTCTGAATTTTGTTGAAAAACATGGCCACCAGTGGCCATCTTAGATTTGGGATATAAATTGTCAACAATCTCATTGACACACCCTGCAGGCTGCATCTGCCACCCGATCTTTTTCAGATTTCATACATAGCTTTGGTGTGATGTCTTTTCTGTAGAATCCCAAGTGAATGACTTGGCATTACTGGATAGTTCGATTTAGTTCAGTCCCTTCTTGGTTGGTTGAGCTGCAGTGTCAATGACACTTTTCATTTATTCAGGCCATGCTTAGTTAATTTTCAGTTATTATCCAGGTTATCAGAACAAAATGCAGAATGAGATTGTTATTAAGTATCAATTATATCCTAGAGGGGAAATGACATAATATATCCCTTTCAGTAAGATGCATAGTTTGTAATATTTTTATCCTGTACCAAAGACCCAGACTTAGCTGGTGCTAACTCTTAAATATTCAGGGCCAAACACAAATCCCCCCCCCCCCCTCCCAATCCCCAAAATTTGCATCCAAAAATCAATGTCGTATATGGTCCTCCATACTTTTGTCCACTGCGCATGTGCAGTGTCAAGAAATTGGTGCAAAATCTTCATTCTTTGTTTGGCCCTTCAATCAGTAACATCTCACTAATATCTGTGCTTATAATCTCAGTTAAAATGATGCCAGACACAAAATCATGAAGGAAATGGTGGATCCAAGGATGAAATAAGAGGATGAGAGGAAGAAACAGTGGAAGGATGTGTTCAGGGCTGTAACTTATAATTTTTATGTAAAATTATTTCATGTTCCCTAATTTTGGGGCATGGGCCTGATGTTTTCATTCTTGCTATGAAATCTCCGCTGTTTGTTCAGTGTTTCCTCTCTCCCTTTCCTTGATACCCCCTTGCTAATCTCCCATGCTTTTGGTATAATTATTGAAATTTTTTGGGAGTTTTAGCATAGTTACAGAATGTTTATTCTGTTATCCCCATGGTTACGTCCTCACCCCAGGGGTGTTTAGGCGTTTTGGTCATGCATCTACCATCCGATGTACTGCAGCTTCTTCTGTGGAAGATTCTGTTTTACATCGGATAGTGTTTTAAATTGGTTACTGATTTCGGGCAATGTTCTTCAGTGCCTGGAGTCTTGTTTCCAGTTTTTATTGACTTTTGTTTACGTTGTCAATGGTTACTTCTGTCAGTGATTTCTTGTCTTCTGTAAGGTTCATTATATAGCCAGATACATTAATATTGTCCGTAAGTGTAACATTAATTTTTAGAAATGTTTTTAAATTTTTGTCCACACTTAGGCTTTTTTGGGATCCATTTGGGTTCATCATTCCCTTTGGGAACTTGGGCTCATGTCAAAATTTTTTCGAAAATTTTTTCTTTTGAATTATTTTTCGAAATGTTTGTAATGGATTATATTATTATTATGTATCTTTGTATTTTCAAGGGTTAGTGCGAGTACTATGGAATATTGTTCAAATTGTAAATCGAGGAAGTCTTCCTCTGATTCTCATGTTCATTATATTTGCTGTAGTCACTGTACTCGCACTAATTCTTGCTCAGTGTGTGCCTATTGGGATGACAAACGTTGGAGACGTGTGTCACGGTATATTGTTAGCGGTGAGAGGTCCTGGCCGGTCCTCTCGCCACAGGGTCACTCTAGTTTTTCAGTCTCTTTTTCAGAGGAACAAGAACAGGGTGATGTTTCTGTGATGTCTTCAGGAAGTGTGCTGCCGTCGTCGCAATCAAATGAAGAGCTACAGTAAAACCTGTTTTGAGAGACCACTGTCGTGAGAGACCACCTGTATTGAGAGACCACTGTGACCTTGTACCATTTGGTTGTTTTACTCTATAATGGACCTGTCATGAGAGACCACCTGTTTTGAAAGACCACTTTAGCCTGGCAAAAAGGGTGGTCTCTCAAGACAGGTTCTACTGTAGCGGCAAAAGTGCTCAAGGAAATTCAACAAGTGCCTAGATCCTTAGTTGGATTGATGACCTTGTCGCCAGCTAGCTCGTCCGGCGAAGCTATCACTTGTAAAGTGGGTGATGTGATGCCGTGTTCGTCCTTTGCGGTCCAGGAGAGGAGAAGGGGTGTTGCAAGCACTATAATCTCGGATCACGCACACCCGGCGACGGCGGATGTTGTCATACATAACGTTCCTCAGTCGGAGCATACGTCCACTCCTCGTGCTCGGGATGCTCCGTCGCATAGACAGCCGGGGGCGGCTAGTCTATTGGCTTCCTCTTCCACACGCCAGCACACATGACCGCACCTTGGCAACGTGACCTCAGATATCCAACCTGCTTCGCCGACCAAGGATTCCACGTCGACCAGGTCACGCCATCCGGTTGCCAAGGACACGAGGCCTTACCAGTCGGGACGTTCGCATAAAAGAATTATGCAAGAGGCACCATCCCAGGAGCTTCCAGCGGCTAAACAACGTAAGACTGCAGCTCCACAGGCCTCCGTGATGGACTTTGCTATCGCAGATAGCGCAACTCATCGCAGCATCCCAGCAACCTTCGGAAACTCTTTCAGATGAGGAACTGTCTGAGGAAGCTGGGTCGGTATACTCCCCTGCAGTGTCAGATAGGGACGACCGAGATTCACATTTGGTCCAGTCGGATGGTGAAAGGGAATCTGAGGAGCTGGGTTTTTCCCTTCTAGAACATCATAAGGTGGCCGTAGATTTCATCCGGCAACACCTTCCAGAAGTAGTTCCTCCAGACCAGAGAGCTGCGATACCAGATAAGAGACTGATAGCGTCACTAGACACAGACTTCTTTGGCCGGACTAACCACTTCGCCGCCTGACTTTCTGGCCCAGTCCAGAAATGTCTCACGGATGTTTGAATTGCTGAATGACGCTATTTTTAGGCTAGCCTCCAAGACTGGCAGATCCAGTTTCTTATCGCAACATGCTCTACATCTGCCATTCATCAACAGTAGAAATAAATTTGAAACGGCAGGACAGGGCGTTCCGAGAGTTCCTCTGCGTTTAGACGACCAGGCAGAAGACTTGGAGTTGTCATTGCCGGCGTCTATGTCGATTCTCTCCAGTACGTTGGAGATGAGAATCTTGTCTAACAGAGCCAGTTTAGACGCCTTATCTTATGCAGATCACCTTACCAGAGCGTTATCACACCGTCTCGATGGTAAAGAATTCCAGGATGTTCAAACTTCCTTGAGAGTTCTTTCGAGGGCAATTGCATATTCCACGTATAACTCCGCCATTTCAGTGGCAAATATGGAGTTAGTCAGACGTGATGCTGCCCTGGCTTCATCCACTAGGGTGGATTCTAAGGTGAAAAACTCTCTTCGAGTCACTCCAGTTTCAGGAGAACTTCTCTTCGATGGTAAGCTTTCACTAATCTATGATTAGATTACCAAGAAAGCTACGGACTCTCTGCTCTTTAAGTCCCTTTTGAAAAAACCGGACTCAGCATAGAGGAGTAAGTCAGGGACTTCTGGGGCAAGTACATCCAAGGGAAGTTCCTGTAAAGGATCTAAGAAAGCTTCTACGTCATACTCCAGAGACCGTCAGAGTAGCGACTCAGGTAGGGGACGTAATGCTGGCCGAGACAACCGGTCAGATGCCCCTAGGTCGACTGGTCAAGGTACGGGTCGGGGAGCATGTAGTTTCTCCTCCCGCAAGCCTCGCAGGTCCAGGAGGTGAAGGTCAGAACCTCTATTGCGCTCCAGTGGGCGGAAGGCTGTCGAGATTCTTAACCAATTGGTTGTCAATTATGGACGACCGATGAGTTCAGGAGGTTATTTCGGAAGGTCTAAAACTGTCCTTCTGAGAAAAACCTCCATTAACACAAAGTCCACGATGGACTCAGCTTCCGTCAAACCTTCAGAAGAGAGATTCGCTTCTATCAGAGGTGCAATCTCTTCTGGAGAAGAACGCAATAGAGGTCGTAGAAAACCGGAAATCTCCCGGTTTTTACAGTCATCTGTTCCTGGTACCAAAACCAGACGGCTCGTTCTGTCCAGTTAAAGATCTAAGCTGGATAAACAAGCTGATCGTGGCTCTGAAATTTTATATGCAGACCATTCGATCGGTGAGTGCGAGCATTCAAGTGAACGATTATGCTGCGAGCATAGATCTCAAGGATGCGTACTTTCACGTCATGGTACATCCGGTATTCAGAAAGTATCTTCGTTTCGCTGTCCTAGGAGTCGTTTATCAGTTCCGAGCAATGTGCTTCGGACTGAATCTGGGTCTTCACTCGAATAATGAACTCGGTAATGACTCATTTCCGAGCTCATTCATCTGCGGTAATGTCGGCCTACTTGGACGACATTCTGCAGAGGTACGGCGACAGATTAACGCTTCAGAACTATGTTCAGAATCTGCTTCAATTGCTCCGACGTCTCGGTTTCATAGTAAACGAAAAGAAGTCGGATCTAGTTCCATCCAAGTCGTTCATTCACTTGGGAATGAGCTTCGAGGTGCACAACAATCTGGTTCATCTGCCGTTACCCAGAGCGAAATTAGTCAGTTGTTACGCTCGCTTTTGTCTACACTCAGATGTAGTAACAGTGAGAGAATTTATGCGACTGATAGGTTAGTGTGGAGCCGTCGCGAACCTTATTCCGATGGGGCGCCTACGCTCTTGTCCATTTCAGATATTTTTTACTCAGAATTGGAGGGGGAAGATTCATTCGCTCGAAACGAACATCATCTTGTCGAACCAAGTAAAACAAGAGATTCAGACTTGGGCAAATATTCAGTGGTTAACTCAGGGAGTTCCACTGCAACTGCCGGATCTGATTTTTACGATTATGACGAATGCGAGTCAAACAGGTTGGGGCGCCACATTGAGCCCAACAGATTCGAGGTGCCAGGGTCTTTGGGGTCTGCAATTCCTGAACATAAACATAAACAATTTCCATGCACATAAACATCAAAGAGATGATGTCAATTTGGCTTGCGCTACGACATTGAATGAACATTATTCAGAATTCACATGTTCAAATACTGCCCGACAATTCGACAGTAGTAGCATATATTCGGAACCAGGGAGGCACTCATTCCATTCCATTGTTCAACTTAATGGAAAGAATCCTTCTGTTTGTCCTAGAGCATCAAGTTCTTCTGTCGGTCCGTCATATTCCAGGTCGTCTGAACGTTCTAGCGGACTCTCTTTCTCGGAAAGGTGTTATGTTGCCGTCAGAATGGACTCTCAACAAACGAGTATTCAATCAGATCTGCTGCCAATGGGATCATCCGATGATAGACTTGTTTGCAAAGCATCTCAACAATCAGTTGCAAACGTATGTGTCGCCATGCCCAGATCCTCGAGCGTTTGCAGTAGACGCTCTCTCGATCTCTTGGGATGGAATGATAGGATACGCGTATCCTCCAGCTCTGTTGATTCAACAGATATTGCTAAAATTCAAGCAATCTCACTGCAAGATTCTGTTGGTAGCATCTCTGTCACCCCAGAGACCATGGATAAATCTACTCAGGTGTCTGTTATGGGACATTCCTCAGAAGCTTCCTCCATGGGGGGACCTTCTTTTGCAGGGAAAATCGCGCACACTGCATCACAACCCGCAAGGTTTCAACCTTCACATATATCAGTTGTGCGGTCCTTCTTGCACAGCAAGCAATTTACAGGACGAGCAGTGGACGCAATTTCTAACTGTAGGAGTACCTCCTCTTCGCTAAATTATGCAGCTAAGTGGAAGGTTTTTTCTCATTGGTGTAAAGATCATTCTATTGATATTTATGATCCCTCCATTCCAGACATTGCTAATTTTTTGGTCTACTTGTTTGACTAGATCAAACTGCAGCCAATAACTATTAAGGGTTATAGGTCTATGCTATCGGATACTTATGCTCATCATGATTGCTTACAAATTTAATCTAATGTCTCTTTATCAAAGTTAGTTAAAAACTTTTCGATAAATAGACCTAGAACCCTTAGATTAATTCCAAAGTGGAATTTAGCTTGGGTTCTTCTGAAGCTAAAAGAAGCACCATTTGAACCCCTTGATACGGTAGACTTCAAATACTTATCTTATAAGACAGCTTTTCTCTTAGCCTTCACTTCTGCCAGAAGAGTTAGTGAGCTTCATGCTCTATCTGTTGATGATTCTCACTATCGTAGTGTTGGTAATACTATTACTTTGACTACCAATGTTGGATTTTTGGCTAAGAATCAGGCTCCTAATAAGTACCTTGAACCTGTTGTTATTAAGGCGCTTCCGTCCTCAGATGGCCATAGGCCTTTGCTGTGTCCAGTTAGAGCTATGCGTATTTACAAACGTAGATCTGAGTTTATCAGAAAGGGACAAAAACGTTTCTTTCTGTCTCTGCTGCCTAATAGAAGGGACATCATGGTCCATTCTATTTCAAGGTGGATTCAATTGACTATTCGTACTGCTTATGAAAAATTATCTTCTACTCAGCAGTCTGTGCTTAAGATTTCAGCGCATGAAGTTAGAGCGCTGTCTACATCTTGGGCTTATGCTAATAGTATTGCTATTACCAATTTGATGAAGGCTGCATACTGGTCTCAGCCTCCTACGTCTACAAATTTTTACCTTAGAAATATTGAGTCTATTTCTGGTGACCTTCGTTGTTTTGGTCTGTTATCTGTTGCTCAGAATGTGGTCCACTAAACAGTTGCAACTATAGTTATGCAGGCTTTCTGTTCCAGCAGTGACTCTGTCCTGCTGCCCTTTTCATTCTGGGGTGATTGACCCAGAGCAAGGGGAAGGGGAGGGGGGGATGGTGTTCCCTTATATCACCTGCTTTATAGTGAAAAGCAAGGGAATACCTCCTCTGGAGTCAGTAATTCCGAGTCGGTGCTGAGATGGTTTTAAAGTGTAAAACTAATGTTTATCTCATTTATGTAATATTTTTAAAGTGTAGCTCGGTATGAAGCATTTGTATATGTCACGTGTCAGACGAGCGTTAATATACAATCCTCGGACACTTTTACATGAGTATAAAGAGTCTCATTCTCTGGACTATCTTTATTTATTGGCTTTCCTTTAAAAAATTAGTATAATGGGTTATGCTGGATGGTGTTCCCTTATATCACCTGCTTTATAGTGAAAAGCAAGGGAATACCTACTCTGGAGTCAGTAATTCCGAGTCGGTGCTGGGATGGTTTTAAAGTGTAAAGCTAATGTTTATCTCATTTGTGTAATATTTTTAAAGTGTAGCTCGGTGTGAAGCATTTGTATATGTCATGTGTCATACAAGAGTTAATATACAATCCTCGGACACTTTTAAATGAGTATAAAGAGTCTCATTCTCTGGACTATCTTTATTTATTGGCTTTCCTTTAAAAAGATTAGTATAATGGGTTATACTGGATGTTAATAGAGATCATTGATGTTATTGTTCTCAATTACAGATTGGTAATATGTCTTTCTTTTTTGTATAAACAAGAAAGATATATGTAAATCCTGTTTCTCCTTTTCTCCTTGAGCGGATAATTCTGTTTATATGTAATTGAGCCTATTGGATTTTCCTTTATGTCCTAGGCCCTCCAGCCTTTTTCTATTCAGCTAAGTCTGGGTCATTGGTACAGTATAAAAATATGAAAAAATTTATAGTAATTTATATATTTTTTATACTTACCAATGACCCAGACAGGGATGGCCCTCCCTTGAGTTGGGAACTCATACCTCCCCGCTGATTATATAACATTTAGCAGGCACTGGTTGTAAGAATGAAGATTTGGTGCCAATTTTGCCAATTTTGGTACTTACTTGACACTGCGCATGCGCAGTGGACAAAAGTATGGAGGACCATATAGGACATTCATTTTTTGGATTTGTATCCAAATTTTGGGGATTGGGGGGCAAAATTTGTGTTTGGCCCTGAATATTTAAGAGTTAGCACCAGCTAAGTCTGGGTCATTGGTAAGTATAAAACATATATAAATTACTATAAATTTTTTCATTTTCATTCACACATTGCTTCCTTGCATGTGTAGTTTGTAGTGTTATATACAGAACAGATTATAACAAAATGTACCATTTGTCAACATTTTACCCTTAATAACATGAGACCATTGCCTAATTATTGAGAGATTGCTGTAGCAATCTGGCAAAAATGAGGCAATAATCTGGTATTTCAGTGGATGAGGAAGAAACATGAAATGGTTATTCTCCTAGCCCTAGAAAGGAAGCGACCCATCTGTGTAACCAATAATAAAGAAAATGCATTATTACTGTGGACAAAAAACAAAATGAGGCAAATAATAGTAAACCTAAAATTAATTTCTGCATGGCCAATTAATGGGTCAGCTTTGTGTTGGGTATGGTAAAATGTTTGGCATTTGAAAGCTATATGCAGTTAATAAGGTTATTCTATTAACTGGTTGAGGGCTAGATCATTTTCCGTGGTCTGAATTTGTTATTCAAAATTGGTTTTATTACAAATTATTGGAGAGTGCCCAGGTGGGGGGGGGGGGGGGGGGGGGGTATTCAGTTAACAGGGATTGTGTCACTTTCCTGTATTTTTGAGATAAACTTAGTATTTATTCTATTATATCTTGTTTGACAGAGCTCCATGAGCTCTGTCAAACAACCCATAATATATTAAATGCCTGTATTGGATGAACTGAGGCCAAATAGGTCTATAACAAAGGAAAACTGGGGAGAGTCAGGGTAATTTCTCGAAAGGTTGCAAGACTTTTTATTCAATTAACAGGAGTTTACTATATAACCTAAATTCAATTAACCCTTTACCCAACGTTACGGCCAAAACCGGCCAGCGCTATTCTCAAAAATCGCCAATTAATTATCATTATTTTTTCATTTTTTGTCTCAAAAACATAGATTATGACCCCTCGTTGAAACGATCTTGCCGAGCTCGTTCCAACGAGGGGTCACAACCTATGTTTTTGAGACAAAAAATGAAAACAATTAGTTAAAACATTTTTGTGGCAAGTGTCGTCTGCTTTTCATGTTAGGTAAAGGGTTAACAGGTCAAATTTGTACTTCAGGTATGGTAAATGGTTTTGTGTTGGGAAGTTATATTCAATTAACATGTTTATTCAGTTAAGAGATATGCAATTAAGTCGGCTCCAGTGTACCTGCACTTCAGAATAAACTCCAAATATGGGCTACCAGCAATCCAGCAGTTAATATGAGTTCTGAACCAATGTTTAAAACAATTTGATCTGTGAATGCTTCAAAATATTTATGTTATTGGAGGCTGTTATGGTTTGTTTCTCCATCAGACCTTATTTATTCATTTATTTATTGGAGTTTAATGACACTTTTGACAGTCAAGTCACTTTGAGTCAGACAGGTTTATGGATGGAGGAAGCCAGAGTACCCAGAGAGAACCACCAAGCAATGCTGAACACCTTTCAGACTCCCCAACATACTAACTCCACACAAGCAGAGTTAGCATTGGTAGAAGGCAAGTGCTCCATTGACATGCAGTATGCCTTAGTACACAGTGCCACTGTGTCCCCATGTGGGCAATCAGGATTAATTGTCTTGGCCAAGGACACAATGGAGTTACCCCTGGCGGTGATCGAAAATGCTGTTACCCCTAGCGGGGATCGAACCATGGACCTCTCAGTTTAAAGTTCAATGCCATAACCACTGAGCCACCCATGCTTCCTCAGACCTGATAGATGGTCAGTTCTGAATGAAACATTTGATAAATTAGTAATACTCTGGCAGTTTGACCTCATTGCAATGAATGTAGTTGGTTTAATTTATGGGTACTGTACAGCCCGCTTTATTGGATATCTCCTAATTGAATAAGACTATTTAACAATTGTATATAACTTTCTATGAATTGCATATAGTTTATAGAGCAAGCCTGGAAATAAGCAGACTGTCATCCACAAAATGAGGTCTCCAAAGGGTGTATTTGGTGATGCTACTCTGCACAGCAGGGTAGCATCACTACATTTACCCTTTGTGAACCTCAGTCAGTCAATCTCCATGAAGGATTCAGGCCTAAAGAGAAAGAGATACCCATATGATTAATTGGCCCACTGTATGGGATAGCATCAGAAAATTCACTCCTGAAGACCTCATTCTGCAAATGACAGATTACTTATTTCCAGGCTTGATATAGAGTAAACTCCTGTTAATTGAATAGAAATATTCTATCAAAGAATAACACTGACAGCCACTGAATTCCCCAGGTTAAAGGATGTATTTGACATTAGTAGATCCAATACAGAGATTGAATCTATTATATCTTGTTTGACAGAGCTCTTTGAGCTCCGTCAAACCAGATAGAATAAATGCTCAGTTTATTATTGTGATGATGAAATTGTGTTGCAAAACTAGTCCTTGGAAGTAGAGATAACATTTGGTAATACTGTCCAAATCTCATCATGTCTAGTTTTCAGTTGCATTTCAGAGTTGTTGCAAACTCTCTTGAGCAAATCACATAATAATAAATCTGGTAGAATAACCTCCACTGCAGATTATTGTTTTGCATGAGTTCATCTGCAGGTCATACCAGTAGAAGTATCTTGTATGTTTGTAGAAACAGACTTTAATGGTACATTGTGAACTCAGCTTGAAAAGTGTATTCAATGACTTGTTAACTTGAATGTCACAGCCAGTGATTGATTAAACATTCTATAAATAAATTGTATGCAGAAAGAAATGCAATTGTTTGAGTAACAGTGTTAGGAAAAAAAATTTCCAATGAAATTCAAGATATATTTACAGCATTATTTGGCTTTTTAAACTTTAACTGGTGGAGTGCTGAACGCCCATATTTGGCTTTTATTTTGAAGGGTATAACTTAGGCTTCATATTGTGTGGATGTGCTTCATATCTTCAATGTAAAATTATTTTGTCTATGGATTTACCTTTCCCGTAGGAACCCCGGGAAGTGAAGCAGTGTTTACTGTGGTAAATAAGCTCTGTTTTACTGGTAAAATAAGACCCAATCAAATAATGCTTGGGGTGAAAGTCCTCTAAAATGAGCAACATGGGTAAAAACTATTGACTAAAACTAGACTTTATCTCCATGTGACTGTCACGATTAGCCATTATGCAGAAACATGTGACCTTAAACACCCATAAATAAATAAATGGATTTACCTTGTTATAATTTATGGGAGAGTGGCCCATAAATTGTAACAAGGCAAAACACATGAACAAATTTTGACATCGAGAAATAATTTAGCACTCTACGAGTTACAGTCGAACACTAGCCAATCACACAATGGATCTATAACTTGTACATAAACAGGGAAATATTATGAACAGTTCTTTTTTCATTGAATATCATGTAAAGTGAGCCAAATTAAATAAAGTGCTGTCACAAGCCAAAATTTGCCATCTCAACATGAATATAGGGTGGCAATTTTATGCAGTCAAAATTTGTATCCTTGTTCCTCATTCCTAGGTCTGCTAATCTCAGAATTGCATTACAAAATGCCTTTTAGTACTCAAGTATGAAGCTTTAAGGCAGGGAAACTTTGCCCTTTGGCCCACCTGTTTTGAAAATTAGGATAGTCATAAAATTTGACCGGAAAACCCCTCATATACAAATGGATTCTAAAATCTGCATTTGCACAATAAATCTAATAGAAGCTAGGCATGTTAAGTTTCCCTATTTTAGAGGGAGACTCACTATTTTCCAGTGTAAATTTTGGTTAAATGAGCCTGAACATTGGAATGTTATTTATTATTAGCTTAACTTGATAAAGTCAAGATAAGCTATTGCCATCATGCGTGCGGAAGTCTATCAATCTGTTCACATTTTCTTTGGCACAGGCAACACCCTGTAGTTCTTGTCCAGTCATCACGAAATTTCTTAGGCAGGTTCGAGGTCATGTCTAGATGAAAA
Source organism: Pictodentalium vernedei (assembly GCA_031216915.1). Lineage (NCBI taxonomy): Eukaryota > Metazoa > Mollusca > Scaphopoda > Dentaliida > Dentaliidae > Pictodentalium > Pictodentalium vernedei. The sequence goes on along the minus strand of CM062291.1, from coordinate 172,677,520 downwards.
CGTCCCCTTTTGGTTGTGATCGGTCAACCGTGATAGCTGCAAGAGCCTGAAACCCCAAAAACCTTTAGCACAGTCTACAGGTCGTATTTATGAAGGGATTTCGTTGTAACTTGGTAGGATGACTCTCTATAATGTCTAGATGAGAACGTGCCTTTTTGGTCGTGACTGGTCAACCATGATGGCTGTGAGAGCCTGAAAACCTTCAGCACAATCTACTGGTTATCGTATTTATGAATGGATTTCATTGTAACTTGGTAGGATGTCTTCATATAATGTCTAGATGAAGTCCCCTTTTGGTCGCAATCTGTCAACCGTGATGGCTATGAGAGCCCGAAACCTGAAAACCTTTAGCACAGTCTACAGGTCGTATTTATGAAGAGATTTCATTATAACTTGGTAGGATGACTCCGTATAATGTCTATATGAGAACATCCCCTTCTTGTCTCGATTGGTCAACTGTGACGGCTGTGAGAGCCTGAAACCCCAAAACCTTAAGCACAATCTACAGGTCGTATTTATGAAGGGATTTCATTGTAACATGGTAGGATGACGCAATATAATGTCTGGATGGGTACGTCCCATTTTGGTTGCGATCGGTCAACTGTGATGGCTACCTGGGCCCGAAGCCCAAAAACCTTTACACAATCTACAGGTCGTATTTATGAATGGATTTTATTGTAACTTCGTAGAATGACTCTAGATAATGTCTAAATGAGAAGGTCCTATTTTGCCCGAGATCAGTCAACCATGATAGCCGCACAGGCACGTGACCTAGATTTGTTCAGCACAGTCTACAGTTCATATTTATGAAGCAATTTAATTGTAACCTGGAAGGATAACTGGGTATGATGTCTAGATGAGACTATCATATTTTGGTCATGATCGGTCAGCCGTTACAACCACCTGGTCATTTGACCTAGATTCCTTTAGTACTGCTTGCAGGTTGTTTTTATGAAGGGATTGCATTGTACCTTGGTAGGATAACTTGGTATGATATCTAGATGAGGATCTATTTTGAACTGTGACCACTGAACCATCATGTGACCTAGATTTCTTTACCAAAGTCAACGAGTTATATTTATGAAGGGATTTCATTGTAACTTGGTATGATGACTTGTTTTGGAATGATTTTACTTGAACATGGTAACTTTGGTTGACATATGTTAACTGTTAGGGCCACATCATTCCAGGTCTCAATTCTTTATTACAGTCGACACTCAAATTATTCTTACATACATACATAGCATACAGGGAACAGAAATTAACATATTCTCAATTATCACAATTCTTGTCTTATTTCATAATACTTTCATGAACATTGAACATTATCCTTTTCATCAAACACTACACACAGTCAAGTCTTACTACAGTGTCATTGACACTTTCATTTATTTATTTATTGGGGTTTAATGACACTTTCAACAGCCAGGGTCACCTTGTGTTGGATAGTTTTACGGGTGGAGGAAGCCGGAGAGAACCACTGAGCAATGGCGAGCAACTGCCAGACTCCCCAACGTACTGACTCCACATAAGCAGGGTTAGCATGGATTGAAGACAAGTGCTCCAGTATGCCTCTGTGCCCCATTTGGGATTAAGTGTCTTGCCCAAGGACACAACGCAGTTGTCGCAGATGGGATTCGAACCGAGTACTTCTCAGCTTGCAGCCTGCATCTCTACCTAATGAGCTGCCACATTCCATAATGGGGATTTTAACAGAATCTCACTATTAAAGTCAATATATTTTACTCTTTGAGCCATATAAAAATTAAAATCTCACTATTTTGCAATTGATCAGCTGAACATGTCTGTTTGAAACACACAAAGTCTCTTTTAACATTCATTGGTTTGGACAGTTTTTCAGTCTTTTGGGATTGGACATTCCACTTTTTAGTACACCACACCTGTGATTTCTAGTCAAGTCTTGACTGTCTGTAGAAGCAACCAAGACTTGACTAGAAGCCACTACAGTGGAACCATGTTAATTGAATAGCCACTTTGTTAGTGAAAATTATTCAATTAACAGGTGTATACAATTAACAGGGATTTGGTCAGTTTCCTGTGGTCTGGAGGTAAACTGAGCATTTATTCTATTATATCTTGTTTGACAGAGCTCATAGAGCTCTGTCAAACAAGATATAATAGAATAAATGCCTTTATTGGATGTAGTGGGGCCAAAAAGGTTGATAAATAAGGGGAATTTGGTGCGTGTCACAGTAATTTTTTCGACATATTACAAAAATTTATATACAATTAACAGGAGTTTACTCTACAACCCATATGCAGTTAACAGATCAAATTTGTACTGAAGGTATGCTAAATGGTTTTGTGTTTGAAAATTATATTCAATTAACAGGAATATACAATTAAGAGATATCCAATTAAGTGGGCTCCACTGTACCAATATAATTTGACTGTTGTCTTCAGGACTTTTTAACCCATCACCTGACCTAATGGCCAAAACCAGCTACCACTATTCATAAAAATTCCCATTCAATTTTTATTATTTTTATCGTTTTTTTTGTATCGTAATTTATACCCCCCTTATTTGGAATGATCACTTTGAGTACACTCCGATGAGGAGTCCAAAGCTATGTTTTTGAAGCAAAAAATAAATATTTCCAGTTATTCAAAAAATGTTTTTTACATAACTTTCATCTGCTATTCATGTTGGGTAAAGTGTTAATTTTAGGATAAAGTATCAGTTCTGAGATCATAAAGTGTGTAAAAGTTAGAAATGTACTTTTAAAGGTTAACAGCTTCACAGGCTATGTTTTGGACACAAAAAAATTAAAAAATTTAGTTATTGAAGAATTTTGTTTGCAAGTGTTGTCTGCCTTTAGTGTTAGGTAAAGGGTTAAAGAGAGTGTTATGGTAAGGTAACTATTGAACTAGAGGGGTAATCATCAGTTTTTGGAGAGAGTCTGGCAGTTACTTGTTGTTCCATGGATCACTCCAGGTACTCTAGCTTCCTCCACTCATAAACTGCCTTGACACGATATGACCCTGGCTGTTGAAAGTGTTGTTAACCCTTTACCCAACGTAACGGCCAAAACCGGCCACCGCTATTCTTAAAAAACGCGAATTAATTTTCAATATTTTTTTCATTTTTTGTCTCAAAAACATAGGTTATGACCCCTCATTGGAACGAGCTCGACGAGCTCGTTCCAATGAGGGGTCATAACCTATGTTTTTGAGACAAAAAATGAAAAAAATTAGTTATTCAAGAATTTTTTTTCCAAATGTCGTCTGCTTTTCATGTTAGGTAAAGGGTTAAACCCAATAAACAAACAATCAATTGTGCCTCTGTACCTTATTTCAGAAGAGCACTAATCTGCACCCCACCATTTTCAAAACTATAGGAATGGGTACAAGTTAAATTGTCCTCTACAGTATAACTCAGTCAAAACATGGGGGCAGTTAATTAAAAAAAGCCACTTACAGGCATATCATGACATTTGCCAATTCTAAATCAAACTTTTCCCATTCTCAGTCTCCACTACAACAAAAGTTTTATTCACAATTGGTGTTCTTAACGGGCATTCATAAGCCCTAAGAAATCCCGTAATTGCCAACCTAGCGAAGCGTGGAAAGCATCTGAATTCCGAAGATTACCAGAATGCGTTTATCATCGGACATAACTACCGCCTTTGTAAAAGGAGAGATAACTCTACCGTGATACTGAAATGTGGTGTTATGGTTTAGTTGAGTAGTGTTATTTTAACTTGCTACATGTAGTATACAGGTGGTACCATCCAAAGGTAATATTTCTTATCGTTTCATTTCATTCTACGTTTCTTCTTTCCCAGAAAAAATTCTCAATTGGAGCCCTTATAATGAAAATTTTCACATTTTCATCTTCTTCTCTGGAACTGTTGTGTCAGTGTGAACCAAACTTGGCAGGAATGATGTATTGGAGGTCCTCTACAAACGATCCTCATTTTGTTCCCGTCGGATGATAAACATGGCCAACAGAGGCATTCTTTGATTCTTGTTGGTGGATTTTGAAACATCCTGTCCTCTGAAACTGCAAGGCCAAATATTTTGAAACTTCACATAAATGATGACTGGGACCCCCTCTACCAGCGATTGATCAGGTTGGAAACATGGCCACAATTGCAGCTTATAATTACTAAAGAAACACTAAGGGAAATCACATATTTTTATACTGTATACCAATGGCCCAGACTTAGCTGGTGCTAACTCAAAAATATCTAGGGCCAAACACAAATTTTGCCCCCCAATCCCCCAAATTTGCATGCAAAACCGAAAATTCGAAGTCCTATCTGGCCCTCCATACATTTACTCTCCGCGCATGCGCAGACGCCAGGAAGTCACCGAAACATCATTCTTTGTTTGGCCCTCAGTCAGATGACAACAAGCTGATATCTGTGCTTTCAAATCTCAGTTTTAATGATGCCAGACACAAATCAATGGTTATTTTGGTGGGTCCAAGGACACAATTGGATGAAGGAAGGAAGAAACGGTGGTTTGAAACGTTCAGGGCTGTAATTTTATAATAATTATAAAAATTAGTTCATGTTCCCCAATTTCGGGACATGGGCCTGACGTCATCATTGATTGATAATCATCTGTCCACTGTTTGTTTGATATTGCTTCCCTACCTTCCATTGCACAGTCTACAGGTCATATTTATTGAGGAATTTCATTGTAACTTGGTGGGTTGACTTCATATAATGTCTAGATGAGAAAGTCCCCTTTTGGACGTGATTGGGCAACTGTGACGGCTACAGGGGCCCGAAGCCCGAAAACCTTTAGCACAGTCTACAGGTCATATTTATGAAGGGATTTCATTGTAACATGGTAGGATGACTCCAAATAATGTCTAGATGAGAACGTCCCATTTTGATCGCGATCATTCAGCCTTGATGGGTGCCCGAGCCCAAAAGCCTTTAACATAGGCAAAAGGTCATATTTATGGAAGGATTTCATTGTAACCTGTTAGATTGACTCCATATAATGCCTAGATGATGACATCCCCTTTTGGTCGTGATTGGTCAACTGTGATGGCTATAGGTACCCGAAGCCCAAAAACCTTGAGCACAGTCTACAGGTCATATTTATGAAGGGATTTCATTGTAACTTCGTAGGATCACTCCAGATGATGCCCAGATGAGAATATCCCCTTTTGGTTGCGATCATTCAACCAGGATGGCTGCCCGAGCCCGAAGCCAGAATACCTTTAGCACAGTCTACAGGTCATATTTATGAAGGGATTTCATTGTAACTTGGTAGGTTTGACTTCATATAATGTCTAGATGAGAACGTCCCCTTTTGGACACGATTGGGCAACTGTGACAGCTACAGGGTCCCGAAGCCCGAAAACCTTTAGAACAGTCTACAGGTCATAATTATGAAGGGATTTCATTGTAGCTTGGTAGGATGACTCTAAATAATGTCTAGATGAGAACATCCCCTTTTGGTCGCGATCATTCAGCCTTGATGGCTGCCTGAGCCCAAAAACCTTTAGCATAGTCTATAGGTCATCATTATGGAAGCATTTCATTGTAACTTGTTAGGTTGACTCCATATAATGCCTAGATGATGACATCCCCTTTTGGTCGTGATTGGTCAACTGTGATGGCTACAGGCGCCCGAAGCCCGAAAATCTTGAGCACAGTCTACAGGTCATATTTATGAAGTGATTTCATTGTAACTCCGTAGGATCACTCCAGATGATGCCTAGATGAGAATGTCCCCTTTTGGTTGCGATCATTCAACCATCATTTCTGCCCGAGCCCAAAGCCCGAAAACATTTAGCACAGTCTTCAGGTTATATTTATTAAGGGATTTCTTTGTAAATTGGTAGGTTGACTTCATATAATGTCTAGATGAGAACAGCCCCTTTTGGACACCATTAGGCAACTGTGATGGCTACAGGGACCTGAAGCCCGAAAACCTTTAGCACCGTCTACAGGTGATATTTATGAAGGGATTTCATTGTACCTTGGCAGGATGACTCCAATTAATGTCTAGATGAGAACGTCCCCTTTTGGTTGCAATCATTCAGATTTGATGGCTGCCCGAGCCCAAAACCCCAAAATCTTTAGCATAGTCTATAGTTCATATTTAAGGAAGGATTTCATTGTAACCTGTTAGTTTGACTCCATATAATGCCTAGATGATGACATCCCCTTTTGGTTGGGATTGGTCAACTGTGACGGCTTCAGGGGCCCGAAGCCTGGAAACCTTGAGCACAGTTTACAGGTCATATTTATGAAGGGATTTCATTGTAACTTGGTAGGATCACTCCAGATGATGCCCAGATGAGAATGTCCCCTTTTGGTTGCGATCATTCAACCATGATGGCTGCCCGGGGCCAAAGCTCAAAAACCTTTAGCACAGTCTACAGGTCATATTTATGAAGGGATTTCATTGTATCTTGGTAGGTTGACTTCATATAATGTCTAGATGAGAACGTCCCCTTTGGACACAAATTGGAAAACTGATGGCTACAGGGGCCCGAAGCCTGAAAACCTTTAGCACAGTCTACAGGCCATATTTATGAAGGGATTTCAATGTAACTTGATAGGATTACTCGTTTTGGAATAATTTCACTGTAACTTGGTAACTTTCTTTGATATACGTTAACTGTGAGGGCCACATACATTAACTGTGAGGTCATATTAACCCACCCCTCAGCTCTTTAGTACAGTGTACACCTCATAACAAAAACATAGCATATAGGGAACAGAAATGAACATATTCCCAATTATCACAATTCTTGTCTTATTTCATAATCCTTTCATAAACATTGAACATTATCCTTTTCATCAAACACAACACATAAGTTAAGCTACAGTGTCATTGACACTTTCATTTAGATGATTACAGGCTGGATTTTAATGCACTCGCGCAATATTTTATTACACTATCGCTTTGGTGGACCTTGAAATTATATATTTTGGGGCGGTCTGTGTAGGAGCCGGTTAATCATACCTACCTCCATTTCTAGATCCTGGTTCTATTTTGTCGGTTCTCAAATTGCATATTCTCACGTGTTTATAGTTTTAGATACCAAATAGTACATGTTGGAGAGTGTTCTTACCAGATTAAATTGCACAGAGGCTGCCTGTGAATGATCTTTGAAGCGGGTTTTCTCTGCAGAGATTGTTCATCATATCTCGCTTTAATATGTGTATGTTATATTATTATACCCCCCACAAACAAAGTTTGGAGGGGGGGGGGGGGTATATAGGAATCACCCTGTCCGTACGTCCGCCCGTCTGTCCGCCTGTCCATCCTTATAAGCGCAACTCCTCCTAAACCGTTTGAAGAATTTTCATGAAACTTTACATAATGGAAGAACTCCATATGAAGATGTGCATGAAGCAGTATAATTCCGTTCTGACAGGCGCAGGGAGTATCACTTTATGAGCTTGCTCACAGTATCTCTAGTTATTGCACTGATTTCGTCGTACCTGTATATGCCGTTTGCAGTGCATATTTTGTAGCAGATAATGTTATTTACCAAAATCGTTGCTATAGCCTTGGCTTGTGAAGTGGCATTAAGCACCATTTATTATTAATGAATTAATTCCTGAGTTCTGATCGATATTTAGTTATATTGTTTTCCTGGTACCGCTTATTGATTCCAGAGCTCTCCCCTCTTTCTTTTGAAGACATGTTAAAAAAGGGGGGGGGGGGCATTTTCTGCACTTCTCTGGCTTATTGGGTATGTAACTATGAAGGAAGCTGTTTTGTCCGTACTATATTCAGCGTTCAGCTGTAGTATTATTGTATGGCATAGGTTTATGGGCAATTTTCTCTCATTCTCAAATATGCCATCCTAATTTTTAGGGCTTAGTCCAGACTAGCCTTAAAAATTTGTGAACTCGTTACATCCTAATTAGCATGATTTCATGCTCAGATTTAGGATTTACATAATTGGGATCCATATCAGGATATGTCTCCTCTATTATGGTATAAAGAGACATACATGTAAATTCTAATTATTCTAATTTTCTTCATCTTGGATTGAAGGATTTGATCTATGTTGATCTACTATTTCGGAAGTTCTAGGCCCTCCACCTTTTTACGATTCAGCTAAGTCTGGGCCATTGGTATGCAGTATAAAAATATGAAAAAATTTAAAGTAATTTATATATTTTTTTATACTTACCAATGGCCCAGACGAGAATGGCCCTCCCATGAGTGGGCAGTACTGGGCACTCATACCTCCCCGCTGAATTATTATATTTACAAAGAATGATGTTGGCGCCAGTTTCGGTGATTTTCTGGCGTCTGCACATTCACGGAGAGTAAATGTATGGAGAGCCAGATAGGACTTTTAATTTTCGGTTCTGCATGCAAATTTTGGGGATTGGGGGGGCAAAATTTGTGTTTGGCCCTAGATATTTTTGAGTTAGCACCAGCTGAGTCTGGGCCATTGGTAAGTATAAAAAATATGTAAATTACTTTAAATTTTTTAATTTTCATCTTTTTTCTCTGGAACTACAGAGCTGACATGAACCACACCTGGCAGGGATAGTCTATGGGAGGTCCTCTACAAACGATCCTCATTTTGTTCCCGGGGGTTATAAAACATGGCCGCCATATGCATTCTTTGATTCTGATTGGTGGATTTTGAAAAATCTTCTCCTCTGAAAACACCTAGCCAAATGTTTTGAAACTTTGCATGGTTGATGACTGGGACACCCTCTACCAATGACCCTCATTTAATATTGATCGGGTTGCAAACATGGCTGCAATTGCGGCTTATAGTTACTATAGAAACCCTATGGGAAATCACATTTTCATCTTCTTCTCTGGAACTACTGAGCCAATGTGAACCATACTTGGCAGGCATGGTCTATGAGAGGTTCTTTACAACTCTTACTCCTGTTGGATGAAAAATGTGGCCGCCAAAGGCATTCTTTGATTCTGATTGGTCGATTTTGAAAGCTCTTCTCCTCTGAAACTACAAGGTCAGTTGTTTTGAAACTTCACATGATTGAGGACTGGGACCCCTTCTATCAATGATCCTCATGTAATGTTGATGTAATGTTGCAAACATGGCCGCAATTGCAGCTCATAGTTACCATGGAGACCCTATGGGAAACCACATTTTTAGCTCACCAACTTTAGTTGTGTGAGCTTATGGCATAGCTCGATTGGTCGGCGTCAGCGTACGTGTCCAATAATGTTAAAGCTTCTGTTTAGGTCACTTACTCACCCTATTTCCATATCATGGCCTTTATAATGCTGCTATATGATTATTATTATCATTCTACCATGATTTAACCCCTCAAACCCTGCATTTTAAACATTTTTCTTGACATTTTTAGTTGTGTTTAATTTTCTGTTTAGCTCAGAATTTCATGTTTAACTAAGTGTTTAGGTCAGCTGCTGTGCTCCTTTTCTTCCCATGGCACTTACATTCATCATACATGTTCCTCAGTATCATTGTTCCATCCCTGCATTTTAAACATTTTTCTTGACATTTTTAGTTGTGTTTAGTTTTTTGTTTAGCTCAGAATTTCATGTTTAACTTAGTGTTTATGTCAGTTTCTGTGTTTTACTTTTAAGAGGTTGTGTTTAGGTCAGCTTTGTCGCATGTTATGAGCCTGTTTGATACAGTTCTTGTGTTTGCCAAAGTTACTATCAAAGAGGAATGTTGGTGAGCTATAGGGTGTTAGCATCCTTCTTGTTCAATATATAATAGTATTTCTCCGAATCATTTAATTGTATGAATTCTTTGTTTTATTTTATAATTTCTGCGAACCCCGTTTCCATAATTTCGACATATGCCTCACAGTCCATAACAAAATGTTTTTCGTTTTCTATTTGACCGGTATCGCAACATGAAACATGTGGAAGAAAAATCTTGGCTTTTGCTCTGGTACCCTCATTTTTTGGAAAGCCCTGATAGTGGCTTCTAGCACTCAACCAGTTAAGGGCCTAATTCCGACTTTGATAACTTTTTAAGGCAAAGAAAAAGGTGCTCAACATGCATTGTTTTAGTAAACTCAAAACTTGTTTTCTAAGTACCTTGTCATTTGTTGTTTGGCTAGTCTTGGCTGCCTCCGTAGGCAGCCAAGACTTGACTAGAAATAACAGCAAAACCACTGGAGGTGGACTTTCAAAGTACAGTGAAAATGTATAAAAATCTCCAGGCCCTTAAGGATTAAAAATAGTTGTATGAGAGAAGAACATTTTCTGTGTAAACAGGAAGTTCTTTGTTTTTCTCTATTATATATTATTTTCTATTCAGTATGGTCTTCCAGTGGGAAGTAGAGCATGTTTGTTTGCCGTGGTAAACAAGTTTGGTTTTACTGGTAAAATAGGAGTGGGTAACTAATGTCTAGGTGAAAGTCCTGTAAACTGGACAGCCTGGGTATAAATCATTGACTAAACTTGACTTTATACTTGTGTTGTGGTTAGGATATTGCCATAGGTGCCAAAGTGACCATGACTTGTGTTAGAAGCTACTATCATGGATCTATTGAAATGTGCCGAAAGCCAGTTTAGTGGTTTAACATGCATGCCTTACTATGTTGTTTGCCCAGCAGAAGCAAATAAAGGGTGTGTGACTGTGCGGTGGCTGAGTGGTTATGGCATTGGACTTCAAACCCAAAGGTCTACAGTTCACTAGGGGTAACTGCATTGTGTCCTTGGGCAAGGCACTTAATCCCAATTGCTCATGTGGGGGGCTTTGTGGTGCTGTGTACTAAGTATACTGCATGTCGATGGTGCGCTTGTCTTTAACCAGTGCTAACCCTGCTTATGTGGAGTCAGTAAGTTGTGTAGTCTGACAGTCACTTGCTGCTGCTCACTGGTTGTCTATGGGTACTCTGGTTCCCTCCACACATAAAACTGTCCGACATGAGGTGCCCCTGGCTGTCAAAATGTGATTAAGCCCCAATAAATAAATAAGAAGAAAATAAATGTTCATATGAAACTGCTATGTTACTTTTTCTTGGAGAGTGCCTGTTTGCCACTCTCAATATTTATTTATTTATTTATTTATTGGTGTTTAAGGTCACATATTTCTGCACAATGGCTAACCATGACCGCGACAGTTTTACGGGTGGAGGAAGCCGGAGTACCCGGAGAGAAGCACCGAGCAATGGCGAGCAACTGTCAGCTGCCCAACAAACCAACTCCACACAAGCAGGGTTAGCATTGGTTGAAGACAGGTGCACCATCGATGTGCAGTACGCCTTAGAACACAATGTCACCGTGCCCCCACGCGGGCAATTTGGGCCACTCTCAATTAAATTGTAACAAAACAATTATTTATGAACAAATTTTGTTAAACTTAAGCTACCCTTGATGGTAGTAAGTGAAAAAAACACTAATGTTACAAATCACCTTTGAAAACTAATTTAGCTTCCACCAGTTAAACAACAATAAACAAACAGACAAACTCAATATGACCTTTGGAAATCTTTGGAATTTCTTGAACTTTGACCTAGGAAATCATGAAACCCTATGTCAAAATATGTGCAGGCACCATGGATTCTTGTTTATGTCTTAGTTAAAACAGAACGCATCAGAGTTACATGCTTTCCTTTTTAATTATTTCAGGATGGTGGCACTCCATTGTTTGTTGCATGCCAGTGTAATCAAGCAGACATTGTGACAGAATTGTTGGATCATGGTGCTGACATCCATGCTCAAATGATAGATGGTGCCACATCTCTGTTTATTGCATCACAAAATGGACACACAAAACTTGTTAAATATCTTATTTCCAAAGGAGCTGACATCAATATAAGAAGAAAGGTAATATTTCTTACTTTAGTTTTTTATGCTCACATTACCAGATGCTAGACAGTTTTAACCCTTTACCTAATGAATTGCCCGCATCCATCTGCGTCAGACATGTTAACTCTCCTGGAATGCCCGGGATTCTCCCGGAATTGGCTATCCCCTCCCGCCCTCCTGCCCGGGAGTCAATTTGGACCAAAAATCTCCCGGAAAGTCGACATACCAGACAAAAACTGAATCCACCAGCTTTTGTTTACAAATACAAAAGCATGTGCTCTACTCTCAATGGCAAGGTCATTAAGTTTGTGTGAAACGTCACCACTTACGTAAGAACTGATGACCAATTCTCATTTCTGTCAATGGCCGTGTTGTGATTATTGCAACACGTTTGACAGGCGGATTAAATGAATTTGAGATGCAGGATAATTGCTGAAATTGATTATATATTAAAGGCACACCTTTGCTTGTATACAGGTAGCAGTCAAATCGAAAAATAAATTCCATACGTATAAAATCTTGTCCAATCGAAAAATGTGCAAAAATACGCACAAATTTATTGTGCATTTTGGATTTCACTTTCAGATAATTATAGCCAATTTTGGAGACAAACGGCTCAAACATATGAGTTGATGTAATTTTCAATATATTGGGAAAAATTTCCGATTCGCAATTTTATAAAGCAGGCTGTGAAAAAAATTATGTTTTTGGTGAACAAAAATCTCTAAAAAGTTGGTAATTTACGGCACTTGCACGTTTTTTCATTCTTAGTGATAAATGGACAACAAAATATCCCCGAGATGTTTCGTCCTGGGCTGGCTGTGGCATAATTTTCACGTTTCACTGAAAAATGATCACCCCATTCCAAATCCCCTTCGTAAATGACCAACTACTTCCAGTGAGTAACCGGGGTGGTTAGGTGGGGCGCTGGGCTTTGGAAGATCGAAATTACCACAACAACCGGGCTCTGGGGTGTGCCTAAACACCACAGATCGTCGCAGGTTACCGCAAGTCGCCGCAAGTACCCATAATTACCCAAATGGATCCAAAACTTTCAACACCGCACCATAACGGATATAGTGCTGAAAAGGTCGAAAATATCTCCAAACATTTTGTACATAAAACCATTGAAATATGGATGTCATTGGAACAAACTCAGATATTGGCACATGACTACATCCATATTTCTGATTTCTGTTTTTCTCTATGTTTCTATGGTTTGGCTTTTGAAAGGACAAATTGTTCAAATAAAACACATTAGGGTGGAATGTTTAATGTATGTGTGTGTGAGGGGGGGGGGGGGGGGGGGAACATGGAAATTATGGATGTGCTGCCCACGTGCAAAAATCTCACTGACAAGCATCCGAGTCTCACTGGGAGCTCATCAAAATCTCACTGGCAGTCACCTCCAGAGGTTAACAGGTCTGGGTCACTCACCACCAGTTAGTAGAACAGTGACGTATGTTCCTTTGATGTATTGTTGTTGGGCTGGCTGTTTCCTGTTATGTGTGTGTGTGTGGGGGGGGGGGGGGAGGGGGTATTTGGTATTAATTTATATTTAAAATTGATCGATCCACACATGGTTTCTACGCGCAAAAAAAATCTCCCTGAAAATCATGTCATCTCCCTGAAAATTTTCTTCAATCTCCCTGAAAAAAATTTTGGGAGGTTAACATGTCTGATCTGCGTAATTTTATTAAGTAAGCAGATGAAAAAATAAATATTTTCCCAAAAGTTTAATAAACCATTTCATGTGACCCCTCATTGGAATGAGCTCAGCAAGCTCATTCCAAAGAAGGGTCATATGATATAGTTCTGTTGAAATTTTTTGAAAAGTTTAAAAAAACAATAATCAGGCCTAAAAAAGTTTGTTTCTCAGGCTCACCTGCATGGTCCTTATGGCTGCCATGCTTTCTTTTTATAACCAATGCAAACTTTAAAAAAATAAAAATGAAATAGTTTATGTCTGTTATATTTTTATTCTGTACCAATGACCCAGACATAGCTGGTGCTAACTCTTAAAATATAGGGCCAAACACAAATTTTGCCCCCCAATCCCCAAAATTTGCATCTAAAACTAAAGAAAACATGTCCTGAAAGGCCCTCCACACTTCGCCCCTACTGCGCATGCGCAGTGTCAAGGACGTTCCGAAATTGGCGCCATTAATCATTCTAAGTTTGGCCCTTCATCAGTTAACATCTGACTGATCTTTGTGCTTTTAAATCTCAGTTTAAATGATGCCAGACACATAAATATTAGTGAAATGGTGATTCTAAGGAGGATAGAAAAGGAGGAGAGGAAAAGAATGTGTGACAGAATATTATCAGGGCTGTAACTTAAAATTTTTTAATGAAATTATGTTAAGTTACCTATTTTCAAGGCAGCAGCCATTTTGTTGTCATTCTGATTATTTAGTTACACTGTTTTTTCAAGTGTTTTCCTCTCTCCCTGTCCTTTAAGTTCCCCCTTGCTATTCTCCCATGCTTTTGGCATAGTTTCTGTAATTATTATTAATAAAATTTCTTGGGAGTTTTAGTTGAATAACAGAATGAATTCTGTTCTTTCCCCATGTTTACGTCTTCACCTACGGGTGGTTAGGCGTTGTGTTCTGCATCTACCATCTGATGTTCTGCAGTTTCTTCCCTGGAAGTCTCTGTTTTGCATCAGATGGTGTATTTTTGGTAACTGATTTCGGGCCTGGGTGCCTGGAGTCTTATTTTGGTGTTTTTACACTCATTGTTTACATTTACAACAGCCCTCTGTGTGAGGGGGGGATTTCTAAATAATAATATCTTTATGTTATTTTAATCATAACTAGATACATTATTATTGTTCGTAAGTGTTGAATAAATTGTTTAAAATATTTTTAAAATTTTTGTCCACACTTAGGCTTGGGATCCATTGGGGCTCAACGTTACTTTTCAGAAACTTGGGCTGTTCTGAAAAAATATTTTTTCAAAATATTTTGATTTCAATTATTTTTTCTATATTAATGGATCATATTATTATTATGTATTTTGATTGCCAGGGGTTAGTGCGAGTACCAGGACTTGTTTTCTTTTCACATTGAAAGGATATTGATCAATTGCTTTAAGAGGAAGTCTTCCTCTGACCTTATTATCATTCTATATGTGGTCAGTGTACTCGCATTAACTCCTGTTCTGTATCGTATGATTTCGATGACAATATGGGAAGCGTATGTCACGGTATGTTGTTGGGGATTTGGACACTCCGGTCCTTTCCCCGCAGGGTCACTCTACTTTATCAATTTCTATTTCAGACGATCAAGATTAGGGTGATGTATCTGTGATGTCTTCCAACAGTGTGCCTCCGTCGTCACAATTAATGAAGGGCTAGCGGAAAAGTGCTCATGTAATACGCCAATTGCCTAAGAGGACCCTAGTAGGTTCGACGGCCTTTGACGTCCACTAGCTCGCCCGGTGTAGTGTCCATTCACCGAATGGTTCGGCAGCCGGGTTCGTCCGTTGCGGTCTAGAAGGAATTTTGGGGTGATGCGAGCACTATAAAATTAACTTAATGCACACCCAGTGACGGCGGATCGGAGGGAGAACGGAGGAAGCCTTTTAGTCCGGTTCATAGCTCGTTCCGGTCCATCCGGACGGCAAGCGAGAGAGGCCCCTCTCTCGTTCAACAACATCTGGCCCCAGATGTTGTGGTACAAATGTGTCGCTAGCGGAGCATACGTCCGTCGCTCGGGACGCTCCGTTGTATAGGCAGTCCGCTGAGACTGCTAAGGCTTCCTCTTCTCGTCAGCGCACACGACCGCACCTTGGCTGCGTGACCGCCGATATATTACCAGCTTCGCCGATCAAGGATTCTTCGGCGACCAGGTCACACCATCCGGCAGCCAGGGATTCGAGACCGATGGACTCCGGACGTTCGCATAGGAAAAGTATGCGGGAGCCATCTGATGCGGAGCTGCCCTCGGCGAAGCAGCGATAGACTGCGCCTCCGCAGGTCTCGACGCCGGACATTCTTGTGCTCATAGCACAGCTTATCGCAGCATCCCAGCAGCCGGCAGAAACGGTGTCGGATCGAGAATTATCCGACAGCGCTGGGTCGGTAGCCGGGGACTCGAGGCCTGCAGTCTCCGGACGTTCGCATAGGAAGTGTGCGGGAGTCAACGTACTCGGAGCTTCCAGCGGCAATGCATCGTAAGTCCGCTACTGCACAGGCCTCGGGAACGGACGTGCTTTCCTTAATAGCACAGTTTATCGCAGCATCCCAGCATCAACTGAATCTGTCGCATATATTTTATCCGACGATGCTGGGTCGGGACGCTCCGCGGAAGCGGGTACGGACGTCCGAAAGTTTCATCCGGTCCAACGGGATACCGAAAGGGATTCGGAGGATTTCAAGCTTTCCCTTTCGGAACAACATATGCTGCGATGCCGGATAAGAAACTGATAGTGTCGGTGGACTTAGAAATTTTTGGTTCGGTTCAGGGACATCGTCCCTCAGTTCCGACATAGTCCAATAATGTCACACAAACTTTCGAATTATTGAACGACGCTATATATATTATTATTTTATGCTTGCTATCCAAGCATTTCTGGTTTCTTGTTCGAAGAGTTATGGAGATGTCTTTCAAAAGTGTGCCTCTGTCGTCATAGTTAATGAAGAGTTAGCGGCAATAAGTGCTCATGGAATATGTCTATCGCTTACGGAGTGACATTCGCTAGCTCACCCGGTGTAGCGTACATTCATCGAATGGTTCGGCTGCCGGGTTCGTCCGTTGCGGTCTAGGAAGGAGATTTGGGTGATGCGAGCACTTTAATTACTTTAGTACTCACCCAGTGACGGCAGATTGAGGACAGATCGGAGGAAGCCAACAACATAGGGGACCGCATGTTGTGGTTCAGATATTTTACATTCGGAGCATATGTCCGTTGCTCGGGACGCTCCGTTATATTGACAGTCCGAGAGACTGTCTTTAATGCTTCCTCATCCTCACAGCAGGGCACACGACCGCACATTGGCTACGTGACCTCGAGTATCCGATCAGTTTCGGCATTCAGTGATTCCACAGCGAATAGGTCGCGCCATCCGGTAGCCAAGGGACACGAGGCCTATACACTCCGTTCGCTCGCATATTGGAAGTATGCACGGGGTAACGATCTCGGAGCTTCCTGCGGCAATGCATCGTAAGACCGCTGCTCCTCAGGCCTCAGTGACGGACGTGCTATCCGAGTTAGCACAGTTGTTTCGCAGCATCCCGGCAATTGACAGTTTCTCGGTCGAATCAGGAATTATCCGACGGCGCTGGGTCGGTGCGGTCCGCGGTTGCATCAAGCTACGGACGACCGAACGCTTTATAGGGTCCGACAGGATGGCGAAAGGGATTCGAAAGATTTCGAGTTTTCCCTTTAGTAGTATCGGAAGATGCCTTTCATATCTTCTGGCATTTCTTCCAGTGATTATTTTTCGGACTTCATTGCTGCGATCTTGGATAAGAGACTTATAGCGTCATTGGACTCGGATTTTTCGATCGGTACAGGGACTTTGTCCCTGACTTACCGACGCAGTCCAATATTGTCATTACAACATGTGTTTTATTTTTCGACGCTATATATTTATATATATATACAAGCCTGCTACTAAGCATGATAGTTTAGTTTCTTGTCCGCGTGGCTCATTCTGCCATTTTATCTTTTTTACAAATAGTTTATTTTGGCAGAGCGGGGCATACCGAGAGTTCATATGCGTCTAGACGGTGTGATTAAAGACTGCATATATTCTTTTTCGCCGTTTATGTCTTTTCCAATTTCAATGTTGGGAACGACATTATGTATAGTAGACTTAACTTAGACGCTTTATTATACGTAATCCGCCTTACTGAGGCGTTATCATTACGTCTTCAAGAAAAGATTTACGGGATATTATTCTCAATGTAATTTCTTTTGAGGGCAGTAGTTTGTTCACGTATAACTCCGCCCTTCAGTGGCTGATTGGAGTTGGTTAGACGTGATGCAGCCCTAGCTACATCCACGTGTGGATAGTAGGTTAAGAACTCTCTCAGAGTCGCTTCGTTCTCGGAGGAGCTTCTCTTCGACGGCAACTTTCCGGCAATCCATGAATTGCTTGATTTATACATTCTCTTGTCTATCTAGTGTTACAAGAGATTCAGACTGGGGCAAACATTCGGTGGTTGACTCAGAGAGTGCCGCCGCAGTTGCCGGACCCGAGTGTGGCTGTTATGACAGTTGCCAGTCAAACAGATTGGGATATATACTGATCCCTACGGATTCGAAGTGCCAGGGTCTTTGGGTTCCGCAGTCTTTTAGCTATCAGTTTAACTTCCGCGGAATAATGTTTTTTTAGGCTTGCTTTATGTCATTGCATGAACATTATTCAGAAACGCATGCCCAAATTCCTGTCCTTTAATTCGACAGTAGTGGCGTATCTCCGGAACCAGGGAGGCACTCTTTCGTTTCCGTTATTCAATTTAATGGAAAGAATCCGTCTGTTGGTTATAGTACACCAAGTTCAGTTTTGGTCCGTCATATTCTGGGTCGTCTGATTGTTTTATCGCACTCCCGTTCTCTTACGGGTCGCTTGTTGCTGTCAGAATGGACTCTCAACAAACAAGTATTCAATCAGATTTGCTATCTATGGGAGCGCCCAATGATGTTTTATTTATGACACAGCTTGCTAATCAATTGCAGACATATGTGTTGGCTTGTCCAGATCTCTGAGCTAATACTGTTAACGCTCTATTGATCTATAGGACGGAATGATAGTATACGCGTATCCTCCGGCGCTGTTGTTTTAGCAGGTATTGCTAAGATAAACAACCACAATACATTTCTGTTGATAGCATCTCTATCTTCACAGAGATCATGAGTAATTTACTCTCTTGTCTACTGTGGATCTTAACGTGAAATCTTCCTCTATGTGAGGATCTTTTTTCACTGGGTAAATCGTGTCATCTTTATCACAACCAGCAAGGTCGCAACCTTCATGTATTCCGTTGTGTGGTCCGTATTGCATTGTAAGCACTGTACTGGACGAGCTTTGGACGCGATTTCTTACTATAGGAGATCCTCTTCTTCGCTATTCTATGCGACTAAAGTGGAGGCTCTTCCGTCGTGGTGTAGGGATCATTATGTTCATATTGTTGATCCCTCCATACTACTCATTGCTATTTTTTAGTATACTTGTTTCACAAGATCTACTGCAGCCTGTTGTTATTTAGGTTATAGGTTTATGTTACCTCATACCTATGCACTCTACGATTGTTTACAATTGAGTCTTTTGTCTCTTTATCTAAGTCAGTTAGTAACTTTTTGATAAATAGACTTAGAATCTTTAGATTAAATTCCTATACGGATTTTAACTTCGGTTCTTATTTAGCTAAGTAATCATTTGAGCCTCTGGAAACAGTAGTTTTCAAATTCTGACCTTTTAGACAGTAATTCTGTTGGTTTCTCTTTTACTGTAGAGTCAGTGAGTTTCATGCACTATCGATGGATGATTTTCACTTTCATAGTTTCGGAATCAATACTTCCGTTACTATTTAGGTTGGATTGTTGCATAAGAGTTAGGCTCCTATTATCCGGAACCTATTATTTTAAGGTCCTTCCGTCTTCGTATGGGCATAGGCCTTTACTCTTTCCGGGTACAGTTTATGTATTTATAAACAGATATCTGTTTATTACTATGGGCGTAAGCTTCTTCTGTCTTTGATGTCTAGTAGAAGGACGTTACGCTCCATTTTATTGTTAATGGATTCTATTAACTATCGGTACTGCTTATGGTATATCATTGACTTAGCAGTTGTGCTTAAGATTTCGGCTCATGAAGTAAGAGTTCTTCTACTTCTTGGGCTTACATTAATAGTGTCGCTATTATAGATTTTTGAAGGCCGCTCATTGCGCTCAGCCATCCACATTCATGAATTTTATCTCAGAAATATCGAGTCCATTTCTGGAGGCCTCTATTGTTAGGTCTATTATCTTCTGCTCAGAATGTCATTCACTTAGCAGTTGCTACTATAGCTAGGTAGGCTGTCTGTTTCGGCAGTGTCTCCGTTCGGCTGCCCTCTTCGCTCTGGGCTATTTGACCCAGGGCAAGAAAAAGGGGGGGGGGAGGGTGTTCCCTTGGGTCACCTGTTTTTACTATGAAAACAAGGGGATACCTCCTCCGGAGTTAGTAATTCTGAGCTGTTATTGGGATGGTTGTTTAGTGAGAAGTTTAGGTTTTTAAAATTCATTCAAGTCTTAGTTTTTAAAGTATAGCTTTTGAATATTGCATATGTCAACGGACATGATTATGCAATCCTCAGACACTTTTAGGAGTATAAGAGTCTCTATTTCTCTAGACTTACTTTATTTATTGGCTTACTTTAAAAATTATTAGTATAAGGATTATATTGGATATTAATAGAGTACATGGATGTATGAAGCTCAATTTTGGAAGGTGTTGTATCTTTCTAATTTATCATAAATAAGAAAGATACATGTAAGGCCTATTACTTCTTTTTCCCTACAGGGGATGACTCTATTTTATTTTATTGAGCGTATTCCATTTTGCTCTATGTCCTTGGCCCTCCAGCCTTTTTACTATTCAGCTATGTCTGGGTCATTGGTACAGTATAAAAATGTTAAAAAATTTATAGTAATTTATATATTTTTTATACTTACCAATGACCCAGACGGGGATGGCCCTCCCAGGAGTTGGGAACTCTTGCCTCCCCGCTGAGTACATAGCGCTTACCAGGCACTGGTTATTAGAATGATTAATGGCGCCAATTTCGGAACGTCCTTGACACTGCGCATGCGCAGTAGGGGCGAAGTGTGGAGGGCCTTTCAGGACATGTTTTCTTTAGTTTTAGATGCAAATTTTGGGGATTGGGGGGCAAAATTTGTGTTTGGCCCTATATTTTAAGAGTTAGCACCAGCTATGTCTGGGTCATTGGTAAGTATAAAAAGTATATAAATTACTATAAATTTTTTAACTTTAATAATAAAATTTAATAAAATTGATAAATTTTGTTCCTTGAGTGCAAGAAGCCTTTGCAATGCTTTTGCATCGCAAAGCCTTTTTGCACTTAAGGGATGAAATTCACCACCACCCAAGCTATTCTGTAGATTATGAGGCCTAAAACAAGACAAACCAAGAATATGAACTTTCAAAGGTGAAGAAGTAAATTACAAAAATAAAAAATTAAATAAAAAACCACCCGTCCACATGCAATTTTACAGAAAATGGCCTGAGAAACAGAATATCCCCTTTGTGGGGCCTTAAAATAATAAATTTTGATATCATGTGTATTGGATAAAGGGTTAATCAGTTACCTCACATAACAGCCATAACCATGCAATAATGCAATTCACAGAAATTGCTTTCAGATCTTAGTATATTTTTATTTTTGCCTCAAAAACTTAGCTTAGGACCTCATATATGGAATGAGCTCATTGCACCATGTCTTTTGTTTATTGTTTCACAGAATGGATAAACAAAACTTGTTAAATCTAAGGCTCCCCATTTCTGGTTGCTCAGTTTCTTATCAACCTACCCTACAATTGTTTACTACAAGTTTGCTCTACAGTGGATTTCCCTAACTCGTGAAATATACTCTCTGTTTTGATCATTCCCAAGGGAAATAAGCCAAAACTGGGTCAAGTGCTACCAGCACACACCCAGTAAGGGACGCTCTTCTCCTAGTACAGATCCATGGCTTCTGGTATCATTCTTTCCCCCATGACTGATGGTGAAATGGGTACTGCAAAGTGTACAAAAGGCACTTGTATCACTTCTGTCACTTTTTGTCAACCAGGTCATTTCCTTCTTCCATGATTCTTTAAATTTAGAAAGGTAGCAAAGTTTTTTGATGGATTTTCAGGCATTGCAAATTTGATTGCGAATGATACTTACCGGTATACATTGCCTGATATATATACACAACTACAGCTACCTGTGATCCATTCATCATAGAATGTTTTGAAAACAAAGTTATTTTTCAGTTAAAAAGCTGATCTCTGATGAGCCGAAATCAGTATGGTTTCAAACAGTAATCAGCTGTTGTTCCTCCACATGCGACTGTGTTTATGTTGTGAAAACTGGGGCAAAGTTACTTAAGTACTGATCAAAAAGGTTGGTGTTTTTGTTGTGAAAACATTGCACCAATTTATATTGTTTGGTCTTCGATCACCATTAAATGACAGAATAATATCAAAAAGTCCATTCTTGTATTAATGTATTTTAAACATGATTTTGGATCAAAGGGAAGAGAAAAAAAAGAGACTGAATTTCTGAAGCTTACTTAAATATCCGGGTCACTGAGCAGATCTCACGGATTACCGTTTGCAAATGTGAAGTAAATTGGACACAATAAAGAAATTGTTGATTCCGTTTTTTTCTCTTGATAAATTCTGACCATGCAGGAGATTTATGGGTGCTACTGTGAGTGTGGGAGATCATGACCCAATCCGGGAGTCTCACGGTAAATCCGTGAGACTTAACATGTCTGTCCTTGGGTATTAGACATTGTTCGGTCCAGGCTGCGAATATCCTTCTGGAGGCACCCCACTCTGTCAAGAGTGCCTCTTCCAACACAAGTTCTTTCAGACGTTTTACGTCGGGAGCTTTTGATCACGGAGATAGACAATCTCCTGTCAATGGGGTGATCGAGGTTGTCAAGAACATTTATTCAGTGGGATTTTATTCATCCCTGTTCTTGGTGGCGAAGAAGGACGGCCGACTCCAACCGGTTATCGATCTGAGTATTCTGAACCAGTCTGTCATTGCTCTCAAGTTCAGCATGGAGACTTTCAGGTCGGTTCACCGCTCCATTCACCAGGGAGATTTCGCTTCCAGCATCGACCTGCGAGATGCTTACTTTCACGTTCCGATTCATCGGACATCGCGAAAGTATCTCCCGTTCGCTTTTCTGGGGCGAGTTTACCAGTTGAAGGCCATGCCTTTTGGCCTCAACCTGGCTCCTTGGGCTTTCACCCAACTGATGGCGCATGTGATGGCCTTCCATCGCACACAGTCCAGGGTGACTACTTCGGCATATCTGGACAATATCCTCCAGAGGCACTCCAATGCTGCTGTTCTGGAGTCAGATGTCAGTACATTGTTGAGCTTGCTCATGTCGCTAGGGTTCAGAGTCAATGAGGAGAAGTCGGACCTGGTCCCTTCTCAGTTATTTTTGCTTCTGGGGATGGACTTCCGTACTCAGCTGAATACGGTGACGGTTCCCCGGGCATGGGCTGTGATTCTCTCAGCTTTTGCCCTGACTCTGTCCCAGTCCACATCTGAGACAGCTCGGAATATTCTCCTGCTGCTTGGTCTCGGTAGTTCAGTGGCAGATCTCATTCCTCTTGGTCGGCTGCATGTCAGACCTCTCCAACACTTTCTGCTCAGTCGTTGGAGGCCAAATGTCGATCCTCTGAATCTGGTAATTCAGTTACCAGACTCTCTTCATCGTCACCTTCTTCCCTGGATGGATGTTCAGTGGATTATGCAGGGAGTTCCATTGGACTTGCCCACGTCCGATCGTGTTCTGACGGCAGATGCCAGCGATCTAAGATGGGGTGTGACATTGGATCCTTTAGGTCTTTCCCTTCATGGTGTATGGGACTAGGATCAAGCAGCTCTTCACATCAACTAGAAGGAGCTTCTTGCTCTTCTGAGTTTCCGGCAGTGGACCCCCCCCCCCCCCCCCCCCCCCGCCCCCCCACCTTTCGAATTGTCAGGTCTTTCTGTTGTTTGACAATTCGACAGTGGTCGCTTACATTTGGAACCGAGGGGCGGCACGGTTCCCCATGTACAAATTGGCTCTACTGCTAGCTCAGGATGTCGACACCAGAGTGGTTGTTTATCATATTCCCGGTCTTCTGAATGTCCTAGCCTACTCCCTGTCCCGATGGGGCAGAGTCATTTCCACCGAGTGGATGCTCCACAGAGCAGTGTTCCAGTCACTTTACGATCTCTGGGGTCGTCCCTACATTGATCTCTTTGTGACTCGTTGGAACCATCAGGTGGACATTTTCGTGTACTCATGTCCAGATCCTCTGGCTTTTGCCGTGGACGCTCTGTCACTCAATAGGAATGGTCTAGTCAGCTACGCCTCCCCCCCCCCCCCCCCCCCCCCCCCCCGGTTCCGATTCTGCCTCAGGTTCTGACCAAGATCTGAACCTGCAGTTGTCGAATTATTCTGATCGCTCCCCTGTCGCCTCAACGGGTGTGGATCATTCAGCTCTGCTCTCTGTTGGCAGCGGTTCCGACACGTCTCCCTCTACATTGCGACCTTCTTTGTCGAGGTTTCATGTTGACTCAACTTTATTGTGCCTTCACGCATATCTTTTGTCAGGTCCTGCCTCCGTAGTAGAGGTTTTTCGGGCCGAGTGTATTTCTTCTTCAAAGCCTATGTGCCTAAGTGGAAGGTTTCCTGTCACTGGTGTGCCGATCACTGTTGATTATGCCAATCCTTCGATAACACAGATTGCAGAGTAGCTGGTATATCTGTTTGATTCTCGGGGTCTCCAGCCTGTTACCATCAAAGGGTGCAGGTCCATGCTTTCGGAGACCTTTTCGTATGTGGGAAAGCATCATATCGGCACTAATCCATATCTCCAAGCTTATTCGGCACTTTTCTTTGAAAAGATGGAATATTTCTTGGGTACTGCTTTGCTTGGGGGGGGAGGGGGGTCACCGTTCGAACCTTTATCCCAGGTGGATATGCATTTTCTTACATACAAGACGGCTTTTCTGATGGCTTTTGCCTCAGCCAGACGGGTTAGTGAGCTTCACGTCCTCTCGGTTGATCCAGCCTTTTTCAGGAGCTCTGCCAACAGTGTTACTTTTACCACTGATTGCTCCTTTCAGGCCAAAAATCAGATACCAGGAACAACTCAACCTCCTATCTGTATCAGAGCTCTTCCTTCAGCTGAAGGTAATCACCCTTTGCTCTGTCCAGTTCGTGCACTTGGCATTTATCTCAACCGGACGCAGTTCATTAGGAAAGGCAGGAAATGATTCTTTCTGTATCTTCTTCCTGGTCGACAGAGGATCTCCTCAATCGATTTGTCTTGCTATTCGTTCTGCTTATGCTCGTCTACCAATCGATGATTGTATTACCAATCGTATTTCTGCCCACGAGGTGCATGCATTGTCTGCCTCCTGGGCTTATGTCATGTTGTCGGATGTTATGCAGGCAGCCTACTGAAGAAATGCTTCTATTTTCTCCACCTTCTATCTGCGTCAGTTGCAGGAGCAGTCTGAGAACCTTTTTTCTTTGGGCGCACTTTCTTCTGCTCAGGCTGTTGTCTAGCCTAGCCATTAGGCTTCATGGTCAGTTCCAGCCATTTGCTATTTTAATGTCCTTTCTGTCTGTGTGTCACGCATTGCCATACGCCTCATCTCTCATTGTCTTTTACTAATGTTTGTGATGCTATGGTTTGATAGGCCTTGGGAACTCTTCTTCTGTCCACGGCTCCAGTGCAGTCGGGTTATGTGGGGGTTGGTTATGTGATTCGCTCCTCCTGTTGTCTATTCAACCTGTAGTAAACAATTGTAGGGTAGGTTGATAAGAAATCTAAATTTTATAGTAAATTTCCTTTCTTATTATACCTACCACAATTGTTTACATGGAGGCCCTCCTGTATTCTTATTCGGGTAAGAATCCTTCCTCCCCGCTGATCACATAACTCCAATGTTGGCAGATTCAAAAGAATGATTCATTAGTTACTGACTGTGCACTGGAACCAGAAGCCATGGATCTATACTAGGAGAAGAGCGTTCCCTACTGGGTGTGTGCTGGTAGCACTCAATCCAGTTTTGGCTTATTTTTTCTCGGTGCTTTTGCACCACTTTTCTTTCCCAAATCCCTCAAAATAGAGAGTATATTTTCCGAGTTAGGGTCTTCCACTGTAGTGCAAGCCTGTAGTAAACAATTGTGGTAGGTATAATAAGAAAGGAAATTTACTATAAAATTTAGATTTCTTTGGAAAAAATACTCATGTTACAAAATGAATCATCATTGAATAAATAAACAGAATGCGATGTGTGTTTGAATCGGTGAGTGTTTTACATCATGAGTTGGAATGGCGTAGAAATATGACTACGCCATTCTAAAGGGTTATGTAAAACACTCACTGATTCAAACACACATCGCATACTGTGTTCAATACACATCCCATGCATTAAAATTCATTTAAATAAACAAATTTTAATTCCGATGTTCAAACCCAAAGGTGAAGCGTCTGTTTGTTTTGTTTAAAGCTGTACTGATCAAATGGAGCAATAAAAAATCAAAACAATCTTTTGGGAAACAGTCTGAATTACATTCGTTATCTTTTCTATTGGGCACGTTTCTCTTCGGCTAGTGTCCATTCATGCCTATCCATTTGGTGGCTATTACTGTTAGTAAACATATAAGTACAAATTTGGGCAGATTTGCAGAACAGCTGGGAGAAACTTTTTTAAAAGAAGTTTGAAGAATGTAAAGATGTCTGAAGATTTACCGAAATAAAGTTGACCAATTTAGATATAACTGGATCCGCAGACAAGACGGCCACGGGATTGGGTTAATGGTGTGGTTGATAATTATTGTTGTTTTTTTTAATATTATCTCATTTTTGGTTAACTAATTTTTTTGGGAACCAAATTTATTTTACTTTGGACGTTTTCATTTTCACCTACACGACAGACGATCGATAATTGTACAACAAAATTTGGAAACTTTTTGAAGTGTAACCAGTGACTCAACGGGAAAGGAACTAGTATAAACAGTTCTGAGAAAAAAGTTTTGGCTTGTACATCACCAGTTGAATACAGAAACATTTATGTCATAGCGGCGATTCCTTTAAATACAATGGTTTAAAGTTTAATGGATGTGTAATAATAATTTAGAAGTGTACCATTTCAGCTTTCATGGTGCGTGGATCCAGCTGTTATATGTCGGGAAGTAGAACAATATATTATTTTTAGTTCAACTTTGGCCGTCTGTCCATCTAGACGTCTGCCCATCCATCAACAATTCATTATGGCTCGGGCTAGAGGCCGTATTTATGAACCAATCTTTACAAAACTTCTTGGGTACCTTTGTTATCACCGTGGGATGAGAACGAGCATTTTGGGGTGTGGTCCGAAATTCAAGATTACCACGGCGGCCATTTTGTACCGAAATTGGTGCAATCAGTTTTTTGTACAGAACTTCTATATGGCTCGGGCTAGAGGCCGTATTTATGAACCAATCTTTACGAAACTTCTTGGGTACCTTTGTTATCCCCATGGGATGAGAACGGGCGTTTTTGGGTGCGGTCCAAATTCAAGATGGCTGCTGGTTTCCATTTTTTACCGAAATTGGTGCAATCAGTTTTTTGTACAGAACTTCTGTATGAAAGTTTTTGTATGAATGTTTAGTAACATGGAATACATCACATATAATACAGGGTTTTTTCTCATGCAGAAATTATGCAAACTAGATGAACTTTGATTTATTCTGTGCTACTTATACACAGTAAGTGCACATGTCAATATGGCTCGGGCTATGGACTGTATTTATGAACCGATCTTCACGAAACTTCTTGGGTACCTTTGTTATCACCTTCGGACAAGAACGAGTGTTTTTGGGTGCAGTCCAAAATTCTAGATGGCTGCTGGTTGCCATTTTGTACCAAAATTAGGTACAATCAGTTTTTTGTACAGAACTTCTGTATGAAGGTTCTGATTTGAATAAATTATTGAATGAATGTTTAGTAACATGAAATACGTCACATATAATACATGTTTTTTTCTCGTGCAGAAATTATGAAAATTAGATGAACTTTGATTTATACAGTGCTGCTTATTCACAGTAAGTGCACATGTCAATACGGCTCAGGCTAGAGGCTGTATTTATGAACCGTTATTCACGAAACTTCTTGGGTACCTTTGTTATCTCCTTGGGACAAGAACGAGTGTTTTGGTGTGCGGTCCAAAATTCAACATGGCTGCTAAGCGGCCATTTTATACCGAAATTAGTTGCAATCAGTTTTTTGTACAGAACTTCTAGGACTACGTTTGTTATTATCATGGGATGGTAACGAGTGCTTTTGAGCTGTGCCCAAAATTCATAATGCCTGCCAGCAGTCATATTTACAAGAATTGTGTTGTATTAGATTTGTGCACAGACTGACCTGTAAAGAAGATTTTTTATGTCCACAATGTTTGCTATAAATTTATTGGATGCCTTTGTCATCACTGTGGTATGAGAATAAATATTTTTGGGTTCAGTCAGACCCACTCACCTCAAAAAGGGAGATAATTAAAAATCTGTTCCAAAAACACCAGACAAAATAATGTTTCTTGAATTCAGCATCCGTAGGATGTGTATATTCAAATGTGTTGAAGCCAAGTTTCTGTGTTAATATTTGGTGTTGTTTGGCGAGGGTAAACATTATTAGCACAACCCAATTTTCTATTTCCAATGAGAAAAAAAAAACCTCTTCACCCGTGGGAACCCTATGAGCTAAGAATAAAAATTCAAATACCTATATTTTAAGAAGGACTGGACAAATATTTATTAATTAGTATGAATCAACCTTAGAAGGGTTTGAATCAAACAGGCCAAAACAATTGCTATAAACATTTGGCTCATGGTGCACCATACAAGGATCCCCTTTGTAACATTAACCCCAAGGAGATTTCTTTTCTAGTTTAGCATCTAACTGTCACCCACCTTTACAATATTTTACCTGTACATTTGTTACAGGCTACAGTCAGTGTTTATGTACAGACCTTTACAACACTTTACATGTACCTTTGTTACCAGGTCATTACCTGGTTGTTTGTCATTGCTGTGTCACATACTATATATGTACATGTCTTACACAAGTTGAGCTACAGTGTCATTGACACTTTCATTCCTGTAATTCCAGGATCAAGCAAGTCCATTATGGATAGCTGCTCAGATGGGACATTCAGAACTTTGTTCAATTTTACTGGAAGAAGGAGCTGAGAAGGATGCTCCAAGGGAGGTAAGCAAGAGATTGTTTCTAGTTATAATACTTGCACTGAATCTTCCAAACTAGTTTTGTCAACAGAAAGTGAATTTCTCCTCATTACAAACCTTATTTGAATTTCACCTTATTACAAACAAACTTTTTGTTCTCCTTAGAATGAGTTGAGGAGAGCTGTGCTTTTCTCAAATCAGTTTCATCTTCAGAGGAGAATAAACCCCTCTTTATGATTAGATTCTGTCAAACTTATTCTGATATTTTAGGCTTGCATCTTATATTATTTTGAACCATAAAACAACAATTACCTGTTAATAAAGATGGTCGTCGTAGTCCAGTTTCTCGAGGCCGAGTGGTTCCAGAGTTTGTAGTGTGTAAATCCAGTGCTTTTTTGCATTTTTGCCGTGTGGTGGTCGTGTTTTGTGAGTCAGGGTCTCCGCCTGCTGCGAATCAATGTTGGCATCAACATTAATTTTTGGTGTTGGGCTCAGGTTTGTTTCCATCAACTTGTTTTTAATAAGTTCATATATTGTATCGCCTTCATGTGTTTTGGCATGCCGAATGTCTATTTTGGTACTTGTTAACCCATTCCATTGTGTGAGGACGACAACCTTCCTGATTAGTGGGCTGTGTCCTGTTGCAGTGCAATGTTTTTTAAAGTATTCTTTGCAAGCAAAAGTGCTTAGACATGTAGTGCATTGGCTGAAGACGATTCCGTGGTGGATGGTCCTGCTATGTCGGTGTAATCCACTCCTATTTTTATAGGTGCTGTTGCACCGATCACAAGAGTAGGTGCCCATTTTGTTATTGTCTATATTACCTCTCCAAGTATATTGTGACGTTGGAAGTACGTTATGTTTCTGTGATATGTATTCTCAGACAGCAGTAGAGCCAGCGCCTATAGTTATGTTTAGATTAATTGGAGTTGATTCTCCCCAGTTTACCAAACCTCAGCATAAAGGGTAAAAATTAGAATAAAGATGGTTACCTTAGTCCAGTCTCTTGAGGCCGAATGGTTCCAGGGTTTGTAGTGTGTAAATCTAGTGCTTTTTGCATTTTTGCCGTGTGGAGGTCATGTTTTGTGAGTCAGGGTTTCTGTGGAGGACTTGTTTGATTTGGAAAACTAAATCTTAAGACGTCCAGGAAGCTGATCTCTTTATTAGAATATTCAGCTGTAAATTTGATGGTTGTGTGGAACCGATTACAGTAAATATGTCATATATGCATCTCCAATACACGTGTGGTTTTGTTGGAGCATTATTGAAGAGTTTCTCTTCTAGTTCACCCATGAAAATATTGGCATAAGTGGAGGCAACTTTGGTGCCCCTACATGTGTCGTAAATTTGTCTGTAATGGTTATCGTTAAATTCAAAGTTTTTTACCTGCAAGACTGTGTGTAACAGCAAAATCAGGCTGCTGTATTGGATTTTCCAGTTAGGCTTTTTCCTTCGCAGGCAGCGGGCGACTGATACAAGTCCTTCATGGTTGGGTATGTTGGTTTTTTAATGATGTTACATCCATTGTTACTAACAAGAAGTGGTCGGGTAAGTTATTCAGTGTTTCAGTCTTGTTGATAAAATCTGTTGTGTCTTTCAAGTAGAAAGTTTGGTAAAGCTCTTTGTGAGTACCACTGATTTTGACCAGTGTGTAGTTCCGACGGCCATCATTTTCTTCTTCCGTTCTTTTTTGTGGTCTCTCCAATCTATGGATTATGTCTAGTATTTAACTCACTACCCTCTAATAGGTTAGTGGTTGACATACTACTGGTTGAAGTGCTTGGTGTCGGATTTTGTTCCATTCTGTGCGTAACAGCAAAAATCAGGCTTCTGTATTGGATTTTCCAGTTAGGCTTTTTCCTTCGTTGGCAGCGGGTGACTGATAAAAGTCCAAAACAGCATCCTGATTTTGCTGTTACCCACAAGATAGAATTGCTGAATAACTACTTGTTAGTAACAATGGATGTAACATCATTATACACCAACATACCCAATCATGAAGGACTTGTATCAGTCACCCGCTTTGAATTTAATGATAACTCTTACAGACAAATTTATGGCACATGTATGGGCACCAAAGTTGCCCCCACTTATGCCAATATTTTCATGAGAGAACTAGAAGAGAAACTCTTCAATAATGCTCCAACAAAACCACACGTGTATTGGAGATGCATAGATGACATATTTACTGTAATTGGTTCCACACAACCATCAAATTTACAGCTGAATATTCTAATAAAGAGATCAGCTTCCTGGACGTCTTAAGATTTAGTTTTCCAAATCAAACAAGTCCTCCACGGAAACCCTGACTCACAAAACACAACCACCACACGGCAAAAATGCAAAAAGCACTAGATTTACATACGATAAACCCTGGAACTGCTCTGCCTCAAGAAACTGGACTAAGACAACCATCTTTATTCTAATTTTTAGCCTTTATGCCAAGGTTCGGTAAATTGGGGAGAATCAACTCCAATTAATCGAATTATAACTATAGGCGCTGGCTCCACTGCCATCTGAGAATACGTATAACACAAATGTAATGTATTCCCATAATGTCACAATAATTGGAGACGTTATATAGACAATAACAAAATGGGCACCTACACTTGTGATCTGTGCAACAGCACCTATAAAAATAGGAGTGGATTAAACCGACATAGCAGGACCATCCACCACAGAACTGGCTTCATCCAATGCACTACATGTCTAAGCACTTTTGCTCGCAAAGAATACTTTAAAAAACATTGCACTGCAACAGGACACAGCCCCCTAATCAGGAAGGTTGTCGTCCCCACACAATGGAATGGGTTAACAAGTATCAAAATAGACATTCGGCATGCTATAACACATGAAGCCGATACAATATATGATGAACTTATTAAAAACAAGTTGAAGGAAACAAAAATATATGATGAACTTATTAAAAACAAGTTGAAGGAAACAAACCTGAGTCCAACACCAAAAAGTAATGTTGATGCCAACATTGAGATGCAGCAGGCACGCATGACTGAACACAGCACAACACATTGTCCCAAAGAGAAGTGTAAGTGAGAACTTTGTTCACGACACAGAAACAAGAGAGGCGGAAATGTGGGAGAGGCCACACATGGACAATGCATTCAGCTTTTTGGACTACCTTCGATCACCATGAGACAACCAGAACATTATCCATCCTAGTGACACTCACAGAGAACTGCACACACCAATTTTGGATATCCAATGAATGAACAACATTTAATAAAGACTAACAATAATAAATTGTATCGGTATAAACACATATTTATCCCCCCCCCCACCCTTCTCCCCCCCCCCCCCCCCCCATCATTCCATATACAATAACGGAGTCCACACAGATATGTGGACTAGGCACACAATAAATTAACAACAACACATTCAATGCCACCAATAAACATTTTATTTATCTGTGCCCCCCACCCCATACTTTCTTTATCCTCTCTTCTCTGACTTCCACACAGAACAGCTATTTATTCCTTCCATGACTTGCAAATATAAACAAGAAGTTCAATCCATTTTAAACACCCGCCTATAGTTAACACATCATATCCTATACTCGAAACAAAATTGCAAGAGCCAAACAAATTTTCTGTTTCCCAGAAAATCCCAGCCAAATGCAACAATTACCTGTTGTTTTGACTTGTCTCATATTATTCACTTGCTTATCATAAGGGAATGCCCCTGGGGCAGAGCCAGTAGGTAGGTGTGAGGAGGGGAGAGGTGCTTCATATGTGTATAAAACCATGATGAATCATATTCAATCGGCCTTTTCTGTATGTCTGCTTTGGAGACTTGTACTATATAAAATGAACTCATATGACAGAGTCAGTTTTTCAAAGGAACCTCATGAGATAATCTATCAAATAAATAGGTAGACTATCACTATCTATGGCTCCATGGGATCCCTATGAAGTGGAGCATTGCTTGTTTATTGTGACAAAGAAGTTCTGCTTTATTGACTTCATACCAATTTTGCGGTCATGATATAGTCATAGATGCAGTCTGTGAACTTAAACACTAATAGAACAATGAACACTTTGTGGCTTCTTTTATACAACTCAACAACAATAATAACTACGCACTGAATTCAGTTGTTACTACCATTGAAGCATCAGGCCAGAAGACTTCAGAAACTATGGGAATCCAAACGTTGTTCTGTGGTTCTTCAAATCACATACCAAAATCTCCCCACTTCCTTACTTACAGAGGAACCTCATTAATTGGGTATCCTCTTTATAATTTGATAATGGAAATTATTATAACGGATTTTGTAATGTATCTATATTTCAAAGATGACCTGAGCATTTTGTCCATTATATTTTGTTTGACAGAGTTCATGGAGCTCTGTCAAACAATATATAATAGATTAAATGTCTGTAATAGATGCCCTGGGGCAAAATAAGTTTATAAACAAGGGGAATTAATTCAGAAAATGTTAGGCAGGGTTCATACGCCATACTGGAAAACTGGAAAAATACTAGGAAAAATGGTTCTGCATTTTCTTGGCCTGGTAAAATACTGGAGAAACGATCTCAGGTTGGTAAATACTGGAAATATACTTGAATTGTAATTTTTGCTTCCTCTAAACTAATTTACCACCTCAAACAAACTTGTGTCAATATGATAAATTGAAGTTGTTTGGCATAGATAGTGGTTGGTACAAGCCATCGCACAGGCGGCTTCAATTTGTTAGTGAATTTTGAAGACCTGTTCATTACTTCTGCATCTGGTGAATTATGGTATACGCCTTTGTTATCACAAGTTTAAGTAGTTGTATAGTCAAGAACTTTGAAATCCGTACTGGAAAATTCTCGGTGGACTCTGGATATATACTGGAAAAGTACTGGAAGTTCAACCAAGTGTGAGTGTGAAAATTTCTTAACATTTTTTTTTAGATTTTTTTATTCATTTTTTATTCAATTAACACAGATTGATTCTATAATCTTAGGTTTATTCAATTAAAAGATATCCAATTAACTGGTAAAGCGCTGAAGCTGATATTTGGGCTTTACTCTAAAGTGCAGGTACTACAACTCAAAGGCTTCATATTCAGTAGGTATGCTTCATATTATCTATAAAGTGAAATTATTTAATCTGTATGGATTTTCCTTGTTATAATTTATTGGAGAGTGCTTATTGGCACTCTCCCAAAAATTGTAACAAGGCAAAGACATGAGAACAAATTTGGGTGACCAAAAATAATTTTTAATCAACCACAATAACTAAAGTTCTATTCTCCTTGTTGCACATACTATGCTTTTGTTATGTAGCACTGGCATAGTTGGAAGTAGATCACTCAAGACAGTTCAGTAGCACTTAACAGTTTGGTTATCAAATGTTTCGAAAGATACAGACATTCCATACAAGTGAGAATGCATATGCATCAAAGTTTCAATACATTTCAATTTTATTCAACCTCAAATAGCGCAGCATTATTTATGGTACCTCGATTTTCAGAGAGTTGACACATTTTCTGCATTGACATTCATTTTTAGCTGACCAGACTTTCAGTCAGGAGAGCTATAGTGATCACTCACCGTCTGTCGTCATCCTTGAACGTGATGTTTGCGTCTTCTCCTCCCAAACCGCTGAACCAGTTTAATTGATATTTGAGATAATAGTTTGTTATGACATCGCAATTTGATTTTTTAACTGCGGCAAGCAGCTCTATAAGTGGCAATGTCAGTCTGTTGGTCTGTCTGTCAGTCGGTCTGTCTGTGACCAACGAGTTTGTCTGTGACCAACGAGTTTCAAAACTCAATAACTTTTGAAATACTTGATGGAATGACTTTATATCTGGCATGTAAGTGTATCTTATTGATGTCTAGCCACTGTTCAATGCATGTGTTGTTCCAACTATTTTTCTTGGAGTTGTGGCCTGTCTGTCGGTCTGTCTGTGACCAACGAGTTTCAAAACTCAATAACTTTTGAAATACTTGATGGAATGACTTTATATTTGGCATGTAAGTGTATCTTATTGATGTCTAGCCACTGTTTAATGCATGTGTTGTTCCAAATATTTTTCTTGGAGTTATGGCCCTTGATGAACTTAGAATTTTTAGCTCAACTTTGACGAAGTCAAATTTGAGCTATTGTCATGGCCCGTCGTCTGTTCGTCCGTCCGTCTGTCCATCTGGCCGTCTGTCCGTCTGGCCGTCTGTCCGTACGTCAACAATTGGCTATGGCTCGGGCTAGAGGTCGTATTTATGAACCGATCTTTACGAAACTTCTTGTGTACCTTTGTTATGACCCTGGGACGGGAACGAGTGTTTTTAGGTGTGGTCCTAAATTCAAGATGGCTGCCAGTGGTCATTTTGTACCGATGATGCAAAAATCAGTTTTTTGTACAGAACTTCTGTATGAAAGTTCTGATTTGAATAAAGTTTTGTATAAATGTTTAGTACCATGGGATACATCACATATAATACAGGTTTTTTTCTCGTGCGTAAATTATGCAAATTAGACTGACTTTGATTTATTTAGTGTTACTTTCAGAGCTGTAAGTGCCAAGCTGCTATGGCTCGGGCTAGAGGCCGTATTTATGAACCGATCTTTACGAAACTTCTTGGGTACCTTTGTTATGACCGTGGGACGAGAACGAGTGTTTTTGGGTGTGGTCAGAAATTCAAGATGGCTGCCAGCCGCCATTTTGTACCGACGATGCAGAAATCTGTTTTTTGTACAGAACTTCTATATGAAAGCTCTGATTTGAATAATTTTTTGTATGAATGTTTAGTACCATGGGATACATCACATATAATATGTGTTTTTTTCTCGTACGTAAATTGTGCAAATTAGACTAATTTTGATGTTTTTTGGGGTTACTTTCAGCACTGTAAGTGCAAATGCCAATACGGCTCGGGCTAGAGGCCGTATTTATGAACTGATCTTTACGAAACTTCTTGGGTACCTTTGGTATAACCGTGGGACGAGAACGAGTGTTTTGGGGTCCGGTCCGAAATTCAAGATGGCCGATGGCAGCCATTTTGTACAAAATTAGGTGCAATCAGATTTTTGCACAGAACTTCCATATGAAAGCCCTGATTTGAATAATTTTTTTGTGTGAATGTTTAGTACCATGGGATGCATCACATATAATACGGGTTTTTTTCTCGTGCACAAATTATGCAAATTAGATGAACTTTGATTTTTTCAGTGCGACTTACACACAGTAAGTACACATGTCAATACGGCTCAGACTAGAGTCTGTATTTATGAACTGATCTTCACGAAATGTCTTGGGTACCTTTGTTATCACCTTGGGACGAGAACGAGTGTTTCTGGGTGTGGTCTAAAATTCAAGATGGCTGCCAGTGGCCATTTTGTACCGAAATTAGGTCTAATCAGTTTTTTGTACACATCTTCTATACAGCTCAGACTAGAGGCCATATTTATGAACCAATCTTTACGAAACTTCTTGGGTACCTTTGTTATCACCGTGGGATGAGAGCGAGTGTTTTTGGGTGTGGTCCGAAATTCAAGATGGCCACCAGCAGCCATTTTGTACCAAAATTAGTGCAATCAGTCTTTTGTATAGAACTTCTGTATGAAAGTTCTGATTTGAATAAATTTTTGTATGAATGTTTAGTAACATGGAATACATCACATATTGTAAGGGGGTTTTTTTTGTGCAGAAATTATGCAAATTAGATGAACTTTGATTTATTCAGTGCTACTTACACAATGTAAGCACACATGTCAATACGGCTCAGGGTAGAGGCTGTATTTATGAACCGATCTTCACAAAACTTCTTGGGTACCTTTGTTATCTCCTTGGGATGAGAATGAGTGTTTCTGGGTACGGTCCAAAATTCAAGATGGCTGCCAGTGGCCATTTTGTACCGAACTTAGGTCCAATCAGTTTTTTGTCACAAGTTCTATACAGCTCGTATTTATGAACTGATCTTCACAAAACTTCTTGAGTACTTTTGTTTTCACCTTGGGACAGGAACGAGTGTGTTTTGGGGTGCCTTTGTTATCACTGTGCTATGAGAACAAATATTTTGGGGGTTCAGTCAGACCCACTCTGGGACTCATAAAGATTTTTTCTAGTTCAGCATCTGACTGTCACCCACCTTTACAATACTTTACCTATACATTTGTTACAGGCAACGGTCAGTATTTATGTACAGACCATTACAATACTTTATATGTACCTTTGTTATCAGGTCATTACCTAGATGTTTGTCATTGCTGTGTCACATACTATACATGTACATGTCTTTGTCTTGACAAGTTGAGCTACAGTGTCATTGACACTTTCATTTGAGATTGCACCACCCATCGCAGCTACGGCGTCGATGTCGCGATTTTTTCAAATCAAGTTGCCTCGCCCCTTGCTAGGGCCACGCCCCAAAAGTGTGTTTAAATCTTGAAAAATCTTCTTCTCATGAACCAGCAGTAGCAGAGACTTGATATTTGGTGTGCAGCTTCCTTTTGAGGTGTAGACTCAGATTTGTTCTAGAGAAGTTTGTGGGGCTACATTTACCGTTGTTATGGGCAGGGACCAGCCTAGGGGGCATTTTAGGGAGACTTCATGTCTCCCTCCAGAAAAAATAGGGAGACTGCAGAGTCATGTAGGGAGACTTCATATTCAAGTGGGGAAAATTAAGAATATCCATGTACCACCCCCCTGCTGCCCCTTCATATTTTCAATTCATGGTCCTCCATTAACGTCCGCCAATAAATCCAGGTCCAGTTGTCTATGATGCATCTATGCTAGGGTAAAAAATCACAAAGTAATTATTGACTGAAAATCCCCCACTGGTAACCTCTCCTTCATGGCCTCCTCCCCTCTGAAAGTGTGAACAGGACCAGATGTAAGAAGGTTGCTTGGGAGATATTTTGTTAGTTAATAGACAAAATACATTCTGGGGTTGAGTATTTTGTAAAAGAAATGTCATTCCGCATCATTTTTATGGCATTCTGGTGTCATTCTGCTTCATTTCGTGTCATTCCAGTGTTTAGAAGCACCCTTTTTCAAGATCGTCCACATGCACACTTGTGTTCTGTACAAAGCTTTTCTTGTCATCACTAAAGCTTTTTTTCATGTGTTTCAATTCCATTTGTGTTTTTCTGACAATAGACGGCCCAACAGTTAACAGTCGTCAGCAAAACAAATTAAAAATACAGTGTTATATGTATAAAAAATATGTCTGTTGTGTATACATTTTCGGCATCCTAAGCGAGGTAACCTACTTTCAAACTGGGTTATTTTGTTGAGTCGCGTAAGTCACCTATTTTCGTTTTGACACTTGAAGCTCCTACTGAAACGCAACAAAATTAAATAGAAATAACAAATCTGCCAAAAGCGACAGTGGACAATTGATTGTCTTGTGATTTCAAATAAATGGTCGTTTATTTGACGAATTAAAATGCCCATTTATCACACTCAAGCACATTCGATTCTTGAAAATAATCATTTTATGTAAACCTTGCATCACTCAGTTCATCCTTTCCTCATTTTGACCAATTTTTAGAGGGTGACTTGTATTCGCCCCGACTATTTTTCTAGGCGACTTTGGGCTTAGGAGGGCGACATAATCGCCCTAGTCGCCCTCACAGCTGGTCCCTGGTTTTTGCCCCTCCCCTTCCAAAATTTCTATTTTCCAAACTGAGAGGCAGATTTAAACTAAATTTGATATGAGGGCTTATTGGGTCATAAATACTTAATTTAGGCCCCATTTTTTTTTCTCGTTGCCCCATGGGAACCGCAGGAGCTAAAATAGAAAAAACTTAAAATGCCCATATCTCCAAAACTACATGGTACTGACAATTTGTATTTGGTGTGAAGCTTCCTTAGGACCAACAGAATGGAATGGAAAAAAAAATTGCTATCGGTTTTATCATGGGGTACTTTTCTGGGACTTTGAAAAAGTGCTGAGTGAACATTTTTTAACACTGTGGATAATGGGAAAAACATTTAAGACTACTTTTCTCCCAAACCACTGCTCCAAAAGCTTTCAAATTTCGCATATAACATCTTTGGAAGATTGTTTCACATGTTTATTGAAATCAATTCCCTGGGTCCATATTTGGGCTCCCTATGGGAGCCCAAATATTTAAATTAGTGCAGTATGAGGAATATTCTTTAAAAATCTTCTTCAGATCTACCAATAAGAATCTTTCGATATTTGGTATGCAGCATCCGTAGGGGGTGAGATTCAAGTTTGTTTAAGCCAAATCCCTGGGTTCACTTTTAGGCTGAAAATTTGGGGTCCCGGTCCAGACTTGGAAAATTTTGGACCAAAATCCGGAAATGAGTTTTTTTTTTGTTTTTATGCATTTTGGTCAATTTTAAGACAAAAAATTTTTTTTTTTTCACTCTGAAAATTGGGGGTTCAGGCGGGACCAAAATCCAGAAATTACTTTTTTTGTTTTTTATGCATTTTGGTCAATTTTAAGAAGAAAAAAAAATTTTAGGCTGAAAATATTTTGTTTCAGACTTCGAAAATTTCCGAACCAAAATAAAAAAAAAAATTTTTTATGCGTTTATCTCAATTTTGGGACGTAAAAGTGCAGGAACTGAAAATAGAAGGAAAATCCTGTGTATTGTGTGGGCACAATCGCTTCATCTAGTCGGCATATGCTTTTTTTTCTTAGGAGGGGCGTATGCAGCTTATTCAAGTCAAGGACCTGGTTTGATATTTAGACTACCATGTCAGGTGAGCGCCCTCAGGCCCCCTGAGGCCTCTTGTTTTATTTGTCTGGAAAATTCTGATGATTGTAGCAGTCGTTTCTGCCTTGAAGCATGTTTTGTTTTGTATTCAAATGGAATGAAGTTTCATTTATTCTCAGTTTCTCAGTTAACTAACATGCACAAGAACACACCAGAGGCTGACCTTAAATGTCGTGGGTGATAAAACTTCATCATTGGACAAAAATGAGGTGGGCTTTAGGCACGAGGCCGATTGCCTTCCTCATACAAACGGATTGTAATATATACAAAATAGAAAATCAGCCATAGTCATGAACTGTCAGATGTTAACAATTTCTCACAGAGATTTCCTTGTATGAACAGCATGTTTTTTTATATTCTTCTGCTTAAAATAATAAGAAAATAGTGCAAACATAGATGTCTTATTTTTCATCTTGACTGACTGTGACAGATGACATACAATAATGTTGTGTAAAAATCATCTTTTTCTCTGTAGGTACACCCAGCAAATCACAGTGAAAAATATTAGCAACAAACAGGAAATAAACTTACTAAAATGTTATAAAAATGAAAGATTTTTACTATTTCACGGCGAAAAGTGGTTGTTATTGTTATTTGTGATTTTAAATCAATATCTATTGACACTTCTGTGTAGCTGTCATTGAAAAGCTGAGGGAACTATATTTTTCACAGATTATTACTTTTGTCACTGAAAGTGGTTCGTTGACTCTCCACTCACATTTATGGCACCTTCATGAAATGAGTTGAATCGGCTCAACTGTCACATTTAAACTGAAAGATCCTTTCAAACCTTGTTGCAAAACAACATTTCATCAGCAAACGCAAAGATACAAGATGTCCCCATTCTGGAATACACTAACACACTAAATCTGTTAATTAGTTTTCTTTATTATCATTTTATACAGGATGGTGCAACTCCATTGTTTAAAGCTTGTCATAAGGGCCATCTTAATGTTGTGGAAGAAATACTGAAGCACAAACCAAATATGGGCATTTTAAAAGTAAGTCAGAGCTTTCACTTCTTTATGATCCTAGAATGTTTTTTCTTCCACCACTAAGGTACTGAGACATATATAATGTCATGTGGAACAGTTAGGAGAGATATGCCTGTCTCACCCCACCCATGTGACAGTTATCTCATCCCACCCACGTGACCAGCTTATTTAATTGGTGCCGAAACTATTTAATCATTGCAAATCACATCTCCGCATGTATAAACAAACAAAATGGAAGGCCGTTTTGCTTCCATAAGTACGACTAACTTTATAAATGAAAATCAAAACCAGAACACTCTAAGAAAACCTTCAGCACACCTCAAATTGCTCTATCAGTTTATTGGAGAGAAATATACATCTGAAATCATTGCGCTCTGTCAAACTGAAGTACAATTACGTGTGTAGAATGTCAGTCTCATTTCAGGTCGCTTCAGTGCATTAACCCTCAATATGCGGTGCTCGTCTGCATGTTTTGAAGTATATACCTTTGGTATATACCACACCTCTCGACAAGCTTTCTGAATATCTTATTGGTTTTCACCAAGATTGAATACACAAAGAAATATTTTTTCCTGGAAAATGTGGTATTTTCCTATTAATAGAATCACACCCCTAAGATGGTGGGAGAAAAAATCATCCCCGATGCTTATCTGAGTGGGATGGGTAAATCTTACCCTTGGGGCAAGATATTTGAGCCTCATGTCTAGCTCAAATATCTTGCCCCTCAGGTGAGATTTCCCCATCCCACCCAGATACTCGTCGAGAATAATAATAGTCTCTGCATTGAAGTGAGTTTTGAAGGGTAATATTTTTTCAGTGTAATACATGTTTATATGCCCCCCGACTTAAGTCGGGTGGCATATAGTGATTGAAGTGTGCGTGTGTCTTTCTGTCCGTGTGTATGTGTGTGTGTGTCCGAGCCAATAACTCAAAAACTGTTAGGGCCACAGTCATCAAACTTCACACAATTATAAAGGACCATGGGAGGATGTGTCGCACACCATAGCTGGGTTCGTACCTTCAAAGTCAAGGTCATATTTCAAGGTCACACTAAACATCGGTCAATATTCGTGTCTCAGCCATAACTCAGAAACGAATCATAGTACAATTGTTAAACTTTTTACAAATTTTAAGGACAGTCAGAAGGTGTGTCGCGTATAATAGTTTCCACTGCATCTGCAATGTGAAGGTCACAATTGACCTTCATATGTTCAGGGTCACAAATCGTGTCTCAAGCATAAATCCAAAACTATTAGGGCTATAGTCATCAAACTTCACACAATTACAAAGAACAATGGGAGGATGTGTCACACACCATAGCCGGGTTCGTACCTTCAAGGTGAAGATCACATTTCAAGGTGACACTAAAAATCGGTCAATTTTCGTGCCTCAGCCATAACTCAGAAACGAATCATAGTACAATTGTTAAACTTTTTACAAATGTTAAGGACAGTCAGAAAGTGTGTTGTGTATAGCTTCTGCTGCATCTGCAAGGTGAAGGTCACAAGGGTGGGGGGGGGGGGGGGGGGCATGTGTTACCTTAGTAACATTCTTGTTTTCAATACTTTGATTAGGCATGAAATGAATAGTGTGTTTCTATTTATGAAAATTATTTTCTTGTATTTTTGAAGAGATTGCTTGTTAACTGGTTGAGGGGGAGATTATTTTTGCTTGTCTGAATTTATTCACCAATGTTTGTTTTATTACAAATTATTGGAGAGTGCCTTTTGGCACTCTCCAGTAATTTGTAATAAAACAATTTAATATAAACAAAATATTATTTGCGTTTGACTGAAAAAGGAACATGAGTGAGAAAAATGTTGGCTTTGCTCTGGTACCCACATTTTCTTGAAAGGCCTGATAGTGGCTTCTAGCACTCAACCAGTTAATAAGTAAATATTATCTGAGTACTTCTAATGCCTGTGGACTGTCTCTTCTCTTTAGTCTTTTAATCCTTTTAGAAAACTGTACTTCGACCACATATCATAAATTCATTAAAACTACTGAATTTGTTTATTTAAGAATAACCAATAAAGGGAACCAAAGTGAATATTAATTGATCACAACCTGGTCTCTCCAGATTTCATGGAGTTGTGTCCCTTGTTATCCCAAACTACAATCTTGTTGAATTCTTACCAATCAGTTGTCTGTAATTGGGACATCTCTGAAATTTTTTAGCTCAACTTGACAAAGTCAA
Organism: Pictodentalium vernedei; assembly: GCA_031216915.1. Classification (NCBI taxonomy): domain Eukaryota; kingdom Metazoa; phylum Mollusca; class Scaphopoda; order Dentaliida; family Dentaliidae; genus Pictodentalium; species Pictodentalium vernedei. Next base: position 172,634,941 of record CM062291.1, on the reverse strand, counting down.
GCTGAGCTATTGCCATCACTTCTCGTCCGTCGGCGTACGTACGTACGTACGTATGTACGTACGTATGTTAGTACGTTAGTACGTACGTCCACAATTTCCTTTGGCACACCTCACAGGTCACATTTATGATCAGATTACTTTGAAACTTGGTATGCTTGTTTGGGGTGACCTCTAGATGGGAGCTATCGATTTTCTTCAATTTCCGTCAAAAAATGTTGCCGCGGCCAACGTTCTTAAAACTTAGTTTAGTCAAACCACAATATTTCCCTTTGGCACACCCTACAGGGCACATTTATGATTTGATTGCTTTGAAACCTGGTATGCTTATTTAGGGTGACCTCTAGATGGGAGCTATCGATTTTCTTCAATTTCTGGCAAAAAATGTTGCCACGGCCAACGTTCGTAGAACTTAGTTTCGTCAGACCTCAATATTTCCCTTTGGCACACCCTACAGGGCACATTTATGAGCAGATTGCTTTGAAACCTGGGATGCTTGTTTGGGGAGACCTCTAGATGGGTGCTATCGATTTTCTTCAATTTCTGTCAAAAAATGTTGCCGCGGCCAAAGTTCTTAGAACTTAGTTTAGTCAGAAGACTCAATATTTCCGTTTGGCACACCCTACAGGGTACATTTATGATCAGATTGCTTTGAAACCTGGCATGCTTGTTTGGGGTGACCTCTAGATGGGAGCTATCGATTTTCTTCCATTTCCGTCAAAAAATGTTACCGCGGCCAACGTTCTTAGAACTTAGTTTAGTCAAACCACAATATTTCCCTTTGGCACACCCTACAGGGCACATTTATGATTTGATTGCTTTGAAACCTGGTATGCTTATTTAGGGTGACCTCTAGATGAAGCTATCGATTTTCTTCCATTTCCGGCAAAAAATGTTGCCACGGCCAACGTTCTTAGAACTTAGTTTAGTCAGAAGACTCAATATTTCCCTTTGGCACGCCCTACAGGGTACATTTATGATCGGATTGCTTTGAAACCTGGCATGCTTGTTTGGGGTGACCTCTAGATGGGAGCTATCGATTTTCTTTAATTTCCGTCAAAAAATGTTGCCGCGGCCAATGTTTTTAGAACTCAGTTTAGTCAGACCACAATATTTCCCTTTGGCACACCCTACAGGGCACATTTATGATTTGATTGCTTTGAAACCTGGTATGCTTATTTAGGGTGACCTCTAGATGGGAGCTATCGATTTTCTTCAATTTCCGGCAAAAAGTGTTGCCACGGCCAACGTTCGTAGGACTTAGTTTAGTCTGACATCAATATTTCCCTTTGGCACACCCTACAGGGCACATTTATGAGCAGATTGCTTTGAAACCTGGTATGCTTGTTTGGGGAGACCTCTAGATGGGAGCTATCGATTTTCTTCAATTTCTGTCAAAAAATGTTGCCGCGGCCAACGTTCTTAGAACTTAGTTTAGTCAGAAGACTCAATATTTCCGTTTGGCACACCCTACAGGGCACATTTATGATCGGATTGCTTTGAAACCTGGCATGCTTGTTTGGGGTGACCTCTAGATGGGAGCTATCGATTTTCTTCCATTTCCGTCAAAAAATGTTGCCGCGGCCAACGTTCTTAGAACTTAGTTTAGTCAAACCACAATATTTCCCTTTGGCACACCCTACAGGGCACATTTATGATTTGATTGCTTTGAAACCTGGTATGCTTATTTAGGGTGACCTCTAGATGGAAGCTATAGATTTTCTTCAATTTCCGGCAAAAAATGTTGCCACGGCCAACGTTCTTAGAACTTAGTTTAGTCAGAAGACTCAATATTTCCCTTTGGCACGCCCTACAGGGTACATTTATGATCGGATTGCTTTGAAACCTGGCATGCTTGTTTGGGGTGACCTCTAGATGGGAGCTATCGATTTTCTTCAATTTCCGTCAAAAAATGTTGCCGCGGCCAATGTTTTTAGAACTCAGTTTAGTCAGACCACAATATTTCCCTTTGGCACACCCTACAGGGCACATTTATGATTTGATTGCTTTGAAACCTGGTATGCTTGTTTGGGGAGACCTCTAGATGGGAGCTGTCGATTTTCTTCAATTTCCGTCAAAAAATGTTGCCGCGGCCAACGTTCTTAGAACTTAGTTTAGTCATAAGACTCAATATTTCCCTTTGGCACACCCTACAGGGCACATTTATGATCGGATTGCTCTGAAACCTGGCATGCTTGTTTGGGGTGACCTCTAGATGGGAGCTATCAATTTTCTTCAATTTCCATCAAAAAATGTTGCCGCAGCCAACATTCTTAGAACTTAGTTCAGTCAGACCACAATATTTCCCTTTGGCTCACCCTACAGGGCACATTTATGATTAGATTGCTTTGAAACCTGGTATGCTTATTTACGGTTACCTCTAGATGGGAGCTATCGATTTTCTTCCATTTCCGTCAAAAAATGTTGCCACGGCCAACGTTCTTAGAATTTAGTCTAGTCAGACCACAATATTTCCCTTTTGTACACCCTACAGGGCACATTTATGATCGGATTGCTTTGAAACCTGGCATGCTTGTTTGGGGAGGCCTCTAGATGGGAGCTATCGATTTTCTTCGGTTTCTGTCAAAAAATGTTGCCACTGGCAAAAAAAATGACATTGGTACCAATGATCCTCAATTTTGCCATTTCATTTATAACTTACCAAGTTGAAGTTTGTCAAGTTGAGCTACAGTGTCATTGACACTTTCATTTTCTGATTTTATTGATTAACATTTGCTTGATTATATCCTAGATGTTAGACTTTTCTGGATGTTAGTGCCTAAAATTTTCCATATTAATTCCTTCACTGACATATGTTTGCACAGAAGGTAGTTATGAAGTTCATCTTGGCAACTTCTTTAATTTTTTGTGGCACTAGTAATTATTTGAAGGAAATTCGTACTCTGACAAATAATTGTTCATCTTTTCTTGATTCAGTTACCCAATAATATCAGCTCGGATTTAAAACAGTCATAACTTGAAAAGAATGGTGTATGGAATTGATTTCTTGGGAAACAACCCAGCAGAAGTGGCTGATTTCTAGTCTTTTGGTAGTAATTCAGTAAATATTGAAAAAAAGAACAGCTAATTCTAAGCACTTTACTTACATAACTGCCAGACACCATTTGCAAAAAACCTTCTTGCTTAACCAAAATTTTAATTATGCCTCAAAAACATAGCTTATGACCCCACATTTGAACACACTCATTGAGCTCATTTCCATGAGGAACCATAATCTATGTTTTCGAGACAAAAATTTAAATAATAATATTTTATTGTACAACAAGAACTTTCTTCCCCCAATACAAGTAAAATGTCTAGACAAAATACAAATCTGTATTGAGGGTAGCAATGGCATGTGTGATCATTCGATTCAAAAAGAGAACATTTTTTGCCTGCTCTTACCGAAAGCTGATTACACATGTCAAGGCCACCATTTGAACATTTGAATAAAAGCAATTAAATGATAAATAAATCACCAACTCAGCAAAATAAATTAGACTAGACTTGGCATGATGGTATTTTTATTAGCTCATCTTGACAAAGTCGAACTGAGCTAATCTCATCGCTTTCTGTCTGTCGTCCGTCAACACCATGTTTTGGTCTTCTCCTCCAAAGCCACTGGGCCAATTCAAGGGAAAGTTTGTGTGACTGATGGTCTCGAAGGGGTATTGCCTTTTGTTCAACTCAACATGCCCAGCCCCATTGGGAGGGAGTGGGGGAAAATGCTCCAAAATATTTTTAAAATCTTCTCCTCATGAACCAGTGTGTACAATGACTTGATATTTGCTATGGAGCTTCCTTTTGAAGTGTAAAATCAAGTTTGTTCAAAAGAAGTTCATGAAGCAATATTTGGCTTTAAAATGGGAGGGGTAAGATTTTTGGCCCCGCCCAAAATTTCTATTTTTTGAACCGATGGACGGTTTGAACAACATTTGGTATGGGGTATTATTGGGTCATAAGTACTTGACTCATGCAAAAAACAAAATTCCTGCATCCCCATGGGAACCCTGGGAGCTAAAAATAAAAATATTTTCAAACGCCCCATATTTGCCAAACCACACAGAACAGAGTGCTGTTATTTGGTATGCAGTATCCTTAGGACCAGTAGAATTAAATGTTTAAAAAAAATTGCCATCGGTTATGTTAGGGTGTTCTGTAATGGGCATCGAAAAAATGCTGAGTCAGCATATTTGCAAAAAATTTTAAAAATCTTTTCCCCAGAACCAATCATCAGAATCTTTTGATATTCGGTATACAGCATTCATAGGGGGGTCAGATACAATTTTGTTAAAATAAAGCCCATAGGTTCATATTTGGGCTCAATACAGGAGCCCGAATTTTTAACATTGTACCGGTAATATGGGGAATATTCTTTAAAAATGTTCTTCTTCAGAACCACTAGACAGAATCTTTTATGTCTGGTATACATCATTGTTATGAGGGTCAAATTTAAGATTGTTCAAACCAAGTCTCTATGTTAATATTTGGGCTTCCTACAGAAGCCTAAATTTTAACTTTGTGCAATATGGGGGATAATTTTTAAAAAATCTTCTTCAGATCCACCAGTCAGAATGCTTTCATATACTACTCAAAGTTTGCTAAGCACCAAGTACATCCAACCACCTGTTTTATGTTTTAGTTGAAATATTGAAATGAAAAGTGTATATATTTTTTATTCAGTTATATCTTTAATGATTTAAGTACAGAAATTTTATTTGTGTTTGACATTATTTTTTAGCTTTTGAATATGATAACCATGGAAAATGGATATTATTTGTAAAAGAGGAAATTTTTCAATATGCCAAAAAGTTGACGGAGTGAACTGGTATGGGTTCAGTATCGAGTATGAGACCCATTACTGTTAATTACAACTTGACAATGCCTTCTCATGCTCCCAATCAGGTTCCTGGTGGTTCCTTTGTGGGATGTTGTTCCATTCTTGACCAGCATGGCACCAAGCTCCTGGACACTTCTTAGGTGAACTGGACGGGCTGAAATTGCAAGCTGCAACTCATTCCAAACATGTTCGATTGGATTGAGGTCAGGGGATCTTGCTGGCCAGTCCATACGCTCAATCCCCTTCCTCTGTCGGTACTTCCCGACAGCATGGGCAACATGAGGACGGGCATTATCATCCATCAGAATGAATCTATCACCCACTGCACCCGCTTACAATCTGACGTGGACATCCAGGATCTCATCAATATACCGTTATGCAGTCAATGTAACACGTTCAATGACACAGAGCTCTGTACATCCATCCCAGCTGATGCTGCCCCAGACCATGATTGACCCTCCACCATAGCGGTCATGCTCAGCAATGTTGACTGCACGGAGAATGCGGATACATTGTCTTCTCGACCGGAGACCACCTTCGTACAACCTTGCCCAGATAGTCTGTGTCGAAACATTTACCCCGTATGCTTTCTGAAAGTGACTGCAAAGCTGGGTTGCTGTGGCAAAGTGGTTCCTACGGGCCTGAATGATCAAAAACCGGTCTTCAGCTGCAGATGTTGCCCTGTCTCTGCCACCACCATGTCGTCTGACTGGTGTGCCATACTGCTGAAATGTTGCTCAGGCTCTGGTGATCACCGTACAGTGCACACCAACCTGACGATGGGTAGCCCCTTGCTCCAAACTCCCTACAGCCGGCCACATTTCTTGTTCAGACAAATGTCTTCTTACATTTGCATTTGCCATATTCAATCATTAAATCACAAGGGTTTGTGTTGAAATGAAGATTGAATACCTCACACATGTCATGTACGTGTAGACAGTACACGAAAACATGAAAATCAAGGGGTACATGCTTTCCATGACTGTCACGAAAAGTCTGCCTGTCAAGAGAACTAGTGTAATCACTGGGGACCATCTCAATACATTCCTCAATCATATCTACCAAAAATATCGCAAATATGTCACAAGCAAATTTCACAATGATGTGTCAAATATTTGGTGCTTAGCAAATTTTGAGTAGTATATTTGGTATGCAACATATCTAGGGGGGTCAGATTCAAGTTTGTTCAAATCAGATCCCTGGGTATATATTTGGGCTCGCTATGGTAGCCCAAATTTTTACTTAGTGCAATATGAGAAATGTCTTTAAAAATCTTCTTCTTCAGATCCACCAGTCAGAATGCTTTCATATTTGGTATACAACATCTCTAGGGGGAGTCAGATTCAAGTTTGTTCAATTCGAGTGCCTGGGTTAATATTTGGGCTCCATATGGGAACCTGAAATTTAACTTAGTACAATGTGAGGGAATTTCTTCAAAAATCCTTCTTCAGATCCACTAGTCAGAATGCTTTCATATTTGGTATACAACATCTCTAGGGGGGGGGGGGGGTCACATTCAAGTTTGTTCAAATCCGATCCATAGGTTAATATTTTAATATTTGGGGTCACTATGGTAGCCCAAATTTTAACTTAGTGCAATGTGAAGAAATTTTTTTTAAATTTCTCTTCTTCAGATCTAACAGTCAGAATGCTTTCATATTTGGTACAAAACATATCTAGGGAAGACTGATTCAACTGTGTTAAAATCGAGAGCCTGGGTTAATATTTGGGCTCCCTATGGGAGCCGGAATTGGCATGTTGCTGAAGAATTAAAAATTTTGTATTCACTACCCTCTAGAGGTGTGTAACTGAGATTAATCCACATAGGTTGTATCAAGGGGCTTCATAGGGGAGCTCTTCATTTTACATTACGATCAACTGAAGAAAAGGCATGATGCCTGGATTATTTTTGTCACACCCGAGGGACTCAAGGATTGACAGTGTATCCTACTGAGATGGATTGCTTAATGTAGACTCATTAATGGACTCTGTTTATATTGCGTTCTGTTCAAGATGAGCACTTCAGGTCCTGTGGGGTCACTTGTTTTATATATGCCTACAATCCGTTAACTCCCTAATACTGCTGGCAGATATTCCTGTCTAGGACACGACATTTTTTGCTACTAAAATAAATAAAATTTGAGCACATTTAACCAATTTTTCTTCAACAAATTGTATTGATTTTTGACCCGCAATTTCTTGAGTCAAACTTTTCACCAAATCTAGTTGTTGCTGCTTCACAGTAGTCATAACTAAATTTGATGAAAAATATTTTAAAAAATACTCAGCATGTTAAGAGTTAAACCTGAAAAAAACAAAGAAACACCCAGCTGAAACACTACTAGAAACTTCAGCGGTTATAGTACAAGTAGAACCATGAATGGGAATTACATCATGCATAGCTCAAGAAAATAATACCATGATGTAATGATCTTCATTCATAAAAAAGTCAATTCATAGATACTAAATGATTGTCAAAATATATGCGAACAAGTCAAGAATGAGTGGAATATAATAAGATAAATTGGTTAGTAAGACCAGGTGTGTTTCCAAGATGGTCATTGAAGTCACGACCTCACCTCGGAGTCATAACAACTCGTCCTAACAAACTTATTGATATATTTATTTTTTTAATTTTAATAAAAACATATCATGTTACCCCTCATTCCAATACGGGGGTAACATGATATGTTTTTTTTTAAATAACATTTTTCTGCAACTGCTCAATTTGTTAATTACGAGGGTTGTTGTGGCTAATTCATTAGATAAAGGGTGAAGCATCTTAGTAGCTAACATATCAGAAAAATTAGCCCAGTGCTCAACAGTAAACATAGCTCATGGACCCTCATTAGACTGGGCAAACCAAACTCCTATGAGGGTAGGGTGTGAGTGGGGTGGTTGAATGAACATCACTTACTGTACTTACCCTAATATTAACCATGTCAAATTTGCAGAGTCTTTTGCCTCCAAAGCAGTCACTTCAGTGAGCGAGAACAACCTATGGACAACACTTCAGAAAGTCATTGGTGAGTTCATGCCAGCAAAAAATCACACTTTCAGTGTATGCCCATGTTCTCCTTGGCTCACTGATGAGATCAGGAATGCCAGATCCTCCAAACATAAACCTGAATACCATTGGCAACTAAACAAAGCTGTCTGTTGACAGAGAGATGTTTGTCAGCCAGCGATTTGCTGCTAACAAACTTATTAAATCTGCAAAGCAAAAATACTTTTCCGATTTAATCTCTGGTAAAGTAAATTCTCCACATGTTCTGTCCACAATCATTGAGTGGCATTTGCATTGACAAAAGACCACCATACTGCCTTTGCATTTGTCACCTGAAGACCTTGTACATCGATTTTTAAGTTTCTTCATTGTACTCTCTGATTTTCTACAAATGCACTCTCTGATTTTTCTCTGACTAGCAATATGGCACACACCTACCCAATGGTGGTTGCACAGCATGCTCATTTCAAACTTTTAGCACCCGAAGATATTCATAAGCTAATATCCAAATCACCATCTAAACAGTGTGCATCAGATGTCATCCTGTCATGGTTGTTGAAAGCATGTCTTTCGAAATTGCTACACCAATTTTAAAATTAGTAAATGCATTTCTCCAGTCCGGGTCTTTGCTATGAACATGAAACATGGTTCAGTGAAACCCCTTTTAAAAAAAAAATTACTAGACCCAGAAGTTTTGAAAAACTGCCGACTGATCTCTAATCTCGCTTTCCTATCTAATAAGCGCATGTAGTTGCTTCTCAGCTAACTCCCATATTTCCGCCAATGGCTTAACCAAAGTCTTCCAATCTGCATACAGGTCAAATTGTAGCACTTGACAAACTGCTTTTTAGAGTGCAAAATGGCATTCTCTAATCCATGGATAAGATCAAAATTCATGTCTTGTTTTGTTAGACAAAAGTGCCCTATTTAACAGCATAGACCATAAAAATTCTAATTGAAAGTTTGAAACAAAGAATAGGGGTATGTTTCCGTGGGCCATTTGAGAATACTAGTGTTATTCTGGACGTGCGCAGATAAGACAGAATGCGATTCATGTTATTTTGTTCAAGTGAATGTATTCTGGAATACTATTCAGAATGCATTCTGTTAATCCACCTCATGAGAAGGAATAAACGTTATTCTAGACATGCCCACTGCCTAATGAAGTTTTGCACACCCCAAATTTGTTTTCAACGGTGGCATATTAGTGCCAACCCATCTCGTTATTTATCTGTTACAACAGGTTAATAAACTTTTAACAGATTCATAATTTGTTTTAACAGATTAGTAATGTGTTATAACCAACTACAGGGTTTCCGCTATACCGGCAGCGAGTCCGTCGACCGGACCCATTCCCCCCGCGGATCATACTATGATCAGTCAGAAAAGCTGGTGGTTAAAATGTCGAGTACCAGGGACCAGCCTAGGGGGCAATTTTAGGGAGACTTCAAATCTCCCTCCAGAAAAAATAGGGAGACTGCAGAGTCATGTAGGGAGACTTCATAGGCAAGTGGGGAAAATTAAGAATATTCAAGTACCACCACAATCCCCCCCCCCCCCCCCCCGCCTCCCGCCCCTTCATAGTTTCAATTTGTGGTCCTCCATTAACGTCCAAATAATCCAGGTCCAGTTGTCTGTGATGCATCTGTGCCAGGTTAAAAAATCACAAAGTAATTATTGACTGAAAATCCACTCACTGCTACCCTCTCCTTCATGACCCCTCCCCTCTTTTTCGTGCCAATCCTCCAGCACCCTCATGTGGTTGTCTTTCACCAAAGTCTACTAAGCTAACAATTTCCTAAGTCTGAAAGTGTGAACAGGACCAGATGTAAGAAGGTTGCTTGGGAGGTACTTTGTTAGTTAATAAACAAAATATATTCTGGGGTCGAGTATTCTGTAAAAGAAATGTCATTCCGCATCGTTTTTATGGCATTCCGGTGTCATTCCACGTCATTTCCTGTCATTCCGGTGTTTAGGAGGACCCTTTTTCAAGATCGTCCACATGCACACTTGTGTCCTGTACAAAGCTTTTCTTGTCATCACTAAACTTTTTTTCATGTGTTTCAATTCCATTTGTGTTTTTCTGGGAATAGACAGCCCAACAGTCAACAGTCATCAGCAAAACGAAATGAAAATACTGTGTTATAAAATACGTCCGTTGTGTATACATTTCCGGCATCCTAAGCGACGTAACCTACTTTCAAACTGGGTTATTTTGTTGAGTCGCAAAAGTCACCTATTTTCGTTTCGACACTTGAAGCTCCGACTGAAACGCAACAAAATAGAAATAAAAAAAATCTGCCGAAAGCGACAATGGACAATTCATTGTCGTGTGATTTCAAATAAATGGACGTTTATTTGACGAATTAAAATGCCCATTTATCACACTCGAGCACATTCGATTTTTGAAAATAATCGTTTTCATGTAAACCTCGCATCACTCAGTTCAGCCTTTCCTCATTTTGGCCAATTTTTAGAGGGCGACTTGTCATCGCCCCGACTATTTTTCTAGGCGACTTTGGGCTTAGAAGGGTGACATAATCGCCCTAGTCACCCTCACGGCTGGTCCCTGTCGAGTACAATGCTGTATCGTAACGACACTCGGGATCCTTTGTTTCCACATAATATAGGCACAATTATGTTGTATACTATGCCTACTATTCCTGGCGACAACCTGATACCTTATAACCCCCAGACGAGAGGGGGAAACAAAGTTCAAATCCTAAACGTCGCCTATAAAATTTCGGACTCAAATTGTCGTGTTTGGTCCGAAATCACTGGCTTTTATTTTGAGCGACAAATGATGTACTTGTTTTGGAAGCTGTCACTCATTTCAAATGAGTGTGCAGGCTGCTGTCAGGAGTTGTCTGAAACACGCCCACAACATATAGTTTTCACAGTGGTTGAATATCATCGGAAAGATACTGATTGAACACTGCCACTTTCGAGCGGTGCACAACTCATTGTGAAAGAACACTGCCACTTTCGAGCGTGCACAACTCATTGTGAAAAACGGGTGTTCAGAAATTATGAGAAAGTGGTAATTAAAAATAAAAAAAAATTACAGCTCTGGTATTTGAGAATTATATAACAATATAACCAGGGATATGATTTATGACTTCTTGGTTCAATAAAACATGCTCATTTATCATTTCATTATGCCCTGCAACATGTGAAGTTATGACTTTCAGTGTAAAATCAATTTTTCGAATGGTGCCAAGGGAGGCAACTATTTTGTTATTCATATTTTGCTGTGTAAATTTTATGTGGTCTTCATGTTATGATTCTTTTATTGAGTTTGTGTGAAGCTATATTTTGTTTTATTCGTAATATTTTTTAAAAATGTGCATATTTGAAAAAACCTCTATTTTTAAACAGACAATGTTTGTCTGTTTTCAAGGGGGTGGTTTACAGTGCTGATTGACATACTTAACATCCATTTCTGGCTTCGACTTTCGACAGTCGCCTGTACAAAAAAAAATGAAAACAACACCGCATGGTTTTCTGTTTGTTTTATTCATTAAATTGAGGATTAAAACCCGAAATCTGAAAATGAAACGTATGTACAAGATAATTATGAGAATTTTTAAAGCAAATTCTATAAAACTGGTAGACGGTTTCCAAAGAAACGTAACATACCCAGTGGGTATTTAGTTGCCTTATATCGCCAATTTCAGACGCATCCCAACGCGTCTTGCAAGCACTTTTACTCGTCCCGAAGCCCCCCCCCCCCCCCTCTCCCTCCTCCCACACACACACACTTTGCAATTTATCCACAACAAGCACCACCCTGGGCTTCTACACGAGTCAGTACGGTAATTGCACGTGCATGACGTCACACTCCGCATCATGGTTCTTTTCGAATATTACTGCAAGCGATTGTAAACAAAGCTCAGTCACTGTTAGGATTCTTGGATTTTGTGTTGTTTTGGATTTGTATTTTTATGAAACCTCCGACCAGATGTAGTATTTTGTGTCCCGTGGTAATTTAGAGAATTGTAGGAGGAAAAAATACATATTTTCCACATCAATTATTCAGCATTTTAGCGACCAGAATGTCCCCAGAGACCACCAGAGAGCACCTAAAAATCAAAATTTTCCTGGGGGGAGAGTCCCCTCTATAGGCACGTGCCTTTGGCACGTGTGGCACACGCCTTCGGCGTGTGAGTTTCACTTTCTTTAAACTACCAGACCCACAAATTTTCTCCTAGCGGAAACCCTAAACTAATAACCTGTTTTAACAGTTTTTATTCAGTAACAGATTAAGTAGGCCTTATCTTTTTCAACCAATTAATGATCTGTTATAGTAATCTTTTAAAACCAACTAATGGGGAGCTCGGTGGCTCATTGACTGACGCGTCAAACTTAAGAACGAGAGGTCGACAGTTGGAAAGTGGTCCATGCCACTTGTGTTGTGACCCTGAGCAAGTCACTTAATCCTAAGTGCTCGCATAGGACACGCGTGCGCATTCAACTAATGCTCATCTGGCTTGTGTCTGGTTAGTACGTTGGAGAGTCTATTGTTGCTGAGCGATGGTTCTCTGTGTGTACTCTGGCTTCCTCCATTCGTAAAACTACTCGGCATGATATGACCCTGACCTTCGAAAATGTCATAAATCTCAACAAACAGACAAATAATCTGCTGTAACAGTTTAGTAATCTGATTGATTGCGTTTTATTGTAGGAAAGTGGTAGAACCGAAAGATTTCTTTCTTATACGGATTCGCTATTGCAGAAGTCATATAATTGGGGATGGAGGGGGGGGGGGGGGGGAGGGGGTTAAGGATCTTGTCAAAGAGCTGCTCTTCTTATCTGAAAATGTTATAGTAGAAATTTTCAGAATGGTGCTTTCGTGGTCCGTACAAGCCAAAATACTCCCCCCCCCCCCCCTTGCACACACGCACACACACACACACACACACACTCTCACCTATACACACACACACACACACACAAAATCGCGTCCATGTATGCCTGGGTGCAAATAAAGGTGGTTTGGGGGTTTTGTCTGACTCCTACCCCCTTCATGTTACACTTGTGCAATTTAAGAAAAGGATTTACAAGTTCCATCATCCTTTCGTACACGATTGTGCAAATAAAACCTTCACAGCTATTGGATATGGTATTAGAATGGGATTTCAAGGCTTATGTGACTGGGTACAAACCTTGTATAGTAGTAGAGCGGTATGTGTTGATACAGTTTTGGGCTAGGAGCCCACATGTATCCCCATGCCTATGGTAAGGGTCTCTGAAGAAGAAGGTCAGTGGCCACTGGAAACGTTTTATTTACGCCAAGAAATCCGATTTTCCAAGAGGCCATCTATCAGTTAGTGGGGCGTTAACTACGTTGGGGCTTATGGATATTTCCAATATAGCTATTGCACAATGGCTTCTTTCCGTAGCCTGTTTTACCCTATATAACACTGTACCCCCCCCCCCCCCCCCCCCCCAGTCCTTCGATTTTGAAAAACCTAGGTGCGCATTTAGTTGCTCGCTGCTTTTGGGATTCAGGCGTGCACTTTTTGTGGGGCGTGCAACATATAATGTTAGAAAATGAAAGTGAAACGATAGTGACCTGTCAGGTAACCGGACAGGTTACTAGCGTTTCCCATCCATTCCCTGGTGTATCGGTCCCACCAAAAAGCGAGTCTTGTATGTCAACACGCCAATTTCCAGATGTAATATTATCATGCATTGATTTTGTCCATAAAGTTTAAAAAATTTAAGAAAACTTAAGTTACCTTGACATTTTGTTTCTCATTTCGCCTTTTCGGGGATTTTCGGCTGCCAAAAAGAAAAAGTACTGTGTAATTCAACTGAGATTTCTACAAAGTCAAACTCTACTTATCCAATAAACTTTAAAGCCGCGCACATAATTTTCAGGTTCAACTAGACTTCGAGAAGTATTTTCCCAGCGAATTATCTAATCATAAGAATAATATTGTAATCCAGTTGCACACAAGAAAACAGGTCTCACGGTATTCCAGATTCAAAATGGAATTTCCCACTGCATGATGATGACCCAGTCACATTGACACAGTGGAAACTTGATGACGCCACTCTGATTGACATATTGGACACACCTACATGTACGTCCGATGCTTTCTTTCATTCTCTGTGTGACAGATTTTGCAACAGTCAATTCAACTACAACTGACAAGATGGCACTGATGGCGATTGGCCACGCCTCTGAAACACTTCATTCAAAAGTTGACAAACGAACTTAACTTGTGTAGTGACGGTCTTATGGCCAGATGACTGAATCTGACGAGCGGATAATACGATATGTACCCATGATAATGTATATTACAGTTACTGTACATGTATTGTACTCACGCGTTAGTACAGTTACACGCATATCTAAGATGATCTTCAAAAAACCGTCAAACTTCAAAGCGTTAACTGCTGCTTTGATGTCGGGTCAGTGTGATAATATTGGAATGAAATTAACGCACCGACTTGAGCAAGATTTTCGAGGCACGCTTTTGATTGCTCGCTGGTTTTGAAATCTGCGTGTGCCATGGTGCGCAAGCGCCATAGCGCGCCTCAAAATCGAAGGACTGCCCCCCCACACACACACAGACCTTCGTCATCACAGTGACTGGAACATTCTCCATGTACAGCCATCCTCTCGTCCTGATGACGCTCGCGCACATGGCTCTTTTGCGACGTCACTCTAATATGATGCCTCTTTGACTCAACTGTGACTATAGAATAGCGCACCACCCAAATGGGCCTTATCATGCTTTACCCAATGTGACACTGTACTACTACTGTCCATTCGGTTTAATATGCAAGGACTCGGGGCAAACCCCATGCAGTTCTACTGACTTTATACACTGGGCCCAAACATCTCTAGTAACAGTCACCTGGTCTTCTAGTCGACTTTTTGAGACAGGTCTCCAAACACCCGGCCCTTACCTTCGTCTCTTCTTGCGACTTTTATCATACAGGAAATCTTTCTGACTCTCAAATTTCCCCTGTTCTACAGCACAACCCAGTCACCTGCATCAAATTTTCATCCAGTAGATGATTAAATTATGCAACTTGCCACTTTTGACCAGAACTCCCTACCCCCCATGCTCCCTCATGCGCACGGCACCACTGACCTTTTTAGAAGTAAGCCATAACCTGTGACTCCTGTTGGCCCCACATATATACATGGTCCAAGTTTCTGTGAGGCGAGGCCTTATACCCTGGTACCTAGGCCTATACATTGGTTCTCTAATTTCATTGAAAAAATAAACTGAGACTATCTCTATAATTCCATGTCGGTGTTGAGACCAATTTGTATCAGCCACATCTCACTCTTACATAAAATAAAACATTTATTTCAAAGCTTCCAAAAGTTTTCCACGTTACAGTAGCATTAAGTGTCGAATCTACTTTCATTCACAGGCACTCCACGTATTATCAGATGTTATCAATTTTATCTCTTTACTCAATGTAATGGCCAAAACCGGCCAGCGCTATTCTCAAAAATCGCCAATTAATTTTCATTATTTTCTCATTTTTTGCTTAACTTGACATAGTCAAGATAAGCTATTGCCATCACGCGTGCAGAAGTCTGTGAGTCTGTGCTGTGAGTCTGTTCACATTTTCCTTTAGCACGGGCTACACCCCGCAGTTCTTGTCTGATCATCACAAAATTTCATATGCAGGTTTGGGGTCATGTCTAGATGAGAACGTTCCCTTTTGGTCGCGATCGGGCAAGCGGTATGACGGCCCAAGCCCAAAACCCAAAAACCATTAGCACAGTCTACAGGTCGTATTTATGAAGGGATTTCATTGTAACTTTGTAGGATGCCTCTGTATAATGCCTAGATGAGAACGTCCCCTTTTGGGCATGATCTATCAACCGTGATGGCTGCCCAAGCCTGAAACACAAAAACTTTTAGCACAGTCTGCAGGTCATGTTTAATATGGAGGGATTTCATTGTAACTTGGTAGGATGACTCCTTATGATCTCTAGATGAGAATTTCCCCATTTGGGCGTGATCTGCCAACCGTGACGACTGCCCGAGCCCAAAACCCGAAAACCTTTAGCACAGTCTACAGGTCATATTTATTGAGGAATTTCATTGTAACATAGTGGCTGACTTCATACAATGTCTAGATGAGAAAGTCACCTTTTGGTCCTGATTGGGCAACTGTGATGGCTACAGGGGCCCGAAGCCCGAAAACCTTTAGCACAGTCTACAGGTCATATTTATGAAGGGATTTCATTGTAACTTGGTAGGATGACTCCAAATAATGTCTAGATGACAACGTCCCATTTTGATTGCGATCATTCAGCCTTGATGGGTGCCCGAGCCCAAAAACCTTTAGCATAGGCAAAAGGTCATATTTATGGAAGGATTTCATTGTAACCTGTTAGGTTACTCCATATAATGCCTAGATGATGACATCCCCTTTTGGTCGTGATTGGTCAACTGTGATGGCTACAGGTGCCCGAAGCCCGAAAACCTTGAGCACAATCTACAGGTCATATTTATAAAGGGATTTCAGTGTAACTTCGTAGGATCACTCCAGATGATGCCCACATAAGAATGTCCCCTTTTGGTTGCGATCATTCAACCATTATGGCTGCCCGAGTCCGAAGCCCGAATACCTTTAGCACAGTCTACAGGTCATATTTATGAAGGGATTTCATTGTAACTTGGTAGGTTTGACTTTATATAAAGTCTAGATGAGAACGTCCCTTTTTGGACACGATTGCACATCTGTGACAGCTACAGGGGCCCGAAGCCCGAAAACCTTTAGAACAGTCTACAGGTCATAATTATGAAGGGATTTCATTGTAGCTTGGTAGGATGACTTCAAATAATGTCTAGATGAGAACGTCCCCTTTTGGTCACGATCATTCAGCCTTGATGGCTGCCCGAGCCCAAAAAACCTTAAGCATAGTCTATAGGTCGTATTTAGGAAGAATTTCATTGTAACTTGTTAGGTTGACTACATATAATGCCTAGATGATTACATCCCCTTTTGGTCGTGATTGGTCAACTGTGATGGCTACAGGTGCCCAAAGCCCGAAAATCTTGAGCATAGTCTACAGGTCATATTTATGAAGGGATTTCATTGTAACTTCGTAGGATCACTCCAGATGATGCCCACATGAGAATGTTCCCTTTTGGTTGTGATCATTCAACCATGATGGCTGCCCGAGCCCAAAGCCCAAAAAACCTTTAGCACAGTCTTCAGGTTGATATTGATGAAGGGATTTCATTGTAACTTGGTAGGTTGACTTCATATAATGTCTAGATGAGAACAGCCCCTTTTGGACACCATTAGGCAACTGTGACGGCTACAGGGGCCTGAAGCCCAAAAACCTTTAGCACAGTCTACAGGTGATATTTATGAAGGCATTTCATTGTACCTTGGTAGGATGACTCTAAATAATGTCTAGATGAGCATATCCCCTTTTGGTCACGATCATTCAGCCTTGATGGCTGCCTGAGCCCAAAAGTCTTTAGCATAGTCTACAGGTCATATTTATGGAAGGATTTCATTGTAACCTGTTAGTTTGACTCCATATTATGCCTAGATGATGACATCCTCTTTTGGTTGTGATTGGTCAACTGTGACGGCTTCAGGGGCCCGAAGACCGAAAACGTTAAGCACAGTCTACAGGTCATATTTATGAAGAGATTTCATTGTAACTTCGTAGGATCACTCCAGATGATGCCCAGATGAGAATGTCCCCTTTTGGTTGCAATCATTCAACCATGATGGCTGCCCAAACCCTAAGCCCAAAAACCTTTAGCACAGTCTAAAGGTCATATTTATGAAGGGATTTCAATGTAACTTGGTAGGTTGGCTTCATATAATGTCTAGATGAGAACGTCCCCTTTGGACGCAATTGGGAAACTGATGGCTCCGGGGGCCCGAAAACCTTTAGCACAGTCTACAGGCCATATTTATGAAGGGATTTCAATGTAACTTGATAGAATGACTCGTTTTGGAATAATTTCACTGCAACTTGGTAACTTTTGTTGATATACGTTAACTGTGAGGGCTACATTCATTAACTGTGAGGTCATATTAACCCACCCCTTAGCTCTTTAGTACAGTGTACACCTCATATTATTTTTTATCAAAAACATAGCATACAGGGAACAGAAATGAACATATTCCCAATTATCACAATTCTTGTCTTATTTCATAATCCTTTCATAAACATTGAACATTATCCTTTTCATCAAACACAACACACAAGTTAAGCTGCAGTGTCATTGACACTTTCATTTGTCTCAAAAACATAGGTTATTACCCCTTGTTGGATCGAGCTTGTTCCAATGAGGGGTCAGAACCTATGTTTTTGAGACAAAAAATGAAAAAAATTAGTCCAGAATTTTTTTGGCAAGTGTTGTCTGCTTTTCATGTTAGGTAAAGGGTTAATAAAATGTATATTATATTATCAATACCCTGTTTGTTTAGTATTGATAATGTAATATATATTTTATTAAAAATTATAAAATCTGATAATTCGTTAAGAGCCTGTGCACAGAATAATTCTTGTTACCTGCTGATAACGCAGCCAACTTTTTCTATGTTGTTTAATTCTTCGACAAGAAGCACAATCATGAACAACATTGATTATTCTGAATAACCTATAACGTCAAATGAACATTTCTTTGAAAATAACATTCTGTAATTGAACTGCGCATGACACACTAGTCTGGTGAATTCTGAATATATTTGGAATGGCCCACGGAAACGTACCCTAGGTCTCAAAGGCCATGCACTTGACTGATTTGTAGTGTATCTCTGAGGATTCACACAAAGCATAGTCATTAACGGCAAATCATCAGAACAAGTGACACTTCAGTTTGGTGTCCCCTTAGGATCCATGTTGGGCAATTACTCTACAATATTTATGCTCTCCCTGTTGGGGAAATTATCAGAGCCATGGCCTTGATTTTCATTTTTACGCTGATGACACACAGCTGTATATTAGTTTCACTCATGAATAAAGAATATGATGCAAGGATAAAATTTCGGACATCAAGGCATGGATGACAGAAAATATCCTCAAATTGAATCAAGATAAGACAGAAAGTGATGTACACAGGTCTACCACATCAGCTAACACAAATATTCAAATTGTCCCTAAATTTCAAGATTCAGTGATTGTCACCAGTAGCTGTGTCCGTATTCACAGTTACTTCATGGATGAGAATCTGACAGCTGATGAACATGTTAAGCACATTTGTCAAAGTTCATTTTTTCATTCACATAATATCAGTATAATTTGACTTTTCATTGACACAAAAACATCAGAGCAGCTTGTTCATGCCTTTGATACTAGTCACCTTAACTATTGTAACTCTCTTTTGATAGATTCTAAAAACTTCTCTCTTTAACTGGTAGAGTGCTGGAAGCCCATATTTGGGCTTTAATCTGAAGCGCTGGTACCACAATTTGAAGGCTCATATTGAGTGGACGTGCTTTGTATTATCTTTGAAGTGATATTATTCAGTCTGTAAGGGTTTGGCTTGTTACAATTTATGGGAGAGTGCCAGCTGGCACTCTCCCATAAATTGTAACAAGGCAACGACATGTGTACAAGATTTGATGGTCAAAAATAATTCAGCACTCTACCAGTTAACAAGCCACAGCACATCCAAAATTGTATGGCACACGTCATCACCCAGTCTAGAAGGAACTGCCACATTACACTAGTCCTTTTAGATCTCCACAGGCTTCTGATACAGAAGAGAATTCAATTCATTTTTTAGCTCAACTTGACAATGTCAAGCTGAGCTATTGCCATCACTTCTCGTCCGTCGTCGTACGTATGTACGTACATCCACAACTTCCTTTGGCACACCTCACAGGTCGCATTTATGATCGGATCGCTTTGAAATTGTTTATGCTTGTTTGGGTTGACCTCTAGATGGGAGCTATCGATTTTCTTCAATTTCCGTCAAAAAATGTTGCCGCTGGCAATGACCTTCGATGAACTTAGTACAGTTGTGCATCAATATTTCCCTTTGGTTCACCCTGCAGTGCACATTTTTCACCAGATCACTTTGAAACTTGGTTTGCTTGTTAGGAGTGACCTCTAGATGGAAGCTATCGATTTTCTTCCATTTCCGTCAAAAATAGTATCTATTGGCAACAACCTGTGATGAACTTAGTAAAAACGTAGTGCAGTTATGCATAAATATTTCCCTTTGATACACCCTGCAGGGCACATTTATAATTGGATCACTTGAAAACTTTGTGTGCTTGTGTGGGGTGATATCTATATGGGAGTTATCGATTTTCTTCCATTTCTGTCAAAAAATGTTGCCGCTGGCAACAATCTTTGAACTTAGTTTAGTCACGCTTCAATATTTCTCTTTGGCACACCCTTCAGGGCACATTTATGATTGGATCACTTTGAAACTTAGTATGTGTGTTCGGGGTGACCTCTAGATGTGAGCTATTGATTTTTTTTTCATTTCCTTTAAAAAATATTGTTGTTATCACCAGCCTTTGAACTTACTGCATTTGTGTAGCAACTTTTCCCTGTTGCACTCTCTGCAGGGTATAGTTATGAATTTCCATAAAAAAAGAGAGAAAAAAACATTGCCACAAGCAATGACCTTCAAACTAGTGCATTTGTGCATTAACATCTTCCTTTGGCATGCCTCAGACGGCGCATTCATTATCAGGTTGTTTTGAAACTTTGTATGCTTATGCAGGGTGACAAAAATAGAAGCTATCGATTTTCTTTTCATTTCCATCAAAACCTGTTGCTGTTAGCAACAATCTTTAAATTTATTGCATTTGTGCATCAACATTCTTCTTTGACATGGCCTACATGCCACATTTATCATTGGATTGTTTTTGAACTTGGTGTGCTCATTGGGCGAGACCTTTAGATAAGAGCTATTGATTAGCATTCATTTCTGTGAAAAAAGTGTTGCCTAATACAATAACCTCTGAACTTACTGCATTTGTATATCAACATTCTTCCTTTAGCCAGTCTTACAGTTTACATTTAAAAATGCATGGATTACTCTTGATGTTGTGCACACACAATGCTATTATGTTGAAATTTCACCAAATAACATTGATACCAATGATCTTCAATTTTGCCATTTCACTTATAACTTACCAAGTTCAAGTTTGTCAAGTTGAGCTACAGTGTCATTGACACTTTCATTTGAGTGATCTTTAATAAATGCATTGAAAGGATCTGTACTAGCCTACTTATCTAATTTGCTTATCAGCCACAAGCCACAGCAGTCTCTTCGGTCATCAAATAAATTTAACCTGATTCAGACCTTGTCTAAATTAAGTTCTGCTATGAATAGGAATTTGCCATTTCCATGCCAAGGCAAAGGAATTCTCTTCCAAACCATCAAAAAGAAATTGATTCCCTAGAATCATTTAAGTTGAATATTAAAACTGACCTTTTCCATAAAGCATTTTGCAATTTTGTACAGCCATCGAGCACCATGGGTGGATTTAATGCTATAAAATCAAACACACATTTGCCTACTCTCCAACATCGACTCCAGAACAGCTACAAACACACACATGCAGACTCGTCAGAGTGGATCTGGATAGGCAATAACAACTCATTGCATAAACTCTGTTCACTGCACATATTCCAACACATGCAAACTCCTCATAGTGGTTATGGATAGGTAATAACTACATGCTGCATAAACTCTGTTCACTGTCCCTCTCTCCCATCCTGAACTGATGCCTGCCTGGCTGCTAGGTGCTGCTTGTGGCTTCAACCTGCCCTGGCTGACTTAGGACAATCACAATGCAACATCACAGTACACTCGCACACATTCCAACAACATTAACTCCAGAAAAGCTATGAACACACACATGAGCAGTGGATACGAATAGGCAATAGTGACAAGCAGCATAAGCTCTACTCACTTCAAGTGTTAACATTCTGATATGTCAAATATCTTGTTAACTGGTAGAGTGTTGAAAGCCCATATTTGGGCTTTATTCTGAAGTACAGGTACAACAACTGAAAGACATCATACTCACTGGGTATGCTTTGAATCAAAATTATTTAGTCTAAGAAGTTGCCTTGTTACAGGATTTGTACGAGTCATGGAATCCTGGAAAAGTCATGGAATTTTGAAAAAAAAATTCAAGGGCCTTGAAAAGTTTTGGAAAATGGGCTGGAAGGGTTAAAGTTTTGGAAAAGTCATGGAATTTGTAACCAGGTTTGAAAGGGACTGATTTTGTGTAAAAATTATGCACGATTTGCGCAAAAATTATGCAAAAGACAAAGCTTTTCTGTTTGGGTGCGAACTAACCCAGTCATGGAATTTTGGGGGAATGTTTTGGAAAAGTCATGGAATTTGATCTGAAAAATGTATGAACCCTGTTGTTACAATCTATGGGAGAGTGCCTATAGGCACTCTCCCATAGATTGTAACACTCCCATAGATTGTAACAAGACAGACTCTTGAGCCAATTTACATGACCAAAAATATGTTAGTACTCGACTAGTTAATTGCAAAGCAGTATATTTTGGGAGAAATCACTGGAGCTGGTCGGTTTTGAAATTTTCCCTCGGTTCGGTTTCGGTTTGGTTTTGGATGAAAAAAATTGGTTTTAGGTTTTGGTTTTTGTAAAACAATACACATTTTCCATATCTTTTGTATTAAACTGGGGCAGGATAGTACTAAAACATGTTAAATAACAAACAAGTGAACTTGAAATGAAGTAATGCAATTGTTTCCTGTAAATTTAATGAACAAAAAATTATATCTGCAATCTGCATACGCCTTCATAAAATGTCATTCAAGCCCAAGGGCATAGATACGGGAGTCGGGAGTGTGTGTCGAGGGGGAGGGGGGGTTGAGCTCAAACATTTATTCACAAAGATACCTATTGAGACGGAAACTTTATGATTCCACCGTCCTGTCATTCATTTTTCATTTCAATTCACAGCATTGACATGTTGCCTGACATGCATATGAACATAAGTGAAACGGGTCAGAATTTGAGAAAGCAACTGCCCAATTCCAAGGAGAAGTTGCGAACTTCAGAATATGCCATTTACTTTCAGTAAAACAGATACCCATTTCACAATCTAACTAACTTGACAAGTTGACATTTGTACCCAAAAGGAGCAAACTCTAAAGCACTGAAGAGGTTATACAAATTACCGACAAGATCGTCACCTGACCTGATTTCCATGTCCATTATTCCTTTCAGTTTGCATTGAATTATCATTGTCAGAGAATCATTGAATTCTGAGAATTCCCATTACTTCGAAAAACAACCCAGCCACGTGCGTTTTGCACGTATAAGTGTATTTTGACTTTCATTAGGTTCAAATTTCTGACTGACACTTTGTATGACAGGTATGTGCAGTTAACATTTTTAGCTCAACTTTGGCGAAGCCAAATTTGAGCTTATGCCATGGCCCGTCGTCCGTCTGGCCGTCTGTCCGTCAACAATTGGATACGGCTCGGGCTAGAGGCCGTATTTATGAACAGATCTTTACGAAACTTCTTGGGTGCCTTTGTTATGACCATGGGACGAGAATGAGTGTTTTTGGGTGCAGTCCGAAATTTAAGATGGCTGCCAGCCGCCATTTTGTACCGACGATGCAGAAATCTGTTTTTTGTACAGAACTTCCATATGAAAGCTCTGATTTGAATAATTTTTTGTATGAATGTTTAGTACCATGGGATACATCATATATAATACAGGTTTTTTTCTCGTGCGTAAATTATGCAAATTAGACTAACTTTGATGTTTTTTGGTGTTACTTTCAGCACAGTAAGTGCAAATGCCAATACGGCTCGGGCTAGAGGCCGTATTTATGAACTGATCTTTACGAAACTCCTTGGGTACCTTTGTTATCACCGTGGGACGAGAACGAGTGTTTTGGGGTCTGGGCCAAAATTCAAGATGGCCGATGTCAGCCATTTTGTACAAAATTTGGTGCAATCAGATTTTTGCACAGAACTTCCATATAAAAGCGCTGATTTGAATAATTTTTTGTGTGAATGTTTAGTACCATGGGATACATCATATATAATATGGGTTTTTTTCTCGTGCAGAAATTGTGCAAATTAGATGAACTTTGATTTTTTCAGTGCTACTTACACACAGTAAGTACACATGTCAATACGGCTCGGGCTAGAGTCTGTATTTATGAACCGATCTTCACGAAACGTCTTGGGTACCTTTGTTATCACCTTGGGACGAGAACGAGTGTTTCTGGGTGCGGTCCAAAATTCAAGAAGGCTGCCAGTGGCCATTTTGTACCGAAATTATGTCTAATCAGTTTTTTGTACACAACTTCTATACGGCTCAGGCTAGAGGCTGTATTTATGAATCGATCTTTACGAAACTTCTTGGGTACCTTTGCTATCACTGTGGGATGAGAACGAGTGTTTTGGGGTGTGGTCCGAAATTCAAGATGGCCACCAGCAGCCATTTTGTACCAAAATTAGTGCAATCAGTCTTTTGTACAGAACTTCTGTATGAAAGTTCTGATTTGAATAAATTTTTGTATGCATGTTTAGTAACATGGAATACATCACATATAGTACGTTTTTTTTTCTCGTGCAGAAATTCTGCAAATTAGACTAACTTTGATGTTTTTTGGTGTTACTTTCAGCACTGTAAGTGCAAATGCCAATACGGCTTGGGCTAGAGGCCGTATTTATGAACCGATCTTTACGAAACTCCTTGGGTACCTTTGTTATCACCGTGGGACGAGAACTAGTGTTTTGGGGTCCAGTCCGAAATTCAAGATGGCCGATGGCAGCCATTTTGTACAAAATTTGGTGCAATCAGATTTCTGCACAGAACTTCCAAATGAAAGCGCTGATTTGAATAATTTTTTGTATGAATGTTTAGTACCATGGGATACATCACATATAATACGGGTTTTTTTCTCGTGCAGAAATTATGCAAATTAGATGAACTTTGATTTTTTCAGTACTACTTACACACAGTAAGTACACATGTCAATACGGCTCGGGCTAGAGTCTGTATTTATGAACCGATCTTCACAAAAACTTCTTGGGTACCTTTGTTATCACCTTGGGGCGAGAACGAGTGTTTCTGGGTGCGGCCCAAAATTTAAGATGGCTGCCAGTGGCCATTTTGTACCGAAATTAGGTCCAATCAGTTTTTTTGTCACAACTTCTACACGGCTCATATTTGTGAACTGATCTTCACGAAACTTCTTGGGTACCTTTGTTTTCACCTTGGGACAGGAATGAGTGTGTTTTGGGGTGCCTTTGTTATCACTGTGCTATGAGAACAAATATTTTGGGGTTCAGTCAGACCCACTCTGGGACTCAAAGATTTCTTTTCTAGTTTAGCATCTGACTGTCACCCACCTTTACAATACTTTACCTATACATTTGTTACAGGCAACAGTCAGTATTTATGTATAGACTGTTACAATACTTTATATGTACCTTTGTTATCAGGTCATTACCTAGATGTTTGTCATTGCTGTGTCACATACTATACATGTACATGTCTTTGTCTTGACAAGTTGAGCTACAGTGTCATTGACACTTTCATATTAATATTAATTTAACCTCTTTCCCAAAAAAAGGGATTCCCCAACATCAACTGAGCTTTGAGTTACTTGATACTTTGCAGGTGTCACAGACCATTCTTTTTCAATAAGTGTGTTGAACTCTTCGTGGTGATGATTCTGATTGTGGCAACGTAGGTTGGAGGTATTTCCGCGGTAACAGGTCGATCCATCACCAAAGACAATCCATCCCCAGATGATCTGGCCTCAGCCATTTTACACCCAAGATGATTCGTCCCCAGTCGATCCGGCCCCAGCCGATCCGGCCCCATGTACAATTCATTAGTTCTGTCATGTATTGCTTTGTGAGGGTTTAAAAAATTTAAAAAAACAGTATTCCGAGATCAACTTTATTTAATAAAAAACATAACAGAAAAACAAATAAATGGAGAGTCACTGCACAAGAAGTTGATGTCTAATTCTCCTCGCATAATAGCACGGTAATCCTGAATTGATATATCTGTTCCACATAGGCAACGCTGCCATCGGAGACAAGAATCGCACCCTATGGCATGCAGTCGGCCACGAACTGGTATGGCACACACTACATAACGGTAAGACATTGTGAACTATGATGGTCAGCATGTGTGCCTTGCATTTTATGCGTCACATACCCTGTGGAGTGCAGCAAACCAAAGTGAATAGGTGATGAATTCTCAACTTGTTTATATGAGATTAATCAGATTAATCTGTTTTTGTTAAAACAGAAATAATGAATTGTAATCATTGTTAATTGACTTTACTGTTATAACACAGTTAAAACATTCTAGGGTTATGAATAGACTAATGACAGGTGTTAAGTAACAAGTCAAAATATATGTTTCATTTCTTTTTTGTATCTGTCTGTATCTGTATTTGTACGGTGTAGGGATGTTTGGCGTAAAAACACCGGGTGGGGAACCGTTAGTGGCTTTTCGAGAGGGCAGATTGAAAGCCCTCCACTGTCTGCGCATGCACTGTATTATTGCCTAAGTGGTTTTGTATTTCTTTCACATTTCATAACCAGACTACAATAAAAATAACTACAATTAATTGGGGCCGGACTGACTACAGTACATGGGGACGGATCGTCTGGGGACAGATCGTCCTTGGGGATGGATCGTTCTTGGAGGTGGATCGACTCGAAAACATTTATGCACTGGACGACTAACTGACATATTGAATAATTGGCCTTTGGCATTTCTATCATTGTTTCTTATTGATTTGCTACCATGCGTTTTAGCTAACATTTTGTTGATTATACAAAATCTATGGCGTGCCAAATGTGAATATTTAAAAGTTAAGCAAAACCAAAACTATACGGTTTTTAATCTCTTTTTCGGTTCGGTTTCGGTTTCCACTGAAAAAAACAAGTTTTGGTTTCGGTTAGGTTAAACCGACCAGCTCTAGAAATCACGTTGGTTGGACTCCCAAAGAAACTCCTGGAAGTGCAGCAGTGCTTGTTACTGTGGTAAACAAGTTCTGTTTACTGGCAAAATAGGACATTATAACCAATGGGGAGTAGAAGAGGGGATCTCCTGAGTAGAGGGTAGGATATGTATTATCAATATCAATTTGTTAAACTTGACTTGAGCTTTGAGTTGTGGTCATGATATAGTCATAGATTCTGAAAAAGAGCTTAATACCAAAAATAAATTTGTTTGATAGCTTGATTTTTTCTCTTTCAGAATGGCGAAACAGCATTACATGCTGCAGCTTTATTCGGACACTTGAAAATTTTGAAAGCTCTTGTGGCGTATGGGGACATTGATTTGAGTTTGAAAAATAAGGTGAGCAACATCTTTAATTTAATTTTTTATTTTCATTAAAGGTTTTGGCATTTGTGATTACAGTTTTGTGTAAATACACTATAAAGATAGGAGACATTTATTTCTTGTCAGACTAAAGTATTTAAATAAGTAGAAAATTTTTGATAAACAAATTACAGTTTTAGATAAGATTCCTTCTGTTATGTAAGGATAGGAATTGATGTCGTAATCCGGGATTTGTTCTCAGTGAAATAGCAGAGTATTTGACCAGCTGAGGGTAACTTTTCATGCATTATGGTCCATTTTTTAAACAGTATGTATTACATAACACACCAACTATAATATACATCAGGGTTTCCATTATACCGGCTCAGCGGCCGTCAACCAGCTGTCAATCGGCCTCATACCCCCACCAGAGCACCTTTCAGACATTAATCAAGATACTAAAATTTACCCTAACTTGCCTATTCCCGAGAAATAATTGATTACAGATTGTAGATTTTTATGCCCCCCCAATACCAATTTATGGGGTTTATAGGTTAAACTTTTCTGATCTATCTTCACTTTGTCCATACCCAACTGTGCACTGCCACACCTCTTTCACAGAATTTCAACATGCGAGATCATATAGAAATTGAGAAAATTTCCTATCTAGTAGGATCAACGGCCGCATTATTTTAACTAGCAGAAACCCTGATATACATACAACTATAATAAGTATAATCTGGGCACATTAAAGCAAATTTTCCCTCAGTAAATTGAATTTTTGACCAATAATTTCTTAGGATATGCATGGACAGTTTCAAAAATAGACTCCAGTGAATGAAAACAGTGAGTTAATTAAAAACCTTGGCATTTTTATACCCCCCGCAACAAGTTGTTTTTTTTGGGGTTGGAGGGAGGGGGAGGTATACTGAAATCATCTTGTCTATCCATCTGCCTGCCTGCCTGCCTGCCTGCCTGCCTGCCTGTGCCTGCCTGCCTGCCTGCCTGCGTGGAGATTTTCTCAGACATTTATGAATCACTCTGCACAAAATTTGGTATGAGTGTTCACCACCATGTGAACCTGTGCACCTCCGATTATAGTCAGATTGTTTTTGCCAGAATCCTTCCCCTTTTCGACTGGAAATAGCAGCCACATGGGCCTGAATTTTGACTGGAGATTTCTCAGATCTTTATGTGTCAATTCCTTTGAAACTTGGTATGGATGTTCACTACCATGGGAACCTGTGCACTTGCGACTGTAATTTCGATCAGACTTTTTCTGTGAGAGTTATGCCCCTTTTCATCTGGGCCCATCTGGGACAGTCACATCTTTAGTCACTTCTGGATTATGATGGAATTCTCACCTTGTTATGAATATGTGATACTCTGAAATAATACTCTGAAAAAATGCAGGTTTATATTTTAAATCATTGCAGTTCAGTAGATTTCACTGAGTGGCATATGGAATGGTGAAAAATAACCTCCCAAATTGTTTACCTTATGCACATAACTCACTTAATATTATTATGAGGCAAGTTCTGTTTAACTGGTTGAGTGCTCTATTGAAAAGTGTTGAAAGCCACCACAGTGGTTCTATATTGTAGGCATTAGCATGATGTTTGCCCAGCAGTAGACAAAAAAATGTGTGCTGAAAATTCTTTTGTAACAATTTATTGGAGAGTTCCAACAGGCACTCTTCACTAAATTCTAACAAATTAATTACTAATGAACAAATCTTATTAAGCCAAGGCTCCCCTTGCTGGCAGCAATGGAATCTTGAAATAAAAACTCAGGTTACAAATCACCTTTGAAAAATAATTCAGCACTCTATCTGTCAACTGAATAAAAATTTGCTTTAGGCCTAAAAAAATTAAAAATCTGTTTGGTCCTTTTGGCTACTGCATGTTCTCTTTCTATAACCAATGGAAACTTAAAAAACTATCAACTAAATGGTTTATGGCTGATATTTTACTCGAGTTAATAAAATTGATAAATTTCCCCCTGGAGTGCAACAAGGCTTTGCAGTGCTTTAGAATTGTAAAGCCTTCTTGCATTCAAGGGACAAAATGCACGACCACCCATGATATTCTGTAAGATTATAAGGCCTAAAACATAAAACAAACCAAGATCTTGAATTCTTGATGGCAAAGAAGTAATTACAGAAATAAAATAAAAAAAACACTTGCCTGTTAATAGAATAAAAATTCTCTTTATTGGAGATTTGTATAGACAACGACAAGGTTCTTTTTCTCCGCAAAATTTCATGTCCTCATCACTTCCATTATGAGCATTTTATCCACTATTATATACTTTATTTGACAGAACTCTTGAAAAACTGTCAGTCATACTTTATAGAGTTTACCTTCTGTTTTTGACAAGGTACCAGAACTATCTCATGAATGACAGCAAGAAAATACAAGTTTTTCACGAGTGGCTAATTTCCTTAGCATCATGAATGAGATAATTATGATACCTCTTCAAAAACAACTCTATATTCTAGAAATAAACTAGCACAAATGCAGTTAACAGTTCAAATTTGTACTGAATGTATGGTAAATATTTTTTTGTGTTTGGAAGTTATATTTGACAGGGTAATTCATTTAAGAGATATCCAGTTAAGTGGGCTGTACTGTGTCTGTTCAGACAATAGATGTAAAAAAATAATTTGTTCGACATTAGGCCAAATAAAACAAAAGTTTTGGTTCTCGTGCAATTAATTTTTCAAGTTAATGAAATAGGAAGACTTTTATTTTTATTTTTTGTGTTTGATAACTGGACAAGTGCTAATAAACTTTTTTTGGAAACATTTGTTCACATCTCTAAAGGCATTTTCCCATAAATTGTAACAAGGCACACCCATTGGCCTACAGCCTAAATAATTTCACTTCACAGATATTATGATGTATATCCTCAGAATATGAAGCCCTTAAATTGTAGAATCTGCATTTAAGAAGAAAGCCCAAATTTGGGCCTATGAAAAAATTTCTTGTTTCTCGGGCAATTTTTCCTCAATTTTATGATGAGTGAGAGGGGCTTCTTTTTGGTTTATTCACAAAACAGGTCTGAAAATGGTTAGAATCAGAAATTTAACAACTTACACTATTATGTGGCAAACCAGTGTTTTCAACAGTGAAAATTTCCCATAATGTAGTTGAAAATATTACAAACTACATCTTGTTTGACAGAGCTCTGTGAGCTCTGTCAAACAAGGTATAGTTGGTTAAATATTTGTCTTACAAGTGCAACATAGTGGCATAAAAGAGATTTCCAGATGGAAAAAAAAGGTGATGAGGCAGGTTTTCTAGGGAGGTGCTGAGAAACAAGAATTTTTTTTAATACCCTTCTTCTTCTAACATTCATCCTGTTCATAAAGAATTGTAAAATACTTTGTTATCATTTATTTTAATGCACCTATTTCAAAAAATGAGTACCATCTACATAATATCTGAGTTATTGCCTGCAGAACAGAGCAAACTGGATGTTTATAAAACAAATTTATCCCCATAAACACGATGAACTGAAGTTGCCATTACTTTTTAATGTGATCATAACTGTATCAGTTGCATCATGTTCAATCAAGAAGTGTGTTGTGTTATTACTGAGGCTTCTTCAAAAATAGAGACCCAGCCATCCATGAAATTGCTGTGTTTTTTCAGTGGTTTTCTTGGGGTACCTGGCCCAAACACACTTTGGATAACATCATTGATAGGTTTTGCCAACGATACATTTTGAAAGAATCCGACATCCCAACATGCATGACTTTTTAATGTTTATATAAGCTTCATTAACTTAATTATAAAATTTTCACTCTTTTTTCCTTTATGACACAATATTTCAAAATTCTGGGCCTTGGCTCATATATATCACAAAAAGAAAAGGCTGTTGACATTGGTTTTTGTCGAGGTTGGACCTCGCAACAATGAGAATAAGTGCCAAGAAAAAGTATTCTTTAAAAGTGAGTTGATTCAGCATTTAATTCAAAAAATATTTTTTGGGATAGTTCAGCATATCTTATTTATGGTACAGAATGCAAGTGCACTTAGAGTGCACAATAAACTATGGATACAAAATTTTGCCATTTTCTCAAAATTGTTTACGTTTGCATTCACCTAAATTACATACTTTTTCCAAGCATAAGGCCCCACAAAGAAGATCTTCTGTTTCTCAGACCATTTTAGCTCACCTGAGCGAAGCTCAAGGGGAGCTTTACTAATGACTTTCCATCTGTCGTCTGTCCATTTTCCGTCATCATCCGTCTGGCTTCACCTCACAAACTCCTGGATCAAATTGATCCAAATTTGGTGTGCATATTCCTCATCATATGTCAATTCAAGTTTGTTCAAATAAAGTTGTTTTCAAAAAAATCTTCTTCTTCTGAACCACTAGTCAGAATCATTTCATATTTAGCATACAACATCTCTAGGGGGGGTCAGATTCAAGTTTGTTCAAACCGGGTCCCTGAGTTAATATTTGGGCTCTCTTGTTGAGCCCAAATTTTAACTAAGCGCAGTATGAGGAAATTTCTTTGAATATCTTCTTCTTCAGATCCACCAGTCGGAATCCTTTCATATTTGGTATACAACAACTCTAGAGATTTGGATTCAAGTTTGTTCAAATTGGGCCCCTAGGTTAATATTTGGGCTCCCTATTGGAGCCCCAATTTGAACTTAGTGCAATATGTGGAATATTCTTAACAAATCTTCTTCAGATCCATCAGTTAAAATCTTATGGTATTTGATATATAACATCGCTAGGGGGGGTGGGGGGGGGGGGGGGGGGGGGTCAGGTTCAAGTTTGTTCAAATTGGGTCCCTGGGTTAATATTGGGGCTCCCTATTGGAACCCAAAATTTAACTTAGTTCAGTGTAAGGAATGTTCTTTAAAAGTCTTCTTCTTCAGATCCACCAGTCAGAATCTTTTCATATTTGGTATACAACATCTCTAGAGGGGTCAGATTCAAGTTTGTTCAAATTGAGTCCCTGGGTTAATATTTGGGATCTCTATTGGAGCCTGAATTTTAACTTCATGCAATATGAGGAATATTCTTTAAAAATCTTCTTCTTCAGATCCACCAGTTGAAATCTTATGGTATTTGATATACAACATCTCTAGGGGGGTCTGGTTCAAGTTTGTTGAAATTGCATCCCTGGGGTCATATTGGGGCTCCCTATTGGAGCCCAAAGTTTAACTTAGTGCAATATGAGGAATGTTCTTTAAAAGTCCTCTTCTGATCCATCAGTCAGAATGTTTTCAGATTTGGTATACAACATCTCTTGGGGGGTCAGATTTAAGTTTGTTCAAATCGAGTCCCTGGGTTAATATTTGGGCTCTCTATTGGAGCCTGAATAGCCTGAATTTTAACTTATTGCAACATGTGGAATATTCTTTGAAAATCTTCAGATTCATCAATCAGAATCCTTTCATATTTGGTATAGAACATCTCTAGGGGGGTGGGGGGGTTGTGGGGGGTGGGGGTGGGGAGGTCAGATTCACGTTTGTTTGAATAGGGTACCTGAGTTCAAATTTGAGCTCTCTATTGGAGCCCAAATTTTAACTTAGTGCAATATGAGGAATGTTCTTTAAAAGTCTTCTTCTTCAGATCCAGCAGTCAGAATCTTTTCATATTTGGTATACAACATCTCTTGGGGGGGAGGGGGGAGGGGTCAGATTCAAGTTTGTTCAAATCAAGTCCCTGGGCTCTCTATTGGAGCCTGAATTTTAACTTAGTGCAATATGTGGAATATTCTTTAAAAATCTTCTTTAGACCCACCAGGTGAAATCTTTTGGTATTTGATATACAACATCTCTAGGGGGTCAGATTCAAGTTTGTTCAAATCGAGTCCCTGAGTTAATATTTGGGCTCTCTATTGGAGCCCAAATTTTATCTTAGTGCAGTATGAAGAATGCTCTTTAAAAATCTTCTTCTTCAGACCCACCAGTCACAATCGTTTCATATTTGGTATACACCATCTCTAGGGTGACAGATTCAAGTTTGTTTAAATCGGGTCCCTAGGTTAATATTTGGGTTCTCTATTAGAACCGATAGTTTAATTTTGTGCAATGTGAGGAAATTTCTTTAAAAATCTTCTTCAGATCCACCAGTCAAAATCCTTTGATATTTGGTATACAACATCTCTTGGGGTCATGTTTAGGTTGCTTATGAAAGCCCAAATTTTTACTTGGTGCAATATGAGTAAAGGCTTTTGAAAAGCTTCTTTTCCAGATCAAGCAGTCAAAATCCTTGGATATTTTGTATACAGCACCTGGGCACCATTGGAGGTCAGAATTCTGTCTAATAAGTTTCTTCAGGTGAACCAGTCAGAATCTTTCAATATTTTGGTATGCAACATCCTTAAGAGGGGAGGGGGATGGGGATGGGGAGCAGATTCAATTTTTTTTTAAAATCCATTTCTTAGTATATTTCCATCAATTATTCCTTTCAAACTGTAGTGACATAACAACCCTTCGATTATGACAGTGCTTGTCTACAGCTGGTGGAATTTGACTCAGCAGGACCTATGAATAATTTCATGACTTTATTTCTGTCTAGTGTTGATGAGCCATGACTAGCTGAATGTGACCTAAAATGCTCCTTTGATTTACTTTGTCAGGTGAGCAATTTAAGGCCCCCTTGGGGCCTCTTGTCTGTAAAATGGTATATGGGCGGGCATTTTTTTATTCTATTTTTGTAATTATTTCATTTCCATCAAAAGTTCATGTTCTTGCCTTGTTTTATGTTTTAGGTCTCATAATCTACAGAATGGCATGGGTGGGGATGTATTTTCATCCCTTGAGTGCAAGAAGACTTTGCAGTGCTGTAACTTTGCAAAGCCATGTTGCACTCAAGGGACAAATTTATCAGTTTTATTAACTTGGGTAAAATATTACAAGTAAACCATTTAATTTTAATTTTAATTTTTTTTATGTTTACATTGGTTATAAAAAGAGAGCACGTGGCTGCCAGAAGGACCACGCAGAAGGACCTGAGAAACAGATTTTTAACTTTTTTTTAGGCATAATGGGCATTGAATTAACAGGGTTCCATGGTAATCTTGAAGGAATGTGATTTGTTTCATTTCAGGAAGGACAGACAGCTGCTGAGCTTGCACGAGAGGCAGGGTATGAATACATTGCCAAGTATCTAGATGGCATTCACTCTGAGAAACTTTCAAGTCTGCAAAATGGAAATGAGTCATCAAACAACAATCTTCTACACAATTCCACTGAAACCAAGAGAATAACGTGACACATGCCCTCTCCAGAGGCCGTCGAGATATTTATTCCTACAATCTGATCATATATTTTTTACAATTTTATCTTTTTATCCAGGGTATTGTTATTATATTGTTATAAGAAGCCTTTTATTTGACTCATTGTGTTTTGCAGCTGTATGCTGATTCACATGTGACCTGTATACTGCCTATATTAGCTTCAGAATTGATAGCCTACTAGATCTGCTGAGAAGTTATATGAAAATAAACTGTGAAACTTTATCCCATAAGTTCTCAAAAAATGGCAACTCAGATTTATTTATTTATTGGCATTTAACTGGTAGAGTGCTGAATTTTTTTCCAAAAGTGATTTTTAGCATGAGTATTTTTTTTTTCAATGATCCTTTTGCTGCCTGGTAGTGTTCAACCAATTACCAAAAATGGCTGCTGACCAATTACTGGTTATTTGAGCTCACAATCGGCCGATTCCAATTGTAATACCGTGTACTACTAGACAAGTCGAGGCTCGCAAAGAACTACATTAAATTGAACATATTTTACAGTGTTTGCTGTCCGTTCACTGCTAAATAAGTGAAGACTCGAAAGAACTACATTAAATTGAACATATTTCACAGTGTTAAACTCTGTTGACTCAGGTCCTGTAAAATTACCAGTCGCATACACTTGGGCGGTAATCATGGCTCTTAGAGCCACGTTTACCACCCAAGGGCATGCAACTAGTAATTTTTACTGCGACCTGAGTCATTGGAGTGCAACCTTCATTTTTCTGGTATGAACTGGCAATTGCCACAAGTACGCTCAATTGTAAGCTTTACAAGTCGTTTAACTTGTATATCCCATAAAGGGGCATCTAGAGAGATTAAGAATACACATTGTGGTGGTTTCTCAACTTTATTGAATGGTATCACGGACATCATTTTATATTAACAATTGAACAATTGCAGAAGATAATAAAAAGCGGTTTATGAATCATCACAAAATGCTTGGCAACAATCGGTTGAACCGATGTTCCAGGAGCCGTTGCCATTCTCATCCGATTGCCCACTATCGGTCGATTATGGTGGCCTGTTCCGATCATCAGTTAAACACTTCTGCCTTGTTTAGCAAGATTTTGTTCGTAAATAATTGATTTGTTATAATTTATTGGAGAGTGCCCATTGGCACTCTCCAATAAATTGTAACAAAGTAATTTTCTGTAAACACTTTTTATTCTACTGTTGTGGAAACATCAAGTTAATGCCAACAGTACAAAGCCACTATGGTGGCTATCAGCACTTTTAAACAGAGCCATGATAGTGGCTTCTAGTACTCAACCAGCTAAAGTCACATATTTCTGCACAATGGCCAGTCATGATCGCAACATGGATTCAAAGTCAAGTTTTATCAATCGTTTATGCCCATGTTGCCCATTTTAGAGGACTCACACCCTAAGCATTGGTGACTGTGTCCTTTTTTACTGGTAAGACAGAGCTTGTTTACCACAGTAAACAAGTACTGTTTCTCAGATACTTCCCTGAATTTTTCGACAAGAGAGGGAAGCTTTTGTTTGTGACCAAAATCAGCCAAAATCCTTAAAACTCCACTAAAAATAGATTAAACTGTTTGAGTGCAGGACTACCATATTTGGACTCCATCCTGAATTTCAGGTATTGCAACTTTAAGGTTTCATTTTCTGTGGACATGCTTCATAATATTTTTGAAGTGAAATTATTTCTTCTGCGTGGATTTGCCTTGCTACAGATTATGGGAACGGTCTGTAGGCACTCCCCACAAATTGTAACACAGCAAAGACATGTAAACCAAATTTGATAATGGAAAAGTAATTTACCACTCTTCCAGTTAATTGTTTCAAAAATTTTGAAATTTTCATGAACTGCTGTATTTTCACATCGAAATTTCCATATATTTTGATTTGGTAATTTTTTTGTATTGGCATTACTCATCAAAGTTTTAAAAGAATTAGCTTTATGTAGTCATTGTACATGTACAAATACCACAAAAATCCTCCACAAATGTTTAGCCAGGTAAAAAGAGGTATTTGATGTAGCAGAATTTAATGAGGGAGTGCCCCAAAAAACATCCTTTTTAACCCCAGCACTCTGGTACTGCAACTGAATTTTCTCAAATCACTTGGTTTTTCTCTTGTTTAACTATGAATTTAACCATTTATATCTTGTTTGACAGAGCTCATTGAGCTCTGTCAAACAAGGTATATTTGGTTAAATATCAAACTGCATTATGAGAAATATTTGCTGCTGAAAACTTTGCCATTTTGACATCAGAGTGCAGAGGGTTTAATAGGCTAACTATCTTCTTGTTCTTCATTGATGATATCAACCCATGACTTTGCTATTTTGGGGGGCATTCCTGTAATCAAAGTTAGATGCAGGTATCCGAACAGGGACATGGCGACAGAGGGGTACAGTGCCCCCTCCTAAATCTGGCCAAAATGTTCGATAGTTACAATTTTGGGGCATCAAACCACCAGCAGTTGGAATTTTCACACTCTATGGAAGTAGATTTTGTGGCATTTTATATATGGCTCTGACAGTTTCTAACAAATATCTAGTGATTTTTTAAGCAGATTTTCTGGGATTATCTCACTAGGATCAATATGTCATCCCCCCCCTGAGAGCAACATAGTGCCATCTGCTAAAGCATTGCAGATGGCACCTTGTTGCACTCAAGAGGCGATTTCCAATCTAGAACCCAAAGGTCATATATTTTGGACACAAGGTGGTGAGAATGCATTTAGATTTCTTCAGCAGTTGGAAATTCAGGTTTTGAAAATTCTCATTCAAGAGAGGGGTGGGGAGAACAAATGGCTTTATCAGCAGTTGAATGTTGGAGGGGGTGGGGGGGTCAATTGGAAATGCTCTAGTCACCTCCCTGTCTATGAAAGATCAAATGAGAAAAGTAATCTTGCATATCTTCCTCTTATTTATTTTGCCTGGTAGTGTAGATACAGAATGCACATAATTTGGTACTCAGACACTCAATGGTAGAGCACTGCAAATCTCAAATTTTGGGGCGTGTCAAATCTTGTATCAGCACTGTGTTTACAAATCTAACAAGTGAAAGGAGATCTTATTTCAACACATCATTGGGGATAAACTGCTATGATCAAAAATGGCTACTTTGATGAGACATAACAATCCAAGAGTCATAACTCTGAGCAAATAACTGTGTGCCCAGGAGGATAACTCTGTCTAAGCACACCAGCTCTTTGGAAGGGAGTGCCAGTTCGAATAGTTTGGCAACTGATAGTCATGACTGTTTTATTCTGGCTTTTGATTGTTTACTGATTCCACCTTGTACATGAAGTTTTGCACTGAGCAGTCACCTCCTGCACAAAATTTACAAGCATATGTAACACTGTAGCTACGATTGTAGAAGTATCGACACCAATTTTGTACAGTTGCTTGCCTTGTGCATGCAATTGCCTTACTTGCAATTGCAGCATTGCCTGATGCCACTATTTTTTTTTTGTGGGACCTAACCACCCACCCCTAGATTCAAATGAAGTGAATCTTTGCCAGGGTTTAAAATCTAATCAAATTGAATCTCGACTGGTTTGCAGGCCCTGCTCACTGGATTGTACTTTAACCTGTATGTCCTCAGATTAATTTTACATTAATAACTACCATATATACATGTCCACAGCTGCAGATGACCCATTAGTGTTTCTACATCATTGTTGGCTGCCTGTGCAGGCAGCTAATAATGATGTAAAACACTGTCAAGATAATGCATCCTATCATTCAAGTTCTCAAGGAACAATACACTTGGGACAACTTTTTCAGAACAATATAAGACGGACTGTTTGTGGCTGTATGGGGACATAAGGGTTAACCTATTATGTACAAATTTGAAGATCATGGACCGCCAGGTGGATTATGTGTTGTGAATACATAACATAATTACATGTATATTAACCCTTTCAACCTCTTAAGCATAAATTTTTTGCATGAAAGAAAATTTGGTTCTCAGTGATAATAAAGGCACAATAAACTACGAATAGTCAGGAAGGAGGTTCAGTGATGATTTTATCGTACACCCCTAAAGGGATCTAGGATTAAATTATTATTGAACCTCCATGTACACACAAAATAGATTTCCTGTTTTGATGTAAATAATATTTTAATGAATGATTCCATTTGGGAGTTCATTCTTGAAAGGGTTAACTGAGATTTAAGTAGGAAGCTTTATAGTATAGGCATTGTACATGTCAAGCAGATGTTGGCAAATTAACGTACTGACAGTTTTTGGAGAATGATGACAACTTGATGAAGTGTTTTTTTTATTGAAATTATCCTGATCTTTACAATTAAAGTGGCACCCATTTATTTATTTATTTATTTATTTATTTATTTATTTATTTATTTATTTATTTATTTATTTATTTATTATTGAGGTTTAATGACACTTTTGACATCCAGCCCCCTGTGGAAACCCCAGGAAGTGAAGTAGTGCTTGTTTACTGTGGTAAACAAGCTCTGTTTCACTGATAAAATAGGACACAGTCACTAATGCATGGGATGCGAGTCCTCTAAAATAAGCAACATGGGGTATAAATGATAGACAGACCGTGACTTTATATCCATGTTGTCATGATTAGCCATTGTGCAGAAGTTTGTGACCTTAAACACCAATAAATAAATAATTTGACAGCCAGCATTACCTCGTGTCGGGCAGTTTTATGGGTGGAGGAAACCAGAGAGAACCACCATGCAATGGTGAGCAACTGTCAGACTCCCCAACATACTAACTCCACATAAGAATGGTTATCATTGGTTGGAGACAAGAGCAACAAAGGTGTGCTGTATGCCTTAGTACACAACGCCACTGTGCCCCACAAGGGCAATCGGGATGAAGTGCCTTGCCCAACTTGACTTAAAAATTAATGACATTTGACTTAGAATGACTTCACTGCTTATATAAATTTTCTTGTTTGCTATTCATCAAATGTTAGCATAAGTCCCAACTGAGCAACATCGAAGGTAAGCAGTCTCGACTTCTAGCTGTTAACTAATATCTGGATCCTCAACCATCTTCACAATGATATTAAAATTTTAAAATTTCATGCCGCAATTTTTTCACATAATGCAACTAGGAAGGTAAGCAGATCAGTCTTCCTTTACTGAGCTCATTGAGCCCTGTCAAACATGAATGAATTGGTTAAGTTCTTTGTTGCCTTATGCGAAGAATGATCTGCTTGCATTTCAAATTTTTTCATGAGTGTGCAGAGGGTTAATCAGAAGTCTTACTAGCTTAGAATAATCCCAAGACTTGTCAGAAAGGGTCCTTGAAAGACCTTGAATTAACAGTGAACCCCAAAACACCAAACTATTTGCCATAACATATTACAGTAGAATCCTCTTAATTGAATATCCATTTTGCCAGTGAAAATTATTCAATTAACAGGAATATACAATTAACAGGGAAAAGGTCAGTTTCCTGTGTTCTGGAGGTAAAGTGCGCATTTATTCTATTATATCTTGTTTGACAGAGCTCATAGAGCTCTGTCAAAGAAGATATAATAGAATAAATGTCTATTGGATGTAGTGAGGCCAAAAAGGTTGATAAATAAGGGGAATTTGGTGCATGTCACAGTAATTTTTTCGACATATTACAAAAATTTATATACAATTAACAGGAGTTTACTCTACAACCCATATGCAATTAACAGATCAAATTTGTACTGAAGGTATGGTAAATGGTTGGGTGTTTGAAAATTATATTCAATTAACAGGGATATACAATTAAGAGATATCCAATTAAGTGGGCTCCACTGTATCTATTAATTGTGTATAGGTTTCAAAGTAAAACCCTCTGTTGATTGAATAGGAAAGGAAATCTTGTGACCTGTTGAAGAATTATTCTGACAATCACAGAATTCATCATGCTTATTGATTTATTTGATCTCATTACTTCCAATATAAGCATTTAATCTTTGATATCTTATTTGACAAGAGCTCCATGAGACAGGAGATTACCCCCAGCTGAATGTAGCTTCTGTTACTAAAATTAATTCAGATGAAAAAAATATTATTTTTATACTGTACCAATGACCCAGACATAGCTGGTGCTAACTCTTAAAATATAGGGCCAAACACAAATTTTGCCCCCCAATCCCCAAAATTTGCATCTAAAACTAAAGAAAACATGTCCTGAAAGGCCCTCCACACTTCGCCCCTACTGCGCATGCGCAGTGTCAAGGACGTTCCGAAATTGGCGCCATTTATCATTCTAAGTTTGGCCCTTCATCAGTTAACATCTGACTGATCTTTGTGCTTTTAAATCTCAGTTTAAATGATGCCAGACACATAAATATTAGTGAAATGGTGATTCTAAGGAGGATAGAAAAGGAGGAGAGGAAAAGAATGTGTGACAGAATATTATCAGGGCTGTAACTTAAAATTTTTTAATGAAATTATGTTAAGTTACCTATTTTCAAGGCAGCAGCCATTTTGTTGTCATTCTGATTATTTAGTTACACTGTTTTTTTAAGTGTTTTTCCTCTCTCCCTGTCCTTTAAGTTCCCCCTTGCTATTCTCCCATGCTTTTGGCATAGTTTATGTAATTATTATTACTAAAATTTCTTGGGAGTTTTAGCTGAATAACAGAATGAATTCTGTTCTTTCCCCATGTTTACGTCTTCACCTACGGGTGGTTAGGCGTTGTGTTCTGCATCTACCATCTGATGTTCTGCAGTTTCTTCCCTGGAAGTCTCTGTTTTGCATCAGATGGTGTATTTTTGGTAACTGATTTCGGGCCTGGGTGCCTGGAGTCTTATTTTAGTGTTTTTACACTCATTGTTTACATTTACAACAGCCCTCTGTGTGAGGGGGGGATTTCTAAATAATAATATCTTTATGTTATTTTAATCATAACTAGATACATTATTATTGTTCGTAAGTGTTGAATAAATTGTTTAAAATATTTTTAAAATTTTTTTCCACACTTAGGCTTGGGATCCATTGGGGCTCAACGTTACTTTTCAGAAACTTGGGCTGTTCTGAAAAAATATTTTTTCAAAATATTTTGATTTCAATTATTTTTTCTATATTAATGGATCATATTATTATTATGTATTTTGCCAGGGGTTAGTGCGAGTACCAGGACTTGTTTTCTTTTCACATTGAAAGGATATTGATCAATTGTTTTAAGAGGAAGTCTTCCTCTGACCTTATTATCATTCTATATGTGGTCAGCGTACTCGCATTAACTCCTGTGCTGTATCGTATGATTTCGATGACAATATGGGAAGCGTATGTCACGGTATGTTGTTGGGGATTTGGACACTCCGGTCCTTTCCCCGCAGGGTCACTCTACTTTATCAATTTCTATTTCAGACGATCAAGATTAGGGTGATGTATCTGTGATGTCTTCCAACAGTGTGCCTCCGTCGTCACAATTAATGAAGGGCTAGCGGAAAAGTGCTCATGTAATACGCCAATTGCCTAAGAGGACCCTAGTAGGTTCGACGGCCTTTGACGTCCGCTAGCTCGCCCGGTGTAGCGTCCATTCACCGAATGGTTCGGCAGCCGGGTTCGTCCGTTGCGGTCTAGAAGGAATTTTGGGGTGATGCGAGCACTATAAAATTAACTTAATGCACACCCAGTGACGGCGGATCGGAGGGAGAACGGAGGAAGCCTTTTAGTCCGGTTCATAGCTCGTTCCGGTCCATCCGGACGGCAAGCGAGAGAGGCCCCTCTCTCGTTCAACAACATCTGGCCCCAGATGTTGTGGTACAAATGTGTCGCTAACGGAGCATACGTCCGTCGCTCGGGACGCTCCGTTGTATAGGCAGTCTGCTGAGACTGCTAAGGCTTCCTCTTCTCGTCAGCGCACACGACTGCACCTTGGCTGCGTGACCGCCGATATATTACCAGCTTCGCCGATCAAGGATTCTTCGGCGACCAGGTCACACCATCCGGCAGCCAGGGATTCGAGACCGATGGACTCCGGACGTTCGCATAGGAAGTATGCGGGAGCCATCTGATGCGGAGCTGCCCTCGGCGAAGCAGCGATAGACTGCGCCTCCGCAGGTCTCGACGCCGGACATTCTTGTGCACATAGCACAGCTTATCGCAGCATCCCAGCAGCCGACAGAAACGGTGTCGGATCGAGAATTATCCGACAGCGCTGGGTCGGTAGCCGGGGACTCGAGGCCTGCAGACTCCGGACGTTCGCATAGGAAGTGTGCGGGAGTCAACGTACACGAAGCTTCCAGCGGCAATGCATCGTAAGTCCGCTACTGCACAGGCCTCGGGAACGGACGTGCTTTCCTTTATAGCACAGTTTATCGCAGCATCCCAGCATCAACTGAATCTGTCGCATATATTTTATCCGACGATGCTGGGTCGGGACGCTCCGCGGAAGCGGGTACGGACGTCCGAAAGTTTCATCCGGTCCGACGGGATACCGAAAGGGATTCGGAGGATTTCAAGCTTTCCCTTTCGGAACAAAATATGCTGCGATGCCGGATAAGAAACCGATAGCGTCGGTGGACTTAGAAATTTTTGGTTCGGTTCAGGGACATCGTCCCTCAGTTCCGACATAGTCCAATAATGTCACACAAACTTTCGACTTATTGAACGACGCTATATATATATTATTATTTTATGCTTGCTATCCAAGCATTTCTGGTTTCTTGTTCGAAGAATTATGGAGATGTCTTTCAAAAGTGTGCCTCTGTCGTCATAGTTAATGAAGAGTTAGCGGCAATAAGTGCTCATGGAATATGTCTATCGCTTACGGAGTGACATTCGCTAGCTCACCCGGTGTAGCGTACATTCATCGAATGGTTCGGCTGCCGGGTTCGTCCGTTGCGGTCTAGGAAGGAGATTTGGGTGATGCGAGCACTTTAATTACTTTAGTACTCACCCAATGACGGCAGATTGAGGACAGATCGGAGGAAGCCAACAACATAGGGGACCGCATGTTGTGGTTCAGATATTTTACATTCGGAGCATATGTCCGTTGCTCGGGACGCTCCGTTATATTGACAGTCCGAGAGACTGTCTTTAATGCTTCCTCATCCTCACAGCAGGGCACACGACCGCACATTGGCTACGTGACCTCGAGTATCCGATCAGTTTCGGCATTCAGTGATTCCACAGCGAATAGGTCGCGCCATCCGGTAGCCAAGGGACACGAGGCCTATACACTCCGTTCGCTCGCATATTGGAAGTATGCACGGGGTAACGATCTCGGAGCTTCCTGCGGCAATGCATCGTAAGACCGCTGCTCCTCAGGCCTCAGTGACGGACGTGCTATCCGAGTTAGCACAGTTGTTTCGCAGCATCCCAGCAATTGACAGTTTCTCGGTCGAATCAGGAATTATCCGACGGCGCTGGGTCGGTGCGGTCCGCGGTTGCATCAAGCTACGGACGACCGAATGCTTTATAGGGTCCGACAGGATGGCGAAAGGGATTCGAAAGATTTCGAGTTTTCCCTTTAGTAGTATCGGAAGATGCCTTTCATATCTTCTGGCATTTCTTCCAGTGATTATTTTTCGGACTTCATTGCTGCGATCTTGGATAAGAGACTTATAGCGTCATTGGACTCGGATTTTTCGATCGGTACAGGGACTTTGTCCCTGACTTACCGACGCAGTCCAATATTGTCATTACAACATGTGTTTTATTTTTCGACGCTATATATTTATATATATATACAAGCCTGCTACTAAGCATGATAGTTTAGTTTCTTGTCCGCGTGGCTCATTTCTGACATTTTATCTTTTTTACATATAGTTTATTTTGGCAGAGCAGGGCATACCGAGAGTTCATACGCGTCTAGACGGTGTGATTAAAGACTGCATATATATTCTTTTTCGCCGTTTATGTCTTTTCCAATTTCAATGTTGGGAACGACATTATGTATAGTAGACTTAACTTAGACGCTTTATTATACGTAATCCGCCTTACTGAGGCGTTATCATTACGTCTTCAAGAAAAGATTTACGGGATATTATTCTCAATGTAATTTCTTTTGAGGGCAGTAGTTTGTTCACGTATAACTCCGCCCTTCAGTGGCTGATTGGAGTTGGTTAGACGTGATGCAGCCCTAGCTACATCCACGCGTGGATAGTAGGTTAAGAACTCTCTCAGAGTCGCTTCGTTCTCGGAGGAGCTTCTCTTCGACGGCAACTTTCCGGCAATCCATGAATTGCTTGATTTATACATTCTCTTGTCTATCTAGTGTTACAAGAGATTCAGACTGGGGCAAACATTCGGTGGTTGACTCAGAGAGTGCCGCCGCAGTTGCCGGACCCGAGTGTGGCTGTTATGACGGTTGCCAGTCAAACAGATTGGGATATATACTGATCCCTACGGATTCGAAGTGCCAGGGTCTTTGGGTTCCGCAGTCTTTTAGCTATCAGTTTAACTTCCGCGGAATAATGTTTTTTAGGCTTGCTTTATGTCATTGCATGAACATTATTCAGAAACGCATGCCCAAATTCCTGTCCTTTAATTCGACAGTAGTGGCGTATCTCCGGAACCAGGGAGGCACTCTTTCGTTTCCGTTATTCAATTTAATGGAAAGAATCCGTCTGTTGGTTATAGTA
This sequence comes from Pictodentalium vernedei, assembly GCA_031216915.1. Taxonomy (NCBI): domain Eukaryota; kingdom Metazoa; phylum Mollusca; class Scaphopoda; order Dentaliida; family Dentaliidae; genus Pictodentalium; species Pictodentalium vernedei. The sequence continues at coordinate 172,590,015 of CM062291.1, read as the reverse complement.
CACCAAGTTCAGTTTTGGTCCGTCATATTCTGGGTCGTCTGATTGTTTTATCGCACTCCCGTTCTCTTACGGGTCGCTTGTTGCTGTCAGAATGGACTCTCAACAAACAAGTATTCATTCAGATTTGCTATCTATGGGAGCGCCCAATGATGTTTTATTTATGACACAGCTTGCTAATAAATTGCAGACGTATGTGTTGGCTTGTCCAGATCTCTGAGCTAATACTGTTAACGCTCTATTGATCTATAGGACGGAATGATAGGATACGCGTATCCTCCGGCGCTGTTGTTTTAGCAGGTATTGCTAAGATAAACAACCACAATACATTTCTGTTGATAGCATCTCTATCTTCACAGAGATCATGAGTAATTTACTCTCTTGTCTACTGTGGATCTTAACGTGAAATCTTCCTCTATGTGAGGATCTTTTTTCACTGGGTAAATCGTGTCATCTTTATCACAACCAGCAAGGTCGCAACCTTCATGTATTCCGTTGTGTGGTCCGTATTGCATTGTAAGCACTGTACTGGACGAGCTTTGGACGCGATTTCTTACTATAGGAGATCCTCTTCTTCGCTATTCTATGCGACTAAAGTGGAGGCTCTTCCGTCGTGGTGTAGGGATCATTATGTTCATATGGTTGATCCCTCCATACTACTCATTGCTATTTTTTAGTATACTTGTTTCACAAGATCTACTGCAGCCTGTTGTTATTTAGGTTATAGGTTTATGTTACCTCATACCTATGCACTCTACGATAGTTTACAATTGAGTCTTTTGTCTCTTTATCTAAGTCAGTCAGTAACTTTTTGATAAATAGACTTAGAATCTTTAGATTAAATTCCTATACGGATTTTAACTTCGGTTCTTATTTAGCTAAGTAATCATTTGAGCCTCTGGAAACAGTAGTTTTCAAATTCTGACCTTTTAGACAGTAATTCTGTTGGTTTCTCTTTTACTGTAGAGTCAGTGAGTTTCATGCACTATCGATGGATGATTTTCACTTTCATAGTTTCGGAATCAATACTTCCGTTACTATTTAGGTTGGATTGTTGCATAAGAGTTAGGCTCTTATTATCCGGATCCTATTATTTTAAGGTCCTTCCGTCTTCGTATGGGCAGAGGCCTTTACTCTTTCCGGGTACAGTTTATGTATTTATAAACAGATATCTGTTTATTACAAGGGCGTAAGCTTCTTCTGTCTTTGATGTCTAGTAGAAGGACGTTACGCTCCATTTTATTGTTAATGGATTCTATTAACTAGCGTACTGCTTATGGTATATCATTGGCTTAGCAGTTGTGCTTAAGATTTCGGCTCATGAAGTAAGAGTTCTTCTACTTCTTGGGCTTACATTAATAGTGTTGCTATTATAGATTTTTGAAGGCTGCTCATTGCGCTCAGCCATCCATTCATGAATTTTATCTCAGAAATATCGAGTCCATTTCTGGAGGCCTCTATTGTTAGGTCTATTATCTACTGCTCAGAATGTCATTCACTTAACAGTTGCTACCATAGCTAGGTAGGCTGTCTGTTTCGGCAGTGTCTCCGTTCGGCTGCCCTCTTCGCTCTGGGCTATTTGACCCAGGGCAAGAAAAAGGGGGGGGGGGGAGGGTGTTCCCTTGGGTCACCTGTTTTTACTATGAAAACAAGGGGATACCTCCTCCGGAGTTAGTAATTCTGAGCTGTTATTGGGATGGTTGTTAGTGAGAAGTTTAAAATTCATTCAAGTCTTAGTTTTTAAAGTATAGCTTTGAATATTGCATATGTCAACGGACATGATTATGCAATTCTCACACACTTTTAGGAGTATAAGAGTCTCTATTCTCTAGACTTACTTTATTATTGGCTTACTTTAAAAATTATTAGTATAAGGATTATTGGATATTAATAGAGTACATGGATGTATGAAGCTCAATTTTTGGAAGGTGTTGTATCTTTCTAATTTATCATAAATAAGAAAGATGCATATAAGGCCTATTACTTCTTTTCCCTACAGGGGATGACTCTATTTTATTTTATTGAGCGTATTCCATTTTGCTCTATGTCCTTGGCCCTCCAGCCTTTTTACTATTCAGCTATGTCTGGGTCATTGGTACAGTATAAAAATGTTAAAAAATTTATAGTAATTTATATATTTTTTATACTTACCAATGACCCAGACGGGGATGGCCCTCCCAGGAGTTGGGAACTCTTGCCTCCCCGCTGAGTACATAGCGCTTACCAGGCACTGGTTATTAGAATGATAAATGGCGCCAATTTCGGAACGTCCTTGACACTGCGCATGCGCAGTAGGGGCGAAGTGTGGAGGGCCTTTCAGGACATGTTTTCTTTAGTTTTAGATGCAAATTTTTGGGATTGGGGGGCAAAATTTGTGTTTGGCCCTATATTTTAAGAGTTAGCACCAGCTATGTCTGGGTCATTGGTAAGTATAAAAAATATATAAATTACTATAAATTTTTTAACTTTTCAAAACTTTTGCTCATTGCACTTGAACATATACTTGTATGACCCTTCTTTGAACTGTAATCAGTAATGAAGATATTTTATTTTATGACAAAAAAAATTTGGTAATTCAGTTGGCTAAAACACTTGTCAGAAGTGTTGATATACTCCTGTATTGCTGATTTTTTCTATTTTTATTGAATTCGAGTTGATATTTCACCGCTCTGTCATTGTTGTCTATAAATAGCATAGGAAGGTTGAGATAATGATTCCAAATACCAGTTTGCGATAAAAATAGAAATGGTATTTCCATCTTGCTCCTTCCTTTAATTTCCCTGTTCCAATGTTTAGGAACTGTTCAAATATAACAATTAACTCCCAACATGAACAAATATGTTAATGCACATTGCTTCTTATATATATATATGTTGAAATTAAATTTATTTTGTTGCATATAAGTATGCTGTTTTTCTTCAAAAATATGTAATAAGGCAAGGAATTTGCAATCAATTTTTTCTGTCATGATAATAAAACAATAAATGACTTTCCTTGAGGTTCATACAAGGAATTATCGACTCCTGAAAAGAAATATTCACCTAAGCCTACATTCTTGGTGAATATTACCTTTCTCAGGTTGATAATTCCTTGTATCAACCTCAAAGAGAGTCAATAATTGTATAATGTAAACTGAGGGGAAAACTAACCCTCTGTACTCTCATGTCCAAATACTGAAATTTCAAGCTGCAAATTTTCCCCATAATGTAAGTAGGATTTATAACAAATTCAATCTTGTTTGACAGAGCTCAACGAGCTCTGGCAAACAAGATTGAATTGGTTGAATTCACTGATGCATAAGTATAAAATTTGCAGCTTCAAATTTGGATATTTCGACATCAGTGTGCAGATGGTAAATCAAAACAGATTTTTTGTAGTGTTATGGGATTTGGAGCTGTATGGTTGTGAAATTTTGCTTCGGATTGAATATCGGTTGTGATAAAAGAGATAAGTCTTGGTTTCAATTTTTATTTCTTTTCATTTAAACGAACAGGAAAAACAATGAAAGACTGAAACTGTAACAGAAGCCACTTACTGAAACAAAAAGGCTTTCTAGGGAGTCCATAATATGGCCCCCTGTCATGGTGTTACATGTACCTAGCAGTATACAGGGCAAGCAATATTCCCTACTCGTTTGGACCCCTCACCTACTCCACCTCATGCTTGTTTTTGTGTTTGCCTTGATTCCCTATTGAAGCAACGCAAGTGATGATGGTCACTGTCAATCTTGTTTTTTCTTCGCATGCATATGACTACTTTTAGTTAGATACTGATGATTATACGTGTTCCAAGGCTCTAAATGAGAATTACAACCAAGTCAGATTCAACGCCAAAATTCATTCACTCATTTACATTTAATGAGGTTAGCCAACATAGAAATGTATGAACTGTGTCAACATTGAGCAGTTTAGCGCATCTATGGAATCAAAGGAAGACCCCAACCCAGTGTATACTGAAACTACTGGTATACATTATTACAGGGAAGTGGCATCTGACAAAATCCTGTATTCACCTTCAGTCTGATTATTAAAGCCATCTTCACTTCCAAACACTTCAAGTTAAGTTCTGCATAATCAACTTTCAGCCTCAATTCATCGTGATTGAAGTGGGGAATTACGATGTAAATATCTAAACCAAAAGTACATTTTGTTGAGATACATACAATATTTTGTGGAAAAAGTGGATTGTTTTTTAACACCTAAGCTTATCAGTTGAAGTCTGTAATATAATAATATTTGGATTCACAGAGCAAGATGAAGCTTGAAAAAATGGTTGAAACCTTGATATTTCTCATGTGTAAGCTGCATTTGGGTTGTGCATATCCTTTTTCTTATCATGTGTAAACTGTGTTGACACTTATTTAATCTTATTTGTTTTACAAGGATTGGCAAAAAAGTTATGGAAGTTATATTAATGCCTCTGCTTCGCCCAAAGGCACAGGCATGTGGGATGACCTCCATAATGGCAACTTTATGGCCTTGCTGTTCTCAAATACTACGGAGGGATCTTTAGCCTGCACAGAGTGTGTCTCTCTCTGCACAGGGGATAGCCCTTTTACGTCATCACCCGATAGAATGGTATGTCTCCGCACAGGGGATAGCCCTTTTACATCATCACCCGATAGGATGGTGTGCTATGACAGCATCAGTCCTACAATTCATGCTGACAGAGGGTGTTCGGACACCTCGAGAACTTTCCCCGACTGAGGATCAATCCCAGGACCTTTGGCATAACCAGAGCACTTATCCACTTGGCCTCCACTCTCCTAGAGACCAGTGTACTTATCCACTTGTTAACACTTGAAGGCCTTGTGATATTCATACAATTTTAATACACTGTGACAGTCTACATACTCTGGATTTGTAGTTGTTTCTACACAAGACTTGGCTGTTCATATAGGCAGCCAAGACTTGCCAAGAAACAACTACAGTGTTCTATGTATGTGACTGGCACGTTTATCCAGAGATTGCATGTTGGTGCATCTGTTTTGTTGTAGTAAAAGGTGATCAAAGGTCCTTAAGGGTCAGTGAACAGGTAAACTCATGAAACCAAAAACAAATAAATTCAAGTCTGGAAATAAGCAGACTGTCATCTGCAGAATGAGGTCCCCAGAGGGTGAATTTGGTGATGCTACCCTGCATAGCAGGATAGCATCACTAAATTTACCCTCTGTGAACCTCCAATCTGAATCAAGGTCTCAAGACTAAACTGAAAGAGGTACCCACAGGATAAATTGGCCCACTGTATCGGATAGCATCAACAAATTCACCCTCCGGGGACCTCATTCAGCAAATGACAGATTGCTTGTTTCCAGAATTGAATGTATTGCATCACATACCTAAAAAAGTGATTAAAATATCTGAATACTGAACATCTCTGTGACCACTTGTGCAATATCTGAAAATATTTATATTGTTTTTAAGCTCTATTAACCCATTACACAATAAATTGATCAATACCTCCCACCAATATTTGCAAAATGCTATTTAATAACTTTTTTATTTTTCAATATTTCTTTCAAAAAAATGCTCATGTACCCTCGATGGTACAAGCCCATTGAGAGTCTTCCAATATGAAGTAATACACTTCATGTTGGAAGAAAAGAAAATTGAACATATTTTTGAATAGATTTTGTACTTTTCACTGAAAATATTGCCAGAAGAAGGGTTAATTGTAATATAGGTTGCTTCTTTATATGTAATATATACCTTAGAATTATTTTATTTTTATTTAATAATTTATATTATTTAGTGTTAAACCTTATTTTTGTTTTAACTTCTGTCTTTGTGTGTATAAAAAAAATTTATTTGGTGTGTGAGAGGTCTATGCGAGAGGCAGGTATGAAGGAGAAGAGTGTGTCAGCCTGAAGGTGGAGACATGTCATTTCAACAAAATCCCCTCACTTAATAATTATTCTTTAACCATTTACCCAATGTACACAATATCAGGCAGGGTTTGTACAGGTTATGGAAAGGTATGGAAAGTTTTGGAAAATAGTAAATTGATTTTTCAGGCCCTGGAAAACTATGGAAAATTGGGGTGGGTTTTGGAAAAGTTATGGAAAACGAACAGATTTGTGTAACTCGGGTATTTCTCCTGTCTATTGTGACCATTCAAAAAAAATCTTTATACTCCCAAATTTTAAAGTTCACCAAGAATCTCTACTTGAGTTATTGGTGTTTGGGGGCTTCTTAACCCTCAAATGCCTGGTGGTTTGTATACATTTTGCCACACTTTGATAGAGTACATCTGGTGGCCGTGCAGTTGTTTCTGGGCAAGTCTTGGCTTCCTGTACAGGCAGCCAAGATTTGCCTAAAAACAACTGCCAAGGTACTGAGAATGTAACTTAAAAGTTTACCTAAAGTCTGAGCATCAGTTTTATTGAAGTACAAAGTGATCCAAGTTGGAATTGGGGCCTTTAAGGTTCAGAGAGTTGTGAGGGAGGGTGAGGAGAAGGAAAAAAAGATTATATATTGAGTCACATTTAACCGTTGGGGTTATGGAAATTTTATGTCTGGAGTATGGAAAAGTTATGGAAAACAAAATTGCTAGTCAATTTTTTCCGAAAATTAAAAAAATAAACATATCATGTGATCCCTCATTGGAATGAGTTTGACAAGCTTGTTTCATTCAGGGTCATGATATGGTTTTGTTGAATTTTTTTGAAAATAAATTTTTCAGCTCCTCAATTTGTAAATCAAGTGGGCATATAGAGCCGATTCATTTGGTAAAGAAAAACCTTCCCGTAATGTAATAGCTATATCCTTCCAGTGCAATTTACAGAAAAATACTACTCAAATTCGTTTTTTCAATTTTGGCTTCAAAACATAGCGTATGTCCCTTCACTGGACATGCTCATTGAGCTGGTTACAATGAGGGAGTCACAAGCGAAGTGCTTATTCAAAGTAACAAGATTCCATCAGTGACCTTAACCCCCAATATTCATACACATTGGTACTGGCCTTGACATGACAAATCTCATTAATATTAATGTTGTGAGCAAAAAATATATTGATTAAAACTGTTAAAATATATTTCTGTTTTGGCAGTTTGTCATTTTTATATTATTTTTATCAGACGATTTTATTTAATTAGCAAAATTATTTGGAATGAATACTTTCATGACTTAACCCTTTACCAAACGTAATGGCCAAAACCAGCCCATACTATTTGCAAAAATCACCATTTAGTTCTCATTATATTTTTCATTGTTTGATGCAAAAACATAGCAAAAACATAGCTTATGACCCCTCATTGGAATAAGCTTAATGAGCTTTGTTTTTGACCACAAAAATGAAAAAAATTATTAGTTATTCAACAGTTTTGTTTGCAAGTGTTGTTTTCCTTTCGTGTTAGGTAAAGAGTTAATTACAACAGTTCAGTTTATCATGAATCTGTTGTCATATCAGCCATGACTTGATTTAAAACACTGAAAAGTTACAAGTGGAAGGATTATATTTTATGAGCCTTTTTTTGGACTCCACCACAGTGACAGTTCTTTGGTTTATTATATTATGACAAAATTAATTTATAATAGTAGCCCGGTTAACATCTCAGTGCTAATTAGCTGATTGAGTGCTAGAAGCCACTATCATGGCTTTATTGAAGAGTACTGAAAGCCACTTTATTGGCTTTACACTATAAGTATTAGCATGTGGTGGAAAAAAATGTTTATACCATCTTATCTTGTTACAGTTTATAGGAGACTTCCAACAGGCACTCCCCAATAAATTGTAATAAAACAATTATGAGCAAACTGCTACACTGAGGCTCTCTTTGTTGGTAAAGTGATATCTTGAAAAAAATACTCATATTACAAATCACCTTTGGAAAATGATTTGGTACACTACTGGTTAATTTTGAAGGGTATAGTGTGTTTTGAATTCTATTCTTCTTTATGCCAGACTCTGTGAGATTTTTCGTCAAATTAAGTCATGGATGCTTTACAGCAGCCATGACTTAATTTTTTGAGAAATTCTTGAAAATACTAGAAATATAAACAAACGTACATCATCAAAGTTTTCTTGATGCCAGACTGTAACATGTTTCATCTAATTAAGTCATGGCTGTTTTGACTTAATTTTTTGATTAATTCCCGAAAATACTTGGCAATAAATAAACAACAAATGTAAATATCCAGTTGGGTGGAAAATTCCATCTCAGTGTTTGAATAGTCATCCATTCTCCCTGCACTGACATAAAATTCTGACGACAAACAAGCATTGTCAGGGATATATTCTTAAATGCTGAAAGTATCATTAACACTCTTCATATCATCATGTAATGTGACTGTACATATAACTTTAGACAGTCAGTGTACAGATGTCTTGGGTTTCTCTTTTATAGATTAAAAATTGATATTATAAAAACACTAATGGTTTTATTTTATTTCTCTTTTAGTTTTAGCCTTTTACCTAACATGGCTTGATGACTTTTGCCCCTCCACCCCCCTCAAAAAAAATCCAAAAGTCTTGAATAACTATAAAAGAATTCCATGTTTTGCCTCAAAATTATAACTTATGACCCCCATTTGGAACAAATTTGTTAAGTTCATTCCAGTGAGGAGTAATAAGTTTTATTTTGTAGGGAAAAAGTTCTAAAATATGAATGGCGATACAGCGATGCCAGCTTAATTGTATATCTTTTAATTGAATAACTCTGTTAACTGAATATAACTTCCAATCACAAAGCCATTTTCCATGACTACAGTACAAATTTGACCTGTTAACCCTTTGAACACCAGAGGCCACTTTACCGGCCCAGTGACATGGTACGTCATACTTTCATTAAGTAGGATGCCTGCTAAGTTAAGGGTGGGGTAGACCAATCAATATTTTAAATGTGCAGGCCAAAGGCTGCACGTTGAAAATATTGATCGGTCTACCCCCTAATAATGAATATGGACTCTTCTAATTGCTGCATATGAACTGACATGGAAGATACCACCAGGGTTCAAAGGGTTAATTGTATATAGGTTATAGAGCAAATTCTTGTAAATTGAATAAACAGTTGTGTGATATGGCGAGAAGTTACCCTGACAATCACTGAATTCCCATTGTTTATAGACCTGTTTGCCCTCACTATATCCAATACAGCTATTTAAGGCCACACAAAGTAGATCTTCTGTTTCTCAGGCCATTATTTGTGAAATGGCATGCAGGCAAGTGGTTTTTTATTTTATTTTTTATTTCAGTAATTACTTTTTTGCCATCAAAAGTTCATGTTCTTGGTTCAAGTTTTAGGCCTCATAATCTACAGAATAGCATGGGTTGTGGTGTATTTCATCCCTTGAGTGCAAGAAGGCTTTGCAATACTAAAGCATTGCAAAGCCTTCTTGCACTCAAGGGAAAAATTCATCAATTTATTTAATTTGGGTAAAATATCAGACATAAACCATTTAATTTTTATTTTTTTAAGTTTAAATTGGTTATAAAAAGAGAGCATGCGGCAGCCAAAAGGACCATGCGGGGGGCCTGAGAAACAGATTTTTTTTTTTAGGCCTAATCTATTGTATCTTGTTTGACAGGGCTCCATGGCTCTGTCAAATGAGATAGAATAAATGCTCTGTTTATATCTAGAATACAGGAAAGTGATAAATCCCTGTTAATTAAATACAACTGTTAATTGTGTAATTAAAGTGACTATTTAGTTCACAGGGTTCCACTGTGAATAGTGCTGACTAGATATTTCCATGGTGTTTGGTAAACAGAAAGATGCATTCCCACTAGTTTCCTCACAGATTGTATGCTTTATGCTTTCACATAGAAACCATTTTTTTTATTGATCTTGATGTGTAAACTTTTCAACAGTTAAAAAAGCTTCTAAATAAACCATTTTTTATATTATTGTTTTTGTTGATTTATTATCATGCAATAGAAACCAATCAAATGTCCACCAACTTTGTCATATAAGATACTCAGTTAACTGGTAGAGTGCTAAATTACTTTTGTTAAGAAATATTTGTTCACATTTCTTTGCCTTGTCAGAATTTATAAATTGTAACAAGGCATATCCATTCTGACAAAATAGTATCACTTCCAAGAAAATATGAAGCACATCTTCAGAACATGAAGCCATAACCCTTTACCTAACACAAAAGGCAGATGACACTTGCAAATAAAATTCTTGAATAACTACTTTTTTTCATTTTTTGCATCAAAAACATAGCTCATGACGCCTCATTGGAATGTGCATATTGAGCTCATTCCAGTGAGGGTCATAGGCTATGTTTTTGAGACAAAACGTGAAAAACCTAATGGAAATTGGATGGTAATTTTTGTGAATAGCGCTGGCCAGTTTTGGCCGTAACGTTGGGTAAAGGGTTAAATTTGTGTGCGGTACATGCACTTTAGAATAAGGTCCCAAATCACTCTCTGATTGGATATTCAGCCAGTTTCATCAGATTCTGTTGAAGTTATGCCACTTTTTGTTGAAAATTTGGTGTTTGTCTGATAATGGCTTTGTGAATACCACAACTTGAACAAATACAATCATTTTGTAATAAAACTTGACAGATGCTTATATTGTGGGAAGATTGTGCTCTGACTGGATATTCAGCCAAATTTGTCTGTTTCTATAGGCATTATGCATCCTTTTTTTTAACAATTTATTGCTTGTTTGATAATGACATTGTGAACATGATAACTGGTGCAAATATAATCAGGCTTTGATCAAATTCAGTTAAGGCAAACTTTGTTAGGATACCTTACTCTGGTGGGATATACAGCCAATTTTGGCCATTTCTGTAGGAGTTATGCCTCTTTTTGTGTTCATCTGATAATGACTGTGAATATGGTCATGTGAACAAATATAATCAGATTTTGAGAAAACTTGGTACATGCATACTTTGTGGTAAGATCTGACTCTGATTTGATATTCACCCAATTTGGGGGGTATTTTATAAAACATTTCAATCCACTTTTCTCTGTGGGGGGGGGGGGGATTTTGTCATCTTGTGGCATATGATTGTCAGTGGTTGTAATAAACTTGTTTTTTTTTTTGTAAAAAACAATTCCTGATTGGATATAGCCCTGAAAGTGGAGTAGTACTTGTTCACTGTGGTAAACAAGATCAGCTTAACTAGTAAGGTAGGACTTCTATCCAATATCTATGGTGGGAGTCCAAGGCCAGGGAGAGGGTGGTGGCCTGGGGTAGTAACCCCAGAGACAGAACTTTCAGGGACCTGGACTTTGCCCAGGAGTCCAGAATTCTTGGGTCAGGCCTGCCCACCCCCTCTAAGTTCTGACTCCTGTTCCAAGCCTGGCCCCAAGCGAGAATCAGCAAGATAAGTTGCCCGGCGTATTGGAATACTAGTTGCCTCTCGTGTGCCCTTTCCAAAGTTAGTACCATTGTAACCTTATCTACATTTTATTTCTGCACAACAGAACTAGTGGGTCTTGCTATTAACGCATTTCAACAGAGAACCACTAGTTCTATAGTTGTGTAGCATTAAATGTTAAGGGGGTCTGTATCACGAATGGCGCTCTGCACTTGACCACTGTTGTAATTTGGCACAGCATGATTCTTGAAGTGGTAACTTTATTAAAACAACTTGTCGTAATAAAGTTATCACTTCAAGAATTGTGCAGTCAAAAGCTTTAACTCTTGGTCACTGGATACTCACTGATGAACTGACAAGTTTGAAACATGTCATTTCGACGGCCAAAAAAATAACGTGATTTTCCTCCCAAAAGCCTCGAGAAGTCTCCATTTATTAACTGATTTCAAACTTTTCTTGGGGCAGAAATCCCCCCCCCCCCCTCCCCTCCCCTCATCATCGTATGTGCATTCGGCACTCGTGGCAGATGCCTTCGTCATCTGCATCAGTATCCCGTCACTATCCCTGTGGAAGTCCATAAAGTGTCAGCATATGTATAAACAATTGGCTAAAATCAACAGCAAACAAAATAAATACTTCTGTAGAAAAATACTCTGTCCATTTGTGTATCAAATGTGCAAAAATAGAACAAAACCACAGACGTACCCTTTTCTGGAAATATATTGCACATATGGTTGATATTTCGATTGAAGTATTCTCATGGTTGGAAAAATGGTAATGATGAAACAATCTTGAGGGTTGCTTCAGTTATTTTTGGTCTATTTTTTTCTGAAAAACCAGACGTATAGTTTGAAGAAGTCGGTAGGTGGGTGGATGTGCGGGCAGCATGGCTTTCTTGTTAGTGCAACAACTTGAACAAATATCAATGGATTTGGTCAATATTTGTTGTGTGGGACTTTCTTATTGTCTTGAATGGGTATGAAAACTGGTACGGTTCGGCCATACTGAGTGGAGTTATGGCCTTTAATTACCAATAGTTAAGTTTTGCCTCTTTTCAGCTCGAGTGGAGATATGGCCCTTAATTACCAGTAGTTAAAGTTTGTCTCTTTTCAGCTCATTGACGCGATAACTTAAACAAATATCATTGGATTTGGCCATTATTTGGGATGTGAGACTTTCTTAACAGTGTCTTGAATGAGTTTGAAAACCGGCGCGATCTGGCCGTACTGAGCGGAGTTATGGCCTTTAATTAGTTAATTTTGCCTGTATCCAGCTCGTTAGCACGAACATGAACAAATATCAATGGCTTCAGTCAATATATGGTGTGTGAGACTTTCGAAGCAATGTTTTGGATGAATTCGAAAACTGGTACGGTTCACCCATACTGAGCGGAGTTGTGGCCCTTAATTAGTTAATTTTTGCTTGTTTTCAGCTCGTTAGTGCGATAACTTGAACAAATATCAATTTATTAAGTCAATATTTGGTATGTGGGACTTTCTTAACAATGTCTTGAACGAGTTTGAAATCCAGTGTGGTTTGACAATACTGAGAAAAGTTATGGCACCTAATTGGTTAAATTTTGCCCGTTTTCAGCTCATTAGCACGATAATTTGAACAAACATCAATGGATTTGATTCTTTTATAATGACAAGCCTAACAGGTGCAAAAAAAAACTCGATCCCACATCGACAATGCTTAATCTTTGTTTTCCCATTAACCCATTACAGCAATGCAGATGATATAATAATTTATTATTTGAAATATTATTTTTTCAAATTCGCCAACAAATTTCAACAAAACCATATCATGTGTCCACTCATTGGAACGAGCTCAATGTTGGGCCTAATTCAGACTTTCTTAATGCAATAAAAGAGGTGCCCAAACAAGCAGTCAGTAGGTAAACTTGCTGGTTACATTCTCAGTACCTTGACAGTTGTTCCTCGAGCAGCAAGTCTCGGCTGCCTATAAATTCAGTCAAGACTTGCCTTGAAGCAACTGCGAAACCACAAGATATACACTGTCAAAACAGCAAAAATGTGGAAAAATCTTAAGGGTCAAAACTTTTGTTTCAAATTCCCATTAATTAACCCTTCCATACCACCTCCAACTCGGCGTTATAATTTGCAGGGCCAAAGGACCAATGCAGTCGCCATGTTTTGCATGGTGACAACCACAAGTGATAGATATCCTGCTGTGAACCCGAAACGTGGAAATCTTCAGCTCATGGGCCACTGGGTATCCTATCCAGTTGTCAATGACGTGCGGATTTTCATGTTGGCTTCTCAAGTCCGTTACGCTAGAAAATAAAGGTATATGTAGATCCCCATCCACTGATTGGAGAACTATCAAATCATCTGGTGCATTGTAGTTCAGTTGTGTATAGTTGCTAAAGAAAAACCGTGGAAAACTGACTGTCAAACCTGGATGAACCCCGAAGTACTCTCATATTTGATACATAACATTTTTATCACGAGTTTTGAATTTATTAAATTCATGTACCGGGGGACACACTCCGGGCTGGTATGGGTCCCTCGCATTTCAAGTGCTGCTTATGGGCAAACTATAAAATTTATAGTGGCATTGGATGACATGTAATATATCTATTGCTGAGGCTCATGTTTGTTAAAATCAGGCTCGTGTACTCATATTTCGGGATGTAATGAGGCTGCATATTTTAACCCTTTATCTAAAACAATCGGAGAGGATACTCACCAAACAATTTTGAATAATTAAAAATTTTCATTTATTGCCACCAAAACAATGACCTCACTGCATTGTGAGATCATAAGCTACGCATTGGGGTTCAAATCGAAAAAAATCATCAGGTATTTCAATGGAGATGTTTTGCGAATAGCACTGGCTCTGTATTGTCGTTACGTTAGGTATGTGTAAAGGGTTAACATTGGGGGTAATTAGTGAATCTTTGTCATGATGAGTTTAGGCGGTGTTTTATAATGGAATGGAGCTCCATGTTTATAACACTCTGGGAAATGGTCAAACCATTACAAAAAATGGGACACAAACTGCTGGTTCAAAGTAATGTTTGTAATGATCATTTATAAATTTGATCGAATCAAAGCCCTGGGATTAAGTACGCAGCTGGTATGGGGGCGACACTGGTTAACCTTTTTCCCCAACGTAAAAATCGCCAGTCAATTTTCATTATTTTTTTCATTTTTGTCTCAAAAACATAGTTATGAACCCTCGCTCGTTCCACTGAGGGGCCATAACCTATGTTTTTGAGACAAAAATGAAAAAAAACTGTTATTCAAGAATTATTTTTGCAAATGTTGAATGCTTTTCATGGGGTAATACCTTTTGCCGGTAAAAAGGACGGTATCCGGTAAAAAGGACGGTAAGTGTATAAAAACTACGTTTTAAAGTACTAAATGTACCTCTGAATGTGTGAAAAGTGATTTTTTTAAGGAAGCTTACGCAATGATAAGTATATAGAAGGAAGATTAAGTATTGTTTGTTTTATTGTAGACTATTTACAAGACAAAATAGATCATTTTTCCATCGACACTGATCGACACGCCATTTTGTGCAAGGAAAACAACGATTTCGCTGAGGTGCACGACGGGGTGAATATTATCATACTTGCTCAATGGAGGTGTAGCTAATTTTAGATGTTTCTGTTCACCACGAGGGGATTTAACAGAAAGTGTTTTTGGAGCGAAACCATTTATAATTTGAAAATAGTCTACAATAAAACAAACAATACTTAATCGTTGTTTTAAATTGCGCACGCTTCATTAAATTGTCACTTCACACTTTCAGAGGTACATTTAGTAAAACAGTTTTTAAACGCTTACCGTCCTTTTTACCGGCAAAAAGTTGTGTTCAAGCTTCTTTTTTTTTAAACGGGGGTTCATATTTTATTTTCAGTTAGCGTTTCGCCAAACACATGCCGAGGTGATAATAAATATTAACCCCCCCCCCCCCCCCAAAAAAGAAGAAATGAGCCCTCCATTATAGAATCCTGGCTACGCCCCTACTAGATGAAAAAAATCCATTTCATACTTTCGAAATGGTGGGGGGGGGGGACAAGATCGATATAACGCTTGAACTATGGAATTGTGCGTATTCCCTCCCACGATTATGAGCCCTAACCGGGATATTTTTAATTATGGTTTGCATTTTGGGAGCCCTCAGCCCCCCCCCCCCCCTCCACCCCCCCCCCCCGGTCTACCGCTGGGAGCTCACACATAGGGATTGGTGGAGTGAGAACAAGGCACTCCAGTCTTAATAGGCGCCTGTGAGTATCATTGTGGTAGGACATACAGGAATCTAGAACTAGTATCCACTGATGTGTGGTTGGTTTTAATATTTATTTATTACCTCGGCATGTGTTTGGCGAAACGCTAACTGTAAATAAGTTATGAACCCCCGTTTAGAAAATAGGTTCAACACAACTTTTTGCCGGTAAAAAGGACGGTAAGTGTATAAAACTATGTTTTAAAGTACTAAATGTACAGCTGAATGTGTGAAAAGTGACGATTTAATGAAGCGTACGCAATAATAAATATACATGACGAACATTAAGTATTGTCTGTTTTATTGTTTACGATAATTTGTCTCTGGAAAGGTCTAGCCCTAGTTCCAAATATCATTATTGCCCCCTCCCACACCATTACAGAATCCTGGCTACGCCTCGCTAGATATATAATCCATTTCCCATAATTTCGAAATGGGAGGGGGGGGCAAGATCGACAACGCTGGCATATTTCAATGGCTTGAACTATGGAATTGGGCGTATTCCCTCCCACGGTTGTGGGCCCTTTTCCGGATATTTTTTTTCTTCAAATTCTGAAGCTCTCCGATCGATTCTGGTGCCTCCTAAGGAAGCGTGGGGGTTAAAAACAGAAAGTTACGGTTTGCATATGTGGGACCCCGCAGCCCCCCCCCCCCCCCGGCCCACCACTGTGAGCTCACACATAGGGATTGGTGGAGTGAGCACAAGGGGCCCTAGTCTTAACAGTCTCATGTGGGTATCACTGAGGTGGGACTTACAGGAATCTAGAACTAGTATCCACTGATGTGTGTATGGTTTTAATATTTATTATCACCTCGTCATGTGTTTGGCGAAACGCTAACTGAAAATAAAATATGAACTCCCGTTTTAAAAAAAAAAGAAGCTTGAGCACAACTTTTTGCCGGTAAGAAGGACGGCAAGCGTATAAAACTGTTTTACTAAATACACCTCTGAAAGTGTGAAGTGTAAATTTAATGAAGCGTGCGCAATATAAAACAAAGATTAAGCATTGTTTGTTTTATTGTAGACTATTTTCAAATTATAAATGGTTTCTCTTCAAAAACCCTTTCTGCTAAATCTCCTCGTGGTGAACAGAAACGTAAGGTCCGTATCATCCGTCCATCCATCCGTGTTTCCATTACGATGCTTATGTGGCTTCGATTTGGTAAAACAGGATACTTATGTGACCAATTTCCTTTACGTGGCTAAAGGGTTCAGCTGACCTTTTTAAAATGATCTGTTGGACATATCTAGCCTATTTAGTTTTATAGCCCCCCCCCCCCCCCCCACATAAGGTCTTATCCGTCCGTCAGTCCATCTAGCCATCCATCCGTCTGTCGTCCGGCGTCAACATTTTGTTTCTCCGAGCCATAATTTCTTTACCACTGGATATTTTTAACAAAACTTTATAACAGTATGTATTGCAGGCCTGGAAATAAGCAAGCTGTCATTTGCAGAATGAGGTCCCCAGAGGGGTTTACTGACGTTTCGTACACATGACGTTTCGTACACGCGACGATTCGTACACAAATAAGACGTTTCGTACACAAAAATTGGACGTTCCGTACACGAAGTGAGCGTTTCGTACACGTGTTTAATTATCTGTTTTAGACCTTGTATTATAAAATTATTTATTATTTTTGTTACATTAAATTAATATCTTTACGTTTATGAATATCTCCTGTGAATATTTATGTAAAATTATTCCTGTTTTATAGATACTGTTGGTGTTAAATTGCATGCTGAATAGGTTAATTTTCCTTGATTTCTTTGATTTATTGTTTGATTTACTGTTTGATTTTACCGATGAGTGACTTGTTTGAATATTGCCGGGATGTTTTTAGGTTATTTTGTTTGTACATGCGATGGCTAATCTAGTCAGCGGTAAATTGCAAAGAGTCTCAGGCTGACCGTCGCCGACGATGAAAATATTGGAGGCCGGTTTGGGTAAAAATGTGGAGGTCGGTTGGGGTTAAGTGGAGGCCGGTTTGGGCCAAAATGTCGGAGGTCGGTTTGGCTGGAGGCCGGTTTGGGCGTATTCGTACACGATGAGGAGGAGCTCAAAATCTACAACATACTGGTGGTGTTAAATGACTCCAAATACTGTTGCTATCAATAAAGGGCAAATATCGATAAAATAAAATCAGTTTAGCATAATGCAATGAGGTGATTCGCCGAAAATGTACAGTATCGCTGGAGATAAATTGTCATAAAAACGGAATAAAATTTTATCACTATCAAAGATAGCAATATATTTTATATTGATGTAATACAATAAAATCACATGCAGAATACATCAAACACATAAAAACAAAACATGTTATTTTTGTGTAATGAATTTATTTTAATTTAGTATGTATGAGATTTCTAAACTAAAATCTACCACGTATTTATTGGAAAATAAAATTATTTCATGCAAGAAAATAGTCTTCTTTCTTGCTTTTAAACCCAAAATCTGAAATTAGAAGGAAAAAAGTGTGATATAAAGAGAAAATGCGAAATTAAAATCTGTGTACGAAACGTCCAGGCGTTTTGTGTACGAAACGTCCTAAATTGGCCGTGTACGAAACGCCCGTGGGTATCAGGACAAATCGTTCCCACGGCAACTCGTACCAGTCAAGTCGTACCCAAAATTGGACGACTCGTACCCATTTTCGGCTGGACAACTCGTACCCACAGTTGGACAACTCGTACCCAAGGTTGGACAACTCGTACCCACAGTTGGTCAACATGTACCTGGTCTTTAATTGTATGGGCGAAGGCGAATATTGGCTGAAGGACTTGAGAAGATGAGTGTCTGCTTTCAATGAGTGTGCATAAAGGCAAAGACTTTCCATTTTTAGCATTTATCTCAGCAGAACAGTCTGAACAGACTTCGTCGAAAGTCAATTTCGTCGGTATGAACATTTCATCATGAGAGAAATTCAAAGGAAACAGGAAATATTTAAATTATATTAATACAGTGGTGCAGATACGGGAGACGACCCCCCCCCCCCCCCCCACCCCCCCCCCCAAAAAAAATCGGGTAATCTTTGGCTCTTCGTTAAACGTCTGAGGGCTTTTCTACGTCATATTTTGTTTTACTGGTAGCCATACCCAGCATTTCACGTGTTGAGGGGTTAACGCAAAATCTGATGCGATCGGGGCTCATTCCCCCACATACTCCACCCCTTCATTGGTTGAAGGATTAGCGCTATGTCTACGCGATCGGGGCCCATCAGAAGTCCCTTTCCTGGTCAAATTACATCTATATAGACCTGTGCCGAGAGAGAGAGCAAACCTTACAAAAATGCTAATTATCATTCAATTTTCATGATTGTCATGGAAGATAATTGTTAGAAAAACACACCTCCCAACTGGAAGATTAACTTAATTGGCGATAATAATATGCACAGATAATTGGAAGAAAATTAAACACCAATCGACTATAAGGTAATAGGTGATAGAAAATAGTTCTTTATGATCTCACACCTGTCACTGCCGGGTAAGTCTAAATTAAATGACTGTCGAGTTTTCAGGCATGTCGGTGTTGACCATAAAATTTCCGACAGAAATCAGTTGATGTGACCTGGTGGACTCGTAGAGAGAGATGTATTAGAGCTTTTTACTTGGATTTTTTTTTAAATGAACATCATTTGTGATCTTCTTGATTCAGTCTATCACTGGTCATTGTTTGCTGTTTTCTTCCGAGCGGGTAAATGTGCTACGCTTCAAGTACAAAATCCGGCTGTACTCTCAATTTACAATGAAATCCTTTCTCGCCTGACCGGAGTGGCGCCTCACCAGTGATGTAACTTTGCCACACGAAAAATAATCTAAAGGTGGAGAGTGGCATTATTAATTAAGAAAGGCAAGAGTTAATGCGACGAAGGCTATGGTTTTCACATTGATAATTTGCAGTATTGCAGAATTTCCAGTACTCTATTTCCCAATATTGAAGCGCAGAAACCGGGTGTCGGGGTTGGGGGGGGGGGGGGTGTCATTCACCCCGGTTCTCGTACGAATACGATTGCAGACTTCCAGGAACCACTGGTGCCTGCTTTCAACAAAGAACGGTCAATGAATATATGTTTCATGTTCTGTGTATCACAGCCGTCATTTAGACGTAAAATTTGTGTATATTTCATTCATATTCGTGGAATATCTGACGAAGGAATTTCAAAGTAAACTGATTTCCATTACTATTATAGCACCTTAAACGGATCAAACAAAAGCAAAAACCCCGCTTCTATAGTTCTTAGGCCATTAACTGCCTTCGCCCATACAATTAAACACCAAGTACAAGTTGACCAGCCATGGGTACGAGTTGTCCAACCTTGGGTACGAGTTGTCCAATTGTGGGTACGAGTTGTCCAGCTGAAATGGGTACGAGTCGTCCAATTTTGGGTACGACTTGACTGGTACGAGTTGCCGTGGGTACGAGTTGTCTAGAAACCCGCCCGTGTACGAAACGTCCAGAACCCCCAGAGGGTGAATTTGCTGATGCTATCTCACGCAGTGTGCCAATTTATCCTCTGGGTACCTCTTTCCATTTGAAACCTTGACGGTCGCCTGACTATTCCCAAAACAGCAGCTATAACCATAACCAAGAAGCCAAGACAAAAAACGGCTGAAAACATCAAAAACCCAAACCGCAGGATGAGGGGAGCTTATGATTTATTTGCGAAAAAACCCTCCAACCCGCACCCCCCCCCCCAACCCACAAATCTAGGCCTACTAAACACCGAGCAGCGATTGTGTGTTAATTGGATTTCTGTGCTCATTTTACTAAATACCGAGCTGAAGTTTTCGACGGGCGCGTTATACTCTAACGTTTATAAATCATCCAATTTTACCCAAACTTGGCCCAAATTGATATTTTACACTTAAATGACCCCTATATACCATATTATGCCCTTTATTTTGCCTAATGTGCCTTATTTTTCTACTGCTCGATATAGCTCGGTATTTAGTACGAACGGGTATTGGGGCGAAACGACCCGACACCCATATGCATGCAATTGCCAACACAATCTTCAAACATTTTTATGAGGGGGGGGGGGGGGGGGGGTCACAGTAATATTTAAGGGGCGGTGCCACTAGAGCCCCCACCCCGTAGCTCCACCACTGGTATATGCCACCCGTTAGTTCTAAATACTGCAGGGAAAGATGCGCACTTTGCCACAGAACCCTTTTGCACCAAGCAATGTTTCGGTTTGGCACATAGGGTGTTTGCCTACCAAACATTATATCACGGCCTGTGACAGACTCTAGTAACAGTAAAACTAGTTCAAACTTTGACCCAAATTCCGTAATATAATTTTTGGGTTTGATACGTCCTTTGAGTCAAAATTATATAACAGACTTTGTGTCCCATTTTTGGAATGTGGTAGGTCGTATGCATGTACCCGTACTCCCTTTCTGGAGTTGCATATAATTTTGCTTCATATTCGTGCCATACGCGATGACAAAAAATCTTTCAATATCCCCCCCCCCCCCCCCCACCACCTTCGTACCCTTAAAAAATATATTTTCCATCCCATACCTCCGTAGTTACCTAGAAAAATAGACCCCCCCCCCCCCCCACACACACACTTTCACAATTTTGCTGCTTTATATTAAAGCCGCTTATGCCCCCCCCCCCCCCCCGCCCCTCATTGTAACAAGCCTCTTTTGTTCGTTCCAACGAAGGGTTAGCAGCTAATGCTTTTGAGACCCAAAATGGAAAATTTCAATTCTGCAAGAATTTTTGTTGCAAGCAGTACCGCCGAGAAGTAACGGATTCTATCGGCGCACTATAGTCTTCTTCCTAGAATTCACCCCCAAAAAACAATTTTTGGACGTTTTTCATTAATTGGGTATTAATTGGGTGTTAATTGGGTGTAATTGGGTGTTAATTGGGTGTAATTGGGTGTAATTGGGTGAAACGACGGACCGGCGGGTTTGTGTGGAGTTTGGGCGGCTATTTTTTTCCCAACTTTTGGCATAACATTTACAGATGTTTTTTAGCTGAGTTGATTTGGTCATCGAAATAAACAAAGAGTATCTTTACGGTCATAATTGGTGTTATTTTTGATCCTGTAAATAGACTGAAAGGTTGATCCATAAAACCCAAGTTTACCTATTTACATCACATTATCAAATTCATTTCCGTCAAGAATTGTATGTTGGTGTATGGGAGCAAATCCCTCTCACGATATGGCCGCTCCGGTGATTGTCGCATCGCAGGCCAAGCATACAGCCTCGGTAAGTGTTACCGTGTTTATTTGAAACTATTTACAGATCTATCGGAACCAGGTATTGCAAAGACTAGCTGGCATCGGAAGAATACTGAACACGAAATAGCCGTTTGTCACAACTGGAAAGCACACAAATATCCGAGTTGTCGAATTACCGAAACTCGTGACAATGAACATTTGTACGTCAAGGTTGTCAGTTGAGAGGTTTTGGACCCTAATTGAATACTTATTTCAATTTGTCCACCTAAGCCTTGTCGAATACATACGACAACTATGTACATATAATAAACACGTTGAAAAACAAATTGTAAACCGATCAGAAAATTACCTTGTTGATTCAGGCACTGAACCGAACCTAAAACTACTAGATTACACCAGTCGCCTGAAGAAACTAAATCTCCCAACCTTAAGATTCCGTCGCTTACGAGGGGAAATGATTGAAGTATACAAGATTCTACAGGGCATTTATGATCAAAACGTTACGGGGGGCCTCCTGGCCCTTAGCACCAACTCAAGAACTAGAGGTCATTCTGTGAAACTATTAAAAGCCAGAAGTAAAAGGGACCTGAGAAATATTTCTTCAGTAATAGAGTGACAGAATCATGGAATAGCCTACCAGAACGTATCATGAGTGCACCGAACCTCTATTGCTTTGAAAATCGACTTGATAACCACTGGAAACTCCACCCCATGAGGTATGACTTTCAGGACAATTCTTCTGCTTATAAAATTTTTAACCAGGGAAACGTACAAACATGCGCACACCAGAACCACGACCAAACAGATTTTGATTGTACCAAGGAGCTGAATATAGAGGCGACAGCCTGCATTCAGAATCAACATAAGGTAATATAAGGTAAGGTAACTGCAACTGATTGGGACAGAACTTCACTTGTCTTCAGAAGCATCGAATCAGACGAACTGAAACTGAATCTACATGGTAATTTTGCCTCAGCGACAGCATACTAATGATAAAGAGTAATTATACTTAACTTAAATTACTGTCTTCCAGGGCTTATATTTCATTTGGATTCTCGCGAAAATTGTTGCGAAAGTCCATGCTGGTCATGGGTGTCCCAGGATTCCATAAGGCCACAATGGTTGAACTCCTGTTGTATACTGATAACACATGTTAAGGTGCTATATAAGCAGTCCTCCTAAACACCAGAATTACCCGGAATTACCTGTTTTATGTCATATTTTTTATTATTTTAAATATTTAATCACAGAGTTGAGAAAACTGTTCTCATAAAGTATCCAGAGATGTTCTATGTTGCTATTCTCTTTATCATTCACCCAAATACAAACTGATTTGTGGTGTCAGAATTCACTGGTTCACTGCACGAACAAGCTGTTGACCATAAGCATCACCCAACTGGCTTATTGCCACTGTTGTCGGCAAACCTTTTAAAATACTGTATAATAGGTTTGAAACGATTAGTGATTTTCAGGAATCGACTAGTCGCCAGCAATAATCGATTACTAATCGACTAGTCGAAGCCCCCATGTTATTGTTATCAAACACGTGTACCGCCGTTCTTCCCCTGGTTAAAACTAACAGTAATACTTGCAATGAAACAATGGCAAGTGAAGCTTTCAAAGTTCTCAAAACCTCTTTCAGTTTCGAGAGAGAATTAATGTTGGTAGCTTCTGTTTAAAATCATTTTTTCTCAATATAGTCACTGATATTTTAATAAAATAAATCATTATTCAGGTTTTTTTATATTATTCGTTCCATCCCATTGAATGTTAACAAAAGGAAGTGCTCTTTAACGCATGCATGATGTACATCCCCTGTCGAAAATTAAGCACAGTTAACGCCCACAGCAGTCATCAGTCTGTCAACAATTGTACACCGAACACTCCCACACAACTTCTCGTATTATGACTTAACCTCTTATCTGTCCATAATTATGCATACATCGAACACGCCTACTAATTTCCATATTGTCTGCTTTGAAAATCATCACCTGACCTGATTGGGTTTCCTCTTAACTCAGTTGCAGTTCGAGGAAAAGCTAGTTTCACTTTCATTTTCCTGGAAACTAGCAGATTTCCAGGAATTTGTCCGCATGTATTTACAAAATGAAAATAAAAAGCACATGGATTTGTAATTGGTTCTTTAGTGATAACAAATTGTTCCAAATACGAACTGGTATGTGTTCTTCCATAATTTCTCTTGGATGTTTCTGTAAGACATTTCGAACTTACCAGTGCCTGGTGAACAAATTGATGTCCGTAGGTGGCCTAATTTCATGTCAACTTTGGGTCCTAATTTTCCTGCAGGCTGCTCCCTCGAGAATAAGCTCACCCATATATTTTTTCCTGTTTACTTCACGCATCCCTGGTCTTATTCAATCTCTGGTCAGTTGGCCAACTAGGGTTGTTATTCCTGCAGTCGGAAACATCAAACGCGTTATTTCCGTGGGTTGTTTCTTGATTTTGGGCATTCACTTGTGACGTTCGCAACAATGTTGGGTGAATTTAAGGGGATGGTGTATGGTTGGGGCAGATGTTCCGACTAATCGACTAGCAGATTTAGGGATCGACTAATTTAATAATCGCGTCGACATCGATTAGTCGGCTAATCGTTTCAACACTACTGTATAAAGTTTATTTTATATGTATGTAACGCCAGCTATGAGAGGAGTGCGATCAAAATTAATGGTCATGGATTTTTTTTTCTGTATTTGGTTATTATTTATCGCCTTGCATGCACCATTCGCGTTGCATTCAGTATGCACAACACACTATTCCATTTTCTATGCCGTGATTCCTAAGAATGGGCAAGCCTTCCAGTTCCATGTCCTGTACCTGGAAAATTTTTATTTTGAGGCTCTAGAGTACTCTTAATTAAATCCACCATGCCAGTCTCATAATCAAAATGGTCTTATTTGGAGTAATTTGGGTTAATTCCGGTGTTTAGGAGGACCCTATATAAGTAATGAAATTTTGTTTATTTTGAAATTTCCCACCTCTGATATTCTTTAAATTCAAATTAAATATACACAAATTACACATCAAAATGAAGGTTGGGAGGTACAGAACACGAAAAATATATGAAATCAACTCATAGAGTTGACAGCATGCACCACTGGTTCCTGGAAGTCTGCTACCTTATTCATACCAGAACTGATAATGCACAACCCACTTGAACCCAGGTTAAAAAAATCGTCAAGAGAAAGAGTCATGGCAGATTGTAACATGAATTGGCGAGAGGGGGTCAAAGCAAAGAGGTCTTTGGGTGGCCTGCCTCATGACGAAATGCCAGGTTTTGAAGATTGCCTTGATGGCACCTTTCAGAGGTCATGGTCGCTGGAGCTTAGAGGAAAAACTGGAGAAGACAATGAAAAGGAATGGCAAATGTGTAATCTAGGCATAGTGGAAACCCTCGAACCCTTTCTATTAGAATGTCCAAAATACCAGTCTAGCAGAATAAGATTCACCAGGAGTATGATGGGGAAGTGGGATGGGAGATTGAAGGACATGTGGTTGGTAAGTGACACAAATGAGAGGGTTAGTATGCTCATTTGAGAGATTGAGAAGAATGGGGTACAGGGTGTCATCAAGGCAAGCAGTTTGTCTCAAGAGTGTTGGGATGAGAGGTGTAGGGATAAAGAGGCATTTGGGAGAGCAGGGCTAATCAAGGCCTTCTCACCTGAGAACCATGACAAATCAGCAGCCAGCCAAAGTGTTATTATTTTTAGATTATCACAGGCCCCTGAAGAACAGCTGATTGGTTATGTCACAGGTCATGTTTTTACATGTTAATAGTGGTCTATTTTATAATTTTTACTCTTCTTTGATCTGTAGAATTATATTTCATTGGTTAACTTAATATGAAAGATATTGTTTGTAAATTGGGAGTGGCCTATTACTGCATTTGAGCACCTTCAGTTCTGTATTTTAAATTTAAAAAGTTAGATTATAACTATAGCTTGTGTTTTCAATGGTAACTACTAATGTTTGAAAAATTGGCTGCACTGTTTTGACTGAAGTGTATCATGATTTAATTTATGCTATATGTTATCAGTAAATTATTAAATGATTTGATTAGGTATTAACAACAAAGTTAAGAAGTTGTTGATCTCATTCCAATGTGGGGTCATAAGCTATGTTTTTGAGACAAAAATTGAAAATTTTTAGTTATTCATGAATTTATTTTGCAAGTATCATCTGCTACCCGCAATGGGTAAAGGGTTAAGAATGATCATTACCAGCTACTGATACAGTATGATGATCATGCAAGTAAACAAGTATGTCAGCAAGTAACTTGCATGCTTTACTCTGTCTCATATAATTGATGTAAGTCAGTGTGACAATGTTTGCCTGTTTTGGAGGAAGATTGTTCCTTTGTTGACCCATATAATACAGTAGTTCAAAAGTAACGGTTAATCGAACAATTACTCAGGCTTGTCATTTTGAAAATTGCAGGAGGGCCATCATGGTTCACCTCAAATCACCCCAGGAGGGCCATTTTGGTTCACCTAAAATGACCCCAGGAGGGTCATTTATGATTTGCGGTGGCCATTTTGTTTCAGCCTGATGGGTAGACAACTAATATAATTTTAAGGTACATGGTTTGGGTCATTATGATGTACGTCATCACATAATATATAGATGCATGCTTGAATATTTGGATGCAAGATACCAGGTTACCCATGGCACTCACCAACAGTGAGTGTTATAGTTATCTTGCATCCAAATAACCAAGCCTGTATCTATACATTACATGATGACTGTAAAAGCCAGGGCACTGTGCTCACCGCCAGATGCCGATAACTTGGGACGAATAAATCAGATTTCGGGGTTGAATTGGCCCGGCTATGATTTTGGGACGAAACATCCCTCGCAAATTGTCAGGGGGTCGAACTGGCTTACATACCATAATCACGCGTCTGATGTTCATTGTAATGACTAATTACAATTTTGGAATTGGTAGACCTCCCACTCATATTTGGAAAGTTACTTATTGTCTCTGGGTGACTGCATTGACGACACTATACAAACTTCACAAATTGCGCTTTATTACATGTACCTCCTTCAATCCACGAAAATTGCAGGGTGAGGCGGATGTTTACCGTCCACAGAATTTTGAACTCTGGTGGGCGACTGCGGCCCAGGGCGATTGCCTGCCTCAAAATGACAAGCCTGATTACTTTTTGGATCGATCAAGATGTTGATCATTGATTAATCGATTAACCAGTTCAGCTCTAAGAGTGGGACTACTATTCTGCCACTATTGTGGAACAAAAACATTCTTTTCGGTATAGAAATGATATTCCACTGTAGACAAAAAATCTGACGAGAACCTGTGAATTTTATGAAGTGCTGTACATGTGTATATACAGATGGATGAATAAAAATACTGTTATAATGTATTATGAGGTATTACATACAGTACGTGGAGAGTGGATTGTAACTAAATCACCCGGGGAGTGGAGTTATCACCCAAAGTATAACTTTCAAATTCTGTGCATGTGGACAAAAAACCTAAGCAATGTTTCAGCTAATGGACCTCCGGGTATAACCTGGAGGTACATTGGCTGGAACTTTGATTGTGTTTGTTATGCTTTGCAGCACATTTGCAATTATTGCTTGGGTGGAATTTCCACTCTGCAGGTGATTTAGTGATAATACACTCTCCATGTACTGTAAGATTGTTTGTTAATTTTGCTATAAAGTCTCAAGAGTTTGGACATTCACTCCATTATGATTATCTATACAGAAATGCCTACTGGACCGTACTGGTATCAAGAAACTGCTTGTGTGTTGCATTATACAATGTACATGTACAGTTATGTCACAATGTGTGGACACACTGGGCAGTGTATACATCTTTATATTTTTTAAAGTTGAAACGCTTAACCGATTAATCGATTAACCATTGGCGACACTTGCAAAATAGATACTTGAATCACTAAAAAATTTCCAATATTTTTATACTGTACCAATGACCCAGACATAGCTGGTGCTAATTCTCAAAAATCTAGGGCCAAACACAAATTTTGCCCCCCAATCCCCAAAATTTGCATCTAAAACCGAAAAAATCATGTCCTAAATGGTTCTCCATACTTTTCCTCCACTGCGCATGCGCAGTGTCAAGGAGGTCTCGAAATTGGCGCCAATTATCATTCTTTGTTTGGCCCTTCATCAGTTCACATCTGACTGATATTTGTGCTTGTAAATCTCAGTTTAAATGATGCCAGACACATAAATATTAGAGAAATGGTGGATCTAAAGAGGAAATAGAAGGAGGAGAGGAAAAATGAGTGGCAGGAAATCATCAGGGCTGTAACTTAAAAAAATTTTACGAAATTATGTTATGTTGCCTAATTTCGAGGCATGGGCCTGTTGTTGTCATTCTTGCTATAAAGTTGCACTGCTTGTTCAGTGTTTCCTCTCTCCCTTTCCTTTAAGTCCCCCCTTGCTATTCTCCCATGCCTTTGGCATATTTTTTGTAATATTATTACTAAAATTTCTTGGGAGTTTTAGCTGGGTAACAGAATGAATTCTGTTCTTTTCCCCATGTTTACGTCCTCACCCATGGGTGTTTAGGCATAGTGTTCTGCATCTACCATCTGATGTTCTGCAGTTTCTTCCCTGGAAGTCTCTGTTTTGCATCAGATAGTGTGTTATTGGTAACTGATTTCGGGCCATGTTTATCAGTGCCTGGAGTCATGTTTCTGGTGTTTATACACTTCTTGTTTACATTGACAACGGTTTCTGTTGAGAAGGATTTTCTTGTCTTTGTATTAGCTTAATCATAACAAGATACATTATTATTATACATAAGTGTTGCATTAATTTTTTTGTAATATTTTAAAAATTTTTGTCCACACTTAGGCTTTTTGGGATCCATTGGGGCTCAACGTTACTTTCAGAAACTTGGGCTTTTCTGAAAAAATATTTTTTCAAAAAATTTTTTTGATTTCAATTATTTTTTCTATGTTAATGGATCATGTTATTATGTATCTTTGTTTTCAGGGGTTGGTGCAAGTACTAGGACTTTTTGTGTTCTTTTCACAATGAAAGGATAGTGTTCAAATTGTAATAAGAGGAAATCTTCCTCTGACTTTCATAATCATTGTATTAATTGTAGTCAGTGTACTCGCACTAACTCCTGTTCAGTATGTGTCAATTGGGACGACAAACATTGGAAACGTGTGTCACGGTATGTTGTTAGCGAGGAAAAGGCCATGCCAGTCCTTTCTCCGCAGGGTCACTCTAGTTTATCAATCTCTATTTCAGAGGAACAAGAACAGGGTGATGTTTCCGTGATGTCTTCCAAAAGTGTGCCTCCGTCGTCACAGTGAAATGAAGAGCTAGCAGCAAAAGTGCTCATGGAAATACGTCAATTGCCTAAGAGGTCCCTAGTAGGATCGACAGCATTGGCGTCCACTAGCTCGCCCGGTGTAGCGACCATTCATCGAATGGCTCGGCAGCCGGGTTCGTCCGTTGCGGTCCAGGAAGGAGATTTGGGTGATGCGAGCACTATAATAAGACAAAGTGCACACCCAGTGACGACGGATCAGAGGAGAGAACGTAGGAAGCCTATTAGTCCGGTTCCTAGCTCGTCCAGGTCCATCCGGGCTGCGAGCGAGAGAGGTCCCTCTCTCGTACAACAACATCTGGGACCAGATGTTGTGGTACAAAACGTTTCGCATTCGGAGCATATGTCCGCCGCTCAGGACGCTCCGTTATATAGACAGTCCGGAGAGACTGTCGATAAGGCTTCCTCATCCTCACGGCAGCGCACACGACCGCACCTTGGCTACGTGACCACGGATATCCAGCCAGCTTCGCCGATCAGGAATTCCACAGCGACCAGGTCACGCCATCCGGTAGCCAGGGACACGAGGCCTGTAGACTCCGGACGTTCGCATAAAAGAAGTATGCAGGAGTCAACGTACACGGAGCTTCCAGCGGCAAAGCAACGGAAGACCGCTACTCCACAGGCCTCAGTGAAGGACGTGCTATCCCAAATAGCACAACTTATCGCAGCATCCCAGCAAACGACAGAATCTCTGTTGGATCAGGAATTATCCGACGGCGCTGGGTCGGTACGCTCCGTCGAAGCATCGGGTACGGACGACCGAGAACTTCATAGGGTCCGACAGGATGGCGAAAGGGATTTGGAGCTTTCCCTTTCGGAACAACATGAAGCTGCCGTAGATTTTATCCGGCATTATCTTCCAGAGGTTGTTTCGTTGGACCAGAATGCTGCGATGCCGGATAAGAGACTGATAGCGTCATTGGACACAGAATTTTTTGATCGGTTCAGGGACATCGTCCCTGAGTTTCCGACTCAGTCCAATAAGGTCACAAGAACATTCGAATTATTGAACGACACTATTTATAAGCTTGCTACCAAAACGGGCAAGTCTGGTTTCTTATCCGCAAATGCCCTAAATCTGCCTTTCATCAATTCAAGAAATAAATTCGAAACGGCAGGACAGGGCATACCGAGAGTTCCTCTGCGTCTAGACGACGAGGCTGAAGACTTGGAATTGTCTATACCATTGTCTATGTCAATTCCAACCATGACGTTGGAAACGACAATAATATCTAACAGAGTTAACTTAGATGCTTTATCATACGCAGATCACCTTACTAAGGCGTTATCATTACGTCTTCAAGGGAAAGAATTCCAGGATATACAATCCTCATTAAGACTTCTTTCAAGGGCAGTAGCTTATTCCACGTATAACTCCGCCCTTTCAGTGGCAAACCTGGAGTTGGTTAGATGTGACGCAGCCCTAGCTACATCCACGCGCGTGGATGGTAAGGTGAAGAACTCTCTCAGAGTCACTTCGGTCTCCGGAGAGCTTCTCTTCGACGGCAAGCTTTCAGCAATCTATGATAAGATAACTAAGAAAGCTTCGGATTCTCTGCTTTTCAAATCCGCTTCCAAAAAGCCGGATACAGCAGAAAAGAGTAAGACAGGCACTTCTGGGACAAGTACACCCAAGAGAAGTTCCTATAGAGGTTCCTATGCGTCCTCTAGGTCTTATTCTAGAGACCGTCAAGGCAGCGACTCTCGTTGGGGATGTTCTTCCGCACGTGATTACCGGTCAGACATCCCTAGGTCGACGGGGCGAGGTGCGGGTCGCGGAGGACGTAGTTTCTCCTTCCGCAAGCCTCGCAGGTCCAGGAGGTGATGGTTTGAACCTCTATCGTGTTCCGGTAGGCGGGAGATTATCGAGTTTTATAAACGATTGGGCGTCAATTACGGACGACCCCTGGGTTCGAGGGGTAATTTCGGAAGGATGAAGAATATCCTTCAAACGAAAGCCTCCATTAACTCGAAGTCCAAAATGGACTCAGCTTCCGTCAAATCCGCAGAAAAGAGACGCTCTTTTATCAGAAGTACAGTCTCTTCTGAAGAAGAACGCGGTAGAGGTCGTAGAAGACCAGGAATCACCGGGTTTCTACAGCCATCTGTTTCTGGCTCCGAAACCAGATGGCTCGTTCCGTCCAGTCAGAGATCTGAGCTGGATAAACAAGCTGATCGTCGCTCTGAAGTTCTATATGGAGACAATTCGATCAGTCAGAGCGAGTATTCTGGTGAACGACTATGCTACAAGCATAGATCTCAAGGATGCGTACTTTCACGTCATGTACATCCGACATTCAGAAAGTATCTACGCTTCGCAGTCCTAGGAGTTGTATATCAGTTCCGAGCGATGTGCTTCGGTTTGAACCTAGCGCCCTGGGCTTTCACTCAAATAATGAACTCGGTAATGATATATTTCCGAGCTCAGACGTCTGCGGTAACGTCAGCCTACCTGGACGACATTCTTCAGAGGTACGGCAACGAGTTAATGCTTCAGAACGATGTGCAGAATCTGCTTCTATTACTCCGACATCTCGGTTTTATAATAAACAAGGAGAAGTCGGATCTGGTGCCGTCCAAGTCATTCACTCATCTGGGAATGAGCTTCGAGACGCACAACAATCTCGTTTGTCTGCCGTTAACCAGAGCGAAATTAATCAGTTGTTACGCTCGCTATTGTCTTCACTCAGACAAAGTCACAGCGAGAGAGTTCATGAGACTGATAGGTCTGTGCGGAGCCACTGCGGATCTCATTCCGATGGGGCGGTTACACACTCATTCTCTCCAAATTTTCTTGACTCAGAATTGGAGTGTAAAGATTCATTCGCTCGATATAGACGTTCTCTTGTCAAATCAAGTGAAACAAGAGATTCAGCCTTGGGCAGACATTCAGTGGTTGACTCAGGGAGTCCCACTGCAGTTGCCGGATCCGAGTTTTACGATTATGACGGATGCCAGTCAAACAGGTTGGGGTGCAACATTGATCCCAACGGATTCGAAGTGCCAGGGTCTTTGGGATTCGCAGTTTCTAGGCAAGCACATAAACATCAAGGAAATGATGTCAATTTTACTTGCACTACGTCATTGGATGAACATTATTCAGAAAGCACATGTCCAAATCCTGTCCGACAATACGACAGTAGTAGCGTATATTCGGAACCAGGGAGGCACTCATTCCGTTCCGTTATTCAATTTAACGGAAAGAATCCTTCTGTTTGTTCTAGAACACCAAGTTCTACTTTCCGTCCGTCATATTCCGGGTCGTCTGAATTTATTAGCATACTCCCTTTCACGGAAGGTTCACTTGTTGCCATCAGAATGGACTCTCAACAAACAGGTATTCAATCAGATTTGCTACCAATGGGAGCGGCCAATTATAGACTTATTTGCGACACAACTCAACAATCAGTTGCAGACGTATGTGTCTCCATGTCCGGATCCCCGAGCATATGCAGTAGACGCTCTGTCGATCTCGTGGGACGGAATGATAGGATATGCGTATCCTCCAGCGCCGTTGATTCAGCAGATATTGCTAAAGATAAAACAATCTCAATGCAAAATTCTGTTGGTAGCATCTCTGTCTCCACAGAGACCGTGGATAAATCTACTCAGGTGTCTGCTGTGGGACTTACGCGAAAACTTCCTCCACGAGAGGATCTTCTTTCGCAGGGGAAGTCGCGTCAACTACATCACAACCCGCAAGGTCTCAACCTTCACGTATTTCCGTTGTGCTGTCCTTCTTGCATGGCAAGCATTTTACAGGACGAGCCGTGGACGCAATTTCTAACTGTAGGAGGACCTCCTCTTCGCTAAACTATGTGGCTAAGTGGAAGGTCTTTTGTCATTGGAGTAGGGATCATTCTGTTGATATTTTTTATCCCTCCATTCCAGACATTGCAAACTTTCTAGTATACTTGTTTGACGAGATCAAACTGCAGCCTGTTACTATTAAAGGTTATAGGTCTATGTATCTGATACCTATGCACACCATGATAGTTTACAAATTGGATCTAATGTCTCTTTATCTAAATTAGTTAGAAACTTCTCGATAAATAGACCTAGAACCCTTAGATTAATTCCTAAATGGAATTTAGCTTGGGTTCTTCTTAAACTAAAAGAAAAGCCATTTGAGCCTCTTGAGACAGTAGATTTCAAATTCTTGTCTTATAAGACAGCATTTCTCTTAGCTTTCTCTTCTGCTAGAAGAGTCAGTGAGCTTCATGCACTATCTGTGGCCGATTCTCACTATCGTAGTGTCGGGAACACTATTACCTTTACTACTAATGTTGGATTTTTGGCTAAGAATCAGGCTTCTAATAAATATCCGGAACCTATTGTTATTAAGGCCCTTCCGTATTCAGACGGGCATAGGCCTTTACTCTGTCCGGTTAGAGCTTTACGTATTTATAAACGAAGATCTCAGTTTATCAGAAAGGGACGAAAACGCTTCTTTCTGTCTCTGATGCCTAATAGAAAGGACATTACGGTACATTCTATTGCTAGATGGATTCAGTTAACTATCCGTACTGCTTATGATAATCTATCTTCAACTCAGCAGTCTGTGCTGAAGATTTCGGCTCATGAAGTAAGAGCTCTTTCTACATCTTGAGCTTACGCAAATAGTGTTGCTATTACAGATTTAATGAAGGCTGCATATTGGTCTCAGCCATCCACATTCACAAATTTTTATTTCAGAAATATTGAGTCCATTTCTGGAGACCTGCATTGTTTAGGTCCGTCATCTGTTGCTCAGATTGTCGTCCACTAAACAGTTGCAACTATAGTTGTGCAGGCTTTCTGTTCCGTCAGTGACTCCGTCCTGCTGCCCTCTTCGCTCTGGTCTATTTGACCCAGGGCAAGGGGAAGGGGGGGGGGGGAGGGTGTTCCCTTAGGTCACCTGCATTATAGTGAAAAGCAAGGGGATACCTCCTCTGGAGTCAGTAATTCTGAGTCGTTACCGGGATGGTTTTAAAGTGTAAAGTTAATGTTTAAAATTCATTCATGTCATATTTTTAAAGTGTAGCTCGGTGTGAAGCATTTGTATATGTCACGTGTCAAACGGGCGTTGATATACAATCCTCGGACACTTTTAAAGAGTATAAAGAGTCTCAATTCTCTGAACTGACTTTATTTATTGGCTTACTTTAAAAATAATTAGTATAAAGGGTTATACTGGATGTTAATAGAGAACATGAATGTTATTATGCTCAATTATGGAGGGTGTTGTGTCTTTCTAATTTATCATAAATAAGAAAGATACATATAAAGCCTAATACTCCTTTTCTCCTCGAGGGGATGACTCTTTTATATATAGTTGAGCTTATTGGATTTTCCTCTATGTCCTAGGCCCTCCAGCCTTTTTACTATTCAGCTATGTCTGGGTCATTGGTACAGTATAAAAATGTTAAAAAATTTATAGTAATTTATATATTTTTTATACTTACCAATGACGGGGATGGCCTTCCCAGGAGTTGGGAACTCATACCTCCCCGCTGAGTACATAGCGCTGACCAGGCACTGCTTGTAAGAATGATAATTGGCGCCAATTTCGAGACCTCCTTGACACTGCGCATGCGTAGTGGAGGAAAAGTATGGAGGACCATTTAGGACAGGATTTTTTCGGTTTTAGATGCAAATTTTGGGGATTGGGGGCAAAATTTGTGTTTGGCCCTAGATTTTTGAGAATTAGCACCAGCTATGTCTGGGTCATTGGTAAGTATAAAAAATATATAAATTACTATAAATTTTTTAACTTTTGTCTCGAAAACATAGCTTACGATCCCTCAATGGAACAAGCTCGTTCCAGTGAGGGATCCTAAGCTATGCTTTTGAGACAAAAATTGAAAACATAATAAAATCTGAATGGAGATTTTTGATTGAAGAGCTGGATGATTTTGTCCTTTATGCTAGGTAAAGGGTTAATGCTATAAATCATCAACAGCACGGCAATTATTCAGCTACCTATAAGGGCAAGTGATTAATCGGTTAACCAAGGTTTATCCATGTGATTAATCAATCAAGAAAACCCTTTAACCGTTTCAGCTCTAATATTTTTATTTTTGTGGACGGTGTATACATCTTTATTTTTAACTCAACTTGACCACATCATGTATGAGATATTGGGATGTGTTGTGACCCGTCGCCCATCCATACGTCCGCCCATCCATCCATAAGTTCCTATGTACATCCACAATTGCTTAAGCACGCCCAACAGGCCGCTGCTCTCACCCGATTAGTGAATATTTCCAAATTTTGTTGAAAAACGCATCTCTCACCCGATCTTTTTCAAATTTCATACATAGCTTTGGTGTGATGTCTAGATGGGAGCTATCAAATTTTTCTGAATTTCGTTGAAAACATGGCCACCATCGGCCATCTTGGATTTGGCATATAACTTGCTATTCCATTCAGTGGGTCAATTTATACTCTGGGTATCTCTTTCTGTTTAGATTGAGATCTTGATTCAGATTGAGGTTCATGTAGGGTAAATTTAGCATCTCTAAATTCACCATCTGGGGACCTCATTTTGAAGATGACAGTCTGCTTATTTTCTGGCTTGCCCTCATCCGATCTTTTTCAGATTTCATATGTAGATAAACTTTGGTTTGATGTCTTTTCTGTAGAAACATGATTGAATGACTTGGCTTTACCATATTGGAGCTTTCTATTTAGTTCAGTCCTGGCTTCTTGAACAAGTTGAGCTGCAGTGTTATCGACACTTTCATTTTATTTTTCAGTTGATATTTCTTCATGGTTTGGGAGACACAGGGCAAGTATACAAATTTTCTCATTTTTTAAAAAAACATTTTCGGATACTCAGTTCATCATGTCCCATTCTGTGCATGGTGGACATCCAGTGAATGTTACACAACTGGCTGATGAATTTTTTGTGGAGCCACAAAAATTTCATTTTGTAATGGCTGCTTGAAAACTAGATACATTTTTGTGTACATTGTAAATTTATTGGAATGAAATACATGTACAGTACGGCCCACTTAATTGGATATTGCTTTATCAAATAATCTTGCTAACTGAATATGACTTTCAAACACAATCCAGGTACCATAATTCCACATTTCAGACATAATCCATTTACCACACTTCTAACAATTTAACTTGTTGATTGTACAAATGTACATTAGGTTATTGGGGAGATTCTCATTAACTGAATATAAAATATTGTGATCTGTTGAAAAAATATTCAGGGCACAAAATACTTTTTTAAAAGTGTATAGTAAAATGCTATACTAAATTGGTTTTTGTATAGCATAAATTGAAAAATGAATAGCATTTTTGTTTCTATTAACCCTTTACCCAACGTAACGGCCAAAACCGGCCAGCGCTATTCTCAAAAATCGTCAATTAATTTTCAAAATATTTTCATTTTTTGTCTCAAAAACATAGGTTATGACCCCTCGTTGGAACGAGCTCGTAGAGCTCGTTCCAACGAGGCGTCATAACCTATGTTTTTGAGACAAAAAATGAAAAAAATTAGTTATTCAAGAATTTTTTTTGCAAGTGTCGTCTGCTTTTCATGTTAGGTAAAGGGTTAAATCGATACTGTTCGCCATATGTTTTGCTGAATTAAGCCTGAAACTACTCCTTATTTACTAATTTGATTAAAATTAACATTGAAAATGATCTAATTGTGTTGTTCTCTTGTTGATGATAACTTGCCAATGCTATCAAGTAATGTAGCTAAAGCCCTTATTTACTTCTGATCTGGGGGATAACTCCAGCAAATGTTGCGAAATTATATTGCACCAAGTTCAGAATAGTGTACTGTTAACAGACAATAACAGTATCGACAATTTTAAACCTATCATCACTGATTCATTGGGTTATTATCCCACCAAGTCAGTGAATGGGAAAGGGTCATTAATTGGTCAGTTGAGTGAGCTATTTCCAGGCTTGGCCGTTTGAAAACTGCAGGAGGGTAATTCATCGCCCTCCTTGAAATGAGTCCAGGAGGGTAGTGTCCCCCCCCCCTTACCCCCCCCCCCCCCCCCCCCCCCCCCCCCAGATAAGAGATAAGATGACTTTTACAGTACAGCCATCATGGACAGGTTTAAATTCACATGTGGGCATTTTTATCTATATGCATAGATAAAATGCCCACATTTGGATTTCGACCCGTCCACGATGGCTATACTGTAGAGATGATAAGCTATGACACCTAGCAGAATTTACATCAGTGAAGCACATTGATTTACTTATTCTCTTGAATCAATCTGTGCCACTTGTTTTTGACTGCAACTTCAAAAGCACAGTTTGTGCTGTACACATGTGCAGTTGTTGAGGTGTTTATATTGGATTTTCCTGCACATGATCAGCAATAGTTTCTAGAGGGGTTATAGTATGAAAAACCAATGACATTGAATGATTGAGTAAGTGACTAGCCTCCCCTTATAACGTAAGTTTACAAGTCCGGACTCCGGCAACAGGTACTTTGAACTTGGTCTGGTTTTTAGTTTAGATTTTCCAGTTACTAAACTTTACCCCCAAAATTTGTATCACACTTTGTATACCGCCACCGCATTATCTTATCGCATGAAGCTGAAAATGCAATGCGATACCGCTTATTTCATGCCCTGAAAATATTATGACAAGCTATAATTTTCTCAGTTGAGCACAAATATATCTCATTCTCAGCCTCAGTACTTTACAATATAAGCTTTTAATCCTTTACCCAACGTACATAATATCCAAATTTGTTATTTTCACTTTTTGAAAAAAGGTTTTAAAAATCATATCATGTGACCCCTCATTGGAATGAGCTCGTAGAGTTTATTCCACTGAGAGTGTCACATCATATGATTTTGTTGAAAGTTTTAGCTCAACCTGACAACATCAAGCATGAGCTATTGGGATGGGTTGCGATCCGTCATCTGTTCGTCCATACCTACATACATTCATCCATCTGTCCGTCCACCCACCCATCCATCCACAATTCCTTTAGCACACCCTACAAGCTGCAGCTCTCATCCGATCAGATCCAAATTTCATATGTGGCTTTGGAACAATGACCAGATGGGAGCTATCAAATGTTTTCGAATTTCATTGAAAAACATGGCTGCCAGCGGCCATCTTAGGTCTGGCATATAAACAATTCCATTGGCACACCCTACAGGCCACATCACTCACCTGATCTTTTTCAAATTTCACATGTAGCTTTGGTGTGATGTCTAGATGGGAGCTACTGAATCTTTAGCTCTGCCTGACAAAGTCAGCAGAGCTTTTCTGATATCGAGTTGTCTGTCATCTGTCCATCCATCTGTCGTCCGGCGTCAACATTTTGTTTGTCCGAGCCATAATTTCTTTACCACTGGATATTTTTTAACAAAACTTTATAACAGTATGTATTGTCAATGGGCAGTCTGCCATCAATAACAATAAGGTCAGTATCCATTAAGGTCAAGGTCACGGCAACATGGCAAAGGTAACACTCAGGAAAACGTCAACATTTTGTTTGTCCGAGCCATAATTTCTTTACCACTGGATATTTTTTAACAAAACTTTATAACAGTATGTATTGTCACTAGGCAGTGTGCCATCAATCATAATAAGATCTGTATCCATCAAGGTCAAGGTCACAGGCTACATGATAAAGGTAACACTCAGGAAAACGTCAACATTTTGTTTGTCCGAGCCATAATTTCTTTACCATAATTATGTATTGTCACTAGGCAGTGTGCCATCAATCATAATAAGGTCTGTATCATCCATCCGTCCGACTAGCCATCCATCCATCCATCATCCGGCGTCAACATTTTGTTTCTCCGAGCCATAATTTCTTAACCACTGTGTATTTTTGAACGAAAATTTATAACAGTATGTATTGTCAATAGACAGTGTGCCATCAAT
The DNA here is from genome assembly GCA_031216915.1 of Pictodentalium vernedei. Lineage (NCBI taxonomy): Eukaryota > Metazoa > Mollusca > Scaphopoda > Dentaliida > Dentaliidae > Pictodentalium > Pictodentalium vernedei. Next base: position 172,551,067 of record CM062291.1, on the reverse strand, counting down.
CACAATAAGGTCTGTATCCATCAACGTTAAGGTCACAGACTACCTGGTCATAGTAACACCAATGTATTTGCCAAATTTTATTATGTTTTCAATTTTTGTCTAATAAACAAAGCTAATGAGCCTTCATTGAACAAGCTCAACAAACTTGTTCCAATGAGGGGCCATAAGCTATGTTTTTGAGACAGAAAATGATGATGTTGTCTCCAATCCGTGTTGGGTAAAAGGTTATCAGAATCTGAGATTGGGGATCAAATGTTACCCTGTATATGGCTGCCCCTGAAAGTAGTTGCCCTGGGCGGAGCTAAGCTATCTTGGCCGAGAGGACTCTTGTTCTGAATTTCAGTGAAAAACGTGTCTGCCAGCAGCCATCTTGGATTTGGCACATAAATTGTCAACAATTCCATGAGCACACTCTACAGGCTACATCACTTGCCCGATTTTATTCAAATTTCATATGTATAAATGTAGCTTTTGTGTGATGTCTACACGGGAGCTATTAAATTTGTCTGAATTTTGTTAAAAAACATGGCCTCATCGGCCATCTTGGATTTTGTGTAGAAATTGTCAGTAATTCCATTGTACACCCTACAGGTCACATGCCTCTTTTTCAGATTTCATTCAGATTTCATGTTACTTTGCTGTTATGTCATTTCTGCAGAAACTTGATTAAATGACTTGACATTACTGGAGCTCTCTATTTAGTTTAGTCCCTTCAAGGACAAGTTGAGCTGTAGTGTCATTGACACTTTCATTTTTTGCTCAACTTTAGCGAAGCCAAATCTGAGCTTATGCCATGGCCCGTCGTCCATCTGTCCGTCTGTCCGTCAACAATTGGATACGGCTCGGGCTAGAGGCCGTATTTATGAACCGATCTTTATGAAACTTCTTGGGTACCTTTGTTATGACCGTGGGACGAGAACGAGTGTTTTTGGATGCGGTCCGAAATTCAAGATGGCTGTCAGCCGCCATTTTGTACCGACGATGCAGAAATCTGTTTTTTGTACAGAACTTCCATATGAAAGCTCTGATTTGAATAATTTTTTGTATGAATGTTTAGTACCATGGGATACATCACATATAATACAGGTTTTTTTCTCGTGCGTAAATTATGCAAATTAGACTAACTTTGATGTTTTTTGGTGTTACTTTCAGCACTGTAAGTGCAAATGCCAATACGGCTCGGGCTAAAGGCCGTATTTATGAACCGATCTTTACGAAACTTCTTGGGTACCTTTGTTATCACCGTGGGACGAGAACGAGTGTTTTTTGGTCCGGTCCGAAATTCAGGATGGCCGATGGCAGCCATTTTGTACAAAATTAGGTGCAATCAGATTTTTGCACAGAACTTCCATATGAAAGAGATGATTTAAATAATTTTTTGTGTGAATGTTTAGTACCATGGGATACATCACATATAATATGGGTTTTTTTCTCATGCAGAAATTATGCAAATTAGATGAACTTGGATTTTTTCAGTGCTACTTACAGTAAGTACACATGTCAATACGGCTCGGGCGAGAGTCTGTATTTATGAACCGATCTTCACGAAACGTCTTGGGTACCTTTGTTATCACCTTGGGACGAGAACGAGTGTTTCTGGGTGCGGTCCAAAATTCAAGATGGCTGCCAGTGGCCATTTTGTACTGAAATTACGTCTAATCAGTTTTTTGTACACAACATCTATACAGCTCAGGCTAGAGGCCGTATTTATGAACCGATCTTTTCGAAACTTCTTGGGTACCTTTCTTATCACCGTAGGATGAGAACGAGTGTATTTGGGTGTGGTCCGAAATTCAAGATGGCCACCAGCAGCCATTTTGTACCAAAATTAGTGCAATCAGTCTTTTGTACAGAACTTCTGTATGAAAGTTCTGATTTGAATAAATTTTTGTATGAATGTTTAGTAACATGGAATACATCACATATAGTACGGGTTTTTTTCTCGTGCAGAAATTATGCAAATTAGATGAACTTTGATTTATTCAGTGCTACTTATACACTGTAAGTGCACATGTCAATACGGCTCGGACTAGAGGCTGTATTTATGAACCGATCTTCACAAAACTTCTTGGGTACCTTTGTTATCACCTTGGGACGAGAACGAGTGTTTCTGGGTGCGGTCAAAAATTCAAGATGGCTGCCAGTGGCCATTTTGTACCGAAATTAGGTCCAATCTGTTTTTTGTCACAACTTCTACACAGCTCATATTTGTGAACTGATCTTCACGAAACTTCTTGGGTACCTTTGTTTTCACCTTGGGACAGGAATGAGTGTGTTTTGGGGTGCCTGTGTTACCCTTTACCTAAAGTAACAGCCATAACCGGTAATGCTATTTACAAAAAGTACTTTTATGTTTCTATTATTTCTTCATTATTATCCACAGAGACATTGCTTATGAACTTATTAACCCTCATTGCTGCAAGCTCATTGAGTTCATAAGGTATATTGTTATAAGCAAAAATTAAAAAAATTAGGTATTCAAAAAATTTTTTACAGGCGTTGCCTGGAACCTATGTTAGGCAAAGGGTTTACCCATCCTGTCTCGTTTGACAGATCTTCATGATTGCTGTCAAAAATATGATAAGATATATACTCTGTTTATCACTAAACTCTTAATGTAGCAAAATGACCAGGTTTGGGTTGATTAAATATTGCTTTTAATTGAATATTTTTAATTGGCAAAGTGGCTATTTAATCATCAGGGTTCAGCAGTACTTATAAAATATAAGTACTTAGATTATCAGCACCTGTTTGTCCCCCCCCCCCCCCCCCCCTCCCCTCCATAATTTTTCCCCAGTCTAGCTTTTTTTGTATCATAAAAAACCCTGTATCTTTTTACAACAACCAATGGCCCAGACTAGCTGGTGCTAACTCAAAAATTAATCCAGGGCCAAACTTAAATTTTGCCCCCAAATCCCCAAAATTTGCATGCAAAACCGAAAAAATCAAGTCCCACCTGGTCCTCCATACTTTTGAGATCTGTGCATGCCCAGTATCCAGGAAGGTACCGAAATTGGTGCCAAACATCATTCTTTGTTTGGCCCTGAGGTCAGCAACATTCAACTGACATCTGTGCTTTTAAATCTCATTTTTGAGGATGCCAGACACAAATCAATGTTAAAATTGGTGGATCCAAGGACATAAATGGATGATTGAAGTGAACAACGGTGGTTAGGAACGTTCAGGGCTGTAACTTTATAATTTTTATCAAAATTATTTCATGTTTCCCAATTACGGGACATGTGCCTGACGCCATCATTCTTGCTAATGATTTATCCACTGTTTGTTAAGTGTTCCTTCCCTATCCTTCCTTGAAGCCCTCCTGTTAAACTCCCAAGCTTTTTGGCTTATTTTTATTGAAATTTTTCATTAAATGTCTTGGGAGTTTAACGTGTATTACAGAATGTTTATTCTGTTTATCCCCATGGTTACATCCTCACCCAAGGGATGTGGGGTCATTTGGGTCATGCATCTTCTATCCGATGTATCGTTTTTTCTTCATTTGAAGATCTTGCTTTACATCTGGTAGCTTTAAAATCTGTTACTGACTTTGGGCCTTTTTGTTCTGTGCCTGATGTCTTGTTTCCATTTTTTTCCTTGACGTTGTTTACATTGGCAACGTCCTTAAATACATGTAGTATTTAGTTATTATTACTGTAGGATTGTTGTAAGATACATTAATTAATATTCCGGAAATGTAGCAATAATTTTTGGAATTTTGTCCACACTTAGGCTCTATCGGTATACCCTTGGGCTCTTCATATTCCCTTTGGGAACTTGGGCTTTTGTCAGATTTTTTTTGAAAATTTTTTTTAATTTTATTTTTCAATTTCGATTTTGATTGTTGATTATTATGTATCTTTATCATATATTTATTGTGGAGTTTGTGGGAGTTCAAAGCGACTTAGTTTTGATTAATCATGAAAGCTTATTGCTCAAAATGCAAAGCAAGGAAGTCTTCCTCAGATTTACATGCATGTTACCTTGCTTGTAGTCGTTGTACTCCTACTTCTTGTCCTACATGTGTTGATTGGGATGGCAAACGTTGAACGCAGGTATCACGGTACGTTGTTAGCGGTGAGAGGCCGATGCCGGTACTCTCACCGCAAGGTCATTCAAGTTTTTCAGTTTCTTTTTCAGAGGAACAAGAACATGGTGATGGTAATGTGACACCTAGCAAAAGTGTGCTACCATCGTCGCGCTCTGATAAGCAAACAGAGTTAGCTGCTAAGGTGCACTTGAATATTAGGCAAGGGATAAGGCCACTGTGCGGTGGTTTTAATCCTTTGCCAGCAGCTAGCTGGACCGGTGAAGCGGTTACTCCATCTGTGGGAGCGGTGACACCGGGTATGTCCGTTGCAGTCAAAGGAAGTGTAGTGGGTAGAGCGAGCACCTTAGAAACAAAACAAGCTCACCCAGCAACGACGGAACTAGGGAGGAAGCCAACAAGTTTCTTGTCGGGAGGCTAGTTGAGGTCTCAAAAGGCTGCGAGCGAGAGAGGTCCCTCTCTAACCCAGCAACATCTGGGGCCAGATGTTGTTATGAAAAACTTGCACGGGCATACGTCCACACCTGCCACTCGTGATGCTCCGTCTAGACTGCAGCCGGCCTCAGCTACAGTCACGGCTTCTTCCACTATGATCATTACGCACACACGACCGCATCTTAGCTACCCGACTTCGGATATCCAGCCTGCTGTGCAAAGAAGGAACCACTTTTTCAGACCTTTGCGGGAAAGAAGCGCGATCGCGCTCGCGCTTCATCGCGCCTCTAAATTGTACACCAGGAGCGTTAAAAATCACGCCCCTGTGCGCTTTGTGTTAGTTGAGCAATCAGAACGTAATGGTCGGGACCCGACCAGTATTTTCAGATTGCTCAACTCGCTTTGTGTATAAAAGAAATTCACTGTCATAACTCTTGTTTGTCATAATGATATGTAATCTGATGCTTGAATACATGAAATAACCCCCAAACCTGGTATTTTACATGTTGATAATAATTATAATCGAGTCAAATTGTGCTTGCGATTTCCATAACACCATGTGAGATAAATCCGATTTGCGTATTGATATTCTTGTTGAAATTTTCCTTTGAGAACTATTTCATTCAACATCACATAAATTATATCCAATTCTCCTAAAATTATAATATCTCGGCTAATCAGGACGCTGAATGTGTTTGCGTCATAGCACACTGAGCTTTGGGTTATCTGATTGGACAGTCAATAGAAACTGAAACAATTCCCTGTCACATGGTTGTGTTGGAAAATCGAAATGTCAACTTTCTGAACCACGTTGTTGAATTCTTCCACAAAAAAGACTCGATATACTTTATATTTCAAATTCACGAATGAAACGTGAAATATGAGGACGGATTATTTCACATAGACAAACAACCCCCTGATCCATTACTGTTCTGCCTACTGGTACAAGGTCAAGGTATACCAGCGTTTATTTATGCCAAGTTATCAGAATCACCCAATTTTCGTGACACTAGTGTTGTACTTGTGTGTCCACCCCAAGCAGACTGGTTGGAGCAATAACGCCTAATTTTTTATTCCGTCCAGTTTGGGAGTATTAAGCAAACTAAATCACAATTATCAATTCATGCTTCATGGCTCATAGCAAGTTTTTTTGGAAGCGCGATTGCGCCTCTGGGTGCAAAATAACAAGTGCGATTTTTCGCTCCTCTACAAAATATTCCCGCAAAGGCCTGCTTTTTGCCCATGAAGTCGGACCATCTGGTAGCTAAGGAGCCAAGGCCTCGATCATCGGGACGTTAGGAGAAGAGATCCATCTCCAGAACGCCATCCCAGGAGCAGCAAGCAGCTAAGGAACAGAAAACTTCTGCTCCTCAGGCCTCGATGACAGACTTGCTGTTGCAGATTGCGCAGCTGAACACAGCATCCCAGCAAGTGCGGGAGCAACCTCCCTCAGACTCAGAACCTGAGCTGTCGGACGGTGCTGGGTCGGTCAAGTCGTCTGTTCATGCAGATGTAATGGACCGAGATTCGCAACTGATTCACTCGGATGGTGAAAGGGATAAGGAAGAGGATTACCCTTCCCTTTCGGAGCAACACATGGTTGCAATGGATTTTATCCATCAATACTACCCTGAGTTTGTTTCACTGAATCAGCAAGCTGTGACAACAAGAGAGAAACCACTGGCATCTCTAGACGCAGACTTTATACGGAGGAAGGAAGAAGCTCTTTCTTTTCCCGGTTCAGTCTAGGCAGGTGTTACAGGCCTTTGGCCATGTAGACAGCACCATATTTAACCTCTCGAGTTCGAGGAAAAGAGACGGTTTCTTGTCAACATCCTCGATAAATATACCGTTCCCTGCACCTCGTTCATTTAAAACGGTTGGAGAAGATGTGCAGAGAGCTCCACTGTGTTTGAATGAACAGACTGGGGATTTAGATATATCCTTACCTGCATCGTTCAGTATTCGCTCAGATGAAATGGAAACTGCAATTTCATTGAATAGAGTGAATTTGGACACAATGTCCCACACGGATCACCTTACCAGAGCTATGGCACAATGTCTCAACGGGAAGGAATTTGAAGATGTGTGTACCTCTCTTAGAGTTCTTTCTAGGGCAATCATGTATGCCACGTATAATTCTGCCCTGACAGTGGCTAATCTGGAGTTAATTAGACGTGATGCTGCCCTTGCGTCGTCATCACTTATAGATGACAAGGTGAAAAGCTCTCTCCAGGTTGCTCCAGTCTCCGGACATACTATCTTTGACGACAAGCCTTCGTTAGTATATGAACAAGCTACTAAGAAAGCGTCCAGTGCTCTGCTATTGAAGTCGGCGTCTCAACAATCTGTTTAAGCATATCTGTGTAAGCGAGGACCTTCCAAATCAAAATCATCAAAAGGGAACTCCTCGCAAGGGTACAAGAAACCCTCATACAATTAATCCGGAGGTCATCAATATAGCAACTCAGAAAAGGGGCGTAAGTCTGATCAGGACTATCGGTCAGATGTCCATAAGCCAACAGGGCAGGGATATTCGTGGGGAGGACTTAGTTTCTCCTCCCGTAAGCCTCGCAAGTCCTACAGGTGATGTTCAAGACCTCTGTTGCTTGCAAGTTGGCGGAAGGTTATCAAACTTCGTGAGAAACTGGATAGCAGTCACGGAAGATCAGTGGGTGAGAAGTCTAGTCTCGGGCTTACGGTTATCATTCCGAGCGAAACCCCCCACTAACGATATGTCCGTGTTGGACAAATCTTCCTTTCAAAAGAGAGTCTCTCCTGGTGGAGGTACAGGCTAGCTTATTAAAGGAAGCAATAGAGGTCGTCGAGAATCAAAATTCTCAGGGTTTTTACAGTCACCTGTTCCTCGTACCAAAGCCAGACAGCTCGTTCTGACTGGTAATAGACTTGAGCTGGATAAACAAGCTTATCATGGCTCCAAAGTTCTATATGGAGACCATTCGGTCGGTAAGAGCGAGCATTCATTTGAACAACTATGCAGCAAGCATAGATCTAAAGGACGCTTACTTTCATGTCTTGGTACATGCTGCATTCAGAAAGTACCTGCGGTTCGCCGTACAAGGGAAGGTTTATCAGTTCAGAGCAATGTGCTTTGGTCTGAACCTGGCTCCCTGGGCATTCACTCGAATAATGAACTCGGTAATGTCATACTTCTGAGCTCATTCGTCTGCAGTAACGTCGGCTTACTTGGACGACATTCAGCAGAGATACGGCAACAGAATTATACTTCAGAACAATGTTTAGAATCTGCTTTTATTACTCCAACGTGTCAGTTTCATGTTTCATTGTAAACGAGAAAAAATCGAATCTAGCTCCGTCCAGGTCGTTCACTCACTTGGGAATGAGCTTCCGGACTCAAAACAATCTGGTTTGTCAACCCAGAGCAAAATTAGTCAGTTGTTATGCTCGCTTTTGTCTACACTCAGATGCATTAACAGTGTGGGAATTCATGCAACTAATGGGGCTGTGCGGAGCGGCTGTGGATCTTATTCCGATGTCCCCTCCAGATATTCTTTACTCAGAACTGGAGTGTGAAGATGCATTCACTCGAAACCAGTATTATTTTAACGGGCCTAGTAAAACAAAAGGTTCAGATTTGGGCAGATCTTCAGTGGTTAACTCAGGGAGTTCCACTGCAACTGCCGGATCCGGCTTTCACAATTATGACAGATGCGTGTCAGATGGGCTGGGGTGTGACCCCAAGTCCCGCAGACTTGAAGTGTCAGCGTCTTTGAGACTCTCGGTTCCTAGAGAAGCACATAAACATCAAAAAGATGATGTCAATATGGCTAGCACTTCAACACTGGATTCGCCCAATAGCGAATGTCACATTCAAATTCTGTCAGACAATTCGACAGTAGTTGCTTACTTTAGGAACCAAGGCGGCACTCATTTGATTCCATTATGCAAATTAACGGAAGGGATTCTCCTATACGTCATGAATCATGGCGTTCATCTCTCTTTCCATCATATACCGGGTCATCTGAACGTACTAGCAGACTCGTTCTCTCGGAAAGATCACCTGTTGCCATCGGAATGGACTCTCAACAAGCGAATATTCAGACAGATTTGCTACCAGTGGGATCATCCCATGATAGATCTTTTTGCGACACATCTGAACAATCAGTTACCAGCGTTCGTATCGCCATGTCCAGATCATCGAACATACATAGTAGACGCTCTGTCAGTTTCATGGGACGGAATGATAGGATATGCATATCCTCCAACTCCGTTGATTCAGCAGATTCTGTTAAAGATCAAACAGTCTTGTTGCAAAATTCTGCTAGTAGCACCTCTGTCATCACAAAAACCTTGGATCAATCTTCTCAGGTGTCTGTTATGGGACATTCCCCGGAAGCTTCCTCCATGGGAGGACCTTCTTTATCAGGGGAAGTCACGCGCACCGCATCACAACCCGGAAGGTCTCAACCTTCACATATTTCCGTTGTTTGGTCCTTCTTGTACGGAAAACAGTTTACAAGACGTGCTCTAGACGCAATTTCTAACTGCAGGAGGTCCTCCTCTTTGTTGAACTATTCAGCAAAGTGGAGGGTTTTCTTCCGTTGGTGTAAGGATCAGTCGATAGACTATATGATCCGTCCATACCAAATATTGCTGATTTCTTGGTCTACTTTTTTGACGATCTCAAACTGCAGCCCGTCACTATTAAGGGCTATAGGTCTATGTTATCAGATACTTAGCTCATCATGATAACTTGACTATTGGATCAAATACTTCATTATCCAAGCTAGTTAGACATTTCTCTATCAATAGACCTAGAACCCTCAGATTAATTCCTAAGTGGAATTTGGCTTGGGTTCTGTTGAAGCTCAAAGAAGTGCCTTTTGAGCCATTGGATGTCGTAGAGTTCAAATTCTTGACCTATAAAACAGCCTTTCTCTTAGCCTTTGCATCTACTAGAAGAGTCAGTGAACTTCATGATTTATCTGTTGATGAATCTCACTACCGTAGTGGGTTTTTTGGCTAAGAATCAGATTCCAGACAAGCCGGAGCCTTTTGTCATTAAGGCTTTATCGTCCTCCGATAACCGTAGACCTTTGCTTTGTCCAGTCAGGGCTATGCGCATTTTTTCGATCAGATTCTGTTAGAAAAGGAAGAAAACATTTCTTTCTTTCATTGATTCCTAACAGAAAGGATATTTTTGTTCATGCCTCGCTAGATGGATTCAGTTGGCAATACGCATTGCCTATGAAAATCTATCTTCGGATCAATGCTCTGTTAATAAGATATCAACGCATGAGGTTAGAGCACTGTCCACTTCTTGGGCTTATTTCAACAGTATAGCCATTACTGATCTCATGAAGGCTGCGTACTGGACACAGCCTTCTTCATTTACCAAGGTTTACCTGAGAAATTTAGAGTCCATCTCCGGTGACCTTAGATCTTTGGGTCCTCTTTCTGTTGCTCAGAATGTCGTCCATTAATGGTTACATCTATAGATATTTAGGCAGTCCGTTCCAGCATTGACGCTGTTCTGCTGCCCTCTTCGTTCTGAGGATATTTACCTCAGAACAAGGGGAAGGGTGGGGGGGGGGGGGGAGATGTTTTTTTCCCTTATAATCATCTGGCTTTATAGTGAAAAGCCAGGGAAGCCCTCCACCAGTGTCAGTAGTCCTGAGTCGGTGCTGGGATGGTTTTAATGTGTAGCTTGGTGTGAAGCAATAACTATGTCTCATTTATGTACGGTTTTTAAAGTGTAGCTCACTGTGAAGCTTTTGTATATGTCACATGTCAAACGGGCATTAATATACAATCCTCGGACACTTTTAAATGAGTATAAAGAGTCTCATTCTCTGGACTGTCTTTATATATTGGTTTTCCTTCACCGAATTAGCATAATGGGTTATGCTGGCATTAAATGGAGAAATTATATATTATGTTATACTAAATTACATTGTTGGTGTTATGCCTTTCTCTTTTCTCATAAAGGAGAAAGACATATATAATTCCTGTCATCTCCTATTCTCCTGTAGGAGCTATCATTTAGTGAAGTAATTGAGAGATTGGATTTTCCTATAAGTCCTAGGCCCTCAAGCCTTTTTACGATTCAGCTAGTCTGGGCCATTGGTTGTTGTATAAAAATATGATAAATTTTAAGTAATTTGTATATTTTTTATACTTACCAATGGCCCAGATGGGTATGGCCCTCTCATGAGTGGGCACTCATACATTTAACAGGCAATCTGTATAAAGAATGATGGTTCGCGCTGATTTCAGTACCTTCCTGGATGCTGTGCATGCGCAGATCTCAAAAGTATGGAGGACCAGATAGGACTTGATTTTTTTGGTTTTGCATGCAAATTTGGGGGATTGGGGGCAAAATTTGTGTTTGGCCCTGGATTAATTTTTGAGTTAGCACCAGCCAGTCTGGGCCATTGGTAAGTATAAAAAATATACAAATTACTTAAAATTTATCATATTTGAATCGGTATGGGTATGAGTTGACCATCACCTGTAAATCAATTCCACACACATGTATGGTGCAGATAGCTGTGTTATATGGAAAATAATTGTGTCATTAATTACACAAACTATTTATTACAGGGTAGCCCCGTGTCCTGGAATATCCTTGAATTTAAAAACTGGGTTTCTAGGCACTTTGAAAACCATTGAAATACAGCTTTGATGCTAAAAATCCTGGAAAAGTTTCAAAACAGTTCATTACCAGGTCCGTTTCCAGCATTCCTGTTCCTACTTTTCTATTAACATCACTGCTTTAGTGTACTGCTAAACACCAACCACTGATTGGTTGTTTTTCGCAGTGTAAATGCTTAATTTTGACCAATCTGATTTGTGACAAACAAAAGGTCTTTACATATATCTATATATATATATTTTTAGGGTGGTGTGGGGGTGGGTGTAACTTAATTTGCAATTTCTGTATCAATACATCCTCAAAAATCCTTGAATTTTTGCCCCAAACCTTATTGAAATTCCTTGATGTTTTTCCTGGGAAATCTGGGGGTACCGATTCCCTTCCTGGACAGAAAAAGAAATATCGGGAGTGATCTTTGTATTTATAAACTTACACAGGGATTACGGACCCATTCCTAAACCAATTATCCCCTGTTGCCAATGCCTCCTGACACCATCTTGGGAAAGATAAATTTTATATTCTTGAATAATCATGCTTCCAAAATTGAGAAAAGAATTCCATTGCAATAGCTATACAAAGCTGTCACAAATTGCATGTGATAAAGTTCCGCCTGAATTGTCGAAAGTTGTGTCGGAGATGTTTCACATTACATGTAGTAGAGAAATACCTCTAGCTACTGAGAGATGATTGACAGAATCAATGGTGCAATAAAAACAAAAGATTTCTGAATGACAGACTCCACTCAGTTGGCGCTGTGAGGTCTGGATGATAATACACGTGTCTTTTAAATCCAGTGGACAAAGGCACAAAGGTGAAGCACCAATGGAATTAATCTAAAAAGGATTGGCATTCTACCTATGATTGGGGGAGGGCCCAAGTCTGTGAAGGACTGAAAATGAGTGCTTCCGCATATCAAAGACTCCAACACATGGCAACACTATAATCACTATTGATGCTGCAGAATCCAGGCCCTTTTGATCAATTGCTTCAACTAGCAATGTGTATTAACTATTTGGTGGCAATGGGAATTTGACACGTGTGTTTAGACACTAATTTAAGCCAGGTGTTTCACAACATCAGTGATGATCAGTCACTCGTTCTATTTATTGGAACATGCATTAGTATCGGTATCTGTCTATTATGATCTCAAATCATCGGTCATCTGTTCACAACCCTTTTTGATCATCGGTACATCACTGGGGTTATGATATAAGCCCTTTATTTCCAGTTCTGCATGCATATATATGCATACAGGGAGGGACTTCATGGCCACTGTTTAATTCGCTGAAAATAAATAAAAATTCCAATCCTCCCTTCCAGCCCTCCCCCCTCCCCCTCCATTGATGATAATCAAGGCACTGATTATTTATGTCCTAAATGGTATGGCTCCTTTAAACAAATAGCCGGCCAAACACAAGAAAACTTCTCTTTTATTTCAGACATGTAATTTTTGTGCCTGACAGTGAGTCACAGAATTCATACAGATGTTTGCAGTCGATGGAAGTGCTTGAATTTTATTTTTCGAAAATCCTTGAAAACACTTGTATTTTTACCTGATAATTGAAAAGCACCTGAATTTTATCAAATGTCATCGTTGAAGCTTACATGTATTACTGAATGTACAGACATGTGTGCCAGCCACAATGATATGCTCTTTTCAGTGTGCAAAATTTCATTCAAAAATGACTATAACCAGCAGACTGTTCAAATGGTTTGGAGATGGCTAACCGAATGCTAGGCTATGTAAAAATTCTTTTTTCATCATTAACAAGTATTCATGTATTGCATGGAATTGAAATATATACATGTATAGCATCTCAAGGCAAAAGTCTAAAAATCTATCAGACACAAGAAAGGCTGGTTAACTGGTAGAGTGCAGGAAGCCCTTATTTGGGCTTTATTCTGAACTGCAGGTACCTTAAGTTGAAGACTTCATATTTTGTGGATTTCCTTCTTATTATCTTTCACTCCTTCGATTTGCATTGTTACAATTTATGGAATTGTAACAAAACAAAAATGTGTGAACAAATCTTGAAGCTGAGAAAAACTTTAGCACTTTACCAGTTAAATTACTCAAACTTTACCATTCAAGATGCAACGTTTGGCTAACCAGACATCCGTTCACATAGACTGAAATTTGCATGCCACCACGCGAACAAAACGAGGGTTATGGTAAACTTTTCTCCCCTGTCTTTTGAACCCTACCGAACCTGTGTCCATTTTTTTCTGAACTTGTGCATTTTGTGGGCTTGAACATAATAACCGATAGAAGGGTTGCATGCCGATAGAAGGGTTACATATTTTGGGATGCTTGTTGGTGAAAGCGACATAGAATCAGCATTCTACTAAAAATGCCAAATAAGAGTACAGAGTGGATTAATAGTACAGGGTGGAGAGTTTCTGAAAAATAAATTATAGTACACGGTCGAATAATAGTACAGGTTGGAAAATTCAAAGACTTGAGCCAGTTTCTTTGCTCAGAGGCATATTTTTGATGCAGAAGTCTGATTCTTATTAACTGATAAAGTGCTAAATTACTTATGGTCATCCAAATTTGTTCCCCCCCCCCCACCCCTGAACACCCTGACACAAACAATGGCAATTTGTTTTTACCATTTCATTTTACTGTCCTAACGATGCTTCATACCAAAAAACACTTCTCTGTTCTGTGTGGTTTGAGAAATATGGGTGTTTGAATTTTTTCTATTGTTAGCTTCTGGGGTTCCCACCGAGCTGTCATTAAATTTTTTTTTCGGGCATCAATAAAGTACTTATGTGACCCAACTATACTGCATGCCAAATTTGGTTCAAATCAGCCCATCGCTTCTTGAAATACAAATTTGGGGTACAGCTCAAAATGGGCATGCTTCCATAGAGACCCCAAATATTGACCTACAAACTTCCCTTGAGGGAATTTAATCTTTAACTCCAAAGAATGTTCCATACCAAATACCAAGGCATTCTCTCGGGTGGTTTATGAGAAGGAAATTTTTTGGCTTTTTGGGCATTAACGACAGTCCGAAGAAATCACTGCTAAGCAATTGGACATGTGAAGGTTGTAGTGTTCAAGACAATTTCCCCAGTCCTTGAAGGGTTAACAAAAGTGAAAAGAAAATGAACCCCTAAACTGCTATCAAGCTTCAACAAAGCCTTATTAGTTGTTGAGCTGGCACAATTATGAAATTCCATAATTGATTGTTGAAGAAAAATAATCGATTAAAAGTCGACTTTTACCATACTCGTGACCTCTAGAAACAGCAATAAGGAAAATGTTTTTTATCATTAGTGCCTTAAGTTGTATCTTTATATTAATGCTTTCCTGCATCTCGAACTGGGAGTGGGAATTGGGCAATTGTGTGGGGATGGGGTCAAGTACCGTCGATGGACATCTGTATTACGAATACATAGAACTTTAGGGCATGGGAGTTGCATTGGCAGTCTCTGATTAACATTGGAAAAGAAACAATTGTAAATCGTATCTACCTTCCCCTACATTTCATCTCGAGAATGTGATCCAAAGTTCCAAACTAAAACTTTTTTTTTTGCCACAATGTTCAAAATCATTTGGAAAAACCCGTGTTCACAACCATGCTGGCTGTTTATTCAAATGGAATAAGCACGTAAATAAGAAATCTGCATTGGTGAATAAACGACATTTCCATAATGTGTTCGAAAATTTTTATCATGGATTGGTAGAGTAAAAAGGGGTGGAATGCAAATAATTAACAACAGCTCATTTGATTTTCAATATGTCTCCTTTTTATTGTATCGAAGACTTATTTTCAGCTTTGCATAGTGCGAGAGTTAATACCTCACGTGCGGTAAATGTATTAACAAAGTAGTTAGCTCCCTTTAGCTGTAACAGACAATCGTCTTTCTCAGAATGGAAACAAATTAATTGTTTCGAGAGCCAGAGGGCGCCGCGAGTTGGTACTGTAAATCTTCAGTACCGCTAATACTATAGATTTATACCTCCACAAGTACAGTAATGATTGAAACACGCTGTATGATAACCCCATGAGTATTTTGTTCTCGTTTTGTTCACTGCAGTGCTTATTTTAAATCAGTGGGAGGAAAAACGAAAACTTTTCTCATCCCGTAACAACCAACTTCCCCGGCCATCGGCGCGATTTTTGGTTAACCGATCTAGCGTTCACCTGAAAACAAATCTGTGTAACCGATAGGCGAACGGTACGAGCATTTGCCTCTTACTCTTATTTTGAGGCCTGCTAAAATGAGTAATTTTGTGCAGTTCAGCTGCTTTCTGTTGCTTTTGTGATTTCTATATGCATCAAGACAAATAAACTTAAAAGTGTTGAAAGAGACAATAAGCTGTTTAACCCTTTACCTAACATGAAAAGCAGATGACCCCTGCCAAAAAAAATCTTGAATAACTATATTTTTATACTGTACCAATGACCCAGACATAGCTGGTGCTAACTCTTAAAATATAGGGCCAAACACAAATTTTGCCCCCCAATCCCCAAAATTTGCATCTAAAACTAAAGAAAACATGTCCTGAAAGGCCCTCCACACTTCGCCCCTACTGCGCATGCGCAGTGTCAAGGACGTTCCGAAATTGGCGCCATTAATCATTCTAAGTTTGGCCCTTCATCAGTTAACATCTGACTGATCTTTGTGCTTATAAATCTCAGTTTAAATGATGCCAGACACATAAATATTAGTGAAATGGTGATTCTAAGGAGGATAGAGAAGGAGGAGAGGAAAAGAATGTGTGACAGAATATTATCAGGGCTGTAACTTAAAATTTTTTAATGAAATTATGTTAAGTTACCTATTTTCAAGGCAGCAGCCATTTTGTTGTCATTCTGATTATTTAGTTACACTGTTTTTTAAGTGTTTTCCTCTCTCCCTGTCCTTTAAGTTCCCCCTTGCTATTCTCCCATGCTTTTGGCATAGTTTTTGTAATTATTATTACTAAATTTTCTTGGGAGTTTTAGCTGAATAACAGAATGAATTCTGTTCTTTCCCCATGTTTACGTCTTCACCTACGGGTGGTTAGGCGTTGTGTTCTGCATCTACCATCTGATGTTCTGCAGTTTCTTCCCTGGAAGTCTCTGTTTTGCATCAGATAGTGTATTTTTGGTAACTGATTTCGGGCCTGGGTGCCTGGAGTCTTATTTTAGTGTTTTTACACTCATTGTTTACATTTACAAACAGCCCTCTGTGTGAGGGGGGGATTTCTAAAAAATAATATCTTGATGTTATTTTAATCATAACTAGATACATTATTATTGTTCGTAAGTGTTGAATAAATTGTTTAAAATATTTTTAAAATTTTTGTCCACACTTAGGCTTGGGATCCATTGGGGCTCAACGTTACTTTTCAGAAACTTGGGCTGTTCTGAAAAAATATTTTTTCAAAATATTTTGATTTCAATTATTTTTTCTATATTAATGGATCATATTATTATTATGTATTTTGATTGCCAGGGGTTAGTGCGAGTACCAGGACTTGTTTTCTTTTCACATTGAAAGGATATTGATCAATTGTTTTAAGAGGAAGTCTTCCTCTGACTTTATTATTCTATATGTGGTCAGTGTACTTGCATTAACTCCTGTTCTGTATCGTATGATTTCGATGACAATATGGGAAGCGTATGTCACGGTATGTTGTTGGGGATTTGGACACTCCGGTCCTTTCCCCGCAGGGTCACTCTACTTTATCAATTTCTATTTCAGACGATCAAGATTAGGGTGATGTATCTGTGATGTCTTCCAACAGTGTGCCTCCGTCGTCACAATTAATGAAGGGCTAGCGGAAAAGTGCTCATGTAATACGCCAATTGCCTAAGAGGACCCTAGTAGGTTCGACGGCCTTTGACGTCCGCTAGCTCGCCTGGTGTAGCGTCCATTCACCGAATGGTTCGGCAGCCGGGTTCGTCCGTTGCGGTCTAGAAGGAATTTTGGGGTGTTTGCGAGCACTATAAATTAACCTAATGCACACCCAGTGACGGCGGATCGGAGGGAGAACGCAGGAAGCCTTTTAGTCCGGTTCATAGCTCGTTCCGAGGCCTATACACTCCGTTCGCTCGCATATTGGTAGTATACACTCCGTTCGCTCGCATATTGGTAGTATGCACGGGGTAACGATCACGGAGCTTCCAGCGGCAATGCATCGTAAGACCGCTTCTCCTCAGGCCTCAGTGACGGACGTGCTATCCGAGTTAGCACAGTTGTTTCGCAGCATCCCAGCAATTGACAGTTTCTCAGTCGAATCAGGAATTATCCGACGGCGCTGGGTCGGTGCGGTCCGCGGTTGCATCAGCTACGGACGACCGAACGCTTTATAGGGTCCGACAGGATGGCGAAAGGGATTCGAAAGATTTCGAGTTTTCCCTTTAGTAGTATCGGAAGATGCCTTTCATATCTTCTGGCATTATCTTCCAGTGATTATTATTTCGGACTTCATTGCTGCGATCTTGGATAAGAGACTTATAGCGTCATTGGACTCGGATTTTTCGATCGGTTCAGGGACATTGTCCCTGACTTACCGACGCAGTCCAATATTGTCATTACAACATGTGTTTTATTTTTCGACGCTATATATATATATATATAAGCCTGCTACTAAGCATGATAGTTTAGTTTCTTGTCCGCGTTGCTCATTTCTGCCATTTTATCATTTATACAAATAGTTTATTTTGGCAGAGCAGGGCATACCGAGAGTTCATATGCGTCTAGACGGTGTGATTAAAGACTGCATATATTCTTTTTCGCCGTTTATGTCTTTTCCAATTTCAATGTTGGGAACGACATTATGTATAGTAGACTTAACTTAGACGCTTTATTATACGTAATCCGCCTTACTGAGGCGTTATCATTACGTCTTCAAGAAAAGATTTACGGGATATTATTCTCAATGTAATTTCTTTTGAGGGCAGTAGTTTGTTCACGTATAACTCTGCCCTTCAGTGGCTGATTGGAGTTAGTTAGACGTGACGCAGCCCTAGCTACATCCACACGCGTGGATAGTAAGGTTAAGAACTCTCTCAGAGTCGCTTCGTTCTCGGAGGAGCTTCTCTTCGACGGCAACTTTTCGGCAATCCATGAATTGCTCGATTTATACGTTCTCTTGTCTATCTAGTGTTACAAGAGATTCAGACTGGGGCAAACATTTGGTGGTTGACTCAGAGAGTGCCGCCGCAGTTGCCGGACCCGAGTGTGGCTGTTATGACGGTTGCCAGTCAAACAGATTGGGATATAATACTGATCCCTACGGATTCGAAGTGCCAGGGTCTTTGGGTTCCGCAGTCTTTTAGCAATCAGTTTAACTTCCGCGGAATAATGTTTTTTAGGCTTGCTTTATGTCTTTGCATGAACATTATTCAGAAACGCATGCCCAAATTCCTGTCCTTTAATTCGACAGTAGTGGCGTATCTCCGGAACCAGGGAGGCACTCTTTCGTTTCCGTTATTCAATTTAATGGAAAGAATCCGTCTGTTGGTTATAGTACACCAAGTTCAGTTTTGGTCCGTCATATTCCGGGTCGTCTGATTGTTTTATCGGACTCCCGTTCTCTTACGGGTCGCTTGTTGCTGTCAGAATGGACTCTCAACAAACAAGTATTCAATCAGATTTGCTATCTATGGGAGCGCCCAATGATGATTTATTTATGACACAGCTTGCTAATCAATTGCAGACGTATGTGTTGGCTTGTCCAGATCTCTGAGCTAATATTGTTAATGCTCTATTGATCTATAGGACGGAATGATAGGATACGCGTATCCTTCGGCGCTGTTGTTTTAGCAGGTATTGCTAAGATAAACAACCACAATACATTTCTGTTGATAGCATCTCTATCTTCACAGAGATCATGAGTAATTTACTCTCTTGTCTACTGTGGGTCTTAACGTGAAATCTTCCTCTATGTGAGGATCTTTTTCACTGGGTAAATCGTGTCATCTTTATCACAACCAGCAAGGTCGCAACCTTCATGTATTCCGTTGTGTGGTCCGTATTGCATTGTAAGCACTGTACTGGACGAGCTTTGGACGCGATTTCTTACTATAGGAGATCCTCTTCTTCGCTATTCTATGCGGCTAAAGTGGAGGCTCTTCCGTCGTGGTGTAGGGATCATTATGTTCATATTGTTGATCCCTCCATACTACTCATTGCTATTTTTTAGTATACTTGTTTCACAAGATCTACTGCAGCCTGTTATTATTTAGGTTATAGGTTTATGTTACCTCATACCTATGCACTTTACGATAGTTTACAATTGAGTCTTTTGTCTCTTTATCTAAGTCAGTTAGTAACTTTTTGATAAATAGACTTAGAATCTTTAGATTAAATTCCTATATGGATTTTAACTTCGGTTCTTATTTAGCTAAGTAATCATTTGAGCCTCTGGAAACAGTAGTTTTCAAATTCTGACCTTTTAGACAGTAATTCTGTTGGTTTCTCTTTTACTGTAGAGTCAGTGAGTTTCATGCACTATCGATGGATGATTTTCACTTTCATAGTTTCGGAATCAATACTTCCGTTACTATTTAGGTTGGATTGTTGCATAAGAGTTAGGCTCCTATTATCTGGAACCTATTATTTTAAGGTCCTTCCGTCTTCGTATGGGTATAGGCCTTTACTCTTTCCAGGTACAGTTTATGTATTTATAAACAGATATCTGTTTATTACAAAGGGCGTAAGCTTCTTCTGTCTTTGATGTCTAGTAGAAGGACGTAACGCTCCATTTTATTGTTAATGGATTCTATTAACTATCGGTACTGCTTATGGTATATCATTGACTTAGCAGTTGTGCTTAAGATTTCGGCTCATGAAGTAAGAGTTCTTCTACTTCTTGGGCTTACATTAATAGTGTCGCTATTATAGATTTTTGAAGGCCGCTCATTGCGCTCAGCCATCCACATTCATGAATTTTATCTTAGAAATATCGAGTCCATTTCTGGAGGCCTCTATTGTTAGGTCTATTATCTACTGCTCAGAATGTCATTCACTTAACAGTTGCTACTATAGCTAGGTAGGCTGTCTGTTTCGGCAGTGTCTCCGTTCGGCTGCCCTCTTCGCTCTGGGCTATTTGACCCAGGGCAAGTAAAAGGGGGGGGGGGGGGGGGGGGAGGGTGTTCCCTTGGGTCACCTGTTTTACTATGAAAACAAGGGGATACCTCCTCCGGAGTTAGTAATTCTGAGCTGTTATTGGGATGGTTGTTTAGTGAGAAGTTTAGGTTTTTAAAATTCATTCAAGTCTTAGTTTTTAAAGTATAGCTTTTGAATATTGCATATGTCAACGGACATGATTATGCAATCCTCAGACACTTTTAGGAGTATAAGAGTCTCTATTCTCTAGACTTACTTTATTTATTGGCTTACTTTAAAAATTATTAGTATAAGGATTATATTGGATATTAATAGAGTACATGGATGTATGAAGCTCAATTTTGGAAGGTGTTGTATCTTTCTAATTTATCATAAATAAGAAGGATACATGTAAGGCCTATTACTTCTTTTTCCCTACAGGGGATGACTCTATTTTATTTTATTGAGCGTATTCCATTTTGCTCTATGTCCTTGGCCCTCCAGCCTTTTTACTATTCAGCTATGTCTGGGTCATTGGTACAGTATAAAAATGTTAAAAAATTTATAGTAATTTATATATTTTTTATACTTACCAATGACCCAGACGGGGATGGCCCTCCCAGGAGTTGGGAACTCTTGCCTCCCCGCTGAGTACATAGCGCTTATCAGGCACTGGTTATTAGAATGATTAATGGCGCCAATTTCGGAACGTCCTTGACACTGTGCATGCGCAGTAGGGGCGAAGTGTGGAGGGCCTTTCAGGACATGTTTTCTTTAGTTTTAGATGCAAATTTTGGGGATTGGGGGGCAAAATTTGTGTTTGGCCCTATATTTTAAGAGTTAGCACCAGCTATGTCTGGGTCATTGGTAAGTATAAAAAATATATAAATTGCTATAAATTTTTTAACTTTTTAAAATTTTTTGTCTCAAAAACATAGGTCATGACCCCTCATTGGAACGAGCTCGACGAGCTCGTTCCAAAGAGGGGTCATAACCTATGTTTTTGAGACAAAAAATAATGAAAATTAATTGGCGATTTTTGTGAACAGCGCTGGCCGGTTTTGGCCGTTACGTTGGGTAAAGGGTTAACTTCAAGAGATCAGTGGCATGGGAAACAGGTGGTCATTGGAATTTTTTATTCAGTTAAGTAAGACAAACGAAAAATCTTACAACATCAGGTTGTTTAATTCCTTGCATGCTGCTGGCGGATATTCCTGCCCAGGACAGTATTTCTCTTGCCATTGAAATATGTATAATTTGGGTATATCTAATCCAATTTCCACCTTGTAAATTGAATGGATGTTTTCACCAATGATTTCCTCATTTTCCTGGGTTAAATTTAGATGAATTTTTCATCAAATCGAGTCATGGCTGCTGTCAAGCAGCCATGACTAGATATGATGAAAAATATTTTGAAAATACTCAGCGGGTTAAGAGTTAACCCATTACCCAGCACAGATGATATAAAAATTTATGAGTTTAAATATTTTTTCAAAATTTTCAAAATATTTCAACAAAACCATATCATGTGACCCCTTACTGGAACGAGCTCGACGAACTCATTCTAATGAGGGGTCACATGATATAATTTTGTTGTAATTTTCTGAAAATTATGATTTTTTCAACTGCTGAAATTGCATATTACGTGGGCGGGTGCGGACGATTCATTAGGTAAAGAGTTAATAAAACGGAATTAAGATGTAAATCGAAATTGACCTATTACACACATACAGCAAATAGACTATGCAGAAACTTATAAATAAGGAGAGGGTGCGGATGTGGGTGCAGGTGTATGGTAGGGATGTGATTTGTCTGATTCTACAAGTGAAGAAAGAATAGGGGACAGATGATTTATTTTTTTTTACTCACCTGACTGCAAGTCAGTGGGAGCTATTGCCATCATTTGGAGTGCAGCGTCTGTTAACTTTTGAAACTTGTCTTCTTCAAAACGACTGGGCCAAATTCAAACAAAAATTGCACAGTCCATCTTTGGAGTATACTCTTTCTATTTTGTTCAAATGAAGCAGCTGCCATCTTAGGGCTGTGGTTAATGCCCCAAAAAGCCTACAAATGTTCTTCTCATGAACCACCAGAGAGAATGCCTTGATATTTGGTATGGAACATCCTTTGGCGTTGAAGATTCAAGTTTTTTCAAGGGAAAATTGTAGGTCAATATTTGGGGTCTCTTTGGGAGCATACCCATTTCGAGCTGCACCCGAAATTTCTATTTCAAGAACCGATGGGCTGATTTGAATCAAATTTGGCATGTAGTATATTTGGGTCACATAAGTACTTGATTGATGCCCCAAAAAATGTTTAATACCCCTTTGGGAACCCCAAGAGCTAAAAATAGAAAAAATTAAAATGCCCATATTTCACAAACCACATGGAACAGAGAAGTGTTATTTGGTATGAAGCATCCTTAGGACCAGTAAAATGGAATGTAAAAACAGTCGTGTTAACAACTAAGAGCCATGGTTTGGCGTCGGTCGGTGTGCGTCCAGGCGGGCATCTGGGCATCCTCACACTGTTAGCACAATAACTTGAACAAATGTTCTTCGATTTGACTAATATTTGCCGCACAGGTCATTTGCAATAATATCTCAAGCGAGTTGGAAAACTGGCCCTGGCCAATTTTTCGTTACATAGTTATGGGCCTTAATTAGTATATTTTTACGAATTCAGGGCTTGTTAGCGCAATAACTTGAACAAATACTCTCCGATTTAACTGATATTTGCCATACTTGTCTTTTGCAATAATATCTTAAGTAAGTTCGAAAACTGGCCTGGCCCGTCAACCGTCTTTGTCAACTGATAAAACACAGTCACTTTCTTTTCATCGAAGATTTGCTATTTAAGATTTGATGTCACTCTTCCAGTGTGCAGAATTGACAAAGGAGTTTAAAACCATGGTGATTAGGTGCACAGAAAAATGTAAGGTTAAACTTTAACCCTCTTAAGACTTTAGACTTAGGCATGATGTTCTAAACATACACGTCAAATTCAAGGAATGCATCTGCAATAACTTATTTAAAAAGAAGTGATGTGAATCCATAAAACGCTATCCTTATTGTTGTTTCCAGAGGCTGCAGAGAATAATTAAAGTCAGCTTTTGGAAACTGAAGTTGATTATGTGTACTGTGGATGATTAGTCAACTTCACGATTAATCATGCCAGCCCTAATAAGTAGTGAATGTAGGAAAATATGAAAATACAGTCAGTTTCGGTATTCAGTGATGTGTTAGGTTCAGTTTTTGGGTATCCCTATGATATTGGTATTGGTGTCGTTTTTAGGTATACTCTCTAGGAAAGTGCCATCATTATTATTATTTCCAATCAAATATTCTGTCCATCACTAATTATTAGGCACATTGTAAGAGTAGAATCTCACCTGTTGACAAACAAATGCGAGAACATTGAATCTCAGAAGATATTTTCATTTTTAGCTCAACTTTGGCGAAGCCAAATTTGAACTTTTGTCATGGCCTGTCGTCCGTCTGTCCGTACGTCAACAATTGGATACGGCTCGGGCTAGAGGCCGTATTTATGAACCGATCTTTACGAAACTTCTTGGGTACCTTTGTTATGACCGTGGGACGAGAACGAGTGTTTTTGGGGGCGGTTTGAAATTCAAGATGGCTTCCAGCCGCCATTTTGTACCGACGATGCAGAAATCTGTTTTTTGTACAGAACTTCCATATGAAAGCTCTGATTTGAATAATTTTTTGTATGAATGTTTAGTACCATGGGATACATCACATATAATACAGGTTTTTTTCTCGTGCAGAAATTATGCAAATTAGATGAACTTTGATTTTTTCAGTGCGACTTACACACAGTAAGTACACATGTCAATACGGCTCGGGCTAGAGTCTGTATTTATGAACTGATCTTCACGAAATGTCTTGGGTACCTTTGTCACCTTGGGACAAGAACGAGTGTTTCTGGGTGCGGTCTAAAATTCAAGATGACTTCCAGTGGCCATTTTGTACCGAAATTAGGTCTAATCACTTTTTTGTACACAACTTCTATACGGCTCAGACTAGAGGCCATATTTATGAACCAATCTTTACGAAACTTCTTGGGTACCTTTGTTATCACCGTGGGATGAGAGCGGGTGTTTTTGGGTGTGGTTTGAAATTCAAGATGGCCAACAGCAGCCATTTTGTTTCAAAATTAGTGCAATCAGTCTTTTGTACAGAACTTCTGTATGAAAGTTCTGATTTGAATCAATTTTTGTATGAATGTTTAGTAACATGGAATACATCACATATTGTAAGGGGTTTTTTTTCGTGCAGAAATTATGCAAATTAGATGAACTTTGATTTATTCAGTGCTACTTACACAATGTAAGCACACATGTCAATACGGCTCAGGATAGAGGCTGTATTTATGAACCGATCTTCACAAAACTTCTTGGGTACCTTTGTTATCACCTTGGGACGAGAATGAGTGTTTCTGGGTGCGGTCCAAAATTCAAGATGGCTGCCAGTGGCCATTTTGTACTGAAATTAGGTCCAATCAGTTTTTTGTCATAAGTTCTATACAGCTCGTATTTGTGAACTGATCTTCACAAAACTTCTTGGGTACCTTTGTTTTCACCTTGGGACAGGAACGAGTGTTTTGGGGTGCCTTTGTTATCACTGTACTATAAGAACAAATATTTTGGGGTTCAGTCAGACCCACTCTGGGACTCAAAGATTTCTTTTCTAGTTTAGCATCTGACTGTCACCCACCTTTACAATACTTTACATATACATTTGTTACAGGCAACAGTCAGTATTTATGTACAGACCGTTATAATACTTTATATGTACCCTTGTTATCAGGTCATTACTTAGATGTTTGTCATTGCTGTGTCACATACTATACATGTACATGTCTTTGTCTTGACAAGTTGAGCTTCAGTGTCATTGACACTTTCATTTGTTGTTGATGTGGTCTTGATTTCACAGTATTTTGTTAAGGAAATCTGGCATTTTCAGAAGAGCGATTTATTCGCTCGCCAACTGCTCGCCTTAAAAAAATCAAGG
Source organism: Pictodentalium vernedei (assembly GCA_031216915.1). Taxonomy (NCBI): domain Eukaryota; kingdom Metazoa; phylum Mollusca; class Scaphopoda; order Dentaliida; family Dentaliidae; genus Pictodentalium; species Pictodentalium vernedei. The sequence goes on along the minus strand of CM062291.1, from coordinate 172,525,860 downwards.
AGGGCGAAAACAAGCCCTCCTGGCCTTAGAAAAAAATGCTTACCATAATAGCCTATTCCTGAAACCCACATCTTTTCAGATCTCTGCTATGTTAGTGGTCTCTGTAAGATGGCCACACTGCCCTTCCCACACCTCCGGGCCTTGCCAAGGCCCGGAGGTGTGGGAGGCAGCGAGGCGCAGTGTAGCTGTCTCACAGACACTACCTTGTTAGCAGCACCAAATAAAATGTACAAAACCCACAAGGCAGAATTCATTAACAGGAAAACTTCATTTTGACACTTTTAGCTTTTGTAAGGTTGAGTTGAGGAGATCTAATCGCTCCCCTAGGCCATGCGAGGGGAGCGATTTTTAGCCCTCCTGCATTTTTAAGAATGCCAGGCCTGCTTGACCCAGTTGAAAAAGTATGTCACGATCAAATTACGCTCTGTCTGTGACCACAGTTCCATATAATACTTGTGGTGAAGACAGTTGATCTGACAAGTAAATTAATCTTGGAGAATACCAACTCTCTGCACACTGATGTTGAAAAATCAAAATTTCAGGCTGCAAATTTTTCCCATAATGCAACTAGGAATTTAACCAAATCAGTCTTGTTTGACCCTGTCAAACAAGATTGAGTTGATTAAATTTCTGCAAGTTGCATTATGAGAAAAATTTGCTGCTTGAAACTTCAGTATTTTGACATCAGGTATGCAGAAGATTATAATCTATTTTTAAAAGATTTCTAAGTGGTAAAAGAGATAATCTGCATTGCAAATTTTTGTTAGTAGTACATGTACATCACTTCATACCAAAAGCTTACAATAATGTTGTTTCAAAAGCAGGCAGGGAATTTTGATTTGATCAGATCATGCCTTTAACCCTGTAGATTCCTACCTGTGGAAAAAAAATAGTTTTGTGGGTGGTCACTTTGATTTCTTATTTCACTTATTATTTTGCAATATTATGAAATCTCCAGCCTCCAATGATGTAAATGTGTTGTGACTAGATCACGATATGATCAATAAAGATTAGTGTTTTGCGATCACACTATTGTATTTACTCTTGAGTACCAAATAAAAGTACAGGGTAGAATAAAAGTACTGGGTGGAAAATCAGAGGATACAAATGGAAGTACAGGGCAGAATAAAAGTGCAGGGTGGAAAATTATGATAGAGTTACTGTCATTTCTGTAATATCCCCAACCCATACAGGACTGTTACCAAGCCTGAAAATAATTTTCATTGCTCTTCCAGACAAAATGTCAGACACCAAATTAATCATGTCTGTCATTTAAGAATGATATCTGACATATTACATGTACAAAATGGAGTTTGAGTATTCAAAATAATGTGTTTAGAGTGTATGTGTACCTTCATCTTCAGGCCTTGACAATTCCATATTTTTTATTAACTCATAAACAGGTTACCCATTTAATTGTTCATTAACCTATTCTGAAGGTCAAGTAAATTTGTTTCATTAACCTGTTGGTTAACCAAAAATCCAAACACGATATGCCACAGGCATATCCCGAAAGCCATAGGCCTGCGCTGGTGAGAAGGTTTGGGAGGGAAATGTAGAGGTATGCCCCTTCTGTTGACAACATTTGATGACTTCAGACAATAAAAATATCAACGAAACAGAAATACGCAATCACTAGAAATATAGAGTTGTGCCTCTTCTGTTGGCAGCATCGCATACAAGAGTTGTCCATCTTCTATTGGCAGCATTGCCTATAGTAGTGAATACGTCCTGAATTGATTTGGCTGTGGCCCCATCATACATGTACATCAGGCTGCAGTGCATTTCAGTTTCCATAAACTGTAACAACATGTTTCTAATTATGCTTACAGTAGTCCAAACATGGCCTGAAAGTCTGTAATATAATGTTTTGGTTTGGTACGTCCTTTCAAAAATTATATTACAGACTTTCATGCCATGTTTGAACTATGCTTACAGCTGAATAATAAGCAAAAATTTAATAATTGTATGTGTACTACTTTCTATTCAGGCGTCTAATATGCCGATCGTAAAAAGTTGGTTAACCGATGGATCCTTTTTGTTAACTGATAGTCTGTTCGATTCAATTTTTGTTTGGGTAACCTCTACTGGAACGGAATGATCGTTCGCCTGAATTGTCGAGGCTTGATCTTAAAACTGCTCAGAATTCATCCAACCATACCTTGTTTGGCAGGGCTCAATGAGCCCTGCCAAACAAAGTATAATTATTTTAATTCTGAATTGGAACTGAATTACCCTTCATGCATAATTTAGATACATGTATTGCTATATCAAATCATATTCCTTCACATGCTGTTAATACTGATGAGCTGTACAGTAACTTTCTTCACACTTCCCAACTTGCCAGGACCAGAAATCACAATAACACACTTCCCAACTTGCCAGGACCAGAAATCACAATAATCATTAATTTTAGGCTTGCTAGTTAGCTTAACTTGGCATAGTTAAGGTAAGCTATTGCCATCACGCGTGCGGAAGTCTGTTAGTCTGTGAGTCTGTTCACATTTTCCTTAGCACGGGCTACACCCTGCAGTTCTTGTCTGATCTTCACGAAATTTCATATGCAGGTTTGGGGTCATGTCTAGATGAGAACGTCCCCTTTTGGTCGCGAACGGGCAACCAGTATGGCTGCCCGAGCCCAAAAACCATTAGCACAGTCTACAGGTCATATTTATGAAGGGATTTCATTGTAACTTGGTAGGATGCCTCTGTATAATGCCCAGATGAGAACGCCCCCTTTTGGGCATGATCCGTCAACCGTGATGGCTGCCCAAGCCCGAAACTTAAAAACTTTTAGCACAGTCTGCAGGTCATGTTTAATATGGTGGGATTTCATTGTAACTTGGTAGGATGACTCCTTATGATGTCTTGATGAGAATTTCCCCATTTGGGCATGATCTGCCAACTGTGACGGCTGCCCGAGCCCCAAACCCGAAAACCTTTTGTACAGTCTACAGATCATATTTATTGAGGAATTTCATTGTAACTTGGTGGGTTGACTTCATATATTGTCTGGATGAGAAGGTCCCCTTTTGGACGTGATTGGGCAACTGTGACGGCTACAGGGGCCCGAAGCCCCAAAACCTTTAGCACAGTCTACAGGTCATATTTATGAAGGGATTTCATTGTAACTTGGTAGGATGACTCCAAATAATGTCTAGATGAGAACGTCCCATTTTGATCGCGATCATTCAGCCTTGATGGGTGCCCGAGCCCAAAAACCTTTAGCATAGGCAAAATGTCATATTTATGGAAGGATTTCATTGTAACCTGTTAAGTTGACTCCATATAATGCCTAGATGATGACATCCCCTTTTGGTCGCGATTGGTCAACTGTGATGGCTACAGGTGGCCCGAAGCCCGAAAACCTTGAGCACAGTCTACAGGTCATATTTATGAAGGGATTACATTGTAACTTCGTAGGATCACTCCAGATGATGCCCAGATGAGATTGTCCCCTTTGGTTGCGATCATTCAACCAGGAGGGCTGCCCGAGCCCGAAGCCTGAAAACCTTTAGCACAGTCTACAGGTCATATTTATGAAGGGATTTCATTGTAACTTGGTAGGATGACTTCATATAATGTCTAGATGAGAACGTCCTCTTTTGGACTTGATTGGGCAACTGTGACGGCTACAGGGGCCTGAAGCCCAAAAACTTTAGGACATTCTACAGGTCATAATTATGAAGGGATTTCATTGTAGCTTGGTAGGATGACTCCAAATAAAGTCTAGATGAGAACGTCCCCTTTTGGTCGTGATCATTCAGCCTTTATGGCTGCCCGAGCCCAAAGACCTTTAGCATAGTCTATAGGTCATATTTATGGAAGGATTTCATTGTAACCTGTTAGGTTGACTTCATAGAATGACTAGATGATGACATCCCCTTTTGGTCGTGATTGGCCAACTGTGATGGCAACAGGTGCCCGAAGCCTGAAAATCTTGAGCTCCGTCTACAGGTCATATTTATGAAGGGATTTCATTGTAACTTTGTAGGATCACTCCAGATGATGCCCAGATGAGAATGTCCCCTTTTGGTTGCGATCATTCAACCATTATGGCTGCCCGAGTCCGAAGCCTGAATACCTTTAGCACAGTCTACAGGTCATATTTATGAAAGGATTTCATTGTAACTTGGTAGGTTGACTTCATATAATGTCTAGATGAGAACGTCCCCTTTTGGACACGATTAGGCAACTGTGATGGCTACAGGGGCCCGAAGCCCGAAAACCTTTAGAACAGTCTACTGGTCATAATTATGAAGGGATTTCATTGTAACTTCGTAGGATGACTCCAAATAATGTCTAGATGAGAACATCCCCTTTTGGTCGCTATCATTCAGCCTTGATGGCTGCCCGAGCCCAAGACCCCAAAACCTTTAGCATAGTCTATAGGTCATATTTATGGAAGGATTTCATTGTAACCTGTTAGTTTGACTCCATATAATTCCTAGATGATGACATCCCCTTTTGGTCGTGATTGGTCAACTGTGACGGCTTCAGGGGCCCGAAGCCCAAAAACCTTGAGCACAGTCTACAGGTCATATTCATGAAGGAATTTCATTGTAACTTCGTAGGATCACTCCAGATGATGCCCAGATGAGAATGTCCCCTTTTGGTTGTGATCATTCAACCATGATGGCTGCCCGAGCCCAAAGCCCAAAAACCTTTAGCACAGTCTACAGGTCATATTTTTGAAGGGATTTCATTGTAACTTGGTAGGCTGACTTCATATAATGTCTAGATGAGAACGTCCCCTTTGGACGCAATTGGGAAACTGACGGCTACAGGGGCCTGAAGCCCAAAAACCTTTAGCACAGTCTACAGGCCATATTTATGAAGGGATTTCAATGTAACTTGATAGGATGACTCGTTTTGGAATAATTTCACTGTAACTTGGTAACTTTCGTTAATATATGTTAACTGTGAGGGCCACATACATTAACTGTGAGGTCATATTAACCCACCCCTCAGCTCTTTAGTACAGTGTACACCTCATATTATTTTTATCAAAGACATAGCATACAGGGATCAGAAAGGAACATATTCCCAATTATCACAATTCTTGTCTTATTTCATAATCCTTTCATAAACATTGAACATTATCCTTTTCATCAAATACAACACACAAGTTAAGCTACAGTGTCATTGCCACTTTCATTTTGTACATGATTTGCAGCAAGTATAATGTTCTGATCACTGAACTTCATTGATAATTTTTATGATTTTAAACCTCAGTCAGACATTGGCCTTTTTGTACCTGACATTGTCCTTGTCTGACCACTTATTTTCTGGTATGACATTTACCTAGGTTTCAAAGCCCTGGTAACAGTCCCGTGTGAATTAGGAGTCTGAAAACAGACTAAGTACCCATAGTACATGTATGTCTCCAATATGAGGCATTCACTTGACACTGATGGTAATTTTAATAAACATACAGGCACAAATAAACTTCATGCAGGGTGGCAAATATTCTGAAAATTAAACACACAGGTATGTTTATTTGGAACTCAAGAGTTGAGCGTGGTTATGTCTCCACATTTTGTTTCAGTTACATCTGTATGTACATGTATGTCAAAGACTGCATACTGATAGAAAAAAATTAGTTCTTTTGAAAATTGAGATTGGAATTAAGAGATGGTGCCAACAATAGATTCCAGCAGTGAATTGAATGAGAAAAAAATATTACCTATAAAGAAATCAATATTTCACTGAAACAATATATGGTTTTCAACAAAACATATATTTGTTACCTATTCAGTGGCCCAAGTACAGGTGTATCATTGTGCTAGTAACAATACCCCAATCAATATATCAATCACAAATTACAGCTTCTGTCCACTCACTCAGATTAATACCCAACACTTTATTCCATAATTGACAAATATAAAATACAATTTTATTTGTGCTCATATTTGATTGCACTGGCAATAAATCCCAAGAGTTTATTTAGACACAGTGCACCAGATAATTTTTCAACCCTTTACCTAACATGACAAGAGGAGTCACAAAAAAAAGACTTGGATAAATGAAAATTTTCAATGTTGCACCCCAAAACACAACTTATGACCTCTCATTGGAATAAGCTCGATGAGTTCATGTTGCTGACTGGACATGGGTGTTGCAATAGTCAAAGGTTTAACTTTTTACCTAATAGTTAAGCAGCATTGGAATGAGTTTATATTGTTGACTGGATATACAGGCCTGGAAATAACATGCAAATGATTGTTTAGGTTATGTGAAGGTTACCTCAATTGTAAAATATGCAAACATCCTACAGGTTATGACAAAATATTACAATATAAATTTCTAATCATATTTTTTGCAGTCTGACATGACAATCTTTTGGGACTACATCTGTTCATGTATTTATTATGGTTTAACTACACTTTAACAGCCATGGTCATATCATGTCAGTGACAGTTTTATGGGTAGAGGAAGCCAGAGCACCTGGAGAGAACCACCAAGCAATGATGAGCAGCTTCCATTCCCCAATATCATAACCCTGCACTGCAGTACAGGCAGGTTTAGATTGGTTGAAGACATGCGCACCATCGACGTGCAGTATGCCTTAGTGCACGGCATCATCGTACCCCCATGTGGACAATCAGGGGGAAGTGCCTTGCCCAAAGACACAATGCGGGAGTCCGAATCGCTCGCTCAGACGGCCACCCATCCAGGGACTAACCGTGCTTGATGTTGCCTAACTTCTTTGGGACTAAATCAACTCAAAGGTTGCACATAGCATCCACCTATAGGTTGCACATTGAATCCACACAAAGATTGCACATTGAATCCAATCCATAATTTCTGTCAAAGTAAATAGCATCAACTAACATGTGATCTTGCTGCGAGATCGCACGTTAGTCGATGCTATTTATTTTGGAAATTCTGTTGAGATGTGAACAGCATGGTTGGTGTAATAAAACTGAGATGGTGGAAAAGCATCACAACACTTTTTTTTTTGTTACAGATTACCAGCATGTTATATAGTGTAACCTTCTAATGGGTTTCGATGTAAGTTCCTTATTTCCTGGCTAGGATATAAGTGATATTAAATGTTGCAATAGTCATATATCATATGAAACCTCGTAGGAACAAGCTCACTGAGTTTTGAAAGGGTCACATATGATCTTTTTATGCCCCCAAAAAATTTTTTCGGGACATATTCATGTCATGTGGTGTTTATCATTTCTGTCTGTCTGTCCATCCATCTGTCACTGACCCTCAGGAAGATTTTCATGTCCCCTCCATAACAGATATTTCATTGGATTTTGTTAAAACTGGGCATACATGTTGCTTATGGGGAGATGATGTATTGCGCACAAATGTTGGGTTTTTTTCGATAGAGGTGCATATAGTGTTTGACATTTCCATCAGTCTGTCTGTCCGTTGGAAAGATTTTCGTGTCCACTCCATAACGGAGATATTTCGTTAAATTTTGTTGAAACTTGGCATACATGTTGCTTATGGGGAGACGATATGTCGCGCTCAATTTTTTTTTTTTGTTCGATGGAAGTCAAGGTCACAGATCAAGGTCATTGCCACATTGGGGGCATAGTCACTTCCGAGTGACAATTTTGTTTGAAATTGTTTGAAAAATTTCAAAACTCTTGTTTGAAAAATTTTAAAAATTTTCTGACTAGAATTCAAGATATGTATTTGCAAGCTTGGAAACATTCTGACATAGTTGGAAAGTCAGAGAGACAAGGAAAGATGAGATTTTACTTCTCCATAAAGATCACTTATTCTAAAGCGCTGTATCTTTACTATCTTCGTTTGACAAAAGAAAAGTAATCACAAGTTTTCTTTTAAGCTGCCACAATTTAGAAATTGAGAAGGGTAGGCATCATAAACCAAAGCCAGTACCAGTTGAAACGAGGTTATGTAATCAGTGTCTTACCCAGGAGATCGAGGACGAAAAGCATTTCCTTCTCGTCTGTCCTCAGTATACTGAATTACGTAATTGTTTATGGAAAGCCATTGCATGCGTAAGACCCGATTTCCATTGTCGACACTCGGTTGAGAAACTCACAACCCTTTTCTGTAGAAACATTGACGATATAAGTGAACCCTTCAGTGATTATATATATAGAGCTTTGAAAGTATGGTCTGAAAATCGGGTGAAGTAACCTGCTGCTGCTGAGGCTGTTGTGGCTGTGGGTGTATGTGTGTGTTTATGCACTCACTTACTATTGGGATGTGAGCTAACTGCACCACGTATTCAGCAGGTTGGAATCGCTGGCCTTCACGTATCAACACAGAAAAATCAACATTTCATTCATTTGTGTGTTTGTATGTATATGACTTCTTATGTTTATTTTTTCATGCCATACCACTTCTTGTATTTTGGTAGTGCAAATAAATATTCTATTCTATTCTATTCTTCTATTATATAATAAAAATATAATTTTTCTGATGTACATTGGAAAAGGGTTAACACAAAAATGTATTGGGCATCAGGGATAAAATTTCGACGAGAATCCGAGAATCGATTCGCACAAAGATTCGCGCAATAAAACCGGCGAGAATCCATGCAGATTCTCGCTGCACCTCTGCTAGGATTCGCGTGAAAAGAATTGAGTCAATTTAACCCTTTATTTAACACAGCGGCAACAAATTAACCAGCAGAAGGCTAACATGACCTGATATATCCTGACACTATGTCAATAAAATCTTACAAATATGGCTGTCATTGGAACCAGCTCAATGAGCCGGTTCCAATGACAGCCATATTTGTAAGATTTTATTGGTAAATATTGTTCATTTAATTATTTTAACATCTATTTATTATTTATTGTTTAAAAATTATCAAATTTAGTTTTAAAAATTAAAAAGGTGTGTTGGGTAAAGTGTTAACATGTGTTACCAGTATATAACAGTGGTTCAACCATGGTGGCATCATGGGATCCTGGGACACTCATCATAGGTATGGATTCTCGCAACCATTTTAATGAGAATCCAAAAGTATTCTCACAAATTTAGACGAAATTTTAGCCCTGGGGCATCGAATTTGAAATACAATGCTGACATAAATTAATGCTTCAAGAATTTAAAATGGGAAAATAAATGCAATACATAACTCTTTATCTCAAAATCACCCAAATCCACCATAGTACACAGACCATGACCAATAAAACACCCACAGGCCTGTCATTTTGAGATAAGTGATCATCCTTGCCCTCTATCGCCTGCATGATTTGAAAGTAAAGAGGGCAGTAAATACAACCTAGAAAAAGTTTGATAAACTAATGCCACCCTGACACTTGCACACAATTTGGTCACGAACAGGATCGCATTCTTGCACTCCAACGCGTGCCACATTTGGGGCATGAAACTTCTCATTATGACAAAGTTAAGCATAGTTTGCGCCATGTCATGCCATCTGACACTCATTAGTTACGAACTAGGTCCACATCTGCAACGAACATGTGACACCTCTATGGCACACAATGGCACACCATGACAATCATCATTATGCCATAGTTGCACCAAGACTACCCACTATTTGCACATAAGTTGTGAGGTTGTACCGCCAAGGCATGGATGGTTACTCAATGACATGCCATAGTTGCGCATTTGTGAAGTCATCATGGAAGAATTTGGGGTGCGACTGCCCACTCACTCTGCACAAACTATGAGCAACCTATGCATACCATTGCAAGCCACTGGTTCCACTGGTGTTTACGTTGCCACACAGGCACGCATTACCAAGCAATGACACTCAGTGGTCTGCAAAAGTTGCGCATGAGTTGCACATAGGTTGTGCATAGTTTGCGCATTACGTTCTTCATTGGCACGAAAATGATGTTGAGACACCTCAAAATTTATTTTTCAAAATTTCAGTCATGGCCTTGCAAGCACTCATGCACTGGCACGAAGCCCCAAGCACACTTCAATGACTAGTTACCTCATTGGTGTGCCTCTTCGTGCCACCTGTCGTGCAAGTGTTGGGGTGGCTTAAGGGATTCCAGAAGATGTGTTCACACAGTGACTCTAATGGGACCATACCAATCCTCTTTTAATTCTTGAGAGACTGGGAATTGTTCCAGAATTTTTACTGCAAATCTCATCTTGTGAGTCTAGCAGCTTAACAATGATGTGTTCAGATAATGAATCTAATGGAAACTTACTGGGTCTCTTTTAACCCTTGAGGTTCTGGGAAATTTTCCAGAATTTTTACTGCCAACCCCATCTTCTAAGTCTATCAGTAGCAGCTTAACATTTAAATTTCTAGCCAAATCTTGGCTGCCTCTATAGGCAGCCAAAGACTTGACTTGAAACCACTGCCAAGATAATTTGACTATTCACACAATGAATCTGAAGGAAACATACCAAGTCTCTTTTAACCTTTGAGGGTCTGGGAAATTTTCCAGAATTTTTACTTCAAAACTCATCTTGTAAGTCTAACGGTTCAGCAATAATTTATAACGAAGTCTTGGCTGCCTCTAGAAACTTGACTAGAAACTACTGCCAAGATAATTTGACTATTCGTTGAAATATTGATAATGCTTATGTGGCTTTTGTGCAGAATTTGTTTTTTGTCTGCATGGAAACCCCATTTTCTGGGTGTCTTCGTGATAACCAACCCCTCCATGAGTACATGGATAGTATGAGACAGTCCAACATATTCTCAAAATTTCAGTGTTTGCCAGCAACATTAAAAAACAAAAATTATTAAAAATTTAGATCTTCATGTTCAAGGTCCTTGAAAACTTGAAAATGTTGATGGTGTTTGAGATTATGTCAACACTAATGCAGGCCTGGCATTTTGAGGAGAGCGGTTTATTCGCTCGCCTACTGCTTGGTTTAAAAAATATAAAGAGGAAGAACACTAGCCCTCCTGGACTCAGAAAAATTATGATTACTATAACCTCCTATTCTTAAAACCCATATCTCAAGATCTCTACTATGTTAGTGGGCTCTGTAAGATGGCCACACTGCCCCTTCCACACCCCCAGGCCTTGCAGAGGCCTGAAGGTGTGGGAGGGGAAGTGTAGCCGTCTCACAGAGACTACCTTGTTTAGCAGCACCAAATAAAATGTACAAAGCCCACTAGGCAGAATTAATTAATACTAAAACTTCATTTTTTCCTCTTTTAGCTTTTGTAAGCTTGAGAAAAGCTAATCGCTTGCCAAACCCAAGCGAGGTCAGCGATTTTTAGCTCTCCTGCATTTTTAAGAATGCGAGGCCTGCTAATTTTGTGCTTTCCCTGATGTTATGAGCTGTGTTTTTACATAAAGGAAAAATTGAAAAGAGTTCTATTAAATAACACATCTGCACAAGCTGATTTATCAAAATAGACCATTTTCCAGATTGAAACTTCACATGGGGAGGAAGATTGGTGTTAAATGTTAAAAAATACTTTTGTTCGGCTGAAAATACAAGTTTGAAAAACAAGTTTAACCAGATCTGATTATGTTCGCTTGCTACATGCAAAATTAAAAAGTCCCCAGTCTTTCACACTTGACCCAGGAGAGAGGATGCATGTACACACCTTGTGCACATTACCCCTATCATACACTCACTTTGTGCAGTCAAGTTTTGTGCAGTCAACCCCATGGCAGTCAGGCACTGAGAATGGTCTTTTTGAAATGAGGTGCAGTTTATTCTATTTTCTAAAGAAAGATTACTAATAAACTTCCTGGGTGTATACTCAGAGACAGTAAGAGATATTTTGTCAGTTCAAGATCATGTACACCCTGGAATTTAATGATCTATCCATGTGAAAAATCTTGAGGGAATCAGACTTTGGGAAGCACCTTTTCCAGTAGGTTAAAAAATGTGGTGTACTTTTCTCAAAGCAAAATACATGTACAACAAAATCTTCAAATAATCATAACTCTGAAATGCAAAAAGATATCCGAAAAATTCCTACACACCATTTCAAATGGAACGCTGAGATATTTTCTTTTATGAAATTTCATTTAAATCCAAACACTTTTCAATTATGCCTTTCTATTAATTTTTAACTTATGACATCATCAAAATGTGATGCATGACTTTGGAAATTGTTTACAGCTTTTTCTGATAGAGCTTAAAGAGTAGATATAAGGTACATGGAAAATCCATAATGTAGATTTAAATGCAAAAAGTAGAAATTTTTGCCATGACAATCAAAGGTTTAAAAAATAGTGCATAATTTTTTTTTGGGGGGGCGGGGGGGGGAATTTGCAACCAGGGGCAAGGCCAGATTTTTATTCAAAATGACTGAGTTATCAGTTTTGTGGTGTTATTTGTAACCCCTTTTGACAAAATTTGAGTAGGCAGAACATGACAGAAATTTCAAAGGCTCTTGACTTGAAAATGGTAAGACTTATATTTTGATAATTCCAAACACATACCTCCAGAATTTGATGACCTTTTCACATGCAAATTTTTTTTAAAAAATCAAATGAGAGGAAGTGTCTTTTTGGGAGAGTCTAATATAGGCAGTAAGGGAGAAAACTTTAAATTTTCTTTGACTAATGGTTAAAGATACCATGCTGATTCAAGATACTCATAAACTTCATAGTCCATAGTTGAAAACAGTGTAAAAGATATTTTTATAATTCAGAAATATGCATTGCCTTGAATTTAATGATAGATCAGTGTTCAAAATTTCCAAAGAATCAGACCCATGGAAGCACTTTTTCCAGACATAGAAAAATGAGATGTTTTTCTGATGGCAAAAACATCAACAAGCCAATAACTCCGAAACTATGAGAGATATCCGAATAATTCCAACACACTCCTGGAAGAGGATGTTGAGATCTTTCCACACATAAAATTTGTGTGAAATCCAAAAAATAACTTTTTGCCCTTTTTTCTATTTTTGGCCGACTGGTATGACATCATCGAAATGTGATACACAGATTTGGAAATTATTTACAGCTTCTGTTAGAGCACTTGATGAGTTGATATACATATAGAGTGCATAGTTTTGTTATCAAAACTTTAATAATGTGTATTCAGTTGCAAAAAACTGATAAAATAGAAATTTTGCGGTTACCTTAAAAGAAATGTACAGCTATGGACATGTGCTGGTATGCATTTGAAATGACAGAGTTAACAGTTTTGTGAATTTTTTTTTCTTACTCCTGTGACAAAATTTGAAAAAGTTGTTATTTGTTTTTTAAAACGCATAAATGGTCTTATCTGTTGAACATCTACAGATTTTTGAAAAACTAAATTAGATCTCCAGATGAAATCAGAAGTTTTTTGTACATTTTAAATTCAAAATAAATGTGACCAAGTTTACTGAGTATTGTTATTTTTAGCTCAACTTTGGCGAAGCCAAATTTGAGCTTTTGTCATGGTCCGTCGTCCGTCTGTCCGTACGTCAACAATTGGATACGGCTCGGGCTAGAGGCCGAATTTATGAACCGATCTTTACAAAACTTCTCGGGTAACTTTGTTATGACCGTTTGACGAGAACGAGTGTTTTTGGGTGCGGTCCAAAATTCAAGATGTCTGCCAGCCGCCATTTTGTACCGACGATGCAGAAATCTGTTTTTTGTACAGAACTTCCATATAAAAGCTCTGATTTGAATAATTTTTTGTATGAATATTTAGTACCATGAGATACATTACATATCATACAGGTTTTTTTCTCGTGCTTAAATTGTGCAAATCAGACTAACTTTGATTTATTTTGTGTTACTTTCAGCACTGTCAGTGCAAATGCCAATACGGCTCGGGCTAGAGGCCGCATTCATGAACCGATCTTTACGAAACTTCTTGGGTACCTTTGTTATCACCGTGGGACGAAAACGAGTGTTTTTGGGTCCGGTCCGAAATTCAAGATTTTGTTCAAAATTAGGGGCAATCAGATTTTTGAGCAGAACTTCCACATGAAAGCTCTGATTTGAATAATTTTTTGTATGAATGTTTAGTACCATGGGATACATCACATATAATACAGGTTTTTTTCTCGTGCAGAAATTATGCAAATTAGATGAGCTTTGATTTTTTCAGTGCCATTTATACACAGTAAGTACACATGTCAATACAGCTTGGGCTAGAGGCTGTATTTATCAACCGATCTTCACGAAACTTCTTGGGTACCTCTGTTATCACCTTGGGATGAGAACGAGTGTTTCTGATTGCGGTCTAAAATTCAAGGTGGCTGCCAGTGGCCATTTTGTACCGAAATTAGGTTTTTTGTACACAACTTCTATACGGCTCAGGCTAGAAGCCGTATTTATGAACCGATCTTTACGAAACTTCTTGGGTACCTTTGTTATCACCGTGGGATGAGAACAAGTGTTTTTGGGTGTGGTCCGAAATTCAAGATGGCCACCAGCAGCCATTTTGTACCATAATTAGTGCAATCAGTCTTTTGTACAGAACTTCTGTATGAAAGTTCTGATTTGAATAAATTTTTGTATGAATGTTTAGTAAAATGGAATACATCACTTCAGTACAGGTTTTTTCTCGTGCAGAAATTATGCAAATTAGATGAATTTTGATTTATTTAGTGCTACTTATACACTGTAAGTGCACATGTCAATACGGCTCGGGCTAGAGGCTGTATTTATCAACCGATCTTCACGAAACTTCTTGGGTACCTTTGTTATCACCTTGGGACGAGAACGAGTGTTTCTGAGTGCGGTCCAAAATTCAAGATGGCTGCCAGTAGCTTTTTGTACCGAAATTAGGTCCAATCTGTTTTTTGTCACAACTTCTATACAGTTCGTATTTATGAACTGATCTTCACGAAACTTCTCGGGGACCTTTGTTTTCACCTTGGGGCAGGAATGAGTGTGTTTTGGGGTGCCTTTGTTATCACTGTGCTGTGAGAACAAATATTTTGGGGTTCAGTCAGACCCATTCTGGGACTCAAAGATTTCTTTTCTAATTTAGCATCTGAATGTCACCCACCTCAACAATACTTTACCTATACATTTATTACAGGCTACGGTCAGTATTTATGTACAGACCATTACAATACTTTATATGTACCTTTGTTATCAGGTCGTTACCTAGATGTTTGTCATTGCTGTGTCACATACTGTACATGTACATGTCTTGACAAGTTGAGCTACAGTGTCATTGACACTTTCATTAGAATATGAAATCATTATTATAGTAGATCAAGTTATAGGACAACCTACCTTGCTTTGGAGGCAAATTGAAGACCTTAACAGATGTTTTAACATTTGAAATTTCAAATGTATTACTAAAATTATCCAGGAAATAGGTTAACAGAGAGTATGCTTTATAACCTCTGGTTTTGTTAGCTCAAGGATAAAAACAGAGAGGAAGAATATACCGAATAACAGAACTGAAAATGATAAAACAGATATGCTGAACCGAATACATCACTGAATACCAAGACTGTTTAAATTTTCATATTTTCCTACATTCACTATTTATAAGCCCTTGTTGAAGCTTGATAGCAGTTGAAGGGTTCATTTTCATGAAAGAAGTAACTGGTTTTCTTTTCAGTTTTGTTAACCCTTCAAAACCTGGGGATATTGTCCTGAGTTCCTACTACAGTACAAACTTTACATGTCCAATTGCTTAGCAGTGATTTTTAGTTCAGTCTTGGCTGCCTTAACAGATCACTAAAGCTTGAAATAGGCCTTTGAGGGTTAAAGTATGTTGGAGCAAGTCACAAAATTGCTGAACGTACATGTATGATTTATCTTGGCAAAAGAATACCTGTGTTGAGCACAGTGGAATTGGTGGTGCTGTGATAGCATAATACAAGAACAACTTATTCTATATTTTCCAAGTGTGAATTCTCCTTTGGTACCAATAGCAAATCTCAGTCAAATCCGATACCGTGGCATACCCTCCTAAAAATACCGAAACCGATACCAAACTCAAAATTTCAATACTGCCCATCTCTAATTAAAAAAGTGTAAGAAATGTGTTTTTTTAAGAGAAAGTGTAAGTCGTCACTCTAAGAAATAAAAAAGAATAAAGTTGGATTATAACTGAAGAGAAAGTCGCAGAATGTTAAGTATAATAAGGCTGTGGTTAATTAATTTTTGCTTTAGCGATTTTCGCTTCGTTTTTCTTTGCCCGAAATAATAATACATTTTCTTCATTATTGGCTCCGCAAATTATTGGTCACCTCCTTTCTAGAACCAGAAGAATACAAGCATTTCATGTTTCTCATCCATTGAAATGTCCGATTACTTCCTCAATTTTAGCTTAACTTGATGGAGTTAAGATAAGCTATTGCCATCACGTGTGTGGAAGTCTGTCAGTCTGTTGACATTTTCTTTAGCACAGGCTCCCCCCCCCCTTCCCTCCCCCTGTAGTTCTTGTCTGATCATAACGAAATTTCATATATGAGGTCATGTCTAGATGAGAATGTGCCCTTATGGTCGTGATCGTTCAGCCATGATGGCTGTCTGACCTTAAAAACCTTTAGCACCATCTACAGGTTATCTTTTGTGAAGGGATTTCATTATAACATGGTAGGATGACTCCGTATAATGTCTAGATGAGAACATCTTCTTTTGGTCGCGATTGGTCAACCATGATGGGTACGTGGGCCCGAAGCTCGAAAACCTTTAGCGATGTCTACAGGTCATATTTATGAAGGAATTTCATTGTAACTTGGTAGGATGACTTCTTATAATGTCTAAATGAGAACTCTCTCTTTTGGTCATGATCGGTAAACCGTGAAGGCGTGAAGGCTACATGATCCCAAAGCCCGAAAACCTTCAGCACAGTCTGCAGATCATATTTATGAAGGGATATTAATGTAACTTTGTAGGATGACTGTATAATGTCTAGATGAGATCGTCCTTTGGTTCAGTCAATCGTGATGGCCACAGTGACACGTTACCTAGATTCAGGCATGTGACCCAGATTTGTTTGGCACAGTCTACAATTCATATTTATGAAGCGATTTCATTGTAACTTGGAAGGTTGTCTAGATGAGACTGTCCTATTTTGGTCACTGTCTGCCACCTGGTCACATGACCTAGATTCCTTTAGCACTGTTTACAGGTTGTTTTTATGAAGAGATTTCATTGTAACTTGGTAGGATAACTTGGTATGATATCTAAATGAGACAACACAATATTGGTCATGATCGGTCAACCGTGACCACTGAACTGTCTCGTGACCTAGATTCCTTTAGCAAAGCCTACGAGTTATATTTATGAAGGAATTTCATTTTAACTTGACTCGTTTTGGAATGATTTTACTGTAATTTAGTAACTTTGGTTGACATGCATTAACTTTGAGGTCCACATTAACCCAGGTCTCAGTTCTTTAATACAGTCTTCACTGCAATTTATTTATATTGAAAACATGGCAGATAAGGAACAGAAATTAACATATTCTCAATAATCACAATTCTTTTCTTATTTCATAATCCTTTCATAAACATTGAACAATATCCTTTTCACCAAACACTACACACAATCAAGTTAAGCTACAGTGTCATTCACACTTTCATTGCCAGATTGCTGTAATCTGATGATAATGAGGCGATAGTCTGGTGTTATTAAGGTTAAAATGTTGCTTAATGGTACATTTTGTTATAGGCTGTTCTGTATATAACCCTGGCCATTGAAAGTTCTATCTGATACAACCTAATCATGCAAGGAAGCAGTGTCAAGCCTGAAAATAAGCAAACTGTCATCTTCAGAATGAGGACCCCAGAGGGTGAATTTGGTGATGCTACCCTGCACAGCAGGGTAGCATCACTAAATTTAATCTCTGTGAACCTCTGTCAGGTTCAAGGTCTCAAGCCTAAACAGGAAGAGGTACCCAGAGGATAAATTGGCTCACTGTATGGGATAGCATCAGCAAATTCACCCTCTGGGGACCTCATTCTGTAAATGACAGATTGCTTATTTTCAGGCTTGAGCAGTGTGAAAGTGCAAAATGATAAAATATGCATCTTGTGGGAAGGGATATATAACGCCATTCCCCCACGAGGATATAATTAATAATAACCTCATTCCGCATTTTGTTTTGATAGGGTGGAATAATGCTAAACTTAACATTTACTAACCATGGCCTAATAATAAAAGGACTACAGTAATAACAAGTCCTCAGCTACTCAGGTGTCTTGGGACTTAATTATATTATAGCCTTCAGACACATTATCTCAGATAGACACAATTCAAAGTTATTAATTGTTTTGCGAGGAGAAAATTCTCCAGTCTTCCCTGTCTCTTGTGTATTGAAAAGTGAATCAATGATTTTCATTTTGATTTCTTTTAGGCATGGTTGGGCGAGCATGTTTCGTGACTTGGGTTTCAAGAATGTCAGATGTGTTTGTCCAACAGCGTAAGTAGATTATTCATTTTTTGAGTGGACATACAAGAAAATGTCACAATCAGTATCAGATCAAAACAATTGACTTAGAATAAGAAACCACTTTCATAACTCTAATGAGTAGCAACAGTAACCAGAATAGTGGCTTTTTATTTCTAGTTCATTGACCTATAAGATACCACCATATCTCATTTCGAAAAACCACAGGAGAGTGATGAACACCCTTCTGGGAAACATTTGAGAAGGGCCACTGCCCCATAGTATAATAATCTGTTCATTATTGTTAGAAACCCTTCTGGGAAAAGTTTGAGAAGGGCCACTGCCCCATAGTATAATAATCTGTTCATTATTGTTAGAAACCCTGAACCATGTGCTTTTCTTTAATAATACTATCCATTGGGAGCTGTTAACCATCGACATAGATGTTGCCAGAGAGGGTTTGGGATGTGAATGAACCCCATTTTACATTTTTGTCAAGAAAGGAAAATGCAAATAAATCTCCAAAAGGCCACAAGAGACCTCAACTTGATACTAAATTTAAAAATTTTCTCAGGGATGTGTGTGTGTGTGGGGGGGGGGGGGGGGGGGGGGGTGCCCCCAACCCCCTAGTATAGTTGTGTCTTTGGCACTCATGGCAGATGGCTTCAGCATATACTAAGTGTACCCTATTCATGAAAGTTGAACCCCCTTTTGAAAAATCTTAGTGATTCCCATGCTCAAAAGTCTTTATCTGACGTCAACAAACTTTGCAGTCCAAGTTCTTTTACTTTAATATGTAATCCAGAATAGGTCCTGTGGAGAAGAGTCAGATCACTTTGGCAGTGGTTTCTAGTTCTAGAAATCACTTCAAAGTGTTTTGACTCACAAAGTGTGATGTAAGTATGTAAAATTATAGATGGGTAATGATTAACAGAGGGAATGTGGTGTTTCAATGGTTATGGCATTGGACTTTAAATCGAAAGCTCTCCGGTTTGATCCCCACCAGGGGTAATTGCATTGTGTCCTTGGGCATGGGGCACTTAATCTCGATTCCCATATGGGTGCACAGTGATGCTGTGTACTAAGACATACTGCACATCGATGATGCACCTGTCTTCAACCAATGCTGACCCTTCTTGTGCAGAGTTAGTACCTTGACAGTTGTTCACCACTGCTGGCTCATTCTCTCCCACCACTCCAGTTTCCTCTACACGTAAAACTGTCTGACACAAGGTGATCCTGGCTGTCAAACATGTCATTAAACTCCCAATAAAAAACAAAAAAAAATGGTTAAAAGAGACTTGGTTTGGTTCCATTAGATTATTGTGCAAATTCAGATTTTAGAATCCCTTAGTTTTTCCAGGATTTTTCGTAGTGGACATTTGCTGCTCCCCTTGTTTTCAAATCAGGTGGACTATAGAGGGCAAGGGCGATCTCTTGGTGCAAAACGTCAGGCTTGTGTTTCCAACAAGCTATGGAAATAATTATCACATGCAATGATGCCAGTCAGCATAAAACTTCTAGTATCTTGGCTGGGCCATATTTTTCATGATCACATTTAACAATCACTGCTTGATTTTTCAGTTTTATTTCTTCAAGATGACAATTTCAAAAAATTTAAAAGATGTGTACAGTGTAAAGTCAGGCAGTATGTTGGCATTGTACATTGTGCATTGTACATGTATGTCCATTTCATAGACGCTGATTGATTTTCAAAACAGACGCCGTTAAAAACTGTACCCAAAACTTTACCCTATGCCTTCATTATGTAACCAAGTCAAGAAAGGGAGGAACATTGTAAGATAAATTGGTTATTAACACCATGTGGGTTTCCAACATGATGTATTGAAGTCTCAACCTTGCCTCTGGGCATATATATCGACTCGTTCTTATGGGCTCGTCGATATATACCCAGAGATGAGATCTTGACTTCAATACACCATCTCTGAAACCAACATGGTTGTTAATAACCTATATGTACTCCCTCAAAAAAGAAAGTGTGCATGCTAAAAAATAACACTAAAAAAAGATATATATCATTTTCATTCATGGAAATTTTATTCAATCACAGATGAATCAATTTGTGATCAACACGAGAAATTTCATTATGCTATGACGAATACTCTTGGTGCCATGGAGAGTCAAAGACACTAAGGGTCAAACACAAAAGTCACACACTCAATATCTGGTATGACCTCTGTCTGCATCGACTACTGCTGTGCATCTACGCCTCATGGAAGTGAACAAGTTAGCATGGAAGTGTTGTAGGATGTTGTTCCATATTGTGATAAGCTGTCTTTGGAGTTCCACAAGCGTTGACGATGCATGGGGAAGCCGGCGTAGCTGACATTTCATTTCGTCCCATACGTGCTCAATGGGTGAGATTTCGGGCAAATTTGCGGGCCAGGGAAGAACATCCACTTGTTGTTGCTGCAGATACTGTTGAACAACACAAGCTTCGTGGGGTCAGGCATTGCCCTGCTGTAGAATGACGCCGGGGCCGTGACATTGCAGAAATGAGACAACAACAGGTGTAAGCACTTCATCACGATATCTGGCTGCATTGAGATTGCCATCTATAATGACCAGCTCAGTTCTGTTACGGGCAGTGATGCCACCCCACACCATGAGAGACCCTCCCCCATAACGGTTTCGCTCCACGACACATGGATCTGCGTAGCGTTCGTTTTGACATCTGCACACTCTCTGGCGGCCATCTGATGATGAAAGATGGAAACGACATTCATCTGTGAATAAAACATGTCGCCACCAGTGTAAGGGATGCCTGAGATGTTGTCTACACCACTGCAGTCGAGAATGACGATGACGTAACGTCAAAATCGGACGAATTGCAGGTCTTTGAGGACGTAAGCCGTATTCTCTCAGCCGGTTGATTACTGTTTGAGGATGTATCCATCTCCGGTTAGGGATGTTCCTGGCTGTCGTTGTTGCCGTTTGTTGCCGGTTCCGGAGATGGACGACACAGATATACCGATCTTGTGCAGGGGTGGTAACTCAGAGTCTCCCGGAGCGGGGTCAGTCTCGAACGTCATCATGTTGTGCATGTCGATGGACTAGCCTGTCTGCAGTGTTATGGTGGCAGTTCAAATGCTGGACAACCTCTCTGTGTGTTCTGCCAGCTCTAATCATACCCAGGGCAAGGAGACGTTGATTCATTGTCAATCTTGGCATGCTAATGTGGAGTCATTTTAACAGCAGCACAAGTTTGAATGTGAACGATAGGAAGGCATTACTTTAGTGTTTAAATACCCAAGGATTCACACTGCTGCATGAATTTTCAGACTCTCCACGTGCAAAACATGCCTTTTCACAAACGTGCAGCATGTCATTTAACGTTAATGCAATTTCAACGGGGAAAGCTGTTTTTGTGTTCAATATAACTTATTCATGAACAGGTTAACACTCTTTACACCTACGAAATTATTTTTTTGGAGTTTGATCAATTTCTGCAATGCACACTTTCTTTTTTGGGCGAGTATATATCTTCAGAAGATTTTTGTTATTTCAAACCCTGATTTTGATTTTCCTCGCTGGCCTTGTCATTTTTTTCCAAACATATTTGCCATATCCTGCCAGTGCTATTCACAAACATTGCCATTCATATTTTATTATATTTCTCCGTCATTGTCTCCAAACAAATCTTAAGATCCCTCATTAGACAGAGCTTATCCTGGTGTGAGGAGGGTTATAAGCTTTGTTTTTGATGCAACCAATGGAACTAGTTAATTAAATGTTTTGCAAGAGTTTTCCCTTAGACATGTTGGATAAATTGTTAAACATATTGAATTTTAGCAAAAATGCATTATAAATAAATTGGAGGCAAACTAATACCCTTTCATATTTAGAAAAATTGTTCATTTTAGGTACTGTTCTGTGATTACAAAAGCAGACTACGGTCCTACACCCCTGCGAATATGGATTTTTTTTACTCAAATTTGATGTTCGGTCAACTCGAACATTTTTTTGGCAAGTTTATAATAGTAATAATAATAAATACTGTTTAGAGCCAATGACTCCACGTAAGTGCTCTCAGGCTTTACAAATAAATAATTAAAAGATATGCTTTGCGAAATCTCGCAATTAGATTATGAGTTAAATTCATTCCAAAGGAACTGGTTCCGGGTATAATTTTTTGAAAAGATAAGTTTTCAGGCCAGTTTTGAATGATTTGTAAGTTTGTGGTGACTTAGGTGATCAGGCAAAGCATTCCAAAGAAAAGGCCCAGCAGTTTAAAAGGCCGATCACCTGCTGTTACTAGGTCACCAGGGTTATGCCAAAGTTTATTCGTGGAGGAGGATCTCAGACATCTTGAAGGAACATAACGCTGAACCAGATTACTGAGGTATGTTGGGGCCAATCCATTAAGACATTTGTATATGGTGATTAGAACTTTGAATGTGATGCATTCTTCAATGGGGAGCCAGTGAAGGTGGTAAAGCAAGGGTGTGATATGGCATGATTTCCTCCTTCTTAAAATGACCCTCGCTGTGCAGTTTTGAACAAGCTGGAGTTTCAGCAGCAGGGACTATTTACAACCATATATTAAAGAATTACAGTAGTCCAAGCAGCTAGTCACAAAGGCATGGACTAACTGTTTCGCAATCTCTTCATTGACAACGCCCCACACTCTGCTAATATTTCGTAGGTGATAATAGGATGTCCAACACACCTGTGTGACATGATTGTCAGCAGACAGGTTCTCATCCATGAAATACCCAAGGTCACGCGCTGCTGTCAAGGGAGAGATCGAATAACCATTAAATTTAGGTTGTATTCATGATACTTTTGCAAGCTGATGGGGGTAGACCTAGATAGATGACCTCCGTTTTATCGGGGTTCAATTTCTGGAAATTTGATGTCATCCGCGCTTTAATATCATTTAAACAACTTTCCAGTGCGTGAACCACCCGCACTTCATGCTGTGCTTTAAAATGAATATACAGTTGCGTATCGTCCACATAGAAATGAAAGCCAAGTCCATGCTTATGAATGCTATCACCCAGGGGTAAAACATAAATAACATATACCAGAGGACCAAGAACCAACCCCTGTGGTACACCAAACTTCAAAGGAACCTCACTGGAATAAGTGCCATTAACATTCACTCTCAGAGTGCGGTCAGAGAGATGCGACCTAAACCAGTCCAGAGATGTTCCCATAATGCCTATTTTAGTTTGAAGAATGTTAAGGAGCACGGCATGATCATTGGTGTCGAATGCTGCACTCAGATCTAAAAGAACTAAACAAGACACCTCCTTCTGGTCCATTGACAAGAGAATGTCATTCTGGACCTGTAAAAATGTGGTTTCCATGCTGCAGAGCGGGGTGTAGGCCGACTGTGACTCCTCAGACAGGCTGCATCGTGACAGGTGTTCTCTGAGTTGTTTCGAAGCTGCACGCTCTTGCAGTTTAGAAACAAAACTCAAGTTGGACACTGGGCGGTAATTTTTAAATGTTTCAGGATCAAGTCCATATTTTTTAAGGAGTAGGGTAACCAGCACCTGTTTCATCGTTGATGGGAATACGCCAGTCATCAATGATTTATTGACGATCTCCAGGAGCCATGGAACAAAAGCTGGTACACAAGATTTCAGCAGCTTGGTTGGGAAAGTATCCAAAGAGCAATGCTTAGATGGGGTTTTCAGTACTAAATTATGGAGGATTTCCTCAGTCAAGGGATGGAATGAGTTGAAATTAACATGAACCACCATATTCGCTACTGATGCAACATCGGGATGAGTGTTGGGACAAAGTGAGAGACCAGTTCGGATAGTTACGATTTTATCCTGGAAGAAATCAGCGAACTTGTCTGCAAGCTCCACTTTCGATGTATGGTCTTGTAGAATTGCACTACCTTTAGCATGTAAGAGTTTGTCGATGACCTCAGACCAAACACGGGGCCCTTTAATGTTATCACTCACAACTTCGGCAAAATAAGACTTCTTTGCGTTGTTCACAAGTTTGTTGACATGATTACGTTTGTGGACATACATTTCCCATTGAACTGTTAGTCTGGATTTCCTCCACTGCAGTTCAAGTGCTTGATGGTTTTGTTTGGCATCTCGAATTTCATCCGTGAACCAAGGAGCTATTTCCCGCTTGGTCACAAATCTGCTATGGAGGGGAGCAAATTTGTCAAGCAGTTCCTGTGGCATCATGTCAAATCTTTCTACAAACAAATCAGTCGGACTGTTCAAAGGGTACTGGGTACATTGATGCTGCGAAATCGACTACAACGATGTTTCTGTACTTCCTGTATGAGATCTTAGCTTGTTGTTGTGGTGATCGAGGTAGCATTATGTTGAACTTAACAAGATGATGGTCTGATAATGCAACATCAGTCACTTCAATATTAGTCAACATGTTCTTTTCAGAATCATGGGTAATCAGGAGATCAAGAATATGGTTCTTCCTGTGAGTGGGTTCAATAACATGCTGGAAAAGTTCCATGGAATTGAGAGTGTTGATGAAGTTGGTGGCATAGGTGTCATTTGGGTCATCCACATGAAAGTTGAAATCGCCAGCTACTATGAATGGCCCTTTTGATATCACGAGGGTTCTGAGGAATTCGGTGAATTCAGGCAAGAATGGGTTATAAGCCACTTTGTTCTTGGGTCCATAAGGAGGTCTATATACTGTAATTATACGTATTGTCCTGGAACCTTGAGTAAGCAAACCCACTATTGCTTGAAATGATTTAAACTTACGTACAGGTTCAAATTTAACTTTGATCTTTTTGTCAAATAATACTCCAACTCTGCCTCCTGTCTGGCCCAATCTTGGATCGTGATTGAATGATTTATCAGATTGTTTAAGATCTCTGACGATGAGGTCGTCATTTGGAGTTAACCACGTTTCCGTTAACATGGTGAGGGAAATGCTGTTGTCCTCAAGAACATCTCGGACACATTTGGCTTTGTTGCGAACAGACTGGACGTTGAATAAACAAGCACTGACCAGCGAATCGCATTTATGTAATGAAATCCGGTTTGTTGGATTGACTTTCTTTCCTTCTGGCACAACGTGGCGCCTGTGCCCTACCCTTCTGTTTCTCCGTCTGTGAAATAATATGCCAAATAGCTTGATTCGCGAAAATGCGACAGGATTTAGAACATAGCCATCGGCATGTTTAACGTTAATTCCATGCAGAGTGTCCATGTTTGAGTCGTCCAAACATCGAATTCGAACCAAGTTAGCTGTCAAATTTGAACCAAGTTAGCCAAAACCGAGTGTCCAAGTGCAATTTCATATGCGATATTTCCAGTTTAAAATATCCACATTAGGATTGTTTTGGCATTGTACTGATTATTTCCCCACATATTCATGCTAATATTCAACAGTTTGTATGTTAACAATGCAGCAAACTTGAATGCTTGGTTGAATACGAAAAAGAATATGTACCTGTGATTGCTTCGCTCCCTTATTGACTTTTAAGCTTGGCATCTTTCAATCTCGCCTTATCACAAAGCGATGGATGCTTCTTTCTGAAGTGTACCAGAGGTGAGATGTAGTCCCTGTCACTTGGGTTTTGTTCGAAGACTTACATGTATTACATGTGTATGTATCCGTGGCTTTATCCACTGTAAAATATGTGTGTATTACCGATGTCATTTGGAATCATGCGACACCCGTGATTCCAAATGACATTGGTAATACACTGTAAGTTTCATGTTGATGATGTGTGCTTGCAGTTCGCGTTCAATTCCTTGCATTGTTTTGACAATTTAGCCAGTATTAAATGTACAAATGTGCATATACTGAGACATTTATGAATAAGTTTTTTTTTATATTCGATTTTTATATTCGTGATTTTATTTTTGACTTGAATTTTACTCGAATTTTTTGATTGACTCCACTTCGATTCAAACAGTCAATTATTCGCAGGTGACTCTAGGGCTGTGCAATTCACATATTTGCGATTCGAATCAAATGTAGTGTATCATTCAAAATCAAACCGAACCTCGAATCGAATACAGGCGTCTTGAAGTCCCGACTGATAAAATATTCCAACTCAATCATCAAGGCATTCCTCCGTCGAAATCATGCCTTGATGATGTAGTTAGAATATTACTCAGTAAGGATTTTTGTTAAAAAATCAGAAATGGGCACTGCATGGGGCTAAGTTCTGACTCGCTGTTTTATAACAGGTGTTTTTTGGTCTGCCTCTTGGCCTCTAGCACTCACTTCTATAGAGAAGGATGGCCTTTACATTGCTGTTATAGATGCAGATCTTTATCTTGCGGCTTTATTGCTTGGATTTCCATATTAACTTTAGCTGCTGATATGCTCTTTTTGCCTTTGCCAATCTATTTGTGATGTCCTTTTCGGCAGTGTCTTCTGTGTTAATGACTGATCCCAAGTAGATGAATTCACTGACCCGTTTGATATTAGTCCCTTCAATACTGACTGTCGACATTGTTGGTGGTATTAATATGCATCTCTTGGGTCTTGGCTGTGTTAATACATAGCCCAATCTGACTTGCATGATGTTCAGTCAGTTTGACTTGGCTTGGATATGGTCATATTTTGAGGATTGTAGGATGATGTCGTTGGCAAAATCCAGATCTTCTAAAGATGAGAATAGGGTTCACTTGATGCCTCTGGCTTGGTCATTTGTGGTGTTTTTTTCATTATCCAGTCAATAGCAATTAGGAAAAGCATTAGTGATATGATGCAGCCTTGTTGTACTCCAGACTCCACAGCAACCCATTCTGTGAGGTTATTGTTGAGGATCACACCACATTCAAAATCTGTGTAAAAGCAGCTGATAAGAGTCAAAATCTTTGTCAGTATTCGAAAGGACTCGGGGATCTTCCACAAGGTGTCTCTATGTTCTGTATCGAAGGTTTTCTTGAAATCAATGAAATTGATGTACAGTGGTGCCTTCCATTCAAATCTCGGCTTGATGTGTTTCTTAGAGTGAATATCTGGTCAATACATCCTCTTCCTTTTCTGAGCATGAGGTCCAGAGTGCTGTCAGTCCTATTAAGGAGCATCCTGCAGAAAACCTTGCTCGGTAGGGATAGCAATGTAATACCCCTCCAGTTGTCGCAGTCCCCAAGGTCGCCTTTCTTTGGGATCTTGACCATAAGGCCCTTGTACCAATCCTTGGGTATCCTTTCTTCCAGCCAGATTTCAAAGAGGTTGGTAAGCACATCTGCTGCAGTTTCAATATCTGCCAGGAATAGTTCTGCATAGATACCATCACTACCGGGGGCTTTTCCTGACTTCATGGACTTGATGGCCATTATCACTTCTGTCTTTGTTGGTGGATTTATGTTGATGTTAAGCTCATCACCTTTAGGTATTTCTTTCAGTGGGACTGTTGGGTCTGGCCTGTTTAGCACTGATCCGAAGTGCTCTACACAGCGGGTTGCTTGTTCCTTTTCTGTAGCAATTATTTTTTCAGCCATGTCTTTCATTGGAGGTTGTTCTTTTCGTTGCCCACTTAGCTGTTTCGTGATCTTGTAAACTATGCTCAGGTTACCATGAGCAACGGCAGTTTCAGCTTCCTGTGCCTTTTCTTCAAGGTATGATTTTTTTGTCCTTTCTTGCACTCTTTTTGACCTCTTTGTCCTTATTGCAGTACTCTCTCTGAAGTTGTTCTTTCTGTCTGGGTGATCTTGTGTTCAGAACCTTTTCTTTGATCTTAGCCTTTTTCAACATTATTTATGTACAATTTCTATCTGTCCATTCTTTCTGTCCATTTTCCTTGCCACAACACTAGATTTTCACCTGTCAAAAAAAAGAAGACAGGCACGAAAATTGAATCTGAGATTATTTGTTTTGTCATGATTTTACAAATTTTATTAGTGAAATCTCAACCCTCTGGGGTATGTGTGTTGCGATCCAAATCACATTTAGATTGGGAAAAAAAACACTTTTGTGATCACGGTACTGTAACATACAATGTAAGTGAAAACGATATTGTTTCCAAATAGAATGCACCCCTCTCTGTAATTTTCCCATTCGGTGCTTGGCGCAGACTTGGAAGTAAAAAAATTATATGTGATAACATTTTTCTGAAAAACATGTACAGGTAAGAAAAGTGTTAGAAAGTTATGCTTCATATTTTTTTTTTGTAAAGCTGAGTTTGGTTTATTTAACTTTCTATTAACCCTTTGAACCCTGGTGATATCTTCCATCTCAGTTCAGTGGTAGCAGTTGGAAGATTCCATATTCATTTTTTGGGGGTAGACCAATTAATATTTTCAACGTGCAGCCTTTTGGCTGCACATTGAAAATATTAATTAGTCTACCCCACATATTCACTTAACTGGAAAAGTGACCTCTCTGGTTCAGAGGATTGATGTAACTGCAGAGAGCTGAAATAAGTTGTAAGATAATTACTGGAAAATATTTCTCTATTGATAATTCCAACAGGTCAGTGTTGGAATTATCATGTGGTTAAACAGGTTCAAAATTTCTTTTGCTTAAACTATCTTTTCTTCAACTTGTACTCTATATGTATTTTTAGGCCAGTCCAGCCAGTTTCACTGAACGGACGCATGAAAATGCCATCATGGTAAGTACCCCATTTTTGATATTTAACATTTCTGTATGATTTACAAATTTGTTCAAAATAAGCCCTTGGGTTAATATTTTGAGGTGTCACTGGGTTCCTGCGCGTGGACACTGTGAGCAATGGAAAAAACATTTAGAAAATCTGAATCACTGCTCAAAATGTTTCTAAGTTTGATTTACAAACTTCAGTTTTTCAAAATCTGATGGCAACTACTTTTTGTTTCTGTATTTTAAATCAATGGGAAACAACCTGAAACATGATATTTTTCCATGGGAAACAATGTTAGATGAAAAGATGTTTGGAGTGAAAAATATTGGCGACCAGCTTACTATTTGTCAGGTATTTTGATACCAACAAGTTTTGTAACTGACTGTTGATACTTTGTCTGCAAATCTCTGATGAAAACTACCATGTATTCACATTATTGAAGATTCAAGATCTCTTTGAGCACACACAAAAGGAGCACCAGAAAGATAATGAGATGTTTTATGGTCTTGTTCAGTCCCTATTATAATATCAGCATTGAAGTGTTCAGTATGTACATTAAGAAAGGTGGAGAAGGAGAGGAAAGATTAACCGCCTTACATTTTATGCCGCCCAACACACGTTTGACTGACATCGTGAGGGATGCCAATAATAAGCTGAAAGGCTGACTGTTAATCATTTTTAGCTTAACTTGACAAAGTCAAGATAAGCTATTGCCATGACGCGTGCGGAAGTCTGTTAGTCTGTTCACATTTTCCTTTAGCATAGGCTACACCCCGAAGTTCTTGTCAGATCGTCACGAAATTTCATATGCAGGATTGAGGTCATGTCTAGATGAGAACGTCCACTTTTGATAACGATCGGTCAACCGTGATGGCTTCCCAAGCCCAAAACCCGAAAAGCTTAAGCCCAGTGTACAGGTCGTATTTATGAAGGAATTTCATGGTAACTTGGTAGGATGACTCTGTATAATATCTAGATGAGAACGTCCCCTTTTGGTCATGATCTGTCAACCGTGTCGGCTACCCAAGCCCAAAACCCAAAAACTTTTAGCACAGTCTACAGATCATATTTAATATGGAGGGATTTCATTGTAACTTGGTAGGATGACTCTGTATGATGTCTAGATGAGAACTTCCCTATTTGGTCATGATCTGTCAACTGTGACGACAACCTGAGCCCAAAACCCGAAAACCTTTAGCACAGTCTACAGGTTGTATTTATGGAGGGATTTCATTGTAACTTGGTAGGATGACTCCATATGATGTCTAGATGAGAATGTCCCCTTTTGGTCTCGATTGGTCAACTGGGTTAGCTCCAGGGGCCCGAAGCCCAAAAACCTTTAGCACAGTCTACAGGTCATATTTATGAAGGGATTTCATCGTAACTTGTTCGGATGACTCCAGATAATGTCTAGATGAGAACGTCCCCTTTTGGTTACGATCATTCAGCCATGATAGCTGCCCCAGCCCAAAACCTGAAAACCTTTAGCACAGACTGCAGGTCACATTTGTGAAGGGATTCATCAAGCACGGTTAGTCCTTGGATGGATGACCATCTGAGCGATCGATTCGGACTCCCGCGCTGTGTCCTTGGGCAAGGCACTGAACCCCCATTGTCCACATGGGGGCACGATGACACTGTGTACTAAGGCGTACTGCACGTTGATGGTGCACATGTCTTCAACCAATCTAACCCTGCCTGTGCTGCAGTGCAGAGTTATGATGTTGGGGAGCTGGCAGCTGCTCGTCATTGCTCGGTGGTTCTCTTCAGGTACTCCGGCTTCCTCCACCCGTAAAACTATCATGGTCAAGATTAGCTATTGTGCATAAGTATGTGACCTTAAACACCAATAAATAAATAAATATGAAGGGATTTCATTGTAACTTGGTAGGATGACTCAGTATAATGTCTAGATGAGGACATCCCCTTTTGGTCGCGATCGGTCAACCATGATGGCTGCCTGAGCCCAAAACCCGAAAACCTTTAGCACAGTCTACAGGTCGTATTTATGAAGGGATTTCATGGTAACTTGGTAGGATGACTCTGTATAATATCTAGGTGAGAATGTCCCCTTTTGGTTATCATCTGTCGACTGTGATGGCTGCCCAAGCCTGAAACCCAAAAACTTTTAGAGTAATCTATAGGTCATATTTAATATGGAGGGATTTCATTGTAACTTGGTAGCAGACTCTGTATGATGTCTAGATGAGGACGTCCCCTTTTGGTTGCGATCTGTCATCCGTGCTCGCTACACAAGCCCGAAGCCCGAAAACCTTTAGCACAGTCTACAGGCTGTATTTATGAAGGGATTTCATTGTAACATGATAGGATGATTGGAATAATTTCACTGTAACTTTGGTTGACATACATTAACTTGTGAGGGCCACGTACATTAACTGTGAGAGCCACATTAACCCACCCTTCATTTCTTTAGTACAGTCTACACCTCATATTATTTTTTTGAAAAGATAGCATACAGGGAACAGAAATGAACATATTCCCAATTATCACAATTCTTGTCTTATTTCATAAT
The DNA here is from genome assembly GCA_031216915.1 of Pictodentalium vernedei. Lineage (NCBI taxonomy): Eukaryota > Metazoa > Mollusca > Scaphopoda > Dentaliida > Dentaliidae > Pictodentalium > Pictodentalium vernedei. The sequence goes on along the minus strand of CM062291.1, from coordinate 172,494,586 downwards.
CCTTTCATAAACATTGAACATTATCCTTTTCATCAAACACAACACACAGTCAGGTTAAGCTACTGTGTTATTGACACTTTCATTGAATGACATTCTGAATAAGAACTACATTGAGTAAGAATGTCAGTTTAACTTGAGATAATGTCACTCACGTGTTAAGACATTAATGTATTAACCCTTTACCCAACGTAATGGCCAAAACCGGCCAGTGCTATTCACAAAATTTACCACTCAATTTTCATTATTGTTTTCATTTTGTGTCTCAAAAAAATAGTTTATGACGCAAAAATGCAGAAAAAAAAAGTTATTCAAGAATTTTGTTTGCAAATGTCATCTACCTTTCGTATTAGATAAAGGGTTAAGGACTCAGGACGTCAGTGAAACCACCTCATTAACTTGTAATGGATGTAATAATACTTCAAGAAGTTATTTACATATTACTAAAATTAGTACAAGGAGCGTGGTGGCTCAGTGGTGGACTGTTGGTCCTCTATGCTAGAGGTCCCGAATTCGATCCCTGTCCCCCGTCCGGGACGACCCACGTTGTGTCCTTGTGCAAGGCACTTTATCCTGGTTGCCTACATGGAGGGCATGATGACGCCGTGTATTGAAGCGTACTGCACGTCGATGGTGCACATATCTTCAGCCACTGTAACCCTGCTTGAGCGGAGCTTGAACAGAGTTGGAATGTTGAGGAAATTACAGTTGCTCGTCGATGCTCCAGCTTCCTCCACCTGTAAAATAGTCATGGTCACAATTGGCCAATGTGCATAAGTATTTTACCTTAAACATAAATAAATAAAAATAAATAAATAAATAAATAAGTAAATACTAAAATTAGTAAAAAGAATGTCCTATGAAGTGATAATAATAAGTATTAAATGTTCTAGACAATTGGGTGGAGAAAATATGAAGGTGGGTAAGTGTGGAGTCAATCTGTTGTTGAGGAGACAAGAGTAAGACAGCTGGTCGAATTTAAATAACTAGAATTTCTGTAAAACATTTCGTCCAGGGAATGAGAACCACCACTGACTGCCCAGGAATTATATTTTTAAGAAAGTGCTTCCAAGAACCCTTGGAATTTCACTGTCAAGGCCTTAAAAAAAATTTATTTTTTTTTGTTTTTTTTTGTTTAATTCAAAGATGGACAGCACGGTGGCTCAGTGGTAGACTGTTGGACTTCTATTTTAGAGGTCCCAAGTTCGATTCCTGTCCATGACGACCTGTGTTGTGTCCTTGGGCAAGGCACTTTATCCCAGTTGCCTACATAGGGGCACGATGACGCCGTGTACTAAGGTGTACTGCTCATCGATGGTGCACATGTCTTCAACCGCTGTAATGCTGCTTGAGTGGAGCTTGAACAGAGTTAGAATGTTGAGGAGGTGACAGTTGCTCGTCGTTGCACAGTGGTTCTATCCGGGTACTCCGGCTTCCTCCACCCATAAAACTGTCATGGTCACGATTAGCCATTGTGCATAATTATGTGACCTGAAGCAGCACTAAACAACTAATAAATAAATAATTCAAAGACTTTCAAGGACCTGTGGCTACACTATGTAACGTCATGGCAACACCCAGTTTCTTTTCTGATAAATGTCACTTTATTATATCTCAGTCAGTCAACAACTTAAAAATGAAAATTTCACAACTGAAAAGCCCATGCTGGCTAATTTATTACAGTCTCCTAAAATTGCGTTAAAACAAAATTCAAATCTGAATCGCCTAGCAAACTGCGTTGGCACAACATTCTACAGTGTTACAGACCTTGTTGCAAAGGTACCAACATTTTTAACAGTGATAGGGAAGTGCTTGACAAGTTTTTTCAGTATCCATCAATAAAGCGTCACCATCTGAATCACTTGCCGCTCATGTCAGTGTCAAATTCCCAGTCTATGTCACACTGAGAGCCATCAGACTCTGAACAGTCAATTCTGTGTCCAACGAAAGTATATCATTAAAGGCAACAGACACACTATCACTTACTGGAATAACAGATGCTGTGGCTATCGGAAGGAAAAGGTCTGAGGTGACAGGGTGGCTATCTTAACTAGAGCACACAAATTGGATGTGTTTTGTTACTGTGTGGCTGTTTCAACAACTTTTGAACTCCTCTGAATTTATGTAAAACTGTACAGCTTTTTGTGCTAATTTTGCTTTATATTGAGGGTCCAGATGCCTCAAAAGAGGAGTATTAATTCGCACAAGCAACAGATCATTGAGAGTTTTGTTGGCTGACCTTGTCCTTGAATCTGAGAGGTGTTGTTTTAATGCAGAGAAACCTCGCTCAGGGGTAGAACTTGAATATACCATAACGAAACTCAATTCAATTATCAACAGAAAATGAGGAAACCTTTCGTGTTATCCCCCCAAAATATTTTCTCAGAAAAAACTTTTCCTTTAGATCCTTTAACCCTTTACCCAACAGAGACAATAACAAAGTTTATTATTTTAAATATTATTTTTCCAACTTGTTCAAAAAGTTTCACCAAAACCATATCATGTGATCCCTCATTGGAATGAGCTCATCATGCTTGTTCCAATGAGGAGTCACATGGTATGGTTTTATCGAAATTTTTTGAAAAATAATATTTTTTCATTTGCTAATTTTGCATATTACACACAGGGCTCGATTTAACTGGATTCGCATAGCGATTTCAAATCAATTTTCAACTATAGCTAATCAATTTAACATGACAAAAACATATAAATAATAGGAAATGCTAATCAAAATTTATCCAAGTTAATAAACTGCTATTCAATTTTAAAAAATTAAATCGACCCCTGATTACATAGGCAGATGCACCTGATTTGTTAGGTAAATGGTTAAACATTGTTGCTTCAGTTTCTTAATAGCCTGCAGAGCCAAATCAATATTGAAATTATGAAAATGCAGTGGGTGTATTGAAATGTTCAGCAAGCAGTTTTACCAAATCCTTGCCAAACGTTTCATAACTGCACTCCCAGGTTGTATGGATAGCTAATTGCATGGCATTTGTTACAGGTTCTGACAATGATGCACCAATTTATTCTTCAATACATTTTATGAAAGTCTGAATAAGCTGCTCTTTGATGTTTTTTTGTTTTCCTTGTTTAACATTGTTAACTGTAAATGTCTCTCTTATGTCAACCCCATATATATCGACTCTTCATTTTTGTTTTTCTATTAGTTTTGATTTTTATTTAAATTGATATGAGGAAAGCATATTTGTTGCCTTAGGAGTAAAGGTGGCTTTATCCTCCGAGTCAGTAAAATCAACACAAAATGGAAAGAAAGAATCAACCAACTTTGCTATTTCCTCAATCCCTGTTTTACACTCCACAAGGGCATCAATCACATCGGTTGTCAAAGTACTTTGGTTTTGGAACACTAAACTTGCATGTGTTGTCAGTTGTAACACCTTGCGGCATAGTTCAAGAGACAAGAGTATTCATAAAAACACCGCTATTTGAAGTAAGCCTTGATATATGGTGTGCCAACAGTTGTGTCCGATTCAACCAGGGATTTGGCAAAAGAAGTCAGGTTAACCCTTTACCAAACGTAACGGCCAAAACTGGCCAGCGTTATTCTCAAAAATCTCCAATTAAGTTTCATTATTTCTTCATTTTTTTTCCAAAAACATAGGTTATGACCCCTCGTTGGAACGAGCTCGTTGAGCTTGTTCCAGCGAGGGGTCATAACCTATGTTTTTAAGACAAAAAATGAAAAAAATTAGTTATTCAAGAATATTTTTTGCAAGTGTCGTCTGCTTTTCATGTTAGGTAAAGGGTAAGTAATTGATTTTTGCATTGATGCTTTTATAATGATGGGCTTGACACCATGTGCCTTTTTCATTATCAAACAAATTCCACATGACACATATCTGTTTGCTAATAATCATAATTAGTCCCTTTTTTTTCTTGCCACTCTTCCTGAACATATAAAAAACACTGACCATCATGTCTTCATTTGTGAGAAAGGTATTGATCACTGATTGCCATCTTTAAACAGTGATTAATACAGTGCACGATAATGCACTAGGGTCTTCATGATTTGATTTGAGTACATTCACCGGTTAATTTGCCCATATTCAAACTGACCCCCTCAGAACATACTCCCATGAGTAAATTATCATAACATTCAGGAGCAACAGTAATCATCAGTAAAAGCAGCATCAAATGCTGCCTCAACAGCCTTTGCATCCACCCCATTAAAATCGGACAGTTTTTTGGCACTTTAAAATTAATTCTGTGGGTTGGCCCCTGACAACAACTCTACAATAAACTTGTTATTTTTATCCCCGCCGACGAAATCGGGAGGGGGATATTGAAATGGTGTTCGTACGTCAATCCGTCTGTCACAAGCTTTGTCCACTTAACTCCTCCTACAGTTTTCAGTGAATTTTTACGAAACTTGGTCTGAAGTATCAGTATCAAGTGTAGATGTGCATTTGTTTGGGAATTTTCGATGCAACAAATTCTGTGTGGTTATGGCTCTTGGAAATAGCCAAATTTCCATCACAAAGGCTTGTCCGCTTAACTTCTCCTACATTTTTTATTGGATTTTACGAAACTTGGTTTGAAGTATCAGTATGAAGTGTAGATGTGCATGTGGTCAGGAATTTTCGATGCAACAAATTTTATGTGGTTATGGCCCTTGGAAATAGCGAAAATTTGGTCACAAATGCTTGTCCGCTTAACTTCTCCTGCTTTTTTCATTGGATTTTTATGAAACTTGGTGTGCAGTATGAGTATGATGGTATGGAAAGGAAGCTTTGATTTGAATACTTTTTCCAGAGTTATAGCCCTTGTTGACTTTGAATTTACCAAAAATGCAGGTTTTTGGAAGATATCTTCAGTTGAGATTAAAGAAATTAAATGATTTATCATCCACCGACCAAATATGGAGGGGGATATTGAAATGGTGTTCGTCAATTCGTCCGTCCATCCATCAGTCTGTCCATTCATCCGTCACAAACTTTGTCTGCTTAACTCCTCCACAATTTTCAGTGGATTTTTACGAAACTTGGTCTGAAGTTTCAGTATCAAGTGTAGATGTGCATGTGGTCAAAAATTTTCGATGCGACAAATTTTGCGTGCTTATGGCTCTTGGAAACAGCAAAATTTCCATCACAAAGGCTTGTTCGCTTTACTCCTCCTACTTTTTTATTGGATTTTTGCAAAACTTGGTCTGAAGTATCAGTATCAAGTGTAGATGTGCTTGTGTTCAGGAATTTTCGATGCAACAAATTTTGCGTGATTATGGCCCTTCTTAATAGCAAAATTTCCATCACAAATGCTTGTCCGCTTAACTCCTCCTGCAATTTTTACGAAACTTGGTGCACAGTATGAGTATGATGTATACATGTGGATATGGAAAGGAAGTCTTGATTGGAATAATTTTTCCAGAGTTATAGCCCTTGTTGACTTTGAATTTACCAAAAATGCAGGTTTTTGGAAGATATCTTCAGTTGAGATTAAAGAAATTAAATGATTTATCATCCACCGACCAAATATGGAGGGGGATATTGAAATGGTGTTCGTCAATTCGTCTGTCCATCCATCAGTCTGTCCATTCATCCGTCACAAACTTTGTCTGCTTAACTCCTCCACAATTTTCAGTGGATTTTTACGAAACTTGGTCTGAAGTATCAGTATCAAGTGTAGATGTGCATGTGGTCAAAAATTTTCGATGCGACAAATTTTGCGTGCTTATGGCTCTTGGAAACAGCAAAATTTCCATCACAAAGGCTTGTTCGCTTTACTCCTCCTACTTTTTTATTGGATTTTTGCAAAACTTGGTCTGAAGTATCAGTATCAAGTGTAGATGTGCTTGTGTTCAGGAATTTTCGATGCAACAAATTTTGCGTGATTATGGCCCTTCTTAATAGCAAAATTTCCATCACAAATGCTTGTCCGCTTAACTCCTCCTGCAATTTTTACGAAACTTGGTGCACAGTATGAGTATGATGTATACATGTGGATATGGAAAGGAAGTCTTGATTGGAATAATTTTTCCAGAGTTATAGCCCTTGTTGACTTTGAATTTACCAAAAATGCAGGTTTTTGGAAGATATCTTCAGTTGAGATTAAAGAAATTAAATGATTTATCATCCACCGACCAAATATGGAGGGGGATATTGAAATGGTGTTCGTCAATTCGTCTGTCCATCCATCAGCCTGTCCATTCATCCATCACAAACTTTGTCTGCTTAACTCCTCCACAATTTTCAGTGGATTTTTACGAAACTTGGTCTGAAGTATCAGTATCAAGTATAGATGTGCATGTGGTCAAAAATTTTCGATGCGACAAATTTTGCATGCTTATGGCTCTTGGAAACAGCAAAATTTCCATCACAAAGGCTTGTTCGCTTTACTCCTCCTACTTTTTTATTGGATTTTTGCAAAACTTGGTCTGAAGTATCAGTATCAAGTGTAGATGTGCTTGTGTTCAGGAATTTTCGATGCAACAAATTTTGCATGATTATGGCCCTTCTTAATAGCAAAATTTCCATCACAAATGCTTGTCCGCTTAACTCCTCCTGCAATTTTTACGAAACTTGGTGCACAGTATGAGTATGATGTATACATGTGGATATGGAAAGGAAGTCTTGATTGGAATAATTTTTCCAGAGTTATAGCCCTTGTTGACTTTGAATTTACCAAAAATGCAGGTTTTTGGAAGATATCTTCAGTTGAGATTAAAGAAATTAAATGATTTATCATCCACCGACCAAATATGGAGGGGGATATTGAAATGGTGTTCGTCAATTCATCTGTCCATCCATCAGTCTGTCCATTCATCCGTCACAAACTTTGTCTGCTTAACTCCTCCACAATTTTCAGTGGATTTTTACGAAACTTGGTCTGAAGTATCAGTATCAAGTGTAGATGTGCATGTGGTCAAAAATTTTCGATGCGACAAATTTTGCGTGCTTATGGCTCTTGGAAACAGCAAAATTTCCATCACAAAGGCTTGTTCGCTTTACTCCTCCTACTTTTTTATTGGATTTTTGCAAAACTTGGTCTGAAGTATCAGTATCAAGTGTAGATGTGCTTGTGTTCAGGAATTTTCGATGCAACAAATTTTGCGTGATTATGGCCCTTCTTAATAGCAAAATTTCCATCACAAATGCTTGTCCGCTTAACTCCTCCTGCAATTTTTACGAAACTTGGTGCGCAGTATGAGTATGATGTATACATGTGGATATGGAAAGGAAGTCTTGATTGGAATAATTTTACCAGAGTTATAGCCCTTGTCAACTTTGAATTTACCAAAATTGCAGGTTTTTGGAAGATATCTTCAGTTGTGATTAAAGAAATTAAACAACATTTGGTTAGTGACATTATTGGGTATGAATACATGTTGAGGTCGGTAATGAGATTATTCCTATCATAACATAAAAGTTGGCGGGGGATATGGATGTCGTTAGACTGTCTTGTTCGGTTTTGGTCTATTTTGCCTCTGAACCATTCATTTCCTCACACATAAAATTAGCAGATGCCATAATCTGTTTAATCTCTTCCGAAACTGCTTTGGCTAAATAAGTTATTAATTTAGCACAGAAATGCTCATCTTTTCCAGATAAAAAAAATTACATTGTTTCTCTATTCAATATTTATGGCAAACAAATTAACAAAATGATTTTTCTGCAAGACCCCAATCCAGAGCAGTGTTAAAAAGTAGGGTATAGTATTCTTCAGCCATTGTAGTTATGACTTTCTGTAGCATACCTGGTGTGGATTCCTTTGATAAACTTGGTACTGGCCAAGTAATTTGTTCATTTGGTGTCAAGCAACTGTCCTTATCTAATTTCTTTTCCCATTTTTGTAACAAACCACTTCTGATATGTTTTATCGACATTGCCATTGTGTATGTCATCTGCATACTTCATGACAGCACTTGAAACCTCTATGTACTGACAGCTAATTTCATATGTGTGCACTGAACAAATTTTACGCACAGTTTTTATGAGATTTCCCTCATCATCAGTTTGGGCTTCATAGTCACTAAAGCTCCACTTTTTGAATGTTTGTTTTTTTCTTTCAGTAGTTTCTTTAGACTGCATTCTTGACTTGCACGCTCTCAAAATTGATAAAAAATAAATTTCTGAAGCTCATTCAATAAGCGTTGATGTTGAACTGAAAAAAAAAATTGTGTGGCATCCATTTGAATTTGTTTACTCAGACATGTGTTAAAACAATCAACAACACATTTGACTTTGGTATGCTGACATCAGTGTTAACAGGGCAAATGATCAAAGAATAATGATTAGTATATCGGCTCAGTCTTCACTGTCGGTCATCTTTGTAGTTATGCTCTGAGACTCTGTTAACTGGTAGAGTGCTAATTATTTTTGGCCATCAAAATTTGTTCACATATCTTTGCCTTGTTACAATTTATGGGAGAGTGCCTACAGGCACTCTCACATAAATTATAACAAGACAAGTCCTTACAGACTAAATAATATCACTTCAATGATAATACAAAGCACATCCACTGAGTATGAAGCATTCAAGTTGCAGTACCTTCACCTTAAAGTAAAGACCAAATATGGGCTTCCAGCACTCTACCAGATAACTGACATAATTTGTTGCGACTTGTGAAAAGTTATAAAAGTTCAGATGAAAAACTCGATGATACAGCATCAAATGTCAGAGCACATAGATGAGCCCCTGTACTAACAGGCACCATATCTACTGCCATTGAGTTCTGTAATGGACATTTTATTTTTATTGTTAGGAAAATCTTGGGAGTGGCGGTGCTGATGTGTCTTGCAGTCTACATTGAAAGTGTCTGAATCTGAAACAGGAAATTGCTGGTGTCAGTTTAGACTCACCTTAACAACAAAACAATGGACAGATTGTTATTGTGAAAAATTGAAGCTTGATATATAACATCTTTATAATGAAGATTTACATGTGGTCAAATCTAGCTTCTGGGGTTAAGTTAGGGATGTCGTGGGGCACCTAAATTTTAACACCTCATATAATTTGAAAAACATTAAAAAAAATGTCACACAAACTCGTTTGTTTTGTTTCTCATTTTCTGTTATTTTGATTTGTTAAAAAAAGTGTGATTTTGCCTTGTAATGAAGGCATATTATGTGATATAGTGAGTCTTGAGTTGCCATTTTCTATTGACCTTGGCCAGGTGTAAATTAAAATTCCAAATGTAGTGCTTGGTGTACTAAAAATTCAGAACAAAGCTTTTGTGTCGATTACTCCTTGATGCACTTGTAATGGTTACTCACAAAAGCAATACTACACTATTTTTTGAGGTTCAGAAATTAATTCAGATTTTAGGGTCAGAAGCATTCCAATAGATGCATGTGGGGTACTGGAAACAGACCATTTTTTGCCAAGTAAAGTACAGTACGGCCACGTGGACTGGTCACTGTGGAGCAATGTTTCCACAGATGCAATAAGGCCGGGGAAAATAATTAATTTGTTCAGGTAACCCGACCGACCCTATTTTTGCCACCGACCCAAAATATTTTTTACCTTGCACAGAAAAAAAATTTTAAGAAAAAGAAAAAATAATGAAATCGCTATCGCCTAACGAAATAATAGCACCAACTTTGCGTGGCACGACTGTCCCTGGAACGTTTCTCATGTTAAAGGGGGCGTGCACGTCGACCGATGACGCTCATAGCAACAAGTTTCAGAACGCGTGTTTATATCAAAATGTCGGCTGCAAGCGTTGTCGCAATTCACACAGAAAAGTGCGAACACAGAGGGAAACAGCAATTTTTAAGAACAGTTTCCAACTCATCCTCATTTATAGACATCTTTAAAGCCATACATACCGAAGAATTTCATGACGTTGAAGTGAAATGTTCAAAGGATGCAAATCCAAAGACAGACGACATTTTCCAGGTGGATTCACCCAATATGCAGATCGGAGAGGTCATAAATAAGTTTGAAATAAAAACGGTGTTGTTTAAATGCACTTCTTCAAGACTCGCAGAGTCCACTTCAGAACAAACGGAAACAACTCCATCCAAAAAAAATGCTTTAGCTTTGCTGATGAGTGCCTCCAAAAAGAGAAAACTCCCAGAGAAAAAAAAGAGCAGTTCCGGATCAAAGTCGGGGACAAACCGTAAAGATGACCTATTTAATGACATTGTAGACTTGATGCGGGCGATAGGTGTCGATTTTCCCAGCGTTGATGCAGATTCCGATGGGGTTTATATCACCCAAGCCTTGAGAAACGCGCTATGGTATGTCACCAACCACCATTTGACATTCGATGAAACGGCACGTCACCAGAAGGAGGTATCTGCAATACCCGACATATTTTCTAAGTTCTCGGGCTACAACGAGAATAAACGAAAAAAACAAAAATGCGAACCGCTCAGCTCGGAACAGCTGTATAGTCATGGACAAACGCTCTATCAGATTTGCCAGAAACCGCAAATGAAGAGTAATACCAGTTGGGTAACGTTCCATGATCAAATCAAAGATCTGGCAAACTCGTTTATTTCTATGTGCGAGCATCTGAAAAAACAGGCTGTTATTACACGGAGAAATCGAGAGCGAGACGCCCCTATCCGAACTGTGTCTAATGATGTTAGCGTTGAACACCGTAGCGCAAGAAGTTCAAGAGGGGTTGCAGTACATAGGAAATATGAAATACTTGATCGGGTAATGTCTGAAATTGATGTGATGCAGCCATTATTTGTTGACGAGGACATCCATATAGGCACTCCATTTGAGTCAAACATGCACCGCTACCGATTTTTCGATGAGTTACAGCTATCTGTCCCAATTGACATGTACCGTTATTCCCCCGGTGGATCTATAATTACATCTACATGTTTAGTAAAAGTTAACCCTGGTAGGTCGGATGAAGAGATAATGACACAGCCCATTCGGATACTTCCTTTGTTGCAGAAGAAGTTTCCTGAATACCATACGATGACGCAGCGCAAGCATTTTAAAGATAAATTGCGAAACGTCGCCATTATCCAACCTGCAGTCATTGATATGATTTATAAAGAATTGACTTTAGACGAAGCTACCGCGACCCATCCGGAAACACAGCAGAGGTTACACGCAATATATATGGGGGAAGAAGGGCTCCTTGTAGACCTACGCCGTTTGAATACTGGCCGACCAACTGGTACCTATGATGTGTTCTTTGAAGAATTTGGCAAAATTGTTGAAAGTGTTACGGCCGCAGATGAGAGGCGCCACAATGAGGCCCATCTTTCTACCTGGATTTCTCTTTCTGACCTAATTGATCAAGCAATTGAAAAATGCCCCCCTGACACACCAATACCCTCAAAAACTCTGGTCAGACTCCAATTCACACCCACAAACCCGTACACAAGGGCAGCTCTCAGATTCACCTCAAAATTTCAAGTCCAATTCAAAATTCAGAAGAGACAACTTCGCGTTGCTCACCAGGACGACCATTATTGTGCCGCCCAGTTCCGTTATATGAAGGAGATGGCCATTGAACTCGGTGAAAAGTGTTGTCTGTTCTCCTGTGACGACAAAGCCAAAATTCCAATAGGATCTCCAGACGTTGTTGTTTCCACCGGCGTGCGAGGCAAAAAGACACTTGCCCCATCTGACACAACACTTGTGGCCTGCGACCATGATATGACCAAATGCAGCTTAACCCCTTCTGTGTATTTACGGATCAAAATACCCGACTCGCCTGATGATTCATTTGTAAGGGGTGTTGTTACTACTGTTGTCAATGACTCTGTGATGGAACAGTCTAACCCTTTCCGCCATGCGGCTGTCCTTTATAAACTTTTTCCAGAGAATGGACCCAAGGTGTTACTTAAATACTCTGACGGTGGCACGGACCAACGCAACAACATTGAAAGCGTGAAATGTGCTTCAATTTGTTTATTTAAATCTTTGGATTTGGACATGCTTGTCCTCGGTAGATGTGCGCCTGGCCACAGCTGGACGAACCCAGTTGAAAGGGTAATGTCAATATTGAATTTGGCCCTACAGAATTGCGCCCTGAGTCGGTCTCAGTCAACGAATCCCGAGATTGAAAGACTGATTAAAACGTGCAACAGCATGGCAGATATCCGAGAGCGTGCTTCAAAAAATCAGGAATTATCAAGGGAGTGGCCCGAATTAGTTAAACCTGTAAAGAAGATAGTCACAGATAGGTTTTCGCGACTGAAATTGAAAAATGACCCAGTTGTCTCCTTGGACCCTGTCTCAAGTTCTGAGATAGATGAGCTCAAATCACAACTCACTGCCCATTTCCCTGACTTAGATCTATCCAAGCTGACCAAAGCCGGAACTTCCAAGAATGAGCGGTATATGAATTGGGTTAAAAAACACTGTCGTGAAAGAAAGTACACGTTTGCAATTAAGAAATGTGATGATCCCGATTGCTGTGGGGAACCGACATACGGTGATCTTGATTGGCTTCCCGATCCAGTTCTGGACGAGACTGACATGCACTTCAAAAAGTACACCGAAATGAAGGGAATAGTGACCACCGATGAAGATCGCCCATCTTTCAGAAAAACAACTGTAAAAGTAAAAGCAGGCAGGCCCAAGGAAGGCACAAAAGCGTCGCGAGCTGCAGCAAAACCATTGCATGAAGTTACAGAAGTATATGGTGACAACAGTGACATAACAATGACTGTTCAGACAGCGAGATGCATTGTTGAATGTGTCGAGTGCAGCAAGCCACGAGTTATGTACTCACAGTCAGCACTTTCTGAGAAGCAGAAGATCCAGCTAGCTTGCATGCCTTTTGTCAGAGTATGAATATACTTGTGGTTCGCCAGTGTGTCCACCAGATCACCAGCTTCGGAAAAAAATAGGCGTCAAACTGAATATGACTTGTGAAAATGCCATCGAAGTTTCATACTATGGTGCCAAAATCGGACGCATCGACTTGTGTTGTATTTGCGGGGCTACGAACGCCGAGGTACTGGACGACCTCAAGAAGAAGTACAAAACCATATTGCCTATTTGCCCCCAATGTCTGGAACAAGGACACACCGCTGTGTGCCAACGTCCATTCAAGCCTTGAACAGCATTTTAATATATAAATTAAAAGACAAGCTATATGGTCACGATAATGCCGAATTCTGTTCTGAGTTCTATGGTTTTGCAGTTCGCATCCATGAAAACTTTAATTTGAAACTTACGTTTGATCACGCGTGACGGTTGTTTTTGTTCACTTGTCAGATATAAAAAAAATGTCAAATTCTTGTCAATGATGTTCAGACTTGATCCACAGGCAACTGCTACTGGTCGTTTGACAGAAAAAAAAACATTTGCCAAGAAGTATCCTACTCTCGCCCATTTCCACTAGTCGAGGCGGGCACCCCTTTACTCTAGCTCCTTCTCCATCCGAAAAAAACTTGCAAACCTTGCGATTGCTGTGACTTAAGAATGTGATGTCCGCTGCAGAAACTTTACGACCCAACCCAATTTAATTTTATGGTGACTTTTGAGGACCCCCCCCCCCCTGGTTTGTCCTCAACTGTTTGGACTGATTGTCAGACAACGTCTAACATTCACTCCTTACATTTGATGTCAAACAATTTTCAATCCATTCCCAACGCATTAATAGAACCATGCGTTTTAGTAGTTGTGTGCCCTAACTTAGGGCACACAGCTACTAAAACTTAGGGCCTCTAAGACCCCCCCCCCCCCCCTCCGTTTTTTCCCCCGACATAAAAAAATTCATGCCCTAGGGGGCCATTTTCCTATAAATACCGTATGTTTTCAATATCGAAGGCCCAACCCTCCTCCCCCCCCCCAATTTTCTAGACGCTTGCAACGACACTGAATTTTACCACCCCATTTCTACACACCTATCAGATGAACGTATCAATTTATGTCAGATATGACACTTTATTGACTATCCCCCCCCCCCCCCCCCCCCCCCCACGAAGGATTTTCTAGCGGCGATGTTGTTTTTAGCGTCCGACTTTAAATCTCCTGATTCAGTCCAGGCAATCGATGTCGTGCTGAAAGCACGTTGCATTGTCGGAAGGCACACATATCAGGATTGCGTTTTTATGAAATAAAAGGCCCACATCGGGGCAACACATGCCTATATGTAGTCTGCTTTGTGTTTTGCGTCAATTGGGAGGGATAATTGTCTGGAGTTTCTAAACATTCATCCTTTCCAATCGACACAAAACCGAGCATATAAATGGCGTTACCCGATGAAACGACTCACAAATCGGCGAAAAAAGTCCAATGTGAACATAAACTATATCCTCACATAGCATTCTACTTAATTCCATATTGGACCGATGTCAGTATGACAGGATTTCTGTTACACCGACATCGGCCCGACAGAATCAACTAGCACGCTGGCAGGGTCGTTTGTCAAACCATGCAGTTTTTACAGCACGCAAGTGACCTCCCTCTTCCCCTGACTCGCAATATAGCCCATTTTCCCCAAGAACTGCAATATAGCTTGACCGACATGTTTGTTTGGCTATGAAAGGGCGTGGAATTTTATTTTCACACCTAAATTCTCTCCATCTTCCACACCTAAAACATGACCGCAAAGTGTGATCACGTTCTTGACCTGACAAAGAAACAATGGAACACTCGTACGTAGCCGCGATCTTCGAATTCTGGAGTCTCGTTACGGGTTTCAATTTAAGAAATGAAAACGCATAGAAAAATGGTTTATAGTTTTATTTACTGATGCAAATCGTATAAAATAACCAAACAAATAGGACATGAGGGATATATAGGGATATACAGGTTGATTTCTGAGACACTTGAAAAGCATTCATTGTAAAAAATAATTGTGAAAAAAAAAAAAAAATCCCGACCGACCGACCCTATTTTTTTTCAGCATGTTACCTGAACAAATTAATTATTTTTCCCCGGCCTAATATTTGATTCCAAACACAAATAGGAATAATCATCAAAAAATTAATTGATGAAGTGCCGGGGTACATTAAGAATTTTTATCATGAACAAAGTTCAGGTATATAGGAATCATGTTGTCTTTCTGTCTCTCTCTCTCTGTCCATCCGTCGTCTGTCCATCCATCCGTCCATCTGTCTGTGCAAATCGGGTCCGGGTCCGAACTTTTGTTGGCCTTGAAGGATTTTAATGATACTTGGTATTAAAATTTGCCCACCACCAGAGGGTGTTTTGCGGGTAAGGTTAGAATGCCTGTCTACAAGATCAAGGTCACAGACTTAGTTCAAGTCCACATATCCATATTCAAATATATGCAAGTCTTGTGCGGCTCAGAACTTTTGATGGCCTTCAAGGATATTACTGATTCTTGGTATTAATGTTGGCCACCACCAGAGGGTGTGTCCCAAATAAGGTTGGAATGCCTGTCTAAAAGGTCTAGGTCACAGACTTAATTCAAGTTTACATTCCCCCCACATCCTCCTTCAGCTATAGCAAGTCGTATCGGGCTCAGAACTTTTGATGGCCATGAAGGATCTTAATGATACTTGGTATTATTGTTGTCCACTATCAGAGAGTGTGTCATGGGTGGGAGGGGGGTATTCTTGGTCCCAAGGTGGGACAGGCCTCATTTAGTTATTACCTGGTAAATGCTTGTGTGGACATCACTGCCCATGCATGTGTTACAACAAGTCCACGATCACTGTACTGTATCAGTATTTCATATTCTCCTGGAAGAAATTATAATTTTACTTTCTGCTATGAGAAACTGAAAATCTAGTCTCTGCTGAGTGCTGCTCGAGTCTCAAAGAAACTAGAATTCCAATTTGTGTTGGTAAAACCTCAATAATCTATCACAAGAAAGTGGAATTCCAGTTCTACTTCTAGAAACTGGAATTTAAGTTTCTACCTGTAGAACTCAGACTCTTCCAGATTTCAGTTCTATCACAACATATACATAACAAGTCTTCTATTTTCTTTAAGGTTTGATATAACAGGTCTTTCAGCAGATAGTCCAGAAGATGAGGAAGGAATTTTGAGTGCATCAGAATCATGTACGTATTTCTTTTTCTCAGTTTTCATATTTCCTTTTCTCATTTTGGTAACACATCGCCTAGAACTGGGTCGATGTCGGTATTTTTGGTGTGGTTTCAGTTTTGGACCACCGCCGAAAAACCGCATCGCATTAATTTGAAAACACCGACATTTTCGGTGGCAGGTAAAATCTGTTCTCCACTCCGCATTTTTATTGTTTCGATATTTAACAATGGCAGAACAAGCTAAAAGTCCGAGAGTTACTGTTTGGCATTGTTTCCAATAACTCGATGAAAACAATTTCACTGGATTTCCAACTCTGAGATGTTTGTTTTTTAAGAGAGGCCGAAACGTCAGCGAAACATTATTGGTAACTTTTTTTTCCTTCTTCCGCCCCATATTTTTAATAGGGCAATGCATTGTGGGTATTTTCAGTCTAAATTTAAAAGTATATTTACTCAGGAGAAAAAACTCAGATTGCTAAGGAAATTCTTTCCATACTCAGCAGAACACTTTTTCCAATAACTGACACTTTCCAAATTCGCTTTGAATAATATTAAATTTTCCAGTGTTTTATTACTTCTTTCATATTTTTACACTGTAAACCAATGGCCCAGACTAGCTGGTGCTTAACTCAAGGTTATTAAGGGCCAAACACAAATTTTGAACCCCCCCAATCACCAAAATTTGCTTGCAAAACCGAAAATTAAAAGTCCTATCTGGCCCTCCATACATTTACTCTCCGTGCAGACGTCAGGAAGTGACCAGAATTGGCAACTTGAATTTGAATTTTAACTGTCACGGTCTTGATTTAGCCATTGTGCATAAATATGTGACCTTAAACACCAATAAATAAATAAATAACTTAGTGCAATATGAGAAAATTTCTTGAAAATTCTTTTTCTACAGGAGGTCCACCAGTGAGAATCCTTTCAGATTTGGTATGTAACATCTGTAGGGGTGTCAAATTCAAGTTTTGTTCAAATCGAGTCACTTGTTTTTTCTTGTCCATTTTTTTATTTTTTTTGTTGGGGGGGGGGGGGGGGATAGAGAGAACCACAGTAGTTGAAAACAAAACAAAAATTTTGTTCGGTTGTTTTTTTAATACTTCACAGAACAGAGCTTGCTAGGAAGCTTTCCTGGGACCAGCAGAAATGAATGGCCAAAAAAGTTGCCTTAGGTTGTGTCATAACAAATCAAAAAATTGCTCTTGCTGCTGATCTTATACTGATACACTCATCTCTTTCGACAATTTGAGCCAGGTGAGCGTTTTAGGCTCACTTGAGCCTCTGGTTTCTGTTCCTACCAGATCCTTCTTCAGAAATGGGCATTGACTTGAATTTTGGATATAATTAACAATTTCAGTCAAGACATTTATTTTTTATCAATATCTGACCACATTTCCTTTATGTACATAATTATATATTTGTTCACTTGGCAGTAGTACATGCACTGTCAACTATTTAACCTGTGGAGTATTTCAACCATGACTAGATTTGATGAAAAATTCATCCATGTTTAACTCAAGAAATCATTGGTGAAAAAATCCATTCAATTTACCAAAGGAAACTTTGATTAAATGTGCTCAAATAATCCTTATTTCAGTGGCAAGAGAAACTCTATCCAGGGCAGGAATATCACTATCAAGCAGAACTATAAAGGATTACCAATTAGTTCGATCGTGAATGAAAATAATGGTTTCTGTCAAGCAGCTATGAGTTGATTCCGGATCTGACCTCATGTGTTAAGTTTGAAAGTTTGCAGTTAAATGTGAAGCCTGCTGATAAACTAAGTTAAAAGTTTTAAAAAGTTTGTAGTTAAAATTGAAGCCTGCTGATAAACTAAGTGATGAGTATCAGCAAACAGCAATGGGGTTATCCAGCCTGGCTCCCTCGACTACAGTTTGGCGCCACTAAGTGATGGTGGTCGTGGTACTAGTAGCAGTTGCTGCAGTTATTGTAGTAGTAGTAGAAGTAGTAGTAGTAGTAGAAGTAGTAGCAATAGTATCCAGTAGGTGATAAAAGTGGAAAAATTTTAACCCTGCAAAACAGTGGTCCTATTCCAAGGATGTGTATATCAACCCAATTCATACCTTGATAGAGTGTCAAAAAGTAATGTAGCTGAACAGTCGCAAGTTAATACTCGTGACTGCTTGGCTGCAACATTTACGCCACACTGGCAAACTAAGCTCTTACTAGCAGTGTATGGATCAGTTATTTTCATACCTCCCTTAGTAGTGAGCTCAGTGTGAAAGCTCTTTACAGACTCTAATAACTCACATTGTTAGATGATCTCATTTACTTTAACCCTTTACCTAACCTGAAAAGCAGACGACACTTGCAAAAATAATTCTTGAATAACTAATTTTTTTCATTTTTTGTCTCAAAAACATAGGTTATGACACCTCGTTGGAACGAGCTCGAAGAGCTCGTTCCAACGAGGGGTCATAACCTATGTTTTTGAGACAAAAAATGAAAAAAATAATGAAAATTAATTGGCGATTTTTGAGAATAGCGCTGGCCGGTTTTGGCCGTTACGTTAGGTAAAGGGTTAATCATCTTATAATCCTTTAAGATCATGGATAACTAATCTTCAGTCTGAAAGTTACTAGTTACTGTTTACTAGATTTGCTTAATAAAATATGTCAGCCGAGGTTCCATCTGATATGACCATCCCCCACACCAACCCACCCCTATGCCCTCTCTCCCACACTCTGTCTTAACACTATGCTTACATAAACTATCAGCTGCTTCTGTGATAATGTGATTTTGTTAAAAAGAGACACCCAGTACATTACTGAGAACTCCCTAACAGGAGCAGTATATATGTCTTTTCAAACAGGAACTGTTTGTTCTTGTCTAATTATTTGTGTGTGTGGTTACTTTTGTTATAGTTTTGATGTTTGGTTTCTTCTTTTTCTCCTTCTTCGCTTTATTTTGAGAGTCACTTCCGGAATTAACACTTTTAACAGTTCAATGAGTTGCAGTATTAATTATCAATTCAATTTTGCCTTTATGAACAGCAGAGAATTCTCAAGGAAAGTAAAGTCTTCAATTGATTGTTTTGATGTAAACCCAAGGCAGAGAAGATGGAGAACAAAATTACCCTAGAGAGATTAGAGGCGAACAATGAGTTTGACTTTACCAGACTATTCTGACACAGAATCAACAATGATATTTTCGATTCACCCATTAGCACTTATTCCCACTGTTGTATTATTATAGTTCAACTGACCCCAAGTTATCTAAAGATCAAACTCACTCTGTATCATTATTTCATATTAACCCTTTACTCAAAATAGAACAAAAATTGTTCCAATGACGGGTCATAACCTATGTTTTTGAGACAAAAAATTAAAACAATTAGTTATTCAAGAATTTTTTTTTACAAGTGTCATCTCCATTTCATGTAAGGTAAAGGGTTATTTGCGGAAGTTTAAATGCCAACTGGGATTCATAATGTAACCTCCAAGCTGACTTACAAAACAAGGGCCTTTCATTTGATGTCATTAGCCTTACCAAAATTTTTAGAATTGAAGAAAACAGTAACTATAAACTTAATGGCTGCCATCCAATAATATTCAAAACATGGCCCATTAATGATGACGGCAGTTGGGAAGTGGCATTGTTTGTCAAATAAGGCATTTCATATGAGGTTTGTTCAGACTTCACCTTGTTTATTCCACATATCTGTGAATTACTGTTCATAAAAAATTAATCCAGATCACAACAAATCCTACATAATTGGAGTAATATTTTGACCTAACACTGCTCCAGAAGAAGATATTAATTTGTTTGTGGACAGAATCTCTGAAATTGCAGATAAAATCTGATCATTAAACAAAAAAGCATTTCTCTTGGGAGACTTCAATATAGATATCCTAATAGAGACCATGGTAAAATGAGCTTATTCATGGACAGCAGTGGATTTTTGCCAAAAATTACTAAACCAACCAGAGTTACTGAGTGGTTGGCATCTTTAATTGATCATATATATATCAATAATATAGGGATCGATTATACATTGCAGATAATCATAATGAATGTTTCTGATCATTTTGGAACATTCTGTATTGAGAAACAAAATAAGGAAGAGAGGCACATCAATTCATTGCTCAAGCATTCCTTCTATGAATGAAATATCTCAAATTTTAAAAACATTTTAATGATGTCTGATTTTTCACTGTTATATGATGAAAATGGTACAAATACAGCTTTCAATAAATTCAAAGATATTTGTATGGAAGCATTTGAAAAGGCTTTTCCTTTAAAAAAGTCTAATATTCAAACAAAATTTATCAAGCATGGACCATAGATGACAGTGGGCCTTCTCTGCTCGTCCCTAACCAAAAATTAGCTTCTCCCCCCCAAAAAATTAACCTCTTCATCTGATAAAAATCTAAATACATATACTGACAAAAGGTATTGTATTGTATTCAATTCAGTTATGCAGAAAGTCAGAGTATTGTACTACAATATTGTCCTCTATGAGAACAAACATAATCTAAAAAAGAAGTGGGAAATACCATCAACAAATCGAAGGTGACCCATGCCCTTCCAAATACATTTGTTGTCAACAGCAAGAAAACATATGATCTTTCTCTTATTTCCAATCATTTCAACTCATATTTTGCCAATATTGGACAAGGTATTAATGACAGTATTCGTTCAAGTACCAAGCATTTCTCTTATTATTTGAGTGGCAATTATCCTGACAATTTTTACATTGTTCTGACTTACAGACAAGAAATTATACTAACTACGCATTTATTCAAAAGCAAATCCACAAGGTTGTTGATGTCCTGGTGTAGATTATAAATAATTCATTCACCAGTTGTGAGGTGTCAGAAAATGAGAAAGTTGCAAAAATTATACCTGTTTATAAATCCAGTGATCCTCACTGTTTTGGCAACTGTAGACTAATAAGTATTTCACCAGTCTTCTCCAATGTTTTGGAAAAACATTTTGGAAAAACTTTTGTTCAAGAGACTGTATGGATTTCGATATGGGTTTCAGAAAGGTCACTCCACTTACCATCCTATCTTGCACTTACTTCAAAATTTTGTCGAAAATTCCAATAAACAAACAAAAGATAGCACTTTGAACCTCTTTCTTGATTTTTATTAGCTCAACTTTGGCGAAGCCAAATTTGAGCTTTTGTCATGGCCGTCTGTCCATCTGTCAACAATTGGATACGGCTTGGGCTAGAGGCCGTATTTATGAACTGATCTTTATGAAACTTCTGGGGTACCTTTGTTATGACTGTGGGACGAGAACGAGTGTTTTTGGGTGCGGCCCGTAATTCAAGATGGCTGCCAGCTGCCATTTTGTACCGACGATGCAGAAATCTGTTTTTTGGACAGAACTTCCATATGAAAGCTCTGATTTGAATAATTTTTTGTATGAATGTTTAGTACCATGAGATACATCTCATATCATATGGGGTTTTTTCTCGTGCTTAAATTATGCAAATTAGACTAACTTTGATTTATTTAGTGTTACTTTCAGCACTGTCAGTGCAAATTCCAATACGGCTCAGGCTAGAGACCTCATTTATGAACCGATCGTTACAAAACTTCATGGGTACCTTTGTTATCACAGTGGGACCAGAACGAGTGTTTTTGGGTCCGGTCTGAAATTCAAGATGGCCGCTGGCAGCCATTTTGTTCAAAATTAGGGGCAATCAGATTTTTGCGCAGAACTTCCACATGAAAGCTCTGATTTGAATCATTTTTTGTATGAATGTTTAGTACCATGGCATACATCACATATAATACAGGTTTTTTTCTCGTGCATAAATTATGCAAATTAGATGAACTTTGATTTTTTAGCTCAACTTTGACGAAGTCAAATTTGAGCTATTGTCATGGCGGGAACGAGTGTTTTTAGGTGTGGTCCGAAATTCAAGATGGCTGCCAGTGGCCATTTTGTACCGATGATGCAAAAATCAGTTTTTTGTACAGAACTTCTGTATGAAAGTTCTGATTTGAATAAAGTTTTGTATAAATGTTTAGTACCATGGGATACATCACATATAATACGGGGTTTTTTCTCGTGCGTAAATTATGCAAATTAGACTGACTTTGATTTATTTAGTGTTACTTTCAGAGCTGTAAGTGCCAAGCTGCTATGGCTCGGGCTAGAGGCCGTATTTATGAACCGATCTTTACGAAACTTCTTGGGTACCTTTGTTATGACCGTGGGACGAGAACGAGTGTTTTTGGGTGCGGTCCGAAATTCAAGATGGCTGCCAGCTGCCATTTTGTACCGACGATGCAGAAATCTGTTTTTTGTACAGAACTTCCATATGAAAGCTCTGATTTGAATAATTTTTTGTATGAATGTTTAGTACCATGGGATACATCACATATAATACGGGCTTTTTTCTCGTACGTAAATTGTGCAAATTAGACTAATTTTGATGTTTTATGGGGTTACTTTCAGCACTGTAAGTGCAAATGCCAATACGGCTCGGGCTAGAGGCTGTATTTATGAATCGATCTTTACGAAACTTCTTGGGTACCTTTGGTATCACTGTGGGACGAGAACGATTGTTTTGGGGTCCGGTTCGAAATTCAAGATGGCCGATGGCAGCCATTTTGTACAAAATTAGGTGCAATCAGATTTTTGCACAGAACTTCCATATGAAAGCCCTGATTTGAATAATTTTTTTGTGTGAATGTTTAGTACCATGGGATGCATCACATATAATACGGGGTTTTTTCTCGTGCAGAAATTATGCAAATTAGATGAACTTTGATTTTTTCAGTGCGACTTACACACAGTAAGTACACATGTCAGTACGGCTCAGACTAGAGTCTGTATTTATGAACTGATCTTCACGAAATGTCTTGGGTACCTTTGTTATTACCTTGGGACGAGAACGAGTGTTTCTGGGTGCGGTCTAAAATTCAAGATGGCTGCTAGTGGCCATTTTGTACCGAAATTAGGTCTAATCAGTTTTTTGTACACAACTTCTATACAGCTCAGACTAGAGGCCATATTTATGAACCAATCTTTACGAAAATTCTTGGGTACCTTTGTTATCACCGTGGGATGAGAGCGAGTGTTTTTGGGTGTGGTCCAAAATTCAAGATGGCCACCAGCAGCCATTTTGTACCAAAATTAGTGCAATCAGTCTTTTGTATAGAACTTCTGTATGAAAGTTCTGATTTTAATAAATTTTTGTATGAATGTTTAGTAACATGGAATACATCACATATTGTAAGGGGTTTTTTTTCGTGCAGAAATTATGCAAATTAGATGAACTTTGATTTATTCAGTGCTACTTACACAATGTAAGCACACATGTCAATACGGCTCAGGGTAGAGGCTGTATTTATGAACCGATCTTCACAAAACTTCTTGGGTACCTTTGTTATCTCCTTGGGATGAGAATGAGTGTTTCTGGGTACGGTCCAAAATTCAAGATGGCTGCCAGTGGCCATTTTGTACCGAAATTAGGTCCAATCAGTTTTTTGTCACAAGTTCTATACAGCTCGTATTTATGAACTGATCTTCACAAAACTTCTTGAGTACTCTTGTTTTCACCTTGGGACAGGAACGTGTGTGTTTTGGGGTGCCTTTGTTATCACTGTGCTATGAGAACAAATATTTTGGGGTTCAGTCAGACCCACTCTGGGACTCAAAGATTTTTTTCTAGTTTAGCATCTGACTGTCACCCACCTTTACAATACTTTACCTATACATTTGTTACAGGCAACGGTCTGTATTTATGTACAGACCGTTACAATACTTTATATGTACCTTTGTTATCAGGTCATTACCTAGATGTTTGTCATTGCTGTGTCACATACTATACATGTACATGTCTTTGTCTTGAAAAGTTGAGCTACAGTGTCATTGACACTTTCATTTCAGTGCTACTTTCAGCAATGTAAATGTAAATGCCAATACAGCTCGGGCTAGAGGCTGTATTTGTCAACTGATCTTCACGAAACTTCTTGGGTACCTCTGTTATCACCTTGGGACGAGAACGAGTGTTTCTGAGTGCGGTCCAAAATTCAAGATGGCTGCCAGTGGCTATTTTGTACCCAAATTAGATCTAATCAGTTTTTTGTACACAACTTCTAGACGGCTCAGGCTAGAGGCCGTATTTATGAACCGATCTTTACGAAATTTCTTGGGTACCTTTGTTATCACTGTGGGATGAGAGCGAGTGTTTTTGGGTGTGGTCTGAAATTGAAGATGGCCACCAGCAGCCATTTTGTACCAAAATTAGTGCAATCAGTCTTTTGTACAGAACTTCTGTATGAAAGTTCTGATTTGAATAAATTTTTGTATGAATATTTTGGTTGTGATTGGTCAGTTGTGATGGCTACTAGTGCCCGAAGCCCGAAAACCTTGAGCACAGTCTACAGGTCATATTTATGAAGGGATTTCATTGTAACTTCTTAGGATCACTCCAGATGATGCCCAGATGAGATTGTCCCCTATGGTTGCGATCATTCAGCCATGATGGCTGCCCGAGCCCGAAGCCCGAAAACCATTAGCACAGTCTACAGGTCATATTTATGAAGGGATTTCATTGTAACTTGGTAGGTTAACTTCATATAATGTCTAGATGAGAACGTCCCCTTTTGGACATGATTGGGCAACTTTGACGGCTAAAGGTACCCGAAGCCCGAAAACCTTTTGCACTGTCTACAGGTCATATTTATGAAGGGATTTCATTGTAACTTGGTAGGATGACTCCAAATAATGTCTAGATGAGAACGTCCCATTTTGGCCGTGATCATTCAGCCTTGATGGGTGCCCGAGCCCAAAAACTCTTAGCATAGGCAAAAGGTTATATGTATAGAAGGATTTCATTGTAACCTGTTAGGTTGACTCCATATAATGCCTAGATGATGACATTCCCTTTTGGTCGTGATTGGTCAGCTGTGATGGCTACAGGTGCCCAAAGCCCGAAAACCTTGAGTACAGTCTACAGGTCATATTTATGAAGGGATTTCATTGTAACTTCGCAGGATCACTCTAGATGATGCCCAGATGAGATTGTCCTCTTTGGTTGCGATCATTCAACCATGATGGCTGCCCGAGCCCAAAGCCCGAAAACCTTTAGCACAGTCTACAGGTCATATTTATGAAGGGATTTCATTGTAACTTGGTAGGTTGACTTCATAGAATGTCTAGATGAGAACGTCCTCTTTTGGACACGATTGGGCAACTGTGACGGCTTCAGGGGCCCAAAGCCCAAAAACCTTTAGAACAGTCTACAGGTCATAATTATGAAGGGATTTCATTGTAGCTTGGTAGGATGACTCCAAATAGTGTCCAGATGAGAATGTCCCCTTTTGGTTGCGATCATTCAACAATGATGGCTGCCAGAGCCCAAAGCCCAAAAACCTTTAGCACAGTCTACAGGTCATATTTATTAAGGGATTTCATTGTAACTTGGTAGATTGACTTCATATAATGTCTAGATGAGAACTTTGGACGCAATTGGGAAACTGACGGCTACAGGGGCCCGAAGCCCGAAAACTTTTAGCACAGTCTACAGGCCATATTTATGTGGGGATTTTAATGTAACTTGATAGGATGACTCGTTTTGGAATAATTTCACTGTAACTTGGTAACTTTTGATGATATACGTTAACTGTGAGGGCCACATACATTAACTGTGAGGTCATATTAACCCACCCCTCAGCTCTTTAGTACAGTGTACACCTCATATTATTTTTATCATAAACATAGCACACAGGGAACAGAAATGAACATATTCCCAATTATCACAATTCTTGTCTTATTTCATAATCCTTTCATAAACATTGAACATTATCCTTTTCATCAAACACAACACACAAGTTAAGCTACAGTGTCATTGACACTTTCATTAAATACATCACATGCGGTGTACCACAGGGATCTGTTATTGGACCTTGACTGTTTTTAATATAAAATGAAATATAAATGATATAAGTTGCTCAACGGACCTTAGTCTTTTGTCATTTGCTAATGATAACTACTGTATTCAGGCCTGGTAATAACATGAGATCATTACATAGAGAACTAATAAATGCAAAAATTGTCAAATTAAGTGACTGGTGTAATGCTAATTGCATATCCTTAAACAGGCAGAAAACAAAATATATCGTATTCAAAGCCCCCCCCCCCCCCCCCCTCCCACTTAACAAATTATGGAATGGGATTCTCTCCTCATTTTAAATGACACTATACTCATGCACTTAACTACCAAAACATGGGGGAAATGCTGTGAAATTTCTTGGTGTTTTATTTGATGAGAAGCTAAAATTTAAGCAGCCTGTTTCACATATCTCATCGAAAATTGCTAGTTCATTATACTTTATCAACAGAACAGCAAACATTCTCCACCGTAAAGTGCTGAAAATGCGCTACTATGCATGAGTGTATTGCCATTTAGTATTCTCCTTGCAGGTTTGGGGACATTAAAAGTGAAACCAAGAAAATTAGACCCTTGCAGAAGTGAGCCATTATAATTATTAACAACAAAAAATATAACTATCACACTGAACCATTATTTAAGAGAGAAAATATTTTAAAATTGAAAGACTTGAGTGAAATTAGTGGAAAGTTATTCATGCATGATTGGGCAAGTGGTAATCTTTCATGAAGTTTCCCCATTTTTCTTCAAACAAGATAACCTGGTATAAACTTGAAATGACCAGGTCATCTACAAGTGACATTACTGAGGACAGAGTTTATGGCACAGTTCCCCAAACACTCCTTCCTGAGAATGTGGAATGATCTCAGCCAAGAACTTAAGAGGAGTCACCTCAAGATACATATTTAAAAAGACTGTTACAAGGTCTATTAGCGAGTAATACCAGACATCAGTAAGTTGCCTTAATGCAAAGTGTCCAGAGGGTGGCACTTGCTAGATAAGAAGTACTCAGTCTATAGTCTTTACTTGCAAGTGTACATATAATAGCGAGTTTCGCCTCCCCAAAACCTTCTCCAAGACACGTAGTTGTAATAATTTATAGTAATAGTCTCAGGAGAAACAGATATATTTAACAACATGGGTGACAAATGTTAGTCACTCATTTCGTTAATCTTTTAAGGGAACTATCTTTTTAAGCATCACTCATGTTGAAATTGATATGAATATCAATTATCTTTCATTGGTTTTTGAAATGGCGGCATATGTGAGATGATTTTACCATATAACTCCATCTTAATCCTTAAGATCCTAATTCCGACTTTGATACCTTTTTAATGCAAAGGAACAGGTTCCCCAACATGCATTGTTTAGGTAAACTCAAAATTGTTTTCTTAGTACATTGTCAGTTGTTTCTAGGCAAGTCATGACTGCCAATGTAGGCAGCCAAGACTTGACAAGAAACAACTGCTAAGTCACAGGAGGTAGATTTTCAACGTATAGCAAAAATGTATAAAAATCTCAAGTCCCTTAAGGGATAAAGACAGAGTTGATAGAGTTTAAGTAGGTGTACAGGTCCAACACTTTTCATGGGAAGCAATGGTGTCATAAATTATCTTCATATCAATGTTATTAATGGTCCGATCTCTCCAATTCTGCCTAAAAATTTACATTGAACTACCTCTAGTGTCACTTCTGATACTGATGCAATCTTTTGACTACCCCGGTATCCGTATTTATTATTTTCATTTCCTTTCCTTTCCCTTTGTATTTTTCCCTCCTTCAGTATTTTATCCTACTTTATTACTTATTTGCTTATATTTATTCTAGGGGTCAATGGGAAGACAGCCAATCTGGCTACATTGTACCCCAACAATATACATGTGAGAATGTTGAAACCTGATTGTTATGAAATTATTGTACCTTCATATAGATGTTTATTGGTAGATAAATAATAAAAAAAATCAGTTTAGTTCCTCTTGGAATTGCCTGAATCTGAGAATTCACAAAGCATGACAAAAGTCCAATGTAGGTTCAGTTCTGTGTATGGCTATTTATATTCTGTTTTAAGAAATCTTTTGTCAGTATCGACTTGGAATGGCCCAACCTGTGATGGCTGGCTGAGAATGAAAAAGGTTCATTTTAAACCTAAAGTACTTGTGATTATTAACCCTTTACCTAACACAAAAGACAAACGACACTTGCAAACCAAATTCTTGAATAATTGACTTTTTTGTGTGTCAAAAATGTAGGTTATGATCCCTTAGTGGAATGAGCTCATTGATCTTGTTCCATAGAGAGGTCATAAGCTATGTTTTTGAGACAAAAAATAATGAAAATTAAATGGCTGTTTTTGTGAATAGCACTGGCTATTATGTTGGTTAAAGGGTTACAGTGGACAGAGAATTTTGACGAGATTGTGATTGGGTCACGATCTGGTCGAAATTCTCTGCTTTCCATCACACAATACATTGTAACTTGATAGGTTGACTTCATATAATGTCTAGATGAGAATGTCCCCTTTTGGGCAACTGTGATGGCAACAGAGGCCCGAAGCCCGAAAACCTTTAGAATATTCCACAGGCCATAATTATGAAGGGATTTCATTGTAGCTTGGTAGGATGGCTCCAAGTTTGTGGTTAAAAACCCTGACAAACACCACCACCCCCCTACCCCCCTACCCCCCCCCACTACCCCCCCCCCCCACCCCCCACCCCCCATTAGGCTTCTTTTTTTTTTTCTTCTATTCTCCAATATGCATTTTGAACTATTTACAATCACTACATGCAGAACCTTTTTTTAAACTTATGTACCCCCCTCCCCTACCCCCACCCACCCCCCCCCCCCCCCCCCCCCCCCCCCTGTCGGGGGCCAGTTAGGCACTTTTTTTTTTCTTTCGTCAAAAATGCTTGTTTACAGTTTTTGGTTAAAAACCCAACCCCCCCCCCCCCCCCCCCCCCCCTTCAATTAGGCTTCTTCTTTTTTTATTTCCTCCAATATGCATTTTCAACTATTTACAGTCACTACATGCAGAATCCTTTTTTTCCTTTTGTCAGAAATGCTTTTTTACAGTTTGGGTTAAAGTTTGTGGTTAAAAATCCAGACAGAAATTATGACCTCCCCTCCTCCTCCCCCCCCCCCCCAATTAGGCATTTTTTTCTTTTCTTTCCTCGAATAGCATTTTGAACTATTTACAGTCACTACATGCGGAACCTTTTTTGAACTCACATACCCCCCCCCCCCTGCCCCCCCCCATCTCCACCCCCACCCCCCAGGGGGCCAATTAGGCACTTTTTTTATCTTTGTGTCAAAAATGCTTTTTTACAGTTTTCATTAATGTTTGTGGTTAAAACTCCAGACAAACACCACTACCCCCCCCCCCCCCCCCCCCCCCCATCCCCACCTCCATGGTGCCAGTTAGGTATTTTTTTTTTCTGCTCAAAATGCATTCTGAAGGATTTAGACTGACGACATGTGGAAAAAAAAAAAGGACTCCCCTAACACATCCCCACTCTCCCCCACCCATCATCTTCCACCCCACCTCCTCCTCACCCAGGGCCATTCATGCAATATTTTTTCTTTCGCTCAAAATGCATTTTTAGCCTGACTGTTTATAGTCAGGGCTATAGTCATGACTTCCGTCCGTCCATCTGTCGGTCCATCCATCTGTCTGTAAACAATTGGTTTCTGACTTCTTTTTTTCTGCATTTTTAGCCTGACTGTTTATAGTCAGGGCTATAGTCATGACTTTCATCCGTCCATCTGTTGGTCCATCCATCTGTCTGTAAACAATTGGTTTCTGACTGATAACTCCAGTTTGGATTATTTGATTTCAACCAAAGTTGATTTGTGTAGTTTCCAGCTAGTAATACAGGCCAGGTTTCAATATAGGTTCCACAACTGTACCCCCTCCCCCCCCCCCCCCCACCCCCACACACACACACACAAATTGTCATTTAGGCAATTATTCCCAAAATGCATTTTGAAGGATTGGGAGTTATTACATGCAAAAAGAAAATTGACTCATATAGCCCAACATTGCTTTATGTACTGCATCTTTAATCCTTTACCTTACACAAGTTGAAGCCAACAGTACAAATTATTTTTCTGAAACCTGATTTTTTCATTTTTTATTTACTTCTAACCATGGCTTATTATTCCTTATTGGAACAAGCTCATCAATTTTGTTCCATTAATAGGTCATGAGTATGTTTTGAAGTGGAGAAATGAAAAAATAAAATTTGAATAGCAAATTTTGTATATCACGAGTGCAGATATGGCAGATCCGTTAGGTGAACTGTTAACAAAATATGGCTCCGACTATTTTGCGTCTAAGCATTGCCATTCCTGGGACAGTCGGGCTGCATGCGTGACATCACTCTAGTTAATATAGCAACACCTTCATGAAGTAGTGTAGTGGATCTCTTAGTGTTGAAACATGTTGTTTTATGGGTTAGAGCTGTGGGTTTGAGGCAATGCTCCAACATTTCTCTCTCAGTTTAGTTTTTTTCTCACACTCCACTCCAATAATTAGTCCCCTACGGGAACCGTAAGGGGACTATAGGATTGCACTCCGTCTGTCTGTCTGTCTGTCCATCTGTCCGTCCCTGTCCATCCGTCCGTCCGTCCGTCCGTCTGTCTGTGTTTTTTATGTTGCCACCTCTCCCTCCATCATGCTTTAAGCTACACCTTTCATATTTGGTACATGGATAAATGGTTCTGAGGGGATGATGCACGCTCAAAATTTTTTTTTCAAACTCCAAGATGGCGGAATGGCGGCCATTTTTGTTGTGTTTTTTAAGCTGTTTTTCTCTATTTTCATGTTACCACCCCTCCCACCAACATGGTTCAAGCTACACCTTTCATATTTGGTACATGGATAAATGGTTCTGAGGGGATGATGCACGCTCAAAATCTTTTTTTCAAAATCCAAGATGGCGGAATGGCGGCCATTTTTGTTGTGTTTTTTAAACTTTTTTTCTCTATTTTCATGTTACCACCCCTCCCACCAACATGGTTCAAGCTACACCTTTCATATTTGGTACATGGATAAATGGTTCTGAGGGGATGATGCACGCTCAAAATCTTTTTTTGAAAATCCAAGATGGCGGAATGGCGGCCATTTTTGTTGTGTTTTTTAAGCTTTTTTTCTCTATTTTCATGTTACCACCCCTCCCACCAACATGGTTCAAGCTACACTTTTCATATTTGGTACATGGATAAACATTCTGAGGGGATGATGCACGCTCAAAATTTTTTTTTCAAAATCCCAAATGGTGGAATGCCAGCCATTTTTGTTGTGTTTTTTAAGCTTTTTTTCTCTATTTTCATGTTACCACCCCTCCCACCAACATGGTTCAAGCTACACTTTGCATATTTGGCACATGGATAGAGGGTTGGGAGGGAATGATGCACGTTCAATATTTTTTCTTCAAAATCCAAGATGGCGGCCATTTTTGTTGTGTTTTTTAAGCTTTTTTCTCTATTTTATGTTACCACCCCTCACTCCAACATGGTTCAAGCCACACTTTTTATATCTGGCACATGGATAGAGGGCTGTAATGGGATGTTGCACGTTCAATATTTTTTTTCCCAAATCCAAGATGGCGCCATGGCAACCATTTCTTTTGTGTTTTTTAAGCTTTTTTCTTTATTTTATGTTACCACTGCTCCCTCCAACATGGTTCAAGCTGCACTTTTCATATATGGTACATGGATAAAGGGGTTGTGAGGGGATTATGCACGCTCAATATTTTGTTTTCAAAATCTAACATCTGTCCGTCCGTCCGTCCGTCCGTCCGTCCGTCCGTCCGTCCGTCCGTCCGTCCGTCTGTCTGTCTGTCTGTCTGTCTGTCTGTCTGTCTGTTTTTATGTTACCACCTCTCCCTCTAATATGCTTCAAGCTACACCTTTCATATTTGGTACATGGATAAATGGTTCTGAAGGCATGATGCACAGTCAATATTTATTTTTCAAAATCCAAGATGGCAGAATGGCGGCAATTTTTGTTGTGTTTTTTAAGCTTTTTTTCTCTTTTATGTTACCTCCCCTCCCTCCAACATGGTTCAAGCTACGCCTTTCATATATGGTACATGGATAAAGGGTTGTGAGGGGATTATGCACGCTCAATATTTTGTTTTCAAAATCCAAGATGCTTATATACTCTAGTGTCTTCTGTGACAAAAACACCTTATGTCACAAAAGCGCCATAGGGGACTAATACCACCTCGGTGGTCAAACACTTGTTAGTCTTGTTGACAAATTAATTTGATAATATTTTCTAAAGCAATTTCTTTCAGAATCATTTGCCATCAAATAGCAACTGGCTAATAATTCATCTTTGTTTTCAAACAATATAATTTGAAAGTATATGAATTTACAGAAAAATAGGAATTTCTTTAAATATATGTCATTTTTGTCTTACAATACAATGTTCTCAGGAAAATAGGGCAAAAAATAGCAATCCGAACAGCTGATTCTTTCTTGCAGTGACACTTTTGTGTGTTATTAACCTTGGCGTAATGCTCAGGTACATTGAAATTGGGCAGAGGACTGTTTACCTGTTGGTTGCTACGAATGACAAAGTGCAATCATGTTTGTTGTTTGCCTATATTACTTGGCCATAGACAAATAGCCTGGAAGTTCACTTGAATTGCTCTCCTGACTGAGGGATTCTTTGGGTGTCTGCAAGGGAAGAATATGGGACCCTTTCGGCCTTTCCCAATGGTGTTTGGCATTGAGTTTGAAGTTATACTGGCTTGATGTTCCAATAGAAGGGCCAAGCAAAGAGTGTTCACAACTTGTGTACATGGCAATAATTTCTTGTCACATCTTAGCTGCCTTTGTAGTTAGTCAAATCTGGGCTAGAAATAAGGCCAGGGTAATTTCAATATTTTTACACAGTATACCAATGGCCCAGACATAGCTGGTGCTAACTCTAAAATATCTAGGGCCAAACACAAATTTTGCACCCCAATCCCCAAAATTTGCATGCAAAACCGAAAATTAGAAGTCCTAACTGGTCTTCCATACATTTACCCTCTGCGCATGCGCAGACATCAGGAAGTGACCGGAATTGGTGCCAACACCATTCTTTGTTTGGCCCTTGTCAGATAACAACAATCTGAATTTTGTGCTTTTTAAATCTCAATTAATAATGATGCCAGACACAAATTAATGGTTAAATTGGTGGATCCAAGGACACAATTGGATGAAAGAAGGAAGAAACGGTGGTTTGAGAACGTTCAGGGCTGTAATTTTATAATATTTATAAAAATTAGTTCATGTTCACTAATTTCGGGACATGGGCCAGATGTCATCATTGTTGATAATTATTTTCCACTGTTGGTTAAGTATTCCTTCCCTAACCTCCCTTGATCCCCCCCCCCCCCCCACCCCCAGTTAAACTCTCAATCTTTTTGGCTTGTTTTTTTTAAATTTTTTTATATAAAATTTCTTGGGAGTGTAACGAGTTATACAGAAAGTTTGCTACTCTTGAGTACCTCGCAGGCTGCATAACCAGTTAACTGGTATTCAGATGATTACATGCTAATATATATGCGCTTGCATATTATTATTATTAGGCTAATGCTTTATTGTATTTGGTGGACCTTGAAATAGTAATTTATTTTGGGGGCGGTCTGTGTTGGGGCCTGTTAATCATACCTTTGTACATCTCTAGATCAAAGTTTCTATTTTGTTTGGTACTCCTATTACACATGCTTTTACGATCATAGATATCGGATTATTCACGTTGGAGAGTGTTGTTACTGGAATTTATTGTACAGTGGCCGCCTATGGATCATGTAGGAAGTGTGTTTTCTCTTCAGGAATCGTTCAGTGTGGCCTGATTAGATATGCGTATGTTATATTGTTTATATCACCGGTTTTTGATGTATAAGTGTACGTTGTCTGCGGTGTACGCTATTTACTGTGCAATATTAATTTCCAGGATCGTCACTATAACCATAACTTCTGAAGTAGCATTAAGCACCATTTATTAATCTTGAATTAATACCTGAGAGCATGTTCAACGATTAGTTATATTGTTGTTGCATACCGCTCTTATTGTTTCCAGAGCTCTCCCTCTTTTTTTATTTTGAAGGTTTCTTCAAAAAAGGGGGGGGGTTACCCACAATCTGGCTTAAAATGTATGTATCTTCGAAGGATGCTGTATTCGTATTTATATCCTGCATACAGCTGAAATGTTATTGTAAGGCGTACGTTTGTGGGAGATTTTTTCTTATTCTCAGATACGCCATCCTAATTTTGGGGGCTTAGTCTGGGCTAGCCTTGGAAAATTAGGAACTTGTCTTCATACTTACAATAAGGAATTACTTCATTGGGCTTCTTGTTTAGAATATGTCTTCTCTATTACTGTAATATTATGTAATTCATAACTGTTCTAAGTTCCTTCATTATGGATTGCAGGGTTGGAATTATTTCAGAAGTCTTAAGGCCTCCACCTATTTACAATTCAGCTATGTCTGGGCTGTTGGTATACTGTGTAAAAATATGATAAATTTATACCAGTTTGTATATTTTTATACTTACCAATGTCCCAGATGGGAAGGGCCCTCCCATGAGTGGGCACTCATTCCTCCCCGCTGAATTATTATGTAATACTCTCTTTTACAAAGAATGGTGTTGGTGCCAATTCCGGTCACTTCCTGACGTCTGCGCATGCGCCGAGGGTAAATATATGAAGGACCAGTTAGGACTTCTAATTTTCAGTTTTGCATGCAAATTTTGGGGATTGGGGGGCAAAATTTGTGTTTGGCCCTAGATATTTTAGAGTTAGCACCAGCTATGTCTGGCCCATTGGTAAGTATACAAATATACAAATTGATATAAATTTATCATGTTTGATGACGTAGAGTTTTCTATAATTAGAACTGGGCCCTTGAATGGTTCAGAGACATGCCTGTGACAGATTTTTTGAGTATCGATTGTTGACTCAAGAGTAAATGGGATTTAATATCTTTCAGTAAAAAAATTAATAGAAGATGAAGAAAAATTAGGAATTCCCAGTAACAGAATCATGATCGGTGGATTCTCTCAAGGAGGATCAGTGGCTCTCTACACAGCATTCACTATAAAAAAACCTCTAGCTGGAATTGTAGCTCTTAGCACTTGGATGCCTCTGAATAAAAGATTTCCAGCGGTAAGTTCTTTTTTTTTAAATTTCGAATTACCATACCATTATTAATTTCTCAATGGTTTATTGCTCTACAGGCTTCTCTTTCTCTTTGTTGTGTGTACACATACCCCACCAAGCCTGTGCCATGATGAAACTGTTCCAGCAACACCTGCTACATGGATAATACAGATCTTACAGTGTTAAGATATAGATATTGTGTTTATGTGAATTCATCACTAACTGCCGTGATAATATCTGTAAAAATAATATTCAAATTGATGAAAAAAAAGTTTCAATTTGAGATCGCTGGTTGTCAATTTTAGCTTAACTTGACAAAGTCAAACTGAGCTATTGCCGTCACTTCTTGTCCATCGGCATATGTCTGGACATCCATATGTCTGTATATACGATACGTACATACATCCACAATTTCCTTTGGTACACTGCACAGGTCGCACTCATGATCGGATTGCTTTGAAATTTCCATATGTCCATGCATCCATCCCTCCGTACGTTTATCCCACTTTGGTTTCCCTATGATAACTTTAGTTATAGTTGGCCAAATCTATTTTCTTCCGTTTCTGTCCAAAAAACGATGCCGTTGGCTATGACCGTTGAACTTAGTCTAGTTAGGCATCAATATTTTCCTTTGGCACACACTACAGGGCACATTTATGATCATGTCGCTTTGAAACTTGGTATGCTTATTTGGGGTGACCTCTGTATGGGAGCTATCGATTTTCTTCCATTTCCATCAATAAACATTGCCATTGGCTATGACCCTTGATGAACTTAGTGCAATTCTGCATCAATTCATTTCCCTTTGACGCACCCTGCAGGGCATATTTATGATTGGATTGCTTTGAAACCTGGGATGCTTGTTTGGGGTAACCTCTAGATGGGAGCTATTGATTTGCTTTCATTTCCATCAAAAAACACTGTTTGTTATTGCCAGTCTTTGAACTTAGTGCATTTGTGAAGCAGCTTATCCCTTGTGTTATCCCTTTTGTACTCCCTACAGGGCACATTTATGAATTTCCATCAAAAAAAGAAAGAAAAAAAAAACATTGCCACTAGCAACGACCTTCAAACATAGTACTAACATCTTCCTCCTGCATGCCTCAGAGGGCACATTCATTATCAGGTTGTTTTGAAACTTGGTACGCTTATTCAGGGTGACCAAGATAGAAGCTATGAATTTTCTTTTCATTTTCATCCAAAACTGTTGCTGTTGGTGCATTTTTGCATCAACATTCTTCTTTGACATGGCCTACAGGGCGCATTTATCATAGGATTGTTTTAGAACTTGGTGTGCTCATTAGGCGAGACCTCTAGCTAAGAGCTATTGATTATCATTCATTTTTGTGAAAAGAGTTGCCATTTGCAGTGACCTTTAAACTAACTGCATTGGTGTATCAACATTCCTCCTTTAGCCAGCCCTAGAGTTTACATTTAAAAATGCATGTATTGCTATGACTGAGACGTTATGCACACACGATGCTGTTCTGTTGAAGTTTCACTAAATAACACTGGAACTAATGATCTTCAATTTGGCCACTTCACTTATAACTTACCAAGTTGAAGTTTGTCTAGTTCAACTTCAGTGTCATTGACACTTTCATTTGAAAATGGTACCAAAAGTGACAGGTTCATTCTCACCCACTTCTCTATTGTCATTGAGCAGATTGTAAATATTCATGAGTTCAAAGTTCCCAGTGATGGTGTTGATAGAAAACATTGATCAACCTGTCTCCAGATTTTATCTGTTCTTGGATTGATAGAACAAATTAAAACAAACGCTTCCTGTAACAAATATGTCAAAGATATGTCAAAGTATTCATTACATGAATTCAACACACTCCGTAATTTCCAACTTTCACATTGCTGTTAGTACACTTACAAAGTGATCACTGGTTGAATGTCACTGTGTCTTCCACAACAGTTACATATACAAGTGGGCAATTAAGCTGAAAATTTGAGGGTGTGACTTATGCACTGGTACAACATATTCACTGGGTGGTACGGTATCAGAAATATTTTCAATACAAACTCAATGAGTCATCATTTGTTAACATTTGGGTTGTGATGATCTTTTGATTTTAGATTTTGGTGAAAGGTTGGGGTGACAGTTGCTCGCTGCTGCTCTGTGATTCTCTCTGGATAGTCCAACCTCCTCCATCCTTAAAACTGTCGATACAATATTATTACCCTGGTTGTTAAAAGTGTCAGTAAAATCCCAATTAACCCTTAACCTGACACGAAAAGGCAGACGATGCTTCCAAACAAAATTCTTGAATAACTAATTTTTTTTTTCATTTTTTGGCATCTAAAACATAGCTTATGACCCCTCCTTGGAACGAGCTCATTGAGCTCGTTCCAATGAGGTGTCATAAGGTATGTTTTTATACCCCCCGCAATGAGTTGTGTGTGTGTGTGTGGGGGGGGGGGGGGATATATTGGAATCACTCACCTTGTCCGTCCATCCGTCTGTCCGCCCATCCATCTATCCATCTGTCTGTTAATCTGTAGACATAATTTTGTTCGGAGATTATCTCAAAACGTTTATGAACCAACCTGCTCAAACCTTGATATCAGTGTTCACCACCATGGGAACCTGTGCACCTGCGATTATAGATCCGTCAGACTATTTCTTTTCAACCTACTCACAATTGTTTACAATTGGCTGTAACATAAGTGCAAGCCCTACTTCGGAACTAACTCAAGCTTTTAGAATCTTTTCCAAACGAGTTGGAAAAGTACTAGAGTGCAAAAGCACGAAAAAGATCGAAAAAAGGGTCGAGCGAGACTAGCGCTCGAAATTACAGGTACTCTCTCTGCACACCTCTTGCGTTTACCGAGTGCATGCGCAACAACCGTGACGTCAATTCCTTTATATTTTTATACTGTACCAATGACCCAGACTTAGCTGGTGCTAACTCTAACAAAACCAGGGCCAAACACAAATTTTGCCCCCCAATCCCCAAAATTTGCATCCAAAACAAAAAGAAATCATGTCCTAAAGGACCTCCATACTACGCCTCTACTGCGCATGCGCAGTGACGCAGTCGTCCCGAAATTGGCGCCAATTATCATTCTCTGTTTGGCCCTTCATCAGTCAACATCTCACTGATCTTTGTGCTTGTAAATCTCAGTTTAAAGGATGCCAGACACGTAATTTTTGGAGAAAATGTGATTCTAAGGAGGATAGAAGGAGGAGAGGAAAAAGAAGTGGCAAAAAATAATCAGGGCTGTACTTAAAATTTTTTGATGAAATTATGTTAAGTTGCCTATTTTCGAGGCATGGGCCTCTTGTTGTCATTCTTGCTAATTGTTGCACTGCTTATTCAGTGTTTCCTCTCCCCTAGCCTTCTAAAGTCCCCCCTGGCAATTCTCCCATGCTTTTGGCATATTTTTGAGAAATTTCATTTCTAAAATTTCCTGGGAGAGTTGCTTGGTTACAGAATGTTTTCTGTTATTTTCCCCATAGTTACGTTTTCACCCATGGGTATATAACGTTTGTGTTCTGCATCTTCCATCTGATGTTCTACAGATTCTCCCCTAGGAGTCTCTGTTTTGCATCAGATAGAGTGTAATTGATGACTGATTCCGGGCCAGTTTTTTCAGTGCCTGGAGTCATGTTTTCTAGTGTGTTTACACTGTTTGTTTTCATTGGCAACAGCCTTTTTTGAGGGGGGCTGTTTGCCTTTGTGGTAGTTTATCTCATTATAAGATACATTTATATTATCCGAAAGTGTCTCATTAATTATTTTATATAAATTTAAAATTTTTGACCACACTTTGCCATCGGATCCATCGGGGCTCAACATTACTTTTCAGCAACTTGGGCTTCTCTGAAAAAATATTTTTTCAAAATTATTTTGTTTTGCAATTGTTTTTTCATTTATTAATGGATCATGTTATTATGTATCTTTGTGTCAGGGGTTTTTGAGAGTAACTAGGACTTATTGTTGTTCTTTCACAATGAAGGGACGTTGTTCAAATTATAATAGGAAGAAATCTTCCTCTGACTTTCATGATCATTGTATTAATTGTAGTCAGTGTTCTCGCATTAATCCCTGTCCTATATGTGAACATTGGGATGAGAAACATTGGAAACGTGTGTCACGATATGTTGTTTCTGGAGAAAGAGCGATGCCGGCTCTTTCTCCGCAAGGTCACTCTACTCTCTCAGTTTCTATTTCAGAGGAACCAGAACAGGGTGATGTTTCCATGTTATCTTCTTCAAGTGTGCGTCCGTCGTCACAAATGAATTCAGAGCTAGCGGCAAAAGTGCTCATGGAGATTAGACAAATGTCGTCCGCTAGCTCGCCCGGTGTAGCGTCCATTCACCGAATGGTTCGGCAGCCGGGTTCGTCCGATGCGGTCCAAGAGGAAATTTTGGGTGATGCGAGCACTATAAACATAATAGATGCACACCCAGTGACGGCGGATAGTAAGCGAGAACGGAGGAAGCCTTTTAGTCCGGTTCATAGCTCGTCCAGGTCCAGCCGGGCCGCGAGCGAGAGAGGTCCCTCTCTCGTACAACAACATCTGGGACCAGATGTTGTGGTACAAAATGTGTCTTTAGCGGAGCATACGTCCGTCGCTCGGGACGCTCCGTTGTATAAGCAGTCCGCAGAGACTGTTAAGGCTTCCTCTTCTCGTCAGCGCACACGACCGCACCTTGGCTGCGTGACCGCCGATATATTACCAGCTTCGCCGATGAAGGATTCTTCGGCGACCAGGTCACACCATCCGGCAGCCAGGGATTCGAGACCGATGGACTCCGGACGTTCGCATAGGAAAAGTATGCGGGAGCCATCTGATGCGGAGCTGCCCTCGGCGAAGCAGCGAAAGACTGCGCCTCCGCAGGTCTCGACGCCGGACATTCTTGTGCAGATAGCACAGCTTATCGCAGCATCCCAGCAGCCGACAGAAACGGTGTCGGATCGAGAATTATCCGACGGCGCTGGGTCGGTACGCTCCGCCGAAGCATCGGGGGCGGACGACCGGGAACATCGTGAGGTCCGACCGGATGGTGAAAGGGATACGGATGACTTGGAGCTATCCCTTTCGGAACAACATAAAGCTGCCGTGGACTTCATCCGGCACTTTCTCCCTCAAGTTGTTCCGTCGGGCCAGACTGCTGCGCTTCCGGACAAGAGAATTATAGCGTCATTGGACTCTGAATTTTTTGAGCGGTTCAGGGACATCGCTCCCGAGTTTCCGTCGCAGTCCAATAATGTTGCTAGAACATTTGAATTATTGAACGACGCTATATTTAAACTTGCTTCCAGGACGGGGAAAGCAGGTTTCTTGTCCGCTAATACTCTCAACCTGCCTTTCATTAATGCAAGGAATAAATTCGATACGGCAGGACAGGGTATACCGAGAGTTCCTCTGCGTATGGACGACGAGGCGGAAGACTTAGAGCTATCATTACCGTCGTCAGCTTCTATTCCAACCACGGTGTTGGAAACAGCTATTGCGTCTAACAGAGCCAATTTAGATGCCTTATCTTACGCAGATCACCTTACTAAGGCGTTATCACTGCGCCTTCAAGGGGAAGAGTTTCAGGATATACAATCCTCTTTAAGACTTCTTTCAAGGGCAGTAGCTTATTCCACGTGTAACTCCGCCCTTTCAGTGGCAAATCTGGAGTTGGTTAGACGTGACGCAGCCCTAGCTACATCCACACTAGTGGATTCTAAGGTGAAGAACTCTCTTAGAGTCGCTTCGGTCTCAGGAGAACTTCTCTTTGACGGCAAGCTTTCCGCTATTTATGATAAAATTAAAAAGAAAGCTAATGATTCTCTGTTGTTCAGATCGGCTCCTAAGAAGTCGGATACAGCAGACACGAATAAGACAGGCACTTCTGGGTCTAATGCGCCCAAGAGAGGTTCCTATAGAGGTTCCGGTGCGTCCTCTTGGTCTTATTCGAGAGACCGTCAGGATAGCAACTCTCGTTCGGGACGTCCTTCAGGCCGGGACAATCGGTCGGACGCCCCGAGGTCGACGAGGTGAGGTGCGGGTCGTGGAAGACGTGGTTTCTCCTACCGCAGGCCTTGCAGGTCCAGGAGGTGATGGCTTAAACCTCTATCGCGTTCCGGTTGGCGGAAGGTTGTCGAGTTTTTCACAAGAGTGGGCGTCGATTACGGACGACCCTTGGCTGAGAGGAGTGACTTCGGAAGGTCTAAAGATATCCTTCAAACGAAAGCCTCCATTAACTCGAAGTCCAAAGTGGACTCATCTTCCGTCAAATCCACAGAAAAGAGACGCTCTGTTATCAGAGGTGCAGTCTCTTTTAATGAAGAACGCGGTAGAGGTCGTAGAAAACCAGGAATCTCTGGGATTCTACAGCCATCTGTTTCTGGTTCCGAAACCAGACGGCTCGTTCCGTCCAGTCATAGATTTGAGCTGGATAAACAAGCTGATCGTCGCTCCGAAGTTTTATATGGAGACGATTCGATCGGTCAGAGCGAGTATTCGGGTGAACGATTATGCAACGAGCATAGATCTCAAAGATGCGTACTTTCACGTCATGGTACATCCGACATTCCGAAAGTATCTACGCTTTGCAGTCCTGGGAGTGGTGTATCAATTCCGGGCGATGTGCTTCGGATTGAATCTAGCACCCTGGGCTTTCAC
Source organism: Pictodentalium vernedei (assembly GCA_031216915.1). NCBI lineage: Eukaryota > Metazoa > Mollusca > Scaphopoda > Dentaliida > Dentaliidae > Pictodentalium > Pictodentalium vernedei. The sequence continues at coordinate 172,453,020 of CM062291.1, read as the reverse complement.
TCGGGTAATGAACTCGGTAATGATCTACTTCCGAGCTCATTCGTCTGCGGTAACGTCGGCCGACCTGGACGACATTCTTCAGAGGTACGGCAACGAGTTAACGCTTCAGAACGATGTTCAGAATCTTCTTCTATTGCTCCGACGTCTCGATTTTATAGTAAACGAGGAGAAGTCAGATCTGGTGCCGTCCAAGTCATTCACTTATCTGGGAATGAGCTTCAAGACGCACAACAATCTCGTTCGTCTGCCGTTAACCAGAGCGAAATTAGTCAGTTGTTACGCTCGCTATTGTCTGCACGCAGACAAAGTCACGGCGAGAGAATTTATGAGACTGATAGGTCTGTGCGGAGCCGCCGCGGATCTCATTCCGATGGGGCGGCTACGCACATTTCCTCTTCAAATTTTCCTGACTCAGAATTGGAGTGTGAAAATTCATTCGCTCGATGTAGACGTTCTCTTGTCAGATCAAGTGAAACAAGAGATTCAGACTTGGGCAAACATTCAGTGGTTAACTCAAGGAGTTCCGCTGCAGTTGCCGGATCCGAGTTTTACCGTTATGACGGATGCCAGTCAAACTGGTTGGGGTGCATCATTAATCCCAACGGATTCGAGATGCCAGGGTCTTTGGGATCCGCAATTCCTGTGCAAGCACATAAACATCAAGGAAATGATGTCAATTTGGCTTGCGTTACGTCACTGGATGGACATTATTCACGATGCTCATGTCCAAATCCTATCCGACAATACGACAGTAGTGGCGTATATACGGAATCAGGGAGGCACTCATTCAGTTCCGTTGTTCAATCTAACGGAAAGAATCCTTCTGTTTGCGTTAGAACATCACGTTCTTCTTTCGGTCCGTCACATACCGGGTCGTCTGAATGTGCTAGCAGACTCCCTTTCACGAAAGGGTCGCTTGTTGCCATCGGAGTGGACTCTCAACAAACAAGTATTCAATCAGATTTGCTACCAATGGGAACGGCCAATGATAGACTTATTTGCGACACATCTCAACAATCACTTGCAGACGTATGTGTCTCCGTGTCCGGATCCAAGAGCATTTGCAGTAGACGCTCTGTCGATCCCTTGGGACGGAATGATAGGATATGCGTATCCTCCAGCGCCGTTAATTCAACAAGTATTGCTAAAGATAAAACAATCTCAATGCAAGATTCTGTTGGTAGCATCTCTGTCGCCACAGAGACCGTGGATAAATCTACTCAGGTGTCTGTTGTGGGACCTACCGCGGAAGCTTCCTCCACGAGAGGATCTTCTTTCGCAGGGGAAATCGCGCCAACTCCATCACAACCCGCAAGGTCTCAACCTTCACGTTTTTCCGTTGTGCGGTCCTTCTTGCATGGCAAGCATTTTACAGGACGAGCAGTGGACGCGATTTCTAACTGTAGGAGGACCTCCTCTTCGCTAAACTATGCGGCTAAGTGGAAGGTTTTTCGTCGTTGGTGTAGGGATCATTCTGTAGATATATTTGATCCCTCTATACCAGACATTGCAAACTTTCTAGTATACTTGTTTGACGAAATCAAACTGCAGCCTGTTACTATAAAGGGTTATAGATCTATGTTATCTGATACCTATGCACATCATGATAGTTTACAAATTGGATCTAATGTCTCTTTATCGAAGTTGGTTAGAAACTTTTCGATAAATAGACCCAGAACTCTTAGATTAATTCCTAAGTGGAATTTAGCTTGGGTTCTCCTTAAATTGAAGGAAAAGCCATTTGAACCTCTTGGGACAGTAGATTTCAAATTCTTATCTTATAAGACAGCTTTTCTCTTAGCTTTCTCTTCTGCCAGAAGAGTCAGTGAGCTTCATGCACTATCGGTGGATGATTCTCATTATCGTAGTGTTGGGAACACTATCACCTTCACTACTAATGTGGGTTTTTTAGCTAAGAATCAGGCTCCTAATAAATATCCGGAACCTATTGTTATTAAGGCTCTTCCGTCTTCAGACGGGCGTAGGCCTTTACTCTGTCCTGTTAGAGCACTACGTATCTATAAACAGAGATCTCAGTTTATCAGAAAGAGACGGAAACGTTTCTTTCTGTCTTTGATGCCTAATAGAAAGGACATTTCAGTCCATTCTATTGCTAGATGGATTCAGTTAACTATCCGTACTGCTTATGAAGATTTATCTTCTTCTCAGCAGTCTGTGCTTAAGATTTCTGTTCATGAAGTAAGAGCTCTTTCTACTTCCTGGGCTTATGCTAATAGTGTTGCTATTACAGATTTAATGAAGGCTGCTTATCTCAGAAATATTGAGTCCATTTCTGGAGACCTGCATTGTTTAGGTCCGTTATCTGTTGCTCAGAATGTCGTCCACTAAACAGTTGCAACTATAGTTATGCAGGCTTTCTGTTCCGGCAGTGACTCCGTCCTGCTGCCCTCTTCGCTCTGGGCTATTTGACCCAGGGCAAGGGGAAGGGGGGGGGGGGGGGGGCGGGTGTTCCCTTAGGTCACCTGCTTTATAGTGAAAAGCAAGGGAATGCCTCCTCCAAGTCAGTATTTCTGAGTCGCTTCCGGGATGGTTTTAAAGTGTGATATTAATGTTTAAATTCATTCATGTCTTATTTTTAAAGTGTAGCTCGGTGTGAAGCATTTGTATATGTCAAGTGTCAAACGGGCTTTAATATACAATACTCGGACACTTTTAAATGATTATAAAGAGTCTCAGTTCTCTGGACTACTTTATTTATTGGCTTGCTTTAAAAATAATTAGTATAAGGGTTATACTGGATGTTAATAGAGAACATGAATGTTATTGTGCTCAATTATTAAGGGTAGTGTATCTTTCTAATTTAATATTAAATAAGAAAGATACATGTAAAGCCTAATACTCCTTTTCTCCTTAAGGGGTTACCTCTTTACTATATAGTTGAGCTTATTGGATTTTCCTCTATGTCCTAGGCCCTCCAGCCTGTTTACTATTCAGCTAAGTCTGGGTCATTGGTACAGTATAAAAATGTTAAAAAATTTATAGTAATTTATATATTTTTTATACTTACCAATGACCCAGACGGGGATGGCCCTCCCTGGAGTTGGGAACTCTTGCCTCCCCGCTGGGTACATAGCGCTGACCAGGCACTGCCAGTAAGAATGATAATTGGCGCCAATTTCGGGACGACTGCGTCACTGCGCATGCGCAGTAGAGGCGTAGTATGGAGGTCCTTTAGGACATGATTTCTTTTTGTTTTGGATGCAAATTTTGGGGATTGGGGGGCAAAATTTGTGTTTGGCCCTGGTTTTGTTAGAGTTAGCACCAGCTAAGTCTGGGTCATTGGTAAGTATAAAAAATATATAAATTACTATAAATTTTTTAACTTTCCGCCATTGTACATGGTCGGAAATTTTTGTGACTCGTGCTAAATTATGCTGTTTATTCTTCGTGAACAACTTATTCTACATATTTAGTGTGCTAGTGGATTGTATCTTTTTATCAAGCTACCAAGTTATTATTAATTAATGTTAATTTGTATTTTTATTGCTTGTCTCTTCACACTTTATCTTGTCTTTCCCCCACGTGTGAACACGACCTTCGTGCTGTTTTCCGTCGGTGGGAAGCTTGATTATTTTGATATAATGCCTAAGACTATTCCTTGTACCTCTTGCTTGCAGGTGAAGCATGTGGATGACTCTCATGCCACATGTGTCACTTGCAACAATTGCACTCAGGCCCAATCATGTGGTATTTGTGGGGTTTGGTCCTCTAAATTCTGGGCTTCTGTGAACAAGGTGATTCTTTCCAGAGCTAGAACCCCTCGTTCTCGGGGTAAGGGTAGCCGTGCCGTAGCAGACATTTCTGCTGGTGCACGTGGTGACTCTGTCACACAGGATTCGGATCTGCCTTCTGTGGCGAGTTCCTCTGCAACTGTGGCAGTGTTAGTTCAGTGATACCTGACGAGGAGACCGTGGTCTCTTTGTCTTCTGATGTCACTATTGAGGCGTCTGTTTTCGTTGAGAGCTTTTCCGAGGTCAGCTCGACCCTCTCCGATCTGCCTCCTACACCGTCGACCGTTGTTGAGGAAATTGCTACTGATGGTGGCTCTTCCATCTCCTCTGGGGATGGTCTACAGTCTCGGGGGACTGAGGCTGTATCTGCTGGTGTGTCTGTGTGTTCTCAGCCTCCCCCAGCCTCGCGGCGGGGCTGTGTGGGTTTGCTGTCTGCTCCGTCTCATCTGGCTAGGTTTGCTCCTAGTCGGTTGAGCCGGCCGGTCGCTTCGGCAGCGATTCCTCGTCCCTCGAGTGAATCGTTTATCGTTCCACCTTCCCCTGCTAGTGTGTCGCCTAGCGGGATGGTGTTGGGACGTTGGCATCCAGGGCCTGCTGTTCGGCAGCGGTCAGTGACAGCCCCTGTTAGCTGTCACTCTCGGAACCTTCCTCCGGTGATTCCTCACTGTGTTCCGAGTCTGGGTGTCGATCGATGCTTGCCGTCGGTCTCAGAGGATTGGCAGTTGGGGCCGGCTGCTGCGCAGAGGCCAATGACAGGTTCCTGTCATTCTTGGGACAATCCTCCGGTGTCTTCTCACCGTGTCCTAGGTCCAGCTACCGATCGACGTGCGCCGTCGGTCTCTTTAGAGGATTTGCAGGCAGGACCTTCTGTTTCGCAGAGGTCAGTGATGGCCCCTGGGAGTCACAATCGGGACTATCCTCCGGTGTCTTCTCACTGTGTCCCTATTCTGTCTGCCGATCGACGTTCGACGTCGGTCTCTTCTGAGGATTTGGGTTCTTCTACCAGAAGGGTCCATTGGGAGGACACTCCGTCGGCCGATTCTGCTGCGACAGATTCTCAGGGTGACCTGCGCCAGGCCGTTTTGGCGCTCACCCAGTTGCTTTCTGGCAACCCTCAAGTTGGCCTCCCTGTGCCTCCTGAGGCACAACCTCCTTTGGTCGGTCGCCGAGATGTCTCGCCTGGCCCCTTGGATACTGCACAGTATTCACAGGAGGTTTCTGCTGGTCAGCCCGAGTTGGGCTACGTCTCCTCTGCTACGGAGGATGACGAGTATCTTGAAGGTGATGGGCCTCCCTCGTCAGTCTTGGGGCAGGCTTTGGATTTCGTCTTTGGCTTATTGCCGGACGTTCAACCTTCCGACCAGCCCTCTGTGACTGTCCGGCCGCGGTCCACTGTGGAGCACCATAACCCTGTTGAGCCTTCTAGCTCCGGGGTTTTGCGTCCTCTGCAATCGGCTCAGGTTGTTGAGTCCTTCCAGGGCTTAGACTCCAAAATGCGTTCTAAGGCCCTCAAGGGTTCCTTCTTTTCTAGAGCTGATGCCTTTCTGCCTCCATCGCGGTTTCGTGTGTACGATTCCGTCTCTCCACCAGCCTTCCAAGGGATGACTACTGTGGATGAGGATTCTTCTTCCCTCGGGTTGACTAAGCCTAAGTCGGCAGTTCTCCCGATGTCGGTAGTTGAGTCTATGGTGGGCCTGTCCCGAGAGATGCTGGGTATGTTATCTCTCGCGGACCATGTCGTCGCCTCTCTGGCTGAATATTTTCCACCAGGGGAGTTTGATGACGCTCAGGCGCCTTTTCGCGTTCTGTCACAGGCTCTTATGAACTTGACACACGCTCACGCCTGTAACACGGCTAATTTGGAGCCTATAAGGCACTATCCAATTAAATGTAATAGAGCAGTATATGATGAGCTTTGATTTGTTGTCAGAAAAAACTCAGCACTTTACCAGTTAAGGGCCAAACACAAATTTTGAACCCCCCCAATCCCCAAAATTTGCTTGCAAAACCGAAAATTAAAAGTCCTATCTGACCCTCCATACATTTATTCTCTGCACATGTGCAGATGTCAGGAAGTGACTGGAATTGGTGCCAACATCATTCTTTGTTTGGCCCTAAAGTCATCAACAATGAAATGACATCTGTGCTTTAAAATCTCCTTTTTAGCTCAACTTGACAAAGTCAAGATAAGCTATTGCCATCACGCATGCAGAAGTCTGTTCGTCTGTTCACATTTTCCTTTAGCACAGGCTACACCCCGCAGTTCTTGTCTGATCATTACGAAATTTGATATGCAGGTTTGGGGTCATGTCTAGATGAGAACGTCCCCTTTTGGTCGCGATCGGTCAACCGGTATGGCTGCCCGAGCCCAAAACCTGAAAACCATTAGCACAGTCTACAGGTCGTATTTATGAAGGGATTTCATTGTAACTTGGTAGGATGCCTCTGTTTATGCCTAGATGAGAACGTCCCCTTTTGGTCATGATCTGTCAACCGTGATGGCTGCCCAAGCCCAAAACCCAAAAACTTTTAGCACAGTCTGCAGGTCATATTTAATACGGAGGAATTTCATTGTAACTTGGTAGGATGACTCCGGATAATGTCTAGATAAGAACTTCCCCATTTGGTTGTGTTCTGTCAACCGTGACGACTGCCCGAGCCCAAAACCCGAAAACTTTTCGCACAGTCTACAGGTCATATTTATGGAGGGATTTCATTGTAACTCGGTAGGTTGACTTCATATAATGTCTAGATGAGAATGTCCCCTTTTGGACGTGATTGGGCAACCGTGATGGCTACAGGGGCCAGAAGCCCGAAAACCTTTAGCACAGTCTACAGGTCATATTTATGAAGGGATTTCATTGTAACTTGGTAGGATGACTCCAAATAATGTGTAGATGAGAACGTCCCCTTTTGGTCGCGATCATTCATCCTTGATGGTTGCCTGAGCCCAAAAACCTTTAGCATAGTCCATAGGTCGTATTTATGTAAGGATTTCATTGTAACTTGTTAGGTTGACTCCATATAACGCATAGATGATGACATCCCCTTTTGGTCGTGATTGGTCAACTGTGACGGCTACAGGTGCCCAAAGCCCGAAGCCCAAAGACCTTGAGCACAGTCTACAGGTCATATTTATAAAGGGATTTCATTGTAACTTTGTAGGATCACCCAGATGATGCCCAGATGAGAATGTCCCCTTTTGGTTGCGACTATTTAACCATGATGGCTGCCCGAGCCCAAAGCCCGAAAACCTTTAACACAGTCTACAAGTCATTTTTTTGAAGAGATTTCATTGTAACCTGGTAGGTTGACTTCATATAATGTCTAGATGAGAACGTCCCCTTTTGGACGTGATTGGGCAACTGTGACGGCTACAGGGGCCCTGAAGCCCAAAAACCTTTAGCAAGGTCTACAGGTCATATTTATGAAGGGATTTCATTGTAGCTTGGTAGGATGACTCCAAATAATGTCTAGATGAGAACTTCCCCTTTTGGTCGCGATCATTCAGCCTTGATGGCTACCCGAGCCCAAAAACCTTTCGCATAGTCTATAGTCATATTTATGTAAGGATTTCATTGTAACTTGTTAGGTTGATTCGACATAATGCCTAGATGATGACAACCCCTTTTTGTCGTGATTGCTCAACTGTGACGGCTACAGGGGCCTGAAGCCCAAAAACCTTGAGCACAGTCTACAGGTCATATTTATGAAGGGATTTCATTGTAAGAGAATATCCCCTTTTGGTTGTGATCATTCAACCATGATGGCTGCCCGAGCCCAAAGCCCAAAAACCTTTAGCACAGGTCATATTTATGAAGTGATTTCATTGTAACTTGGTAGGTTGACTTCATATAAAGTCTTTATGAGAACGTCCCCTTTTGGACATGATTGGGCAACTGTGATGGCTACAGGGGCCTGAAGCCCGAAAACCTTGAGCACAGTCTACAGGTCATATTTATGAAGGGATTTCATTGTAACTTGATAGGATGACTCCAAATAATGTGTAGATGAGAACGTCCCCTTTTGGTCACGAGCATTCAGCCTTGATGGCTGCCTGAGCCCAAAACCCCAAAAACCTTTAGCATAGTCTATAGGTCGTATTTATGGAAGGATTTCATTGTAACCTGTTAGTTCGACTTCATATAATGCCTAGATGATGACATCCCCTTTTGGTCGTGATGGTCAACTATGACAGCTTCGGGAGCCCGAAGCCCGAAAACATTAAGCACAGTCTATAGGTCATATTTATGAAGTGATTTCATTGTAACATGGTAGGTTGACTTCAAATAAAGTCTTGATGAGAACATCCCCTTTTAGACGCAATTGGGAAACTGACGGCTACAGGGTCCTGAAGCCTGAAAACCTTTAGCACAGTCTACAGGTCACATTTATGAAGGGATTTCATTGTAACTTGGTAGGATGACTCCAGATAATGTCCAGATGGGAACATCCCCTTTCGGTTGCGATCATCCAGCCTTGATGGGCCCCAAACCCAAAAACCTTTAGCACAGTCTATAGGTCGTATTTATGTAAGGATTTCATTGTAACTTGTTAGGTTGACTCCATATAATGCCTAGATGATGACATTCCCTTTTGGTCGTGATTGGTCAGCTGTGACAGCTACAGGGGCCCGAAGCCCGATACCTTGAGCACAGTCTACAAGTCATATTTATGAAGGGATTTCATTGTAACTTCGTAGGATCACTCCAGATGATGCCCAGATTGCAACGTCCCCTCTTGGTCGCGATCATTCAACCATGATGGCTTCCCGAGCCTAAAACCCGAAAAACAGTACAGACTACAAGTCATATTTGTGAAGGGATTTCATTGTAACTCAGTAGAATGACTTGGTATAATGTCGAGATGAGGACCTCCCCTTTTAGTAGCAATCAGTCAACTGTCATGGCTACACAGGCCTGAAGCCTGAAAACCTTTAGCTCCATCTAGCGCCACCTTTAGCACCATATTTATGAAGGGATTTCAATGTAACTTGATAGGATGACTCATTTTGGAATAATTTCACTGTAACTTAGTAACTTTTGTTGACATACTCACCCCTCCACCCTTTAGTACAGTGTACACCTCATAATATTTTTATGAAAAACATAGCATACAGGGAACAGAAATTAACATATTCCCAATTATCACAATTCTTGTCTTATTTCATAATCCTTTCATAAGCATTGAACATTATTCTCTTCAACAAACAAAACACACAGACAAGTTAAGCTACAGTGTCATTGACACTTTCATTTGAGGATGCCAGACACAAATCAATGCAAGAATTGGTGGATACAAGGCTGTTATTGGATGAAGGCAGTGTTCAATGGTGGTTTTGGATGTTCAGGGCTGTAACTTTATAATATTTATAAAATTATTTTATGTTTCCCAATTTTGGGACATATGCCTGACGTCTCATCATTTTTAAAAATGATTATTCCACTGTTTGTTAAGTATTCCTTCCCTATCCTTCCATGAACCCTTCCTGTTAAACTCTTAAGCTTTTGGGCTATTTTTTATTGAAATTTTTTATTAAATTTCTTGGGAGTTTAACATTTAGTACAAAATATTATTCTGTTTCTTCCCCAGGGTTACGTCCTCACCCTAGGGTTGTTGGGCTGTTTAGTTTTGCACATTCTATCTGATGTATCGTTTTTTCTTCGTATGAAGATCTAGCTTTGCATCTGATTGCATTTCAATTGGTTCTGACTTTGGGCCTTTTTGTGTGCTTGATGTCTTGTTTACATTGACGTTGTTTACATTTTCAACGTCCTCATACAGTACATGGAGAGTGGATTGTAACAAAATCACCTGCAGAGTGGAGTTAATACCCAAATTATCACTTTCCAATTCTATACATATGGACAAAAAACACAAGCAATGTTTCAGCCAATGGACCTCCGGGTTTAACCCGGAGGTCCATTGGCTGAAACTTTGCTTGTGTTTGTTATGCTTTGCAACAAATTTGCAATTATTGCCTGGGTGGAATCTCCACTCTGTCAGTGATTTAGTGATAATTCACTCTACACGTACTGTATATAGGTAGTTTTTAGCTCACCGAAGGGAGCTTAACTTATCACTTGCCTCCGTCGTCGTCCGTTGTCGTGAACATTTTTCAAACAACTTCTCCTCTGAAACCACTGGTCCAGTTTTCACGAAACTTCATGTGGATGTTCATTACTATATGGAAATTCATGTTTGTTCAAATGAAATGGCCACGTCCCTTGGAGGCTCTGTATGGGGCATAACTCCTTTCATAAGCATTGAACATTATCCTTTTCATCAAACAAAACACACAGACAAGTTAAGCTACAGTGTCATTGAAACTTTCATTTGAGGATGCCAGACACAAATCAATGCAAGAATTGGTGGATACAAGGCTGTTATTGGATGAAGGCAGTGTTCAATGGTGGTTTTGGATGTTCAGGGCTGTAACTTTATAATATTTATAAAATTATTTTATGTTTCCCAATTTTGGGACATATGCCTGACGTCTCATCATTTTTAAAAATGATTATTCCACTGTTTGTTAAGTATTCCTTCCCTATCCTTCCATGAACCCTTCCTGTTAAACTCTTAAGCTTTTGGGCTATTTTTTATTGAAATTTTTTATTAAATTTCTTGGGAGTTTAACATTTAGTACAAAATATTATTCTGTTTCTTCCCCAGGGTTACGTCCTCACCCTAGGGTTGTTGGGCTGTTTAGTTTTGCACATTCTATCTGATGTATCGTTTTTTCTTCGTATGAAGATCTAGCTTTGCATCTGATAGCATTTCAATTGGTTCTGACTTTGGGCCTTTTTGTGTGCTTGATGTCTTGTTTACATTGACGTTGTTTACATTTTCAACGTCCTCATACAGTACGTGGAGAGTGGATTGTAACAAAATCACCTGCAGAGTGGAGTTAATACCCAAATTATCACTTTCCAATTCTATACATATGGACAAAAAACACAAGCAATGTTTCAGCCAATGGACCTCCGGGTTTAACCCGGAGGTCCATTGGCTGAAACTTTGCTTGTGTTTGTTATGCTTTGCAACAAATTTGCAATTATTGCCTGGGTGGAATCTCCACTCTGTCAGTGATTTAGTGATAATTCACTCTACACGTACTGTATATAGGTAGTTTTTAGCTCACCGAAGGGACCTTAACTTATCACTTGCCGTCCGTCGTCGTCCGTTGTCGTGAACATTTTTCAAACAACTTCTCTGAAACCACTGGTCCGATTTTCACGAAACTTCATGTGGATGTTTAGTACTATATGGAAATTCATGTTTGTTCAAATGAAATGGCCACGTCCCTTGGGGGCTCTGTATGGGGCATAACTCTGATAGCACCGTATGAATTAAAGAAAAATTATTAAAAAATCTTCTTCTCCAGAACCAGTGGGCAGAATCTTTTGATACTTGGTATGCAGCATCTTGGTATGGGTCTGATTCAAGTTTGTTCCCCTGGATTCATATTAAACTCTTAAGCTTTTGGGCTATTTTTTATTGAAATTTTTTATTAAATTTCTTGGGAGTTTAACATTTAGTACAAAATATTATTCTGTTTCTTCCCCAGGTTTACGTCCTCACCCTAGGGTTGTTGGGCTGTTTAGTTTTGCACATTCTATCGTTTTTTCTTCGTATGAAGATCTAGCTTTGCATCTGATAGCATTTCAATTGGTTCTGACTTTGGGCCTTTTTGTGTGCTTGATATCTTGTTTACATTGACGTTGTTTACATTTTCAGCATCCTCATACAGTACGTGGAGAGTGGATTGTAACAAAATCACCTGCAGAGTGGAGTTAATACCCAAATTATCACTTTCCAATTCTATACATATGGACAAAAAACACAAGCAATGTTTCAGCCAATGGACCTCCGGGTTTAACCCGGAGGTCCATTGGCTGAAACTTTGCTTGTTAGCTCACCTGACTTTCAGTCAGGAGAGCCATAGTGATCACTCACCGTTCGCCGTCCGGCGTCCGTGAACATGGTGTTTGCGTCTTCTCCTCCCAAACCGCTGAACCAATTTAATTGATATTTGAGATAATAGTTTGTTATGACATCGCAATTTGATTTTGTTCAAATCAAGTTGCCTCGCCCGTGGGTAGGGCCACACCCAAAAAGTGTGCTGAAATCTTAAAAAATCTTCTCATGAACCAGCAGTAGCAGAGACTTGATATTTGGTGTGCAGCTTCCTTTTGAGGTGTAGACTCAGATTTGTTCAAGAGAAGTTTGTGGGGCTATACTTGGCGTCGTTATGGGAGGGGCAAAATTTTTGGCCCCGCCCAAAATTTCTATTTTCCAAACCGAGAGACTGATTTGAACCAAATTTTACGTGAGGGCTTATTGGGTCATAAGTACCTAATTTATGCTGATTTTTTTTTCCCCGTAGCCCCATGGGAACCGCAGGAGCTAAAAATAGAAAAAAATTAAAACGCCCATATCTCCAAAACTGCACAGCACCGAGAATTTTTATTTGGTGTGAAGCTTCCTTAGGACCAACAGAAAGAATTGGTAAAAAAAAATTGCCATCGGTTTTATCATAGGGTACAGTTTCGGGACTTTGAAAAAGTGCTGAGTCAGCACTTTTTAACACTGTAGGCAATGGGAAAAACATTAAAAAATCTTCTTCTCCAGATCCAGCAGGCAGAATCTTTTGATATTTGGTATGCAACATTGGAGGGTGGATCTGATTCAAGTTTGTTCAAATCGGCCCCCTGGGTTCATATTTGGGCTCAGTATAGGAGCCCGATTTCGAACTTAGTGCATTTCAGGCAAATTTCTTAAAAAATCTTCTTCTCCAGATCCAGCAGGCAGAATCTTTTGATATTTGGTATGCAACATTGTGGGGTAGATCTGATTCAAGTTTGTTCAAATCGGCCCCTTGGGTTTATATTTGGGCTCAGTATAGGAGCCCAAATTTGAACTTACTGCATTTCAGGCAAAATTTCTTTGAAAATCTTCTTCTCCAGATCCAGCTGGCAGAATCTTTTGATATTTGGTATGCAACATTGTGGGGTGGATCTGATTCAAGTTTGTTCAAATCGGCCCCTTGGGTTTATATTTGAGCTCAGTATAGGAGCCCAAATTTGAACTTAGTGCATTTCAGGCAAATTTCTTTGAAAATCTTCTTCTCAAGATCCAGCAGGCAGAATCTTTTCATATTGGGTATGCAACATTGTGGGGTGGATCTGATTCAAGTTTGTTCAAATCGGCTCCCAGGGTTTATATTTGGGCTCAGTATAGGAGCCCAAATTTGAACTTAGTGATTTTCAGGCAAATTTCTTAAAAAATCTTCTTCCCTAGATCCAGCAGGCAGAATCTTTTGATATTTGGTATGCAACATTGTGGGGTGGATCTGATTCTATTTTGTTCAAATCGGCTCCCTAGATTCATATTTGGGCTCACTATAGAAGCTCGAATTCGAACTTAGTGCATTTCCGGCAAATTTCTTCAAAAATCTTCTTCTCCAGATCCTGCAGGCAGAATCTTTTGATATTTGGTATGCAACATTGTGGGGTGGATCTGATTCCAGTTTGTTCAAATCGGCCACCTGGATTCATATTTGGGCTCACTATAGAAGCCCAAATTCGAACTTAGTGCATTTCAGGCAAATTTCTTTGAAAATCTTCTTCTCAAGATCCAGCAGGCAGAGTCTTGTGATATTTGGTATGCAGCATCCTTAGGGGGGGTGAGATTCAAGTTTGTTCAAGCCATGTCCCTAGGTCCATATTTGGGCTCACTGTGGGAGCTTGAATTGTAACTTTGTTTGAAATGAGGAATTTTCTTAAAAAATCTTCTTCTTCAGATCCAGCAGACGGAATGGTTTGATATGTGGTGAGTAGCATCCTTGGAGGGGAGGGGGGGGGGATTCAAGTGTGTTAAAGCCAAGTCCATGGGTCCATATTTGGGCTCCCTGTGGGAGCCCAAATTATAACTTAATCAATATGAGGAATTTTTCTTTAAAAACTTCTTCTTCAGATTCAGCAGTTGGAACGTTTTGATATTTGGCATGGAGCAACCTTATGGGGCTGAGATTCAAGTTTGTTCAAGCCAAGTCCCTTGGTTCATATTTGGGCTCACTATGGGAGCCTGAATGACAACTTAGTTCAAAATGAGGAATTTTCTTTAAAAATCTTCAGATCCAGCAGATGAATGCTTTTGATATTTTTTATGCAGCATCCTTAGGAGGTAAGATTCAAGTTTGTTCAAGCCATGTCCCTAGGTCCATATTTGGGCTGATTGTGGGAGCTCGAATTATAACTTGGTTCAAAATGAGGAATTTTCTTTAAAAATCTTCTTCTTCAGATCCAGCAGTCGGAATGTTTTGATATTTGATGTGCAGAATCCTTAGGGGTGTGAGATTCAGGTTTGTTAAAGCCAAGTCCCTGGGTTCATATATGGGCTCCCTGTGGGAGCCCGAATTATGACTTAGTTCAATATGAGGAATATTCTTTAAAAATCTTTTTTTAGATCCACTGGTCAGAATATTTGGATATTTGGTTTCAGCTTTTCTTAAGAGGAGCAGATGCAACTTGTGGAAATCAATTCTCTGGGTTGATATGTAGGCTACCACGTCAGGTGAGCGCCCTCAGGCCCCCTGGGGCCTCTTGTGTTTGTTATGCTTTGCAACAAATTTGCAATTATTGCCTGGGTGGAATCTCCACTCTGTCAGTGATTTAGTGATAATTCACTCTACACGTACTGTATATAGGTAGTTTTTAGCTCACCGAAGGGAGCTTAACTTATCACTTGCCGTCCGTCGTCGTCCGTTGTCGTGAACATTTTTCAAACAACTTCTCCTCTGAAACCACTGGTCCAATTTTCACGAAACTTCATGTGGATGTTCATTACTATATGGAAATTCATGTTTGTTCAAATGAAATGGCCACGTCCCTTGGGGGCTCTGTATGGGGCATAACTCGGATAGCACCGTATGAATTAAAGAAAAATTATTAAAAAATCTTCTTCTCCAGAACCAGTGGGCAGAATCTTTTGATACTTGGTAGGCAGCATCTTGGTATGGGTCTGATTCAAGTTTGTTCCCCTGGATTCATATTTGGGCTCACTATAGAAGCCCAAATTTGAACTTAGTGCATTTCAGGCCCCCTGGATTCATATTTGGGCTCAATATAGAAGACTGAATTCGAACTTAGTGCATTTCAGGCAAATTTCTTAAAAATCTTCTTCTCCAGATCCAGCAGGCAGAATCTTTTGATATTTGGTATGCAACATTGTGGGGTGGATCTGATTCAAGTTTGTTCAAATCGGCCCCCTGGGTTCATATTTGGGCTCAGTATAGCAGCCCAAATTCGAACATTTCAGGCAAATTTCTTTAAAAAATCTTCTCAAGATCCAGCAGGCAGAATCTTTTGATATTTGGTATGCAACATTGTGGGGTGGATCTGATTCAAATTTGTTCAAATCGGCCTCCTGGATTCATATTTGGGCTCACTATAAAAGCTCGAATTCGGTTTTAGTACATTTCAGGCAAATTTCTTAAAAAATCTTCTTCTCCAGATCCAGCTGGCAGAATCTTTTGATATTTGGTATGCAACATTGTGGGGTGGATCTGATTCAAGTTTGTTCAAATTGGCCCCCTGGGTTCATATTTGGGCTCAGTATAGAAGCCCAATTTGAACTTAGTGCATTTCAGGCAAATTTCTTTAAAAATCTTCTTTTCAAGATCCAGCAGGCAGAATCTTTTGATATTGGGTATGCGTGGGATTCAAGTTTGTTCAAGCCAAGTCCCTGGGTTCATATTTGGGCTCACTGTGGTAGCCTGAATTATAACATAGTTCAAATTGAGGAATTTTATTTAAAAATCTTCTTCTTCAGATCCAGCAGTCGGAATGTTTTGATATTTGGTAGACAGCATCCTTAGGGGGGTGAGATTCAAGTTTGTTCAAGACATGTCCCTAGGTCCATATTTGGGCTCACTGTAGGATTCGAAATGAGGAAATTTTTATACTGTACCAATGACCCAGACTTAGCTGGTGCTAACTCTAACAAAACCAGGGCCAAACACAAATTTTGCCCCCAATCCCCAAAATTTGCATCCAAAACAAAAAGAAATCATGTCCTAAAGGACCTCCATACTACGCCTCCACTGCGCATGCGCAGTGACGCAGACGTCCCGAAATTGGCGCCAATTATCATTCTCTGTTTGGCCCTTCATCAGTCAACATCTCACTGATCTTTGTGCTTGTAAATCTCAGTTTAAAGGATGCCAGACACGTAATTTTTGGAGAAAATGTGATTCTAAGGAGGATAGAAGGAGGAGAGGAAAAAGAAGTGACAAAAAATAATCAGGGCTGTACTTAAAATTTTTTGATGAAATTATGTTAAGTTGCCTATTTTCGAGGCATGGGCCTCTTGTTGTCATTCTTGCTAAATGTTGCATTGCTTATTCAGTGTTTCCTCTCCCCTAGCCTTCTAAAGTCCCCCCTTGCAATTCTCCCATGCTTTTGGCATATTTTTGAGAAAGTTTATTTCTAAAATTTCCTGGGAGAGTTGCTTGGTTACAGAATGTTTTCTGTTATTTTCCCCATAGTTACGTTTTCACCCATGGGTGTATAACATTTGTGTTCTGCATCTTCCATCTGATGTTCTGCAGATTCTCCCCTGGGAGTCTCTGTTTTACATCAGATAGAGTGTAATTTGATGACTGATTCCGGGCCAGTTTTTTCAGTGCCTGGAGTCATGTTTTCTGGTGTTTTTACACTGTTTGTTTACATTGCCAACAGCCTTTTTTGAGGGGGGCTGTTTGCCTTTGCTGTAGTTTATCTCACTATAAGATACATTTATATTATCCGTAAGTGTCTCATTAATTATTTAATATAAATTTAAAATTTTTGACCACACTTTGCCATCGGATCCATCGGGGCTCAACGTTACTTTTCAGAAACTTGGGCTTCGCTGAAAAAATATTTTTTCAAAATTATTTTGATTTGCAATTGTTTTTTCATTTATTAATGGATCATGTTATTATGTATCTTTGTGTCAGGGGTTTTTGCGAGTAACTAGGACTTATTGTTGTTCTTTCACAATGAAGGGACATTGTTCAAATTGTAATAGGAAGAAATCTTCCTCTGACTTTCATGATCATTGTATTAATTGTAGTCAGTGTTCTCGCATTAATCCCTGTCCTATATGTGAATATTGGGATGAGAAACATTGGAAACGTGTGTCACGATATGTTGTTTCTGGAGAAAGGGCTATGCCGGCTCTTTCTCCGCAAGGTCACTCTACACTCTCAGTTTCTATTTCAGAGGAACCAGAACAGGGTGATGTTTCCATGTTATCTTCTACAAGTGTGCGTCCGTCGTCACAAATGAATTCAGAGCTAGCGGCAAAAGTGCTCATGGAGATTAGACAAATGTCGTCCGCTAGCTCGCCCGGTGTAGCGTCCATTCACCGAATGGTTCGGCAGCCGGGTACGTCCGATGCGGTCCAGGAGGAAATTTTGGGTGATGCGAGCACTATAAACATAATAGATGCACACCCAGTGACGGCAGATAGTGAGCGAGAACGGAGGAAGCCTTTGAGTCCGGTTCCTAGCTCGTCCAGGTCCAGCCGGGCCGTGAGCGAGAGAGGCCCCTCTCTCGTACAACAACATCTGGGACCAGATGTTGTGGTACAAAATGTGTCTTTAGCGGAGCATACGTCCGTCGCTCGGGACGCTCCGTTGTATAAGCAGTCCGCGGAGACTGTTAAGGCTTCCTCTTCTCGTCAGCGCACACGACCGCACCTTGGCTGCGTGACCGCCGATATATTACCAGCTTCGCCGATCAAGGATTCTTCGGCGACCAGGTCACACCATCCGGCAGCCAGGGATTCGAGACCGATGGACTCCGGACGTTCGCATAGGAAAAGTATGCGGGAGCCATCTGATGCGGAGCTGCCCTCGGCGAAGCAGCGAAAGACTGCGCCTCTGCAGGTCTCGACGCCGGACATTCTTGTGCAGATAGCACAGCTTATCGCAGCATCCCAGCAGCCGACAGAAACGGTGTCGGATCGAGAATTATCCGATGGCGCTGGGTCAGTACGCTCCGCCGAAGCATCGGGGGCGGACGACCGGGAACATCATGAGGTCCGACCGGATGGTGAAAGGGATACGGATGACTTGGAGCTATCCCTTTCGGAACAACATAAAGCTGCCGTGGACTTCATCCGGCACTTTCTCCCTCAGGTTGTTCCGTCGGGCCAGACTGCTGCGGTTCCGGACAAGAGAATTATAGCGTCATTGGACTCTGAATTTTTTGAGCGGTTCAGGGACATCGCTCCCGAGTTTCCGTCGCAGTCCAATAATGTTGCAAGAACATTTGAATTATTGAACGACGCTATATTTAAACTTGCTTCCAGGACGGGGAAAGCAGGTTTCTTGTCCGCTAATACTCTCAACCTGCCTTTCATTAATGCAAGGAATAAATTCGATACGGCAGGACAGGGTATACCGAGAGTTCCTCTGCGTATGGACGACGAGGCGGAAGACTTAGAGCTACCATTACCGTCGTCGGCTTCTATTCCAACCGCGGTGTTGGAAACAGCTATTGCGTCTAACAGAGCCAATTTAGATGCCTTGTCTTACGCAGATCACCTTACTAAGGCGTTATCACTGCGCTTTCAGGGGAAAGAGTTTCAGGATATACAATCCTCTTTAAGACTTCTTTCAAGGGCAGTAGCTTATTCCACGTGTAACTCCGCCCTTTCAGTGGCAAATCTGGAGTTGGTTAGACGTGACGCAGCCCTAGCTACATCCACACTAGTGGATACTAAGGTGAAGAACTCTCTTAGAGTCGCTTCGGTCTCAGGAGAACTTCTCTTTGACGGCAAGCTTTCTGCTATTTATGATAAAATTACAAAGAAAGCTAAAGATTCTCTGTTGTTCAAATCTGCTCCTAAGAAGTCGGATACAGCAGACACGAATAAGACAGGCACTTCTGGGTCTAGTGCGCCCAAGAGAGGTTCCTATAGAGGTTCCGGTGCGTCCTCTTGGTCTTATTCGAGAGACCGTCAGGGTAGCGACTCTCGTTCGGGACGTCCTTCAGGCCGGGACAATCGGTCGGACGCCCCGAGGTCGACGGGGCGAGGTGCGGGCCGTGGAGGACGTGGTTTCTCCTACCGCAGGCCTCGCAGGTCCAGGAGGTGATGGCTTAAACCTCTATCGCGTACCGGTTGGCGGAAGGTTGTCGAGCTTTTCACAAGAATGGGCGTCGATTACGGACGACCCTTGGGTGAGAGGAGTGACTTCGGAAGGTCTAAAGATATCCTTCAAACGAAAGCCTCCATTAACTCGAAGTCCAAAGTGGACTCATCTTCCGTCGAATCCGCAGACAAGAGACGCTCTGTTATCAGAGGTGCAGTCTCTTTTAATGAAGAACGCGGTAGAGGTCGTAGAAAACCAGGAATCTCCGGGATTCTACAGCCATCTGTTTCTGGTTCCGAAACCAGACGGCTCGTTCCGTCCAGTCATAGATTTGAGCTGGATAAACAAGCTGATCGTCGCTCCGAAGTTTTATATGGAGACGATTCGATCGGTCAGAGCGAGTATTCGGGTGAACGATTATGCAACGAGCATAGATCTCAAGGATGCATACTTTCACGTCATGGTACATCCGACATTCCGAAAGTACCTACGCTTCGCAGTCCTAGGAGTGGTGTATCAATTCCGGGCGATGTGCTTCGGATTGAATCTAGCACCCTGGGCTTTCACTCGGGTAATGAACTCAGTAATGATCTATTTCCGAGCTCATTCGTCTGCGGTAACGTCGGCCTACCTGGACGACATTCTTCAGAGGTACGGCAACGAGTTAACGCTTCAGAACGATGTTCAGAATCTTCTTCTATTGCTCCGACGTCTCGGTTTTATAGTAAACGAGGAGAAGTCGGATCTGGTGCCGTCCAAGTCATTCACTCATCTGGGAATGAGCTTCGAGACGCACAACAATCTCGTTCGTCTGCCGTTAACCAGAGCGAAATTAGTCAGTTGTTACGCTCGCTATTGTCTGCACGCAGACAAAGTCACGGCGAGAGAATTTATGAGACTGATAGGTCTGTGCGGAGCCGCCGCGGATCTTATTCCGATGGGGCGGTTACGCACACGTCCTCTTCAAATTTTCTTGACTCAGAATTGGAGTGTGAAAATTCATTCGCTCGATGTAGACGTTCTCTTGTCAGATCAAGTGAAACAAGAGATTCAGACTTGGGCAAACATTCAGTGGTTAACTCAGGGAGTTCCGCTGCAGTTGCCGGATCCGAGTTTTACCATTATGACGGATGCCAGTCAAACAGGTTGGGGTGCATCATTAATCCCAACGGATTCGAGATGCCAGGGTCTTTGGGATCCGCAATTCCTGTGCAAGCACATAAACATCAAGGCAATGATGTCAATTTGGCTTGCGTTACGTCACTGGATGGACATTATTCACAATGCTCATGTCCAAATCCTATCCGACAATATGACAGTAGTGGCGTATATACGGAATCAGGGAGGCACTCATTCAGTTCCATTGTTCAATCTAACGGAAAGAATCCTTCTGTTTGCGCTAGAACATCACGTTCTTCTTTCGGTCCGTCACATACCGGGTCGTCTGAATGTGCTAGCAGACTCCCTTTCATGAAAGGGTCGCTTGTTGCCGTCGGAGTGGACTCTCAACAAACAAGTATTCAATCAGATTTGCTACCAATGGGAACGGCCAATGATAGACTTATTTGCGACACATCTCAACAATCAGTTGCAGACGTATGTGTCTCCGTGTCCGGATCCAAGAGCATTTGCAGTAGACGCTCTGTCGATCCCTTGGGACGGAATGATAGGATATGCGTATCCTCCAGCGCCGTTAATTCAACAAGTATTGCTAAAGATAAAACAATCTCAATGCAAGATTCTGTTGGTAGCATCTCTGTCGCCACAGAGACTGTGGATAAATCTACTCAGGTGTCTGTTGTGGGACCTACCGCGAAAGCTTCCTCCACGGGAGGATCTTCTTTCGCAGGGGAAATCGCGCCAACTCCATCACAACCCGCAAGGTCTCAACCTTCACGTTTTTCCGTTGTGCGGTCCTTCTTGCATGGCAAACACTTTACAGGACGAGCAGTGGACGCGATTTCTAACTGTAGGAGGACCTCCTCTTCGCTAAACTATGCGGCTAAGTGGAAGGTTTTTCGTCGTTGGTGTAGGGATCATTCTGTAGATATATTCGATCCCTCTATACCAGACATTGCAAACTTTCTAGTATACTTGTTTGATGAGATCAAACTGCAGCCTGTTACTATAAAGGGTTATAGATCTATGTTATCTGATACCTATGCACATCATGATAGTTTACAAATTGGATCTAATGTCTCTTTATCTAAGTTGGTTAGAAACTTTTCGATAAATAGACCCAGAACTCTTAGATTAATTCCTAAGTGGAATTTAGCTTGGGTTCTTCTTAAATTGAAGGAAAAGCTATTTGAACCTCTTGGGACAGTAGATTTCAAATTCTTATCTTATAAGACAGCTTTTCTCTTAGCTTTCTCTTCTGCTAGAAGAGTCAGTGAGCTTCATGCACTGTCGGTGGATGATTCTCACTATCGTAGTGTTGGGAACACTATCACCTTCACTACTAATGTGGGTTTTTTTAGCTAAGAATCAGGCTCCTAATAAATATCCGGAACCTATTGTTATTAAGGCTCTTCCGTCTTCAGACGGGCGTAGGCCTTTACTCTGTCCTGTTAGAGCGTTACGTATCTATAAACAGAGATCTCAGTTTATCAGAAAGGGACGGAAACGTTTCTTTCTCTCTTTGATGCCTAATAGAAAGGACATTTCGGTCCATTCTATTGCTAGATGGATTCAATTAACTATCCGTACTGCTTATGAAGATTTATCTTCTCAGCAGTCTGTGCTTAAGATTTCTGCTCATGAAGTAAGAGCTCTTTCTACTTCCTGGGCTTATGCTAATAGTGTTGCTATTACAGATTTAATGAAGGCTGCTTATTGGTCTCAGCCATCCACATTTACGAATTTTTATCTCAGAAATATTGAGTCCATTTCTGGAGACCTGCATTGTTTAGGTCCGTTATCTGTTGCTCAGAATGTCGTCCACTAAACAGTTGCAACTATAGTTATGCAGGCTTTCTGTTCCGGCAGTGACTCCGTCCGGCTGCCCTCTTCGCTCTGGGCTATTTGACCCAGGGCAAGGGGAAGGGGGGGGGGGGGGGGGGGGGTGTTCCCTTAGGTCACCTGCTTTATAGTGAAAAGCAAGGGAATGCCTCCTCCAAGTCAGTATTTCTGAGTCGCTTCCGGGATGGTTTTAAGTGTAATATTAATGTTAAAATTCATTCATGTCTTATTTTTAAAGTGTAGCTCGGTGTGAAGCATTTGTATATGTCAAGTGTCAAACGGGCTTTAATATACAATACTCGGACACTTTTAAATGACTATAAAGAGTCTCAATTCTCTGGACTACTTTATTTATTGGCTTGCTTTAAAAATAATTAGTATAAGGGATATACTGGATGTTAATAGAGAACATGAATGTTATTGTGCTCAATTATTAAGGGTAGTGTATCTTTCTAATTGAATATTAAATAAGAAAGATACATGTAAAGCCTAATACTCCTTTTTTCCTTAAGGGGTTACCTCTTTACTATATAGTTGAGCTTATTGGATTTTCCTCTATGTCCTAGGCCCTCCAGCCTGTTTACTATTCAGCTAAGTCTGGGTCATTGGTACAGTATAAAAATGTTAAAAAATTTATAGTAATTTATATATTTTTTATACTTACCAATGACCCAGACGGGGATGGCCCTCCCTGGAGTTGGGAACTCTTGCCTCCCCGCTGAGTACATAGCGCTGACCAGGCACTGCCAGTAAGAATGATAATTGGCGCCAATTTCGGGACGTCTGCGTCACTGCGCATGCGCAGTGGAGGCGTAGTATGGAGGTCTTCGGGACGTCTGCGTCACTGCGCATGCGCAGTGGAGGCGTAGTATGGAGGTCCTTTAGGACATGATTTCTTTTTGTTTTGGATGTAAATTTTGGGGATTGGGGGGCAAAATTTGTGTTTGGCCCTGGTTTTGTTAGAGTTAGCACCAGCTAAGTCTGGGTCATTGGTAAGTATAAAAAATATATAAATTACTATAAATTTTTTAACTTTTCTTAAAAAATCTTCTTATTCAGATCCAGCATTCGGAATGTTTTGATATGTGGTGTGTAGCATCCTTAGAGGGGTGAGATTCAGGTTTGTTAAAGCCAAGTCCCTGGGTCCATATTTGGGCTCCCTCTGGGTGCCTGAATTATAACTTAGTCAATATGAGGAATTTTTAGCTCACCGAAGGGAGCTCAACTTATCACTTGCCGCCCGTCGCCGTGAACATTTTTCTCCTCTGAAACCACTGGTCCGATTTTCATGAAACTTCGTGTTGATGTTCATTACTATATGGCAATTCATGTTTGTTCAAATGAAATGGCCACGTCCCTTGGGGGCTCTGTATGGGGCATAACTCTGATAGCCCCATATGAATTATAGAAAAATTATTAAAAAATCTTCTTCTCCAGAACCAGTAGGCAGAATCTTTTGATACTTGGCATGCAGCATCCTGGTATCTGTCTGATTCAAGTTTGTTCAAATCGAGTCCCTCAATAAATATTGGGGCTCACTATGTGAGCATGAATTTTTACTTAGTGCAATTTAAGAAAAATTCTTTAAAAATCTTCTTCTCCAGAACCAATGGGCAGAATCTTTTGATATTTGGTATGCAGCATCTTGGTATGGGTCTGATTCAAGTTTGTTCAAATCGAGTGCCTTGATCAATATTGGAGCTCCCTATAGGGGCATGAATTGTTCCTTAGTGCAATTTAAGGAAAAATCTCCAGAACCAGTGGGTTGAATCATTTCATATTTGGTATACAGCATCTTGGTATGGGTCTGATTCAAGTTTGTTCAAATGGAGTCCCTTGATCAATTTTGGAGCTCACTATGGGGACCTGAATTTTTACTTAGTGCAATTTAAGAAAAATTTTTTTTAAATATTCTTCTCCAGAACTAATGGGCAGGATCTTTTGATATTTGGTATACAGCATCATGGTATGGGTCTGTTTCAAGTTTGTTCAAATTGAGTCCCTCGATCAACATTGGGGCTCTCTAAAGGGTTGTGAATTTTTACTTAGTGCAATTTAAGAAAATTTCTTTAAAAATCTTCTTTTCCAGAGCCGATGGGCAGAATCTTTTGATATTTGGTATACAGCATCTTGGTATGGGTCTGATTCAAGTTTGTTCAAATTGAATCCCCCGTTCAATATTGGGGATCACTATGGGGGTGTGGATTTTTACAATCTTTAACAATCTTCTTCACCAGAACCAGTTGGCACAATCTTTAGATATTTGGTATGTAGCATCTTGGTATTGGTTGGATTCACGTTTGTTCAAATTGAGTCTTTTGATCAATGTTGGGGCCTGCTATGGGGGCATGAATGTTTACTTTGTGCAATTCAAGGAAAATTCTTTAAAAATCTAATTCAGAACCATCATGCAGAATCTTTTGATATTTGATCAGCAGCATTGTCCCATTCAGTCCTGTTGATGTTTTAGCTCCACAGAGAGTATAGATTTACTCTGTAGTACCTTAAGAATAGCTTTTGATAAAATTTGTGTCTTAACAGTATGGAACATTCGGTGAGCGCCTAAGGCCCCCTGGGGCCTCTTGTTTATATTCTATTACTGTAGTATACTGTAGGATACATAGATTGTTATTCCAGTAGTGTAGCTCAAAAATTTTGGATTTTGTCCACACTTAGGCTCTATCGGGATGCCCTTGGGCTCTTAATGTTCCCTTTGTTTACAAAAAATATTTTGAATTTAATTATGATTGCTATTATTCATGTATATCAGTTATATTTATATATTGTTGTGTAGTTTGGAGGACTGATATCGACTTTAGTTGATACACTCTTGCGGACTCTTGACATTCTTGTGTTGCACTGGGATGATTGATGTTGGAGTCGGATGTCGCGGTATGTTGTTGGCGGTGAGGTTCTGAGGATCAGAGCCTCTCACTGCGTTTTAATTCATTCTGTCAGTTTCTGTTTCAGTGGAACATGAACATGGTGATGATAATCAGACACCCATCCAAATGTGCTAACGTCGTCGTGCTCTGTGGAGCATATAGAGCTAGCTGCAGTGCTCATTATTGCAAGAGTTAGGGCCTTTTGTTAAAGGTTTTAATCTCTTGCAAGCAGCTAGCTCGAGCGGTGAAGCGGTACTCCGTCCATGGGTGTTGTGATGCCGGGTAAATCCGTTGTGGTCTAAGAAGTGGATTGGGTAGAGCGAGCACTATAATATAAATAGCTCACCCAGCGACAGCGGAAATAGGGAGGAAGTCAGCAAGTTCTTGTACTCGGCGAGGTCTGATAGACCGCGAGCGGGAGAGGCCCCCTCTCTAATCTAGCAACATCTGGGATCAGATGTTGTTTTGAGAAACTTGCACAAGCCGGAGCATATGTCTGCCCTCCACTCGGGATGCTCTGTTTAGTCTGCAGCTGGGATCGGCTTTAGTCAAGGCTTCCTCCGCTACGTTTCACAAGGCCGAAATGAAGCTTTCTGGTTGGAAACTTGCACGAGATGGAGCATATGTCCGCCTGCCACTTGGGACGCTCCGTCTAGTCTGCAGCTGGGATCGGCTTCAGTCACGGCTTCCTCCGCTACGTTATTTACGCACACACGACTGCATCCTAGCTACCCGACTTCGGATATCCAGCCTGTTGCACGAAGAAGGAACCACTCTTTGCCTGTGAAGTCGGACCATCCAGTAACTAGGAAGATGAGGCCTTGATCATCGGGACGTTCGTAGAAATGGTCTGTTTCTGACACACCATCCCAGGAGCAACATGCGGCTAGGGAATGGAAGACCGCTGCTCCTCAGGTCTCGATGACGGACTTGCTGTCCCAGATTGTGCAGCTGATCACAGCATCCCAGCAAGTGCAGTTGCAGCCTCCCTCAGACTCCGAATCTGAGCTGTCAGACGGTGCTGGGTCGGTCCAGTCATCTGTTCACTCAGATGCAATGGATCGAGATTCGCAACTGATTCTCTTGGATGGTGAAAAGGATAAGGAAGAGGATTACCCTTCCCTTTTGGAACAGTACATGGTTGCTATGGCTTTCATCCATCAATACTACCCTGATTTTGTTCCGCCGAATCAGATTGCTGCAACGACAAGTCATTAGGTGCAGACTTTATCCGGACAAAGGAGGAAGTCCTTTCTTTTTCGGTTCAGTTTATGCAGGTGTCGCAGGCCTTCGGCCATATAGACGACGCCGTATTTATCCTCTTGAGTGCGAAGAAGAAGGCGGTTTCTTATCTTCATCTTCCGTATACATACCATTTTTTGGACCACGTTCATTTAAAAATGGTCAGGGAAGATGTTCAGAGAGTTCTTCTGCGTTTGGTTGAGCAGGCCGGGGATCTAGAGGTATCCTTACCTGTATCATTCACTATTCGCTCAGACACAATTGAGACGGCAATGTCTTCAAATAGAGCAAATTTGGACGTTATGTCTTATGCAGATCACCTTACAAGAACTATGGCGCAACATTTCAAGGGAAAGGTATTTGAGGACATTCGTACCTCTCTTAGAGTTCTTTCCAGGGCAATTATGTCTACCATGTATAACTCTGCCCTAACAATGGCTAATCTTGAGTTAATTAGACGTGGTGCTGCCCTTGCGTCATCATCACTGATAAGATGACAAGGTGAAAAGCTCTCTCCATGTCACTCTGGTTTCCGGACATTTTATTTTCGACGACTAGCTTTCGTTAGTCTATGCACAGGCTACTAAGAAAGCATCTTGTGCTCTGCTTTTGAAGTCGGCGTATCAACGACCCACTTCAGCAGACAAGAGTAAGGAGGGCATTCCAGACAAAAATCGGGGGTGGGGGACGTGGTTCCTCCTCCTGTAAGCCTCACAGGTCATACAGGTGATGGTTTAGATCTCTATTGCTGGCCAGTTGGCGGAAGGTTATCAAGATTCGCAAAAAACTGGATAATAATCATGGAAGATCAGTGGGTGAGAAGTGTAGTCTTGGATGGCTTACGGCTATCATTCCGAGTAATAACCCCATTAACAGTTGTCCGCGTTGGACAAATCTTCCATCATATTCTTGCATAAGAGAGTTTCTCCTACCGGAGGTATAAGCTCTCTTTTCAAAGGAAGCAATACAGGTCGTCGAGAATCAGGATTCTCAAGATTTTTACACTCACCTGTTCCTCGTACCGAAACCAGGCGGCTCATTCTGACCGGTAATAGACTTGAGCTGGATAACAAGCTTATCATGGCTCCAAAAGTTTATTTATGAAAATCATTCAGTCTGTAAAAGCGAGCGTTCGAGTGATCGACTATGCAGCAAGCATAGATCTAAAGATGCGTATAAAGATGCGTAATTTCATATCCTGGTACATCCGGCATTCCAAAAGTACCTGCGGTTCGCCATACAAGGGAAGGTGTATCAGTTCAGAACAATATGCTTTGGTCTGAATCTGGCCCCCTGGGCATTTCACTCGAATAATGAACTCGATCATGTCTTACTTACGATGGGGGAGGGGGGGGGGAGGAATGTGGTTCCTCCTCCTGTAAGCCTCACAGGTCATACAGGTGATGGTTTAGATCTCTATTGCTGGCCAGTTGGCGGAAGGTTATCAAGATCCGCAAAGAACTGGATAATAATCATGGAAGATCAGTGGGTGAGAAGTATAGTCTCGGATGGCTTATGATAAAATTTGAATGATGACATTTGTGAGTTGCTTTGGCTGGATATTGCCCTCAAGTTAGATGAATGATTAAGTAGAAGCCCGAGCTTACATAACCTTTTTCAAGATAGGTTTTAACCATGGAAGGCTTCCATTTTTTCCTAAAAGGACATGTGAGCTTTTCTCATCAATTGGCGTCCGTCGTCGTCTGTAAACTTTTCGCATTTTCATCTTCTGTAACCACTGAGACAGTGTGATCCAAACTTGGCAGGAATGGTCTATGGGAGGTCCTCTACAAACGATCCTCATTATGTTTCCGATGGATAAAAAACATGGCCACCAGAGCATTCTTTGATTCTGGTTGGGTGGATTTTCAAAAATCTCCTCCTCTGAAATTGCAAGGCCAAATGTTTTGAAACTTCACATAAATGATGACTGGGACCCCCTCTACGAATGCTCCTCATTTAATGTTGACCGGGTTTCAAACATGGCTGCAATTGCACTTTATAGTTACAATAGAAACCCTATGGGAAATCACATTTTAATCTTCTTCTCTGGAACTACTGAGCCGACATGAACCAAACTTGGCAGGGATAGTCTATTGGAGGTCCTCTACAAACGATCCTCATTTAGTTTCCATGGGTTTGAAAACTTGGCCGCCTGATGCATTCTTTAATTCTGATTGGTGAATTTTGAAAAATCTTCTCCTCTGAAACCACAGGTCCAAATGTCTTGAAACTTTGCATGTTTGATGACTGGGACACCCTCTACCAATGATCCTCATTTAATGTTGATGGGGTTGCAAACATGGCTGCAGTTGCAGCTTATAGTTACTATAGAAACCCTACAGGAAATCACATTTTCCGCTTCTCCTCTGGGACTACTGAGCCGATGTGAACCAAAACTTGACAGGAATGGTCTGTGAGAGGATGGAAATACGTGGCTGCCAGAGGTTATATTCTAATGCTTAACCAATGCCTCGCCTGTCTACATGAAGATCGTTACTGTCAGCAAAATACTTGTTTTTTGAGAATCTGGTAAGGGTTGGTTGCAGTTTTCTCCACTGAGAACTGGGAAAAACCAAAAAATATTGTGTATACAGTACAAGTCAAAATAAGTAGTAGCATAACCACAATAAACTAAGTATACTGCTGCTCCTGTACTGATAAGATCAGAATTTGACATCATTTTCTGGAAAGCTATCAGTGAGAGCTTTCCAGAAAATGATGCCAGCGTCTGGTCTTATCAGTGTAAGAAGAGAAAGATAAATCGATTATAGTTGTTATCCTGCAACTTATTTTGACTTGTACTGTAAACAAGTTTGCAGCTGTTATTATGTTAATATTACTCTCAAATTTCTTATCAGAAATACTGATTGATGACTGGTGTTTGGAAAACATGGAAGTTTTTGTTTATTTTGTATACCATCATGTAGAGCTAACCAGTCAATTATGGTATCATTTAAGATATGACAAATTATTTGAATAATATGTTGTGTTTCCTGTAACCCTTTACCTATCCAAAGCTATTTGAAAGAGAGTACTGTCTGAAAAAATTGTAGTTTTCAAAATATTTAACCTTCTTTTACTGATTTTTTTATTGAAACAGAATTCACAAATGTGTGGATTTTCAGGAAATTTTATCCTTTGAAACTACAAGACCAAATGTTTTGAAACTTCACGTAACTGATGACTGGAACACCCTCTACCAATGATCCTCATTTAATGTGGATCAGGTTGCAAACATGGCTGCAGTTGTGGCTTATAGTTACTATAGAAACCGTATGGGAAATAACATTTTCATCTGCTTCTCTGGAACTACTGAACCGGTGTGAACCAAATGTGACAGGAATGGTCTATGGGAGGTACTCTACAAATAATCCTCTTTTTGTTTGGCCGTCAGAAGCATTCTTTTATTCTGATGGGTGGATTTTAAAAAATCTTTTCCTCTGAAAACCACAAGGCCAAATGTTTCGAAACTTCACATGCTTGATGACTGCGACACCCTCTACCAATGATCCTCATTTAATCTTGGTCAGGGTACAATTATGGCTGCAATTGCGGCTTATAGTTACTGTAGAAACCCTATGGGAAATCACATTTTCATCTTCTTCTCTGGATCTACTGAGCCAATGTGAACCAGACTTGGCAGGTATGGTCTATGAGAGGTTCTCTACAACTACCACTCATTTTATTCCTGTTGGATGAAAAACATGTGAGCGATTACAGGCTCTTTAGAGCCTCTAGTTTTAATGTGGCTGTGATTGAATGGTTTGTATGTTCTAACTTTCTCTTCAGCTGTCTAAATGTTAGTGTAAAAATCAGTATACTGTATCATAATATGGAAAAAAAGCATTTCTTCCATAACGTTTTTTTCATCAAACGAGAACCGATCTCCAATTATCTGGATGAGTCCAAATAATCCAAATGAAATACCAAATGGCAAATAAATATACTGAGATGTCCAAATCAGTAAATTAGATTCCAAAATTAGACGCAATATATTAGATTCCAGACATAATTATAAGAATAATCATAAAAAATTTCATCTCAGTATATTTATTTCCCATTTGGTATTTCGGTTTGA
Source organism: Pictodentalium vernedei (assembly GCA_031216915.1). Classification (NCBI taxonomy): domain Eukaryota; kingdom Metazoa; phylum Mollusca; class Scaphopoda; order Dentaliida; family Dentaliidae; genus Pictodentalium; species Pictodentalium vernedei. The sequence goes on along the minus strand of CM062291.1, from coordinate 172,422,957 downwards.
TTTGAACGCTTCACGGTTCATGGAATTCGCATGGGATCAATTTGTTTCATCACCTCATGGATTTCTAACAGTGATGATTCAATGTAGGACTGTCATGACAATCACTTTTTTGTAGTCAACGGTTAGTCGATTAATAGCTGTTTACCATACATTTGATGACAATCTCTAATATATTAACAAATTTAATTTAAAACTGACAGTGCATATATGAATATGTACACTTCTGTGTTGAGATAAAATAGAAACACCGAAATATCACCAGTTAATTTCAAGTATTTGTACAGAAGAAGGTTTGTGCAAATGTTTCATTTTTATAACTAATTTCAAGAAATTTGTAACATTTTTTTTATTTACGTTGATGGAGGAAGGCCTTTTATAATTTTTTAGCTCACCTGACTAAAAGTCAGGGGGAGCTTAAGTGATCACTTTCTGTCCGTTGTCCGTCCATCCGTCCAGCGTGAACTTTACATTATCGACTTCTCCCCATAAACCACTTGGCCAAATTGAACCAAATTTGATGTGTATGTTCCTTATCATATGTCAATTCAAGTTTGTTCAAATACAGTTGTCACGTCCACAAGGTGCACCACAAGTAGCATTATTCTTATAGCACCAATAAATTTTTTAACAAAATTTAAAAAATCTTCTTTGAAAGGACCATGAATTAGAATCTTTTCATATTTGTTATATAACATTTCTAGGGAAGTCAGATTCAAGTTTGTTCAAATTGAGTCCATGGGTTAATATTTGAGCTCCCTATGGGGCCCAAATTTTTAACTTAGTACAATATGATAAAATTTCTTTAAAAATCTTCTTCAGATCCACAAATCAGAATCGTTTCATATTTGGTATACAATTTTAACTTGAGGGAATTTCTTTAAAAATCTTCTTCTCAAGAACCATCAATTAGAATCCTTTCATATTTTGTATACAACATCTCTAGGGGGCTCAGATTCAAGTTTGTTCAAATCGAGACCCTGGGTTAATATTTGGCTCCCTTTAGGAGCCCAAATTTTAACTTTGAGCAATGAAGAAGTTTCTTTAAAAATCTTCTTCTTCAGATTCATTGGTCAGAATCCTTTCATATTTGGTATACAACATCTCTAGGTGGGTCAGATTCAAGTTTGTTCAAATCGTGTTCCTGGGATGGTATTTGGCCTCTCTATGGGAGCCTGAATTGTAATTTAGTGCAGTACATGGAAATTTGTTAAAAAATCTTCTTCAGATCCACTTTCAGTATGCTTTCATATTTGATATACAACATCTCTAGGGGGTTCAGAATCAAGTTTGTTCAAATCGATTCCTAGGGTTAATATTAGGTTCCATATGGGAGCCCGAGTTTTAACTTTGTGCAGTATGATGGAATTTCTTTAAAAATCTTTTCCAGAACCATCAGTTAGAATCGTTTGATATTTGGTATACAATATCTCTAGGGGGACAGATATAAGTTTTGTTCAAATTAAGTCCCTGGGTTAATATTTGGGCTCCCAATGGGACCCCAAGTTTTAACTTTGTGCAGTATGAATGGAAATTCTTTAAAAATCTTCTTCTCCAGAAGCATCAATTAGAATCTTGATATTTGGTGTACAATATCTCTCTAGGGGTCAGATTCAAGTTAGTTTAAATTGAGTCCCTGGGTTAATATTTGGACTCCCTATGGGAGCCCTAGTTTTAACTTTGTGCAATATGAAGGAATTTCTTTAAAAATCTTCTTCTCCAGAACCATCAGTTGGAATTTTTTGATATTTGGTATACATTATCTTTAGGGGGAGTCAGATTCAAGTTTGTTCAAATTGAGTTCCAGGGTAAATATTTGGGCTCCCTGCCGAATTTTAACTTAGTGCAATATGAGGAAATTTCTTTTAAAATCTTCTTCAGATCCACCAGTCCGAATGCTTTCATATTTGTTGTACAACATCTTTAGGGATGGGGGTGGTGTTGGGGCATGTGTTGTCAGATTCAAGTTAGTTGAAATCGGGTCCCTGGGTTAATATTTGGGCTCTCTGTTTGATGGGGGTAGGAGGGGGTGCGGGAAGTGACATAACAACCCTTGAAAGTTTGGAAGTGCATGTCTACAGCTGATAGAATTGGAAGCAGTAAGGAAGACCCAGGATAATAATCAGTGACATGGACACTAGAGTTATATTAATAATTTCATGACTTCATGAAATTAGAGGATGGGAAGGTGAGCCAGTGCTCCTCTGTAGTGTTGAAGAACCATGACTAACTGAATGTGACTCAAAATAGTTCTTTGAACCACTTTGTCAGGTGAGTGATTAAGTCACCTTGGGGCTTCGTTTTTCTTCTGTTCACAAGACAGCCCTGAAAACGAAAAAGAAATTTAACTCCCTACAGTATTATGTGGAAAAACCAATGTTTGCAGTTGCAGGAAGATTTCCCATAATGCATTTGCATATTTAACATACTATACCTTGTTTGATATAATTGGTTAAATTTTCAGTTCTACAAGAGAAAAACCAATGTTTTCAGTAGTGAAGATTTCCCACAATCCAGTTGCATATTTAACTTTTAACCCGCTAAGTATTTTTCAAATATTTTCCATCAAATCTAGTCATGGCTGCTGTAAAGCCGCCATGACTAGATTTGATGAAAAATTCTTAAACATTTTATTCAAGAAATGGCTGATCAGAAAGTCTATACAATTTGCAGGGGAAGTTTGCTTAACTGTGCTCATTTTTACTTATTTTAATGACAAGAGATTTTCCTGTCCTGGGCAGGAATATCTGCCAGCAGCATGCAAGGAGTTTACCTACTATTTCTTGTTTTGGTATACTTGGTTAAATTTTCAGTCCTACAAGTGCAAACTAGTTTCATAGAAGAGATTTTCTGATAAAAAAAAGGTGATGATGCAGATTATCAATGATGAGGGAGATGCTTTTAATAGCCTTATTATAATTACTATGTTCTAATGATTTGTACCATTTTCAGGTTGTGCAAGGTAACACTGATATCCCAGTGTTACAATGTCATGGAACAGATGATCCTCTTGTATCAATACGATGGGGACAGCTAACAGGAACATTAATTAGTACATTTAATAAAAATCACCAGTTGAAAGTTTACTCAGGCCTGGTACATAGTTCGTGTGATCAGGTATGCTGTTATTAATTATGATATACACTCTTTCAAATGAATTGAGATCTTTGAAAATATACAAGCCTGCACAAGTGGGTGATTGGTTTATACTACTATACACAGTAAACAAAGTGTTGCACCCCCATAGTAAAACTCTGATTATGTTGGTATATCCAAATGCCCGTCGAGACTGTTGATAATAAACATTCAGTTGGGATTTGGTGATAAAGTCATTATGTTTTTGTTGAAAAAATGATCTCCAAAATGCAGCAACTAGCACGTGAATCCCACACCCCATGATTTTTGCAAACTGCAATATCTTTATGTGATGAATCTCGCCTATATAAACCATTTTACTGGCCATTTTATCGATTGTAATGCAGAATGCTGGGTGCAAGAATACCAGAAGCAGTCAGGTGGCAGATTATTGGCCTTCATGCAGCAGTTCTTTCCTTTAAGGAAATCTTCAGAAGAACCAGATATCATTACACTGCAATAAGCCGCATGGTGAGAAAACATGCCCAAACTAATGACTTAAAGGATTGTAGACCTTCAGGCAGACCTCATACAACCACACACAGGGAAGACAGCATTGCTACGACTGGTAAGGCGTCATCTCTTTGCTTCAAGTGCAGCCGTGAAATGCCATCATCATCAGATCAGTAGTTAGACAGTGAGAAAAGGTGGAACTTAAGGTCTTGGATAAGAGTTCACTGGTCAGATGAGAGCAGGTTTCTTTTGCATGTTGTGGATGGAAGAGTCAGATTTTGGAGGCGTCCAGGTACAGCTTATACACCTAGGAACATCATGCCGACTGTACCCCATGCAGGTCGATCGGTTATGGTATGGGGATGCTTCTCCTTTGACTGCAAGCTGGATCCAGTGACCATACAAGGCAATTTAACAGGCGATCGCTACATTCAGGAAGTGCTTGATCCAGTTGTTGTGCCTCATTTTGACAGTCATCCACTTGCCACCAAGCCAATGGATGATAATGTTCGGCCGCATCGTTCACGAGCTGTTACCCAGGTTATGCAGAACAATGCACTGATGCACCTCCCATGTCCAGCAATGAGTCCAGATCTCAACCCCATTGAACACCTATGGGGCATTCTGGGCCTACGAATACAAAGCAGGGATCCTCCTCCACAGAACTTGCAGGAACTGGAAGCAGCATTGCATGAAGAGCGGCAGCGGCTGCCCATGGAGTGATTTCAACGTCTGGTGATGAGTTTGAGACGTAGACTGGAAACTGTCATCCATGCACTGGGCAGAAGTACAGGATATTGACTGTTTATGCCTGTTCACTCTCTGTATGTTACCTTTCAACCTACCAGAAGCTTTTTAACGACATTAAATTTTCATCTGTTGCCATACCTAAAACTATCTCATTTTTCTTGAATTTTAACGCATTACTTAAGCACCAGATGTTTACACACCATGAGGTCATGGGATTCTACATTTCAGTTCATTTGATAGTCAAAAGACTTGTTTGTTGGTGTATGTACCATCCGGTTTTTAAATTTCATTCCCTTATCTTTTCATTCACACCAAAATGATGATACCCTGAAAAAAAGCGAGGGTGTGCAACACTTTTTTTTAGTATGTATATGATTCACCTCAAAAGAAATAAGACTATCTTTCATTTACCTGTACTACAGTGGAGCCCATTTAATTGGCTATATCTCAATTAAATAACCCTGTTAATTTAATGTAACTTTCAAACACCAAACCATTTCTCCAGATAACCTACCACTCCAAAACAATATGCCTTGTTCCTTATTAACCTCTCTTCTTGAAAATAGCAATTTTGAATTTTGAAAAAAAAAGTTTTTTAGAATAAACCAAACAAAAAAATCGAAAGAGTCAAAAAGTCTAAACTAGACCAGTCAAGGAGCAAAGTGCACCCCATTGTCCATCTCCTGCCAAACTGCCATCATGGATGTTATTTTTCCATATCTCTTTAAGAAACAAAGATTTAATTGCAGTTTTAAGCAATCCAAAGCTGGAAACTATATAGAAATGGTGGATATGTTTTAAAATCGCAGTGCAGTGATTTTCATTACTTCATCTCTTCAGGGAAGTAACTTTTGTAAAATTATGTCTCAACGTTGTTTATGTCCTCGTTTTTCTCACCCATATTCAATGCAACCAGTTTGTTTATCTGTGTTTTGGTTTGCCTTAAGTTCATTCAGAACTCATTTATATATATTTATATGGATGTTCTTAAGTGTACTTTTCCCATTTAGTAAGTTTCTTTGGGCTTTGTATTTCTTCATTTGGTTGAAATATTCATTCTATAATGTCTAGTGTTGAAACAATTAGTTGACAAGTTGTTGATGCTGATATAGGCCAACGTCGACTCCGGATTTTCATGTCGACTAGTCGGAACAGGTATTTCCTATAAAAACATTACAACGTAACAAAATTCTGATGCATGGTCTACGGAGGATGAGTTAAACGAATGTCAGTTGATATATTCAGAGAGTGAAATCTACAACACTAATAATGAGATAACTGACACAGACTTTGAGATCAACGTAGATGTGAAAGTTAACTGTGTTGCGTCGGCTCCTTTGAACTAGCTGAACAGTGGTCACCATACCAGAAAATAAGTGGTCAGACAAGGACAATGTCAGTTACGAAAAGGCCAATGTCTGACAGGGGTTTAAAATCATCAGTCAAAATGTCTGATGCCAAAATTTTCAATGAAGTTCAGTGATCAGAACATCATACATGCTGGAAATCATGTACATAATTAGCAAGCCTAAAATTAATGACTATTGTGATTTCTGGTCCTGGCAAGTTGGGAAGTGAGAAGAAAGTGACTGTACAACTCATGGGTATTGACAGCTTGTGAAGGAATATGATTTGATATAGCCATGCATGTATCTAAATTATGAAGGGTAATTCAGTTCCAGTTCAGAATGAAACCAATCATACCTTGTTTGGCAGGGCTCATTGAGCCCTGCCAAACAAGGTATGGTTGGATGAATTCTGAGCAGTTTTAAGATGAAGGTACATGTACACCCAAAACACATTATTTCGAACACTCCAACTCCATTTTGTAATATGTCAGATATCATTCTTAAATGACAAATATCATTCATTTGGTGTCTGACATTTTGTCTGGAAGTGCAATGAAAATTATTTTCAGGCTTGGTGGTCACACAGCACCTACCTTAATATGGGTAATAGCATAGTTATTTGAACTGGTCTCCATACAGTAAAATTTGTATCATAGAGAGATTTCCATGCCATTTATTTGCAAAACATGTGCTTAATCGTGTATCAGGATTGCCCTCCACATCTGCAGTCGATTGTACCTTGAATTTAATCATTAACCTTATATGAAATGGATGTTTTGTTAACAACTTACCACCAAAATATAATCCAAATATAGCCTATCATGCCATTGTATGTCACCCATGAACCGGCATCATTAAAGTGTGCAGGTGGAGAAAAATATTCAACTGCAGAGGTTTTGCTATCTAAATCTTTGCGGCAGAAAGTGGTGTGCCGACTAGTCGACTTGACTTTTGGGTGTCGACTAATCGACTCCAGAGTACCAACGTCATTTCAATACTAATAACGTCTGGTTGACTGGACTTTGTCCTGTAGGTTTCAAGCCTATGCTTATAAAATGCGACATTTTCTACCACAGTTATTATTTTTTAGACTATCTTTTAGAATTTTTTTTAGTTGATTAGCCTTATTTTATATACGTAAGTACCCCTTTCCCTCCCTATATGGGAGCAGGTGGGGAGCATTTTCGGTATTGTTTTGCTTTCACTGGATATATTTAATTATTTATTATACACTTACACGCAATTTATTATTTACACACATTTTTAGATCATCATTTATACATATATATGTTAGTTACCTGTATCTATTTATGTCACATTTCTCAAGCTAATGAGAAATGTCTGTCTGCCACTTCCTGTTGTGAAATTAGTTTCAGTTTCAGCTAACAGACCTCCATTTCCCTGGAAGTCGCTTGGTAACTCATATTTTGCAATGACATTGTTATCTTACCTCATTATCTAACATTTATGCTGTGATATTTTCTTTTCTGTCCTTGTACCAGAAATATTACAGTAAAATATTATTTATTATTGCAATTGGAATGACTTGTTAGCTTTGCGTATTCTATTAGCAATGCCATATATCAGTATCTGACATTATATTTTTATACTTACAGTTAACAGGTTCCTTCTGCATAATTCCTCCAGTGCTTTCACTTTCGGAAAAATATATTTTTATACTGTACCAATGACCCAGACTTAGCTGGTGCTAACTCTAACAAAACCAGGGCCAAACACAAATTTTGCCCCCCAATCTCCAAAATTTGCATCCAAAACAAAAAGAAATCATGTCCTAAAGGACCTCCATACTACGCCTCTACTGCGCATGCGCAGTGACGCAGTCGTCCCGAAATTGGCGCCAATTATTCTCTGTTTGGCCCTTCATCAGTCAACATCTCACTGATCTTTGTGCTTGTAAATCTCAGTTTAAAGGATGCCAGACACGTAATTTTTGGAGAAAATGTGATTCTAAGGAGGATAGAAGGAGGAGAGGAAAAAGAAGTGGCAAAAAATAATCAGGGCTGTACTTAAAATTTTTTGATGAAATTATGTTAAGTTGCCTATTTTCGAGGCATGGGCCTCTTGTTGTCATTCTTGCTAATTGTTGCACTGCTTATTCAGTGTTTCCTCTCCCCTAGCCTTCTAAAGTCCCCCCTTGCAATTCTCCCATGCTTTTGGCATATTTTTGAGAAATTTCATTTCTAAAATTTCCTGGGAGAGTTGCTTGGTTACAGAATGTTTTCTGTTATTTTCCCCATAGTTACGTTTTCACCCATGGGTGTATAACGTTTGTGTTCTGCATCTTCCATCTGATGTTCTACAGATTCTCCCCTGGGAGTCTCTGTTTTGCATCAGATAGAGTGTAATTGATGACTGATTCCGGGCCAGTTTTTTCAGTGCCTGGAGTCATGTTTTCTAGTGTGTTTACACTGTTTGTTTTCATTGGCAACAGCCTTTTTTGAGGGGGGCTGTTTGCCTTTGTGGTAGTTTATCTCATTATAAGATACATTTATATTATCCGAAAGTGTCTCATTAATTATTTTATATAAATTTAAAATTTTTGACCACACTTTGCCATCGGATCCATCGGGGCTCAACGTTACTTTTCAGCAAATTGGGCTTCTCTGAAAAAATATTTTTTCAAAATTATTTTGTTTTGCAATTGTTTTTTCATTTATTAATGGATCATGTTATTATGTATCTTTGTGTCAGGGGTTTTTGCGAGTAACTAGGACTTATTGTTGTTCTTTCACAATGAAGGGACGTTGTTCAAATTGTAATAGGAAGAAATCTTCCTCTGACTTTCATGATCGTTGTATTAATTGTAGTCAGTGTTCTCGCATTAATCCCTGTCCTATATGTGAACATTGGGATGAGAAACATTGGAAACGTGTGTCACGATATGTTGTTTCTGGAGAAAGAGCGATGCCAGCTCTTTCTCCGCAAGGTCACTCTACTCTGTTTCTATTTCAGAGGAACCAGAACAGGGTGATGTTTCCATGTTATCTTCAAGTGTGCGTCCGTCGTCACAAATGAATTCAGAGCTAGCGGCAAAAGTGCTCATGGAGATTAGACAAATGTCGTCCGCTAGCTCGCCCGGTGTAGCGTCCATTCACCGAATGGTTCGGCAGCTGGGTTCGTCCGATGCGGTCCAAGAGGAAATTTTGGGTGATGCGAGCACTATAAACATAATAGATGCACACCCAGTGACGGCGGATAGTAAGCGAGAACGGAGGAAGCCTTTTAGTCCGGTTCCTAGCTCGTCCAGGTCCAGCCGGGGCCGCGAGCGAGAGGGGTCCCTCTCTCGTACAACAACATCTGGGACCAGTTGTTGTGGTACAAAATGTGTCTTTAGCGGAGCATACGTCCGTCGCTCGGGACGCTCCGTTGTATAAGCAGTCCGCAGAGACTGTTAAGGCTTCCTCTTCTCGTCAGCGCACACGACCGCACCTTGGCTGCGTGACCGCCGATATATTACCAGCTTCGCCGATGAAGGATTCTTCGGCGACCAGGTCACACCATCCGGCAGCCAGGGATTCGAGACCGATGGACTCCGGACGTTCGCATAGGAAAAGTATGCGGGAGCCATCTGATGCGGAGCTGCCCTCGGCGAAGCAGCGAAAGACTGCGCCTCCGCAGGTCTCGACGCCGGACATTCTTGTGCAGATAGCACAGCTTATCGCAGCATCCCAGCAGCCGACAGAAACGGTGTCGGATCGAGAATTATCCGACGGCGCTGGGTCGGTATGCTCCGCCGAAGCATCGGGGGCGGACGACCGGGAACATCGTGAGGTCCGACCGGATGGTGAAAGGGATACGGATGACTTGGAGCTATCCCTTTCGGAACAACATAAAGCTGCCGTGGACTTCATCCGGCACCTTCTTCCTCAAGTTGTTCCGTCGGGCCAGACTGCTGCGCTTCCGGACAAGAGAATTATAGCGTCATTGGACTCTGAATTTTTTGAGCGGTTCAGGGACATCGCTCCCGAGTTTCCGTCGCAGTCCAATAATGTTGCTAGAACATTTGAATTATTGAACGACGCTATATTTAAACTTGCTTCCAGGACGGGGAAAGCAGGTTTCTTGTCCGCTAATACTCTCAACCTGCCTTTCATTAATGCAAGGAATAAATTCGATACGGCAGGACAGGGTATACCGAGAGTTCCTCTGCGTATGGACGACGAGGCGGAAGACTTAGAGCTATCATTACCGTCGTCAGCTTCTATTCCAACCGCGGTGTTGGAAACAGCTATTGCGTCTAACAGAGCCAATTTAGATGCCTTATCTTACGCAGATCACCTTACTAAGGCGTTATCACTGCGCCTTCAAGGGGAAGAGTTTCAGGATATACAATCCTCTTTAAGACTTCTTTCAAGGGCAGTAGCTTATTCCACGTGTAACTCCGCCCTTTCAGTGGCAAATCTGGAGTTGGTTAGACGTGACGCAGCCCTAGCTACATCCACACTAGTGGATTCTAAGGTGAAGAACTCTCTTAGAGTCGCTTCGGTCTCAGGAGAACTTCTCTTTGACGGCAAGCTTTCCGCTATTTATGATAAAATTAAAAAGAAAGCTAATGATTCTCTGTTGTTCAGATCGGCTCCTAAGAAGTCGGATACAGCAGACACGAATAAGACAGGCACTTCTGGGTCTAATGCGCCCAAGAGAGGTTCCTATAGAGGTTCTGGTGCGTCCTCTTGGTCTTATTCGAGAGACCGTCAGGATAGCGACTCTCGTTCGGGACGTCCTTCTGGCCGGGACAATCGGTCGGACGCCCCGAGGTCGACGAGGTGAGGTGCGGGTCGTGGAAGACGTGGTTTCTCCTACCGCAGGCCTCGCAGGTCCAGGAGGTGATGGCTTAAACCTCTATCGCGTTCCGGTTGGCGGAAGGTTGTCGAGTTTTTCACAAGAGTGGGCGTCGATTACGGACGACCCTTGGGTGAGAGGAGTGACTTCGGAAGGTCTAAAGATATCCTTCAAACGAAAGCCTCCATTAACTCGAAGTCCAAAGTGGACTCATCTTCCGTCAAATCCACAGAAAAGAGACGCTCTGTTATCAGAGGTGCAGTCTCTTTTAATGAAGAACGCGGTAGAGGTCGTAGAAAACCAGGAATCTCTGGGATTCTACAGCCATCTGTTTCTGGTTCCGAAACCAGACGGCTCGTTCCGTCCAGTCATAGATTTGAGCTGGATAAACAAGCTGATCGTCGCTCCGAAGTTTTATATGGAGACGATTCGATCGGTCAGAGCGAGTATTCGGGTGAACGATTATGCAACGAGCATAGATCTCAAAGATGCGTACTTTCACGTCATGGTACATCCGACATTCCGAAAGTATCTACGCTTTGCAGTCCTGGGAGTGGTGTATCAATTCCGGGCGATGTGCTTCGGATTGAATCTAGCACCCTGGGCTTTCACTCGGGTAATGAACTCGGTAATGATCTACTTCCGAGCTCATTCGTCTGCGGTAACGTCGGCCTACCTGGACGACATTCTTCAGAGGTACGGCAACGAGTTAACGCTTCAGAACGATGTTCAGAATCTTCTTCTATTGCTCCGACGTCTCGGTTTTATAGTAAACGAGGAGAAGTCGGATCTGGTGCCGTCCAAGTCATTCACTCATCTGGGAATGAGCTTCGAGACGCACAACAATCTCGTTCGTCTGCCGTTAACCAGAGCGAAATTAGTCAGTTGTTACACTCGCTATTGTCTGCACGCAGACAAAGTCACGGCGAGAGAATTTGAGACTGATAGGTCTGTGCGGAGCCGCCGCGGATCTCATTCCGATGGGGCGGCTACGCACACGTCCTCTTCAAATTTTCCTGACTCAGAATTGGAGTGTGAAAATTCATTCGCTCGATGTAGACGTTCTCTTGTCAGATCAAGTGAAACAAGAGATTCAGACTTGGGCAAACATTCAGTGGTTAACTCAAGGAGTTCCGCTGCAGTTGCCGGATCCGAGTTTTACCGTTATGACGGATGCCAGTCAAACAGGTTGGGGTGCATCATTAATCCCAACGGATTCGAGATGCCAGGGTCTTTGGGATCCGCAATTCCTGTGCAAGCACATAAACATCAAGGAAATGATGTCAATTTGGCTTGCGTTACGTCACTGGATGGACATTATTCACGATGCTCATGTCCAAATCCTATCCGACAATACGACAGTAGTGGCGTATATACGGAATCAGGGAGGCACTCATTCAGTTCCGTTGTTCAATCTAACGGAAAGAATCCTTCTGTTTGCGTTAGAACATCACGTTCTTCTTTCGGTCCGTCACATACCGGGTCGTCTGAATGTGCTAGCAGACTCCCTTTCACGAAAGGGTCGCTTGTTGCCATCGGAGTGGACTCTCAACAAACAAGTATTCAACCAGATTTGCTACCAATGGGAACGGCCAATGATAGACTTATTTGCGACACATCTCAACAGTCAGTTGCAGACGTATGTGTCTCCGTGTCCGGATCCAAGAGCATTTGCAGTAGACGCTCTGTCGATCCCTTGGGACGGAATGATAGGATATGCGTATCCTCCAGCGCCGTTAATTCAACAAGTATTGCTAAAGATAAAACAATCTCAATGCAAGATTCTGTTGGTAGCATCTCTGTCGCCACAGAGACCGTGGATAAATCTACTCAGGTGTCTGTTGTGGGACCTACCGCGGAAGCTTCCTCCACGAGAGGATCTTCTTTCGCAGGGGAAATCGCGCCAACTCCATCACAACCCGCAAGGTCTCAACCTTCACGTTTTTCCGTTGTGCGGTCCTTCTTGCATGGCAAGCACTTTACAGGACGAGCAGTGGACGCGATTTCTAACTGTAGGAGGACCTCCTCTTCGCTAAACTATGCGGCTAAGTGGAAGGTTTTTCGTCGTTGGTGTAGGGATCATTCTGTAGATATATTTGATCCCTCTATACCAGACATTGCAAACTTTCTAGTATACTTGTTTGACGAAATCAAACTGCAGCCTGTTACTATAAAGGGTTATAGATCTATGTTATCTGATACCTATGCACATCATGATAGTTTACAAATTGGATCTAATGTCTCTTTATCGAAGTTGGTTAGAAACATTTCGATAAATAGACCCAGAACTCTTAGATTAATTCCTAAGTGGAATTTAGCTTGGGTTCTCCTTAATTGAAGGAAAAGCCATTTGAACCTCTTGGGACAGTAGATTTCAAATTCTTATCTTATAAGACAGCTTTTCTCTTAGCTTTCTCTTCTGCCAGAAGAGTCAGTGAGCTTCATGCACTATCGGTGGATGATTCTCATTATCGTAGTGTTGGGAACACTATCACCTTCACTACTAATGTGGGTTTTTTAGCTAAGAATCAGGCTCCTAATAAATATCCGGAACCTATTGTTATTAAGGCTCTTCCGTCTTCAGACGGGCGTAGGCCTTTACTCTGTCCTGTTAGAGCACTACGTATCTATAAACAGAGACCTCAGTTTATCAGAAAGGGACGGAAACGTTTCTTTCTGTCTTTGATGCCTAATAGAAAGGACATTTCAGTCCATTCTATTGCTAGATGGATTCAGTTAACTATCCGTACTGCTTATGAAGATTTATCTTCTTCTCAGCAGTCTGTGCTTAAGATTTCTGCTCATGAAGTAAGAGCTCTTTCTACTTCCTGGGCTTATGCTAATAGTGTTGCTATTACAGATTTAATGAAGGCTGCTTATTGGTCTCAGCCATCCACATTTACGAATTTTTATCTCAGAAATATTGAGTCCATTTCTGGAGACCTGCATTGTTTAGGTCCGTTATCTGTTGCTCAGAATGTCGTCCACTAAACAGTTGCAACTATAGTTATGCAGGCTTTCTGTTCCGGCAGTGACTCCGTCCGGCTGCCCTCTTCGCTCTGGGCTATTTGACCCAGGGCAAGGGGAAGGGGGCGGGGGGGGGGGGGGGGGGGGGGGGGGGGGGTGTTCCCTTAGGTCACCTGCTTTATAGTGAAAAGCAAGGGAATGCCTCCTCCAAGTCAGTATTTCTGAGTCGCTTCCGGGATGGTTTTAAAGTGTAATATTAATGTTTAAATTCATTCATGTCTTATTTTTAAAGTGTAGCTCGGTGTGAAGCATTTGTATATGTCAAGTGTCAAACGGGCTTTAATATACAATACTCGGACACTTTTAAATGATTATAAAGAGTCTCAATTCTCTGGACTACTTTATTTATTGGCTTGCTTTAAAAATAATTAGTATAAGGGTTATACTGGATGTTAATAGAGAACATGAATGTTATTGTGCTCAATTATTAAGGGTAGTGTATCTTTCTAATTGAATATTAAATAAGAAAGATACATGTAAAGCCTAATACTCCTTTTCTCCTTAAGGGGTTACCTCTTTACTATATAGTTGAGCTTATTGGATTTTCCTCTATGTCCTAGGCCCTCCAGCCTGTTTACTATTCAGCTAAGTCTGGGTCATTGGTACAGTATAAAAATGTTAAAAAATTTATAGTAATTTATATATTTTTTATACTTACCAATGACCCAGACGGGGATGGCCCTCCCTGGAGTTGGGAACTCTTGCCTCCCCGTTGAGTACATAGCGCTGACCAGGCACTGCCAGTAAGAATAATTGGCGCCAATTTCGGGACGACTGCGTCACTGCGCATGCGCAGTAGAGGCGTAGTATGGAGGTCCTTTAGGACATGATTTCTTTTTGTTTTGGATGCAAATTTTGGGGATTGGGGGGCAAAATTTGTGTTTGGCCCTGGTTTTGTTAGAGTTAGCACCAGCTAAGTCTGGGTCATTGGTAAGTATAAAAAATATATAAATTACTATAAATTTTTTAACTTTCCCAAGCACTTAGGTGGTTCATACGGATTGCATGGTTTGTTCTGGATGTTATCCGTTTTCTACCTGTGACTGTCTACGGCAATTGTCCAAATCACAGTTTAAAATCGTTGAGAAATCACAGTTTAAAATTGTTGAGAAAATGTACATCTCCTCTATTCAACATCTGCAATGATATTGTACTGATATAGAGTGTCAACTCTGGCAGATTATTATTCCAGTCCTCAGCATAGATCCTACCTGGCAACAAGTAGTCACAGACCAAAATCGAATTTACTAGATCACCCTACTATCTTGACTGTAACAACCTTGAAAGTGGACATTTGTACAGCAGCTACATTGTTCTAATAGAGAGTGTCAACTCTGGCAGTTTTTTATTTTTGACCAGTTGCCAGATCAAAACAATGACATTTTCATTCACCACCGAGTGTATATACCTCAAACTATTTTTTACATCAAGAGTACACCCAAGCTCACCTTTTCAGGCTGTTTGTCAAATTGTAAGTGTGTGCACTGCCATTTGAGGGTCAGAAATGTATTTTTGGAAGGGAAAAAGTATGAAATTTGTGAAAAATTAAAAAAACACTGTCGGCCTGCCTGCCTGCCTGCCTGCCTGCCTGCCTGCCTGCCTGCCTGCCTGCCTGCCTATAGGCTACCCACCCTGCCCTGCCTGTCTGTCTGTCTGTCCATCCATCCACACAGACAAATCAAGTTTATGTGCCTAGTGTTTGTGTCTAGTCTGATTTATGTGACTAGCCACATAAATTTGAACTAACAAATGGTATTTATGTGTCTAAAAAAGTGGGTTATGTGGCCAAAATGTTTTTTATGTGGCTAAAAAGTGACAAGAAGTGGGTACTGTATTTTCAGGGATTTTATGTTAGGGATAAGGGTTAAAGGGTTAGGGTTTGCTACCACCCAGAAATTAGACTTAAAAAAGAGTTTATAGTGGTTGTCCATGCATTTTAAATTCCTCAAATATTTTAACCACATAAACCCTGATTTTAGGAGTGTCCATCTGCCCATCCTTCCATCCAGTCATTCATCTGTCCATCCGGCTCCATTTCTTGTCATCGCATTTTAAAACTGTTCAAAATAGTTTTTTTCAGAATTTATATATGTCATGAATGGAATTGCAAAGCAGCTCGGTTCAAATATTTATTCCAGAGTTATTGCCCTTGTTGGACTTGGACTTTATTGTCATCACATTAAAAAAAAATACCTTAAAATGTTTTTTTTTTATGTGTACCCATACTATGTATGGTACACATAATGCCGGCATCCGGGGTGACCATCCGTCGTTCGTCCATCCTTTGTCCGTCCTTCTGTCCGTCCGTCCATCTGTCTGTCCGTCCATCTGTCCGTCCCGCGTCCGTATCCAATTCTTTGGCATTCGATAACTTGAAAAATATTGCTTGGATTGTCAGATAACTTTATATTTGTGTTCAGGTTACTGATGTGCTGAGCTGTATAGTTTTTGGTGTAAATCTAATAATTTAATGTTGAGATATTAACCCTTTATCCTTCAAATTGAAAATTCCTCCAATCCCTTTGGCATTCGATAACTTGAAAAATATTGCTTGGATTGTCAGGTTACTTTATATTTGTGTTCAGGTTACTGATGTCCCGAGCTGTATAGTTTTTGGTGTAAATCGGATAATTTGATCCTGAGATATTAACCCTTTATCCTTCAAATTGAAAATTCCTACAATCCCTTTGGCATTCGATAACTTGAAAAATATTGCTTGGATTGTCTAGTTACTTTATATTTGTGTTCAGGTTACTGATGTGCCGAGCTGTATAGTTTTTGGTGTAAATCTGTTATTTTGATCCTGCGATATTAACCCTTTATCCTTCAAATTGAAAATTCCTCCAATCCCTTTGGCATTCGATAACTTGAAAAATATTGCTTGGATTGTCAAGTTACTTTATATTTGTGTTCAGGTTACTGATGTGCCGAGCTGTATAGTTTTTGGTGTAAATCTGATAATTTAATCCTGAGATATTAACCATTTATCCTTCAAATTGAAAATTCCTCCAATCCCTTTGGCATGAGATAACTCAAAAAAGATCAATCCGATTGTCATGTTTCTTTATATATTTATTCAGGTCACTGATGTGCTGTGCTGTGTAGTTGTTTATGTAAATCTGATAATTTGATCCAGAGATATTAACCCTTTATCCATCAAATTAGACACTCCTCCAATCCATTTCTATATGTACCCATACCTTGTATGGTGTACATAATGTCAGCATCCGTGGTGGCCCTCCATCATACAGCGTTCTACTAGTTGCACGTATGGGTACACATCTGACGATTTCATCGGCCTATTTTTAGCTCAACTTTGACGAAGTCAAATTTGAGCTATTGTCATGGCCCGTCGTCCGTCCGTCCGTCTGTCCGTACGTCAACAATTGGCTATGGCTCGGGCTAGAGGTCGTATTTATGAACCGATCTTTACGAAACTTCTTGTGTACCTTTGTTATGACCCTGGGACGGGAACGAGTGTTTTTAGGTGTGGTCCGAAATTCAAGATGGCTGCCAGCGGCCATTTTGTACCGATGATGCAAAAATCAGTTTTTTGTACAGAACTTCTGTATGAAAGTTCTGATTTGAATAAAGTTTTGTATAAATGTTTAGTACCATGGGATACATCACATATAATACGGGTTTTTTTCTCGTGCGTAAATTATGCAAATTAGACTGACTTTGATTTATTTAGTGTTACTTTCAGAGCTGTAAGTGCCAAGCTGCTATGGCTCGGGCTAGAGGCCGTATTTATGAACCGATCTTTACAAAACTTCTTGGGTACCTTTGTTATGACTGTGGAACGAGAAGGAGTGTTTTTGGGTGTGGTCCGAAATTCAAGATGGCTGCCAGCTGCCATTTTGTACCGACGATGCAGAAATCTGTTTTTTGTACAGAACTTCCATATGAAAGCTCTGATTTGAATAATTTTTTGTATGAATGTTTAGTACCATGGGATACATCACATATAATACAGGTTTTTTTCTCGTGCATAAATTATGCAAATTAGACTAACTTTGATGTTTTTTGGTGTTACTTTCAGCACTGTATGTGCAAATGCCAATACGGCTCGGGCTAGAGGCCGTATTTATGAACCGATCTTTACGAAACTTCTTGGGTACCTTTGTTATCACCGTGGGACGGGAACGAGTGTTTTGGGGTCCGGTCCGAAATTCAAGATGGCCGATGGCAGCCATTTTGTACGAAATTTGGTGCAGTCAGATTTTTGCACAGAACTTCCTTATGAAAGCGCTGATTTGAATAATTTTTTGTGTGAATGTTTAGTACCATGGGATACATCACATATAATACGGGTTTTTTTCTCGTGCAGAAATTATGCAAATTAGATGAACTTTGATTTTTTCAGTGCTGCTTACACACAGTAAGTACACATGTCAATAGGGCTCAGGCTAGAGTCTGTATTTATGAACCGATCTTCACGAAACGTCTTGGGTACCTTTGTTATCACCTTGGGACGAGAACGAGTGTTTCTGGGTGCGGTCCAAAATTTAAGATGGCTGCCAGTGGCCATTTTGTATCGAAATTAGGTCTAATCAGTTTTTTGTACACAACTTCTATATGGCTCAGGCTAGATGCCGTATTTATGAACCGATCATTACGAAACTTCTTGCGTACCTTTGTTATTACCGTGGGGTGAGAATGAGTGTTTTTGGGTGTGGTCCGAAATTCAAGATGGCCACCAGCAGCCATTTTGTACCAAAATTAGTGCAATCAGTCTTTTGTACAGAACTTCTGTAGGAAAGTTCTGATTTTAATAAATTTTTGTATGAATGTTTAGTAACATGGAATACATCACATATAGTACGGGTTTTTTTCTCGTGCAGAAATTATGCAAATTAGATGAAATTTGATTTATTCAGTGCTACTTATACTCTGTAAGTGCACATGTCAATACGGCTCGGGCTAGAGGCTGTATTTATGAACCGATCTTCACAAAACTTCTTGGGTACCTTTGTTATCACCTTGGGACGAGAACGAGTGTTTCTGGGCGCAGTCCAAAATTCAAGATGGCTGCCAGTGGCCATTTTGTACCGAAATTAGGTCCAATCAGTTTTTTGTCACAACTTCTACACAGCTCATATTTGTGAACTGATCTTCACGAAACTTCTTGAGTACCTTTGTTTTCACCTTGGGACAGGAATGAGTGTGTTTTGGGGTGCCTTTGTTGTCACTGTGCTATGAGAACAAATATTTTGGGGTTCAGTCAGACCCACTCTGGGACTCAAAGATTTTTTCTAGTTTAGCATCTGACTGTCACCCACCTTTACAATACTTTACCTATACATTTGTTACAGGCTACGGTCAGTATTTATGTACAGACCATTACAATACTTTATATGTACCTTTGTTATCAGGTCATTACCTAGATGTTTGTCATTGCTGTGTCACATACTATACATGTACATGTCTTTGTCTTGACAAGTTGAGCTACAGTGTCATTGACACTTTCATTTTCTAAATTTAATATATAGCTTTTTGGTGATGATATTATGAAGGGGATTGCGAACCAGCTAGGACCTCGTAATTCTTAAAAAGTTATTGCCCATGTTATGCGTAGATATTATTTCCCAGCCATGAGATTCAAGATTCAGGATTTCATTCAGAATCTTTTTAAGATTCGTTTCAAACAAAAATTTGAGATTTGCAGGGCCCCACTTATCACCTGATTTAAGTATTCTATGTAATAAGTTCAGTGGGTGTTACTTTCTTCACCAACTCAGTATGCTAATTGTTCATATCATCAGTTAAGTGCAAAATATACATATAAATGTTTGTGCCTAAGTTAAAAACAGCCTGAATGATATGATATAAACACTTAGCTAGTTACCTGGTTTGCTTGTCACATTTCTGTGTTGGTTTCATATATAGGGATGTAGCATTGATTTAAATGGGGCATTGATATGTGGTACAATGCTGGATATTCAGTGGTGCCCACTTAATTGGATATCTCTCAACTGAATAACCCTGTTAATTGAATATAATTTTCCCCACACAAAACCATTTACCATACCTCCAGTACAAATGTCACCTGTTAATTGAATATAGGTTACAGAGTGAACTTCTGTTAAATGAATAAAAATTCTTGTAACCTGTCGAGAAATTACCTGGACTCTCCCCAGTTTTTTTTTGTTTATAGACCTATTTGGCCTCAGTACATCCAGTACAGGCATTTAATCTATTATATCTTGTTTGACAGAGCTCATGGAGCTCTGTCAAACAAGATATAATAGAATAAATGCTAAGTTTATCTCTAGAATACAGGAAAGTGACACAATCCCTGTTAAATAAATATTCCTGTTCATTGAATAATTTTCGTTGGCAGAGTGGCTATTCAGTTTAGGGCTATCATGACTATCAATTTTCATAGTCGACTAATCGCCAGCATTAGTCGACAGTTAGTCGATTAATAGTCGTTTCCCATGAATTCAACAATCTCTAATATACTTACAAAATAAATTTAAAACTGATGGTGTTTGAATGTACCTTTCTGCATCACGATAAAATAGAAACACCGGAATATCTCCGGTCGACTCTGATTGATTTGAAGAATTTAAACAGAAAAACATTTGTGCAAATGTTTCTTTTCTGTAACTAAGATTCAGAAATTTCGAATATAAAAACCCCTCCACTCCAACACAAATTACAACTTGTTACCGCTGTGGGTCTTGTGACAAATTTCTCACTTTCGCGATTCCAATTATTCCAAAGAGGGTTGTTCGAGTGTACAAGACCGAAGATTCTATTTACTCTGCATTGACTTCCCAAACTTCAATTATTAAAAGATACACTGTGTGAACGATACTCTTTAGTACTGATCAACGGGTGCTGGTTAATACTACAGAGAACAGGGATTGATCAAATGGCAAGGCTTAGTGTTTTCAAAATTATGTTGTTGCCTAATAATGTGGAAAACAAAGGCTGTGGGACATTACAAGTAACTATGGCGAGACATTTCAAAGGTTAACAATCTGGTAATTTATCTCATTGTACAGCACAATTTTAATCCGACTTGTACCACTTTAAAAATGAACGACGATCGACTAAAAATAATAACCGTCGACTACCACAACAGTCAATGGTTAGTTGATTAATTGAATAATCGCGACAACCCTAATTCTGTTAATAGGGTTCCACTGTATTATGATAAGAAAACCTTTACCTAACATAACAGTCAAAACTGGCCAGCGCTATTCACGAAAATTGCCATTCAATTTTCATTATTTTTTGCCTCAAAAACATAGCTGATGACCCCCATTGGAACGAGCTAGTTGAGCTCGTCCCAGTGAGAAGTCATGAGCTATGTTTTTGACACAAAAATAAAGAAAAATATAGTTATTCAATAATTTTATTTGCAGGTGTCATCTGATTTTCATGTTAGGTTAAAGTGATTAAAGGGTTAAAGTGATTTTGCACCTAGATCTCCAATTTTGGTTTATATAAAGTACCAAATAATGTACCATGAATGGAAAATCTCCACTAAAGTCTGATTTGCTATCTTTACAGATATATGTAAACAAATTGACATTCAGTATTTCATTTTCATTTGAATATGTAGTTGTATGCAACATGGGCATAAACAATTGACTAAACTTGACTATCTCCATGTTGCGGTCACGATTAGCCATTGTGCAGAAATATGTGACTTTAGACACCAATAAATAAGTATGTAGCTGTATAGACATCCAATCAAAATAACCTTTTCTGACTTTGGTGTGACAGAGTTATTCCCCTTAAATGGATATGTTCACCTGTACGCTCTGACAGCTGGGTGACAAATGTTCCTGAATATATCTTGTATGCTGTTTAAAAGGGTTTCATGTATATACATTAGATGGACTACGAAGCCATTTTCTGTGTCACTTTTGCTGGTTTGGTCACTGCACTGTTACACTTCCTAGCATAGAATTTGCCTGACAGCATGTAGTCTAGGGTTGAGGTGAAGCTGATAATCCTCTGTCAACTGGCAATCAATAGAGGTCATGTCCATCACCTGTATGACTTACGATGCTTACAGGAGGAGAAACTATGCATTCATGGAGCATTAACTGGTTGAGTGCTAGAAACCACTATCATGGCTCTATTGAAAAGTTCTGGAAGCCACTTTAGTGGATTTACACTGTACGCATTACTTTACTGTTGCTTAGTAGTAATAGAAATTATTTTAACCCTTTACCTAACATGAAAAGCAGACAACACTTGCAAAAAAAATTCTTGAATAACTAATTTATTTCATTTTTTGTCTCAAAAACATAGGTTATGATCCCTCATTGGAATGAGCTCAACGAGCTCGTTTCAACGAGGTGTCATAACCTATGTTTTTGAGACAAAAAGTGAAAAAATAATGAAAATTAATTGGCGATTTTTGAGAATAGCGCCGACCTGTTTTGGTCATTACGTTGGGTAAAGGGTTAATCTAAATCTGTTTGGTTGCAATTTAGTATAATAAATTGTAACAAAATGGTTATTTCTAAACAAAATTTTGCTAAACTAAGGCTGCTTTTGCTGGTTGTGTGATATCATTGAAAAAAAAGACGTTTCAAATCACCTCTAAAAATAAATTTGCACTCAACCAGTCAACTGTACACTCACTTAGAATGTTTTTTCCATATATTTTTTTAATATCTATATATTCACTATGCCTCTCCACTAGCTATGACATTGTTAGCATATTCTGACCCCATTAGAAAACCGATATTAGGCATGGGACCATCCAGTATCAGCCCATCTTATATTGTCAATCTCAGGTTTTTTTAGCCAGACATCTGAGGCTTTTTGATGTACAACTCAAGTTGTAAGTTTAACAATTATGGGCAAGATAACACATGTATTTATATGTAAATGTTATCTATATTATGTGTTTATTCACATCTTCGTATTTAGTCATAAATAATTCATATCCAGCACACTAACAGATGCTACTGGGTATTTTTTAGCTTAACTTGACAAAGTCAAGATCAGCTATTGCTATCACACGTGTGGAAGTCTGTCAGTCTGTACTCATTTTTTTTAGCACAGGCTACACCCTGTTGTTCTTGTGCTATCATCACAAAATTTCAAATGTATGTTCGAGGTCATGTCTAGATGAGAACATCCCCTTTTGGTTGCGATCGGTCAACCGTCAAGGCTACACTAGCCTGAAACCCAAAAACCTTTAGCACAGTCTACAGGTCGTATTTATGAAGGGATTTCATTGTAAATTGGTAGGATGACTCAGTATAATGTCTAGATGAGATCGTCATATTTTGGTCGTGATCGCTCAACCGTGATGGCCGCACAGGCATGTGACCTGTATCTGTTCAGCACAATCTGCAGTTCATATTTATGAAGCCATTTCATTGTAACTTGGAGGGATAACTTGGTATTATGTCTAGATGAGACTATCCTATTTTGGTCACGATTGGTCAGCCATTACCGCTGCCTGGTCACATGACCTAGATTCCTTTAGCACAGTCTACAGGTTGCTTTTATGAAGGTATTTCATTGTAATTTGTTAGGATAACTTGGTATGATATCTAGATGAGATTGTCCTATTTTTGTCATGATTGGTCAACCGTGACCGCTGGACCATCACATGCCCTAGATTCCTTTAGCAAAGCCTTCGAGTTATATTGATGAAGGGATTTCATTGTATCTTGGTAGGATGGCTCTTTTTGGAATAATTTTTTTATAACTTTGGCTGACATTAACTGTGAGGGCCACATTTACCTAGGCCTCAATTCTTTAGTACAGCCTACACCTCAAATTATTCTTATTAAAAACATTAGCATATAGGGAACAGAAATTAACATATTCTCAATTATCATAATTCTTGTCTTATTTCATAATCCTTTCATAAACATCAAACATTATCCTTTTCATCAAACACTACACACGGTCAAGTTAAGCTACAGTGTCATTGACACTTTCATTGGAAGATATCTTCAGTTGCGATTAAAGAAATTAAATGATTTATCCCTGCCAACGAAGTCGGGAAGGGGTTATTGAAATGGTGTTCGTCCATCCTTCAGTCAGTCTTTCCGTCCATCTGACAAACTTTGTCCGCTTAACTCCTCCTACAGTTTTCAATGGATTTTTACAAAACTTGGTCTGAAGTATCAGTATCAGGTGTAGATGTGCATGTGGTTAGGAATTTTCAATACAACAAATTTTGCATGGTTACAGCCCTTGGATATAGCAAAGTTTCCATCACAAAGGCTTGTCCGCTTAACTCCTCCTACATTTTTTATTAGATTTTTATGAAACTTGGTTTGAAGTATCAGTATCAAGGGTACATGTACATGTGGTCAGGAATTTTTGATGCGACAAATTTTGCATGGTTATAGCCCTTGGTAATAACAAAATTTCCATCACAAATGCTTGTTCCTATAATAACATAAAAGTTGGTGGGGGATATGGATGTCGTTAGACTCTCTTGTTAATTTGTAGTAAGATATCCTGTCAATCACTCATTATCCATTGACTGCATAAGCCAATGTTAGTAAGTTGTATGTTGAATGTAAATCTGGTCAAATTTTCCATTTTATGCCATTTTATGAAAATTTACAATGCACACAGTTAGTCACACTTACTGGTTATTAAAAATTGGTAACTGTCATATCACACACTACATGAAAATGTACACTCTCTAAGGCTATAAAAATGCACAGGATTATTTATTTATTTATTTATTGAGGTTTAATGATGCTTTTGACAGCCAGGTTCACAGCATGTTGGACAGTTTTACATTGAGGAAGCCACAGTACCCGGAGAGAGCCACCAAGCAACAGCGAGCAACTGTCAGACTCCCCAATGTGATAACTTCGCACAAGCAGGGTTAGCATTGGTTGATGACTAGTGCACCATCGACGTAATTACGCCTCAGTACACAGCACCACCGTGCCTCCACATGGACAATCAGGATGAAATGCCTTGACCAAGGACACAATGCAGTTATCCCTGCTGGGAATCGAAATGTGGACCTTTCGGATTGAAATTCAATGCCATAACCACTGAGTCACCGCATTCCGATTAGTTGGTTACATGTTACAGGGTTCCAGGCCTCAAGAAACTAATGGCAATTCTTATACTGCATTAGGGAAATTTTTTTATTAAAAGTGAATTCCGAAAATGAAATATATATATTCTATTTTCAATTAATAGCTTGTTTATTTTATTCTTTTATCTACAGGAACTGAAAGATGTGAAAGTATTTATAGATGCCAAGCTAAAAGACTAGTAGAAGTTTGTGTGTGCAAAACAACAGTGTTCTGCCTCATAATAATCTATGCCAGTTGGTACTATCAACAAAACCTTCATGGTTCATGTGATGTTTGACCTTGGACTTCATTCACTGATGACTGACTTGGGACTTTTAACCAATATACCAAGTGAATTCTGTCCAATATTTTAACCACGGCTCCCACGGGTGCCCAAAATTATTGAAACTACTTAAAAGTTTTATTTCGCACAGCTTTTAAAAATTATTGAATATTTGTATTTCATTTCAGATTGAAAAAAGTTTGGGGTTTTTTTTGCTTTTGTCACTGAAATGCTGTTGGATAATATTGGTAATATTGGGTAATATTCAAGTACTTCTTGGGCATTTTGACTTTCAGCGGTAGCTAAAAACAGTGTGTTATAATATGATAACAGCCACTTATGCCGAGTCCTTTGCAATATGTGTGACATCTTAACCCTTTGAACCCTAGCGGCCGTTTTTCTGGCCAGGAACATGATACGTCATAATTTCATTAAATAGGATGGATGCTAAGTGCATGTGTGTGGTAGACCAATCAATAATTTCAACGTTCAGCCCCAAGGCTGCATGTTGAAAATATTAATTGGTCTACCCCTAAATAATGAATATGGACTCTTCCAGTTGCTGTCATTGAACTAATATGTAATGATTTTTCAAAAAATTTCAACAAAACCATCTGATGTAATTCCTCATTGGAATGAGCTCATCGATGAGGGGTAACATAATATGGTTTTGTAGACATTTTTTGTAAAATTTGAAAAAAAAAAGAACAAATTTTGATATCGTTTGTGTTGGGTAAATGGTTAACTGAATTTGCACTAGCCTTGCATAAAATTTCCCAAATAAGATTATGGTATATTTTGCGATACCTTTTTTTAGCCCTTGGAAAATTTTTTACAAAATATATTTTAAAATTTTTATGCTTTTTCACAAGTGGGGTCAATATAAGAATCCCCTGAATGGCCATCCTGTCTTTCTATCCATCCTGTCCCCCCCATCCATCCTGTCTCATCTATCCTGTCCTTCCTTCTTCGTTCATGTGTGCATTGCTGCTAGGTTTATGAACCAATATTGATGAAACTTATACTGATCATTGGCAAGCACTCATCTGCATATTCCTAAATTTTCAAGTTGTGACAATTTTTGCCAGAATTATATCCTCTTGAACTTTGATTTTTTGTTGATTTCTTTTTGAAATTCCTGTGTGTTTAACCCCTCCAAGATTTAGCAACTAGTTTTGCTGAAACTTCGCCTTTATAATCACTGACAAGTAGACATACTGGGTATGCATACTTCTTACTTTTCAGTTTGCAACTGTTTTTAACTGGATTATCTCCTCTTTAATTTTGATTTATACTTCCCTTCCTATCCACGCCCTTTTGTTCTTGTGTACAGCCTCTGAAATGAAAAATCTGCTAGAAAGAGATATTTACCCTTTACCCAACATAATGGCCAAAACCAGCCAGCACTGTTCACAAAATTCACCATTCAGTTTTCATTACCTTCTCATGTCTTGTCACAACAACATAGCTGATGACCCCTCATTGGAACAACTCGTTTTAACTGATTTATTTCCGCTTCAACTTGGATTTATTACATGTATTCATTTCTATATGAAATTGTTGTATGCTCAACTTCTAGATTGAAGACTCAATTTGATGAAACTTCTCAAACATCATCACTAGCAGGTAGACTGTTGTTGCCATTTTTAACTGAATTATCTCCTCTTGAAATCAGATTTAACCTTGATTTCTTTATGACATTCTTGTGTGCACAACTTATCTAAGAGTTGTGAACCATGGTTAATGAAACTTCATACACAGGATCACTAGAACGTGGATGTGTGTATTCCTCACAATTTTGAAGCTGTGACAAATTAAGCTGAATTCTCTCCTCTTGAACTGAGAGTTATGATGAATTTCCGCATAAAATTGACAAATGTTATGTTCATTATAACTACCCACTACCCCCCCCCCCCCTTCCATCTCCACCCAATCCACAGTCAAGCAAATGTGGGGATATTAGTCACCTGAAGGTGTTAGTTATAGTAAACCCTTTACCTAATGAATTGGCCACATCCATCAACATAACTTACAAACTGAGCAGTTAGAAAAAAAATGTATTAAAAAAAATTTCAACAAAACCATATTCTGTGACTTCTCATTGGAACGAGCTCATCAGGCTCATTCCAATGAGGGGTTTCACATGATATGGTTTTGTTGAAATATTTTGAAAAATTTGAAAAAAAATAATTAATTTTTTTTTTTTTTATTTTGTGTGCATGTGGGTAAAGGGTTAAAGAATAGTTTGCCCACTGCTATGCAGCAGTATAATTTCAAATCACCTGGTTTCATGGCACAAGTTTAAAAGTAAACAAAATTATATTTGATAACATTTTAAAAGTGTATTTGCACATTCCAAATCTATTATGCCCCCAATCTCATTAGGAGGTTTGGTGGGTACATAGTTAGGTGCCCAGACGTCTGTCCCTACAAACATTTGTATTATAACTCTGGCGTCGGTTGTAAGATTTTGATGTTCTTTGCTATGATGATAGACCAGCATGGAGAAAATGATATTCACAAATCACAGATTTTGTCCACTCCATTCATATGAGAGTTGTGGTCCTTGTAGTAAAATGAATGTTTTGCATTGTAACTCTGGCATCGGCTGTCAGATTTTGATGTCCTTTGGTATGCAGATAGACCAGTATGAGGGACATGATATCCACATATCGCAGATTTCATCCGTACATTCCTACCAGAGTTATGGCACTTGTTACACTTAAAAACAATTCCATACAAACATTTTGCATTGTAACTCTGGCATCGGTTTTTAGATTTTCATGTCCTTTGGGGTGGTGATAGACCATCCTGGGGAAAAAGATATCCGCATGTTGCAGGTTATGCACATGCATACTTACCTCGGTTATTTCTGTGTAGATTTTGATGTCCTTTGATATGGTGAGAGACTAGCATGGGGGAGAAGACATATTGCGGGTTTTGTCCATGCATACAGACCAGAGTTATAAATGTAGTTTAAAGCCAAAAATCCTCATAGAGCTCTTGGGCTTTACAAAAAAAAAAAAATCAAGTTCAGCATTTCAATTTCATTGACTGCGTCTCAAGCAGATGAATCACCGGTCAGTGGCCATTATTGGAAGATTGTATACCCGCTAGAACAAATGTGTTTTGAGAGCCGATCTGAAAGCTAGAAAACTCTGGAATGATTTAAGCCCGCTCAAAAGCTGGTTCCAAAGAAATGGAGCAGCCACCAAAAAGGCTTGATCAGCTGTTGCGAGGTGACCTGGTACATAAACAAGATTGATGGACGCTCCCGAACGCAGTGGTCTCTCGGATTCATAACGTGATACCAAAGTGACCAGATATGATACAATATGATACAGGCCCTCGATGTTTAAGCATTTCCAAGTTAATATAATGTAATGGCCTGGAGCACGGTGGTTCAGTGGAAGACTGTTGGACTTCTATGCTAGAGGCCCTGAGTTCGATCCCCGTCCAGGATGACCCGCGTTGTGTCCTTGAGCAAGGCACTTTATCCCGGTTGCCTACATGGGGGCACGATGATGCTGTGTACTAAGGCGTACTGCACGTTGATGGTGCACATGTCTTCAACCGCTGTAACCCTACTTGAGCAGAGCTTGAACAGAGTTAGAATGTTGAGGAGCAGACAGTTGCTTGTCAATGCTTGGTGGTTCTCTCCGGGTACTCCGGCTTCCTCCACCCGTAAAACTGTCATGGTCACGATTAGCCATTGTGCAGAAGTATGTTACCTTAAACTCCAATAAATAAATAATGTAATGGCCCTTGTTACACAAAAAAAAATTTTCATTCGAACATTTTGCATTATAACTCTGGCATGGGTTGTTGGATATTGATATCCTTTTGTGTGGGGGTGGACCATGCTGGAGGAAAGGTATGCATATTGCAGGTTACGCCCATGCATACTAACCCCAATTATCACAGTTATGCCACTTTTAGACTTAGAAAAACTTGTGAATTTTTTGCACTGTTTTTTGTCCTCAGGAATAATTTTTGTTGGGTGGCAGCAGAAAATTGAATAATTTTTGTATTTCCCATGTTGACAGTGCAGGGGGAGGCACATGCAGGGCTTCATATAGCATTATTTTCTTGTTTATTTACAATCTGTTGTTGCTGCAAAGCGATGCTTTAATTCCTTGTGGGAACTTGGGAAGTGGAGTTATGCTTTTTTTTCTATAGTAAACAAATTTCTGTCTTACTTATAAAATAGAACATGTTAACCAACACCTGGGATCACAGAGCTCTAAAGTGGGTAGCTAATGTGTAAACGATTGACTGAACTTAATTGTATGCTTCTGTTTCAGTCATGATGTGACTATTGGATGTTGATTGTGATATTAAACACCAATAAAAAGAAGTTTATAAACTATGTAATGACGATGTGTCTTAATTTTCTGGAGTTCTGAGAGCTAGAAGCATAAACTTGATGTTTAGGCCTAAAAAAATCTGGCCTTCCTGCATGGCTGCCACATGATCTCTTTTTTTACCAATGCAAACTTTAAAAAATAAAAATTAAATAGTTTATGTATGATATTTTACCCAAGTTAATAAAAATTGATAAATTCGTCCCATGGGTGCAACAAGGCTACATCACCACCCATGCTATTCTGTAGATTATGAGGCCAAAAACATAAAACTAACCAAGAACATGAACTTTTGATGGCAAACAGGGGTCAGCCTGGCAGCTGATTTTAGGGAGAAGTGACTTCTCCCTCCAGTGACTTTAGGGAGAAGTCAGGGGACAGGAGGGAGAAGTCATTGGACATGAAGGAGAAATCAGAAAAAAACATAAAACGTATATGACATCGTGACAAAATAAATGAACATAGAGGACACAATTGTGGAGAAAAAAATAAATAAAAGTTATACAAACATATATACACACACAAAACTAAATCATGTAGGTTAAAATCCTCCCCCCTCCCCTGCAAAAAAGTGTGTCGTTCATGGATTCTGACTCTAACTCTTTCCCTAACAGTGATGACTAAGGTTACCATGCAGTTGATTTTGTATTGGCCTCAAAGCAGTGGATTTGAAATTTAGCATTACCCATGGTGAGAGTGTTCTTCTCTGTAATAGAAGGTATATTCTTTTTAAAAAAATATTTAAAGTGTTTAAAATAAATTTCAAGTTCATATAAGAAGCTGGGTCATTCATGGTTTCTGAATGGCCTAATTGAATTGAAAAGCGTAGTTAAAAACGTTTTCGATATCCTTCGTAAATTAAGCGTTATTAACAATTTGAGTTAATTTATTTCTTAGGTAAATGACAAAATATTTCAGTTGTCTCCCTTCCCGGCTGTGCTGGGTAATAATACACTGTTCAGAAAACTGACTATTTCTGCCAACCATCTTACATTGACACATGAGATTGGTGCTATGAAGGTCTGCCATTCTTATCCATCCTAATATCTGTGATTTCTATCGTAGCCTTATTACATTTAACCCCCTTCCAACACAACTTCACAAGTTTTCAAAGAAAAACATTCAATGCAATTTGCGGGGCGAATTTCAATGCAACCAATTTTTCAGTGGAACCGAGCGTAACCGCAAGCAATTTCGATATGGACGAACTGTCTCCAACACAATTTTTTTTGTTTTGAAGCGGTGGTTAACTTTAATAAATTCTAATTAACTCGATGCGTGTCTTGTGTGATTCGTTGTTTTTGCTGGCACTTTGTTTTTAAATAGCCATTTTGTGCTGGTTGCTATCAGTTGGGGTATATTGTTCAAATGACTAAGCCATTACAATTCTTTTCAGAAACATAAAATTGGGCTAGTTTAGGCTATTTTCATAGCCGTGTGACGGACTTTAACAGCAGCCGAGTTTACTTTTTTTGCGAATGCGGAAGCGGGGTTTTTTTTAAAGATAAAACATAAGAAAATACAGTAAACAACCATGTCTCCCAAGGAAGTTTTGGAGGGTGACTTGAATTTTGCCCCCAATGTAAGCCAAGGCAACTTGAGGAATGACAAGGCGACTTCTTTGCCCTAGTCGCCCACTCGGCTGACCCCTGATAGCAAAGAAATAATTACAAAAATAAAATTAAAAAATACCCACCCACATGCAGTTTTACAAAAATACCCTGAGGAACAGAAGATCTACTTTGTGGGGCCTTATCACAACATTTCTTCACTCTGTGTTAACTTGTGTAAACATGATTTTTAGTTCAAACAATTTTTTTTGGACCTTTAATATTGATGACTTACTCTAGACACATTCAAATTTATTGTATGCAAATAATTTCTATGATCGAGATTCATAATAAAGTGACGATAACCATTACCTCAAGCTCTCTAGCCACTAGTCAAATTCTTAAATGCATTTGACATTATGGGTTGGAATCAGATTGGCTATTAAATAGTCCATGGCCTATTTTTAGCATCAATCGGATGGAATATTTCAGTTTATTGGAAAAGCAAACCTGATGGTTCACTTTTCCCACCATCTGAAATATTCCATCTGATTGAATTTAAAAGTATCATAATCATTTTCTTTGAATCAATTTAAACCTTAAGGGTCTAGACAAGTGTCCTGAATTCCCACCAGCCCACAGCCTCTATCCATCCAGTGGCTTAGCAGTGATTTCAGGCAGCCAAGACATGACTAGGAACCACTGCCTACCTAATTTGTCTGATGTCAACAGGACCTTCTCATGATGACATGTTAAGGGCACCTGTTCTGAGGGCGTAAAAGTCGGAAATAGGCCTTTTACTGGTAGAGTGCTGGAAGCCCATATTTGGGCTTTATTCTGAAGTACTGGTACCGCAATTTAAAGGCTTCATATTCTGTGAATGTGCTTCAAATTATCTTCGAAGTGATATTATTTTATCTGCTAGGATTTGCCTTGTTACAATTTATGGGAGAGTGCCTAATGGCACTCTCCCATAAATTGAAGCAAGACAAAGATGCACAAAGAAATTTTAAGGACCAAAAATAATTTAGCACTCTACCAGTTAAGGGTTAAAGACATACTTAATTTGACCAAATCTTTGATGACATTACCTTTATGAATGAAGACTCACCATGGCTGTAGGTTTATGATTCCACTAATTGCGTTAATATCTTCATGGTTTCATGGTAAATTAAATACTTATTGCTTGGAATATCTGTAACTGGTGCCAGGAAGAAATCTATATCTTTGTGAGTATAGGGACATCACATTTCATCAACGATAGTCTGGCGCAAACAACATGAAAAGTGGGTAAAGAAACAGCCCTTAACAGGGTCAAATTCCATACAGAATTTGACTAGTGATGTGAGGGCGTGCCATTACCTCTGGTGTGTGGTTTATTTTAACTCTTTACCTAACATGTCCGGCAGATGACACTTGCAGTGTTGTTTTCTAATAGCTAAAAATATTCATTTTTTGCTTCCAAAACATACCTTATTGAAGGGGTCATAAGCTATGTTTTGGAAGCAAAAAGGAAAAATTTGAATGGTTATTTCTATGCTTAACTGGTTATGGGCTAAATTATTTTTGGTGGTCTGAATTTCTTCATAAAAATTTGTTATATTACAAATTATTGGAGAGTGCCAAACATTTATATAAACAAAATATTATTTGCGTTTGACCGAATATGGAACATGAACAAAGAAAATTTTGGCTTTTGCTCTGGTACCATCATTTTCTTGAAAGCCCTGATAATGGCTTCTGGCACTCAACCAGTTGACATTGCATAAATTTTCCCACTTTGTTTGGAATGGGTTATAACTGATTTAACACTAACCTGGACCAAAGATGATTACACATTACATGTTTAATGTTTTTTTTAAATTTGCTATTTTCATTTTTGCTTTCAGGACAAAGTTTATCACTCTTTATTGGAACATGGGGGCAGGGTACTGGGTTGTAAGGGCATTGGACTTCAAACCCAAAGATTCATGGTTCAATCTGCAAAAACTAAATTGTGAGGGCTAGACACTTAATCCCAAAGATTATATTGGCGCTGTGTATTAAGGCATACTGCACGTCGATGGTGCACTACTTGCCTTCGACCAATGTTAACCCTGCTTGTGCAGAGTTAGTATGTTGGGGAGTCTGATAGTCTCCCTGGGTACTTCGGCTTCCTCCACTTGTAAAACTGTCTGACACGAGGTGACCTGCTGGTCGAAAGTGTCGTTAAAACCCCAATAAATAAATTATTGGAACATGCTTGATAAGCTTGTTCAAAAGTGGGATCAAAAAGTATGTTTTACAACTCTATTGAAAAATAAGTTTCAAACGCTATTTTTGTACACTTCATGCATTAGCTTGTTGTTTGCTCGGCAGTTGAAGAAAACTGGTTCTATAAAATAGTAACAAAACAATTATTTGTTCAAAATCTTTCTAAACTAAGACTCTGCTGGCTGGTAGCATGGTATCCTTGAAAAAATACTCTTGTTACAAACCACCTTTGAAAAATAATTTAGAACTCTACCAATTAACAAAGTAACAAAATTTGAATTGGAGTTTTTATGTTTAATGTAGAGGCTTGATTTAACAAACTCAGTAGACAAAAGTTTGAAAAAGTATGTTTGTGAGTACTTAACTGGTAGAGTGCTGAAAGCCCATATATGATCTTTATTCTGAAGTGTAGATACCGCAACTTAAAGGCTTTATAATAATCATTGAAGTGAAATTATTTGATCTGTATGAATTTGCCTTGTTACAGTTTACAAGACAAAGACTTGTGAACAAGTTTTAACGGCCAAAAATAATTTTGCACTTTACGAGTTAAGAGTTTTTACAGTTCAGGCATATTGGTATCACAAATTTTTTAACTTAACACTTTCAACACTGATGCTGCCCTGAGCAGTATTGTCATTGTCTTATTCACTGTTGCCCACTGCAAAATGGGTGAGGGTACCATGTATTTGTGGGGAAGGGGGTGGGGGAGGGGGGGTTCAATAATATAATAATCTTCAGCCCTACAGGGCTGTAGGATTGAATTATCACTGATCTTTCCGTTCACTTCATTGTTTATTACTCACAGATTCCAACTTTTGCCTCAATAATTTTTGCATACCGTGTTGAGAGGATTAACTCTTTGCATGCCACTGGCAGATATTTCTGCCCTGGACAGGAAACCTCTTGCTATTACAATAAGTCAAATTTGAGGATATTTAACCAAATGTTCCCTTATAAGTTGTATTGACTTTTTAACCAACAATTTCTTGTGTCAAAGTTCTAAGAATTTTTCATCATCTCTGGATGCATTTCAATTTTGAAAATGGGAGACGTGCTATATACTACTCGCCGCCATTTAGAGTGAAATAAGCAATTGTTGAGTCCCGACATCGGGAAAATGTTTTCAAGAAAAACATCAACAAACATCTGCACATGGTTCACTCCACTGGTGCACAGTAAGTAGGGATTCAAAAAATATTACTCAATTTTTTTAAAAAGCTTTCCGCAGCAATAATCAAATTTATTTGAGTTTGGTAAAATACATGAAATGCAACTTCAGTGGAGCAATCATAAGTCAATCTGATGATTCTCCATGGAATGCATCAGCGTTCCATGGAGAATCATCAGACTGACTTTGAACTATGTTGAATTATGTTGTTTCCGTACCAATTCTCGGAAAGTAAAGTTTGATTAGTTTGGGATGCTCCAGCTTATAATTCATGGTGTATTGTTCATATTTTCGTGCATGCATTGTATTATTTGGCTTGTCTCCTAAAAACAGATTTTAACCCTTTACAGAAAACCCTTGATATCTAATTTTGTAATTTTAATTTATTCCACAAATTCCTAAAAAAAATTCAACAAAGCCGTAGCATGTGATCCTCATTGGAACGAGCTCATCGAACGTGTTTCAATGAGGGGTTACATGATATGGTTTTGTTGAATGTTTTTTAATTATTTACTACTGCAGAATTTGTATATTACGCAACAGCTGCAGCCCATTCATTAGATAAGGGTTAGGCTTTCAAGTGGCCCTTATTTTCCTAATTTTCCTCCTTTTTTTTAAGCACCCCTTATTTTCCATATAAAAGCTTTAAAATACTAAAAAACCCTTATTTTTTTTAGGAAATTCCTAAATTTTGAAATATGATTGGAAAATCATTGGGTAGGCTCGTCTGTAAAACTAAAAATAAAAAAAATATTAGTCTTACTGCTTATATATACATAACAATTAAATATTTTGTTTCAAATCAAGTCTTAGTATTATCCAATTCTGCAATTCAATTGCTGCATATGACTTTTGATGGCAACAGAGCTGATCTTCGTTGGTAACAACACTTTTTTTATTTGTTCTCTTTAAAGGTGAGTACATTACCTATTTTGAGTTTTAAAGTTTTATCCCTGTTTTAAAGTTTTATAGCCCTATAAATTCCTAAAATAACCCCTTATTTTTTTGTGAAATATGTCCCTAAAATGTCCCTTATTTTTTCACAAAAAGTTGCTTGAAAGCCTGAAGGGTTAATCGACAGGCCTGAAAATAAGCAGTCTGACATTTGCAGAATGAGGTCCCCAGAGGGTGAATTTGATGATGCTAACAGACTGAACTCCAGTCTTAGCAGCTTTACAGCAGCCATGACTAGATTTGATGAAAAATATTTTAAAATTACTCATCTGGTTAAAAGTTAAAGGACTTTTATGATACATTGAATGTGGTGAATCGGTTCAGTGACTCAACTTTGAGTCCTTCATGCATCTATGCATGGGTTGTTGACAAGTTAGAAATTACTTTGCTTTTAACCTGTACACTGTTGCATGCTTCTCACTTTAACCGTATAACATAATATGAATCTGTTTGTTGAAATTAACTAAAAATCAAGACAGAAATACTTTTATGGTTTGGCAACTGAATGAGAGGCATAACTTGTTGCTGGTATGTGGGCAAGCCAGAAAATAAGCAGACTGTCATCTGCAAAATGAGGTCCACAGAGGGTGAATTTAGTGATGCTACCCTGCACAGCAGGGTAGCATCACTAAATTTACCCTCTGTGAACCTCAAATTAAATCAGGGTCTCAAAACTAAACAGAAAGAGGTACCCAAAGGATAAATTGGCCCACTACATGGGACCTCATTCTGCAAATGCCAGACTGCGTATTTTAATGCCTGTATGTGGGTCTGTCAGCTTAGTGCACCTTTTAAATAACCTTGTACATGCAGCTCTCCAGTTCATGAATTCATTTCAAAATATAGCCCCCAATCTTGAAAAATGGAAAAGTTTATAAAATTGGTTTGTCAATATATATGTCTGAATAGATTTATTGTTTTAGCTGATTTATAATGTAAAAGGCTAACCTTTACCTAATGTAATGGCAAACTGAGCAATTTCTACCCAAAATACCTCCTTATTGAACCATGGTGCCCAGAGATTTGTATTGTAAAATGAAAGGTTGAGAGTTTTGATTAGACATTTTTTGATGGAATTGGGTTACTTTGTACAATTTGAATCTCACCTTCAGTTTCATTCAAATGCCATGGGCTAATGAATAAAATAAATGAAAAAAGAATTTGAATGGTATGTATTTATTAACCCTTTGAACCGTATCGGCCATTTTTCCTGCTACAAACATGATACGTCATAACGTCATTAAATAGGATGGCTGTTCAGTAAATGTGTTCCCCGTGGGAACCCCGGGAAGTAAGCAGCACTTGTTTACTGTGGTAAACCAGTTCCGCTTTACTAGTAAAATAGGACCCAGTCACCAATGCTTGGGGTGAAAGTCCTCTAAAATGGGCAACATGTTGATCAACGATTGACTGAACTTGACTTCATCTCCATGTTGTGTCACGATTAGCCATGGTGCATAAATATGTGACGTTAACCACCAACAAACAAACAAACAGTAAATGTGTGGGGTAGACCAATCAATATTTTCAACGTTCAGCCCCGAGGCTGCACGTTGAAAATATTGATTGGTCTACTCCAAATAATGAATATGGACTCTTCCAAGTGCTTTCATTGAACTGGCATGGAAGATACCACTAGTTCAAAGGGTTAATGTTGTCAAGTCCTTTCACTCACTAATAGTCTTGTTCAATTGTCAAAACAATTTAAATCACCACAACTTTGCATAATAATAAAATTTAGATTGCATATAAAACACTGCAAGCCATATTGGTGCCATAAA
Organism: Pictodentalium vernedei; assembly: GCA_031216915.1. Taxonomy (NCBI): domain Eukaryota; kingdom Metazoa; phylum Mollusca; class Scaphopoda; order Dentaliida; family Dentaliidae; genus Pictodentalium; species Pictodentalium vernedei. The sequence goes on along the minus strand of CM062291.1, from coordinate 172,386,051 downwards.
GTGCACTGAAATTTAATATATATGGGATATATTTTTGAATATTTGTAAGTTCTGTATTTTATTCCATTGCACTGATCAATAGTTGGGCTTGTACTGTCAGGAAGTTCTTAATGAAATTACATGTATTTCATATAAATCCTAATGTTTCATGGAATTCCCCCAGCATCCTATGCGCAAAATGTTGTATATTTAGGCCTAATGAAATTAAAAATCTGTTTCTCAGGCCCTCCAGCATGGTCTTTTTGGCTGATGCATGCTCTCTTTTTATAACCAATGTAAACTTGACAAAAATAAAAATTAAATGGTTTATGCCTGATATTTTACCCAAGTTAAAAAAATTGATAAATTTGCCCTTGAGTGCAAGAAGGCTTTGCAATGCTTTAGCATTGCAAAGCCTTCTTGCCCCCAAGGGACAAAATACCCCACCACCCATGCTATTCCGTAGATTATGAGGCCTAAATCATAAACCAAGAACATGAACTTTTGATGGCAACAAAATAATTACAGAAATAAGAAATAAAATAAAAAAACGCTCGCCCCCATGCAATTTTACAAATAATAGCCTGAGAAACAAATCTACTTTGTGTGGCCTTATCAAGTCATCTTTTTGCAACTGAATCGCTCGATTAAGATAATATAATCAGGATGTCAATTTATTTGAGATGCAGAGAAATAGAAATAAATTGAAAATAACATTTTGAAGGAGAAACTTAATAACATTTTGAAGGAGAAACTTATGTATTCTTAAATCTTTTTTTTTTTTAATAAAGGTTGAGGATAAATTCTCTTTATGATATTTTCTGCAAAAAGATTTGTATAACTTTTTTTTCTCAATTTTGGAGAAAGAAAACCCCAAATGTTCTATTGCCTTGGGTTTTCAATTAAAAATGACTGTTTTTTTCCAATTCTCTGAAAGTGCAAGATGAGCAGCAACAAATTTTACACCAGTTTTGTATGTTTATACTCCCAACAATATTCAGAATACATCTAGTCATTATACTTTTCAAGATTACAAATCAAATTGTAAGTGTTCTTATTTAACCCTTTACCCAGCATAACAGCAAAAACTGGCCAGTGCTATTCACAAAAATCGCCAATTAATTTTCGTTATTTTTTTTCATTTTTTCTCTCAAAAATATAGGTTATGACCCCTCTTTGGAACGAGCTTGTCAAGCTCGTTCCAATGAGGGGTCATAACCTATGTTTTTGAGATAAAAAATGAAAAAAAATTAGTTATTCAAGAATTTTGTTCGCAAGTGTCGTCTGCTTTTCATATAAGGTAAAGGGTTAAATAAGTATATCCACTGTTATTTGTGTATAAATGTTGGATATGTGCTACTTTAACCCTGTACACACTGATGTCCAAAATCTAAATATCAATCTGCAAAGTTTTCCCATAATCAGGGTCAGGGAGAGGAAACTCGAGAGTCAGGGTTAATTCTGTGATGAGCCACCTTTCTAAAGTGTCGGGATACTGATGTAGGTGCCAAAGGCATCTGCTGTGACTGCCAAAGGCACAAGCGATGCTAACGAGGTTAGGGGCATCTCTTCGTCCCAAGAAAATTTTAAAATCAGTTGTAAAATGAAGACTTTTGGCAGCTTTTGGGATGAAAAATCACTATATTTTTATACGACAACCAATGGCCTAGACAAGCTGGAGCAAACTCAAAATTATCAAGGGCCAAATACAAATTTAGAACCCCCACAATCCCCAAAATTTGCATACAAAACTAAAAATTAAAAGTTCTATCTGGCCCTCCATACTTTACTCTCTGTGCATGCGCAGTGGCCAGGAAGCGACCGGAATTGGCGCAAACATCATTCTTTGTTTGGCCCTAAAGTCAGTAACAATTGGCTGACATCTGTGCTTTAAAATCTTTTTGAGGATGCCAGACACAAATCAATGCAAGAATTGGAGGATCCAAGGCTGTTAATGGATGATGGAAGTGAACTATGGTGGTTTCAGATGTTCAGGGCTGTAACTTTATAAAAATTATTTCATGTTTCCAATTTTCGGGACATACACCTGACGTCATCATTCTTGCTAATGATTATTCCACTGTTTGTTCAGTATTCCTTCCCTATCCTTCCACTCCTAAGCTTTCTGGCTATGTTTTATCAAAATTTTTTATTAAATTTCTTGGGAGTTTAACGTGTATTACAGAATATTTATTCTGTTTATCCCCATGGTTACGTCCTCACCCTGGGGGTCTTAGGTCGTTTTAGTCTTGCATCTTCTATACGCTGTATCATTTTTTCTTCGTATGAAGATCTAGCTTTGCATCTGGTAGTATTTAAATTGGTTTCTGACTTTGGGCCTTTTTGTGCTTGATGTCTTGTTTCCGGTTTTTTCCTTGATGTTGTTTACATTGGCAACATCCTTAAATATATGTAGTATTTCATATTATATTACTGTAGAGTTACTTTAGGATACATTGATTATTATTCCGGTAGTGTTGCTCATAATATTTGGATTTTGTCCACACTTAGGCTCTATTGGGATGCCCTTTGGGCTCATTATGTTCCCTTTGGGAACTTAGGCATTTTTTCAACAAAAAAATTTCGAAAATTTTTTAATTTAATTTTGATTGCGATTATTCATGTATCTTTATCATATATTTTGTTGTGGAGTTTGTAGGAGTGCTATCGACTTTGTTTTTTGATTGTAATTATGAAAGCTTACTGCTCTAAATGCAAGGGAAGGAATTCTTTCTCAGATTTACATGCTAGTTGCCTTGCCTGTAGTCGATGTACTCCTGCAGATTCTTGTCTACTGTGTAACATTGGCATGACAGACTGGTGAGACGGGTGTCGCGATGCGTTGTTGGCAGTGAGGTTCCTATGCCGGAACTCTCTTGGCTCTTTATTTAATTAATTAATTACACAGATAATTAATTGGATGATGGTGATAATCTGTGCATGTCAAAACGTGCAGAACATCATAATATAATATGTGACAACATCCACGATTGACAGAATAAAGATTGAGTAAAGATTTATTCCTTTAATAATTTTACCTAAATTTTCTGATGAAGGATTTGTCTTTTGTTTTGCAAAAATCTCTGGTATGAATCAACTTTTTTCAAGATCACTATATTTATTACACTTTATGAGAAAAAATGTCACAGAAATGTTGAATGGTTTATGATATAAAAAATAATCATTTTAAGCCCTGTAAAAAAAAATCGAATTGGTTACATTCCTAGTGGGGAAAAATTTGCAACTTGAAATTTAGCTAATTCAGTCTTGTTTGACAGAGCTCATTGAGCTCCATCAGATAAAATTGAATTTGTTAAATTCTGATTTGAATTATGGGAAAAAATTTCTGCTTGAAATTAAGGTACAGTGCAGCCCACTTAATTGGATATCTCTTAATTGTATATCCCTGTTAATTGAATATAATTTTCAAATGCAAAACCATTTACCATACCTATAGTACAAATTTGATCTGTTAATTGCATATGGGTTATTGAGTAAACTCCTGTTAATTGTATATAAATTTTTGTGATATGTCGAAAAAATTACTGTGACACACACCAAATTCCTCTTATTTATCAACCTTTTTGGCCTCACTACATCCAATACAGGCATTTATTCTATTATATCTTGTTTGACAGAGCTCTGTCAAACAAGATATAATAGAATAAATGCTCAGTTTACCTACAGAACACAGGAAACGGACCAAATCCCTGTTAATTCGATACTCCTGTTAATTGAATAATTTTCACTGGCAAAATGGATATTCAATTAAGAGGATTCTACTGTATATTGATATCAGTGTGCAGAGGGTTAAACTCACAACAAAAGGGTTAATTAATGTCATGATAGTCTGCCAGTAATTTAATCAGAATCTGCCAGTAATTTAATCAGAATCAGTTCTCTCCTCAGTAAGCCGTTTAGTGGCTAGTTTTCTTTTCCTAAACGAAATTGTATATTGTCTGTGAATACTAAATTTATCATAAAAATTTACAGCATTCATCAAATTCTGATCAGTTGAATATTCTTATTAACAGTTTAGTTATACTAGCCAAGTTGGTATTCAATTAACTCTTTACCCATTGTAATAACAAATTTAGCCAGTGCTATTCACAAAAATTTTCGTTCAAATTTTTTTTTTTTTTTTTTTATCATTATAGCCTCCTAAAATATAACTAATGGAACCTCATTGGAATGTGCTCATTAAGCTCATTCCAATAAGAGGTCATAAGCTATCTTTTTGAGACAAACAATTTATTGGTGTGTATTGGCTAAAACTTCAGTTACCATAATTACTAAAATGAATTTTCATTATTGTAGAGGCCAAAGATCACTGGACAATCTGAGCAATATCAAGATATGCATTTTAGAATTGAACATATATAACTTAACCTTAAGTGTATGAATGTAATTGCTTTTGATATATACTCATTACTCAGAGTTGCTTTGTAGCTGTTCCCATTGCTGTGACTATATCAATTGATTTTCCTCCCTTTTGCCGAAAAAAAAGTTTTGGTTCTCAGGCAATCCCTCATTGAAATTATACACCCTCATTGAACGTTTTTATTGGCTTATAGTGTCTTCCAAAATTAATATGTAATCGTGAGACTGTAAAATTTGACCTTTTTTGATTGAGGGAAGTGTTTTTAACATTGAAACATGATTAAAATACAATGACTGTTTATTATTGCAAACATCTTCTGATGTAGGCTTCTTACTCCTCAGATCATAATTATTAATACAGTGGAGCCCACTTAATTGGATATCTCTTAATTGTATATCCCTGTTAATTGAATATAATTTTCCAACACAAAACCATTTACCATACCTCCAGTACAAATTTGACCTGTTAATTGAATATAGGTTATAGAGTAAACTCCTGTTAATTCAATAAAAAATCTTGTAACCTGTCGAGAAATTACCCTGACTCTCCCCAGTTTTCCTTTGTTTATAGACCTATTTGGCCTCAGTACATCAAATACAGGCATTTAATCTATTATATCTTGATTGACAGAGCTCTTAGAGCTCTGTCAAACAAGATATAATAGAATAAATGCCAAGTTTATCTCTAGAATACAGGAAAGTGACACACAGTTACTTGAATACTCCTGTTAATTGAATAATTTTCATTGGCATAGTGACTATTCAATTAACAGGGTTCCACTGTAATGCTAGGCTAAAAACAATGTCCATATTGGAAGCATCCATGAAAAAGTTTATTGTTAGTCTGACACAAACTGAAACTGTACAGCTAACAGGGAGATGACAGGTAGACAGCCAATCTGGCTATGCCATCTCCCTATGGTATACATTATTCTTTGTATTTCTTTACAAATGCAGTTGTTACCTATTTCATTTTTACCACTATGTTCAATGTGTTTACTGTATTTTATTCTGTATCATGTATACCGTAAATTGAATTAATAAATCAATTAATAAATTGAGTTTGCAAGTTCTGCAGAAAATAACACAAATATTATGATAGGTGGTTTTCATTTTTTCGAAAAAGATACATAAAAATGACTGAACACGCATCTATTTGATATTTCCTTATAAGCTGGTTGTGTGCTAAATTTTTCTTGGTTGCCAAAATTTGTTCACATGTCTTTGCCTTGTGAAAGTTTATGGGAGAGTGCCTATAGGCACTCTTCCATAAATTGTTACAAGGGAAATCCATGCAGATGAAATAAGTTCACTTCAAGGATGATGTAAACTACATCCATAGAATATGAAACTTTTAAATTGTGATACATGCACTTTAGAATCAATCCCCAAAACAGGCTTCCAGCACTCAACCGGTTAACAAACTTAAAAATAAAAATAAACGCCTCACTTCCTAATTGATTTGAAAAATTAATTGCTTGAGAACCAACTGTATTTTTTTTGTTTTGGCCTTATATGTTCCTGTAAAATAGAACAGTGTTTATGTGTTGTGGGTACTTAGCAGCATTGGGAGCTCACTGAAAGTCGGGGTAAAAATTTCACAAGGTACACCAGAAAAGGTTGAAAAATTGTTCCACAAAAATGTCATTCCATTGATTATCAGATCTTGATTAGAATGCAATAGTGTATGTTAAAAAAGTTATGAGGTGTGAGGGCACTGAGTGCAGTGGAGCCCACTTAATTGGATATCTCCTAATTGTATATCCCCTGTTATAACTGAATATAACTTTCAAACACAAAACCATATCCCTTACCTTCAGTACAAATTTGATCTGTTAATTGAACATGGGTTATAGAGTATACTCCTGTTGATTGAATAAATAATCTTGCAATATGTCGAGAAATTACCATGACAATCACTGAAATCCCTCTGTTTATAGACTGATTTGGCCTTTTATAAATCAAATACAGGTATTCAATCTATTAAATCTTGTTTGACAGAGCTCCCTTGAGCTCTGTCAAACAAGATATAATAGAATAAAGGCTCAGTTTATCTCTAAAATACAGAAAAGTGACCAATCCCTGTTAACCCTTTACCCAACGCAGACGATATCAAAATTCATTATTTTAAATATCATTTTTTTAAATTTTTCAAAAAATTTCAACAAAACCATATCATGAGACCCCTCGTTGGAACGACCTCGTTCCAACGAGGGGTCACATGATATGGTTTTGTTGAAATTTTTTGAAAAATAATATTTTTTCAACTGCTGAATTTGCATATTACGCGGGCAGATGCGGCCGATTCGTTGGGTAAAGGGTTAATTGAATACTAATGCAAATCGAATAATTTTTACCGGAAAAGTGGTTATTCAATTAACAGGGCTCCACTGTACTATATTATACCTTTGAACTGGCCAGCAATATCCTTTCATGTCATTCCACATACTCTGATGTCAGCAAATGTATAAATAACCGCTATCTGCCTTTTTTTGGTATGTTTGTTATGGTTTGGTCTTTTTATTCTCAGGTGCAAAACCACTTATATATATCAGAAGGGGGCACAGAGACCTTTTGGGAAGTCTAAGCATTTTATGCCGCAGATCGGAGTCTTGTGTTGGGGAAAGGTATGGATGTGGTGTCCCTCTTGTATTGGTGTTGCCTGGGGATTATTTTTTAAAAATTTCTCTGGGAGAGGTCCAAGCGTGGACATCCCCCAGGGAAAGTATTGAAAAATAAGCACCAAAATAGTGTTATTAGGAGACATTTTGAAGCTTGAAAGAAGGTTAATTTCCACCAAGTGTGATACGTCATCTATAATTTCATTAATTGTTGTTCCATGCAGATCGTGGAAGTCTCCCCAGATGAATCTCAGGAAATGAAGCAGTGCTTGTTTACTGTGGTTAACAAGCTCTGTTTTACTGGTAAAATAGAACCTGGTAGTCAGTGCCTAGGATGGAAGTCCTCTAAAATGGGCAACAAATGTGATTATCCAGGGCGCGGTGGCGTTGCGGTAACCGGTTCTCATAAAACCACCGAAGTTAAGCAACATTGAGCCCGGTTAGTCCTTGGATAGGTGACCATATGAACGATCGATTCGGACTCCCGCATTGTGTCCTTGGGCAAGGCACTTCACCCCGATTGTCTGCATGGGGACACGATGACACCGTGTACTATGGCATACTGCACGTCAATGGTGTGCATGTCTTCAACCAATCTAACCCTGCCTGTGCTGCAGTGCAGAGTTACAATGTTGGGGAGCTGGCAGCTGCTCGTCGTTGCTCGGTGTTTCTCTCCGGGTACTCAGGCTTCCTCCACCCATAAAACTGTCACTGACACAATATGACCTTGGCTGTTCAAGTGTCGTTAAACTCTAATAATAAATAAATAAATAAATAAATCCAATTATCAAAATTTCACTCTCAATACAAAGTCAGTGTGATCTCACCATCAGCCTTAGTTCACAACGTGGGTGATTTCTATAATGAGAATTTGGCAACCGAAACACATGTTACACAGGTGTGTTCAACATCTTAGCACCTGAGAAATATAGCTAGGGTGTGCCAAATAGTTGATGAGAAGAGCAAAGTGACTGGTACATGCATTTGTTTATTTACCTTTTGGGATTATTTCAACCCTTTGCTTTGCAGTTGAAACCATACACTCCTTAAAAGATTCCAACTTAGGCCACACAAAGTAGATCTTCTGTTTCTCAGGCCATTATTCGTAAAATTGCATGTGGGCGCGTGTTTTTTTATTTTATTTTTTATTTCTGTCGTCATTTCTTTGCCATCAAATGTTCATGTTCTTGGTTTATGTTTTAGGCCTCATAGTCTAGGGAATGGCATGGGTGGTGGTGTATTTCATCCCTTCAGAGCAAGAAGGATTTGCAATGCTAAAGCATTGCAAAGCCTTCTTGCACTCAAGGGACAATTTATCAATTTTTTTAACTTGGGTAAAATATCAGACAAAAAACATTTAATTTTTATTTATTTTAAGTTTACATTGGTTATAAAAAGAGAGTATGCGGCAGCCAAAAGGACCATGCGGGGGGGCGTGAGAAACAGATTTTTAATTTTTTTAGGCCCTATTTAAAACTGTGCAGCAAGAATTATAAAAGGTCATGCCACATCACACCTCTACTATACTTCATCATCTTCACTGGCTCCCCATTGAACAATAAGACAAAACGCAACAAGGGTGGCTTATGGGGGACTGGAATCAATAACCCGAGGAGGAGATTTTCTTAATTTCACGAGGGCCTTTGACTCTCATGAAATTCAAGAAAAACTCCACCAAGGATCATTGATTCCAGTCCCCCATACTATATACAGGAAAAACTTCAACAAGGTGTGTTGGTTCCTATCCAGCACAGTCTACATGAGTTGTATTCTGTATATATACCACAATTAAACTAGAATTAACCCTTTACCTAACGTAATGGCCAAAACCAGCCAGCGCTATTCTCCAAAATCGCCAATTAATTTTCATTATTTTTTTCATTTTTTGTCTCAAAAACATAGGTTATGACCCCTTGTTGGAACGAGCTCGATGAGCTCGTTCCAACGAGGGGGTCATAACCTATGTTTTTGAGACAAAAAATGAAAAAAATTAGTTATTCAAGAATTATTTTTGCAAGTGTCGTCTGCTTTTCAGGTTGGGTAAAGGGTTAAAGAAAAATATCACCTTTGGCATTCTGTTTACTTTTTTGCTTGACAGTGTTTTATGTCAAAGCATTTCATTAACATCATAATGTCAATCAGATGTGTAACAACCAATCAGATGTGTTCTGACATGATGTTCTTATATGTAGGCTAGATTCCATGTGTGGTGTATCTAGCACATTTCTCAGTGTCTATTGTACTAGGTAATGTTGAATATACCCACCAATCAAGGTATAAAGGGTTTTGATGCAATTTCTTTTTTTATTACATTTCAGGTGTTTTTAAATACCTATTGTCAAAGAAAAAAAACAAATTATTACAACAGTAATCAACCTGGGATGTCCCATCCCAGACCAGATTAGCCAGATCAAACATGATATGATGCCTTGTTTGATCTGGTTTTATCAACTCAATGCAAGGGTTTATTATCTTGTGCTTACTGTAGCTCCATGGCCTGGTTCGGTGGAGTATTACATCCAGATACAGTGTCTTGTATTTTATGGGTGCCTAGGGCATGCATGAAATACAGGAAAAACATCAACAAGGGTCGTTGATTCCTATCCACTGTATTCTGCATGAGTTGTGTTATACCACAATTAAACTTGAATTAAGTGAATGAGGCTTATGTTTATAAAGAAAAATATCACCTTCAGGGGTCCAAGCCAGAAAATAAGCAGACTGTCATCTGCAAAATGAGGTCCCACAGAGGGTGAATTTAGTGATGATACCCTGCACAGCAGGGTAGCCTCACTAACTTTACCCTCTGTGAAACTCAATCTGAATCAGGGTCTCAAAACTAAACAGAAAGAGGTACCCACAGGATAAATTGGCCCACTGTATGGGATAGCATCATCAAATTCACCCTCTGTGGACCTCATTTTGCAAATGTCAGACTGCTTATTTTCAGGCCTGCAGGGGTCTGATAATTTTCTTGTTTGACACTGTTTTGTGTCGAAGCATTTCATTTACGTCATAACATCACTCAGATGTATAACATCAAGTCAGATGCATTCTTACATGACATTCTCACATGGAATCCATATTTCATGTGTGATGTATCTAGAACATTTCCCATCTGCACTGTATTGCATAATGTTGAATACAGACAGAAAAAGTGGAAATTATCTTAAATATTCTAGAAGTTTTATACAATCACTCAACACTTTGGCTGCAATGTATCTTACCAGTAGTAACTTAATTGTGCTCTATGTTCCTTCAATCCTTCAAAGTTGTTGGGGTCCTCTTCCTCTTACAGGCTCAAGCATGTTTCCAGTGACCTAGTTTCCCTGTGGGAACCCCAGGAAGTAAAGCAGTGCTTGTTTACTGTGGTAACCCAGTTCTGTTTTACCGATCAAATAGAGCCCTTTTTTCCAATGCTTGGGGTGGAAGTCCTCTAAAATGGGCAACATAAGTATAAACGATTGACTAAATTCAACTTTATCTGAATGTTGTGGTCACTAAGCCATTGTGCAGAAACATGTGACCTTAAACACCAGAAAATAAATAAATAAATAGAGGATATATTGTGTTTTTGAGTGGATACTGAAAATTATCTCACGAGTGACAGAGACAGATGTTTATTTTTCGCGAGCGCTTGCGAAAATAAACATTTGTCTCGGTCACTCGTGAGATAATTTTCGGTATCCACTCAAAAACACTAGATTTTCTTGTTATTATACACTTTTCATAAAAATCTGACAATTCCACTCGTTTCAACCTTGAATTGATGCATGAAAATAAACAGCACTTTGAATCATTGAAACGAAGAAGTGATTTGATTGATACTCAGAACAGATAGTGTCTTGCAATCTGATTCAGCTGGCAGGTTTCTAGTCCAAACATCGCCTGAAAGTCTGTAATATAAGTTCTGGTTTGGTATGTCCTTTCAAACTTATATTACGGACTTTCAGACCATGTTTTTTGGACTAGCGGGTTTCATGCATCAATTGAAGGTGAATACGTGTTGAATTATTGTTGGTAATGATTGGTGTCCACTCGAAAACACTAGATTTACTTTTAATTATAGGTTTTTAGAACAAATTGATCATTTCCAGTGATAATTTGACTCGTATTCACCTTGGAGTGATGCTTTGAAAGCCGCCATTTTGATTGATACCGTGAAAGAGAAAATTTCTATATCTTCACAGTGGGGGATACGATTTCTACCTTTCCGCAATTTCTTCGATAATCTATCATTTAGCGTATAATAAATAATAGTAGCCTAGTTACAGTCACTGCATTTTTCCTGTGGAATCAGTTGCCCAATCTTCTCCAAGCGCCACAGAGGTACAAACAATTTAAATGAGAAAAACACACTTTTTCAAAAAAGCGTATCCAAATTTCATCTCCCACTAATGAGATGAATGTATATACCTGTACTCAATTGTAAAGCCTGAGAACACTTTTGTTGAATTGTGGCTCTAAACTGCCTTATTGTTATTATTATTATTATTAAATTATTTGTATATAGCTTTCAAACACCAAACCATTTGTGACATGCATGTTAATTGCAAAAAGACCACAGAATAAATTTCCTGTTAACCCTTTACCCAACTTAATGGCCAAAACTGGCCAGCGTTAATCTAAAAAATCACCAGATAATTTTCATTATTTTTTTCATTTTTTGTCTCAAAAACGTAGGTTATGACCCCTCTTTGGAACGAGCTCGTTGAGCTCGTTCCAATGAGGGGTCATAACCTATGTTTTGGAGACAAAAAATGAAAAAAAATAGTTATTCAAGAATTTTTTTTTGCAAGTACCGTCTGCTTTTCATGTTAGGTAAAGGGTTAATTGAATACAAAATCTTGAAATATGTTGAGTAATTAACCTGATATTCACTGAATTGCCTTTGCCTATAGACCCCTCGGAGAGAGGTAGTACCTTTGTGAGAGGACCCAACCTCCCACACTGGTCCTCACCCGAGGGTTCAACCGACATCAGTCAAAGAGACCTTCACGCCGCAACCGGTGACACCTGCCGAGTACCTGAACCTGTTCCTCCTTCAACACGAGTAGACATGTGGAAATTAATCATTTACAGCCAATGAGGGTCGAAAGGGGCTTGCTCCCCATACCGTCCCTGCGCGCCTTCAGCGCGTTAAACCATTCCATTCGGGGCCTATAGACCTATTTGGCCTCAGTACATCCAATACAGGCATTTAATCTCTTATATTTTGTTTGAGAGATTTGTCAAACAAGATACAATAGAAAAAATGCTCAGTTTATCTCAATAATAAAGAAAAGTGACCAGATCCCTGTTAATTGAATACATCAGTTAATTGAATAATTTTCCGTGTGTGTAAGTGACTTTTCAGTTTATAGGATTTCAACATTTTAATAAATTATTGAAAAACAGAATCGTGAACATGTGGAACTCCAGTATGTTCATATCTTGTGTATATGTGTTGGATATTTTTAGGCACTGCAAAATGTATCTATGTGACGTGGCATGTACACTTCTTGTATTATCTGCAAACTTGATAACCCTTTTTATAATATACCTATCATTGATAGGGACATGACTAATATGATTTGGGCCATCAAATCTCTCCTGCTATATCAGACGGAGTGTGATAGTGCTGGTATTGGCAAAATACAAGCAGTGTGATACTGAAAAATCAAAAATGAGATTGGATGAGAATTGGGTTCTTTTCTTTTATAAAATGTACTCAAAATCTACAATCCATCCATTCATTTTTCAATGGTTGTTGTAGAACCTGCATTAGATTTGTGCCAGATACACTGAGATCACAAGGTGGATCATGCCCACTCAGTCCAGAATGGAGATAAAGAGCATGCCATAGCTGTTAACAACTACAACAAAAAAGTTTTATGATCAGCATTCTATCCAAAATGAATTTGGCAGATTCTGAAATCAAGTGGGCATACTATTTAATTATTACCTAAGAGCAGGTATATAATAAAAAGATCACTGCACTGAAGTTTTTTGGTGTGCTGGATCGTATCTTGTCCCTGTGGGAACCCCGGGAAGTGAAGCAGTGCCTGTTCACTGCGGGCTCTGTTTCACTGGTAAAGTAGGACCCAGTCACCAATGCTTGGGATGGCTTATTAACGCTCACCCCTGGTCTTGAGTTGATACTCATGTTGTGGTCATGATTAGCCATTGTGTAAAAATATGTGACCTTAAACACCAATAAATAAATAAATAAATCGTTTCTTGTTGAGGTCTTTAACCAAGCAGTAGCCGACGAGTGCGATACTGCTTGGTTGAAGGTCTTATAGCCGACGAGTGCGATACGGTTTGGTTGAAGGTCTTCAACATGATGCGATACAGCACACCAGAAAACTTCACTGTACTGATAATCTCTATTTATTTATTTATTGGAGTTTAACGACATTTTAGACAACTGGGGGGTCACCTCGTATCAGACAGTTTTACAGGTGGAGGATGCCGGAATACCTGGAGAGAATCACCGAGCAACTGTCAGACTCCCCAATGTACTAACTCCACAAAAGCATGGTTAGCATTGGTTGAAAACAGGTGCACCATCGATGTGCATTATGCCTTAGTTCACAGCGCACCGTGCCACCACATGGGCTGTAGGGATTAAGTGTCTTGCCCAAGGACACAATGTAGTTACTCCTGGAGGGGATCGAACTGTGGACTTCTCAGTTTGAAGTTCAGTGCGGTAACGACTGCACTCTTATATCTCCCATTAAGTATGTATCAGTGTGCAAATTAGTTTGTTGTGGGGAGTCAAGATACGGAGGCATGCTCAAATATATTTACATTTTAATAACCAATTCAAAATATGACCAAATATGTCAGAACAGTGCCACTCTCGTGAATTACAATGCATTTTTTCATTGAAAATATAACAACCAGTCGACTTGAACAGAAGAGACCTGTTATAAGTGGGTTTATTGGTGCAATAATGTTCCCATCTCGGAGAAATATACAAGAAAATGGGTCAGCACATCAGACTGAAATACCTTTGGTTCTGTCCTTATTCACATAGTTTGCATTGTGAACATTGGCACAACATGCAATTGCAGTTGTTCTAGTGGGCACATGGTGGAGCAGTGTATTAAGATTTACAGCATATTGATGCCACACTTGGCTTCAACCAATGGCAACTCTGTCTAGAGGCGGTCTGGCCACATAGTACAGCAGGAAATTGGGGGGGGGAGCCCTATTGGGAGCCACCATGGGCACCCAATTTATGCAGCCCAACACCTGTTGGCGCATGGAATTTTGTGAAATTGACCAAAAGGCAAAATGGATCTGATTGCATGGACTGTCAGTTTATCGAAATGCCCTCTATGTGGACTGCCAATGGCAGTCCACAAAGAGGGCATTTCAAATAGCCAACAGTCCAGCCTGCCATTGATCGGTCAGAGACAAGAAAAGCATTCTTTCTGTTCAAAAAATCTAAATTTTCTCCCATTGGCCTAACTATGGTCAGCCTGATGAGTCTGGGGCTCCCTCTGGTGCAGATCATTTTTTTGCAAATGAGCGACAGAAATGATACAAAAATGCCATCGAAAATGTCTTCTGTGGACAACCATTGATTGCTCAGATGCAAGGAAGCAGCATTCTTTCGGTTCGAAAAATCAAAATTTTGTCCTGGTAGTGGGCTTCTTGATTAGTTTCCTAGCAACTTTTTTTTGCCTAGTCTGCCTCTTACTCTGTCAGGTTAGTAAATTGGAGAATCCAATAGTCACTTACAACTGCTTGGTGGTTATCTCTGGGTTTTCTGGCTTTCTCCATCCATAGAACTACAGCACAATATGCCCCTGGCTGTTGAGAGTGTCTTTACACCTAACAAATAAACAGCTGAATTGGGGTATCAAATGTAAACTACTACACTGGAATGTACTGTGACAGTCAAATAATTTTTAACCCTTGAAGGTATGGAGATTTTTACATTCTTGCTACACTTTGACAGTCTACTACATCCTGTGGATTTACAGTAGTTGTATCTAGGCAAGTCTTGGATGCCAATGTTGACAGCCAAGACTTGCAAAGAAACAACTGCCAAGGTTCTTAGAATGCAACTCGTAAATTTACCCATAGACTGCATATTGGAGCACCTGTTCTGTTGCAGTAAAAGTGGGCAAAGTTGGAATCAGACTTCCAAGGATCAAGATAGCATTAAGAAACTTTCACCTGTTTGCACTTCATTTCTGTTACCAAATCCTAACAATTATTCTTAGAAAGCTCTCGGTAAAATCTTGCTTAGGATCATTGAAATGAATTGTTCAGTGAAATACTATTAATTGAATAGACACTTTTTTTGTACAAGATATTCAGTTAACAGGAGTACTTGGTTAACAGCAATTTGGTCATTTCACAAGATCCCAAGAAGTGGAGCAATGCTTGTTGACCGTGATAAACAAGTTTTACTTCACTGGTAAAATAGCACCTGGCAACCAACTCTTGGATGGAAGTCCTCTTAAGTAGTGAGCATAGATATGATTGGTTAACTGGTAGAGTGCTAATTATACCCCCCGCAAACAAAGTTTGGGGGGTATATAGGAATCACCCTGTCCATCCATCCGTCCATCCGTCTGTCTGTCTGTCCATCCTTCTAAGCGCAACTCCTCCTAAACCGTTTGAAGAATTTTCATGAAACTTTACACAATGGAAGATCCCCGTGGGAACCCCGGGAAGTAAACAGCACTTGTTTACTGTGGTAAACCAGTTCCGCTTTACTAGTAAAATAGGACCCAGTCACCAATGCTTGGGGTGAAAGTCCTCTAAAATGGGCAACATGTAGATCAACGATTGACTAAACTTTACTTCATCTCCATGTTGTGTCACGATTAGCCATGGTGCATAAATATGTGACGTTAACCACCAACAAATAAACAAATAAACACAATGGAAGAACTCCATATGAAGATGTGCATGAAGCAGTATAATTCCGTTCTGACATTTCCAATGGGAGATAATCTAACTTATACACTTTAATGTACCAAAAAGGCTACAACTGAGGCGCGGGGGGTATCACTTTGTGAGCTTGCTCACAGTACCTCTAGTTTATTTTTGGTCATAAAAATTTGTTCACATATCTTTGCCTTGTTACAATTTATGGGAGAGTGCCTTTTGGCACTCTCCCATAAATTGTAACAAGGCAAATCCTAACAGACCAAATAATTTCACTTCAAAGGTAATATGCAGAACATCCATTGAATTTGAAGCCTTTAAGTTGTGGTGTTGATACTTAAGAATAAAACCCAAATATGGACTTTAACGTCAACATGATAACACTGATATATGCAAGAAAAAAGATAGAAAATAAGCCCCTCCCCCCACCCCCACCTCACTGATTTTTAAAAAACAATTGGCTGAGAATCAGTTAATTTATTTTGTGTGTCTAAATATGAAGCTATAATATAGGATTTGTGGATGTCACAAACACAGATTTGTTATATTAAGTATAATATAATTATGTTGTAAAGCTGTTACTAATTTGTGCCACTTAATTGTTTGGGGATTTTTTGCATTTTTTTTTTTCAATAAACTCTGGAATAGAAATGTACAAATTTGATCAAGAGAGTTTTTTCTTCATTTTTATACCCCCTGCAAACAAAGTTTGGGGGGTAGATAGGAATCACCCTGTCCATCCATCCATCCATCTGTCCATCCTTATAAGCGCCACTCCTCCTAAACCGTTTGAAGAATTTTCATGAAACTTTACACAATGGAAGAACTCCATATGAGGATGTGCATGAAGCAATATAATTCCGTTCTGACAGGTGCAGGGGGTATCACTTTGTGAGCTTGCTCACAGTACCTCTAGTAACACCCTGCCTTGGTGATATATATTTATTACAGAACCCTTCCCATGGGTACCCTGGTAAGTGGAGCAGTGTTTGTTTACTGCAGTAAACAAGGTCTGCTTTACTAGTTAAATAGGACCCTGTAACCACTGCCTGGGGTGGAAGTCCCCTAAAACAGGCAGTGCATATAACCCTTTACCCAACATAACGGAAAAAAAACAGCCAGCACTATTCACAAAAATCACCATTAAATTTCCATTGTTTGTTTTTCATGTTTTGTGTCAAAACCCTAGCTTATGACCTCTCTTTGGAATGAGCTTGTTCAGCTCATTCCAAATAGGGGTCATAAGTTATGTTTTTGACACAAAAAATGGAAAAAAAAACTAGTTATTCAAGCAATTTGTTTGCAATTGCTGTCTACCTTTCATGTTAGGTAAATGGTTAGAAACAATTGGCTAAACTTGACTTCATACCTATGTTGTGGTCATGGTATAATAATAGATAATGAGAATAATCTCAAACACAAATAGATATTATTGCAGACCCTGAACCAGATTGTTGCAGAAGCTGGTATTTGAATATCCATCCATTCATGGAAGGCAGTATTCAAATATTAACTTGATATTTGAATATTGAACAGGCATCAGCTATGAACATGGCTTCATAATAGATGCAAAAGTAATAATGTAGACATGACTTTATAGACCCCCATGGGAATCCTGGGAAATGTCTCAGTATTTGTTTATTGTGGTAAACAAGCTCTGTTTTACTAGCAGAATAGGACCAGGTTACCAATGCCTGGGGTGGAAGTCCACTAAAATGGGCGACATGGGTATATCACTAAATAACTGGACATGTCTTTATGTCCATGTTTTCATCCTTAGCCATTGTGCTGAAATATGTGACCTTAATCACCAATAATTAAATAAATAAATGACTTTATAGGAAGGTGACATAGCAAATATTGCAACACCAGGCTTGTGGTGAAATTATTGCTCTCTTTTTGTGGTATTTTTGATTGAAGCGAAATCACATGGAATTCACTTTGTGAATTAATGTTGCCTCCAGAAGGATCAAATGTATTTTAGTCCAGAATTACATATTAAGGTTATAAGTTAATTAATTGGGGTGGCAGGTCCTGTTCGGACGTGCCACGCCAATAAATAGAGGATATGGAATGAGTGTTTTTCTCTTATAATATTTATGAAACGAGTCTAAGAATTTTCCGTTTTTGCGAGCCCAAGCGGAAAATTCGGACGAGTTTCATAAATATTATATGAGAAAAACACTCATTTCATATTCTATTTATCATATGACACACACACACACACACACACAAATTAGCCACTTAGTATGACTTTTTAACCCATCACCTAACTTGAGTTGCAGACAGCACTTGGAAAAAACATCTTCGTATAACTAAAAAATTTCATTTTTTGCTTCCAAAACATAGGTTATGACCCCTCATTGGAACGAGCTCGTTCCGATGAGGAGTCATAACCTATGTTTGGAAACAAAAAGTGAAAATATAAAAAAAATGAATGGCGTTTTTCTTGAAGGTAAAAGATTAATACAATATAACCCACCCTAAATAGGACAGATAATGTAAATTCTCCCTACTGAAATTATGCAAATATGACCCAGTTGTATTTTGTTTAGCCAATCAAATTGTCCAGTTTTGAAATTGACCAATGAAAGCTCCCAACTCCAATTATGCAAATTATGAAAATGTGGCCCAGTTGTATTTTGTTCATCCAATCAAATTGTCTAGTTTTGAAATTGACCAATGAAATTGACGGAAGGCTTTATTTATCACTGATTAATATGAAAACAAAATATCAAATGTTTTAAAGTGAACAAAACGGACGAGTCATATGATAAAATAACTTAGTGCATTATCTATCTAACACCAAAGCTTTTACTAGCATATATGTACTCGTATATTGTGATGTCAGCTTACACATGCAACTCCCCATGGGAACCCCTGGAAGTGAAACTTTGTTCACTGTGATAAAAAAAAGCTCTGTTTTACTGGTAAAATAGGGCTTGGTCACCAGTGCCTGAGGTGGAAGTCCTCTAAAATGGGCAACATGGATATAAATGATTGGCTGGACTTGACTTTATTCCATGTTGCGGTCACGTTTAGCCATTGTGCAGAAATATGTGACCTAAAACACAATTAAATAAATAAATAATAACATTGGTAAAATAGGACCTGGTCACAGATGCCTGGGGTGGAAGTTGTCTAAAATGGGTAACATGGGTATAAACGATTGGCTGAACTTTACTTTATATATTCATGTTGCGGTCACGATTAGCCATGGTACAGAAATATGTGACTTTAAACATTCTAAATGGAAAGCAATATTCGAATACTGTTCAAAAACTTTGAACAAATATTCAAACCCTAAAATATGCACTATATGAATATAATACAATGTTCTCGCTTGAAACTTACATTTCCAAATCATTTAGTTACGTTGAGTGCACCTTATAATTTTATGCCCCAGGTGTGGTCAGGTGACATACTGTGTATGTATGTCGTGTGTCCGAGTGAGGGGGTGTGAGTGGGCATCTTCAGATCAAGGCTGTATGAGAAAGTCAGACATTTGTTACAAATCACATCTCAGAAGGAACTGATAAACAATAGACGGCATATCATTAACCCTTTACCTAACGTAACGGCCCAAAACCGGCCAGCGCTATTCTCAAAAATCGGCAATTAATTTTCATTATTTTTTCATTTTTTGTCTCAAAAACATAGGTTATGACCCCTCGTTGGAACGAGCTCGCTGAGCTCGTTCCAACGAGGGGTCATAACGTATTTTTTTGAGACAAAAAATGAAAAAAATAGTTATTCAAGAATTTCTTTTGCAAGTGTCGTCTGCTTTTCATGTTAGGTAAAGGGTTATAATTCAAACAAATATTGTGGTCAGTGAGAAGATTTATTACACGCCTGTTCTTTGTAATCCCCATCTACAGCAACACTAAACCATGCAGAAAATGAAAATATGTTCCGAACATATGTTTATTTTTAAATAGACGCAGAATTTTACTGGAAGTCTCTACAATTTGTGCAACGCAATTACAATTTGATTCCCTGGCGACAGCTGAAAATCGCCCCCTCATTTCCAATATGTTCTATGTGCCAGTAGGCACATATAACACATTGGAACTCAGGGGACGAAATAGTAACAGGTTCCCCTCGCAAATTTGTTTGGCGATAAAATGTGTCCTTTTTGTTGACAGTTGTCAAATGAATTGTTGAATGTCCTTCTAATATTTTTTTTTTACAGACGTGAAGGCATGTAATAAACACAGAACGACACACGGGTGTGAATGGGTTAATCGATATGGCACTTGTGCCATCGCGGAAGGATAAAACTCGAGGTCTGTGTCCTCTCGTTTTATCCTTCCGCGCTGGCACTCATGCCATATCGATTAGTCCATTCACAAGCGTATGTCGTTCTGTGTATGTGTTGCACATATTAAGCAGGTTCACTACTTCAGCATCAAAGTCAGGTGTCCATGTATATTCCAGGGTGTATGGAAATTTACACTGGTTTGAAAACTGATACACCTTGATGCGCACTATTCTAAAATGGGCAACATTGGTGAAAATGATTTTATATCCATGTTGCGGTCTTGTTTAGCAATTGTGCAGAAATATGTGACCTTAAACATCAATAAATATATCTCCCCACCCCATAACAATGTTTTTACACAATGAACAGCCATAATGACCATTTTACCGAAGTACGAAAGTAAAAATTGAAGCTGACTTTACTTCTGTAATATCATACAATACTTTGTAGGAATTTAAAATCATCATACCAACCAACAGACCCAAAGGTTACCATCCCAAAACCCCAAACAAAACATTTTCTTACAATCAAGTTTGATAACTGTGAAATTACTACCATAAGGAAAGCGAAATTGTTTTTTTGCAGAATCAAGGGCCATAGCTACAGATAATGTCCACCAGATATCTGAATAGCAAACATAGCTTCTATTTTGTGGTCATAAGAAAAACTGACAAATTTCAAATCAATCTGCTAAAGGTGGTGAAGTGATGCAAAAACAAAAATATAACTAAGTTCTTGCACGATCAATGAGCATAACATTGGAGTTATGTATCCTTAAGCACCCACAAAATATTAGGCAATAACTCCAGCAATAAAACAAATATGGCAGTTGTGCAACATTCTGTTGAGGAATTATTGCCCTTTACTTGAAATTCCCATGAATTTGGAGCATGATTCATGGTTTCCATATGACAACTCAAGCGATACCGAACAAAGCCAATTCATTTTTTACTTACAAATGTCTTCAAATCAAATCGTACATTGCAAATGAAGTTTGATTTTGATATTTGCATGACATTATTTTTTTGCCCTTTATTTTGTTACAATTTTCCATGATTTAGGGGTGTCTTCCCAGTAGACCAGTTCCCTTTAGACCAATTCCCTTTAGGCCACTTCCCAAAAGACCAATTCCCCTTAGACCAATTACATACTGCTATTGATTAAGGGTTGATTAAGGATAATTAAGAAAGCTTTTATTTTCTGATAAGCACTTTATTTGATAAAAAAAAATATTTATATGCACAACATACAAAAAATATAGGTTTATAACATTTAAGCATAGCTCAGTACATATAACATTATACAAAAAAATGCAGGGTAGTATCACTGAATTTACCCTCTGTGAACCTCAACCCGAATCAAGGTCGCAAACATTAACAGAAGGAGGTACCCAGAGGATAAACTGACCCACTATATGGAATAGCATCAGCAAATTCACCCTCTGGGGACCTCATTCTGCAAATGACAGACTGCTTATTTTCAGGCTTGAATATCATTAACATTAAATACATTTATAAATATTTATAAATATATTAAATTATTGATATAGAATTATTTTAAAAGTAGAACACATCAGTTGGTCTAAAGGGAATTGGTCTCGTGGGAATTGGTTTAAAGGGAATTGGTCAAGTGGGAATGAACCATGATGATAACTCCCAACTTTTCTTGGCGTAGCCAACCCATTTCTAGTCAAATCTAATGTAGTCCATTCATATTCTGT
This sequence comes from Pictodentalium vernedei, assembly GCA_031216915.1. Taxonomy (NCBI): domain Eukaryota; kingdom Metazoa; phylum Mollusca; class Scaphopoda; order Dentaliida; family Dentaliidae; genus Pictodentalium; species Pictodentalium vernedei. The sequence continues at coordinate 172,364,198 of CM062291.1, read as the reverse complement.
GTGTCGCCTTACCCAGAGAAAAGGCAGATCAAGTTCCAATTTCATGTTCTAAACTTTGTTTGGGGAGTTATTGGCCATTATTAACTTAGGATTGACGGGATTTTTACTGGTTTCCGGCTGATAACTCCAGCTTTACATGACATATGAAAACCATATTTGGCATAGAGCCTTACTCAAAGAGAATACAGGTCAAGTGTGGTTATGATGATTGGAAAGCAAAAAAAGCTTCCAGGCGATTGTGTGAAAGTGAATCTCTGCTTGACATTGAACATAATTAACCGAACCTTTACTCTTACACAGCGAGGTCTATCAACTCGGAGTTAAGGCTAAGGTAGTGTTGACTGGTGGTAAAGAGTCGGGAATCCTTAACATCGTGTTGGCACAAAGTATTTATTATAAAGGTAAAAAACGTTCGTGAAACCTGAAACCCTCCCACCAATAGAAGCAGCAACAAAGTATCACAGCTATCGGTTTAAAAAAAAATGTCGAGGCCGAAACGTCCTGGGCCGGAACGTCCCGGGCCGAAACGTCCCGAGGCTGGAACGTCCCGGGGCCGAACTGGTAAAAGGCCGAAACGTCCCGGGGCCGGACTGGTAAAGGGCCGAAACGTCCCGCCCCCACCCTTCCAACCCCAATTACCGTTGTATTCTGGATGTTGTACAAAGCTTAACTTCGACCCTTATAAGCGACAAAATCGAGATCTGTATTTCTGTCACTTCTGACCATTTGTCAATAATTATTTCTAGTGACAGAAGCTTAATTATGGAATTTTTGAAGGTGAAAGCTCTGTTGGTGAAATTGCAAGGCCAGCTAAGGTAGACTTCCAGAAGAAGCATTGAGACAAATTGCCGATGGACCCAGTGAAACGCATGGTTTTTCGACGGGTGGCATTTCGAGATACCTCCCTTATACCACAGAACACTCCCATAAAGTAGGTTTTCGAATATCTATTTTGAGACACAATTGCCTATCCTTGGCAAATAACACAAAATATTGCAACTAAACATGTCCAAATATTTAGTTATATCGGATAGAAATATACACACCTGCCGAGTCTGACATCGATCGGGCCCGTAGATGCTGATGAGAAAGGGCACGTCACGACAAACAGAAATGACAAACAAATTAACTCAAATTATAATGAGATGCTCTACTAACTGAGGTATGACAACAAATGGAGCGACTGTCGCACGTCCGTACGTACGTCCGTACATACATTTTGTATTATAACTCCAGCATCGATTGTCGGATTTTGATGTCCTTTGGTATGCTGATAGACCATCCTGGGGAAAGGACATCCACAAATCACGTTTTTTTTCCACACATTCATATTAGAGTTATGACTCTTGTAGGATTTAAACAAATAGTAAAATGTACGTTTTGCATTATAACTCTGGTATGGGTGGTAATATTTTGATGTCTTTTGGTATGATGATAAACCAGCATGGGGAACATGAATTCCACAAATCGCAGGTTTCGTCCGTACATTCTAGGGATGTAAAATCGCAACAACAAAAAAAAAACGGTACGGTCTGCAGTCCATGGCCGGGCTGCACCGGACAGCCGTCATTGGACCGCTGTGGACCCGTCCACACATGGCGGTCAGGTACTGGACCGGCTCGCAGACTTTCATACACAGATGTATGTCTAACTTTAGCATTGGGGTTATCTGGTACGAAAATCAGAAGCTCCAATCACCAGTCAATAGACTCGATACACGGTGTCGCGAATGTCTGGTCATCTGGTGTACGATGTCATAACAGCCCGTCAGATACATTCTTTGATGTCGGTGACATCAAACGACAGTGCCTACCGAGTACCGCCTCTGTCTTTTCTTTTGATTGCACCGACTTCGGAGAATGCCCTGATTGGAACATGCTTGGTTTAGTAACAAACTAACAATCTTCAATCACGACGATGCCACATCGTCGCCTGAGTGCTAGAATGTCCAATGTCCCCTGTGGGACATAGGATAGCACTCAGGCGACGACATGGCAAACGTTCACTGACTTGAGAGTTGGGCCGTTGGTGGATGCCAGATTGTTCTAAATAAATCATTTGTAATTCTGTAACTCTATCTACCGGTCGTTTGTTTAAAATATAGCATAACCAGTTGTTAAAATTTAAAATAATAATGGAGTCTTCTAGATAGTCGAATGATAAACCAACCTAGTGAAATTATTGAATCGCCCAGTAATTTTAATACAGCGACAAGTACAGGAACGATATCAAAATACAGGACAATACGGGATTCGAACTATATTCTTTCCTGGTATATGGGTATCTTTATTCAGAAAAGAATGATGCAGCTGGTGTTTTCCGATGTGCAAAATGTAAGGAAAAAATAAAGAAAGGTGGTTGTGGCCAGTCCAATTTAAAAAAACATTTTAAAAGGCACCATAAAGACTTTTTCGATACAGTGATTGAACCACCAGCCAAAAGACGCACATCCATATTGAACTATGTAAAAACGACATCCTCAGCTGCATCATCATCCGAATCTATCCCCCTCCCACAAGGAATTGCAGTCGGTGAATCCGAATTCAGGTCAGAAGAATACTACAAGAAAGGTAGTCTTCAATACGCGCAATGTAAACGGAATCTCGCCGAGATGATATGTTCAGATATTCAGCCTGTATCTACAGTACTCAAAGACATTAAATCCAAGATTCTTAGTTCCTTCGAGAGACACAATGGACAATGAGATCACAAAACTATACGATGATAGGAAAGCTACATTGCAGAAACTATTTGAAAAAAAACATCAGATACTTCTGTGCCACTTTTGATATATGGACATCTAAAGAAATGCATCCATATATCAGTTTGACTGTACATTTCATTTCAAATTCATAGGAATTAACCCTTTACCCAACGAATCGCCCGCATCCGCCCGCGTAATATGCAAATTCAGTAGTTGAAAAAATATTATTTTTCGAAAAATTTCAACAAAACCATATCATGTGACCCCTCGTTGGAACGAGCTCGTCGAGCTCGTTCCAACGAGGGGTCACATGATATGGTTTTGTTGAAATTTTTTGAAAAATTTTAAAAAATTATATTTAAAATAATAAATTTTGATATCGTCTGCGTTGGGTAAAGGGTTAAAGAGTGGTAGACTTGGAGCTGTATCTTTTCCCAAACACTCATGGGAAAGTATCGCCGAGAAAGTTCTCGACATGAGAGACACATGGGAGCTGTCGAGAGACAAGTTAGTAGATGCAACATGCGACAATGTCAGTTCGAACATCAAATGTTGCAGAGACCTCTCACATATTGAACGATTCCCATGCCTCTGCCATGTTTTGAACTTGGCTGTACAAGATGGACTTAATGTCCGGGGTGTAAATGAAGAAACTGGTAATACATTTCCGCAAGAGCAAGATCCTGCTTGATAAAATGGAGGCCACAGTTAGCTAATTTTGCTATTTTCGGATGGTACTCTTACCCTCATTGGCTTGAGAGTTAAAGACGAGATTAAAGACTAAACAGTAACTTTCTTCTGCAAGCATTGTTGCATCTGTGCATACGAAAATAATTGTTACAACAACAATTATGAGAAATTTGCCCTTGAAGTTAGTAAATCTTGAAGATAAAATGATATATTCATATCATTTGTGGCCAATAGGGGTTAATTTTGAAATATTTGTGTGGTGATTTTAGTGTATTATATTATGCTCTTAATGTGTGAACATCGATCAGAGACTGAGTGTCTGTAAAGAGACATGGACTAATCTTGAATCTTGGTATTTGAATGAACATGTACAAGTTGAGGGTACTCCAATTCAAGGCCTGACAACTGAGTATGGGTTAAAACTTGGAATAAAACATATAGCAGCAAAATTATTCTAGGATGAATGCCCTATCTTCTCATGGAAAAGGTTTTGAGACAATATGGCTCCAATGCTGAGAAAGTGCATGTAAAAGTTGGCGAAAATAACAATTATTCCGACAATACCCTTGTGGGAAGTCTCAAATCTGCCAAGGGTTAAACTTTTAATAATAACATATAGAACAAATCTGTCACACTTTGACTACTGCAAGCAGCTATAGAAAACATTCAGAGCTCAATCAATTCAAAAGAGAGTAAATCGTCACCTAAACTTACCAAATTTTGAAACAATTGGAGTTTTTGGAGACGGTACCTACTTTGCAACCAGAATGGGATACGGTTAAACTTTACAATCAAACTTACAACAGCAAATATGCTCGGTAGTTAATTGTGAATACGTACATGAAAAGTGTTTGAAATTAAGCCTTCCCAAAATGATAGAACATACAACCAAAGTTGGGCAGTTTTGGCATTTTCAAACGGTACTCTTATTCTCGCCCTCATTGTGCTTGAGGGTTAAATCTGAGATTAAAATGTAAACAGTAACTTTCTTCCACAATCATTGTTGCATCTATCCATACCAAAATAATTGTTACAACAACCTTGTAATTAGAGAAATTTGCTCTTGAAGTTGGTCAATTTTGAAGAAAAAATCTATATTCATGTCATTTTTGGCCCATGGGGGTTAAAGTTGAAAGATTTGAGTGGAGTTCGTGGTGTATTATTTTATGCTCTAAATGTGTGGAAAATTTGAGCTAAATAACTGTAAACAATTTTGAGACATTTGGAAAATGGTGAAATTTTGACGGTTTTGGCAGAATATTTTGAAAATACGCGTTTTCACAGAGATGACCTTACCGCATTTCACTAGATTTTATGACATTACATAAGTATGCCAAATTTGGTCAAAATCGTACAGCTTGTGTTTTAGCAGTTCAGCAGACAAAATTCACGGAGGAAAAAAAAAATAGAGAAGAAAAATTTTGAAAAAGAACAATAACAACAGTCTTCCCCATGCTGGGTTTGGGAAAGTCTAAAAATTGCCAATCTCCCTATATCAAGCAGCAAACATCAGTGAACGAGATAGCTGTTTTCTCTCACTCTCTGCCTTTTGAGAAACTGAGTAATACGTACTTGTGCCCAGGGTGGGACGCGTATTTATTGAGACTACCGTTATTATCGTTGGGTATCAGAGACGGCGGAATCTCGATAAAAGTGGAGGTGTCCACTTTTCAAGGATTCCATGGTCAGGCCCAGTCTGGCCCAGTAGGAGAAAATCCACAATCCTGTATCGGAAAATATACCGTGACACACATTAGTCTATGGTTTAGATGATCATGTTGCGATGTGCTTACTTTCTGGCAGTGGGAGCCCGGGCCTACCGCTTTTCTCTCGCCCTACCCCCCCCCCCCCCCCCCCCCCAATCGAACTTCAAATTACTATGTGACTGCAGTTTTCCCACCCAATATCACACCCGCAGGCGGCACACAACCATTGTAAAAACACTCAGATATCGCTCCCAGGGTGTCCAAATATGAACATTTTTCCTTGGTAGACCCCCCCCCCCCCCACACACACACAAACGGGAGGGGGACACCCTTCTCCCGAGTTCAGCGATCTGAATGCAGTGGCTACTACGGGGGAGTGGCCACTACTTTCAGATCGCTGAATTACCTCCTCCCCCCCCCCCCACCCACACACCATATATCTTACTTAGGCCCCCCTAAATTGAAATCCTGGTGCCACCACTGTGGAAGAAACGGACTGAAGCGACCGAAGGTGGGATTCTTTGGCCAAATGTTGTTTGGGTTTGCAAATAATACATTACAGGAATGCTCGTATATTGACAGTTTGCAGGCGACCATTTTAACTAATTGTGTAACCGCGTAACATGCCTGTGGAACAAAAGTGGAGGGGCACTTGTAATTTATGCCCCCCCCCCCAACCCGCCACCTCTGTTGGGCGTAGATGTGATACGGATGAATCTTACACCCGCACAAGTTTGGGCGAGACTCGAGGCTTGCATCGTGATGGCGCAAATTTCTGGCCACAAGGGTGGGATTTTGTCCTATCCCTCAGCGAAAACCCATCGTCGATATTTATTTACATCATTGGGGTTCAAAGATTTGTCATGTGTGACGCCCGATCTACCTCTCGTGTTTTCTGCAAATCCCCCCCCCCCCCCCCCCCCCCGGTCTCATACCCAAAACTCATCGTGGGTATTTTTCGTCTCGCCCAAATGCCATCATAATATCATTTGAGTTCTAAGAATAGTCATGTGATAACCAGTCTACCAAACAGCTGGCCGGTTGTTTGCAACATACGCCGAAGGAGTGATACAAACTTGAGAATATGGATATTACAAACTTAAAAAACAAACTACATTCTGCACAAAGCCAACCTTAACGCTTTACCCAACGTAACGGCCAACGCTATTCTCAAAAATCGCCAATTAATTTTCATTATTTTTTCATTTTTTGTCTCAAATATATAGGTTATGACCCTTCATTGAAACGAGCTAGTCGAGCTCGTTGAGACAAAAAATGAAACAAATCAGTTATTCAAGAATGTTTTTGCAAGTGTCGTCTACTTTTCATGTTAGGTAAAGGGTTAACATCCCATAGTAACTGATTCCAAAATACCCAAATTTTAAGTCGGGAATATTCATTTAATGCAACTAGAAACTGAATAAATTAATTTTAAATAAGATGAAACTGTGTAAGTCTCTTGCCAAGAATATTCGATCGAATTAAAAACTAAAGATCACCGGCTTTGTGATGCTTTTGAGAAAAAAATACAACAAAATGATTTCCCCTCAACATTTGCAAGCCAACAAACTGTAGTGGAGAGGTGGCGCATGCGTTTAGAAAGCTTAGAACGACAATCAGAAACGGGTCTAATAGTGGGAAAGCGTTGAAATCTTTTGATCATTTTTCCTTTCAAACTTTTACTCTATTTCTTACTATTAGACTCGTTTCTGATAGTCGTAAAATTATCATTTTTGTGGTCTAAGGGAGATAACTCGAATGCATTTTCGCGTTTTTTACCATGATTTTTTAATTGGACCATAAACGGAGTTTTGTCAGTTTCCTGGTAGAAAAGCCGGTTCTCTCGGACGATTTTACGGGGATTTCTCATCCGCTCCACTACCATCTCATCAAATAATTGTATGTAGTGATTTTGCTGGATAAACTGTATCATTTTTATAGCGGATAAACATCCCTGAGATCTCTGTTTGGATGAAATAAATAAACTCATAATCACAAACAGAACGCAAATCAAGAGGCGTTTGGTTTATTTAAGGCCTTCAGTACATTATTAATATTATTATTTTCTTGTCTATCCCGAATAAAACGTTCGATTCAGCATATGTGAGTGGCAGAACATCACACAATTTAAATTCGATAATGATGCTTGTTGGACTCGAACTGCAAACCTTCAAACTTCATGACCAATAAGTTACCGCTGCGCCAAGTGACAACATTAAACAAGAAGAAAACGAGTCAATAAGACAACAATCCAAACAGAAAACAGATTAATGTTGTTATGTTAACTGCTTACAGAGAAAATACAAAATGACGGCATGGGGAATCGAACCGTCGACCCTTTGTTTTGAAATCCAGCGAGTTACCAATGATCCACAGACACACGTAAATTCATCTTTCAAGATTTTCATATGAAGTCATTCAAAATCCGTATCTGAAGTCATTTACAGCTCTCATTTCTAATAACTTCATATGGGAATTTTACATGGAATGTTGATGTGTGTCTGTGGTTTAGTGGTAGATCGCTGGATTTCAAACCGAGGGGTGCGTGGTTCGATTCACGACAACGTACACGAAATCTCAAATTTTTCTGTTGGCAACACATATAAAAACTTTTCTTGCATTCGTTTAAATAGTATTTGTATTAACTTGTTTTCTTCTTCATTTGATGTTGCTACTTGGCGCAGGGGTAACTTATTGGTCTTGTAACCTGAAGAGTAGAGATTCGAGTCCAACAACCTTCAATATCTAATTTAAATTGTGAAATTTCACCGCTATGCTTGGTCTGTGACAGTGTTGAAGACTTTTATCACGTACGTATGTTCAGTTCATTACTTTATTCAGCATAGACAAGAAAATGAGCAGAAATATATTGTCGGCTTCAATTAAACAGCGTTGTGTTTGTGACTGCGAGTTTCTTTATTTCATTGAAATAGTGATCTTAAGGATTTTTGTCCGTTATAAAATTGACAACATATTGTCCAGCGTCCCCAGATAACATTTATCGACTTAACGGTGGTAAAATGAAAGAGGAATCGCCCTTAAATCGTCCGAGAAAACCGGATTTTTTACAAAGAAACTATCAAAACTCCGTTTGTGGTGCTGTTCAAAAAATCATCGTTAAAAACGCGAAAATGCGTTCGAGTTATCTCCCTTAGACCACAAAAATGAAAATTTTGCGACAATCAGAAACGAGTCTAATAGTAAGAAATAGAGTAAAAGTTTGAATGAAAAAATGATCAAAAGATTTCAACGCTTTTCCACTATTAGACCCGTTTCTGATTGTCGTTCTAGGCTTTCTAAACGCATGCGCCACCTCTCCATTGCGGTCTGTTGCTTGTAACTGTTAGGGGAGATTATTTTGTTGTATCTATTTCATCTTTCAGCATCACTTGGATGATGTTCTTGAGCTTTTTACTTTGACTGAATATTCTTGCAAAGAGACCACTGATAAAGTCGCCTCTTGAATGTAAACCCAATCCAGTTCGGGGCGACTGTGGCGCGATCTTCAATATTAAATGTCAGGTGAAAAAACTAGCAACACAAAATAAAACAAACAACTGCAAGGAATTTTGGACCGAGATTAAATAAGAGAGTCCTTCTGTTATACAGAATTTTCGAGGTCAGCTCAGCGCTAACAAATCGTGAAAATGCGCACCCAGAGCTTGTGGTGGCGCCAGAAAATGTTTCACGTGATGGGAGTGGGGTAGATGAAGGTTTCCAATGGGGTTGGGGGGGGGGGGGCATTCTACAGTATCTGAAATCAATGAGCAACCGTAGGGATTTGTTGTGTGTGTGTGGGGGGGGGGGGTACTTGTCCTCCCATACAAAAATAATTGAATTGTTCTTTCATATGAAGCCTTCAGGTGGCTTTTGCGGTTAAATCTTTACTCTTGTTTTTTTCCATTTTTGGACGTCGAAAATAAAGAACTGCGAAAATGACCGAGCAACTTTTTTGATGAGCTGACAGTTGGTGCTTTGGTTGAATAAAACAAATTTCTTGGATGAGTTTAAGTTTCATTCAAGTTACAAATTATAAATTCTTTAATAGAGGTCAATGAACAATGCCAAAGAAGACATGATTGACTAATGCATTGTGAGAAGACTTCGCTGCTGAGAATTTTGGAATTTTAACATCAGATTATACAGGATTAAATTGATATAAAAAACTGTATCCAATGACGTAGGAAGCATTTCCCACACTTCATAGGGGGGGGGGGGGCACGATCAAGCCACGCAGGCCTGGCATTCTTTAGGAGTGCAGGAGAGTGTTGAGTGCCTAGAAAAAATTGAGGAAGGCAATGTTTTGCACCACTTGATTTTCTGGAATGCCAGACCTGTTTGAGGCTGTCTTTAAAATCTATTATCATTTTGTCCCCTGAGTTCCAATGTGTTCTCTGTGCCTACTGGCGCAGAGAACACATTAGAACTCAGGGGACGATTTGTCAATATTGCATTGATTCGAAATAATTCATGACCCATTCTATGTCGCATTTCGATAGATTTTGAGCGAAGAAGACAATCACATAAGAATTGAATGCACCATTTTGAATAATGAGATGCGTGCCCCAATTTTTCCACTATGAGCTGAATGTAGTACAATTTTCTAGTCACATTATTAATACCTTGAAGTGAATATAACCAAAATAGCATACAAGTTTTTGCATTGAAAATTTCAGGTGCAGTTGCACTCCCAAGCAATCTGAGGAGGGCAACTGTTTTGCACTCCTTGATTTTCTAGACTGCCATGGGTATCAACACGGTGATCTGTCTGTCTGTCTGTCTGTCTGTCTGTCTGTCTGTCTGTCTGTCTGTCTGTCTGTCTGTCTGTCTGTCTGTCTGTCTCTCTCTCTCTCTCTCTCTCTCTCTCTCTCTCTATTAAGTTGGGGGAAATGCACGTGTCATCTGTGTCACCATTGGCTCATACGTCTCTAATTATTTTTGATATGTAATTTATTTACAAATTCTACACCAGTCCAACACGATCAAGAATGTGCGTGTGATGAGGAAGAAACTAAGCAATTTGCTCACTTGTTCGATCGCATAGATTACCTGTCTGCTTGGGAGATGGGGTGATGTGGAATGTCCGACGGGTAATGGCGACACTGAACAAAACTGAATGGATATTAAGACAGAACAAAACGACGATGGTGGACGGGGGACATCATTCAACGATCCTAGTTGTGTTTTTTTCTGTATTTCACGTGCATCGAGGAAAAACAAACACTAACTAAAGAATTGTAATTTGTTGTACAAATTACGGGCTTTCCCAACTTTCCAGTGTGAAAATGCAGACTACATATAGCAAAGCAAGTGTTTGAAATTAACCATTTCCAAAATGATAGACAAAAAGCATCCAAAGTTGGCTAAGTTTGGCACTCTCTCACGGTTCTCTTATTCGCGCCCTCATTTTGCTTGGGGGTTAAATCTTGAGATTAAAAAGTAAACAGTAACTTTCTTCCACAATCATTGTTACATCTATCCATACCAAAATAATTGTTACAACAACCTGGTGATTAGAGAAATTTGCTCTTGAAGTTGGTCAATTTTGAAGAAAAAATCTATATCCATGTCATTTTTGGCCAATGAGGGTTAAAGTTGAAAGGTTTGAGTGGTGTTCGTGGTGTATTATATTATGCTCTAGATGTGTGGAAAATTTGAGCTAAATAACTGTAAACAATTCTGAGACATTTGAAAAATGGTGAAATATTGAACTCCTACTTTCCTTTACTGTGGAAAAGAGCAAATGTCTCCCCAATTTTTAAAAAACAGTCCTCAAATTCGGTTACTAATTTATCGCCGATATCACTGATTCGTTGCGTTGGTAAAATATTCGAAAAATGTGTCTTCAAACTCTTGTGGCAATTTCTGATTAATAACAATGTTCTCAGTCAATTCCAATCAGGCTTTCTACCCGGTGATTCAACTGTCTTCCAGCTGACTGATATTTACGACGAATTCAGTCGAGCTCCTGATGAAGGCAAAGAAGTAAGAAGTCAGGGTGGTCTTCTGTGATGTCAGTAAGGCTTTCGATAAGGTATGGCACGATGGTCTTATTCACAAGCTGATCAGAATTGGTGTCTCGGGTGAATTACTGTTGTTCTTAAAATCATATCTTTCGGATAGATCGCAACGGGTTGTGATAGGATCGGATGCATCATCATGGAAACCCATGAATGCCGGTGTTCCACAAGGGTCGATACTTGGCCCTTTACTGTTTCTGATTTATATTAATGGCATAACCGAAGACTTACTAGGTAGCATACGCCTCTTTGCAGATGATACATCCTTATATTTAATTGTAGAGAATCCAGAACTAGCATCGACAAAACAGAGAGTATGCTTGTATCATGCAAAACAATCCCATTTCTCACCCACCTCTATTCTTTGGTGACACACGGATATCTGAAGTCAAAAACCACAAACATTTAGGGGTCATATTAAATAGCACCTGCACATGAAACGACCATATCGACAACATTTGCTCTAAAGCCTGGTTTCGTTTAGACCTGCTCAGGAAGCAGAATTTCAATCTCGATCATAGCGTCCTAGAAAAAATATACTTTGCATTCATTAGTCCTTTACTCGAATTCGCTGATGCTGTTTGGGATAATTGTTCGGCTGCTAAAGTCGGCGAACTAGAGAAAATACAGATTTCAGCTGCAAGGATCATTACTGGGGCAATTGTCAGTTATAGTAAGTCTTTGCTCTATTCCGAAACACGTTGGGATTTTCTTCAAGAAAGACGTCGTAAGCACAAACTGTTACAGTACTTTGAAATGTATGATCATATGTTGCCTCCATATATTGCCAATAAACATTCCCCGATCGTCTCATCATCGAATCTATCACACAATCTCCGGTCATGCCATAACCACAGAGTTCCTTTTTGTCGGACACAATTGTATCAATCGTCTTTTATCCCAAGCGTCACAGACCAATGGAACAAGCTGCCCTTATGTGTCCGCGAGAACTCATCTCTGACCAATTTCAAGACGTTTCTAAATGTTGGAAATCAACGACCACCGGTGTTTTACATTGGCGCGAAATGACGCGCAGCCCAAATATACCATTGCAGATTGCGTTGTATTAGGCTTAATTCTCATTTTTGCGATAATCATCTGTCACCTACCCCTTCCTGTCAGTGTGGTATGTGTGAGACACCAGAGCACTTTTTCCTACATTGTCCAATCCACTCAAATGTTCGTGATAGTACCATCAACCTACTCCCATTTACTATAGACGTACCGACACTTCTTTTTGGATCTGAATTTTTGAATAATCAGGAGAATCGTCTTGTTTTTGAAGTGGTGCATGACTTCATTTTATTAAATGGGCGTTTCCATTGACTGCTGGGGATCCAATTAACACGTACGATTACTACTATAGGGTGAATTTACCCCCCCCCCCCCATTCTCCCCTGCGATCTTACTTCGTTTTCCATTTTCCTAGCGTTCAGTACCACCATGTCGGCTTCCGTCTCACTTCTAATTAACCCTTTACCAACGTAACGGCCAAAACCGGCCAGCGCTATTCTCAAAAATCGCCAATTAACTTTCATTATTTTTTCATTTTTTGTCTCAAAAACATGTTATGACCCCTCGTTGGAACGAGCTCGTTCCAACGAGGGGTCATAACATATGTTTTTGAGACAAAAAATGAAAAAATCAATTATTTAAGAGTGTGTGTCTTCAACCATTATGTCTTCAAGTTGGCTTCCCTTGTTCTCCTTTGCTCCTCTTATTTTAACTCTCTTTTCATCTCCTTCTTCATTCGTAAGCAAGGTTTAAACAATATCATGTATCGTCGCCAGGTGGTTGGACTCCCCGTGTTCATCCTTCTATGACTAGAGCTACCAACAACTGTCTCCCCAATTGTGTGCCGAGCCGGGACATCGGTCTTTGCACTCACAGTTACCCACGCGTGTTGAATATAGTGTTATTAAGTTAAATGTGAATGATCTGCCATGCATCTGATTCCAGGTCTACATTCTCAGGATCTCTAGACAGCCGTCACTGTGTGTGTATTGACGCGATGAACCGGCTTGGCACCAGGCTGCTTATCATCTTACTGACCGACCTGAGACGATATATGAATCCATCTACTGTTTTATACCACTTTACTGAGAAAAATTTAAAATGACTCCAGGAGATGACTCACATAAGCTTATAGCTTCCTGTCAAATCCCTCCTTCAATTAGCAGTTTGTTTAGCGTTAAATATATGTTATATATATGAGGTGCCTTGTGCTGTTACTTTTTTGTTGTTGTTCAGTTTTGTAATATATAGCATTTTCTGTGAATAAATATTGTTTAAACTATAAATTGTTGAAATTTGGCACCCGACGAATCGCAAGTTTTCGATTGAATCGAATCTCGAATCGAGTCGTATAAACAAATTCACGTTGAATTGACTCGAATGTCCAGTGGGTCCAGTGGAGATGCGTCTGTGGTAGTGGTTATTGAGAATTATTTATCCAATATATCAAGCAGTATTTTGTGTAAGGTGTGTTTCTGCACTAAGCTACTGCCGACGTCACACGTCTATATGGAATTAACTAAACGTGGAAGTGCAACTCAACGCAATCTGATATCGGTCCACAACCTTACGTGCTAGGCTAACAGAGAAACAAGGACCAAACACGCAAATTTGAATAGCCCACTGTGTACTATCTGCTGAAGCATCTGGAGCAGGCATGTCAGAGTACCGCCGGTACCAACATAACCGATACTGGGATGGGACAGAGTCTGTCCCAGCGAAACCGGTACCGGAACAAATCAACAATTGGATGACATGTCGCAATCAGATGGCAGAAATTCGCATTCAAACCGCGCCAGTCACCAAGATCACAAGACAAACATGGCATCGTCAAATTATTCTGCGGTGAAATCAAACTAACCATAAGAAGATCGTGCTTTATGATTACTTTGATGTCACCACAGAATAATTTCTTTGAAGTAGCCGATGACGGCGCTTCCAGTGTCTTTGGTGCGACGTTTGAAAAGTCAAAATGATCGGCCTTATCGAGTTGTGGTGCAGACAGAACATGCACCTGTAGAGTGTTTTTTATATGTTCATTCACAGATAAGTTAAAAGTATATCGTGCAAGTGTGCCATACACGATTATCAGCCTGTTTACCCTCGTTCAGTTAGGAACTCCCCCATAAAACAATTTTGTCCCGGTACAAAAGCTTCAGTACCGGTACCGGTACCGGTTGGAGCATGAGGGAATCGGCGGTACCGGTTGACATGCCTGATCTGGAGTAGTGGTTTGTGAGAGATTTCTTCTGCATATGTATCCAGGCGCGTAGCTCGAGGAGGTGCGACGGGTGCGAACGCACCTCCCGATTTAATTGGAATTCAACACGAGGGACTATCAATCATTTGTGGTTTGAACATTTGATAAAATGGGGCGACCACACTTATCCCGATACATCGTACTAAGCCACAGACAGTACAAAGTATCGGAGTAAGTTGTTTAACCCTTTGAGACTTTAATTACCCTGACGTTCAAACGTCACTGGGAATTCAGTTTCTTCAACGTTTTTCAAAATGCGACGTCAAACGTCGGAAAATACAAATATCAAGATATTTTTCACATTAGTGATTATCTGGTTGAGGGCTAGATTAATTTTGGTAGTCTGAATTTGTTATTCAAAACTTATTTTAATATAAATTATTTGAGAGTGCCCACAGGCATTTGTTTAACCCTTTACCCAACGAATCGCCCGCATCCGCCCGCGTAATATGCAAATTCAGCAGTTGAAAAAAAATTATTTTTCAAAAACTTTCAACAAAACCATATCATGTGACCCCTCGTTGGAACGAGCTCGTCGAGCTCGTTCCAACGAGGGGTCACATGATATGGTTTTGTTGAAATTTTTTTTTTAATTTTAAAAAATGATATTTAAAATAATAAATTTTGATATCGTCTGCGTTGGGTAAAGGGTTAAGCAAGGAAAGTGTTGGGTTTTGCTCTGGTATCCTCATTTTTGAAACGCTGATAGTGACTTCTAGCACTCAGCCAGTCAAGAAGTCTTGACAGCAGGATTATATTAGTATTTTAAGCTGCGATAACATTTGGTTCAACGGTTGTCACTGAACACTATTCGGGAGAAAATATAATTGAGGTTAAAACTTTTAAAAATCGAAAAATAATAACAAAACAAATGACCACAAAGAATCAACGCGCTGTTTGATTTCGTAAGTCATAAGACGCACAAAAGTATCAAAGGGTTAAAAATAAAATTGTTCTCGTTTGCATGTAGTTTCTGTGAAACGCTTAGGCGCTACTTTGATACTTTTGTATGACTGAGGCTAGAAAAAAAGTATCAAAGTGACAGGGTGTTTCACAGAAACTAGTGGCATGGTCCTGATGTTACAGGCCGTATATGTTATACCGAGCTTATCGCTGTTTAATTTCTGTCAGAATCACTTATCAACAGAAAATTACATAGTAATATAGCTATAATATATACTGTACAAAACAAGTTAAGCACCTCACCCGCTATAATACCTGTTGGTGGGTATACAAATAGCTCATATTGTGACGTTCTGCATTCCTCTATCAGATCCGGCATACATCCTTAAAACTGAATATTTGCTGGCTATTGACCACTTCATTGCCGTGTGCTTATAGAGAAATGAGACAACATCACAGTGAGAGAAATTCGCCGGGAAGGTCATGGACAGCATGTCACGCCGATAACCCTTTCCCAACGTAACGACCAAAATCGGCCACCGCTATTCTCAAAAATCGCCAATTAATTTTCATTATTTTTTCATTTTTTGTCTCAAAAACATTGGTTATGACCCCTCGTTGGTACGAGCACGTCGAGCCCGTTCCACCGTAGAGTTATAACAAACGTTTTTGAGACAAAAATGAAAAAATTAGTTGTTCAAGAATTTTGTTTGCAAGTGTCATCAGCTTTTCATGTTAGGTAAATGGTTAAGCTGTGTTAGATATTCTCGAGGCTGTTCCATCAGGTACTGAACAACGTGACGTTTTTTTAACGTTGTGGAGACGTCCGCGGTGCCTTATATTCATTCAATAAAAGAAAGTCCTAGAAACCCTTGCTTCACTAATAAGGCATAATCCCCCACTGCAAATAACAGGTTTTCTCAGGAGAATTTACCCATTTACTGTATGCGCACTGGTATTATAGGGAGATGGCGGGGAGGGGGGGGGGGTTAACTTTCCGGAAATACACAGAACGATACGCGTGTATGAATGTGAAAAAACGCGCGTTGTTGTTCTGTGTGTCGTTCTGTGTTTATTACACGGCTTCAAGTCTATCAAAACAAATATTAGAAGGACACTCAGCAATTTATTTGATAACTATCAACAAAAAGGACACATTTTATCTCCAGCCAGATTTGCTAGGACAACCCGTGTTACTATTTCGTCCCCTGCATGGGTTCCAATGTTCTATGTGCTTACTGGCACATAGAACACATTGGAACTCAGGGGACGATTTGTAGCTGTAGCTAGGGATTCAAATTGTAACTGCGTTGCACAACTTGTAAAAAAAATCCAGTGAAATTTCGCTTCTATTTAAAAATAGTCCGTCAACGATTTCCGTTCCACACATATGTGCTGAACAGGTTTTCATTTTCCGCACGGTTCAGTGTTGCTGTAGATGAGGATTACACAGAACAAGCGTGTAACTTGATAAATAAAATATGTCTATCCACACATACAATTGTACAACAGTGTTTGTATTTTAGAACCCAAATTTCACATAATTTTTCCTATGCAGATGCCACCACAGAGGTCCATTTGATACTCATTTTTTCAGAATTTACTCCAGAATCGGTGAGAACCATGGTCGCCTCGACGGAGCTCATGATCGTCCAATCAGTAAAACAATTCCTGCCTATTATATTATCTGTACTGGTAATTGGTAGCAACAACCGAATTGGGCTTGTGGGCGGCGGAGACCTGCTGGTCTTATTGGTGTGGGTTTTTTTTAATGAGGGTTCTTTTGTGCATCCCAACTGTTGTCGCAGTAACTATATTTTCCTCTCGCTGGTTCCATTCTATGACCTCGTAAGAACAAAGAATTTCTAATTATTCAATTTTTCTCGGAGGTATCCAAGCATTTGGATTGTTGCCTAACATATTTTTAGATTATATTTGTTATTCGTTGCCCGGGTATATTTTGGGTCTAATCTGCCTTTTTGTTTATTTTCTGTGGGAAATTCGTCTCGAGGGGTATTTATTTATTGGTGTTTGAGGTCACGTACTTATGCACAATGGCTAATCGTGACCGTGACAGTTTTACGGGTGGAGGAAGTCGGAGTACCCGGAGAGAACCACCGAGCATCGACGAGCAACTGTCAGCTCCTCAACATTCTAACTCTGTTCAAGCCCCGCTCAAGCAGGGTTTCGGCGGTTGAAGACATGTGCAGTACGCCTTAGTACACGGCGTCATCGTGCCCCCATGTAGGCAACCGAGATACTTGCCCAAGGACACAACGCCGTTGTCTAGAGGGGTAGCTGCCACCAATCCCCCAATCACCTTGTAAATGAAGTAACCCGGTTGTTTTTCCTTCTTCTCTGGATTGTGCTAGGCTTTGGAGCTCTAGTTTATGAAGCACATTGGCGACACTACCTTCATCTCTACCCTGGTAATGCTATAAATACTAAACTGTACTGTTAGGCTGATCGTATTAATGGTGCCTATGCTGTTCTTTCTAGTCCTTGGGACAGTGTCTTAAGTTTCTTGGGAGGAACCCTAGGGTAGAATAATACAGAACACAAAGAGGGTGGAGTACGGGAGGCATCAATGACCAAGGTGGAGTGTTTCGTGTTTTCACGAGCGCCGCGGGAACGCGTGCGTGAAATACAGGAAAACGTCGTTGCTTCATGTCCCCCGTACTCTATCCGAGTTGTGTTCTGTATTTATACAGTAGAATCCTCTTAATTGAATATCCATTTTGCCAGTGAAAATTATTCAATTAACAGGAGTATACAATTAACAGGGATTTGGTCAGTTTCCTGTGTTCTGGAGATAAACTCAGCATTTATTCTATTATATCTTGTTTGACAGAGCTCATTGAGCTCTGTCAAACAAGATATAATAGAATAAATGCCTGTATTGGATGTGATGAGGCCAAAAAGATTGATAAATAAGGGAAATTTGGTGTTTGTCACAGTAATTTTTTCGACATATTACAAAAATTTATATACAATTAACAGGAGTTTACTCTACAACCCATATGCAATTAACAGATCAAATTTGTACTGAAGCTATGGTAAATGGTTTTGTGTTTGAAAATTATATTCAATTAACATGGATATACAGTTAAGAGATATCCAATTAAGTGGGCTCCACTGTACCACGATTAAACTTGAAATAAGTGAATGAAGCTGATATTTTTTAAAGAAAAATATCACTTTCCGCGGTCTGATAACTTTCTTGCTAGGCACTGTTTTGTGTCATTCATATCGCATCATAAGGTCACCTAGACGCGTAACGTCAAATCAGATGCGTTTTCATATGACGTTATTACGCGTAATCCAGATTCCACGTGTGGTGTATCTAGAACATTTCTCAATGTCTGTATTATATCGCGTAACATTGAATGTATACAGCAATAGTGGTATAATTTGCTTTCTTTGCCATTTTGGATACATGGTGTTCCCATTTCTGGTATTCGGATATCTTGACTCCAAGGTATAGGTTGCTTTGTACTTATGATAAGATGTGGTTATCCACCGGCAGTGTGTACAGTACAGTTCCCGCGTGTCTGCTCATTTTGCTTTAGGTTTCCCGGGTCGTTTGGAGAATGTCGCGGTTTTTATAGCTTCTTATCTGACGGTATAGTAAACAATCATCAGCGAACAGACGCACAATGGATTTTATTGCGTTTGGAAAATATTGATATATGGTAATGGCCCTAATACTGTTCCCTAGGCAGGAAAGTAGCTAGATAGTCTTCAATTGGGGGTGAGGCAATTAGATTTCTAGCTGGAGTTGGGGTCTCATCATGACATACCTTAGGCATGTCTCGAGAGCCGCAGGCCTGTGTTGGGGGAGAGTATCACCCTTTCGATAGTGGGCGTTCGGGGCTCCCTGGAGAAAATATTTAACTTTTGAACCCCAGAGATGGATTCTCAGGCCTCCCTCTGGCTTAATATACAGTCATTTTATCTACAAGAAAAATGCATTTCTCCAGGTAGATCCATGAGTTTTCCCTTACATTGACCAAGCTACAAAAGGACTGTAAACTGACAGTTATTCAGCCAATGCCTACTCCTTCCAACTGATTCGCAGTCAGTTGGAAGGAGTATGAATGAATGGTTTTATTCAGTAGTGCCACATGTATATAATCAAATCCAAAAATATACATAGAGGTAACATTATTCACAGCTACATGATTGCACCGCAGGGAGATGGCGTAGCCACTAGTGGCCGTCTTCCCGCCATTCCCGTTTAAAAAAAAAGAACAAGAAAAGGTGAGAAAAAAACAAAAAACGAAGAAAAGAAAAGAAAAAAATGAAAAAAATGAATGAGAAGCAGACATGAGAATCGAGGCAATTCTGGCAACAGCGTGTTCTCCAGTGGGAGGTCAGTTTATGTCCCTACTATAAATGATATGTTAGGCTGGTTCTTTCCATAATGTGAAAAATCTATTCTATGTTTCTGGGATGTCAGGAAGATTGAGTTCAATAGAAAGGTAGCGATGAGATAGAGTAGGTATTTGCTGAATAGCTGTCAGGCTATAGTCCTTGAGTAGCGTCCTCCTTGTAATGGAAGCAGAGCGATGCTTTCGAAAAACGGGTTCGGTCATAGATTTGAGTCAAAATTTCGGAAAATGTTGTCAGCTGATTGGAAATGTTGGGAGAATTTGATCGAAAACTGTGATCACGGGTTGAAAATTCAATCGACTTGTCGGAAAAGTAGGAAAGGTTGAAAACATGAAGGAAATTGATTTCTTTGAATTTCCAACTATTTGAATTTATACCTTAAAATTTCCAACTACTGAAAATTATGATGGTTATTGGGAGTTGAGACCCCCGCCCCTTGTCGCTACGTGCCAGTCCCTGAGTCAGTATGCACCTCTTTTGATGTTGATCCACTTAGAACTACCACAGTAGTTCTATTTGTTAGAAGTGTTAACAATCTGTGTATTGGTCATTCTATGTCATATTTCTATAATTTGTGAGGGTGTGGAAGGGGGCGCTGTGGTGAACAGTGTCAAATGCTTTAGAGAAATCCACTATCCACTTGTAATCTTGTATCGTAGTATATTAACCTCCTGCACACTGATGTCAAAATATCTAAATTTCAGGAAGAAAAAAATTTCCCATAATGCAACTAGAAATTTAACCAATTCAATCTCGTTTGACAAAGCTCATTGAGCTCTGTCAAACGAGATTGAATTGGTTAAATTTCTAGATGCATTATGGGAAAAAACAGCTTCCTGAAATTTTGGTATTTTGACCTCAGAGTGAAGGGGGTTAACAAATCGTTCTACGTATATCCACAGTGTTAATATGTCGTCCCACCCCATCTAACTCCATCACAAACTTGCAAATGGTCATTTAAAAAAAAACTGATATGCTGATTTAAAAATAAAACGTTTGGAGCTTTGGATTTAGAGAAGACGATTTTAGTGTTAAAATATACTCCACCCTCCACCACGGCACCCTAAATATGAACCAATCTACTTGATGCGAACAACCTTGTAAATTACCCTTACAAACCGATGAATTTGGAGCGGTTTATTCTTCTCATATTATTGATTTATATATTGGTGTTTGAGGTTACATATTTCTGAACAATGGCTAACCGTGACTACAACATTGATATAAAGTCAAGTCTGGCCAATCGTTTATATCCATGTTGCCCCTTTTGGAGGATTTCCATCCCAGACATTGGTTACTGGGGACTATTTTATCAGTAAAACAGAGCTTGTTTATGGCAGTAAACAAGCACTGCTTCACTTCCTGGGGTTCCCATTTGGATTCTTCTTACATAACCTCAAGTATTAAAATCTGGGAGGCTGATTTAAAGAACTTGTAAATCATTCCGAAAAGAAAGGTTTGATGTCATGTCTCCCTATTACGCACACTGTTCAGTTTTGTCCCCCACCCCCCATCACATCTCTAAACATGTATCATTCGACTTCATTCAAACTAAAAAAATAATCCATATAAAGATATTTTTTATTAACCCTTTACCTTACATGAAAAGCAGACGACACTTGCAAAAAAAATTCTGGAATAACTAATTTTTTTCATTTTTTGTCTAAAAAACGTAGGTTATGGCCCCTCATTGGAACGAGCTCGACGAGCTCGTTCCAACGAGGGGTCATAACCTATGTTTTTGAGACAAAAAATGAAAAAATAATGAAAATTAACTGGCGATTTTTGAGAATTGCACTGGCCGGTTTTGAACATTACGTTGGGTAAAGGGTTAAGCATGGTTGCATTTGGAGCAATATTTGAGAGAAGACTCTTTTTTATACCTCTCCCACTAATCACATTGGGTGCTCCATGACAATTCATACATTTGACCACTGATGGCCGATTTGAAGAAACTTCTTTAATACTCACTAAATAGTTAAATGTCCAACATGGTAACA
The DNA here is from genome assembly GCA_031216915.1 of Pictodentalium vernedei. NCBI lineage: Eukaryota > Metazoa > Mollusca > Scaphopoda > Dentaliida > Dentaliidae > Pictodentalium > Pictodentalium vernedei. The sequence goes on along the minus strand of CM062291.1, from coordinate 172,342,509 downwards.
TTTAGAGCAGTGGATTGGGAGATATTGCTCAATAATTTCATCATTATCCACATTTTTAAAATTTGGAGCCCCCCTGACATCCTAAACATGATCCATGGAGTATGATTTGGGCAAATTTGTAAATCATCCTTACAAATATGTTATGTGTCAAACATGCAAAAAGTTGAGGTTGTGTTTTGGGAATTTAAAAATTATTTCCATTATTGTGCACCATGTTAATATTGGAAGGGGGGCATTTGGGTGTGGCATGACACCCTTAAATATGGAAACATTCATATTTCAAGTGAACAGACCTAGAAATAAAGGGGTTATATTGTAGCCAAGCCAGAAAATAAGCGGACTGTCATCTGCAAAATGAGGTCTCCAAAGGGTGAATTTGATGATGCTACCCTGCACAGCAGGGTAGCATCACTAAATTTACCCTCAGATAACCTCAATCTGATTCAGGGTCTCAAGCCTCAGAAAGAGGTACCCAGAGGATAAATTGGCCAACTGTATGGGATAGCATCAGCAAATTCACCTCTGGGGACCTCATTCCTCAAATGACAGATTGCTTATTTTCAGGCTAGATTGTAGCCCATCGGCAGCTTACATCATGTAGCATGGTGGTAACCCACAGGAAAAAGGGTGTTGTGGTGCTTCTTTGCGAGGGTTTGTACACTCAAACATGGTTGAAATTCCAGTACTTTTCCAGTATATTTCCAGTGTCCATTGAGAATTTTCCAGTATCATATTCAAAAGTTCTTGACTATACAACAACTTAAACTTAAATTTCAGAAGATGCAGAAGTAATGAACAGGTCTTTAAAATTTACTGAGAAATTGAAGTCACTTGTACGATGGCTAGTACCAAGCATTACCTATGCCAAACAACTTCAATTTGTCAGTTATAAAACACTTATTAACTTCAGATTGTCATATTGACAAGAGTTTTGGGGGGTAAATTAATGTAGGGGTAGCTAGGGGTAGCAAAAATCCAAATTCAAGTATATTTTCAGCATTTACCAACTTGAGATCATTTCAATCTCCAGAACTTTTCCAGGACTGGAAAATGTAAAACCATTTTTCCAATATTTTCCAATATGGCATACAAACCCTGCTTTGCTATTTATTTTGGAGGAAATTCTTTTTTAAGATGTTAATTTAAGAGTTATGTTGTAAACTGTAGTTCGATTTGCATATTTTGGAACGGATATAACCCATACATAACCTAAATGGTCATTCGTGGGTTATTTCCAGGCCTGAGTGCATGTGAAAAGGAATTAAACAAAGGGAGAGAACTCTTCCAATTTTGAGGAAGCACTTCAGTTTTCTAACTTGTCAGAGACAATTTATTTCAAATGATTGATTATTGATAATTATTATTAAAATTATTACATAAACAATAAAATTTCAAGCAAATGTCAATAAAAAAAGGGCAAGAACCCCATTAATTTTCTATTATTAGAAGTGGTTATCCAATTTGTTAAAGACATTTCTGGTATGAAATGCCATATGAAATCTATTAAAATCACATACACACTATTTATTTATTTTATTTATTTATTTTATTGGAGTTTAATGACAACTTCAATGGCCAGAATAATTATATCAGAGAATAATTATATCAGATAGTTTCAAGGGGAAGAGGGCACCAGAGAACTAAGGGAGAAGCAATGACCAGTACCAAGGAGGGGGCAGGCTCTCCAACTCACTAACCCAGAAGCATGGTTCGCATCAATCGAAGGCATGTGTACCATCAATATTCAGTACACCTTGCCAACTCAACACAGTGCTCCCACTAGGGCAATTTTGATTATGCATCATGTAAAAGAACACAATGAAGATGACATGTATCGGGTTTGATCTAATGTCTCATTCTATAACCACCAAGATGGATGGAAAGACATATGGATGGATGAAGACAAAGCTTTTCATTATATCCTTTCCCTCCAGGAGGATAATACATGGACTTCATTGTACATGTAGCTCTAACAGATGTGAGCTTAGCTAAGTTATGTGTAGTTGGAGACCTTCAGGTTAGTCTAATACAGGGACATCACAGACTTCCTAATTCAGTTGCTATTCAGCCCCACTGAAGACAGTTTTTGTAATATTTATTGTCTGAAATACCACTTTTTTGTTTTGTTTTTTGAGGAGAGTTGTGGGGAAGGATTTGTTTTTTGGGGAAGGGGGGTTGAGGGTTGGGGTGGGGGCGAAGGGTTCTTGAGACTGTGTTGGTCAGAAATCTGTTTACCTTTGTGGGGTTGGGGGGGTAATTCCAACTTTGATCACTTTTACTGCAACAAAGCCCTAACATACAGTCCCGGGATAAACTTGGAAGTTATAAATACTTTGGCAGTTGTTTCTAGGTAAGTCTTGGCTGCCTTTAGCTAAAGGCAGCCAAGACTTACCTAGAAGCAACAGCAAAACAAATGATACAGACCATAATTATGTAGCAAGAATGCATACAAATTGCCAGGCCTTTTAGGTTTAAAGTACCTTTTATTGAAATGAACAAAAAGAAAAACCAAAACCATGCATATTGTGTGTTAGGAGGACAGTGGTCTCCTCAAATTTGGGAACATTTCTGTAATTTGGGGTAACCATTTACAAATGTGAGTTTGGAGCAAATTAACATTAGTATGGCTGCCTAGGGAGTCTGGAGCCTGATGCTAGGCCATATTACTAAGCATACAGATTCAAATGAAATATGTCAAGCTGGTATAACATAAAAGATGAACAAAAAATGAAACAATCAAAAATAATTTTATTATTTTCAAAATATGTGATGTGTATCAGGTAATTTCTACTTTGACATATTTCATCTCCTGTTGTTGAGTTTTTAGATCAGTACATAAATATAGCAATACCTTGGTCTATCAATAGATTATGGCCTTGCAAATCTTAAATTTCAGGTTGAATTGAATCCCAAATCGAATCAGGAAGATTTCAGTTCGAATCAAATCTCAATCAAAAAGCAGAATATATCTGGAATGGAATCAAAGTAGTTTCGGAAGTAGAATGATCTTAACCCTTTACCTGACATGAAAAGCAGACGACACAAAATTATTGAATAACTCATTTTTTTCATTTTTTGCATCAAAACATAGCTTATGACCCCTCGTTGGAATAAGCTCATGGAGCTCATTCCAATGAGGGATCATAAGCTATGTTTTTGAATCAAAGTAGTTTCGGAAGTAGAATGATCTTAACCCTTTACCTGACATGAAAAGCAGATGACACAAAATTATTGAATAACTCATTTTTTTTCATTTTTTGCATCAAAACATAGCTTATGACCCTCCCTGGAATAAGCTCATGGAGCTCATTCCAATGAGGGATCATAAGCTATGTTTTTGAGAAAAAAAATGGCAAAATAATGAAAACTGAATGGCAATTTTTGTGAATAGCACTGGTCGTTACGTTCGGTAAAAGGTTAAACTCTTCTTTTATCATTAGGTCTCCAGTACAGGAGACCTGATGACAGAAGAAGAGTTTGAGAGGAGTCATTTGCAAATTTATAAATCAACTCGACTCGAATTGAATCAAATCAAATCATCAGGATGATTTTAAATCAAATTGAATTACAAAGCTTTACAGGAGGGAGGAACTGCATGGTGTCCTTGGGCAATGCAATTAATCCCAATTGGCCATGTGGGGGCATGGTGGTGCTGTGTAGTAAGGAGTACTACTGCACATCTATGGTGCACTTGCCTTCAACCAATTCTAATCCTATTTGTGCTGCATTTACATTGAGGAGTCGGACAGCAGCTGCTCACCACTGTTCAGTGGTTCTCTCCAAGTACTCCAGCTTCCTCCATCCCTAAAACTGTCTGACATGAGGTGACCCTGGTTATCGGAAGTGTCATTAAACTTAAATAAAAAAACAATAATGATTAGAGCAGTCTTGTAGTTGCCTATACCTGTATTGTGACCTCCGTCATGTCCACTAGGCAATATACTGACACAGTCAACTACAAGTCATGATCTCTATGATTATCTTGTCAGAGAAAAAGAACCTCACTTTCTTATCTTTAACCCTTTACCAAACATGAAAAGCAGACGACACTTGCAAAAAAAATTCTTGAATAACTATTTTTTTTCATTTTTTGTCTCAAAAACATAGGTTATGACCCCTCATTGGAACGAGCTCGACGAGCTCGTTCCAATGAGGGGTCATAACCTATGTTTTTGAGACAAAAAATGAAAAAATAATTAAAATTAATAGGCGATTTTTGAGAACAGCGCTAGCCGGTTTTGGCCGTTACGTTGGGTAAAGGGTTAACCCTTTTGAGACTTCAATTATCATGACGTTCAAACGTCACTGGGAATTCATTTTCTTCAACGTTTTTCAAAATGCGGCGTCAAATGTCAGAAAGTACAAATAAAAGATATTTGTCACATTAGTGATTATCTGGTCGAGGACTAGATTATTTTTAGTGGTCTGAATTTGTTAATCAAAACTTGTTTTATTACAAATTATTGGAGAGTGCCCACAGGCACTCTCATATAATTTGTAATAAAACAAATTTATATAAACAAAATATTATTTGAATTTGACTGAATATGAAATATAAGCAAGGAAAGTGTTAGCTTTTGCTCTGGAATACTCATTTTTTGAAAGCCCGATAGTGGCTTCTAGCACTCAACCAGTTAAGTAGTCTTGACAGCAGGATTATATCAGTATTTTAATCTAAGATAATATTTGGCTGAACAGTTGTCACTGGACACTATTTGGCAGAAAATAGGAATTGAGGTTAAAACTTTAAAAACCGAATAACAAAACAAATGACCACAAAGTATCAACGTCCTGTTTGATTTTGTACAACATAAGACTAGGGCTGTCGCGACTATCATTTTTTGTAATCGACTAATCGTGACCAGTAATCGACGGTTAGTCGATTAATAGTCGCTTCCCATGATTTTTTAGCAAATCATTCTTCTGTTCGTAAAACTCTGAAAATGACAATGGCACCAGTGTGTTCAGACGAAGTGGGGTTGTGGGAACAACAAATCGGTCCCGACTGAAGCTACATGTAGTCCAATCTTGGACCCACAGTCCCTAATATAATTTTTGGGGTTGGTACGTCCTGTAGGACATACCAACCCCAAAAATAATATTACTGACTGCGGGTCCAAGTTTGAACTAGATTGAAGCCGATGAATTAAAATGAATTTACCAAAGAACGTTCCTGCATATGTTTCCTTTCTGCAATAAGTTTCTCAAAATTTTGAACATTGAGATCTATGCATTCCCTCGTCAGTTGTTAAAATTGGATCTTAGTCTGAAGTTCCGAACTTTGAGAAGTGATCTGACGTTCTGACTTTCGTCATAATTTTGTTACTTCCGCGCTTTGGGTTTCCAATGGGTGCATTCGTGTGTACAAGACTGGAGAAATTCAGAAGAATCTATTCTTCTCGAGTAACTGTGAGTGTTCTTTCTTACACAGTCAGTGACAGTCATACAGTCTTCCGGATATGAATGTTAACTATGGTTAGATATTTAAAGTTATTCACCTTCATTGATCATTCACCTCACAAAACAATGCAATTTAGCCCCGACGTGTAGTAGACATGTACTACCTTGAAAATGAACGGCGATCGACTAAAAATAAAAAACGTCGACTACTTCAATAGTCGACGGTTAGTCGACTAATCGAATAATCGCGACAGCCCTACATAAGACATACAAAAGTATCAATGTGCTGTTTGATTTCATACGTCATGAGAAGTACAAAAGTATCAAAGGGTTAAATTGAAATTATTAAGTCTGTGTGGATTTGCCTTGTCTCAATTTATGGGAGAGTGCCTATAGCATTCACCCACAGATTGTAACAAGACAAAGACAAGTGAGCAAATTCTGACCCAAAATAATTCAACACATAACCAGTTAAAGAAAGGATAAAACTGATATTTTTAAACCTTTTCTCAAGATAACTAGAGGATTAGTCAATGTGTTGGATCAGTGGTTATAGCATTGAACTTCAAACTAAAAGATCCATGGTTTGATCCCCACCAACGATAACTGAGTCATGTTCGTAAGATAAAAAAATAACAAGAGGTGCACATCAGAGGTGCAAGCGTTGAGTTGTGGTGACAACCGGAGAGTGTTGCATGTCCATAATCTGATTATCAATCATATCACGGTTGTCAAATCTGGAACCTTTGTTCAAGTTGTAATGCTAACAAGTTCAGAATTTGTGAAAACGGCCTAAATAAGGCCCTTAACAATGAAACGAAAAATTGGACCAAGCCAGTTTTCAAACTCGCTTGAGATATTATTGCAAAAGACCTGTATGGCAAATTAGTCAAATTGGAGAATGTTTGGTCAGTTGTTAACCCTTTACCTAACGAATCGCCTGCATCTGCCCGCGTAATATGCAAATTGAGCAGTTGAAAAAATTACATTTTTCAAAATATTTCAACAAAACCATATCATGTGACCCCCTCATTGGACTCGTTCCAATGAGGGGTCACATCATATGGTTTTGTTGAAATTTTTTGAAAAATTAAAAAAAAATGATATTTAAAATAAGAAATTTTGATATCGTCTGCATTGGGTAAAGGGTTAACACAACTCGACCAATAAAAAGAAAGTCAAAGCAATACTGAAGCATTCATCTATTGTTATTGCAAAGCCTAAGATGAATACTAAGAGCAATTCAACTATTTTTGTTATTTATCTCAAATAATGTATCAAGCCCTCAGGCCACCAGTCCAATTCTGATTGGAATTTGATGCTGTTATGGGTAGGGCTGCATGATATTCAAAACTGAATACTGGTATCGGTATTCAAAAAAATACCGCGGTATACTGGTATATTGAAAACTGTTCAGATATGTGAACACAACAAGTACCACAATCAAGACTCAAGGCATCACAGTCGGAACGAATTAGCATGCCTTGATGATGCGGTTCGAAAAACCTTTACCCAATGCAGACGATATCAAAATTTATCATTTTCAAAATTAGTTTATCAGATTTTCTCCAAAGATTTCAACAAAACTATATCATGTGACCCCTCATTGGAACGAGCTCAACGAGCTCGTTCCAAATGAGGTGTCACATGATATAGTTTTGTAGAAATTTTTTAAATTTATTTTTTCAACTGCTAAATTTGTATATTACGAGGGCACAAGCAGATGATTCCTTGGATAAAGGGATAATATTATTCATTCGGGACGACAGTTAAAAAACTCAAGACATGTTGAAAATTAAATTGTGGGTAAATAAATAATGACGATAAACCGATATTTTTGTAATTACACCGGAATTCAATCGATATTGGTTTGAATACCGGTATATATTGGTTTACCGATATACCATGCAGCCCTAGTTATGGGCAGTTTCTTTACCCACTTTTGGGGGAAATTTCCATGCAGATAACCATTTATGTAGAGGGAAGTGCCTTTGCTTACAAAAATTCACAGGTATATTTTTTCCTGCCCCAGTTACAGATATTCCAATCAATAAGTATTTAATTCCCTTTGAAAACATCCAAATATTAAGATTATTTGTGGAACTATACACAGCGTAATCATAAAATAAATATTATAGGTGTGGTGTGTCTTCATTTCCAATCGCAATGTCGATCAAATCAAGCCTCAATTGAGCAACATTTCTAGCTTTGATTCTCAGAAAATGAATCGTTATGAAATCTTTCAGACTCAATCATTCCAACCAACTGAAATATTCCAGATGTGTGAATCTAAATATAGGTGACACCCTATTTGAAGGCAAGACTGGTTCTAGGCCATCTCAGCATCAAATTTCTTTCAGAATTAGACTTGTAACTTGAGAGCTTGGTAAAGAAGGGGCAACAGAAATTCAGAGAAAGGTTCCTTGCCCTAAGGATAAGTTTAATTCAAGGAACCTTTCAAGCCATTCTCAAGGATCTTTCAGACAATTTTTAACACTATTTCAAGCCAGAAGCATATAGCTGTAAATAAGACTTTCTGATTAAGAACATGCAAATGAGTCGACACCTAAAAGTCTACAGCCAAGTCTGCTGGTCTTCGATGTAGTATAGTAGGGACTTGTACTGATATGAGAATAACAGTGAGCAAGAAAACATAAGTCTTGATATTGTCTCATATTCAGTAAATTCTCTTTTATTTCCCAGGCTTGGGCAGGTTAAAACTTTAAACCATTCTTAAAAACCAAGGACTTTTAAGGCTAAGGCACAAATTTCAAGTACTATCTTGAGAACTCTTGAGAACTCATTTTTGAATTTAAGGACTTTCAAGGTTTTCAAGGACCATAATGAGCCCAGTCAGTTGCTCTATACCTTTTAAAGCAAACTGTAGGGAAATGTGATGATCATTCACCCAATTTGTACAGAATTAATATATGTACCTATAGTAGATATTATTATAGATCAGACCTTTTTTCCTTTGATAAAACCCATGCATTAAAAGAAGTAATTCATGATCATTCAGTAATATTCTAGAATAATCAGAAGGTATTTTCAGCAGTATTCTTGCATGAATTGGTCACCAGCAGACCTTAAAATTGACTCAAATTAGCGACAATAAAATTGTGACCAAACCATAGTAAGTGTCCCCAAATTGTGCAGTACTGAAAAGCCTAAATGACCATGTTTCCTGCCACATAGTTCAGAACCTAACCATCGAAAAATTAGAATGCAATCGATAGCAAGTTAGAAAAATCGTAGAGTTGCCAGCCAGATTAAATAAATCTGCGACGACAGTGTCCTATACAATGCTGTTGACGCAGATGGCAAACTCTGTCTTTGGAAACATGAACTGGAGGGAGAAGAACCAAGAACGATGGGTAAGGCCCATGGACATGGCTAGAGATTTTCGACTGGGGGAGGATGTAGGGTAGTGAATTTCCAACTAGTGGCAGGGGCTGAGAGGGGGAACCCTCTCCCAGTCCCTCCCCCAGTTGGAAATTCACTACCAAGAAAAATTTAGAAAATGAAACATGAAAGGAGGCATAAAATTGATTCTAGTAACTGAAATGTCAACACATTTATGACAGAATTATCAGGTTGTTATTATTATTTGGTATTATTCTGGGAATAGAATGTGTATTAAACAAATGCTCAAGCTGACAAGCTGAGAACTTCGAGAAATTCACACTCTCCTAACATTAAATGAGATATTATGCAGGAATGATCAATTTTCAATATTTCATCATTTTGTAACGGTGAATGATGGAATTGACTCAGGATAACGATTTTACATGATGTGATTTTCTTTAAGTGCATTTCGAAGAATTTTTTTATTATGATTAGAAACATACTATAGAAATTTTGTTCTGACTGACATCATGCATACTTATGAAGCTTGACATTGCCTACACTGTAGTTGTAGAGAGTGAGAGTTGGAATTTTTGCCGATTTGGAACCAAGTTGGAATTTTGGGAAGTAAAGGAGACATCAGCATCACAAAAGAAGTTCTAAAATCAAGATAGATGAAATTTCTAACTACTCATGACTTGCCCTCCGAATATCCAACTGTAGGAAATTTTGGCCAGGATTGGGGGGACACACCCCCGCCTCACTCCCCCTGTTGCCACGACCCTGGTAAAACCCATAACAATGAAAGTGTCAATGACACTGTAGCTCAACTTGTCAAGACAAAGACATGTCATGTATAGTATGTGACACAGCAATGACAAACATCTAGGTAATGACCTGATAACGAAGGTACATATAAAGTATTGTAACGGTCTGTCTGTACATAAATACTGACCGTTGCCTGTAACAAATGTATAGGTAAAGTATTGTAAAGGTGGGTGACAGTCAGATGCTAAACTTGAACAAGAGGCCCCACGGGGCCTGAAGCGCTCATCTTGTACAGAACACAATTTAAACAGAGTCCAAGAATGAGTCTACATTAAGCAAGCCATCTCCATAGGCTACACTGTCAATCCTTGAGTCCCTCAGGAGTGACAAAAATAATCTGGGCATCATGCCTTTTCTTCAGTTGATCAAAAGGAAAATGTAGAGCTCCCCTATGAAGCCCCTTGATACAACCTATGTGGATTAATCTTAGTTCTTCTAGAGGGTACTGAATACAAAATTTTTAATTCTTCAGCAAAATGGCCAATTCCGGCTCCCATAGAGAGCCCAAATATTAACCCAGACTCTTGATTTGAACACAGTTAAATCTGACTTCCCTAGAGATGTTGTGTACCGAATATGAAAGCATTCTGACTGTTGGATCTGAAGAAGAGAAATTGTAAAGAAATTTCTTCGAATTGCACTAAGTTCAAATTTGGGCTACCATAGCGAGCCCAAATATTGACCTATGGATCCGATTTGAACAAACTTGAATCTGACCCCCCTAGAGATGTTGTATACCAAATGTGAAAGCATTCTGACAAGTGAATCTGAAGAAGAAGATTTTTGAAGAAATTCCCTCATATTGTACTAAGTTTTGTACTAAGTTAAATTTCATGTTCCCATATGGAGCCCAAATATTAACCTAGGCACTCGAATTGAACAACCTGGAATCTGACCCCCCTAGAGATGCTGTATACCAAATATAAAAGCATTCCGACTGGTGGATCTGAAGAAGAAGATTTTTAAAGAAATTTTCTCATATTACACTAAGTAAAAATTTGGGCTACCATAGTGAGCCCAAATATATACCTAGGGATTTGATTTGAACAAACTTGAATCTGTCCCCCATAGAGATGTTGCATACCAAATATCAAAGCATTCTGACTGATGGATCTGAAGAAGAAGATTTTTTTAAATTACCCTCCATATTGAACAAAGATAAAATTTGGGCTTCCGTAGGAAGCCCAAATATTAACCTAGGGACTTGGTTTGAACAATCTAGAATCTGACCCTCATAACAATGATGTATACCAAATATTAAAAGATTCTGACTGGTGGTTCTGAAGAAGAAGATTTTTAAAGAATATTCCCCATATTACCCTATGTTAAAACTTCGGGCTCCTGTAGAGAGCCCAAATATGAACCAATGAGCTTTATTTCAACAAACTTTTATCTGACCCCCCTATGAATGCTGTATACCAAATATCAAAAGATTCTGATGATTGGCTCTGGAGAAAAGATTTTTTTAAAGTTTTGCAAATATGCTGACTCAGCATTTTTCCGATGCCCATTACAGAACACCCTAACATAACCGATGGCAATTTTTTTTTACCATTCAATTCTACTGGTCATAAGGATACTTCATACCATATAAAAGCTCTCTGTTCCGTGGGGTTTGGGAAATATGGGCGTTTGAAAATATTTCTATTTTTAGCTCCCAGGGTTCCCATGGGGATGCGGGAATTTTTTTTTTTGCATGGGTCAAGTACTTATGACCCAATACTACCACAAACCAAATTTGGTTCATACCGGACCATCGGTTCAGAAAATAAAAATTTTGGGCGGGGCCAAAAATCTTACCCCTCCTATTACAAAGCCAAATATTACTTTACGAACTTCGTTTGAACAAACTTGATTCTACACCTCATATGGAAGCTTCATAGCAAATATCAAGTCATTGTACACACTGGTTCTTGAGAAGAAGATTTTTAAAATATTTTGGAGCATTTTCCCCCACTCCCTCCCTATGGGGCTGGGCATGCCGAGTTGAACAAAAATGAAATGCCCCTTTGGAACCATCACTCACACAAACTTTCACTTGAATTGGCCCAGTGGCTTTGGAGGAGAAGACCAAAACATGGTGTTGACGGACGACGGACGACGGATGACGGACGACAGACGACGGACGACGGACGGGAAGCGATGAGATTAGCTCAGCTTGACTTTGTCAAGATGAGCTAAAAAATCTTTGAGTCCCAGAGTGGGTCTGATTGAACCCCAAAATATTTGTTCTCATAGCACAGTGATAACAAAGGCACCCCAAAACACACTCATTCCTCTCCCAAGGTGAAAACAAAGGTACCCAAGAAGTTTTGTGAAGATCAGTTCACAAATATGAGCTGTGTAGAAGTTGTGACAAAAAATAGGCTGATGAAATCGTCAGATGTGTACCCATATGCGCAACTTGTAGAAAGCTGTATGATGGAGGGCCACCACGGATGCCGACATTATGTACACCATACATGGTGTGGGTACATATAGAAAAGGATTGGAGGAGTGTCTAATTTGATGGATAAAGGGTTAATATCTCCGGATCAAATTATCAGATTTACATAAAAAAACTATAGAGCACAGCACATCAGTAACCTGAACATATATATGAAGTAACATGACAATCGGATTGATATTTTTAAAGTTATCTCATGCCAAAGGGATTGGAGGAATTTTCAATTTGAAGGATAAAGGGTTAATATCTCAGGATCAAATTATCAGATTTACACCAAAAACTATACAGCTTGGCACATCAGTAACCTGAACACAAAGATAAAGTAACTAGACAATCCAAGCAATATTTTTCAAGTTATCTCATGCCAAAGGGATTGTTGGAATTTTCAATTTGAAGGATAAAGGGTTAATATCTCAGGATCAAAATAACAGATTTACACCAAAAACTATACAGCTCGGTACATCAGTAACCTGAATACAAATATAAAGTAACTTGACAATCCAAGCAATATTTTTCAAGTTATCAAATGCCAAAGGGATTGGAGGAATTTTCAATTTGAAGGATAAAGGGTTAATATCTCAGGATCAAATTATCAGATTTACACCAAAAACTATATAGCTCGGCACATCAGTAACCTGAACACAAATATAAAGTAACCTGACAATCCAAGCAATATTTTTCAAGTTATCGAATGCCAAAGGGATTGGAGGAATTTTCAATTTGAAGGTTAAAGGGTTAATATCTCAGGATCAAACTATCAGATTTACACCAAAAACTATAAGCTCGGCACATCAGTAACCTGAACACAAATATAAAGTAACTTGACAATTCAAGCAACATTTTTCAAGTTATCGAATGACAAAGAAATGGATACGGATGCTGGATGGATGGACAGACCGACGGATGGATGGACAGACAGACAGACAAACAAAAAAAAAATATACAGCTCAGCACATCAGTAACCTGAACACAAATATAAAGTAACTTGACAATCCAAGCAATATTTTTCAAGTTATCGAATGCCAAAGGGATTGGAGGAATTTTCAATTTGAAGGATAAAGGGTTAATATCTCGGGATCAAATCATCAGATTTACACCAAAAACTATACAGCTCAGCAAATCAGTAACCTGAACACAAATATAAAGTAACTAAACAATCCAAGCAATATTTTTCAAGTTATCGAATGCCAAAGGGATTGGAGGAATTTTCAATTTGAAGGATAAAGGGTTAATATCTCAGGATCAAATTATCAGATTTACACCAAAAACTATACAGCTCGGCACATCAGTAACCTGAACACAAATATAAAGTAACTTGACAATCCAAGCAATATTTTTCAAGTTATCGAATGACAAAGAAATGGATACGGACGCCGGACGGACAGACGGACAGACAAAGGATGGACGAACGACGGATGGCCACCCCGGATGTTGGCATTATGTGTACCATACATAGTATGGGTACACATAAAAACTGATTGGACCTAATTTCGGTACAAAATGGCCACTGGCAGCCATCTTGAATTTTGGACCGCACCCGGAAACACTCGTTCTCGTCCCAAGGTGATAACAAAGATACCCAAGAAGTTTTGTGAAGATCGGTTCATAAATACAGCCTCTAGCCCAAGATGTATTGACATGTGCACTTACAGTGTATAAGTAGCACCGAATAAATCAAAGTTCATCTAATTTGCATAATTTCTGCACGAGAAAAAAACCCGTACTATATGTGATGTATTCCATGTTACTAAACATTCATACAAAAATTTATTCAAGTCAGAACTTTCATACAAAAGTTCTGTACAAAAGACTGATTGCACTAATTTTGGTACAAAATGGCTGCTGGTGGCCATCTTGAATTTCGGACCACACCCAAAAACACTCGTTCTCATCCCACGGTGATAACAAAGGTACCCAAGAAGTTTCGTAAAGATCGGTTCATAAATACGGCCTCTAGCCTGAGCCGTATAGAAGTTGTGTACAAAAAACTGATTAGACCTAATTTCGGTACAAAATGGTCACTGGCAGCCATCTTGAATTTTGGACCGCACCCAGAAACACTCGTTCTCATCCCAAAGTGATAACAAAGGTACCCAAGACGTTTCGTGAAGATCGGTTCATAAATACAGACTTTAGCCCGAGCCGTATTGACAAAAACACTTGTTCTCGTCCCACGGTGATAACAAAGGTGCCCAAGGAGTTTCGTAAAGATCGGTTCATAAATACGGCCTCTAGCCCGAGCCGTATTGGCATTTGCACTTACAGTGCTGAAAGTAACACCAAAAAACATCAAAGTTGATCTAATTTGCATAATTTACGCATGAGAAAAAACCCTGTATTATATGTGATGTATCCCATGGTACTAAACATTCATACAAAAAATTATTCAAATCAGAGCTTTCATATGGAAGTTCTGTACAAAAAACAGATTTCTGCATCGTCGGTACAAAATGGCAGCTGGCAGCAATCTTGAATTTCGGACCACACCCAAAAACACTTGTTCTCGTCCCACAGTCATAACAAAGGTACCCAAGAAGTTTCGTAAAGATCGGTTCATAATTATGGCCTCTAGCCTGAGCCGTATCCAATTATTGATGGACAGACGGACGACGGGCCATGGCATAAGCTCAAATTTGGCTTCGCCAAAGTTGAGCTAAAAATGCTGCAACCAATTTTTATACAAGAAAAAAAGTAAATAGTGGAAACAAGATACCATGAAGGAAAAACTAACAACATTTTTGTCTCTGCCCACTCCACAAAACATTTGGTTTGGGTTGCCGTTGTGCCTAAATTAGACCAATCTAAAGGCCTGGCCACCTGATAATCCTCAACAATGATTTCATTTATTGGTGTTTAAGATCACATTCAGCACCTGTGGCTGTATCATGACCACAACATAGGTGTGAAGTCAAAATTGGCTAATCATTTATACCTATACTTCCCACTTTAGAGGACTTCTATCCTAGGCATTACTCATTCGTTACTGGATCCTATTTTACTTGGAAAGCAGAACTTGTTTACCACAGTAAACAAGCACTGCTTCATTCCATTTCCCAGCCTGCCCATGGGGGAACACTGAAGATGACAAATGAAAGAAAAACACTTCTTGGCACAATATGTAATAGTGTTTTGAATTGTTGTTTCAATAAACCTCTATTACTGAATCTTTCAAAAGATCTACATGACAGGCAATTATTTATTGAAATGAATGCTCTGCCAAACAAGTCATTGTTTGCAACAACATATTCCCAGATTGAAAAGAAAACACTATTTTTCGATCCATTTTGGCATCTTTTGTGGGGTATTGGTTCAAATGATAAATAAATTCTCCACCTCATTTGCAGTTTATGATAAAATTTTCAAAACCTATCCAGTAAATTAAGCTTTGACATGCAACAGACGCAGTTCAGGCCTGATTTACTGAACAAGTTACGTAAATTTCATTATAAACTGGGATGTGTGGTAAATCCTCTATTTATGTCACTCACCTCATTACTCTTTCGTAATCGCATTTACAATACAATGCTTCAATTATGCTACAAAACGATGAAAGTTGAGTGTACAATGTATACAGGTTATCGGTCTTTGAGTTCAAACTATTTTTCTCATAAAAGTTATTTCTTTTGACACACAGATAAAAAGATCCAATGAGATACACAAAAGAAATATAAAGTGTGTTTAAAATTAATTTGTTATCCTAATTATTTAAATGCACAAGCCCTAGCTTGTTAGAATTTAGCCAAGTCATAGAATGAGAAAAATATTTTGATACACTGCATTTTTATTCTGTTTATTCCAGGGCATTGCATGTAATCACATGATGAATACAGGTCATTACAACAGTCATTTAATCTGTGCAAGCCTTAATATTTGTCCTGCTTCAACAGAATCAGTTTTGATTCTCGTGAACAATCACAAGAATCAATTTTGAGTTCTCCATTTAAAAGTTGAGTGTATTGTTATACCTTGTTCTTGCGAGTACAACCCATTAATAATAATAAAAAACAAACCTCAAATTTATATACACCTGGAACTAATTTAAGCACCCCCTGAAATGTCTCATGACAGTGAAGTTGCTGTTACTGATTATTATGTTTTAATGATTGCTATGTGTTGCAGTACATTTCATCTACTGAAACGTGATGTTTCTGGTTGATAGCATACCCCAAACACATCCCCTTGTGCATGTGAAGCATGCTTCCCACAAATGTCACAAAAACACTATCAACCACATGTAGTATGTGGGTATAAAACAAGAAAATTTGTCACTTCTTTTATCAATAAATGTTGACATGGCAAGGAGGAGACTGTCAGAGGCATTAATATGGCAAATCGTTGGCATTCAGGCAACAGACATGTCATTCAAAGCTATTGGAAGGCAATTCGGCTATAGTCATTCTGTTATCAGCAGACTTGTCCAAAAATATCAACAAACCAACGATGTTCAGGACAGACCAAGGCCTGGACAACCCCAAAAGATCTCTCCTCGGGAAGTTCGGAGTCTGATATGTCTCAGTACTGTCTGAAATCATCTCAAAGCACTGTGCATGAGGTCCAGAAGGGTCATCAAGCGTTCAGCTGTCTATTCAGCATCAAAGATGATGTTTGGAGTGGTGTATGGCACGACAACATTGGAATCTCAGGACGTGGAGGAGAGTCCATTGGTCAGACAAGAGTAAGTTCCTGCTTCTCATCACAGATGGTCGCATGAGAATGTGGAGGCATAGAAATACTGCTTACATGCTCAGGAACATAAGACCTACTGTTCCTTATGGTGGAGGATCTGGGGAAGCCTCTCTCATGATTGTAACCTTGATTTGGTGATTGTTCGTGGGAATCTCAATGGTCATCAGTACAACCGGGACATTCTCAATCTGGTTGTCATATTAGTTTCTATTAACACCCCAGCGAACAAAACAGGGGGTGCTTAATTAAGTTCCAGGTGTATATATTTACTACAAATTAACCCTTAAGAGCCTAGTTCCAATTTTTGTGAGTTTTTTATCTTGTATGTACTTGTCAAATACATGTTCCAGCATTCAGAGTTTTGGTGGTCTTGCTGATGGAAGTTACAGTACCTTGACAGTGGTATCTATTGAAGTCTTGGCTGCCTTTACAAGCAGCCAAGACTTCACAAGACACCATTGCCAAAGCAATGTGTTGCTTATTATAAGGGAGCAAAAAAATATGTGGAATTGTCCAGGCCTTTAAAGACACAATAGATCTATGACGAGAATCTAAGGAACATTTCGCGAGAATCAAAGTTGATTTTCATTGTTTTCCTTGAGAATCATTTGCAAGAATCGATTCCGATTCTCACCTGAATTTTAAGGCCTGCTGTGTCAGTGCACAGGGCTGCACGATATTCTAAACTGAATACTGGTATCATTATTCAAGAAAATACTGTGGTATACCGGTATATTAAAAAACTGTTCAGATATCTGAACAAACGTACCACAATCGTGACTTGAGCCATCACAGAGTAACGAATTAGCATGCCTTGATGATGCAGTTTGAATAACCCTTTACCCAATACAGTTGATATCAAAATTTATTATTTTAAATATTATTTTATCAAATTGTTCAAAAATTTCAACAAAACAATATCATGTGACCCCTTATTGGAACAAGCTAGTTGAGCACGTTCCAATGAGGGGGTCACATGATATAGTTTTGTTGAAATTTTTTGAAAAATATTTTTTTCAACTACTAAATTCGCATATTACATGGGCGGATGAGGCCGATTCGTTGGGTATAAAGGATAATATTATTCATTCATGACTATAGTTCGAACTCAAGACATCTTGAAAATTAAATTGTGGGCAAATAAATGATGGCAATAAACCAATATTTTTGTAATTACACCAGTATCCAATCGATACTGGTTTGAACACCAGTATTTATCGGTTTATCGATATACCGTGCAGCCCTATCATTGCATTCTGCCGAGTTGACAAGACTACATCAGCCAGATCAAACAAGATGGTGTTCACAGCGTGTTTGATCTAACTGATCTGGTCCCATCAATGAGACAGAATATGACAACCCAGATTAACTGACTATTGTAATAATTTGTTTATTACATGGCAGAGGATTATTTCCAACTTTGGTTAATTTTTACTGTATTAAAAAAGTGCTACAACTTACGGTGTTTGGGTAAACTTGCAGGGTACACTCTAAAAACATTGGCAGTTGTTTCTAGGCAAGCCAAGACTTGCGGAGACACAACTGCAAAGTCCCAGAGCATTAAATGACAGTTTGGAAAAATATTTGAAAAACCACCAGGCCTTTAAGGGTTAAAAATTGAATATGACGCTTGAACTCTAAACAAAAAAGAAAATTTGGATGTTTGTCTGAAGCATTCACCACCAAGTTTTTATTTTAAGTTTGTAAAATTATCGCTTTGAAATTCCCCAAACATAATTTCCTTTACAAAAGGCTTGTTTGAGACCAAGCCAGAAAAAAGCAGACTGTCATCTGCAAAATGAGGTTCCCAGAGGGTTAATTTGGTGATGCTACCCCACAGAGCAGGGTAGCATCACAAAATTTACCCTCTGTGAACCTCAGTCTGAAACAAGGTCTAAAGCCAAAACAGAAAGATGTACCTCTAAGATAAATTGGCCCACTGTATGGGATAACATAAGCAAATTCACCCTCTGCAGACCCCATTTTGTACAATGTACACATTTTAACCATAATGAGCCAAGTACAGTAGTGAGATAACAATTTATTTACTCATTTATTGGGGTTTAAGGTCACATATTACTGCCCAAAGGCTAATTTTGACTGCAACATGGATATAAAGTCAAGTCTAGTCAATCGTTCATACCCATGCTGCCAATTTTACCAAACTTTCACAAGAGGCATTGGTTTCTGGATCTTATTCTACTTGTAAAATGGAGCTTGTTTACCATAGCACAGAAGCAATACCTAACTTCCCATGTCCAACAGGGTAACTGAGATCCCAAAAGTGTTCACACACTTATAGACCAGTGAGTAAAGATTTTACAAATAAAATATTGTGAAATGAAGAGCAAATCACTAAAAATGAAAAAAAAAAAAGCATCTGAGATTCAATGTCCTCACATTTCTGTTCTAACTTGTGATTTGGCAGTTCTGAGGGAGAAAAACAGAAGAAAATTTCAACTGGATACCAACCCAATGGCAACCTAATTGAAAGTCTCTGTCCATTTTTGTGATCTCAGTTCCATAATTACCCAGATTTATTATTTTCTCACGGGCATTCAATTACTTTTTCAAAGAAATACAAAATTTCAAGCACTCTTGAAGGGCCTTAGCTCCTTACATGATGATGCTGTTGGCAAATATTCCTGCCCAGGACAGGATTTCTCTTGCAAATGGGCGATTCTCCAGAAAACATATGAATCGTGTAATTTGCCATTTTCTCCACCAATTGAGAAAACATTCTCCATTTGTCTCCAAATTATTATGTGCCTTGGACCTGCTCATACATAACCGTGTATAGATTTTGGTTGGGCCCCGGTGATTAAAAAAAATATGACTGGCTTAGACACCCCCATGTCAGTGGTGTTACCTGTGCAGATGGTAAATTGTAAATTATAAGCTCACGAAATACTAAATAATGTGGTCGTGCAACCAAAACAATTTCAACTTTTCTAATTGTGAGTATCCAGGCTATCATATGATGCTGTAGGATTTCCGCAGAATCTTTTCATTTTTTACACTGCAGTGGGTAGGTGATCTGTAGCAAAAACAAAGTCAGTGGTGTTACCTGATCCGTTAACTGGAAGAGTGCTAAGTTATTTTTGGTCATCCAAATTTGTCCACATCTCTTTGCCTTGTTACAATTTATGGGAGAGTGCCTAGTGGCACTCTCCCATAAATTGCAACAATGCAAATCCCCACAGACTAAATACTTTCAATTAAAAAATAATATGAGGTACATCCACAGAATATGAAACCATTAAGTTGTGGCACCTGCACTTCAGAAGAAAGCCCAAATATGGGCTTCCGGCACTCTACCAGTTAAGATATGTAACTCTATTGCATTGAGCTTGATATTGGAGTTTTCTCCCTTACATCAATCTTTCCAAGGGTTCTTCATTAGAGAAGAGCAGCGGAATTTTTTTGTCCTTGGAAAAAGGAAGAAAGAAACAATAAAGGTAAATTATGTCATATATAATTTTTGCATGTCAGTGGTGTTAATGGTATAGAATCTGTACTTTTTTAATATTAAATAACATTATCCAAATAAGTAATTAGTTGGTACTCTAAAATTCAAACTAGCAAGCAGACAACAACTTTTTACAGGGAAATCCAATAATATGATGAGAAGTCAGTGGTGTTACCTGGTCAGTGGTGTTACATGATGAAGTAACACCACTGGCCAATGGGTAACACCACTGACACAAATTACTTTTGAACCTATCTTATCCTAAATATTTTCATTTAATATCATGCTATTAGATTAAATGTAACTTGTAAGAAACTTCAGTATTAAAGCATGTCCAAGTGTGAAAATTGAAAATTATTATGTTGCGCGGTACCTCAATGGTTGCACATGTGCTCTTGTAATGTCTTCACACCGAGTTCATGAGCTCGAGACTCGTCGCCTGGATCTGAAAAACTATGTTAGTGGCCTTAATACTGGGTTAGTGACATTCTTGAGTAATACAGTGATTATCGTGGCGCACTGGGCGGTAAACAGAGTAGCAGGGGTCAATACTATAAAACTTTTGCTCTTGTGTATTTATAATTTTGGGGGAGGGGGGGGGGGGGTTGTAGAGGATACATGTTATTCAAAACTTTGGGAACAAAAATATATATAAATATCTATATAAATTTTGCTCGAAATTTAGGGGGTAGTGACTACTGTTTTAAAACTCATAAGTTTTACTTTGAATTTAATTTCCTACTAATTAAAAATGTGTGACCACCAGACCTCAAATGGCAATGTTTACTAAAACTTTTTTCTACTTTCCAGGGATGGCCAAGCGTGTCAAAAATTTTACACATGCTGAGATTCAAAAACGATACAGAGAGAGGAGAGATGCAGATCCCGCCAGAGTGGCAATACACCTCAATACCAAGCATAAGAAATATCTGAAAGATGTAGCAGCCAGAAAAAGGAGGAAAATATCTGATTTGACAACAAGAGAAGCCAGATTGTGTCGAAGAATGTGGACTAAACATAAGAGAATATCTCGAGAGAAACAGAAAATGGTAACCCAAGCTGTGCAAGCTATAGCAACACTTCCTCAGTCACCTGATGAATCTAGAGAAGAGAGACAAAGCACATCTCGGTGAATAATTAACAGATAACAACAGTAGCAATATACTCGAGTGCCAAATAAGCATTATTCGTCCTGCAAATTAATAGGCACACATTCATAGCTACTCTTTAATGTGTGCTTATTGATTTGTGGGCCGAACACAACCTATAGGGCAGGGCTTTCGATCCTGATTTTTGTCACAAACGCATTTGTGAACGAAAAAAAATAAATTGCCCTTCCACACCCCCACCTCTGGCACTTTTTTAAACAACACCATTAGATTCCCGATAAAAAAATTACCCCTAGTAGACCCCTTTGAAGACCTATATCGGAGCAAAAATGTTTGGTCCTAATTTTTGGTGCCCCTCCCAACTCCCACCCCTGGGACTTTTTAAACCTGACGATGAACTACGCCACAAAAAATACTCCTAGACCGGCCCTAGCTCGGGAGTAGTATTGATAATTTTCCACTTTGTACTTTTATTTGGTATTGAAGAATGTTGCATCTGAAATTTTAAGATTATTAAATTATTTATTATTTTGTTTAACTGGTAGAGTGCTGGAAGCCCATATTTGGGCTTTATTCTGGAGTATAGGTACCACAGCTTCAAGGCTCATATTCGGTGGATGTGATTTGTATTATCTTTGAAGTGATATTAATAAGTCTGTAAAGGTTTGCCTTGTTACATTTTATTGGAGAGTGCCTACGGGCACTCTCCAATAAATTGTAACAAGGCAAAGACATGTGTACAAGATTTGATGGCCAAAAATAATTTAGCACTCTACCAGTTAACAGTTTAGTGACTATCGTGGCTTTGGCCCACAGTTTTCCAGGCGGCCAGGCGCCTAACACCGAGCTGACTAGCCGCTGCAGCTTTGTCCAGCTTGAGATTAGTGCACTGCTATAGCCACGTATACACTGAAGTCTTGTATTCTGTATCTCAGGAAAGGTCGTTGCCACTTGTTTATACTTGGATAGACATGAGTGAATCGTTGTCAGTAGCGCAGGTGTTGGGTCCAAGACCGTCAAGCGGGGCAACTGCCCCAGGCACCATCTTAAGAAAGAGTAAATTTACATATCGAAACATGCACCCCAGATGCTACATCCATAATATGAAATACTGGTATAGGCCTATTACTGTATTGCGGAAGTTTTCATTTTACTGACATTTTACTGCAAAGGGGAAGGGATCCCCACATATACTTTATCAATTTTATGACCCCAATGTCGCACAGACGGCAGAAGCCCCAAACAAGTGCGAGGGGGGTGGGGGGGGGGCAAATTTTTTTCCGGGTAACTGCAGAGGGTGTAGGATGGAAAATAAATTTTTAGAGGTATGATGAGGATCGGGGGGTGGGTGGGGGGGGGGGGGGGTTGGATGAAAGGGTACTTTGTCATTGGGTATGTCATGAATACGGAATGAAATTATATGCAACTCCAGAAAGGGAACACATGTAGACATCTTACCATAGTCCAAACTTGGACCCAAAATCCGTAATATAATTTTTTGGTTTGGTACGTCTTTTGGACGTACCAAACCAAAAAATTATATTACAGACTTTGGGTCCAAGCTTGGACTAGTTTTACTATTACTATAGTCTGTGCTTATTATGAGTAGTTCCAAACTTGCGACTTGTAATATCTCAATATATATGAAATGGACAGCAACGCCTACAGTATTATGTTGCTAATTTCGATAGAACTATTACTATCTCCCACAGACATACGGGCTGTGCACATTATATCAGAATAAATTATGTCCTGTTAGGGTACCCATGATTGGTGAAAAAGTGTGGGGGGCACGTGCCCCCTGTGCCCCCGGCTCTGCCACCCCTGCAATGCCGTGGGAAGTAAATGTTGATTTACTCATCGAAAGGTCACCAATCAACCACTTATTTTCAAATATTTTCTGAGGGGCACGGTGGGAGGGGGGCTCCAGAATCCAGTACCACACACGTTTATCGCTTCGCACTTTAATTCGGTGCTCGCATGGCCCATTCTTCGTACTACCCCGGGAGCCATCTTCCCACTCGGCGGCCCTGCTCATCGTTATGCGTACAATGTGATTTTGAACAAAGCTTTCATGGCTTTTCCTCTATCTCAACGACGGGCATGATATCTGGCATAGTGTGCCAGCGCCGGTGTTACACTTCTACCTACTATTATCACATTACACGTTGCCATATATACCCTTCTGTTGTCATGCACATTCAGTCAGCACTCTCACCTGCCTGCTAATAATCATGGGTTGAAAACCAGTTCGCCAAGATTTTTTAAAAATTAATGAACAGATTAGTGAACGTCAAAAATTAATCTCGTTGAGCTCGTTCCAACGAGGGGTCATAACCTATGTTTTTGAGACAAAAAATGAAAAAAAATAGTCATTCAAGAATTTTTTTTGCAAGTGTCGTCTGCTTTTCATGTTAGGTAAAGGGTTAATGTACTTCTCCTGTTTGTCACCACAAGGGCTCCCCTATGTGATATATCTATATAGATTATATAACAGTATATAGTCTGTATACATATAGCGCATAGGTGAGTCCCTGTGCTTGTCACGATATAGCCTTGGTGGTTGAAAGTGATGGGAACACCAATCAAAGCAAAACAAAAGTGATTGTTGGGCTTTTGTGTCAAAAATAAATGGTGTGTTATTAGGCAGGTAAGAGGATCTAAAAAAAAAAAGTCTTCAAGCAAAACTGAATTTATCTTTTTTTATGTTCCACATGAACGCCAGCTGAGCACACTAATCGTCACTTAAGACAGAAACTGAAACAAGCACGCCTGAATATCAAGCAACTGAAAAGAAGTAATGAGAATAATAAAAAGAACTACAATAAGTATCGAATGAGATATTACAGGCTGCAGGAGAAAATAAAAGTGGGCACTGGTGTGAAATCGGTCGATACACCCCATTCGAAAACGAAGAAGTTGCTCAAGCATTTAAGCAAAAATAAGGACCAAGTGCGAAAACATTTAACCTTTCATTTCAGCATGTTACAGGAAATACAGGTATCCAAGAAATATCATGACCATTCATCGCTGAAATCAAAGAGCTCATCTGAAACAGATTAGGTAGAAATATAAGTAAGAGATATCGAATAAAATCATTCGTACAAAAGGTTGCTGGAGTTTCACAACGTGTAAGGAATCCTCAACCACCAAATCCACCTAGGCAATCAAGAAGACAGCTTGACATTCGGTCATTTTTCTAACGTGATGATGTAAGCCGTGTGGCTGCAGGGAAGAAAAATACTGTAACAAGAAGAAAGGTCAAGAAACAAAGGCGTATATTGCTTGACACTCTTAAAAATTTGCATGTCAAATACACGTAGGAAGTTTCCAGAATAAGTTATGCAAATTTCTGTAAGTTCAGGCCATTCTGGGTCAGTCCGCCTTGCAATAGTGATCGGGAAACATGTCAGTGTAAAGTTAACAAGAATATAACTTTTCTATGCACTTCAATGAAGAAGGCTGGATACCTCAACACTGATAATCCTCACGACTTACTCAAGAAAATGCTATGTGACACGAAGTCATATGATTGCTGTTACGAAAAATGTTCTGCATTCAAAGATAAACAACCATATACCATGCAATCTACAACAGAAAATGTATGTGTGCCTCAATGGGAAACAAAAATAAATGAAAATGGAAGTAAAATAACCGTAAAAACATGTTGAATCCCAAAAAGGAAGAATTAATCCCGAAGCTTCACCAGCTCCTGTCCAAATTTAAAATACATTCATTTAACATAAAGCACCAGTTTGAAACAATGAAGATAATTAACGCTTTACCCAACGAATCGGCCGCATCCGCCCGCGTAATATGCAAATTCAGCAGTTGAAAAAATATTATTTTTCAAAAAATTTCAACAAAACCATATCATGTGACCCCTCGTTGGAATGAGCTCGTCAAGCTCGTTCCAACGAGGGGTCACATGATATGGTTTTGTTGAAATTTTTTGAAAAATTTCAAAAAATGATATTTAAAATCAAATAATAAATTTTGATATCGTCTGCGTTGGGTAAAGGGTTAAAGAAAGCCTGAGGGAGGATGAATGTGTCATGTATGTCGACTTTAGCAAGAACTCTGTATGCCAATACGCAAATGAAATTCAGTCAGTTCACTTTGGGGGCTCACACAAACAGGTGTCACTACACATGGGGATGTTGTATAGATACAATGTCAGAAGCTTTTTGCACTGTTTCACCATGCAGACAACATGATCCCCCAGCCATCTGGGCTCAATTGGGACCAATATTATCAAATGTTCGAACATCTAAACCCAATATCACAAAGGTTTGTTTTTTAAGCGATAGCCCAACCACACAATATCGCCAAAAGCAGTATTTCTATTTCATGACACAGGAGCCAGAATGTTACGGATTTGAAGAAATACAGTGGCATTTTTCTGAAGCATCTCATGGCAAAGGGGCTCCGGAGGCATAAGGGGCGCAGTAAAAAGAGCTGCAGACAGACTGATCAAATCTGGGACTGATATCCCTAACGCTGAAGTGTTTTTCCAGGAATTGTCCAAAGCCGACTCCACAATTAAGCTTTATTATATTTCCGATTCAGAGGTGGACAAGAGGATGCAAATGATCAATAATGTCACCTTAAGTCCTGTCAACGCGACCATGAAAATTCACCATGTGAAGGATAGCACAAAGCTCCCTGCAGAAATCCTAAATATGGATTTGTCATGTCTGTGCTGTGATATGTGTTTTTGTTACAATGCCAGAAAACATAATTTTGGCATTAAGAAGGATATGTCTTTGAGCAAAAATGTGCAAGCCATTCCTGGTGTGAGTAATCTTCAAGAGGGCTGTTACGTTCTCATAGAATATGATGGATTTTTCTATCCTGGGCAGTTGATTTCTGTAGTTGATGAACTATATTCGATCAAATGCATGCGAAGTAGAGGCTTAAATAAATTTGTTTGGCCTGAAAGGGAGGACAAAACATTTTATTCTATGGATGAAATCCATTCTATCATAAAGGAGCCGACAAAAGCAGGGAAGCGTTTTTTCTCTTTGAATGAGAAAGACTGGAAATGCATTGAAGACTGGAAATGCATTGGAAATTTTGCTGACTACTAGATGTGTGGGAGTGAAACTGGAAATGTCGACAATGTTTTAGCAGCAATATTCAATGTTGATGTGTTCTTTCTGGTTGAATAATTATTCGAAATAATCTTGAGTTTCATTTTCAGTTTTCTACACCATTGGAGTTGGGTAAAGGAAACTTTATTAATTACCTGCTTCGCACAATAGCATCAAGTTAATTAAATAATAACTGTTTTAGTTTGGTCTGTCATTGAGAATTATCAATAAACTTGAGGCATGTGTCCTCAACTTTAATAATAATTCTAGATAACAGATCAAACGAAATGTTATTCTTTATAATTCCGTCGTGAATATAGCTTACTCAAATGTAGAAATGGACGCTTCTGCATGTTGAACCTATCAGAATGATCCCACTGAATTCATCAACTACAAATTAACTCGAGTGCTGACTTATGTGTGCTCATATGGCATGAACACAAGAGACTCAAACATTAATTTGTTTTATTTCTGTGACATAACGCAGATCATGCAACAGTTTTCTGATGTAGGACCCTGAAGTGCCTCCCCTTAACCCTTTACCCAACGTAATGGCCAAAACCGGCCAGCGCTATTCTCAAAAATCGCCAATTAATTTTCATTATTTTTTTCATTTTTTGTCTCAAAAACATAGGTTATGACCCCTCATTGGAACGAGCTCGTCGAGCTCGTTCCAACGAGGGGTCATAACCTATGTTTTTGAGACAAAAAATGAAAAAAATTAGTTATTCAAGAATTATTTTTGCAAGTGTCGTCTGCTTTCTACGTTAGGTAAAGGGTTAAAAGATTGTCACATCTCACTAATTCTACACCTAATTTGGTATGGGAGGCCAAACTGACATTTACTTATAATTTCACATAAGGCTAGTTATGTGTAATTAATTGCGCTTAAGTGCAATTAGGAATAAATGTTAATTTGGCCTCCCATAAGTACGCTCATATTATAATCTGTAACAAAAATGCAAATTTCAATGCGCTATTAAATTTGACATTTTGTGGAATCTATCGTGTCCACTGCATTGGAACATCATAACAAAATGAAAAGTATATGGAAATGTCCATCTGGTGTCCACCACATGCACAAATAATCAGTCTTTATTTAAATATTGTCCTGAGAATACTTAACCCTTTACCTAATGTAACGGCCAAAACTGGCCAGCGCTATTCTCAAAAATTGCCAATTAATTTTCATTATTTTTTTCATTTTTTGTCTCAAAAACATAGGTTATGACCCCTTGTTGGAACGAGCTCGTCGAACTCGTTCCAACTAGGGGTCATAACCTATGTTTTTGAGACAAAAAATGAAAAAAAATAGTTATTCAAAAATTATTTTTGCAAGTGTCGTCTGCTTTTCATGTTAGGTAAAGGGTTAAAGAGTTTTTGCCAAGAAGGTTGTGCTACAATTCACCGAGAAGATAACAACCCGTGATGGGTTGTCAGTGGTGTTACAGACAAAGTGTAAAACAGAAGGGATATTATGAATGTGCCTAAATATGAATAGCTGTATGATATAGGTCAATGGATCATGGAATATTTGCATGTGAGGATAACAGAAAATTCTGCCTACTACTATTCTACCCATGTCAGTGGTGTTACCTGGGTGTCAGTGGCGTTACCCGAATGTCAGTGGTGTTACCAAGACTTTACTAGTCATAATTATTTCCTTCTTTTTAACTGATAATCGTAAATTTACCCAACATTATAATCACATCCAGTCTACCTGACTGATTTATTTTGTTTCTGAAAACAGAAATAATCCTAAGAAAAAAACTAAATAGACATTTTGCTAAAATGCTCATTATCAACAATTGTCATTTATAATTTGCTTTTTCTGGTGCATTTGAGCAATTCACAAGACATGGACAATTATTTTCAAAATGCACACCATTGCTTCATTGTATATCATGCAGCTATTCATATTTGAGCACATTCATAATCGCCCTCTGTTTTACATTTCGTGGGTAACACCACTGACAACCCATCATGGTATCCTGAAGTCTCAGGTGCTGAAAACAAAAATCTGTAAAGCTGTGGGATCTTCCCTGTTGTATTTCTAACTGATGGTATCACAGAGCAAAAAATGCCACATACTTGGCAGTATGATAAACAATTCAATTTTTTCTAAAAATCAAAAATGAAATCATACCTTCTCTGGAGACTCACCCAAATGAATGAAGTATAATTTTTGGACATTTAATCAAATGTTTTCACCAATGATTTCTTGAACTAAATGTGGATGAATTCTTCATCAGATCTAGTCATTGCTGCTGTTTAGCAGCCATGACTAGATTTGATGGAAAATATCTTGAAAATACTCAGCAAGTTAAAGAGTTAAACTTCAGTTTTAAAGTTGAAGCATGTATAACCTTCTGCACACTGATGTTGTAATATAAAAAATGCAATGTTTTCCCATAATGCAGC
Source organism: Pictodentalium vernedei (assembly GCA_031216915.1). Lineage (NCBI taxonomy): Eukaryota > Metazoa > Mollusca > Scaphopoda > Dentaliida > Dentaliidae > Pictodentalium > Pictodentalium vernedei. The sequence goes on along the minus strand of CM062291.1, from coordinate 172,313,712 downwards.
TAGGAATTTAACCAATTCAATCTTGTTTGACATAGCTCAATGAGCTATGTCAAACAGGTCTGAAAATAAGCAGTCTGACATTTGCAGAATGAGGTCCACAGAGGGTGAATTTGATGATGCTATCCCATACAGTGGGCTAATTTATCCTCTGGGTACCTCTTTCTATTTATTTTTGAGACCTTGGTTCAGATTGAGGTTCACAGAGGGTAAATTCACCCTCTGGGGACCTCATTTTGCAGATGACAGTCTGCTTATTTTCGGGCTTGGTGTCAAACAAGATTGAATTGATTGAATTTCTGCTTGCATTATGGGGAAAATTTGCTGTTTGAAATTTTGTTATTTTGACATCAGAGTGCAGAGGGTTAAGAACTTTGAAGAACCCACACAACCAATGATTATTTATTTATTATATTATTTAAGACTGAAAATACATCAGGCCTAATTTTTCATCAAATTTGTCTGAAATCAAATTTCCTTTTTATTACACATGTCATTCATGGGAATACTCCAGAATACAATGAATTGTTGGAGATGGCAACCATGACTAAATATTTTGCATCTATATACTCTATTTCCATGTTTCTCTGATACTGATTAGAAATTCAGAATCGCCCCAAAGTTATGCAATACAGTGTAGTAATGTTAACTGAATAGCCAATTTTTCTAGTGAATATTCAGGCCTGTCATTTTCAGGCAGGTGATCACCTTGGACTACGGTTGCCTGCTTAAAGTAAAAAATTCCAGGGGCGGTAAACATCAGCCTGACCCTGATTTCGGCGGACCATTAATTCAATCAAGGGCATCTCAAAATCGTTTGTCTCAAACGGAAATCTTTGAGAATAGAAGGAGATAACAAAGCACAATTTGTGTGGTATGTAGTGATTTGTTGCAGACACCCGCAGTCACTTATCTGATATGATCTATAGGTCTGTGGAATTCCAAACTTGAAATTACAGAGTATTTTTTGTTGGTTTTGCATTGCTGTTCGCAAAGCAAGATCTCCCTGGTGCGATCCAATTACTGCAACTTGATTCGAATGGCGTGATTCATTTTTTTTTTTTTTAATTTTTCATGCACTCATCCAACATTCCAACTCAAAAAGCAATAAAACTACAGATAAGCAGCGTAACAATACACCAATTGTCACCACTGGTTGTGCATAATGATAAGCTAAACAACCATTTTTACGAGTGTTTTCCAATCAGTTGACAAAACTCCACTAGTGTTTTCAAAGATGTCGATGCCTCTAAATTAGCTCCCCTGATGTGCACCAGTCATTCTCCATTATCTGTATTAATCATCTTCCACGACCTTTTTCGTTTGGGTGGAATAATTTGAAAATTGTCGTGTGAAAGTCAAATTTAGCATTTTCAGCATCCAAATACCAATCCATCTTCTGGGTCTTTATTGTGCATGCTCAGTCCTGCAAAGCTGAAAGTTCACACTCCTTACCTGAATATTCAGGGAATCAGAAGATATATTATGCTGCAAAATATATGTCTTCTGTACTTGTACAGTCTATAACAAGAGCTGGACTGTTGTCCGGTGCATGCCCCCACGTGGTGTACCGCCTAGTTTGGGCATACCTATGACCAACAAATATTATAGAAAATAATAATTTACTTGAGTTATGAAAGTTATGAATAGTCTCGGACGGACTCACACATGGACAGATCACAGATGGACCCTTGTAATCCAGTATACCCCCATTTTCTTCGAAAGTGGGGGTATAATTATCTAATAAAATAAAAAACAATTATCTGACAACACAGAAATTCATTCTAGTCTTGGGCAATACTACAATTTAATTGCATACTAAGTTTCATTTAATTCCATAATGATTTACTTAAGTTATGAATATTCTCGTAGGGACTGATGGACAGATGCACAGATGGATGGACACAATCCAGTATACCCCCCACCACCCCCCCCCCCCCCCCCCCCATTTTCTTCGAAAGTTTTCTACAATTTCTAAGTCAAAGGTATGATAAATTGTTTGGTATTTGGAAGTTAAGTTTTATGCAATGAGGCAGAAGCCTTTGTCATAGGCAAACTGCATGCCATATTTCACTGAAATCGGATAACCCCAATCCAGTATACCACCCCCCCCCCCCCCCACCCCTCATTTTCTTCGAAAGTTTTCAACAATTTCTTCAAAGTTTTCACCAATTTCTAAGTCAAAAGGTATGGTAAATTGTTTGGTGTTTGGAAGTTTTATGCAATGAGGCAGAAGCCTTTGTCATAGGCAAACTGCATGCCATATTTCACTGAAATTCGATAACCCATGCCTGAAATACAGGCTGAACAGACAAATAATGTCTATTTCCTACAATTTCTAAGTCAAAAAGGGGGATAACTCTAAAAAGGAGAATGTGAGAAATATCGTTGAATCCTTTTTTTAAAGCCTATACCATAAGCAGTGTTCACGGCGAATTTCATAGCAACAGAACATTCGATACCCGAGATACAGGCTGAACAGACACAATTTGGCTCAGACGGATACAATTTCTAAGTGAACAAGTAATAAAAAAAAAAAATAACTAGTGTGGGCATACCTATGACCAACAAATATTATAGAAAGTTAAAAAATTTATAGTAATTTATATATTTTTTATACTTACCAATGACCCAGACTTAGCTGGTGCTAACTCTAACAAAACCAGGGCCAAACACAAATTTTGCCCCCCAATCCCCAAAATTTGCATCCAAAACAAAAAGAAATCATGTCCTAAAGGACCTCCATACTACGCCTCTACTGCGCATGCGCAGTGACGCAGTCGTCCCGAAATTGGCGCCAATTATCATTCTTACTGGCAGTGCCTGGTCAGCGCTATGTACTCAGCGGGGAGGCAAGAGTTCCCAACTCCAGGGAGGGCCATCCCCGTCTGGGTCATTGGTAAGTATAAAAAATATATAAATTACTATAAATTTTTTAACATTTTTATACTGTACCAATGACCCAGACTTAGCTGAATAGTAAACAGGCTGGAGGGCCTAGGACATAGAGGAAAATCCAATAAGCTCAACTATATAGTAAAGAGGTAACCCCTTAAGGAGAAAAGGAGTATTAGGCTTTACATGTATCTTTCTTATTTAATATTAAATTAGAAAGATACACTACCCTTAATAATTGAGCACAATAACATTCATGTTCTCTATTAACATCCAGTATAACCCTTATACTAATTATTTTTAAAGCAAGCCAATAAATAAAGTAGTCCAGAGAATTGAGACTCTTTATAATCATTTAAAAGTGTCCGAGTATTGTATATTAAAGCCCGTTTGACACTTGACATATACAAATGCTTCACACCGAGCTACACTTTAAAAATAAGACATGAATGAATTTAAACATTAATATTACACTTTAAAACCATCCCGGAAGCGACTCAGAAATACTGACTTGGAGGAGGCATTCCCTTGCTTTTCACTATAAAGCAGGTGACCTAAGGGAACACCCGCCCCCCCCCCCCTTCCCCTTGCCCTGGGTCAAATAGCCCAGAGCGAAGAGGGCAGCCGGACGGAGTCACTGCCGGAACAGAAAGCCTGCATAACTATAGTTGCAACTGTTTAGTGGACGACATTCTGAGCAACAGATAACGGACCTAAACAATGCAGGTCTCCAGAAATGGACTCAATATTTCTGAGATAAAAATTCGTAAATGTGGATGGCTGAGACCAATAAGCAGCCTTCATTAAATCTGTAATAGCAACACTATTAGCATAAGCCCAGGAAGTAGAAAGAGCTCTTACTTCATGAGCAGAAATCTTAAGCACAGACTGCTGAGAAGAAGATAAATCTTCATAAGCAGTACGGATAGTTAACTGAATCCATCTAGCAATAGAATGGACTGAAATGTCCTTTCTATTAGGCATCAAAGACAGAAAGAAACGTTTCCGTCCCTTTCTGATAAACTGAGATCTCTGTTTATAGATACGTAGTGCTCTAACAGGACAGAGTAAAGGCCTACGCCCGTCTGAAGACGGAAGAGCCTTAATAACAATAGGTTCCGGATATTTATTAGGAGCCTGATTCTTAGCTAAAAAACCCACATTAGTAGTGAAGGTGATAGTGTTCCCAACACTACGATAATGAGAATCATCCACCGATAGTGCATGAAGCTCACTGACTCTTCTGGCAGAAGAGAAAGCTAAGAGAAAAGCTGTCTTATAAGATAAGAATTTGAAATCTACTGTCCCAAGAGGTTCAAATGGCTTTTCCTTCAATTTAAGGAGAACCCAAGCTAAATTCCACTTAGGAATTAATCTAAGAGTTCTGGGTCTATTTATCGAAAAGTTTCTAACCAACTTCGATAAAGAGACATTAGATCCAATTTGTAAACTATCATGATGTGCATAGATATCAGATAACATAGATCTATAACCCTTTATAGTAACAGGCTGCAGTTTGATTTCGTCAAACAAGTATACTAGAAAGTTTGCAATGTCTGGTATAGAGGTATCAAATATATCTACAGAATGATCCCCACACCAACGACGAAAAACCTTCCACTTAGCCGCATAGTTTAGCGAAGAGGAGGTCCTCCTACAGTTAGAAATCGCGTCCACTGCTCGTCCTGTAAAGTGCTTGCCATGCAAGAAGGAACGCACAACGGAAAAACGTGAAGGTTGAGACCTTGCGGGTTGTGATGGAGTTGGCGCGATTTCCCCTGCGAAAGAAGATCCTCTCGTGGAGGAAGCTTCCGCGGTAGGTCCCACAACAGACACCTGAGTAGATTTATCCACGGTCTCTGTGGCGACAGAGATGCTACCAACAGAATCTTGCATTGAGATTGTTTTATCTTTAGCAATACTTGTTGAATTAACGGCGCTGGAGGATACGCATATCCTATCATTCCGTCCCAAGGGATCGACAGAGCGTCTACTGCAAATGCTCTTGGATCCGGACACGGAGACACATACGTCTGCAACTGATTGTTGAGATGTGTCGCAAATAAGTCTATCATTGGCCGTTCCCATTGGTAGCAAATCTGATTGAATACTTGTTTGTTGAGAGTCCACTCCGACGGCAACAAGCGACCCTTTCGTGAAAGGGAGTCTGCTAGCACATTCAGACGACCCGGTATGTGACGGACCGAAAGAAGAACGTGATGTTCTAACGCAAACAGAAGGATTCTTTCCGTTAGATTGAACAACGGAACTGAATGAGTGCCTCCCTGATTCCGTATATACGCCACTACTGTCGTATTGTCGGATAGGATTTGGACATGAGCATCGTGAATAATGTCCATCCAGTGACGTAACGCAAGCCAAATTGACATCATTTCCTTGATGTTTATGTGCTTGCACAGGAATTGCGGATCCCAAAGACCCTGGCATCTCGAATCCGTTGGGATTAATGATGCACCCCAACCTGTTTGACTGGCATCCGTCATAACGGTAAAACTCGGATCCGGCAACTGCAGCGGAACTCCTTGAGTTAACCACTGAATGTTTGCCCAAGTCTGAATCTCTTGTTTCACTTGATCTGACAAGAGAACGTCTACATCGAGCGAATGAATTTTCACACGCCAATTCTGAGTCAGGAAAATTTGAAGAGGACGTGTGCGTAGCCGCCCCATCGGAATGAGATCCGCGGCGGCTCCGCACAGACCTATCAGTCTCATAAATTCTCTCGCCGTAACTTTGTCTGCGTGCAGACAATAGCGAGCGTAACAACTGACTAATTTCGCTCTGGTTAACGGCAGACGAACGAGATTGTTGTGCGTCTCGAAGCTCATTCCCAGATGAGTGAATGACTTGGACGGCACCAGATCCGACTTCTCCTCGTTTACTATAAAACCGAGACATCGGAGCAATAGAAGAAGATTCTGAACATCGTTCTGAAGCGTTAACTCGTTGCCGTACCTCTGAAGAATGTCGTCCAGGTAGGCCGACGTTACCGCAGACGAATGAGCTCGGAAGTAGATCATTACCGAGTTCATTACCCGAGTGAAAGCCCAGGGTGCTAGATTCAATCCGAAGCACATCGCCCGGAATTGATACACCACTCCCAGGACTGCAAAGCGTAGATACTTTCGGAATGTCGGATGTACCATGACGTGAAAGTACGCATCTTTGAGATCTATGCTCGTTGCATAATCGTTCACCCGAATACTCGCTCTGACCGATCGAATCGTCTCCATATAAAACTTCGGAGCGACGATCAGCTTGTTTATCCAGCTCAAATCTATGACTGGACGGAACGAGCCGTCTGGTTTCGGAACCAGAAACAGATGGCTGTAGAATCCCAGAGATTCCTGGTTTTCTACGACCTCTACCGCATTCTTCATTAAAAGAGACTGCACCTCTGATAACAGAGCGTCTCTTTTCTGTGGATTTGACGGAAGATGAGTCCACTTTGGACTTCGAGTTAATGGAGGCTTTCGTTTGAAGGATATCTTTAGACCTTCCGAAGTCACTCCTCTCACCCAAGGGTCGTCCGTAATCGACGCCCACTCTTGTGAAAAACTCGACAACCTTCCGCCAACCGGAACGCGATAGAGGTTTAAGCCATCACCTCCTGGACCTGCGAGGCCTGCGGTAGGAGAAACCACGTCTTCCACGACCCGCACCTCGCCTCGTCGACCTCGGGGCGTCCGACCGATTGTCCCGGCCTGAAGGACGTCCCGAACGAGAGTCGCTATCCTGACGGTCTCTCGAATAAGACCAAGAGGACGCACCGGAACCTCTATAGGAACCTCTCTTGGGCGCATTAGACCCAGAAGTGCCTGTCTTATTCGTGTCTGCTGTATCCGACTTTTTAGGAGCCGATCTGAACAACAGAGAATCATTAGCTTTCTTTTTAATTTTATCATAAATAGCGGAAAGCTTGCCGTCAAAGAGAAGTTCTCCTGAGACCGAAGCGACTCTAAGAGAGTTCTTCACCTTAGAATCCACTAGTGTGGATGTAGCTAGGGCTGCGTCACGTCTAACCAACTCCAGATTTGCCACTGAAAGGGCGGAGTTACACGTGGAATAAGCTACTGCCCTTGAAAGAAGTCTTAAAGAGGATTGTATATCCTGAAACTCTTCCCCTTGAAGGCGCAGTGATAACGCCTTAGTAAGGTGATCTGCGTAAGATAAGGCATCTAAATTGGCTCTGTTAGATGCAATAGCTGTTTCCAACACCGCGGTTGGAATAGAAGCTGACGACGGTAATGATAGCTCTAAGTCTTCCGCCTCGTCGTCCATACGCAGAGGAACTCTCGGTATACCCTGTCCTGCCGTATCGAATTTATTCCTTGCATTAATGAAAGGCAGGTTGAGAGTATTAGCAGACAAGAAACCTGCTTTCCCCGTCCTGGAAGCAAGTTTAAATATAGCGTCGTTCAATAATTCAAATGTTCTAGCAACATTATTGGACTGCGACGGAAACTCGGGAGCGATGTCCCTGAACCGCTCAAAAAATTCAGAGTCCAATGACGCTATAATTCTCTTGTCCGGAAGCGCAGCAGTCTGGCCCGACGGAACAACTTGAGGGAGAAAGTGCCGGATGAAGTCCACGGCAGCTTTATGTTGTTCCGAAAGGGATAGCTCCAAGTCATCCGTATCCCTTTCACCATCCGGTCGGACCTCACGATGTTCCCGGTCGTCCGCCCCCGATGCTTCGGCGGAGCGTACCGACCCAGCGCCGTCGGATAATTCTCGATCCGACACCGTTTCTGTCGGCTGCTGGGATGCTGCGATAAGCTGTGCTATCTGCACAAGAATGTCCGGCGTCGAGACCTGCGGAGGCGCAGTCTTTCGCTGCTTCGCCGAGGGCAGCTCCGCATCAGATGGCTCCCGCATACTTTCCCTATGCGAACGTCCGGAGTCCATCGGTCTCGAATCCCTGGCTGCCGGATGGTGTGACCTGGTCGCCGAAGAATCCTTCATCGGCGAAGCTGGTAATATATCGGCGGTCACGCAGCCAAGGTGCGGTCGTGTGCGCTGACGAGAAGAGGAAGCCTTAACAGTCTCTGCGGACTGCTTATACAACGGAGCGTCCCGAGCGACGGACGTATGCTCCGCTAAAGACACATTTTGTACCACAACATCTGGTCCCAGATGTTGTTGTGCGAGAGAGGGACCTCTCTCGCTCGCGGCCCGGCTGGACCTGGACGAGCTAGGAACCGGACTAAAAGGCTTCCTCCGTTCTCGCTTACTATCCGCCGTCACTGGGTGTGCATCTATTATGTTTATAGTGCTCGCATCACCCAAAATTTCCTCTTGGACCGCATCGGACGAACCCGGCTGCCGAACCATTCGGTGAATGGACGCTACACCGGGCGAGCTAGCGGACGACATTTGTCTAATCTCCATGAGCACTTTTGCCGCTAGCTCTGAATTCATTTGTGACGACGGACGCACACTTGAAGAAGATAACATGGAAACATCACCCTGTTCTGGTTCCTCTGAAATAGAAACTGAGAGAGTAGAGTGACCTTGTGGAGAAAGAGCCGGCATCGCTCCTTCTCCAGAAACAACATATCGTGACACACGTTTCCAATGTTTCTCATCCCAATGTTCACATATAGGACAGGGATTAATGCGAGAACACTGACTACAATTAATACAATGATCATGAAAGTCAGAGGAAGATTTCTTCCTATTACAATTTGAACAACGTCCCTTCATTGTGAAAGAACAACAATAAGTCCTAGTTACTCGCAAAAACCCCTGACACAAAGATACAGAATAACATGATCCATTAATAAATGAAAAAACAATTGCAAAACAAAATAATTTTGAAAAAATATTTTTTCAGAGAAGCCCAAGTTGCTGAAAAGTAACGTTGAGCCCCGATGGATCCGATGGCAAAGTGTGGTCAAAAATTTTAAATTTATATAAAATAATTAATGAGACACTTTCGGATAATATAAATGTATCTTATAATGAGATAAACTACCACAAAGGCAAACAGCCCCCCTCAAAAAAGGCTGTTGCCAATGAAAACAAACAGTGTAAACACACTAGAAAACATGACTCCAGGCACTGAAAAAACTGGCCCGGAATCAGTCATCAATTACACTCTATCTGATGCAAAACAGAGACTCCCAGGGGAGAATCTGTAGAACATCAGATGGAAGATGCAGAACACAAACGTTATACACCCATGGGTGAAAACGTAACTATGGGGAAAATAACAGAAAACATTCTGTAACCAAGCAACTCTCCCAGGAAATTTTAGAAATGAAATTTCTCAAAAATATGCCAAAAGCATGGGAGAATTGCCAGGGGGGACTTTAGAAGGCTAGGGGAGAGGAAACACTGAATAAGCAGTGCAACAATTAGCAAGAATGACAACAAGAGGCCCATGCCTCGAAAATAGGCAACTTAACATAATTTCATCAAAAAATTTCAAGTACAGCCCTGATTATTTTTTGCCACTTCTTTTTCCTCTCCTCCTTCTATCCTCCTTAGAATCACATTTTCTCCAAAAATTACGTGTCTGGCATCCTTTAAACTGAGATTTACAAGCACAAAGATCAGTGAGATGTTGACTGATGAAGGGCCAAACAGAGAAATGATAATTGGCGCCAATTTCGGGACGACTGCGTCACTGCGCATGCGCAGTAGAGGCGTAGTATGGAGGTCCTTTAGGACATGATTTCTTTTTGTTTTGGATGCAAATTTTGGGGATTGGGGGGCAAAATTTGTGTTTGGCCCTGGTTTTGTTAGAGTTAGCACCAGCTAAGTCTGGGTCATTGGTACAGTATAAAAATATAATAATTTACTTAAGTTATGAAAGTTATGAATATTCTCAGACAGATTCTCACACGGATGGATGGACAGACGAATGGACAGACGGACGCATGTAATCTAGTATACCCCCATTTTCTTCGAAAGTGGGGGTATAATTATCTACATTAGATAGACACAGTAAGTGTTATGACTTATGGGTATCATGAATCCAAATTTTCAAGCCTGCAACAATACACTACATGATGTGCAATCATATTAAACAAACTATGTACCTAAAAATAACTGAGTGGTCTACCCGACAGGGTTAACAATGAAAGTGTCAATGACAATGTAGCTTAACTTGACTGTGTGTAACATTTGATGAAAAGTATAATGTTAAATGTTTATGAAAGGATTATGAAATAAGACAAGAATTGTGATAATTGAGAATATGTAAATTTCTGTTCCCTATATGCTATGTTTTCAATAAGAATAATTTGAGGTGTAGACTGCACTAAAGAATTGAGGCCTGGCTTAATGCGGCCCTCAAAGTTAATGTATGTCAACCAAAGTTAACAAGTTACAGTAAACTTCATTCCAAAATGAGTCATCCTACCAAGTTACAATGAAATCCCTTCATATATATATATTTATTGGTGTTTTAGGTCACATATTTGCGCACAATGGCTAATCATGACCATGACAATTTTACGGTGGAGGAAGCCAAAGTTCCCAGAGAGAACCACGGAGCAATGGCGAGCAACTGTCAGCTCCCCAACATACTAACTCCACACAAGCAGGATTAGCACTGGTTGAAGATAAGTGCACCATCAACGTGCAGTACGCTTTAGTACACAACGCTACTGTGCCCCCACGTGGACAATGGGGGTGAAGTGTCTTGCCCAAGGACACAACATGGTTGCCGCAGGTGGGATTCGAACTGAGGACCTCTCGGCTTGCAGCCTGCACCTCTACCCTTCATAAAAACAACCTGTGGACAGTGCTAAAGGAATCTAGGTCACGTGACGTGGCGGCGGTAACTGCTGACCGATTGGGACCAAAATAAGACAGTCTCATCTTGACATCAAATGGAGTTATTCATCCAAGTTACAATGAAATCGCTTCATATATATGAACTGTAGACTGTGCTAAACAAACAGCTGTCATGTTTGACCGATCATGGCCAAAATACGACGTTCTCATCTAGACATTATACTGAGTCAACCTTCAAATTTGCAATGAAATCCCTTCATAAATGCAAGTTGTAGACTGTGCTAAAGGAATCTAGGTAACATTGCCCCTCCGGCCTTCACGGTTGCCAGAACCCGATGAAAATAGGAAGTTCTTATCTAGATATTATACAGAGACATCCTAAGAAGTTACAATAAAATTCCTTCATAAATACGACTTGTAGACTGTGTTGAAGTTTTTCAGTTTTGGGGCCCTCACAGCCATCATGGTCGACCGATCGCGACCATATGGGGACGTTCTCATCAAGACATTATAAGGAGTCATCCTACCAAGTTACAATGAAATCCCTTCATAAATACGACCTGTTCACTGTGCTAAAGGTATTTGGGTTTTGGGCTCACGTGTCCATCACTGCTGACCGATTGTGACCAACAGGGGACGTTCTCATTTAGACATGACCTTGAACCTGCATATGAAATATTGTGATGATTGAGCAATGGGGTGTGGTCTGTGCTAAAGAAAATGTGAACAGACTCACAGACTTACAGACTTCCGCACACATGATGACAATAGCTTATCTTGACTTTGTCAAGTTAAGTTAAAAATGGCCCCATAAACCAAAAATGTCACTTTTAAGGTCATTTGAGGCAAACTAAGAATGAAAAAATTTAAAGTAATTTATATATTTTTTATACTTACCAATGGCCCAGACTTAGCTGGTGCTAACACTTAAATATTCAGGGCCAAACACAAATTTTGCCCACCAAATCCCAAAAATTTGCATCCAAAACCAAAAAACTAATGTCCTATATGGTCCTCCATACTTTTGTCTACCGTGCATGCGCAGTGTCATGGAAGTACCGAAATTGGCGCCAAGCCTCATTCTTACAACCAGTGCCTGCTAAATGTATATAAATCAGTGGGAAGGTATGAGTTCCCAACTCATGGGAGGGCCATCCCCGTCTGGGCCATTGGTAAGTATAAAAAATATATAAATTACTTTAAATTTTTTCATATTTTTATACTGTAAACCAATGGCCCAGACTTAGCTGAATAGTCAAAAGGCTGGAGGGCCAAGAACATAAAGCAAAATCCAATAAGCTCAATTATATATACAGGAATATCTCCTCAAGGAGAAAAGAAGAGAAAGGATTTACATATGTCTTCTTATTTATTAGAAATAAGAAAGACATAATACCAACCAGATAATTGAGCTGTATATCATCTATAATTCTCTATTAACATCCAGTATAACCCATTATACTAATTTAAAAGTGTCCGAGGATTGTATTTTAAAGCTCGCATGACATGTGACATATACAAATGCTTCACACCGAGCTACACTTTATAAATGAGATATATATTAGCTTTACACTTTAAAACCATTCCAGTACTGACTTGGAATTACTAACATCAGAGGAGGAATTCCCTTGCTTCTCACTATAAAGCCGGTGATATAAGGGAAAACCGTCCCCCCTCCCCCCCTCTTCCCCTTGCTCTGGGTCAAATCACCACAGAACGAAGAGGGCAGCAGGACAGAGTCACTGCTGGAACAGAAAACCTACATAACTATAGCTGTAATCGTTTAGCGGACAACATTCTGAGCAACCGATAAAGGACCTAAACATCTAAGGTCGCCTAAAATAGACTCTATATTTCCAAGATAAAACTTTATAAAGGTAGAAGGCTGTGTCCAGTAAGCAGCCTTCATGAGATCAGTAATGGCAATACTGTTAGAATAAGCCCAGATGTGGACAACGCTCTAACGTCATGTGCTGAAATCTTAAGCACTGACTGCTGATTAGAAGATAAACTTTCATAAGCAGTGAGAATTGCTAACTGAATCCATCTAGCAATAGAATGAACAGAAATGTCCGATCTATTGGGAATTAATGAAGTGTTTTCTTCCTTTTCTGATAAACTCTGATCTGCGTTTATAAATGCGCATAGCTCTTACTGGACACAGCAAAGGTCTATGGCTATCTGATGATGGAAGAGCCTTAATGATAATAGGCTCAGGATATTTATTAGGAGCCTGATTCTTAGCCCAAAAATCCCACATTAGTAGATATTTATTTATTTATTGGTATTTAAGGTCATATACTTATGCACAATGGCTAATCATGACCGTGACAGTTTTACGGGTGGAGGAAGCCCGAGTACCTGGAGAGAACGAGCAGCTGCCAGCTCCCCAACATCGTAACTCCGCACTGCAGCACTGGCAGAGTTGGATTGGTTGAAGACATGAGTACCATGGACGTGCAGTACGCCTTAGTACATGGCGTCAACATGCCCCCCATTAGTAGATAAAAGTAATAGTATTACCAACACTACGATAATGAGAATCATCTACAGATAAAGCATGAAGCTCACTAACTCTTCTTGCGGAAGCAAAGGCTAAAAGAAAAGCCGTTTTATATGTCAAGAATTTGAACTCTACAGCATCCAACAGTTCAAGTGGAGCTTCTTTAAGCTTCAACAGAACCCAAGCTAAATTCCACTTAGGAATTAACCTAAGGGTTCTAGGCCTGTTGATCGAAAAGTTTTTAACTAAGGAAACATTAGATACAATTTCTAAGCTATCATGATGAGCATAAGTGTCTGAAGGCATAGACCTATAACCGTTAATAGTAACTGGCTGCAGTTTGAGAATGTCAAACAAGTAGACCAGAAAGTTTGCAATGGATGGATCATGAATGTCTATCGACTGATCCTTACACCAGCAAAAGAAAGCCTTCCACTTTGCCGCATAGTTTAGCAAAGAGAAGGCCCTCCTACAGTTAGAAATTGCATCCAATGCTCGTGCTGAAAAACACTTTCCGTGCAAGAAGGACTGCACAACGGAAATACGTGAAGGTTGAGACCTTGCGGGTTGAAATGCAGTGTGCAAGATTTCCCCTGAAAGAGAAGGTCCTCCCTTGGAGGAAGCTTCTGGGGAATGTCCCATAACAGGCACCTGAGCAGATTTATCCATGGTTTCTGAGATGACAGAGATGCTACCAGCAGTATCTTGCACTGCGATTGCTTGATCTTTAACAAGATCGGTTGAATTAACGGAGTTGGAGGATATGCATATCCTAGCATTCCGTCCCAAGGAATTGAGAGAGCGTCTGAGTATGCTCGAGGATCTGGGCATGGCGACACATATGTCAGCAAATGATTGTTGAGATGAGTCGCGAATAAGTCTATCATCGGCCGATCCCATTGGTAGCAAATCTGCCTGAATACTCGCTTGTTGAGAGTCCATTCCGAAGGCAACATGCAACCTTTCCGAGAGAGCGAGTCTGTTAGAACGTTTAGACGACCCGGTATATGCCAGACCGATAAATGAACATGATGTTCCAAGACAAACAGAAGAATTCTCTCCGTTAGTTCATATAACAGAATCGAATGTGTGCATACTTGGTTCCGAATATACACTACTACTGTCGAATTGTCCGACAATATTTGAACATGTGAATTCTGTATTATGTTCATCCAAAGACGTAGTGCTAGCCATATTGACATCATTTCTTTGATGTTTATATGTTTGTCCAGGAACACAGGGTCCCAAAGACCCTGATACTTCTAGTCTGTCGGGCTCAGGATCGCGCCCAACCTGCTTGACTTGCATCCGTCATATTCGTAAAAAACGGATCTGGCAGCTGCAGCGGAACTCCCTGAGTTAACCACTGAATGTCTGCCCAAATCTGAACTTATTATTTTACCTGGTCCGTTAAAACAATACTGGTCTCGAGCGAATGCGTCTTCACACTCCAGTTCTGAGTAAAGAATATCTGGAGTGAACATAAGCGACACATCGGAATGAGATCCGCAGCTGCTCCGCACAGCCCCATCAGTCGCATAAATTCCCTCGCTGTTAATGCGTCTGAGTGTAGACAAAATCGAGCATAACAACTGACTAATTTTGCTCTGGGTAACGGAAGACGAACCAGATTGTTGTGAGTCCCGAAGCTCATTCCCAAGTGTATGAACGACTTGGAATGAGCTAGATCCGACTTCTTTTCGTTTACAATGAAACTGAGACGTCGGAGCAATTGTACCAGACTCTGAACTTCATTCTGAAGAACTGTTTTGTTGCCATATCTCTGAAGAATGTCGTCCAAATAGGCCGACGTTACCGCAGACAAATGAGTTCTGAAATAAGCCATTACCGAGTTCATTATTCGAGTGAATGCCCAGGGTGCTAGATTGAGTCTGAAGCACATCGCTCGGAACTGATAAACGACCTCTAGGATGGCGAACCGTAGGTACTTTCTGAATGCTGGATTTACCATGATATGAAAGTACGCATCCTTTAGATCTATGCTTGATGCATAGTCGTTCACCTGAATGCTCGCTCTTACTGATCGAATGGTCTCCATATAAAATTTTAGAGCTACGATCAGTTTGTGTATCCAGCTCAAATCTATTACTGGACGGAACAAGCCATCTAGCTTCGGCACCAAGAACAGGTGACTGTAAAAAGCCAGTGAATCCTGGTTTTTCTACAACCTCTATTGCGTCTTTCTCCAAAAGAGATTTTACTTCGGATAGAAGGGAATCTCTTTTTTGAGGGTTGGTCGGAAGCTGAGTCCAGCGTGGACTTCGTGTTAACGGAGGTTTCTCTCGGAATGATAGCCTTAGGCCTTCCGAGATAACCCCTCTCACCCAAAGGTCTTCTGTAATTGGAATCCAATTTACCAGAAACCTTGACAGTCTTCCGCCAATAGGACCGCAATAGAGATCCTGACCATCACCTCCTGCGAGGCCTACGGGAAGAGAAACTACGTCCTCCCCGTGCAGCGCCTCGGCCCGCCGACCGACCGGTAGTCTCGGCCAGACCCACGTCCCCTACCTGAGTCACTACTTTGATGATCTCTAGGGTAATCACCTGAGGATTTCTTGTATCCTCTATAGGAGCTTTCTTTGGACGTATTTTGTCCTGAAGCTCCTCCTTTACCCTTCTCTGCTGTACCAGTTTTACTTGAAACTGATTTCAAAAGCAGAGTTTCAGATGCTTTCTTAGTGATCTGATCATAGATCAACGAAAGCTTGCCATCAAAGAGAAGGTCACCAGATACCGGAGCGATTCGAAGAGAGTTTTTCACCTTAACATCCACCAGGGATGATGATGCTAGGGCTGCATCACGTCTAACTAACTCTAAATTAGCCACTGATAAGGCAGAGTTATACGTGGAATAAGCAAAAGCTCTAGAAAGAACTCTTAATGAGGTACGGCCGTCCTCAAATTCTTCTCCACAGAGACATTGTGCTAATGCTCTAATAAGGTGATCTGCATAAGATAAAGCATCTAGATTCGCTCTATTGGAGAATAAAGTTGTATCCATAGTATCTGAGCGAATAGAAAAAGACGAGGGTAAGGACAAATATAAGTCCTCTGCCTGTTCGTCAAAATGCAGATGAACTCTCAATATACCCTAACCTGCCGTTTTAAATTTATTTCTATTATTGATAAACGGCAGATCTAGAGCATGTGTAGATAAAAAAAAACTGCTTTTCCTCGGTCCCGAGGATAGACTGAGTATAGCGTCATTTATCAGTTCAAAAATCTGCGACACATTACTGGACTGAACCGAGTAAACTGGTGTATCTTCCTTAACCCGGCCAAAAAAATCGGAGTCCAATGACGCTAGCAGTTTTTAATTCTTTGTCGCAGCATTCTGATCTGGAGGAACAACATCTGGAAGGTATTGCTGAATAAAATTCATCGCTACCTTGTGTTGCACCGAAAGGGAAAATTCTAATTCACTCAATTCCCTTTCACCATCCGACTGGACCAGATTTGAGTTTTGGTCATCCCTATCTGAATGAGCAGAGGAATGTACCGACCCAGCTTCATCCGACAGTTCAACATCGATAACTGTCGTAGGATGTACCATAGCTTGCTGGGATGCTGCGATGAGCTGTGCTATTTGCGACAGCAAGTCTGTACTCGAGGCCATAGGAGCAGTGGATATTTGTAGCTTAGCCGTTGTATGCTCCTGGGATGGCATATCCGACATACTCCTCTTATGCGGACGTCCCAATTCATGTGGCCTTGTTTCCTTGGCTATTGGATGGCGTGACTTTCTCGAGTCCTTCTTCGGCGATGCAGGCTGCATCTCCGTAGTCACAGCCAAGGTGCGGTCATATGTGCTTTGAAGACAAAACAAACTGGAAGCCGACAGACTAGCCGACCCTGGCAGCCTATTTGATGGAGCGTTCCGGACAGGAGGCATGGACGTATGCTCCAACTGACGATCGTTCTGAACAACAACATCTGGCCCCAGATGTTGTTGTAAGAGAGAGGGACCTCTCTCGCTCGCGGTCCGGGAAGACCTGGACGAGCCGATCGCAGAACTAACTGGCTTCTTCTTTTCCGTCGTCGCAGGGTGAGCATGTTCCGATATTATGGTGCTCGCAACACCCTTTTTCCTTTCCTCGTCTGCTACGGACTTACCCGGTGTCATAACACCCATATTCTGAGTGACAGAAGCACCAGTCGAGCTAGCTGGCAACAAGGACGTAAATCCCATGATCAGTAATCTAGGCCCTTGTCTAATTTCCTTGAGAACTTTTGCCGCTAGCTCTGTGTTAGATTGCGACGACAGTAGCACACTTCCTGACGGTATCACCGATACATCACCATGTTCTTGTTCCTCTGAAAAAGAAACTGACATACTAGAGTGACCTTGTAGTGAGACAACAGGCATGGATCTCTCACCACTAACAACATATCGTGACACACGTCTCCAACATTTTTCATCCCAATTGGCACAAACAGAACAAGTGTTAGTGTGAGAACACTGACTACAGCAAACACAATAAACATGCGAGTCGGGGGAAGATTTCCTCGACTTACAATTTGAGCAATATTCTTTCATTATGCCAAAATTTACAAGTCCATAGTTCTCGCACTAACCCTCATCATAATATGACAAAGATACATAATAACACAATCCAATACAAAAATTTCGAAAAAATAATTCATAAAAAAAATTTTGAAAAATTTTGATATGAGCCCAAGTTCCCAAAGGGGACGATGAGCCCAAATGGATCCCCAAAAAGCCTAAGTGTGGATAAAATTTTTTACATGATTCTAAAAAATTAATGCTACACATCCGGAGTGTATAATGTATCTGATTAAAGACCTAACATTATAATGACGAGGAGATTACTTACAGAAAGTAACCATTGTCAATGTAAACAAAATGCTATAAAAACCGGAAACAATACCCCAGGCACTGAACAACACAGCCCAAAGTCAGTAACAGATTTTTTAAACTATCCGATGTAAGATAAAATCTTCATCAGAAGAAACTGCGATACATCAGATGGTAGATGCATGACCAAAAACACCTAAACACCCAAAGGCTGAGGACGTAACCATGGGGATATACAGAATAAACATTCTGTAACCAAGTTAAACTCCCATGAAATTTTCAATAAAAAAAAAATTAAAAAAAGGTCCAAAAAGTATGGGAGCTTAACAGGGGGTATCAAGGAAGGAGAGGGAGGAAACACTTAACAAACAGTGGCAATTTCATAGCAGGAATGATAACATCAGGCCCATGCCCTGAAATTAGGGAACATGAAATAATTTTCAATAAAAATGATAAGTCACAGCCCTCAACATATCCAACCACTGTTTTGTCCTCTCATCCTCTTAATGCATCTTTTGATCCACCAAAATCACCATTACTTTGTGTCTGGCATCATAAAAACAGAGATTTAAAAGCACAGAAATCAGTTTGATGTTATCTGTCTGAAGGACCAAACAAAGAATGATGTTTGCGCCAGCTTCGGTGACTTCCTGGCATCTGCGCATGTGCTGAGAGTAAATGTATGGAGGGCCAGATAGGACTTCTAATTTTCAGTTTTGCATGCAAATTTTGGAGATTAGGGGGCAAAATTTGTGTTTGGCCCTAGATAATTTTAAGTTAGCACCAGCTAAGTCTGGGCCATTGGTATACAGTATAAAAATATATACTCCTTGCAAACACAAGGGTATGTCAAATTGCATATTATTAAAAACTGAAAACTGATTTTCAGAACATGAGCAAGTGAGAATCAAAAATGATTATCGCAAACAGTGACAAATTTTAAGGTCTGGTGTCTGTTTTAGTAGCATGTATCAACTTTCAATAAACAACCACAAGCAACACGGACATCTGTCATCACAAATATTTGATATTTATGGTAAACTAACAAGTTGGGTTTGTTTTGTTCCAACACAAAATATTGAGGTTTAAAGTTATTGAGTTTATCCCTTTACCCAACAAATCAGCTGCATCCACCTGCGTAATTTACAAACTGAGCAGTATATATATGTATTGGTGTTTAAGGTCACATATTTATGCACAATGGCTAATCATGACCGTGACAGTTTTACGGGTGGAGGAAGCCGGAGTACCCGGAGAGAACCACCGAGCAACGACGAGCAGCTGCCAGCTCCCCAACATCGTAACTCCGCACTGCAGCACAGGCAGGGTTAGATTGGTTGAAGACATGCGCACCATCGACATGCAGTACGCCTTAGTACATGGTGTCATCGTGCCCCCACGCGGGCAATGGAGATGAAGTGTCTTGCCCAAGGACACAACGCGGTTGCCGCAGGTGGGATTCGAACCGAGGACCTCTCGGCTTGCAGCCTGCACATCTACCAACTGAGCCACCGCACTCCCCACAAACTGAGCAGTAGAAGAAATACCGTGGAACCCTCTTAATTGGATATCCCTTATCTGAATAACCCTGTTAATTGAATAAAATTTCCCAACACAAAACTATTTACCATACCTCCAGTACAAATTTGACCTGTTAATTGAATATAGGTTATAGAGTAAACTCCTGTTAATTGAATAAACAGTCTTGTAACCTGTCGAGAAATTACCCAGACTCTCCCCAGTTTTTCTTTGTTTATAGACCTATTTGGCCTCAGGACATCCAATACAGGCATTTAATCTATTATATCTTGTTTGACAATGCTCATGGAACTCTGTCAAATAAGATATAATAGAAAAAATTCTAACTTTATCTCTAGAATCCCTGTTAATTGAATACTCCTGTTAAATGAATAATTCTCATTGGCAAAGTGGTTATTCAATTAACAGGATTCCACTGTATTATGTTTTAGAAAAGTTCAACAAAACTATATCATGTGACCCCTCATTGGAGCAAGCTCGTTCCAATGAGGGGCCACATGATATGATTTTGTTGAAATTTTTTTGAAAAATGTGAGAAAAAAATAATTTTGATATCATCTGGATTTGGTAAAGGGTTAAAATGCTTAATATTTTCACATTTTCTTTGACTATTAGTAAACTAATGTGTGTTGTAAAGTTATACACTGCTGGAAAGAGCTCTCTTTCCCAAAGAGTGAAACAAAACAGCATTTCATCAGCATTATTAATGATACCTAAAGCTATTATCTCATTGAAGGTCGGTCTGTACTAAAACAGCATAACATTGTGTGTTGTGCACAGCTGATCACACCATGATATTCAAATGTGCAAATCGATACTGTAATGATGAGGAGGATCTGGTTAATACTAAACATTTACCTGAAAGTGACCTGTTCAATAAAGCTTTATTGCTAGAAAGGTGCTCAAACAACTGCAGTAACCCTATCAAAGAACAAAACCCCTTACCAGACCCTGCACCTGTACTCAATATAAAGTCCCCGCTTGTAATGTACCCAAACATTTTTCGAGAATTACAATCTAGTACACATTTGTTAGCTGTAGTTGATTCAGACAGCTCTGTTAATTTTTTCATAATACATTGTGATAGACTGTCCGATCCATGTCCCCTCTTTGAAGCTTTCTTCAGCTTTTTCTTAACAATTTTTAACTCTTTCCTCTTTGGTGCCTCTACATCCTCATGCTTTTGTTCCACTGGTCCACCATACTTTGAATCTTGAGCTAATTGTGAAATGTCATCTACATCTGGAATGTAAACACTTGAATGTTCTGAAGGCTTCCCTCTAAGCATGGAAATGATAGTTACTGGTACTAAAGAGCGACCATGCTTGTTAATGATTTCTTTCTTCAAACTTGCTAAAGAATTAATGGATATTTTGTTGATATTTTGCATAGTACAAACAGACTGACACAACCTGGCCAATTGCTTTAGAACTTTTTTGTCACGTAGAACGTAAAACTGTCCACAAATTTCAGTACTGTCCTCAGCCCCCTTTACGCTATCTTCTTGAGCGGTTCTCCAACTGAGAACAAGCCTATCCCATGGAAAACTAAATGGATACGGAACACCCATTTTAACATAGTTCAATCGCTTACTCGATGGCCTTCTCTCATAGATGCTCTTCAGTTCTTCTTCTTTAGCTTCATTCTCTTTACTTCCTGCCTTTGTATCTGGATATTCTATTGGAAAAAATAAGCCTTTTCCTTCAGCAGCTATCTTCTGGGCCTCCTTCAAACCACCAGGTCGTGCACCCCGATACACCATTGCTACAAAGAAAGGTCTTGCCCATTCTTGAGGTAGTATAACATCCCATCCACAATCATAGGCTTGAGGTACTGTGGACTCGGAAGACCCAGGTCTGTTAATTAAAAGGATTGGGATCTTGGATTCTTCATCTCCCAGATTTAGTCGAGTACCTGAAAAAGCAATCAATCTTGTAAAACAGGTCCTACTAAAATGTACAGGCTTGCACAAATTGGGTAAATGTTCATTTTGTTCACTTATTGTTTGCCTTGAAAGGTAAAAGAAATACCCTGTAAGGCAAATGATTTTCCATTTGCCTACATTACTTGAAATTAGACAAACAAGGATTATGTATCACTGATGTGAGGGTAGAGTTTTTTCACACCTGTAAGGCTTGTCATTATAAGATATCAAATCCACTGATATTTGTTAAAGTTATCGCGCCAACGAGCAGAAATCGGGCAAAAATTAACTCCTACACACAGGTATTTCAAATGTTTTGTCATTGACTCCATATTGCCCATGCAGCATGAAAAATTTAACAAATTATATCTTGTTTGACAGAGCTCAATGAGCTCTGTCAAAAGGGTTATAATTTTTTAAATTCTCAGTTGCAGTGTGGGAAATTTTTCTGCTGAAAACTTTGGTATTTTGACATCAGAGTGACATCAGAGGGTTAACTAATTAAGAGTGATAAGTCGGCTCAGTATGATCGAATGACACTGGGTTTTGAACTAGTTCAAGACATTGTTAAGAAAGTCTCACATACCAAATACTGACCAAACTGATTGATATTTGTTCAAGTTATTGCACTTGAGGGCTGAAAACAGGTCAAAATTAACTAATTAAGGGCCTTAATACTGCTCAGTATGGCCATACCATACCAGTTTTCAAACTTGTTCAAGACATTATTAAGAAAGTTTCACATACCAAATATTGACCAAATCCACTGATGTTTGTTGAAGTTATTGTGCTGACGAGAAAGGTGATGATGCTCGCCCACCCATCTGCTTGTCCTCCCGTGCACCGTCTTCATCAAACTATAGGTCAAGTTTTTTAAGAAACACTACCAATAACAAGAGCAGATACTCAAATTGCCTTCGCTATTCATTTATTAACCTTTTAACCAATAAACTGCCACATCCACCTGCATAAATTTCAAATTAAGTTGTAGAAAAAAATTCAATAAAATATATTTAAAAAAAAATGTCAACAAAACCATATCATGTGAACCCTCAATGGAATGAGCTCATCAAGCTCACAAGCTCATTCCAATGGGGGGGGGGGGGGGGGGGGGGGTCACATGATGATGTTTTAAAAAAAAAATTGCAAAATTAAAAATAACAATTAAAATAATAAAGTTTGATATTCTCTCAGGGTTCATACACATTTTTGAGAATCAAATTCCATTACTTTTCCATGACTTTCCCAAAACTTTCTACCCAATTTCCATGACCTTTCCCTTGTTAATATGACCATCACACTCTCTTTTTGGGGGACTTTCAAGCATGATTTTTCAGGAAAGTGCATTGTTATCACAACAAATTTCCACAACTTTTCACGGCTACAGTAAAAAACACCCCATTTTTCCCAAACTTCCAGGCCAAGAAAAAATGTTTTCATTTTCCTTAACTTGTCCAGGATTCCATGACATGTACCTATAAGCCCTGTCCTGTGCATTGGGTAAAGAGTTAACTCTCTCAGAATCATTACCTCTTTCAGCATGATGTTAAAACTTTATGTTCTTCGACTTTGGGGATTATTTATTCATTTATTTATTGATGTTTAAGGTCACTTTCCACATCTATTGCTATAGCATGATCCCCACAAAATAGGTATGAAGTAAAGTTTTGCCAATCGTTTATACCTATGCAGCCTACTTTTATTATGGCCATGCGAATCGGAATTTCTATCCTTGAATTGAATCTTAAATCAAATCAGGGGTCTGATGTTGATATCCACATCATATCCTAATCGAATCAGAAACAGAACATAACAATTTGGCTGCAATCACTCATTTTACCAAACTACCTTAACCCTTTACCTAACATGAAAAGCAGACGACAATTGCAAACAAAATTCTTCAGTAACTAATTTTTTTCATTTTTTGTCTCAAAAACATAGGTTATGATCCCTCATTGGAACGAGCTTGACGAGCTCATTCCAAAGAGGGGTCATAACCTATGTTTTTGAGACAAAAAAATGAAAAAAGGATGAAAATTAATTGGCACTTTTTGGTGAATAGTGTGGCCAGTTTTGGGTGTTACGTTGGGTGAAGGGTTAATACCATGTATATCCTTGTGCAACAGGTGTCATGAGTACTCGAGTGAAGAGTTCACAAGTTACATTGAGACAACAGTGCTTATAAAGTGGAGCACAGGATTCCTGCACTCTACTTCATAACAATTGCTTTTTTATTTATTTATTGGGTTTAATGACATTTTTAACAGTGTGGGTCACCTCATGTTGGACAGTTTTACATGTGAAGGAAGCTGGAGTACAAGGAGAGACCCAACAAGCAACGGCGAGCAACTGACAGACTCCCCACCATATTATCTCCACACAAGCAGGGTTAGCACTGGTTGAAGACAAGTGCACCATCGACGTGTAGTATGCCTTAGTACACAGCACACCATCCCCCCCCTCCCCCCTCCCCACCTGGGTAATCAGGATAAAGTGCCTTGCCCAAGGACACAACACAGTTACCTGGGATGGGGATCGAACCAAACATCTGTACGAATGTAGATTCAGCACACACACTAAAATCAACAAGCTTAACAATCGGTCATCTACATGCATTTTGCGTCATCACATTGACTGGTGGTGTAGTTAATATGAACATAAACAATGAACCATTTATGCATAATTTTGAAGTTTACAGTCCGGACTGTACAATCAAGAAAATTATAAATTTAAAGTAATTGTATATTTTTTATAATTTCCAATGGCTGGTGCAGACTCAAAGTTATTAAGGTCCAAACACAAATTTTGAACCCCTCAATCCCTACAATTTGCTTGCAAAACCAAAAATTAAAAGTCCTATCTGGTCCTCCATACTTTTACTCTTTTAATTAGCGCCCGCCAACATCATTCTTTGTAGAAAAGAGTACTACATAATAACTCAGCAGGGAGGTGAGTGCCCACTCATAGGAGGGCCATTGGTAATTATAAAAAATATACAAATTACTTTAAATTTATAATATTTTTATACAAAAACCCAATGGCCCAGACTTAGCTGAATCGTAAAAAGACGGAGGGTCTAGGACTTCAGAATTAGTAGACCAACATAGTTCTATAGCCTGTAATCCAAGGTGAAAGGAAATTAAATTTAAAAAGAATTACATGTATGTCTCTCTATACAGTAATAGAGAAGACATATCATAAAAAAGGAGCCAAATTTGGGTGTAATGAGTTCACAGTTTTTAAGGCTAGTCCGGACTAAGCCCCAAAAATTAGGATGGCGTATTTGAGAATGAGAGGATATCCCCCGCAAACATATGCCATATACAATAAAACACAAGCTTTATCCAGGATATAATCTACAGACAAAACAGCTTCAATCATAGTTACATACTTATCAAGCCGGAGGAGAGGTAAAAAACACACCCCCACACCCCCTTTTGAAGGAATCTTCAAAAAGAGGGAAGCGCTCTGGAATCAGTAAAAGTGGTACCAAATAACAATATAAATATTCGTTGAATAGACACCCAGGTATTAATTATTATTAATAAATTGGTGCTTAACACCACTTCAGAAGCTAAGGCTATAGTGGCAGTCCCGGTAATATAATATCACCCGCTTGTAAAGTATACCTGAGTTGGCATACTCAGATAGGTCGAAAACCGGTGATATAATATATAACATACACATGTCCAATAGAATCACAATGGATGATCTCTGGAGAGTATACACACTTCCAAGGTAACCCACAGGCGACCTCATTCAGGTGTAAATAAATTCCAGTAAATAACACTCCCAGACATGTTCTATCTGATATCTATGTGCCTGAAAACGTGCAAATATACGAAAGAGTAAGACAAGATGTATTTGATTGGGTACCGCCATTAATAGAAACCTGGATCTAGAAATGGATTGAGCTATGATTAACAGACTCGTCATGGACCACCCCCGAAATAATTCATTGTTTCTAAGGTCCTTAACAATAATGCGATTATTATGCACGTGAGCATTGAAATCCCGCATGTAATCATCTGAATACCCGTTAACTGACTAGACAGCCTCCCAGGTACCCAAAGGCTAGCAATTTATTGACGATGAATCATATGCTCATATAAGACATATAGACGAACAACCACAGGAAACCAACCAACTAGAAAGTGGATGTACCCATGAGGTCGCCATAGAACATGACCCAGCCGCCAATCGAGAAGTCATGAAATGCATGTATGTACTTAAATGCGAACAATGTCTTGCCTGGTAATCGTCTCTTAACACATTGCCGGTGTGGGGGGGGGGGGATTCTAAATCATATTGAAACCCCTCCACCCACATTACTTGAATCGTTCTTGTGTTCGTCATCAAATAGTATGGGAACCGCAAGGCTCTCTCACATCTGACTGACTCCATAATGCCACTAAGGGTGCAGAAGGACATGAAGAACAAATACTTCCCCTGATAAAGAAGGTCCTCTCGAGGAGGAAGCTTTCGGGAAAAGTCCCATAACAGACACCTGAGAAGATTGATCCAAGGTTTCTGTGACTACAGAGGTGCTACTATCAGGATTTCATAACGAGACTATTTGAACTAAACAGAATCTGCTAAATCAACGGAGTTGGAGGATACGCCTATCCTATCATTCCATCCCATGAGATCAACAGAGCGTCTACTGCGTACACTCAACAATCTTGGCATGACGACACGAACGTCGGTAACTAATTGTTCTGGTGTGTCGCAAACAGATCTATCATGGAACTATCCCACTGGTAGCAAATCTGCCTGAATATTCACTTGTTAAGAGACTGGTCCGATGGCAACAGGCGGCCTTTCTGAGAGAGCAAGTCTGCTAGTACATTCAGACGACCCTGTATATGACGGACAGAAAGATGAACATGATGATTCATGACGTATAGGAGAATCTTCTCCATTAATTCACATAATGGCACTAAATGAGTGTCGCCTTGGTTCCTGATGTAAGCTACTACTGTCAAATTGTCCGACAAAATTTTAACATGGACGTCCGCTATTATGTGAATCCAATGTTGTAGTGCTAGCCATATTGACATCATCTCTTTGATGTTTATGCGCTTCTCTAGGAACCAAGGGTCCCAAGACCCGGACACCTCAAGTCTGCAGGACTTAGGGTCGCGTCCCAACCCATCTGACTCGCATCGGTCATAATCGTGAAAGCCGGATCCAGCAGTTATAGTGGAACTCCCTGAGTTAACCAATGAATATCTGCCCAAATCTGAACCCGTTTTACTAGGTCCGTTACAACAATACTGGTTTCAAGTGAATGCATCTTCACACTCCAGTTCTGAAGAAAGAATATCTGGAGGGGACACATGTGCAGGCAGCTCATCGGAACAGCCTCATCAGTCGCATGAATTCCTTCGCTGTTAATGCGTCTTGAGTGTAGACAAAAGCGAGCATAACTGACAAAATTTTGCTCTGGGTAACGGCTGACGAACCAGATTGTTGTGAGTCTCGAAGCTCATTTCCAAGTGAGTGAACGACTTGGATGGAGCGATATCCGACTTTTCTCGTTTACAATGAAACCGAGATGTCAGAACAAAAGAAGCAGACTCTGAACATCATTCTGAAGAATAATTCTGTTGCCGTATCTCTGTAGAATGCCGTCCAAGTAAGCTGCTGACATTATCGCAGATGAATGAGCTCGGAAGTATGACATTACCGAGTTCATTATATGAGTGAATGCCCAGGAAGCCAGGTTCAGACCAAAGCACATTGCTCTGAACTGATACACCTTCCCTTGTACGGTGAATCGCAGCTATGTTCTGAATGCCGGATGTACCAGGACATGAAAGTACGCATCCTTTAGATCTATACTTGCCGCATAGTCGTTCACACGAATACTCACTCTTACCGAGCAAATGGTCTCCATATAGAATTTTGGAGCCACGATAAGCTTGTTTATCGAGCTCAAGTCTATTACTGGTCGGAATGAGCTGTCTAGCTTCGGTACGAGGAACAGGTGACGGTAAAAACCCTGAGAATCCTAATTCTTGGCAACCTCTATTGCTTCCTTTAAATTAGAGCCTATACCTCTGCTAGGAGAGACTCTCTTTTGAAAGGATCCGACGGAAGATCTGTCCAACGCAGACATCTTGTTAGTGGGGGTGCCGCTTGGAATGATAGCCGTAGGCCATCCGAGACTACACTTCTCACCCACTGATCTTCCATGACTGCTGTCCAGTTTCTTGCGAAGATGATACCCTTCTGCCAACTGACAAGCAATAGAGGTCTTGAACATCACCTGTATGACTACGTCCTCCCTGCGAAGAACCTCGTCCCATCGGTCTAGGGGCATCTGACCGATAGTCCCGATCAGACCTACGCCCCTTTCCCGAGTCGCTATATTGATGACCTCCAGAGTAATTGTAAGAGGGCTTCTTGTACCCTCTTGAGGAGTTCCCTTTTGACGTTTAGATCTGGAACGTCCGCCTTTACTCTTGTCTGCTGAAGCGGGTTGATGAAACGCCAACTTCAATAGCAGATCACTTGACACTTTCTAAATAGCCTGATCATAGGCTGACGAAAGCTTGTTGTCCAAAATAGTAAATCCGGAGACCTGAGTGACCTGGAGAGAGCTTTTCACCTTGTCATCTATAAGTGATGACGACGCAAGGGCAGCATCACGTCTGATTAACTCCAGATTAGCCACTGTAAGGGCGGAGTTATACATGGTATACAAATTGCCCTGGAAAGAAGAGAGGTACCAACGTCCTCAAATTCCTTCCCGTTGAGGCGTTGCGCCATAGCTCTGGTAAGGTGATCTACGTAAGACATTGCTTTCAAATTCGCTCTACTTTATGAAATTGCTGTTGTAATTGTGTCTGAGCGAATAGTGAATGATGCAGGCCTCCCCTCAGACTCAGAACCTCGGGCTGCTCATTCAAACACAGAGGAGCTCTCTGAACATCTTCTCCAACCGTTTTTAAATGAACGTAGTCCATGAAACAGTATGTTTATGGAAGATGTAGTAAAGAAACCGCACTTACCTCGCACTCGAGAGTTGAATACAACATCGCCTACATGGCCAAAGGCCTGCGACACCTACCTAGGCTGAACCCAAAAAGAAAGAACTTCTTCCTTTGCCCGATTGAAGTCTGCATCCAATGACGCCAGTGGTTTCTCACTTATCGTTGCAGCATTCTGATTCATCGGAACAAGTTCAGGGTAGTACTAATGGATGAAATCCATCGCAACCCTCTGCTTTTCCGAAAGTGAAGGGTAATCCTCTTCCTTATCCCTTTCACCATCCGAGAGAATCAGTTGCAAATCTCGGTCCATTACATCTGCGTGAACAGATGACTGGACCGACCCAGCACCGTCTGATAGGTCAGGTTCTGAGTCTGAGGGAGGCTGCATCAGCACTTGCTGGGATGCTGCGATCAGCTGCGCAATCTGAGACAGCAAGTCCGTCATTGAGGCCTGAGGAGCAGCGGTCTTCTGTTTCCTAGCCACTTCCTGCTCCTGGGACGGTGTGTCAGAAATGGATCTCTTCTCCGAACGTCCCAATGATCGAGGCCTCGTCTCCCTAGCGGATGATCCGACTTCACGGGCGAAGAGTACCCGGTAGTTCCTTCTTAGTGCAGCAGGCTGGATATCCAAAGTTGGGTTTCTAGGATGCGGTCGTGTATGCTTTAATAACATATCGGAGATAGTCATGACTGAAGCCGACCCCGGCTGCAGATTAGACAGAGCGTCTCAAGTGGAGGGTGGACATATGCTCTGTCTCGTGCAAGTTTCCAACCAGAAAACTTCATTTTGGCTTGTGAAACATAGCGGAGGAAGCCGTGACTGAAGCTGACCCCAGCTGCAGACTAAACAGAGCGTCCCGAGTGGAGGGCGGACATATGCTCCGGCTCGTGCAAGTTTCTCATAACAACATTTGGCCCCAAATGTCTGTTAGGTTAGAGAGGGGCCTCTCCCGTTCACGGTCTATAGACCTCACCGAGTACAAGAAACTTGCTGACTTCCTCTCTATTTCCGTCATCGCTGGGTGAGCTATTTATATTAAAGTGCTCGCTCAACCAAATCCACTTCTTTCGACCGCAACGGACTTACCCGGCGTCATGGCACCCATGGACAGAGTACTGCTTCACCGGTCGAGCTAGCAGCTTGCAAGAGATTAAAACCCTTACCAAAAAGCCCTAACTCTTGCAATTATGAGCACTGCAGCTAGCTCTATATGCTCAACAGAGCGTGACGATGGTAGCACACTTGGATGGGTGTCAGAATATCATCACCATCTTCATGTTCCTCTGAAATAGAAACTGACAAAATGAATTATAATGCGGTGAGAGGCCTGCCCTCAGAACCTCACTGCCAACAACGCACCGCAACACCCGTCTCCAACATTAGTCATTCCAGTGAACACAAGAATGACAAGAGTCCACAGGAGTGCATCGACTAAAGTCGATATCAGGCCTCCAAACTCCACAACAAAATATATATAATTAAGATACATGAATAATAACAATCAAAATTAAATTCAAAATATTTTTTTGGAAAAAACGCCTAAGTTCCCAAAGGGAACATTAAGAGCCCAAAGGCATCCTGATAGAGCCTAAGTGTGGACAAAATCCAAATTTTTTGAACTACACTACCGGAATAATAATCCATGTATCCTACAGTAATTCTACAGTAATAGAATATAAAAAAACTACCTAATAGGAGGATGTTGTCAATGTAAACAAGACATCAGGCACACAAAAAGGCCCAAAGTCAGAAACCAATTTAATGCTACCAGATGCAAAGCTAGATCTTCATACGAAGAAAAAACGATACATCGGATAGAAGATGCAAGACTAAATGACCGAAACACCCCTAGGGTGAGGACGTAACCATGGGGAAAAACAGAATAATATTCTGTAATAATTGTTAAACTCCCAAGAAATTTAATACAAAATTTCAATAAAAAATAGCCAAAAAGCTTAAGAGTTTAACAGGAAGGCTTCATGGAAGGATAGGGACAGAATACTAAACAAACAGTGGAATAATCATTAACAAAAATGATGACGTCAGGCGTATGTCCCGAAATTGGGAAATATGAAATAATTTTCTAATTATTATAAAGTTACAGCCCTGAACATCTAAAACCATCATTGAACACTTCCATCATCCAATAACAGCCTTGGATCCACCAATTCTTGTATAGATTTGTGTCTGCCATCCTCAAACAAGAGCACCACCTAGCAGGACATTATACGCCCGTTTTGTACTTTTGAAGGGTTGGGGTAAGGATGGGGGTGAGGGTGAAAATTGTTTGGACCAACCCCATATTCGAACTTGACCTGTATTTTCTTGTGATTAAACAACATACCAAGTTTGGAACCAATCGGAAAACAAATATTAAAAGTTATCATCCGGAAACCAAATATATGATGCATTCTATGTCCAACAAGGACCATAATTCAGGGGAACTTGGAAGTTCGAACTGACCCCATATTTGAACTTGACCTGTCTTTTGTTTTGATTAAACCACATACCAAGTTTAGGAGTCAATCGAAAAAAAAATACTAAAGTTATCATCCGGAAACCAAATGTTGACAAATGGACAGACCGACAGATTGACAAATGGATGGACAAATGGACAGACAGACAGACTGATTCCATAATTTGACGGTTTTTCAACAGGCGTATAAAAAATCAGTCAGGCCATACTGAAGTTATAATCCGGAAAACACAAAATGCACAAATTCAAGAGGAATAACCATGGAAAGGTACATGCGATTTTGGCCGAAAGTGAACTTGAGCTGTGCTTTGTGGTCATAAACAAAATCTGAGAATTTGAAACAAATTAGTCAAGGCAAACTAAAGTTATCATCCGGAAACCACATAATTCACAAATTTGCAATCATTGAAGGGGAATAACTATGGAACGGTACATGCGATTATGGCCAAAGGTGAACTTGAGTGGTGCTTTGTGGTCAAAAACAAAATCTGAGAATTTGAAAAAAATCGGTCAAGGCAAACTAAAGTTATCATCCGGAAACCACAAAATCTACAAATTTGCAATCATTCAAGGGGAATAACTCTGGAAAGGTATATGCGATTGTGGTCAAAAGTGAACTTGAGCTGTATTTTGTGGTCAAAAACAAAAAGTTAAAAAATTTATAGTAATTTATATATTTTTTATACCAATGACCCAGACTTAGCTGGTGCTAACTCTTAAATTCTAGGGCCAAACACAAATTTTGCCCTCCACCCCACCCAATCCCCAAAATTTGCATCAAAATCCCAAAAATGGATGTCCTATGTGGTCCTCCATACTTTTGTCCACTGGGCATATGCAGTGTCAAGGAAGTACCAAAATTGGAGCCAATTCCTCATTCTTACAACCAGTGCCTGGTAAGCGTTATGTAATCAACGGCGAGGTATGAGTTCCCAACTCATGGGAGGGCCATCCCCGTCTGGGTCATTGGTAAGTATAAAAAATATATAAATTACTATAAATTTTTTAACATTTTTATACTGTACCAATGACCCAGACTTAGCTGAATAGTAAAAAGGTTGGAGGGCCTAGGACATAAAGGAAAATCCAATAGACTCAATTACATGTAAACAGAATTATCCCCTCAGGGAGAAGGGAGAACAGGCTTTACATGTATCTTTCTTGTTTATATCAAAAAAGAAAGACACAATACCCTTCCGTAATTGAGCACAATAACATCAATGATCTCTATTAACATCCAGTATAACCCATTATACTTAATTTATTAAAGGAAAGCCGATAAATAAAGATAGTCCAGAGAATGAGACTCTTTATACTCATTTAAAAGTGTCCGAGGATTGTATATTAACGCTCGTATGACATGTGACATATACAAATGCTTCACACCGAGCTACACTTTAAAAATATTCTATAAATGAGATAGACATTAGCTTTACACTTTAAAACCATCCCAGCACCGACTCGGAATTACTGACTCCAGAGGAGGTATTCCCTTGCTTTTCACTATAAAGCAGGTGATATAAGGGAACACCCCACCCCCCCACCCCACCCACCCCAGCCCCACCCCCACCCTTCCCCTTGCTCTGGGTCAAATACCCCAGAACGAAGAGGGCAGCAGGACAGAGACACTGCCGGAACAGAAAGCCTGCATAACTATAGTTGCAACTGTTAGTGGACGACATTCTGAGCAACAGATAACAGACCTAAACAATGCAGGTTGCCAGAAATGGACTCAATATTTCTAAGATAAAAATTCGTGAACGTGGAAGGCTGAGACCAATATGCAGCTTTCATCAAATCGGTAATAGCAACACTATTAGCATAAGCCCAAGATGTAGGCAGTGCTATTACTTCATGTGCCTAAATCTTAAGCACAGACTGCTGAGATGAAGATAATTTATCATAAGCAGTACGGATAGTTAATTGAATCCAGATTGCAATAGAATGGCCCGTAATGTCCTTTCTATTAGGCAGCAAAGACAGAAAGAAATGCTTACGTTCCTTTCTGATAAACTCAGATCTACGCTGTAAATACGCAGAGCTCTGACTGGCCAAAGCAAAGGCCTATGACCGTCTGGAGACGGAAGAGCCTTAATAACAATAGGTTCAGGGTACTTATTAGGAGCTTGATTGTTAGCCAAAAATCCAACATTAGTAGTCAATGTAATAGTATTACCAAAACTACGATAGTGAGAATCATCAACAGATAGTGCATGAAGCTCACTAACTCTTCTCTCAGAAGAGAAGGCTAAGAGAAAAGCTGTTTTATAAGATAAGTGTTTGAAATCCACCGTATCAAGAAGTTCAAATGGTGTTTCTTTTAGCTTCAGAAGAACCCAAGCTAAATTCCACTTAGGAATTAACCTAAGGGTTCTAGGTCTATTTATCGAAAAGTTTTACGCTAACTTAGATAAAGAGACATTAGATCCAATCTGTAAGCTATCATGATGAGGATAGATATCCTATAGCATAGACTTATAACCCTTAATAGTATTTGGCTGCAGTTTGATCTCGTCAAACAAGTAGACCAAAAAATTGGCAATGTCTGGAATGGAGGGATCATAAAATCAACAGAATGATCCCTACACCATCGAGAGAAAACCTTCCACTTAGCAGCATAATTTAGATAAGAGGAGGTCCTCCTACAGTTAGAAATTGCGTCCACTGCTCGTCCTGTAAAATGCAAGAAGGACCGCACAACGGAAATACATGAAGGTTGAGACTTAGCGAGTTGTGATGCAGTGTGCGCGATTTCCCTTGCGAAAGAAGGTCCTCCCGTGGAGGAAGCTTCCGCGGAATGTCCCACAACAGACACCTGAGTAGATTTATCCATGGTCTCTGGGGGTGAAAGAGATGCTACCAATAGAATCTTGCAGTGAGATTGCTTGATTTTTAGCAATATCAGCTGAATCAACGGAGCTGGAGGATACGGGTATCCTATCATTCCGTCCCAAGAGACCGAGAGGGCGACTACTGCAAACACTCGAGGATCGGGGCATGAAGACACATACGTCTGCATTCTGACGGCAACATACGTCCTTTCCGAGAAAGGGAGTCCGCTAGAACGTTCAGACGACCTGGAATATGACGGACCGATAGAAGAACTTAATGCTCTAGGACAAACAGAAGGATTCTTTCCATTAGATTAAACAACGGAATGGAATGAGTGCCTCCCTGGTTCCGAATATACGCTACTACTGTCGAATTGTTGGACAGAATTTGAACATGCGAATTCTGAATGATGTTCATCCACTGACGTAGCGCAAGCCAATTGACATCATCTCTTTGATGTTTGTGTGCTTGTTTAGGAACTGCGGATCCCAAAGACCCTGGCACCTCGAATCTGATGGGTTCAAAGTTGTGCCCCAACCTGTTTGACTTGCATCCGTCAATATAGTAAAAATCGGATCCGGCAGTTCCAGTGGTACTCCCTGAGTTGACCACTGAATATCTGCTCAAGTCTGAATCTCATGTTTCACATGATTCGACAAGACGATGTTCGTTTTGAGCAAATGAGTCTTCACACTCCAATTCTGAGTAAAAAAAATCTGGACTGGACGAGTGCGTAGCCACCCCATCGGAATAAGATCTGCAGCAGCTCTGCACAAACCTGTCAGTCTCATGAATTCTCTCGCTGTTACTACATCTGAGTGAAGACAAAAGCGAGCGTAACAACTGACTAATATCGCTCTGGTTAACGGCAGACGAATGAGATTGTTGTGCGTCTCTAAGCTCATTCCCACGTGGGTGAATGACTTGGATGGCACTAGATCCAACTTCTTTTCGTTTACTATGAAACCGAGACGTTGGAGCAATTGAAGCAGACTCTGAACATCGTTCTGAAGCGTTAACTTGCTGCCGTAACTCTGAAAAATGTCATCCAAGTAGGCAGACGTTACCACAGACGAATGAGTTCGGAAATGAGTCATTACCAAGATCATTATTCGAGTGAAGGCCCAGGGCGATAGATTCAGACCAGAGCATCATTGCTCAGAACTGAAAACAGCTCCTGGGACAGCGAAGCGAAGGTACTTTCTAAACGCTGGATGTACCATGACGTGAAAGTACACATCTTTGAGATCTATGCTTGCAGCATAATCGTTCACTCGAATGCTCGCTCTGACCGATCGGATGGTCTCCATATAAAATTTTGGAGCCACGATCAGCTTGTTTATCCAGCTCAGATCTATAACTGGATGAAACGAGCCATCTGGTCTTGGAACCAGGAACAGGTGACTGTAGAAAACTGGAGATTCCTGGTTTTTCTACGAAGTCTATAGCGTTCTTGTCCAGAAGAGATTGAACTTCTGATAGAAACGAATCTCTCTTCTGAACTTTTAACGGAAGCTGAGTCCAGCATGGAATTCGAGTTAACAGAGGTTTTTCCTTGAAGGACAGTTTTAGACCTTCGGAAATAACCCCTTGCACCCATGGGTCATCCGTAATTGACAACCAATTGGTTAAGAATGCCGACAGCCTTCCGCCCACTGGAACGCAATAGAGGTTTAGACCATTACCTCCTGGCCCTGCGAGGGTTGCAGGAGAAGAAACCACATCCTCCATGACCCGCCCCTCGCCCAGTCGACCTAGGGACGTCTGACCGGTTATCTAGGCCAGCATTACGATCCCTACCTGAGTCGCTACTCTGACGGTCTCCGGAGTAAGACGTAGAGGCTTTCTTAGATCCTCTATAGGAACTTCCCTTGGACGTATTCGCCCCGGAAGTGCCTGCCTTACTCCTCCCTGCTGAGTCCGACTTTTTCAAAGCGGATTTAAAAGCAGAGTATCCGAAGCTTTCTTAGTAATCTGATTATAGGTTGTAGAAAGCTTACCGTCGAAGAGGAAGCTGTCCTGAGACTGAAGCTACCGGAAGAGAGTTTTTCACCTTACTATCCACTCTTGTGGATGCAGCCAGGGCAGCATCACGTCTGACTAACTCCATATTGCCACTGAAAGGGCGGAGTTATACGTAGAATATGCTATGGCCCTTGAAAGAACTCTCAAGGAAGTATTGAACATCCTGAAATTCTTTCCTTCGAGACGTAATGATAATGCTCTGGTAAGGTGATCTGCGTAAGATAATGCGTCTAAACTGATTTTTCTGTTAGACAAGATAGTCGTCAACAGCGTACTGGATAAATCGACATAGACGCTGGCAATGACAACTCCAAGTCGTCTGCCTGGTCATCTAAACACAGAGGAACTCTCGGCACGCCCTGTCCTGCCATTTCAAATCTATTTCTATGATTGATGACAGGCAGCTGTACAGCATGAGACGATAAGAAACCTGATTTGCCAGTCTTAGAGGCTAGCTTGAATATAGCGTCATTAAGAAGTACAAATGTCCGTGACATTTCTAGACTGGGTCGAAAAGTCAGGCGCAATGTCCCTATTCCGGCCGAATAATCTGTGTCCAGTGACGCTTTCAGTTTCTTATCAGGTAACGCAGCATTTTGGTCTGGAGAAACAACTTCTAAAAGGTGTTGCCGGATGAAATCTACAGCCACCTTAAGTTGTTCGGAAAGGGAAAATTTCAGCTGCGCTGATTCCCTTTTACCATCCGACTGGACCACATGAGAATCTCGGTCGTCCCTTTCTGACTCTGCAGGGGAGCGAACCGACCCAGCTTCCTCAGACAGTTTCTTTTCTAAAAAAGTTTCTGATGGCTGCTGGGATACTGTGATGAATTGAGCTATCTGTGATAGCAAGTCTGTCACGGAGGCCTGTGGACCCGCGGTCTTACGTAATTTAGCCGCTGGAAGCTCCTGGAACATTAATTCCTGCATACTTCTCATATGCGAACGTCCCGACTGGAAAGGCCTCGTGTCCTTGGCTAGCGGATGGTGTGACCTGGTCGATGTGGACTCCCTGGTCGGCGAAGCAGGCTGGATATCTGCGGACACATAGCCAAGGTGCGGTCGTGTGTGCTGACGTGAGGATGAGGAAGCCAATAGACAAGCCGCGTCGGACTGTCTATGCGACGGAGCATCCTGAGCAGGAGGACATCACAGAAACATCACCCTGTTCTTGTTCCTCTGAAAAAGAGACTGAAAAAACTAGAGTGACCCTGAGGAGAGAGGACCGGCATGGACCTTTCACCACTAACAATATACCGTGACACACGTCTCCAACGTTTGTCATCTGAATTGGCACACACTGAGTAAGAATTAGTGCGAGTTCACAGACTAAACAAATACAATGAACATGAGAATCACAGGAAGACTTCCTTGATTTACAATTGAACAATATTCTTTCATTTTGAAAAAATATTAAACAGTCATCGTACTCGCACCAACCCTTGAAAACAAAGATACATAATAATAATAATCCATTACAAACATTTTCGAAAATTAATTCAAAAGAAAAAAAAATTTTCGAAAAAATTTCAAGATGAGCCTAAGTTCCCAGTGGGAACGATGAGCCCAAATGGATCCCAAAAAAGCCTAAGTGTGGACAAAAATTTTTAAAACATGAGAAAAATTAATGTTACACTTACGGACAATATTAATGTATCTGGCTATGAGTAGAACTAATAGAAGACAAGGAATCACTGTCAGAAGTAACCGTTGTCAACATAAACAAAAGTGAATAAAAACTGGAAACAAGACTCCAGGCACTGAAAATATGGCCTGAAATCAGTAACCAATTTTAACACTATCCGATGTAAAACAGAGGCTTCCTGAGAAGAAACTGCAGTACATCGGATGGTAGATGCATGACTGAAACGCCTAAACACCCTAGGGTGAGGACGTAACCATGGGGAAAAACAGAATAAACATCGGACTGTCTATGCAACGGAGTGTCCCGAGCAGGAGGTCATCACAGAAACATCACCCTGTTCTTGTTCCTATGAAAAAGAGACTGAAAAAACTAGAGTGACCCTGAGGAGAGAGGACCGGCATGGACCTCTCACCACTAACAATATATCGTGACACTCGTCTCCAACGTTTGTCATCTGAATTGGCACACACTGAGCAAGAATTAGTGCGAGTACACAGACTACAACAAATACAATGAACATGAGAATCACAGGAAGACTTCCTCGATTTACAATTGAACAATATTCTTTCATTTTGAAAAAATATTAAACAATCATCGTACTTGCACCAACCCTTGAAAACAAAGATACATAATAATAATAATCCATTACAAACATTTTCGAAAATTAATTCAAAAGAAAAAGAAATTTTCGAAAAAAATTTCAAGATGAGCCCAAGTTCCCAGTGGGAATGATGAGCCCAAATGGATCCCCCAAAAAGCCTAAGTGTGGAGAAAAATTTTTAAAACATGTGTAATGAAAGTGTCAATGACACTGTAGCTTAACTTGTGTGTTTTGTTTGATGAAAAGGATAATGTTTATGAAAGGATTATGAAATAACGCAAGAATTGTGATAATTGGGAATATGTTCATTTCTGTTCCCTGTATGCTATGTTTATGATAAAAATAATATGAGGTGTACACTGTACTAAAGAGCTGAGGGGTGGGTTAATATGACCTCACAGTTAATGTATGTGGCCCTCACAGTTAACGTATATCAACAAACGTTACCAAGTTACAGTGAAATTATTCCAAAACGAGTCATCATATCAAGTTACATTAAAATCCCTTCATAAATATGGCCTGTAGACTGTGCTAAAGGTTTTCGGGCCCCTGTAGCCGTCAGTTTCCCAATTGCGTCAAAAGGGGACGTTCTCATCCAGACATTATATGAAGTCAACCTACCAAGTTACAATGAAATCCCTTCATAAATATGACCTGTAGACTGTGCTAAAGGTTTTTGGGCTTTGGCTCTGGCAGCCATCATGGTTGAATGATCGCAACCAAAAGGGGACATTCTCATCTGGGTATCATCTGGAGTGATCCTACAAAGTTACAATGAAATCCCTTCATAAATATGACCTGTAGACTGTGCTCAAGGTTTTTGGACTTCGGGCCCCTGAAGCCATCACCGTTGACAATCACGACCAAAAGGGGATGTCATCATCTAGGCATTATATGGAGTCAAACTTACGGGTTACAATGAAGTCCTTCCATAAATATGACCAATAGACTATGCTAAAGGTTTTGGGATTTTGGGTTCGGGCAGCCATCAAGGCTGAATGATCGCGGCCAAAAGGGGACGTTCTCATCTAGACATTATTTAGAGTCATCCTACCAAGGTACAATGAAATCCCTTCATAAATATGACCTGTAGGCTGTGCTAAAGATTTTTGGGCTTTGGGCCCCTGTAGCCAACACAGTTGCCTAATGGTGTCCAAAAGGGGCTGTTCTCATCTAGACATTACATGAAGTCAACCTACCAAGTAACAATGAAATCCCTTCATAAATATGATCTGAAGACTGTGCTAAAGGTTTTCAGGCTTTAGGCTTGGGCAGCCATCATGGTTGAATGATCGCAACCAAAAGGGGACATTCTCATCTGGACATCATCTGAAGTGATCCTATGAAGTTACAATAAAATGATCCCTTCATAAATTTGACCTGTTGACTGTGCTCAAGATTTTCGGGCTTCAGGCACCTGTAGCCATCACAGTTGACCAACCACGAGTTCGGGGATAATAACCCCTTGATTAGTGACGGTTACTTACCGGGACAATAATATGGGCCTCATAATTAGAATGTGCATATCTCCAACAATGCAGTGAGCACATACTGATAGGCCTTTTCGAACGGTCACATTTCATGATGTAAACCTATACGACGTTACTTGCAAAACATTGTACCGACCTAATAATAGGGCTGCATCCACTTATTGAAAGCAATAATAGCCCTGGCGTTGTGTTATTCACAACAATCAGTAAAGTACATGCATTCAACAATTTATTACGCATGCCTGATATGATGCGATGTCACAAACAAAACATGTTACATGCCGTTATTATATGGGCGGAGTTCACATAGTGAAGTGTCGTTGTCTGGAATGAGTATGAGAATTGGTCCTTTGCGAAAAACACACTTAACAGTCACAGAATAACTCGTACGTAATGCAAAGACTTCACGGTTGCTTCCGGCAGCTCTTTGATGCCTGCCCTCCCCCCACTTCACATTATGCAGGGCTTCCGGGCCCATTTACGAGGGACTCATCTTTATCTTGCGAGGTTTTGGGTGCTTTAACTCAAAACTGACGCCTGAGGAGTATGACGCAGCAACCACAACACAACATTACCAGTGCAAATGTGGCATACCGCAACAGCATGAAAACGGCCGAGTGGAGCCCACTCTTCTTAATTTATTGTGAGAATCTAACTTGCATTGTTCTCCATGTTGTTTTTGCCAAATACGGCCTACTGTCATGGGTAATTATGACCATCTCTACACCGACAGTCTATAACCATAAAAAACTTCCCATACGAAGTTTAGCCACACAAGGACTGGAACTTATTTACTCCAAACTCCAGCTTGTTAGAAAATTAATTATTTTCTGACGTATCAAGGGAGCTTACCAGTATTTTCTCCCATGCAAACACTTCAGAATTGGACTCTAATTAGTGATGGATGCATAAACAAATCTCATTCCGTGGTCTCTGTCATGTAAAGATCAATCATCAAACTGAGTACCACCCACACTAATTCAACCAATCGGCGTCTATGAGTGTAACCAATACCACCAATGAGATCGCGAGCTGATAACACATGACTCTCGCTCAGCGGAGACGAACGTGCCGTCTGAATCATTTCTCATTTCCACTCATACTGTTGAAGTGTACCTCTCTGATGCCATTTTGAATTTAACAACAACAATCTTGGATTTTCGCAATTTTAGTTATTGCACGATTTTTATTCGACACGCGTTCATACAATGCCTTTGATAATTACTTGTATCATACACCAGGTACCGCTATTGCACATTTGCACTATTCGCTTATTTTATACGCTATTTCAGTTATGTATTTTACACGACTCGCGATCATTCACATTTTTAATTGTATGAAATTTTTTTCAGTGCACCGGCTATCACAGGTCTCACCGCCACAAGCCCGAACAATACGCACTTGTGTGATATTGTCAGCCTGCTTGCGAGACCTGAGAGCTTCACCGCCACAAGCCTATATTGGATACAGATTTTTTCTGTAGACAATTTGCCTGCTTGGAAGCTCTCCCGATAGTCGAGAAGTTTGACACCACAAGCCTGTGTTGTATACTACCTGCATACCTCCCGCATGCTTGCAAACTTCGATGCCGCCTGTGACTGCCCAAGACGGTACTACTCT
The DNA here is from genome assembly GCA_031216915.1 of Pictodentalium vernedei. NCBI lineage: Eukaryota > Metazoa > Mollusca > Scaphopoda > Dentaliida > Dentaliidae > Pictodentalium > Pictodentalium vernedei. The sequence continues at coordinate 172,272,560 of CM062291.1, read as the reverse complement.
CAGTCAGTCGGAGCTTCACGCCACAAGCCCGTGTTATACACAGTTTACTGTGTATCTCCTGCCAGCTTGCAAGCTCCCCGGGCAACTTACAAGTCACTGGTTCATCAGACAGTCTAACCAATAGACTGCATATATCACTATAGTTCCCCAAGTGGAACAAATAAAATCAAGCCACAAAGGCACAAACAATGGCACAAACAATAAAGTGCAAACAAACAAGTGACCAGTCTATCACAACACCTGGTCCTCATAACCCATTACTAGAGGGTGTGAAATTGTTGAGTGAGTGTCCAAACAACTCCTCACGGTCATAAAATCGTATTGATGATGTAATAGTAAACCAACAATCATATAGCAAGAAAATATCGCCATAACAAAACATCAAACTTGTGATAGTTTGCTTTTAATCCATACTACTGTTGTGTTCAAGTAAAACATTGTACGAATTGGTGTGAATTGGTCCTCATACATAGTGACCGATATACTCTGACATACCATTATAAAATACCGTACTGACCAAAAAGTTGGCAAATGCAGACTTAAATTGAAGTCTTGAAGTATTTGTTTATTTGATAAAACCGTAAAGGTTGAAACTAGTCATACATAGCGGATTAACTTCCGGACAAATACCAAGAGGCTTCAGGTCAAATATATCAATACCGAAGCAAATACAAATTTTAATGTACCATACTAAAATGAGCTCTTATCCCGAGCTCGAAGCTCCCAAAGCTCATAAAGTACAAAATGTATAGCTCAGTGCCTTTCAGTTCGGGATAATATCCCCTTGATTGGTGATAGTTACTTACCTAGATATGGGCCTCATGAGAATGTGCATACCTCCAACAATGCAGCGAGCACATATTGATAGGCCTTTTAGAACGGTCACATTTCATGCTTAAACTGATACGATTCTATATGAACATTGTACCGACCAAATAATAGGGCAGCATCAATTTATTGAAAACAATAATAGCCCTGGCGTCATGTTAATCTAAACAATCAGTAAAGCGATGCATTCAGCAATTTGGCATGCGTGCATAGATGGGCCTTAGAGCAAGGGCTTGGGGTGGATGGAGGAAACGGGTAGCTAAGCCATTCACCCTTGGTCTTCCACCAGTGCGATCGACTATTACGCATGCCTGATAAGATGCGATGTCGAAACAATGCATGTTACACGCCGTTATTATATGGGCGGAGTTCACATAGTGAAAAAACGCTCGCGCCCATGCAGTGGTTACTTGAAATTCACAAACCACACATTGTATCAGTCGCGTATGATGGGCATACATAGCGGATTAACTTCCGGGCAAATACCTATAGGCTTCAGGTCAAACACATTCAATACCGAAGCAAATACAACTTTTAATGTACCACTCTAAAATGAGCTCTTATCTCGAGCTCGAAGCTCCAAAAGCTCAGAAAGTACAAAATATATAGCTCAGTGACTTTCAGTTCGGGGATAATAACCCCTTGATTAGTGACGGTTACTTACCAGGACAATAATATGGGCCTCATAATTAGAATGTGCATATCTCCAACAATGCAGTGAGCACATACTGATAGGCCTTTTCGAATGGTCACATTTCATGATGTAAACCTATACGACGTTACTTGCAAAACATTGTACCGACCTAATAATAGGGCAGCATCCACTTATTGAAAGCAATAATAGCCCTGGCGTTGTGTTATTCACAACAATCAGTAAAGTACATGCATTCAACAATTTATTACGCATGCCTGATATGATGCGATGTCGCAAACAAAACATGTTACACGCCGTTATTATATGGGCGGAGTTCACATAGTGAAGTAGCGTTGTCTGGAATGAGTACGAGAACTGGTCCTTTCCGAAAAACACACTTAACGGTCACAGAATAACTCGTACGTAATGCAAAGACTCCACGGTTGCTGCCGGCAGCTCTTTGATGCCTGCCCTCCCCCCCCCCCCCCCCCACTTCACATGTACTGACAAGAATTGAAATCTGTTAACTATTGTTCAAGTTATGCCATAAACAAAGTTCGGACAGACAGACAGATGGACGGATGGACGGACAGATGGATGGATGGATGGATGGATGGATGAATGGATGGATGGATGGATGGATGGATGGATGGAGCTCTATGCTATATCCCTCCCTTGTGGGGGGGTTTAAAAAGTAAAACATAATGAGAATGTTACAATCAATAGTAATTAATATTAATTTAAAAGAAAAAAAACTTTAACCTTCACTAAAAACTTTAACCACAAACTTTAACCAAAACTCTAAATGTTAACAGACGGACAGACGGACGGAAGTCATGACTATACCCCTGACTGTAAACAGTAGGACTAATGATTGTAAACAGTCAGGCTAAAAATTGAATGTAAGTGGAAGAATACCTGGAGCGGTATTTTCTGACTTCATTTTATTGATTTTTTGTTCTGTTTCTTTATTTTTGGAAACATCCTCCCTCACATGTGGTAACCATAATGCTGATGATGCAGAGCCTGATTTTGTGAGTTCCCTCAGTTTGACCAAATCTTCTTCTGCTACAGTTTCTGCAACATAATATAATGTACCAGTCAGGTAAGACAAATAAATTTTGTAGCTACATGTCCAGATACAGTTACAACATCTTAACCCTTTCAAAACTGTATGTGTTAGTTTTTGCGTAAAGCAAAAGTTGACAGACCATGAGTAGACTACACTATCAACACTAAACTAGAAGAATCAGTGATAATTTAATCCTGCAGCCCCACAGGGCTTTTGGAGTAAATTATAACTGAACCCCTTCAAAAATACAAATATCAGAGGTGGAAATTACAAAAGTGAACAAATTTCCCTTATTTATATAGCACCTTCATAACGCTAACAGTTCAGAATCGACTCAATTTGATACCACGAAGGTGATTCGGCTCGAGATTTGATTCGAGAAAAAACTCTGATTAGCAGGGTGCTACCTGACCTATTAATTGCATATAGGCTATAGATTAAACTCCATTTTAATTGAATAAAAAATTTGTAATATGTTGAGAAGTGCTCTTGTTTATAGATCAACTGTGCCTCAGTATATCCAATACAGACATTTAATCTATTATATCTTGTTTGACAGAGCTCATGCTCTATCAAACAAGATATAATAGAATAAATGCTCAGTTTATCTCTAGAATACAGTAAAGTGACATCTCTAAGGAAAGTGACCAAATTTGAGTCTTAGATACTGATTTGGTTTTGCTAGTAATCATGCACTTTCTTTTGACACTAGGTTTGATACACTTGGACTTATTTCACATTCAGAGTCTGTCATACATATGGAGGTTGGTAAAACTTACTCAATTTAACCTGTTGGGGGCATGACCAATTTGGAATACTGTACATGTTACGTAACTAGGAAGATGAGAAGCCGATGTACAATGACTACTTCTCTGGAGTTTTTTAATTATAATACCAACTAATTTGTTTTGTTTTTTGTTTTTATTGTGGTTTAATGACATTTTCAACAGCCAGGATCAGTTTTATGGGTGGAGAAAGCAGGCGTACCCAAAGAAAACCACTGAGCAGCAATGAGCAACTGTCACCCCCCCCCCCCCCCCCCCCCAATGTACTAACTCCACACAAGTAGGCTTAGCATGGGGGTTGAAGGCAAGTGCACCATCAATGTGCAGTACCTTTTAGTACATAGCATCACTGTGCCCTCACATGGGCAATCAAGATTAAGTGCATGCCAAAGAACACAATGCAGTTACCATTTGTGGAGATTGAATCATGGCCTTTTTGCTTTGAAGTCCAACGCTATGTCCATTGAGCCACTGCGCTCCCTCCCAACTAAATAATATGCTGACTACATCATCAGGGCATACCTTCAAAGAAGGCATGCCTTGATGATACAGTAGGAATATTTTGTCAGTCAGGACAAATCAGGTTTATCTACTCTCACAAATAGGTTGTCTTTACGATACCCCTGAATACAAAGCATGAGATTTTTATATCTTTCAAAACAATATGCAAAAATGTTTGTGTGAAGAAAGATTTGGCAGAGATTGAGCAGATACAACAAAGAACAATAAATCAAACAAAAGGATTAGTAAAAACGTAATCAGGGATTAAATTATTGCCCAAACTTCCTACAAATTCACCCTGGATTTTCCTTTTTGCTGAATAGTTTTGAAAACTTAAAAAATTTATAGTAATTTATATATTTTTTATACTTACCAATGACCCAGACTTAGCTGGTGCTAACTCTAAAATATCTAGGGCCAAATGCAAATTTTACCCCCCAATCCCCAAAATTTGCATCTAAAACTGAAAATTACATGTCCTATATGGTCCTCCATACTTTTACTCCAATGCGCATGCGCAGTGTCAAGGAGGTCTCGAAACTGCCGCCAAAAGTCATTCTTACAACCAGTGCCTGGTAAGCGTTATGTACGTAGCAGGAAGGCAAGAGTTCCCAACTCCTGGGAGGGCCATCCCCGTCTGGGTCATTGGTAAGTATAAAAAATATATAAATTACTATAAATTTTTAAAGATTTTTATACTGTACCAATGACCCAGACTTAGCTGAATAGTAAAAAGGTAGGAGGGCCTAGGACATAAGGAAAATCCAATAGACTCAATTACCTATAACCAACCTATCCCCTCAATGAGAAAAGGAGAGATAGGCTAAATGTAACTTTTTTATTTGTATCAAAAAAGAAAGACACAACACCAATCTGTAATTGAGCACAATAACATCTAGTATAACCCTTTATACTAATATTTTTTAAAGGAAAGCCAATAAAAATGGGAGTCTAGCGAAATGAGACTCTATATACTCATTTAAAAGTGTTAGAAGAATGTATATTAACGCCCAATTGATCACGTAATATATACAGATTCTTCACACCAATCAACACTTAAAAAATATTACACCGATGAGTAAACATAAGCTTTACCCTTTAAAATCATCTCGGAACCAACTCGGAATAACTGACTCCAAGGGAGGTATTCCCTTGCTTTACACTATAAAGCAGGTGACCCAAGGGAACACCTGCCCCCCCCCCCCACCCCCACCCCTTTCCCTTGTCCTGGATCAAATACTCCAGAGCAAAGAGGATAGCAGGACAAGTCACTGCCAGAACCGAAAGCCTATACACATAAAGTTGCCACTGTTTAGTAGACGACATTCTGAGTAATAGATCTGCAGAATGGACTCAATATTCTCAGATACAAAATCGTGAAAATGGAGGGCTAAGACCAATATGTAGCCCTCATTAGATCTGTAATATCAACATTATTAGCTTAAGCCTATGATGTAGAAGAACTCTTACTTCATGAGCTTAAAACCAATGCACAGACTGCTGAATGAAGATATAATCATTAGCAGAACTGATAGTAGATTGAATCCCTCTGACCATAGAATGGACCGGAATGTGGAGGAAGCTTCCACGGCATGTCCCACAACAGACACCTGAGTAAATTAATCCTCAGTCTTTGTGGATATAGAGGAGCTACCAACAGAATTGCGTTGAAATAATTACATTGAGCAATATCTGCTCTAAATCAACGCATTGGAAGATACATATATCTTATTATTCCGTTTCACAAGATCGATAGAGCGTTTACTGCAAACGCTCGAAAATACAAACATTATGACATCTACATCTGCAAATGATTGTTGAGATGCGTCGCGAAAAAGTCGATCATTGGCCGCTCTCCTAGTAGCAATCTGATTGAATACTGGTTTGTTGAAAGTCCATTCTGGTGGCAACAAACGGCCCCTCCATGAAGGGAGTCCACTAATACATTCAGATGACCCGGAATATGACGGACGAATAGAAGAACTTGATGTTCTAGTACCAATCGGAAGATTCCTTCTGTTAACATGAATAACAGGATGGAATGAGAGCCTCCATAATTCCGAAAATACGCTAATACCGTCGAGTTGTCGGACAGAATTAGCATATGAGCATTCCGAATAACGTTCATCAATAACGTAGCACAAGCCAAAATGACATCATTCTTGATGTTTGTGTGCTAGATAAGGAACTACGGAAACAAAAGACCCTGGCACTTCAAATCCGTTGGGTTTAATGTAACTACCCAAAGTGTTTGACTGACATCCGTCAAAACTGTAAAACTCAGATCCGGCAATTGCAGTGGAACTACTTGAGTTAAGCACTGAAAACTTGCCCAAGTCTGAATCTCTTATTCACTTGATTTGACAAGAAGATGTCCGTATCGAGCGAAATAATCTTCACCCTCCAATTCTGAATTAAAAGAAAATTGGAGAGGACAAATGCGAAACCGCTCCATTGGAATAAAATCAACGCGGTTCTGCACAATGTATCAGTCACATGAGATCTCTCGCTGAGACCTTGTCTGAGCGAAGACAATAGCGAGTATAACAACTGATTAATTTTGCTCTGGTTAACGGCAGACGAACAAGAATGCTATGCGTCTCGAAGCTCATCCCCCGGTGGGTAAATGACTTGGACGAAACTAGATCCGACTTCTCTTCGTTTACGTATGAAACGGAGACGTCGGATCAATAGGAGCAGAATCTGCACATCGTTCTGCGCTCTGGTTAACGGCAGACAAATAAGAATGTTATGCGTCTCGAAGCTCATCCCCTGGTGGGTAAATGACTTGGACGAAACCAGATCCGACTTCTCCTCGTTTACTTATGAAACCAAGCCGTCGGATCAATAGAAGCAGAATCTGCACATCGTTCTGAAGTGTTAACTCGTTGCCACACCTCTGAAGAATGTCGCCCAGGTAGGCCGGCGTTACCGCAGACGAATGAGCTCGGATATGAGTCATTACCGAGTTCGTTATTCGAGTGAAAGCCCAGGAACTAGATTCAGACCGAAACACATTGGTCAGTGCTGAAACACAATTCCTATGATAAAGAAGCAAAGATACTTTCTGAAAGCCTGATGTACCATGACGTGAAAGTATGCAACTAGAAATCTATGCATGTAGCATAGTCGTACACCCGAATACTCGCTCTGACCGATCAGATGGACTCCATATAGAAACTTGGAGCCGCGATCAGCTTGTTATCCAGCTCAGAATATGAGTGGACGGAACGAGCCGTCTGGTTTGGAACCAGAAAAGGATGGTTGTAGAAACCTGTAAATTCCTAGATTTCTACGATCTCTATTGCGATCATTCCAGAAGAGACTGGACTTCTGATGGAAGTGAGCATCTGTTCTACTGACTGACATTAGCTGAGTCCAAGTTGGACTCCGAGTTAACAGAGGATTTCGTTTGAGGAACAATTAATCCTTCCAAAATCACCCCTTGAATCCAAGGGACGTCCGTAATCTAATCCCAAATCATTGAGAAACTCGAGTCTTCCGCTCACTAGTACACGATAGAGGTTAAAACCATTACCTTCTGGTCCTGTGAGGCTTGCGGAAGTAGAAGTCATGTCCTCCACGGCCCGCACCTCGCCTCGTCGACCTAGGGGCATCTGACCGGATGTCTCGGTCTGAATTACGGCCCCTGTCTGAGTCGCTACCCTGACGGTCTCTAGAATAAGACCTAGAGGATGCATAGGAACCTCTATAGGAACTTCCCTTGGACGTATTCGTCCCAGAAGTGCCTGTCCTACTCTTCTCTGCTGAATCCGACTATATGGAAGCGAATTAATAGAAGAGAGTCTGAAGCTTTCTTAGTTAACTGATCATAAACTGCGGAAAGCTTGCCATCAAAGAAAACTCTCCGGAGACCGGAGTGACTCAGAGAGAGTTTTTCACCTTACTATCTATACGCGTGGATGTAGCCAGGGCCGCGTCACGTCTAACCAACTCCATATTGCCACTAAAGGACGGAGTTTTACGTGAGGTCTTTGAAAGAACTCTTAAGGAGGTTGTACATCCTAGAATTCTTTTTCCTTGAGATGTAATGATAACGTTCTGGTAAGGTGATCTGCGTACGATTATGCGTCTAAGCTGTCCCTGCTAGACGATTTGTTATTTCCAACATCGTGGTTAGAATGGACATAGACGACAGTAAACAATACTAGTTCCTGAACTGGTCGTCTGGACGCAGAGAACTCTAAGAATGCTCTGTCCTGCCGTTTCAAAATATTCAATGAAATGATGAAAGGCAGATGCAGAGCATATTGCCGATAAGAAACCTGACCTGCCCATTAGGTAGCAAGTTATATAAATATAGCGTCATTCAACAGATCTATTGTCCGTGAAACATATCTGGACTATGTCAGAACTGAGGAATGATGTCCCTAAACCGATTAAGAACTCTATATCCAGTGGCGCTATCCGTTTCTTATCTGGCAACGCAGCATTTTGGTCCGGAGGAACAACGTCCGATGATAATGCCGGATGCACTCTACGACAATTATGTTGTTCCGAAAAGGAAAAATACAACTTATTCGTATCCCTTTCACCATCCTGTCAGACCACTTGAACCTTCAGCGGAACGTACCAACCCAGCTTCGTCGGATAATTCCTGATCTGACAGAGTTACTGTCAGTTGCTGGGATGCTGTGATAATCTGTGCTATCTGTGATAACATATCCGCAACAGAGGCCTGTAGAGCTGCGGTCTTATAGGATTTAGCCGCTGGAAGCTCCTTGGATGTTCACTCCTGCATACCTCAAATATGCAAACATCCGGAGAATGAAGACCTCGTATCCTTGGCTACCAGATGGCGTGACCTGGTCGCTGTAGAATCCCTGATCGGCGATGTTGGTTGAATATCACAGGTCACATAGCCAAGGTGCGGTCGCGTGTGCTGCTGTGAGGATGAGGAAGCCGAAAGAGCAGTCTCTCTGGACTGTCCATGTAACGGAGCGTCCCGAGCGGTAGACGTATACTCCGACTGAGGAAAGTTTTGTACCACAACATCTGAGCCCAGATGTTGTAATACGAGAGAGAGACCTCTCACACTCGCAGCCCGCATGGACCTGAACGAGCTAGGAACCAGACTTAATAAGCTTCCTTCGTACCATCCTCGTATCCCTCATCACTGGGTGTACACATTATATTATATAGTGCTTGCAACACCCAAATCTCCTTCCTGGACCGCAACGGACGAACCCGGATGCTGAACCATTCGGTGAATGGTCGCAACACCGGGCGAGCTAGCGGATGCCAACACCATCGATAGTACTAGGGAACTCCAAGCAATTGATGTATCTACATGAGCACTTTTGCCGCTAACTCTTCATTTGACTGTGACAACGGAAGCACACTTTACGAAGACATCATGGTAACATCACCTTGTTATGTTACTCAATGAGACCTGTGGGGCCGCGGTCCTACGTGAATTATCCGCTGGAAGCTCCCGGGACGATCATTCCTGCATTTATATAATATGCGAACGTCCCCACTGGAAAGGTCTCATATCGCTGGCTAGCAGATGGAGTGACCTGGTCAACGTGTATTCCTTGGTCGGCGAAGAAGAGCATCATGGACGTTCAATCCTGCATTTATATAATATGAGAACGTCTCCTGGAAATCTGTGGTCACATAGCCAAGGTGCGGTCGTGTGTGTTGACGAAGATGAGGAAGCCAATATAACAGCCGCGTTGGACTGTCATGCGACGGAGCGTCCCGAACAGACTATCCTCGGATCCGTCTGAAGTTTTATAGTACTCACATCACCCAATCTGCTTCCCTGGACCGCAACGGACTAACCCGGGTGCTGTACCATTCTTATTTCCTGGTGAATGGGCGCGACACCAGGGGGACTAGCGGGCAACAATGCCTTCGATAGAACTAGCTAACTCCCAGCAATTGTTGTAATACCTTGAGCACTTCCCGCTAGCCCTAATATTGCAACGACAGAGACACAGTTATTGAAGACATCATGGAAACATCACTCTGAGTTCTGAAAAAGAAACTGATAATATATAGTGACCGTACGGAGAGAGGACCATAATGAACCTCTCACCGCAACAAAATACCATGACACACGTCTCCAACGTTGTCATATCAATCAACACACACAGAGCAAGAATTAATGCGACTACATTGACTATAAGAAACACAATGAACTCGTGAATTAGAGGAAGATATCCTTGAATTACGATAGAAGAATATTTTTTCAACCAGAAAAAAATATACACCATCATATTATTCCAACTAACTCTTGAAATGAATATACATAATATATTAAAATTCATTCCAACATTTCAAAAGAAAACTGAGATTTACAAGCACAAACATCAGTCAGTTGTAACTGAATTGAGGGCTAAACAAAGAATGACTTTTGGCGGCAGTTTCGAGACCTCCTTGACACTGCGCATGTGCAGTGGAGTAAAAGTATGGAGGACTATATAATTTTCGGTTTTAGATGCAAATTTTGGGGATTGGGGGGTAAAATTTGCGTTTGGCCCTAGATATTTTAGAGTTAGCACCAGCTAAGGCTGGGTCACTGGTACTGTATAAAAATTTATGATTTTATTCAGGAAAATAACTATGGAAAGGTTATGAACTGAAAAAGCTAGAAAAGTTAGGGACAAGAAAAAATAGGAGAGAAATTATGAAAATAAGGACCGTTTGAAAAGTATGCTTCACACAAGAAAAATAACAGTTGGAAGTTGAAATAAAGCCATTTTATCATTGTAAAGTTATCATACCTTCTGTACAATTCATAGATTTTGTTCTCTTTGGAGGGAGGAAAAGTCGTGGATCTCTGACTGTTAAACCTATCACACAATGAGCAGGAATTTCAGCAGGGGACCGACATTTTTTCACAATGTTCCATACGTTTGATCGACTCATGCATTTATTCTTTTCATAATATTTCTGCCACCATTTGGCACTTTGATTGTTGTTTAAAGTGACATTTGCTTGCAAAAGTGTTTCACGCATTACTGCTTGTGAAAGTGGACCAGTCAAACAGAATCGTACTAATTTGTCTTTGAGTGAGATCACCATTACTTTGTTATTGCGTGTCTCCATATCCATGTTGGGTTCTAATTCAGTGTCTGGGGCCATTAAGCCAAAGCAACTGTGTATTTCAGATAGAATGTCACTGAAACAAGCAGGATGAGTCCATATCCATAGCTGTCTTCTTGTAGCTGATGTTGTGTTCTCAATCTCATTTGGATTCTGTGCATTTTCAGGATTCCAAAGAAACTTAACAGGACCAATAGCACCATAAGGATATTTGTCCCTCTCATACAGAACTGTTCTGCCCTCTCTATTACCAGTTAGAGATAACTTTGCAGCAAATGTGAGGCCTACAAAATAAGAGCAATTCATTTATATCTTCAAACAAGAGGCCCCAGGGGGCCTTAGGTGCTCACCGAATGTTCCATACTGTTAAGACACACATTTTATCAAAAGCTATTCTTAAGGTTCTACAGAGTAAATCTATACTCTCTTTGGAGCTAAAACATCAACAGGACTGAATGGGACAATGCTGCTGATCAAATATCAAAAGATTCTGCATGATGGTTCGGAAGAAGATTTTTAAAGAATTTTCCTTGAATTGCACAAAGTAAACATTCACGCCCCCATAGTGAGCCCCAATATTGATCAAAAGACTCAATTTGAATGACAACGGATGACAGACGGCAAGCGATAAGTTGAGCTCCCTTCGGTTAGCTAAAAATTCCTCATATTGACCAAGTTATAATTCGGGCTCCCACAGGGAGCCCAAATATGGACCCAGGGACTTGGCTTTCACAAACTTGAATCTCACCCCCCTAAGGATGCTACACACCACATATCAAAACATTCTGACTGCTGGATCTGAAGAAGATTTTTTAAGAAAATTCCTCATTTTGAACTAAGTTACAATTCAAGCTCCCACAGTGAGCCCAAATATGGACCTAGGGACATGGCTTGAACAAACTTGAATCTCACCCCCCCTAAGGATGCTGCATACCAAATATCAAAACATTCCGACTGCTGGATCTGAAGAAGAAGATTTTTAAAGAAAATTCCTCATTTTGAACTAAGTTATCATTCAGGCTCCCACAGTGAGCCCAAATATGGACCTATGGACATGGCTTGAACAATCCTGAATCTCATCCCCCTAAGGATGCTGCATACCAAATATCAAAACAGTCTGACTGCTGGATCTGAAGAAGAAGATTTTTAAAGAAAATTGCTCATTTTGAACAAAGTTATAATTCGGGCTACCACAGTGAGCCCAAATATGAACCCAGGGTCTTGGCTTGAACAAACCTGAATCTCACCCCCCTAAGCATGCTGCATACCCAATATCAAAAGATTCTGCTTGCTGGATCTTGAGAAGAAGATTTTTAAAAAAATTTGCCTGAAATGCACTAAGTTCAAATTGGGCTCCTATACTGAGCCCAAATATGAACCCAGGGGGCCGATTTGAACAAACTTGAATCAGATCCACCCCACAATGTTGCATACCAAATATCAAAAGATTCTGCCTGCTGGATCTTGAGAAGAAGATTTTTTAAGAAATTTGTCTGAAATGCATTAATTTCGAATTTGGGCTTCTATTTTTTAATAATTTTTCTATAATTCATACAGTGCTATCAGAGTTATGCCCCATACAGAGCCCCCATGGGATGTGGCCATTTCATTTGAACAAACATGAATTGCCATATAGTAATGAACATCCACATGAAGTTTCGTGAAAATCGGACCAGTGGTTTCAGAGGAGAAGTCCTTTGAAAAATGTTCACAATGACGGACGACGGACTACAGACGACGGACGGCAAGTGATAAGTTGGGCTCCCTTCGGTGAGCTAAAAACACAACTAGATGGTTAAGTGATACAAAACTTGATTAAGGCAGTACTGAAAAGTGCTGAAAACCACTAAACCACTCTACCGGCTTTACGATGTTAGTATATTAGCTTGTCATTTGCTTGGAAGCAGAACAAACAAAAAAAATAATTGTTTTGATACAATTTAAGGCAGAGTGCCTGTTGCTGGTCTCCAATAAATAGTAAGAAAATTATAAATTCAAAATAATTTGTTTATTTTTTATACTTACCAATGGCCCAGACTTAGCTAGTGCTAACTCAAACACATCCAGGGCCAAACACAAATTTTGCCCCCCCAAACCCCAAAATTTGCATGCAAATCCAAAAAAATATGTATTATGTGATCCTCCATACTTTTGTAAACTGCACATGCGCAGTATCCAGGAAGACACTGAAATTGGCGCCAACCATCATTCTTTCTACAGTGCCTGCTAAATGTTATAATCAGCAGGGAGGTATGAGTGCCCTGGAGGGCCTAGGACATAAAGGAAAATCCAATTACTCAATCGCTCCTTAAAGGATAGCTCCTACAGGAGGATAGGAGAGAAATGAATTATATATGTCTTTCTCATTTACGAAAAATGAGAAAGACATAACACCAACAATGTAATTGATCTTTACATAATATATAATTCTCCATTTAATGCCAGCATAACCCATTATGCTAATTCGGTGAAGGGAAGCCAATATATAAAGATAGTCCAGAGAATGAGACTCTTTATACTCATTTAAAAGTGTCTGAGGATTGCATATTAACGCCCATTTGACACGTGACATATACAAATGCTTCACAGTGAGCTACACTTTAAAAACAATACACAAATGAGACATATTAATTTGCTTCACACCGAGCTACACATTAAAACCATCCCAGCACCGACTTGGCACTACTGAAACCGGAGGAGGTCTTCCCTTGCTTTTCACTATAAAGCCAGATGATCATAAGGGAAAAACCATTCCCCCCCCCCCCCTTCCCCTTGTTCTGAGGTACATGACCACAGAACGAAGAGGGCAGCGGAACAGCGTCACTGCTGGAACGGGTTGCCTAAATAACTATAGATGTAATCATTTAGTGGACAACATTCTGAGCAACAGATAGAGGATCTAAACATCTAAGGTCACCGGAGATGAACTCTATATTTCTAAGGTAAAACTTGGTAAATGTAGAAGGCTGTGTCCAGTACGCAGCTTTCATGAGATCAGTGAAGGCTATACTGTTAGAATAAGCCCAAGAAGTGGACAGCGCTCTAACTTCATGCACTGATATCTTATTTACAGAACGCTGATCTGAAGATAGACTTTCATAGGCAATGCGTATTGCCAACTGAATCCATCTAGCAACTGAATGAACAGAAATATCTCTTCTGTTAGGAATCAATGATAAAAAGAAGCGTTTCCTTCCTTTTCTAATAAACTCTGATCGGCGTTTATATATGCACATAGCCCTGACTGGACACAGCAAAGGTCTACGGTTGTCCGTAGATGGCAGAGCCTTTATGATAATAGGCTCAGGCTGTTTATCTGGAGCCTGATTCTTAGTCAAAAATCCCACTTCTGTAGTTAAAGTGATGGTATTTCCAACACTACGATAGTGAGCTTCGTCAACAGATAAAGCATGGAGTTTACTAACTCTTCAAGCGGAAGCAAAGGCTAAGAGAAATGCTGTTTTATAGGTCAAGAATTTGAACTCTACAATGCCAAAAGGCTCAAACTGAGCTTCTTTAAGCTTCAACAGAACCCAAGCTAAATTCCACTTAGGAATTAATCTGAGGGTTCTAGGTCTATTTATAGAGAAATTTCTAACTTGTTTGGATAATGAAGCATTAGATCCAATTGCCAAGCTATCATGATGAGCGTAAGTGTCTGATAACATAGACCTATAGCCCTTAATAGTGACAGGCTGCAGTTTGAGAACGTCAAACAGGTAGACCAGAAAATTGGCAATATCCAGTACGGACGGATCATAGATGTCTATCGACTGATCCTTACACCAACAGAAGAAAACCTTCCACTTTCCTGCATAATTCCACGAAGATGAGGACCTCCTGCAGTTAGAAATTGCGTCCACTGCTCGTCCTGTAAATTGCTTGCCATGCAAGAAGGACCGCACAACAGAAATACGTGAAGGTTGAGACCTTCTGAGTTGTGATGCAGTGTGTGTGACTTCCTCTGATAAAGAAGGTCCTCTCGCGGAGGAAGCTTCCAGGGAACGTCCCACAATAGACACCTGAGAAGATTGATCCACGGTTTCTGTGACGACAGAGATGCTACTAACAGAATCTTGCAGCGAGACTGTTTGATTTTTAACAAGATCTGCTGAATCAACGGAGTTGGAGGATACGCGTATCCTATCATTCTGTCCCATGAGATTGAGAGAGCGTCTACTGCATATGCTCGATGATCTGGGCATGGCAACACATAAGTCTGCAACTGATTGTTGAGGTGTGTCGCAAATGAATCTATCACAGGTCGATCTCACTGGTAGCAAATCTGTTTGAATACTCGCTTGTTGAGAGTCCACTCCAATGGCAACAGCAACCTTTCCGGGAGAGCGAGTCTGCTATTACATTCAGACGACCTGGTATATGACGGACCGATAGATGAACATGATGCCTCATGACAAACAGAATTTTTTCCGTTAGATCGCATAACGGAATCGAAGGCGTGCCTCCCTGGTTCCTGATGTACGCTACTACTGTCAAGTTGTCTGACAATATCTGAACATGCATGTCCGATATAATGTGAATCCATTGTTGTAGCGCTAACCATATTGACATCATTTCTTTGATGTTTATGTGTTTCTCCAGGAACCGAGGGTCCCAAAGTCCCTGGCATTCCGAGTCTGTCGAGCTCAGGGTCGCGCCCCAACCTGCTTGACTCGCATCCGTCATAATCGTGAAAGCCGGACCAGCAGCTGCAGCGGAACTCCCTGAGTTAACCACAGAAAATCTGCCCAAATCTGGAACTTTTGTTTTACCAGGTCCGTTAATACAATACTGGTCTCAAGCGAATGCATCTTCACTCTCCAGTTCTGAGTAAAGAATATCTGGACGGGACGTGTGCGCAGACGACTCATCGGAATAAGATCCGCAGCCACTCCGTGCAACCCCATCAGTCGCATAAATTCCCTCGCTGTTAATGCATCTGAGTGTAGACAAAGCGTAATGGCAGACGAACCACATTGTTGTGAGTCTCGAAGCTCATTCCCAAGTGAATGAACGACTTGGACGGAGCTGGATCTGACTTCTTCTCGTTTACGATGAAGCCGAGACATCGGAGCAAAAGAAGCAGACTCTGAACATCGTCCTGAAGAGTAGTTTTGTTGCCGTATCTCTGAAGAATGTCGTCCAAGTAAGCCGATGTTACCGCTGACGAATGAGCTCGGAAGTGAGACATTACCAAGTTCATTATTCGAGTGAACGCACAGGGCGCTACATTCAGACCGAAGCACATCACTCGGAACTGATATACTATCCCTTGAACAGCGAACTGTAGGTATTTTCTGAATGCCGGATGTACCAGGACATGAAAGTACGCATCCTTTAGATGTATGCTTGATGCATATTCATTCACTCGAATGCTCGCCCTTACCAACCGAATGGTCTCCATATAGAACTTTGGAGCTACGATAAGTTTGTTTATCCAGCTCAAGTCTATTACCGGTCGGAATGAGCCGTCTGGCTTCGGTACGAGGAACAGGTGACTGTAAAAACCTAGAGAATCTTGGTTTTCTATGACCTCTATTGCTTCCTTTGCCAAGAGAGACTTTACCTCCGAAAGGAGAGACTCTCCTTTGCAAGGATTTGACGAAAGTTTTGTCCACCGCGGACATTGTGTTAGCGGTGGTTTTGCTCAGAAAGACAGCCGTAGGCTGTTCGAGACCACACTTTTCACCCACTGGTCTTCCGTAATTGTTATCCAGTTTGCTGCGAAACTGGCAAGCAATAGAGGTCCTGACCATCATCTGTAGGACCTGCAGTTTGTTTATCCAGCTCAAGTCTATTACCGGTCGGAATGAGCCGTCTGGCTTCGGTACGAGGAACAGGTGACTGTAAAAACCTAGAGAATCTTGGTTTTCTATGACCTCTATTGCTTCCTTTGCCAAGAGAGACTTTACCTCCGATAGGAGAGACTCTCCTTTGCAAGTATTTGACGAAAGTTTTGTCCACCACGAACATCGTGTTAGCAGTGGTTTTGCTCAGAAAGACAGCCATAGGCTGTCCGAGACCACACTTTTCACCCACTGGTCTTCCGTAATTGTTATCCAGTTTGTTGCGAAACTGGCAAGCAATAGAGGTCCTGACCATCACCTGTAGGACCTGCAAGGCTTACGGGAGGAGAAACCACGTCCCCCTCGCGAAGAGCCTTGACTCACCGGCCTAGGGGCATCTGACCGGTTGTCTCAGTCAGACCTACAACCCCTTCCCGGGTCGCTATATTGACGATCCCTAGAGTAATTGTAAGAGGATTTCTTATACCCTCGCGACGATTTCTGTCCAGGACGTCCTTCCCTACTCTTTTCTGCTGCTGTGGGTCGATTAGACGCCGACTTAAGGAGCAGAGTGTTTGACGCTTTCTTAGTAGCTTGGTCATAGACCAATGAAAGCTTATCGTCAAAAATTTTATGACCAGATACCGGAGCGACCCGTAGAGAGTTTTTCACCTTGTCATCTATTAATGATGAGGACGCAAGGGCTCCATCACGTCTGATTAACTCCAAATTAACCACTGTTAAGGCATAGTTATACGTGGTAAACATAACAGCCCTGGAAAGAACTCTTAAAGAGGTATGAACATCCTCAAATTCCTTTCCGTTGAGACATTGTGCCATAGCTCTTGTAAGGTGATCTGCGTAGGACATAGCGTCTAAATTCGCTCTGTTTGAAGAAATTGCCATCTCAATTGTGTCTGAGCGAATAGTGAATGACGAAGGTAAGGACAAGTCTACGTCCTCAGTCTGCTTATCCAAATGCAGAGGAACTCTCTGGACATCTTCCCCGACCGTTTTAAATGAACGTGGCCCAAGAAACGGTAAACGTACGGAAGATGATGACAAGAAACCGCCTTTCTTCTTCCCACTGGAAAGATTGAATATGGCATCATCTAAATGGCCAAAGGCCTGTCACACCTGTCTAGACTGAACCGGAAAGGACCAGACCTCCTCCTTAGTCCGGATAAAGTCAGCGTCCAATGATGCCAGCGGTTTCTTCCGAGTAGTCGCAGCATTCTGATTCGCTGGAACGAACTCAGGGTAGTATTGATGAATTAAATCCATTGCAACCATGTGTTGTTCCGAACGGGAAGGGTAATTCTCGTCCGTATCCCTTTCACCATCCGACTGAATCAGTCAGCGGCATCTGAACGCACAGATGACTGGACCGACCCAGCACCATCCGACAGTTCAGATTCTGAGCTTGCCATAAGCTGCTCCTACACTTGCTGGGATGCTGCGATAAGCTGCGCAATCTGCGACAGCAAGTCCGTGACAGAGGCCTGAGGAGCAGCAGTCTTCTGTTTCTTGGCCACCGGCTGCTCCTGGGACAGTGTGTCTGAGATGGCTCTTTTCTCCAGACGTCCCGATAAATGAGGCCTAGTCTCCTTAGCTACCGGATGGTCAGACTTCCTTGACGATGAGTGGTCCCTTCTCGGCGATGCAGGCTGGATATCTGAAGTCACGTAGCTAAGGTGCAGTCATGTGTGCTTGGAAGATGCCGATGCAGAAGCCGTAACTGTAGCTGATGCCGGCTGTGAACTGAAGGGAGCATCCCAGACGGGAGGCGCAGACGTATGCTCCGACTGACGCAAGTTCCTAATCACCACATCTGGCCCCAGATGTTGTTGGGAAAGAAAGGGGGGTCTCTCACTCGTGGTCCTTTCAGACCTCGCTGAGCTTCCCACTGAATTTGCCGGCTTCTTCTTTTGTTCCGTCGTCGCAGGGTGAGCCTGTTTATATTTTAAAGTGCTCGCTCTACCCAATCCACTTATTTCAACCGCAACAGACACACCCGGTGTCACGGTACCCACAGATGAAGTAACCGCTTCACCGGTCGAGCTAGCTGGCAACAGGGAACTGAAACCACTGGTTTGTGGTTTTTTGCCCTGTCTAATGTTCATTAGCACTTTTGCCACTGGCTCTGTTTGATAATCTGACTGTGATGACGGCAGCACACTCTCTCTAGGCATCACGTAAACATCACCATGTTCCTGTTCCTCTGAAATAGAAACTGAGAAACTAGATTGTGGCGAGAGGACCGGCATTGGCCTCTCACCGCTAACAACGTAACGTGACACCCGTCTCCAACATTTGTCATCCCATCCAACACATGTTGAGCAAGAATTAGTGCAAGTACACCGTCTACAAGCAAGGCAACCCATCATGAAAATCAGAAGAAGACTTCCTCGCCTTGCAATTTGAGCAATAAGCTTTCATACTGAATCAAATTAAAGTCGATTGTACTCGCACCAACTCCACAATAAATATATGAAAAAGATACATAATAAATAACATTCAAAACTATAAATCGAAAAATAATTCACAAAAAAATTTTCGAAAAGGGAACGATGAGCCCAAATGTATCCTGATAGAGCCTAAGTGTGGACAAAAATTTTTTTATTATCAAAAAAATTAATTGCTACACTACCAGAATATATAATGTATCTTACAATAGTCCTACCATGATAATAAATAGGAAACTACATATATAAATAGAGCATTGTCAATGTAAACAACGTCAGAATGAAAACCGGAAACAAGACCCCAGGCACTGAATAGAAAGGCCTGAAGTCAGTAACAGATTTTGAACTATCCGATGTAAAGCAAGATCTTCATCAGAAGAAAAAACGATACATCGGATGTATGATGCATGACCAAAAATGCCTAAACACCCCTAGGGTGGGGACGTAACCATGGGGATACACAGAATAAACATTCTGTGTAACACGTTAAGCTCCCAAGAAATTTATAAAAAAAATTTCAATAAAACAAGCCAAAAGGCTTGGGAGTTTAACTGGGGGGCTTCAAGGAAGGATAGGGAAGGAACACTTAACAAACAGTGGCAAAATCATTTGCAAGAATGATGTCAGACCCATGTCCCGAAATTGGGAAAAATGAAATAATTTTTGTGTTACAGCTTTGAACGTTTCAAACCACCATTTCATCCTTCCATCATCCTACTGTGTCCTTGGACCCACCAAATTCACCATTGATTTGTGTCTGGCATCATTAAAACTGAGATTTAAAAGCACAGATGTCAGTTTGTTGTTAGTGGCAGAAGGGCTAAACAAAGAATGATGGTTGGCGCCAATTTCGGTGTCTTCCTGGATACTGCACGTATGCAGTTCACAAAAGCATGGAGGCCCACATAGGACATAATTGTTTTGGTTTTGCATGCAAATTTTGGGGATTGGGGGGCAAAATTTGTGTTTGGCCCTGGATATTTTTGAGTTAGCACCAGCTAAGTCTACGCCATTGGTTGTTGTATAAAAATACTATTATTTATGAACAATTTTATCTAAACTTAGGCTCCTTTGCCAGATGCATGGTATCTTTGTTGAAATAATACTGATGTTACAAATCATCTAAAAAAAAACAATATTGCACTCGACCAACTGAAAGACAACACTTACAAGAAAATATTTCTTGAACAGGCCCATCCGACAAGTTTCCCTCAATTTTATGATGAGTTTAACCCTTTATCTAATGAATTGCTCGCAACTGTCCATGTAATTTGAAAATTAAGCAATTGAAAAACATATTTTTTTCAAATTATTTCAACAAAACCATATCATGTGACCCCTCATTGCAACGAGCTCATCGAGCTCGTTCCAAGGAGGGGTCACATGATATGGTTTCGTTGAAATATTTTTGAAAATTTTTTTAAAATAGTGATTAAAATAATAAATTTTGATATTATCTACGTTGGATAAAGGGTTAAGAAATTTGTAAAATTCTCTATAAAGGCCTGAAATCCTTTATAGTGGATTAACAAACTTATTTCCTAACAACTATTCAGTAGAAAAAGCAATGTTTTCAACTGTGAAAATTTCCAATACTGCAGTTGCAAATTCAACCAAGTACATCCTATTTGACAGAGCTCAGTGAGTGAATGCTTAAATTTAATATCTCAAAAATACAGGGAAGTGACTAATCACAGTTAACCCTTTACCCAATGAAGACGATATCAAAATTTTTTAATTTAAATATAATTTTTAAATTTTTTTTTTCGAAAAATGTCAACAAAACCATATCATGTGACCCCTCATTGGAACGAGCTTGACGAGCTCGTTCCAAAGAGGGGTCACATGATATGGTTTTGTTGACATTTTTTGAAAAATAATATTTTTTCAGCTGCTGAATCTGCATATTACGTGGGGGGATGTAAGCGGTTCGTTGGGTAAAGGGTTAACTGAATTTTCCTGTTAACTAAATAAATTTCACTGCCAAGAAGGCAATTCAATTAACATGGCTTTTAGGTTTTCAAGTTAGCATACCAAGACACATTTTGTACACAACATATGCTCTTGGTGATTGTTTTTTCATAAATGATACTGAAAAGTAATGTCTGTCATATTTTGTTTTTTCAATGGGACAGAGTTGGGCCTACAATTTTTTTCCATCATTGCTTGTCAAGAAAAACTCTCTGACAGGCCCTGTTTCAGACTCCAGTCTTCTTTTTAAGTTTACCTCTTTATTTGTTTACATCTCACCACAAGCACTTGCTGGGCTACAACACAGGTCAATATAGTAAAAGAATGGGCTCTGGTTTCAAACGTATTTGGTAAAAAAGTTTCAACCCTTTATCTAACGAATTGGCCACATCCTGCTGCATAATATACAAACTGAGCAGCTGAAAGAAAACAAATTTTCAAAAACATTCAATAAACCTTATCATGTGACACCATCATTGGAACGAGCTCAATGAGCTCATTCCAATGAAGGGGTCACATGATATGGTTTTGAAACAAGAGACCCCAAGGGGCCTTGATCGCTCACCTGACAAAGTGGTTCAAAGAGGTATTTGGGGTCACATTCAGTTAGTCATGGTTCATCAACACTACAGAGGAATGAAGTCATGAAAGGCAAATTTTATGGAAAAACACTAAGGAAAGGAATGGATTTGAACAAACTTGAACCTAACCTGCTTCCCTCCCCTGCATCCCCCTCCCCTACAGAGAGCCCAAATATTAAGCCAGGGACTCATGAAAGAAATCTGACTGGTAGATCTAAAGAAGAAGATTTTTAACGAAATTTTCCAAGTTGAAATTTGGGCTCCAATAGAGAGCCAAAATATTACCCAGGGACCCGATTTGAACAAACTTAAATCTGACCAACATAGAGATGTTGTATACCAAATATGAAAGGATTCTGATTGGTGGATCTGAAGAAGTAGATTTTTAAAGAAATTCCCTCATATTGCACCAAGTTAAAATTCAGGTTCCTATAGGTAGCCCAAATGAATAACCCAGGGGCTCAATTTGAACAAACTTGAATATGACTACCCTATAGAAGTTGTATACCAAATATGAAAGAATTCTGACTGGTGGATCTGAAGAAGATCTTTAACGAAATTTCCCCATATTGCACTAAGGTAAAATTTGGGCTCCCATAGGTAGCCCAAATATCAACCTAGGGATCTGATTTGAACAAACTTGAATCTTCCCCATCTAGAGATATTGTATACCAAATATCAAAAGATTCTCATTGATGGTTCTGGAGAAGAAGATTTTTAAAGAAATTCCCTCATACTGCACTAAGTTAAAATTCAGGCTCCAATAAGGAGCCTAAATATTTACCCAGGGACCCGATTTGAAAAAACTTGAATCTGACCTGCCTAGATGTGTTGTATACCAAATATGACAGCATTCTGACTGGTGGGTCTGAAGAAGAAGATTTTTAAAGAAATTTCCTAATATTGCAAGAAGTTAAAATTCAGGCTCTATTATTTAACCCAGGGACTCAATTTGAACAAACTTGAATCTGCCCACGCCCTCCCACCCCACCCCACCCCCCCCTAGATATGTTATATACCAAATATCAGAAGATTCTAACTGATGGTTCTGGAGAAGAAGATTTTTTTAATTTTGGAAAACAATTTATGGGTGCTATCAGATTAATGCCCCTTGTGGTGCCCCCTGTGGGCATTTCAATTTTATTTGGACAAACTTGAATTGATATATGATAAGGAACATGCATATCAAATTTGGTTAAATTTGGTCCAGTGGTTTGGAGAAGTTGATAATTTAACGTTTATGCCGGACAGACAACAGATGGACGATGGACAAAAAGTGATCACTTAAGCTCCCCCTGACTTTCAGTCAGGTGAGCTAAAAATAATGCTTAAAATAATAAAGTTTGACATCATGTGCATTGGGTAAAGGGTTAAGAGAAATAAATTTTTCAACGTTGAAACAATATAAGTATTTCTCTTACCTGCATCAGTGGAGCAAATATTCTTCAGACCTCCAATAATCTCTTCTTCAGCTCCAATAATTTCTATACAACACATATAAGAATGATCCTGTGTGAAGTGAAAAATATTCTGATTGAAATTAATAAACTCAGAAGCGTAAAGAAAATCCATTTACACATAAAACAACCAAAACCTAGCAGACAAACCTAAAACAGAGTATATTATTTATACATGTACTATGATTGCTGTGTGTATTTGTTACCTGAAATATATACATTGAGAAATGTACTTGGTACACATGTATGGAATCTGGCCTGTAAGAATATATCTGATTGGTCACTATGTATTTGAATGGCATTATGACATTAATGCAAAGCTTCGACACAAAACAGTGTCAAGCAAAAATGTAAACATTAACAAATATCAGCCTCATTCATTCAATTCAAAAAAACTGTGGCATAAATACAGAACACAACACTTGTCATGTATGGGGGACAGGAATCAATAACTCTTGTTGTGAGATTTTCCTGTATTTCATGAGCACCCTTGGCACGCCTGAAATACAAGTAGTATTGCACGATATTCTAAAGTGAATACTGGTATAGGTATTCCAAAATATATTGCAGTGTACAGCTATATCGAAAGACTGTTCAGATATCTGAACATACATACCACAAAACGGAACTTGAGCCATCACAGTGGAATGAATTAGCATTCCTTGATGATGCAGTTTGAATAACCCTACGCAGACGATATCAAAATTAATTATTTTAAATATTAGTTTATCAAGTTTTTAAAAAAGATTTCAAAAAAACAATATCAAGTGATCCCTCATTGGAATGAGCTCGTCCAATGAGCTCATTCCAATGAGGTGTCACATGATATATAATATTTTCTCAACTGCTGAAGTTGTATATTACACAGACGGATGCGGCTGATTTGTTGGGTAAAGGGATAAAATTATTCATTTGGGACTACAGTTAAAACTCAAGACATCTTGAAAATTAAATTGTGGGTAAATAAATAATGACTGATATTTTTGTAATTAAACGATACTGGTTTGAATACCCTAAATACAAGTAAAACTCCAACTTGGGGCATAGATTTCAATCCCTTGTACTCTACCCTCAAAGTGTTCTGTCTTATTCTTTTTCATTTCTTCTTCCAGCAGGGGCATAACTGGGCAGGAGCCAGGAAAAAAAATCAGAAAACTTAACCCTTTGATACTTTTGTACGTCTTATCAGGGCTTATATTTCCTCTAAATTCACGAGAATCCAAATGGATTCTTGTAAATATAGTTACGCGAATCCAACGATTATAGCACCCAGATCTGGCCGCTTGTCGCGAAGTGAGCTGCGCATAGAGGGGGGTTGGGGGGAGGGGGGGGGGTTCTCCCCCAGAAAATTTTTTTTTTTGAAATGCACTATTAAGAGAAGGGTTCTGGTGGCTTTTTGGGTGAGAATCCTCATATTTTATGAAAAGTGAAAATTATATTTCACACCAACACTGGAAACACCGTTACCCGTTTAGCGTTACTTGATTTGAATGGCCTGGAGAGCAATAAAACAGTACACAATTTATCTTACCTGAGTGACCATGCTGGTTCAAATCTTCGACGTTTCCGAAACTCCGACTGTCGGACATGTGACAGTGTGACTCGAAAACAACAGACACTGTTCAGATCAAAATTACCTGACCTCACCAAACTGGTTCAACTTCTTGGAAAATTTTGAAGATCTTTCACCGTGCAGTAGTTGCTACAGTACTGCACGGTGGAAGATCTTCAAAGTGAAACTATGTGTGAATGAAAAATGAATCTGCACAACAGTATTTTAACTCACTACTTTCTTTCATTTCTCAATATTTACCGTAACCACGAAATCTCAGCTGATTTAAATGAGCACTGCACGTGTGGACAATAACAGATCTAACCGGTGACGTTTACACAGAATTCTTCAACCAAGAAATGCCTTGAAACATCATCAATTTTGTCGTCATTAGAAAACTCCAAACAGTGTTGCTTGGCCAGGTGTAATTCCACCCAGAATTTCTGACGGGATGAGCGCTGAAGGTGCGTCAGTGAGAGTGAATGAGTAGGGGACTGAGGGAGGGGGGGGGGGGGGATAGGGGGATGGCTGGGGCGTTTCTAAAAAAACCAAAACAGAGGTATCAAATGGTGCATTCTGGTGGCTTTTGGGATGAAAATCTTACTGTTTTCTTCAACAGAAAAAATTGATTTTTTAACAGCATGTTGGAAATTTTTAAAGATGCTGGTACTTCCTTCACGTGATTATGCAAATGCTGCATCCTATAGAGAAAGAGGATTTATGAAATTTACGCAAGGGAAATGTCCTATCCGCTGGAACAGATGCCCGATCATGCCTCTATATATTCATGAATACATCATGTATACCACAACCAATAAACTGAATTTGTCTTGGTGCTGTATACATACCAGTGTAAGTTACAATGGTTTGCTTACAATACCAAGCCAAATTCGATAGTGTTGGCTGGTTCTACAGACAGCCAACACTGGAACAAAATCACAGACATGTAGGACAGTAAGAGAGTTCACGATGAGGCCTATTATTTTCACCAAAACACGGAAAAAGTGTGGGGTGGGGGGACAGGGGGTGGGTGGTCGGTCACAATTAGCCATAGCTGCAGAAAAGTGATAAGTTAAACACCAATAAATAAATACTTTCAAGTTTGAAATTGAGTGACTCATGAGGTTATTGTACCATTTGTGATTTATTATGACACACAGTAAGTCTTGCAAATTATGAAAATAAAGTTTAGGAAACTCAGATACTTTCTGAACTAAAACCTATAATCTCTAGACTCAGTAACCCGTCCATCTCACTGACTCAACTTCAAGACATTCTGATTGCATACAACACTATTCGGGATCATCATCTCCAGATTGTGCAGATTCCGACTCTGATGATTCTGATAATTCATCATCAGCCCTTGGAATTTTCAAGAGCGTAGCCAACTTATACTGTTCTTTGATCTTATCATATTCTTGGTGTTTATTGAGAAAATTAAACAGTCTGTGATTGACGAATCTGACAAACTTTGTCTCCAGTCAGTAACGAGGGCATCTTACTGGAGAACCCGTTTTCAACCACTGACTGGGTAAATGGTAAACACAACACTAGTTCTACTAGAGTCAGAAAGTTTTGGCAGTCTTTGTGGGCTTTTGTGAAAATATAAGGCCAATACTCTGTCGATGACATCTTTTTTTTGAGCTGTCGAAGTTGCTGGTTCAAGCTTCAGGTGAGCGAATTCTGATAAGGCTTTCTTAACATCAACCTGATATTTTGAAAGTGGGGTGGCAAAGTGTTCTGCTATTTTTGCAACATCTTCATTTAGAAACCCAGATATCTTGGCTATGTCTTCATGATTCAGTGGGCGACATTCAGAATCTCCAATGGGCCATGAATTCACATCAAGCCATTCCAAATGCACTAAAACACCAGATGTGCAGCTCGTCATGTCCTCAAACCGTATCAAACTATTGTCAATTATTCTCAAACACAGTTCCTTTCTAACTTTATTCACATCACATTCCAATGAGTTTCTAACCTTGATCGGGGTGGGTTCAGGACACTCCCTATACCGTTTTACATTCACATCCGATGGGTTATCCGATTTTCGCTTTCTAACACGCTCCATTGATTTCACACTGAATTTGACATCCTTGAAAACACAGTTTGGTCCTGACCTTTTCGTTGACGAAAGCGTTGTCGACGCTAAGGGGGGTGTTTTCGGAGCATGGTGAATCAGCAAAGACTTTATGCATGTTCCTCTCCTTTGTAGAGAAAAGACCATCGTTGTTCTCTGCCAAAATGAGTAGTTCAGTTTGTAGTGTTTGAATTTTCTGGAATGCATAAGATATATTTTCCGTCGCAGCTTGTATAGCCACACATAGTTTGCTACAAAGTTCTAAAATATCAGAATAAGCTGCTGCTGTGAGGATAAAGTGTCCGTCCATCAGTGATTTTAAATAACCCTCAGCTTTTGTATTGCCCTTACTTTGTGAAGTATTTGAAAAGTGGAAGAATGTCATTGGTAAAAGATTGTCAAAGAATGCCTCCAAAGCTCGATATCGGAACTGTATAAACCTGGTTTCAGAACATTTTGGCGGTTTTGTGACTCGGCAGTTCATCGTCTCTGTTGCTATGTTCTGTACGGACGACCATTCGAGCGGGGAATGTTTAAAATGTCTGTAGATGTCATCCAGAAAACTGTCAATTTCATTGAACTCCTTTGCCGCAGCGACTGCGTCGCCAATGCACAGTTCGAAGCAGTGACTAAAACAATGTATGGGGATAAACCATGGGTATTGTTGCTTCAGCTGAGTCATCAAACCTCTGTGGTTGCCAAAATTAACATTCACGCCATCGGCTCCTCCACCAATTAACTTGTGATTGTATGGTGCCATGCTTTCTAGAAGACAGTCGCGCATAGTATCCACATCTTGCCAATTCTTCTTGCCCTCCATAACCATAAGAATATTTCTCAAAACAGCATGTAGTAGGTTATCAGCATTTACACTGGTGTAAGATTTCATGGATTGTAAGTTGAAGAAGTCAACCCTGACTTTTAGACCCAGTGCTGTCCTGATATAAATTAGTTCTCCTTCGTGTGTTAGCTTTCGCTTAAATATGGAACTCCCGTCAACAAGAAAACTGAAGAACTTTGCTTTTCCGATCATTTCGGTGATACTTGCCGTGATTTTGTTGGCAAGCAAGTTGACAAACACGTGACACGCTGTCTGTCCTGTAAATGCATTAGGAATGACAACTCCAATTTCAGATGCAAGCTCACACAGCCTTTGGTAATCAGCATACGGCTTTTCATTTTCTGCCAAGTACCATGCAATTTTAAGCAAACGAACTAGTCTCGTAACAGCCTCCTTTTCTGCCGACCCGAATGATTGTTGGATGGATGGTTGCGTAACTTGCCTCGGTTTGGCGCTGATCACGTCGTGCAACCCCCTTGACGTGCCAGGGGCACTAGTGCTTGCTTCACTGAAGGGTTTGTGGTGCTCAGCTTCATAACACATTCCATGTGCAGAACTCATGATGTGCCGCTTCAAGTTTGGCAACAGTAAATGTGTCGTGCCTTCTGCATATTGTGCAATGTCTGTAGCAAATTTCCCTTTGAATTTCTCTGATACATTCTTCCCGTTTTTGGCACAAAGTAGGCATACTGCCTTGAAATATTTTGAAGAGTCTGATGGATCTTCAATTAGTTCAAAATTGCTCCTGATATTAGCAGGCCATTTATCCGCAGACTTTTTGGAAATGGCTTTCCATTTTGATGTGGACTCCGACATGGCCGAAAACAAATTAATGGAGGTTTGTTTGTCACTGAAATTTTTCAATGAGTCTCGACTCTTCAAAAGCAAAAATGCTATAAACCATTACCAAATTGGCCTGGCGTGTTTTATTCGTGATGGAAGGGGAATGGGAGATTGAATTGTCTCTTACGGAACTTTGAAATTAACCAGGAACTTATCATCAAACAATTTATTGACAGTATGAGTTCACAGTGTGGCCCAATTCACTGAACAGCGACGGCAGCATGAAAGAGACTGACGGCATATGAAAGAGAAACAAACACTTTGTCTGCAACATCAGAGTGATCCCAGTTTTGAATAGCAGACTGTCAGCATGCAGCACACGTCGTTTTGACAAATTTATTATGTCAGTTGACAAAATTAATTCTGCCATTTCACTGTTCTATTATGTGTGTCATTCAGTGCTAATTTGGTGTGTTGTGCATACGTGCTCATTCAGTCAATGCGACTTCATTCCCACCCACGTTGCACGAATCTTGGTACCGAGATCACGCGAATCCAAGTAGATTCTCGTAATTTTGTTTGCGGAAATATTTCCGCGAATCGATTCGTGTATTCGCGTCGAAATATAAGCCCTGGTCTTATGACGTACAAAATCAAATAGCGGGCTGATACTTTTGTATGTCTTATTACGTACAAATTCAAACAGCGCGTTGATACTTTGTGGTCATTTTTTTTTGTAATTATTTTTCGATTTTTAAAGTTTTAACCTTAATTCGTATTTTCTCTCGACTGGTGCTCAGTGACAACTGTTGAGTCAAATGTCATCACAGCTTAAAATACTAATATAATCCTGCTGTCAAGACTTCTTAACTTCTTAGTGCTATTCAGGGCTTTCAAAAAATGAGGATACCAGAGCAAAAGCCAACACTTCCCTTGCTTATATTTCATATTCAAGCAAACACAAATAATATTTTGTTTAGATAAATTTGTTTTATTGCAAATTATTGGAGAGTGCCTATGGGCACTCTCAAATAATTTGCAATAAAACAAGTTTTGAATAACAA
The DNA here is from genome assembly GCA_031216915.1 of Pictodentalium vernedei. NCBI lineage: Eukaryota > Metazoa > Mollusca > Scaphopoda > Dentaliida > Dentaliidae > Pictodentalium > Pictodentalium vernedei. The sequence goes on along the minus strand of CM062291.1, from coordinate 172,243,086 downwards.
ATTCAGACCACCAAAAATAATCTAGCCCTCAGCCAGATAATCACTAATGTGAAAAATATCTTGTTATTTGTACTTTCCGACATTTGACGTCACATTTTGAAAAACGTTGAAGAAAATGAATTCCCAGGGATGTTTTTGAACGTCAGGATAATTAAAGTCTCAAAGGGTTAAATCTGTATGATTGTGAAAAGTGTTTTCTCTCTGACAAACCATAGTCCAACCAATTACAGGACAGTCCAGACTTTAGATATTTCAGACCATAGTTGAGGAGTTATCATCTTAGATAAAGGTCCAAATTATTAAACCTGAAGTGCCAAATAATGTCCAAAACATCCATGCTCTGAATTGTCCTTAAAAGGTCTGAATTGTTTCCAAACACTTCACCCATCCACCCCCAGTATCTATAAACAAGAGGCCCCATGGGGCCTGAAACGCTCATCTTGAACAGAACACAATATAAACAGAGTCCAAGAATGAACCTACATTAAGCAATCCATTTCCATAGGATACACTGTCAATCCTTGAGCCCTGCAGGAGTGACAAAAATAATCTGGGCATCATGCCTTTTCTTCAGATGATCATAATGTAAAATGAAGAGCTCCCCTATGAAGCCCCTTGATACAACCTATGTGGATTAATCTTAGTTACACACCTTTAGAGGGTACTGAATACAAAATTTTTAATTCTTCAGCAACATGGCCAATTCCGGCTCCCATAGGGAGCCCAAATATTAGCCCAGGCTTTCGATTTGAACACAGTTGAATCTGAATTCCCTAGAGATGTTGTGTACCAAATATGAAGGCATTCTGACTGTTGGATCTGAAGAAGAGAAATTTTAAAGAAATTTCTTCATATTGCACCTAAGTTAAAATTTGGGCTACCATACCGAGCCCAAATATTAATCTATGGATCTGATTTGAACAAACTTGAATCTGACTCCCCTAAAGATGTTGTATACCAAATACGAAAGTATTCTGACTAGAAGATCTGAAGAAAAAGATTTTTGAAGAAATTCCTTCATATTGTATTAAGTTAAATTTCAAGTTCCCATATGGAGCCCAAATATTAACCCAGGCACTCGAATTTAACAAACTTGAATCTGACCCCCTAGAGATGTTGTATACCAAATATGAAAGCATTCTGACTGGTGGATCTGAAGAAGAAGATTTTTAAAGAAATTTCCTCATATCGCACTAAGTAAAAATTTGGGCTACCATAGCGAGCCCAAATATATACCTTGGGATCTGATTTGAACAAACTTGAATCTGACCCCCCTAGAGATGTTGCATACCAAATATGAAAGCATTCTGACTGGTGGATCTGAAGAAGATTTTTTAAAATTATCCCTCGTATTGAACAAAGTTAAAATTTGGGCTACCATAGCGAGCCCAAATATTAACCTATGAATGCTGTATACCGAATATCAAAAGATTCTGATGATTGGTTCTGGAGAAACCTGAAGACTGTGCTAAATGTTTTTGGGTTTCGGGCTTAGGCAGCTGTCACGGTTGACAGACCATACCAAAAGGGGATGTTTGTTTACAAAATGCAGATAATAATGAAATAGCTGGCAATCATTAAATATTCAAATGAGGATGGTCACATAGCAGAGTTTCGGCTAGGGGAAAGGGAAAGCGGCTGTTTGACGAACACTGTGCCGGTATAGCGGAAACCCTGCATAGGGTCACGTAGGATAGATCTGTCTCACCCAAGACATGCGTCTCTCAATGAGCAGGTGATGGGAGAAAAATGGATGAATGAATGGAAGACTTTACATACAGTGGAGCCCACTTAATTGGATATCTTTTAATTGTATATCCCTGTTAATTGAATATAATTTTCAAACACAAAACCATTTACCATATCTTCAGTACAAATTTGATCTGTTAATTGCATATGGGTTATAGAGTAAACTCCTGTTAATTGTATATAAATTTTTGTAATATGTCGAAAAAATTACTGTGATACACACCAAATTCCCTTATTTATCAACCTTTTTGGCCTCACAACATCCAATACAGGCATTTATTCTATTATATCTTGTTTGGCAGAGCTCTATGAGCTCTGTCAAAACAAGATATAATAGAATAAATGCTCAGTTTACCCCCAGAACACAGGAAACTGACCAAATCCCTGTTAATTGTATACTCCTGTTAATTGAATAATTTTCACTGGCAAAATGGATATTCCATTAAGAAGATTCTACTGTACTACTTTTCAGTCACAATAAGTGTTGAAGGTATTATGAGAAAATTCTTAAAGTATCTTACCTGTATGAGACAATGTTTGGCTGAGGCCCTATATGCAGCCCTGCCCCCTTTATCAGTTGGACGAAGTGGTAAACGATATCCCCATTTATCAACCATGTGAAACCTCTTGGCATGCCAGATATGTGTTTCTAACCAAACATGCTTGCGCTTTCTTCTTTCATATTCTTTCAGAAGATTCTTTGGACGTCGTCTGTATTTCCGACTTGGTCGCTTGCTTTCATATTTAGTGTTTTCTTTCTGAATGTCATACTGAAAAAGGTGTAATGGCCATTCTGTAATTATCTTTTAACTCTTTACCTAACATGATATTAAAATCTGTAATTATATTTTCAATTTTTTTTTCAAATTTTCCCTGCAAATTCCACACAACTCTATCATGTAACCCCTCTTTAGAACAAGATGGTTCTAATTTTGTTAACCGTTAACTGGTTGAGTGCTGGAATCCCAAATTTGGACTTTACTCTGAAGAACGGGTACCACAAGTGAAAGGCTTCAAATTCTGTCGATGTTCTTCATATCAACTTTGAAGTGAAATAATTTGGTCCGTCAGAATTTGCCTTGTTGGAATTTATAGGAGAGTGCCTTTGGGCACTTTCCAACAAATTGTAACAAGGGAAAGACATGTAAACAAATTTTGCTGACCAAAAATAATTTAGCACTCTACCAGTTAAAGGCCTGTTTCCGACTTTTATGTCCTCAGAACAGGTGCCCTTAACATTTCATCATGAGTAGGTCCTGCTGACAATTAATAAACAAATTACATAGGCAGTGGTTTCTAGTTAAGGCAGCCAAGACTTGACTAGAAATCACTGTTATGCCACTGGACGTGTACAGGCTGTGGTCAAGTGTGAATTCAGGACAATTGTCAGGCCCTTAATTAAGGGTGAACATTTTTTGACAATATTTTTTTTCAACTGCCCAATTTGTAAATTATGTAAGCTAATGGGCCAAATGGGGTGGATTCCTCAGATAAAGGTTTAACAAGGCAATAAATCTTGTTCACATTCAACTTTTTGATTTAACCCTTTTAATAACAAATGAGATAAAGCATGGTCAAAGTTTAAGAAAATTACCCATAAATTTATTTCACACTTCATAGAATTTCAAAGTAGCTTATGTCTCCTCATGTAGGGTTTTCCGAGATGAATGTCAGATCTGGGTGTCATCAGTGAAGAGAAAACAACAACATAAAAATTTCTTGTCAGAAACCACTGCTTTTTTACCCCTTTACCTAACATGAAAAGCAGACGACACTTGCAAAAAAAATTCTTGAATAACTATTTTTTTTCAATTTTTGTCTCAAAAACATAGGTTATGACCCCTCGTTGGAACGAGCTCAATGAGCTCGTTCCAACGAGGGGTCATAACCTATGTTTTTGAGACAAAAAATGAAAAAATAAAGAAAATTAATTGGAGATTTTTTAGAATAGCGCTGGTCGGTTTTGGCCGTTACGTTGGGTAAAGGGTTAACTTCTGTGCAGAGACTATTATTATCCTCAATGGGTATCTGGGTGGGATGGGGAAATCTCACATAAGGGGCACGATATTTGAGCCAGACACAAGGCTGGCGTCGAGGGTGAGATTTACCTGTCTCACCCAGATACCCATCAGGGATGATTTTTCTCCCACCATTTTTGGGATGCAACGTCATTAATAAGAAAATACCATATTTTCCAAGAAAAAATCATTCTGAGTGCGTTCATTCTAGGAGAAAACCAATTTGATATTCGGAAGCTTGTCGAGACGTGTGGTTTATACCAAAGGTATATACTTCAAAACACAAAGACTAGCACTGCATGTTGAGGGTTAATGCACTGAAGTGAGCTTAAATGAAGTCAACATGCCTGCACACGTCATTTCCAGACTTGTACTTCAGTTTCACAAGGCGCCATGATATCAGATGTATATTTCTCTCTGATAAACAGATAGAGCAATTTGGTTGGGTCCCTGTATACAAGTACTGAAAATATATGACACACTTTATATGTTACTAGAGGGAAAGGATGGAGTATCATAAAAAATTATGTTCCAATATCCTTTAAAACTTATGCGGCCTCCAGTTATTCAAAATGCTTGGGGGCCCCTCTGGAGCCATGGGTCCCCTGGACTTACTGCACCCTCAGCTGTGGGTGAACCACCAGTGTTATGTATTATTTATTTAACTCCTTCAACCCAAAACACTAGTGACAAATCAATTATGAGAAAAGGTCACAAACCGATTGCCAGCTGTTTAAGATTACAACTGGCTGATTCCAATTGTATGTCCATTTCTATTGAAACTGAGTGAAATGCAATAAAACATCACCACCAATCATGGTGTACCACAATTTCTTTGGCACAATTTCAAAGAAACCAATATCAATGGCGCCAGCAGAGACAATACACGCACAATCAAGACTAGTTTTGTTTATCTCCCGTCTGTGTTGTCAGCTACAGTTTGATTAATGCTCAAAGACACTGATGACAAAGGTGCTGACACCCACATGGGGACATGGTGGTGCTGTGTACTAAAGTGAACTGCACCTCGATTGTGCACTTGACTTCAACCAATGCTAACCCTACTTAATAGAGTTAATACGATGAGGAGTCTTGACAGTTGTTTGCTGCTTCTTGGTGGTTCTCTCCAGCTTCCTCCACCCATAAAACTGTCCAACATTAGGTGACCTGATGAACAGTTTGTTGTTAAACACCAAACAAAAAACAAGGGCAATGAGTTGGCAAAGCCAACTGATGCTCCATGAATGCCAAGGGTGGCTATACTCCTACCCCCAACTGCCAAGCATGAGTTTCTAGTCATTTGTCTTTGTTGATATAGAATTAATAAATATCTTATCTTGTCTCCATTAAACCACACAGCAGGCCACCAAATCTGTCCATGGGACACTAAAGTCCCTGCTTCATAAAAAACTATATTTCAGTGGTTAACAAAGTCCAAAACAGGGCCATAATTCAGACAAAAATTATTGCACCACACTCAAAATCAAACCTGACAGGTATATTGTCTACAGTAAGCTATATTCCAAGTCTGATTGAAATTGGACACCTATAACTCAAGTTACCATCCGGAAACCAATATCAACATGTCTTCTGTGTCGGAAAAGTGCCATAAATCTGCCAAAAAAATATTGGACCTACCCCACTGTCAATCCCAACCTATATTATGTTGTTATAAACCTATGCATAAAATTGTGTTTCATTTTATTCACTCAAACTAAAGTTATCGTCAGGAAACCAATATCAACATGTTTTCTAAGTCGGAAAAGTGTCATAAATTGGCCAAAAAACATCGGGACAAGCCCACTATCATTCCAAACCTGTATGTGGTTATAAACCTATGTATAAAATTTTGTTTCATTTCGTTCACTCAAACTAAAGTTAATGTCTGGAAACCAATATCAACATGTTTTCTAAGTCGGAAAAGTGCCATAACTCTGCCCCCAAATACCGGAACAAGCACACTATCAATCCCATCCTGTAATATGTGGTTATAAACCTATGTATAAAATTTTGTTTCATTTCGTTTCCGTTTAGAAAAGTATCATAACTCTGCCAAAAAGTTAAAAAATTTATAGTAATTTATATATTTTTTATACTTACCAATGACCCAGACATAGCTGGTGCTAACTCTTAAAATATAGGGCCAAACACAAATTTTGCCCCCCAATCCCCAAAATTTGCATCTAAAACTAAAGAAAACATGTCCTGAAAGGCCCTCCACACTTCGCCCCTACTGCGCATGCGCAGTGTCAAGGACGTTCCGAAATTGGCGCCATTAATCATTCTAATAACCAGTGCCTGGTAAGCGCTATGTACTCAGCGGGGAGGCAAGAGTTCCCAACTCCTGGGAGGGCCATCCCCGTCTGGGTCATTGGTAAGTATAAAAAATATATAAATTACTATAAATTTTTTAACATTTTTATACTGTACCAATGACCCAGACATAGCTGAATAGTAAAAAGGCTGGAGGGCCAAGGACATAGAGCAAAATGGAATACGCTCAATAAAATAAAATAGAGTCATCCCCTGTAGGGATAAGAAGTAATAGGCCTTACATGTATCTTTCTTATTTATGATAAATTAGAAAGATACAACACCTTCCAAAATTGAGCTTCATACATCCATGTACTCTATTAATATCCAATATAATCCTTATACTAATAATTTTTAAAGTAAGCCAATAATAAAGTAAGTCTAGAGAATAGAGACTCTTATACTCCTAAAAGTGTCTGAGAATTGCATAATCATGTCCGTTGACATATGCAATATTCAAAAGCTATACTTTAAAAACTAAGACTTGAATGAATTTTAAAAACTTAAACTTCTCACTAAACAACCATCCCAATAACAGCTCAGAATTACTAACTCCGGAGGAGGTATCCCCTTGTTTTCATAGTAAAACAGGTGACCCAAGGGAACACCCTCCCCCCCCCCCCCCTTTTTCTTGCCCTGGGTCAAATAGCCCAGTGCGAAGAGGGCAGCCGAACGGAGACACTGCCAAAACAGACAGGCTACCTAGCTATAGTAGCAACTGTTAAGTGAATGACATTCTGAGCAGTAGATAATAGACCTAACAAAAGAGGCCTCCAGAAATTGACTCGATATTTCTAAGATAAAATTCATGAATGTGGATGGCTGAGCGCAAAGAGCGGCCTTCAAAAATCTATAATAGCGACACTATTAATGTAAGCCCAAGAAGTAGAAGAACTCTTACTTCATGAGCCGAAATCTTAAGCACAACTGCTAAGTCAATGATATACCATAAGCAGTACCGATAGTTAATAGAATCCATTAACAATAAAATGGAGCGTAACGTCCTTCTACTAGACATCAAAGACAGAAGAATCTTACGCCCTTGTAATAAACAGATATCTGTTTATAAATACATAAACTGTACCCGGAAAGAGTAAAGGCCTATGTCCATACGAAGACGGAAGGACCTTAAAATAATAGGTTCCGGATAATAGGAGCCTAACTCTTATGCAACAATCCAACCTAAATAGTAACGGAAGTATTGATTCCGAAACTATGAAAGTGAAAATCATCCATCGATAGAGCATGAAACTCACTGACTCTACAGTAAAAGAGAAACCAACAGAATTACTGTCTAAAAGGTCAGAATTTGAAAACTACTGTTTCCAGAGGCTCAAATGATTACTTAGCTAAATAAGAACCGAAGTTAAAATCCGTATAGGAATTTAATCTAAAGATTCTAAGTCTATTTATCAAAAAGTTACTAACTGACTTAGATAAAGAGACAAAAGACTCAATTGTAAACTATCGTAGAGTGCATAGGTATGAGGTAACATAAACCTATAACCTAAATAATAACAGGCTGCAGTAGATCTTGTGAAACAAGTATACTAAAAAATAGCAATGAGTAGTATGGAGGGATCAACAATATGAACATAATGATCCCTACACCACGACGGAAGAGCCTCCACTTTAGTCGCATAGAATAGCGAAGAAGAGGATCTCCTATAGTAAGAAATCGCGTCCAAAGCTCGTCCAGTACAGTGCTTACAATGCAATACGGACCACACAACGGAATACATGAAGGTTGCGACCTTGCTGGTTGTGATAAAGATGACACGATTTACCCAGTGAAAAAAGATCCTCACATAGAGGAAGATTTCACGTTAAGACCCACAGTAGACAAGAGAGTAAATTACTCATGATCTCTGTGAAGATAGAGATGCTATCAACAGAAATGTATAGTGGTTGTTTATCTTAGCAATACCTGCTAAAACAACAGCGCCGGAGGATACGCGTATCCTATCATTCCGTCCTATAGATCAATAGAGCGTTAACACTATTAGCTCAGAGATCCGGACAAGCCAACACATACGTCTGCAATTGATTAGCAAGCTGTGTCATAAATAAATCATCATTGGGCGCTCCCATAGATAGCAAATCTGATTGAATACTTGTTTGTTGAGAGTCCATTCTGACAGCAACAAGCGACCCGTAAGAGAACGGGAGTCCGATAAAACAATCAGACGACCCGGAATATGATGGACCAAAACTGAACTTGGTGTACTATAACCAACAGACGGATTCTTTCCATTAAATTGAATAACGGAAACGAAAGAGTGCCTCCCTGGTTCCGGAGATACGCCACTACTGTCGAATTAAAGGACAGGAATTTGGGCATGCGTTTCTGAATAATGTTCATGCAATGACATAAAGCAAGCCTAAAAAACATTATTCCGCGGAAGTTAAACTGATTGCTAAAAGACTGCGGAACCCAAAGACCCTGGCACTTCGAATCCGTAGGGATCAGAATTATATCCCAATCTGTTTGACTGGCAACCGTCATAACAGCCACACTCGGGTCCGGCAACTGCGGCGGCACTCTCTGAGTCAACCACCGAATGTTTGCCCCAGTCTGAATCTCTTGTAACACTAGATAAACAAGAGAACGTATAAATCGAGCAATTCCTGGATTGCCGGAAAGTTGCCGTCGAAGAGAAGCTCCTCCGAGAACGAAGCGACTCTGAGAGAGTTCTTAACCTTACTATCCACGCGTGTGGATGTAGCTAGGGCTGCGTCACGTCTAACCAACTCCAATCAGCCACTGAAGGGCGGAGTTATACGTGAACAAACTACTGCCCTCAAAAGAAATTACATTGAGAATAATATCCCGTAAATCTTTTCTTGAAGACGTAATGATAACGCCTCAGTAAGGCGGATTACGTATAATAAAGCGTCTAAGTTAAGTCTACTATACATAATGTCGTTCCCAACATTGAAATTGGAAAAGACATAAACGGCGAAAAAGAATATATGCAGTCTTTAATCACACCGTCTAGACGCATATGAACTCTCGGTATGCCCTGCTCTGCCAAAATAAACTATTTGTAGAAATGATAAAATGGCAGAAATGAGCAACGCGGACAAGAAACTAAACTATCATGCTTAGTAGCAGGCTTGTATATATATATATATATAGCGTCGAAAAATAAAACACATGTTGTAATGACAATATTGGACTGCGTCGGTAAGTCAGGAACAATGTCCCTGTACCGATCGAAAAATCCGAGTCCAATGACGCTATAAGTCTCTTATCCAAGATCGCAGCAATGAAGTCCGAAATAATAATCACTGGAAGATAATGCCAGAAGATATGAAAGGCATCTTCCGATACTACTAAAGGGAAAACTCGAAATCTTTCGAATCCCTTTCGCCATCCTGTCGGACCCTATAAAGCGTTCGGTCGTCCGTAGCTGATGCAACCGCGGACCGCACCGACCCAGCGCCATCGGATAATTCCTGATTCGACCGAGAAACTGTCAATTGCTGGGATGCTGCGAAACAACTGTGCTAACTCGGATAGCACGTCCGTCACTGAGGCCTGAGGAGAAGCGGTCTTACGATGCATTGCCGCTGGAAGCTCCGTGATCGTTACCCCGTGCATACTTCCAATATGCGAGCGAACGGAGTGTATAGGCCTCGTGTCCCTTGGCTACCGGATGGCGCGACCTATTCGCCGTGGAATCAATGAATGCCGAAACTGATCGGATACTCGAGGTCACGTAGCCAATGTGCGGTCGTGTGCCCTGCTGTGAGGATGAGGAAGCATTAAAGACAGTCTCTCGGACTGTCAATATAACGGAGCGTCCCGAGCAACGGACATATGCTCCGAATGTAAAATATCTGAACCACAACATGCGGTCCCCTATGTTGTTGGGCGAGAGAGGAACCTCTCTCGCTCACAGCCCGGACGGACCTGGACAAGCCAGGAACCGGACTAACAGGCTTCCTCCGATCTGTCCTCAATCTGCCGTCACTGGGTGAGTACTAAAGTAATTAAAGTGCTCGCATCACCCAAATCTCCTTCCTAGACCGCAACGGATGAACCCGGCAGCCGAACCATTCGATGAATGTACGCTACACCGGGTGAGCTAGCGAATGTCACTCCGTAAGCGATAGACATATTCCATGAGCACTTATTGCCGCTAACTCTTCATTAACTATGACGACAGAGGCACACTTTTGAAAGACATCTCCATAACTCTTCGAACAAGAAACCAGAAATGCTTGGATAGCAAGCATAAAATAATAATATATATAGCGTCGTTCAATAATTCGAAAGTTTGTGTGACATTATTGGACTATGTCGGAACTGAGGGACGATGTCCCTGAACCGAACCAAAAATTTCTAAGTCCACCGACGCTATCAGTTTCTTATCCGGCATCGCAGCATATGTTGTTCCGAAAGGGAAAGCCTGAAATCCTCCGAATCCCTTTCGGTGTCCCGTCGGACCGGATGAAACTTTTGGACGTCCGTACCCGCTTCCGCGGAGCGTCCCGACCCAGCATCGTCGGATAAAATATATGCGACAGATTCAGTTGATGCTGGGATGCTGCGATAAACTGTGCTATTAAGGAAAGCACGTCCGTTCCCGAGGCCTGTGCAGTAGCGGACTTACGATGCATTGCCGCCGGAAGCTCCGTGTACGTTGACTCCCGCACACTTCCTATGCGAACGTCCGGAGTCTGCAGGCCTCGTGTCCCCGGCTACCGACCCAGCGCCGTCGGATAATTCTCGATCCGACACCGTTTCTGTCGGCTGCTGGGATGCTGCGATAAGCTGTGTTATGTACACAAGAATGTCCGGCGTCGAGACCTGCGGAGGCGCAGTCTTTCGCTGCTTCGCCGAGGGCAGCTCCGCATCAGATGGCTCCCGCATACTTTTCCTATGCGAACGTCCGGAGTCCATCGGTCTCGAATCCCTGGCTGCCAGATGGTGTGAAGGTAAAAGGCTTCCTCCGTTCTCCCTCCGATCCGCCGTCACTGGGTGTGCATTAAGTTAATTTTATAGTGCTCGCATCACCCCAAAATTCCTTCTAGACCGCAACGGACGAACCCGGCTGCCGAACCATTCGGTGAATGGACGCTACACCGGGCGAGCTAGCGGACGTCAAAGGCCGTCGAACCTACTAGGGTCCTCTTAGGCAATTGGCGTATTACATGAGCACTTTTCCGCTAGCCCTTCATTAATTGTGACGACGGAGGCACACTGTTGGAAGACATCACAGATACATCACCCTAATCTTGATCGTCTGAAATAGAAATTGATAAAGTAGAGTGACCCTGCGGGGAAAGGACCGGAGTGTCCAAATCCCCAACAACATACCGTGACATACGCTTCCCAAATTGTCATCGAAATCATACGATACAGAACAGGAGTTAATGCGAGTACACTGACCACATATAGAATGATAATAAAGTCAGAGGAAGACATCCTCTTAAAACAATTGATCAATATCCTTTCAATGTGAAAAGAAAACAAGTCCTGGTACTCGTACTAACCCCTGGCAATCAAAATACATAATAATAATATGATCCATTAATATAGAAAAAATAACTGAAATCAAAATATTTTGAAAAAATATTTTTTCAGAACAGCCCAAGTTTCTGAAAAGTAACGTTGAGCCCCAATGGATCCCAAGCCTAAGTGTGGACAAAAATTTTAAAAATATTTTAAACAATTTATTCAACACTTACGAACAATAATAATGTATCTAGTTATGATTAAAATAACATAAAGATATTATTTTTTAGAAATCCTCCCCTCACACAGAGGGCTGTTGTAAATGTAAACAATGAGTGTAAAAACACTAAAATAAGACTCCAGGCACCCAGGCCCGAAATCAGTTACCAAAAATACACCATCTGATGCAAAACAGAGACTTTCAGGGAAGAAACTGCAGAACATCAGATGGTAGATGCAGAACACAACGCCTAACCACCCATAGGTGAAGACGTAAACATGGGGAAGAACAGAATTCATTCTGTTATTCAGCTAAAACTCCCAAGAAATTTTAGTAATAATAATTACAGAAACTATGCCAAAAGCATGGGAGAATAGCAAGGGGGGACTTAAAGGACAGGGAGAGAGGAAAACACTTGAAAAAACAGTGTAACTAAATAATCAGAATGACAACAAAATGGCTGCTGCCTTGAAAATAGGTAACTTAACATAATTTCATTAAAAAATTTTAAGTTACAGCCCTGATAATATTCTGTCACACATTCTTTTCCTCTCCTCCTTCTCTATCCTCCTTAGAATCACCATTTCACTAATATTTATGTGTCTGGCATCATTTAAACTGAGATTTAAAAGCACAAAGATCAGTCAGATGTTAACTGATGAAGGGCCAAACTTAGAATGATTAATGGCGCCAATTTCGGAACGTCCTTGACACTGCGCATGCGCAGTAGGGGCGAAGTGTGGAGGGCCTTTCAGGACATGTTTTCTTTAGTTTTAGATGCAAATTTTGGGGATTGGGGGGCAAAATTTGTGTTTGGCCCTATATTTTAAGAGTTAGCACCAGCTATGTCTGGGTCATTGGTACAGTATAAAAATATACCGAACCAAGCCCACTATCAATCCCAACCTGTATTATGTGGTTATAAACCCATGTATAAAATTTTGTTCAGTAAAACTAAAGTTATCGTTCAAAAACCATTTGTTTTGGATAGATGGATGGACAGACATACGGACAGACAGATGGACAGGGCGGTGACTATATGAACCCCCAAAATTTTTCAGGGAGTATAAAAATAGTTTGGACAGAATAAAAATACACATTGTTAGTGTCCCAAATATGACAGCAGCTGTTACTGTTTTGAGACTGTTTTTATTGGATTGTTTGCTCTGTACTGCTTTGCTGACTGAAGGCTAAATATATGCTTGTATACAATCTTTTATCACAACACAACTCGTTTTTGGGAAGATACAGCTATTTGTCACTCAGATGTGACTCTTAGCTATATGTCTCCCAAAATGAGTCTCGCTACGATAAAAGATTCTGAGCAGGTACAATGTGCACATACATGAAGAACATTTGTATTCGTGTTGAGCTTCAGTAATAATTTAATCCTACAACATTACTCAAACTCCTCACCATTTCTGGTTTATTCTGTTGTCGTATTGTTTAAGGTTATAAGTAGAGAAAATTAGTTTACTTTGAAAATCCCAAGTCTGATATTCCACGAGCGAAAATTAAATATACATGTACACAAATTATGCCTCAAAATGAAGGTTATGATGGATAGAACATGAAAAATATATGCAATCAACTCACAACTCACTTTTTTCTTGGATATCTGAAACACATTTGGCCACAAGTCATTCTCCTGAAATATTATTTTATCATTAGTTCTGGTACAAATTCGATAGTAGAATTCCAGTAACCAATGGTGCCTGTCATCAACTCAGTGAGTTGACTGCATATATTTTTTGTATTTTTTATATCTGATAATCACAACCAATATTATGAAACATTTAAATTGCACTGACTGCACTTAAAGTGCAAATACAGGCTTCCAACACTCAACTAGTCAACCAAGGATTCTCTGTAACTCTGTTTGATTATATAATAAAAAGGCCTTTTAATATGTGCAATTAAATTTTTCAGGTTTTGGCCACAAAAAAAAAACCAGGGGCTAAAGTGAGTCTAAAACGCTCAAGTTGTCAAATGAGAGGAGTGTATCAGTAAGTGATCAGCAGCAAGAGCAATTTTTTTATTTGCTATGACACAACCAAAGGCAACCTTTTTGGCCATTAATTTCTGCTGGTCCTAGGAAAGCTTCCTAGCAAGCTCTGCTCTGCGAAGTATTAAAAACAACAACAACAGAATGAAATTTTTGTTTTGTTTTCAACTACTCTGGTTCTCTCTACTGCTTGTAAAAAGAGGATTTTAAATGCATTTTAGACTTATGGACTTAAGGGACATAGTAATTGGGGGGGGGGGGGGGGGGGATTTTCGTTAACAGTATTACATGAAATAAAATCTTTGGAACCCACACTGAAGTCAAGTCTTGAGGGGGCTAAGTTAAAGATATTCATACAGGAATCAGAGAATTTTTTTCAAAGACACCAGAGAAAACATATATGTGCACAGCATTGAAAAGGTTTGATCAAATCATCAATAAAATCTTTGAAACCCACATTGAAATCTTGAGAGGGTTAAATTAAAGATATTCATACAGGGATCATATAAATGTTTCCAAGAAACCATAAAAAAACATATATGTGCACAGCATTGAAAGGGTTAAACATGAAATAAAATCTTTGGAAAATACACTGAAGTCATGAGAGGGTTAAATTAAAGATATTCATACAGGAATCAGATCAATTTTTTCCAAGGAACCAGAAAAACATATATGTACACAGCATTGAAAAGGTTTGATCAGGAAATCAGAAAATTTATTGAATAATTTACAATAACAAGATTAACAGATGTGTTTGACAGGTAACTGTTTTGATAAGAGCAATATGCTACTCTAGGTTCGGAGTGTAAGAGATATTCCTCCAGGATAAACTACTGCAAAAATGCTGACTCATCATTTTTCCAATACCATCTACTGGGCACCCTGATGGAAGCAGTGGCAATGTTTTTTAACCAATCCATTCAACTGGTCGTAAGGATGCTGCAAACCAAATGACAGTTCTCTGTTCTGTGTGATTTGGGAAATATGGGCTTTTGAATTTTTTTTCTGTTTTTAGCCCTGGGGTTGCCATGGGCAGTAAAAAAAAATTTCGGGCATCAATCAATTACTTAGGACCCACTTATACTACATGCCAAATTTGGTTGAAATTGGCCCACCAGTTCTTGAAATAGAAATTTTGGGCAGAGCCTAAAATGGATATGTCCCCACAGAGCAAACAAATATTGACTTACCAAATACCCTTGAACAAACTTTAATCTTCAACACCGAAGGATGTTCCATACCAAATCTCAAGGGACTCTCTCAGGTGGTTTGTGAGAAGACTTTTAAAGATTTTTAAGCTTTTGGGGCATTAACCAGATCTTGAAGATGGCAGCTGCTTCATTTGAACAAAATAGAAAGGGTGTACTCCATAGGCGGTCTGTGTAATATATACTACTCAACGTTTGCTAAGCACCAAATATTTGACACATCATTGTGAAATTTGCTTGTGACATATTTGCGATATTTTTGGTGGATATGATTGAGGAATGTATTGAGATGGTCCCCAGTGTTTACATTAGTTCTCTTGGCAGGCAGACTTTTTGTGACAGTCATGGAAAGCATGTACCCCTTGATTTAAATGATGTTTTCGTGTACTGTCTACATGTACCTGACATGTGTAGGGTATTCAGTCTTCATTTCAACAGAGACCCTTGTGATTTAATGATTGAATATGGCAAATGCAAATGTAAGAAGACATTTGTCTGAAGTAGAAATGTGGCGGGCTGAAGGGATGATGGAGCAAGGGGCTACCTATCGTCAGGTTGGTGAAGCCCTTGGTGTGCATCATACGGTGATCACCAGAGCCTGGGCAAGATTTCAGCAGTATGGCACACCAGGAAGACGGCATGGTAGTGGTAGAGATAGGGCAACATCTGCAGTTGAAGACCAGTTTTTTGATCATTTAGGCCCGTAGGAACCGCTTTGCCACAGCAACCCAGCTTTGCAGTGACCTTCAGAATGCATCCGGGGTAAATGTTTTGACACAGACTATCCGGGCAAGGTTGCATGAAGGTGGTCTCCGATCGAGCGAGAAGACCATGTATTCGCATTCCGCTGTCCCAGAACCACTGCCAGGCATGATATGAATGGGCCATGGACCACGTGGGATAGACCAGAGAAGATTGGCGACCTCTCCTTTTTACAGATGAGTCAAGGTACTGCCTAGACCACACAGATAGGTGTTCTAGGGCATGGAGAAGACCAGGAGAGCGATTCCATGCAGCCAACATTGCTGAGCATGACCGCTGTGGTGGAGGGTCCATCATGGTCTGGAGTGGCATCAGCAGGGATGGACGTACAGAGCTCTGTGTCCTTGAACGTGGTACATTGACTGCACAGCGGTACGTTGATGAGATCCTGGATGTCCACATCAGATTGTATGCAGGTGTAGTGGGTGATAGATTCATTCTCATGGACGATAATGCCTGTCCTCATGTTGCCCATGCTGTTGGGCAGTACCGACAAAGGGAGGGAATCGAGCGTATGAACTGGCCTGAAAGATCCCCTGACCTCAATCCAATCGAACATGTCTGGAATGAGTTGCAGCTTGCAATTTCAGCCCGTCCAGTCCAGCCAAGAAGTGTCCAGGAGTTTGGTGCCATGCTGGTCCAATAATGGAACAACATCTCACAAAGGACCACCAGAAACCTGATTGGGAGCATGAGAAGGCTTTGTTAAGCTGTAATTAACAGTAATGGTTCTCATACTCTATACTGAACCAATACCAGTTCGCTCTGTCAACTTTTTGACAAAATTTCAAAAGCTAAAAAATAATGCCAAACACAAATAAAATCTTAATTTCTGTACTTAAATCATTAAAGATATAATTAAATAAAAAATATATACACTTTTCATCACACTATTTCAACTAAAACGTAAAACAGGTAGTTGGATATACTTGGTGCTTAGCAAACTTTGAGTAGTATATGTTTGACTTTGGCCTGATGGTTGTGAAGAAGAAGTCAAGTTTGCAAAAGATAATGGACGACGGACGACAGCCGACGGACACCAGGTGATGGCAATAGCTCCCACTGATTTGCAGTCAGGTGAGCTAAAAAAAATTTGACTCTCAGGCCTTCCCTCACAGAAACTGTGTCTTCCAATATCACTACAACATCAGGAGACTCAAAACCTTTTTATGTTTTTTGATTGAGGTATGTCGCTAAAATTTGAAGAGCATAACTAAAGCCAGTCTACATCCTATGGCTTTGCAGTTGTTTCACTGATTGTCTTGGCTGTCTATAAGCAGCGAAGACGTGCCTAGAAATGACTGTCAAGGCATTTAAAATACTGGGGCACCAGGCCTGCAACCATGGGGAGGGGGGGGGGGGGGACGTGGGGGGGGGGGGGGGGGGGGCAGGAAACATTCCCCCCCCCCCCCCCCTAGAAAAATTTCAGACACTGTTTTTCAATTTTCACTATTTTGATCCATTTTATCTACCAGTGAATTAACTCAGAGTTGTCAATTTACACCTGTAATTACATTTAATATAATCCCATGACTGAGTCTCTATTGTTATATATGAGGTGTTTATTCAACACACAGATTATACAACTCATGAAAAACACGATCGATAACAACAATCTAGGGGCCGCCATGCTGCTTGACGTGGAAAAAGCCTTTGACTCAGTCTGGCATAACGGCATCAGATATAAACTCATTAAACTGAACATCTCCAAAAAACTACATAGACTAATTTCCTCCTTCCTAAACGATAGAGAAATCAAAGTTAGAGTCAACAGAGAAATATCAAAAAGCATCCCACTCGTGGCCGGAATGCCCCAAGGGTCAGTACTCGGCCCACTCCTGTTCATAATTTACGTGAACGACCTCAAAATCACCTCGGAACGTGTCCAAATCTCACAATTCGCAGACGATAAAGGCCTATGGGACTCCAACAGCCAACCCCTCCCCCTCCAAAAATCCCTCCAAAGCGCGCTAGATGACCTCGAACTCTGGTGTGACAAATGGAGAATCAAATTAAATATAAACAAAACCCAGGGGATAACCTTCTCCGCCAGTAGGAAAAAACGCGACTTCGATCTCCAACTAAAAGGCAAAACACTCCCTAAATGCACCAAAGCTAAATTCCTTGGAATCACCCTAGACCCCAGACTCATCCTAAAAAAACATACCAACAACGTAGCCACAAGAGCGACCAACTGAATCAACCTGCTGAAGATGCTCAGGGGCACCATCTGGGGGGGGGGGCAAATAAAACAGTACTACTCAAGTTGTATAAAGCATTTGTGCGACCAGTAATTGAATACGGGGCCCTGGTCCTAACCAATACCCACAAGTACAACATTACCAAACTCCAAAGAGTACAGAACCACGCGCTAAGAATAGCCCTCCAGGCCCCATATGACACCCCCCATTAAACTCCTTCACCAAAGGGCCAATATCCCAACCGTAAAAGATCGATTTGCCACCCTAGCTGCCAAAAACCTAGAATGGTTCGAAGGCAGCACACTGATACCCAAACTCAAGGAAATATGCGACAGTAGACAAAAATCCCAAAACCTCCCGAAAGCAACTGAACCAGCCAAGGCTGCAAACTGTTTTGGCTGGTTCAGTTGTTTCCCGGCGGGTTTCTTGTGTGTAAATATGTTATTATCCGAACAAAACACCCGCAATCCTCGACAAAGGGGAAGGGTAGGTAGGACAAGCCACTGTCAAGCAAATCTACTGCGACCCCACGGTACGACATGTCCTGCTCCAGGCATGCTACAATGCGTGGAACCAAACTACCCTGCCCCCACAATCTCAGCAAATCTACGTCCAATAACAACATAGGGAAAGGGTAGGTAGGCCAAGCCACTGACAAGCAAATCTACTGCGACCCCACAGTATGACATGTCCTACCCCAGGCATGCTACAATGCGCAGAACCAAACTACCCTGCCCCCACAATCTCAGCAAATCTACGTCCAATAACAACATAGGGAAAGGGTAGGTAGGCCAAGCCACTGTCAAGCAAATCTACTGCGACCCCACAGTACGACATGTCCTGCTCCAGGCATGCTACAATGCGTGGAACCAAACTACCCTGCCCCAACAATCTCAGCAAATCTACGTCCAATAACAACATAGGGAAAGGGTAGGTAGGCCAAGCCACTGACAAGCAAATCTACTGCGACCCCACAGTACGACATGTCCTGCTCCAGGCATGCTACAATGCGTGGAACCAAACTACCCTGCCCCCACAATCTCTGCTAATCTGTGTCCAATAACAACAAAGGGGGGAGGGGGGGGGGGGGCTGACTAATCTTTCACCATTTCTAATTGCAGCAACACCCAGAGACACAGCACAGCCATCCCAACGAAATACAACGAAAACCAGCATCTCCAACCAAGTCAGACATCCGACCAACAAGGAACACTCGGAACCACCCATCGACCATCAACAGAAGAGCTTGAGGCAGACTATACTTGCCAGTGATAGCTCCAACACGTATCCAGTGGCAGACTATACTTGCCCGAAGAAACACACAAGACACAGAGATGACCAACCATGAAAACACCCGACAGAACAGCAACACAACCAACTGCCAAACCACGCGCCACAAGAACAGAAGACATGGGGGGGGGGACTCTAATCATCCTATACTTTTCAATTTCAGCCACGGCAGAAACACATTGCATTGCACCATAAACGCATCAAGCCAGACACCACTCAAAGTAAGACTTCATAACAAGCCAACAAAGCAACATCACAACAGCCAGAACAAACAACAACAGAAGAGCTTGGGGCAGACTATACTTGCCAATGACAGCTCCAACACTCACCCAGTGGCAGACTATACTTGCCCGAAGATACACACAAGACACATGAGATAATCCACCATGAAAACACCTGACAATACAACCAACAAGCCACGTGACAGGAGAACGAGAACAGAAGACAGGGAGAGACTCCAACCATCCCTTACCTCTCAATATTAGCTATGGGAGGGGCACAGAACTAAGCACCATAACATGCCAGTCCAGTCACCGCTGAAAGAAAGACTCCTCGTCAGCCAACCAAGCAACATCCACAACAGCCGAAACAAACAACAGAAGAGCTTGAGGCAGACTATACTTGCCAGTGATAGCTCCAACGCTCACTTAAGTGGCAGACTAACCTTGCCTGAAAATCACACTCGACAGAAATACATCCAGAAAAGACCCTGAAAATGCACACACTTCTTCACTGGACTCTACCTTTTGCCACTTTTAGTCTAAGTTTTTTTTTACTATCTTTCTGACTCTACCTTTCTCCCCAATAACCGCTATGGACAACAATAATCGCTATGGATACCAATAACCGCAATGGCAACACAATAACCATTATGGATTCAGCACATCCTTCACTCCATCCCTGAAGGTGGACATCCACCCCCAGGGAGGCATGCGTTGGTCCTGCACCCCGACTTCTTGGCCTCTTTTTGTAAAGCGTTCCTCTAGCGTACAGCATGTCCCGACCCGAGGATAATAGCAGGCCTGTTACCTGAACCAGGAATGTTCAGGTTGGTGGTACCTTGTCAAGGTCTGTTTTCTTTCTTTCAATCGTCAATCGCCATACACGCCAGCCAAGAGCCTAAGGCAGACTATACTTGCCGATGAAGGCCTATCTTCAACTCCAAATCACAAGCGGCAGACTATACTTGCCTGAAGAACAACAACCAGAATCATCAACTCCAATCCTCCTCCTCCTTTACACCGACCGAACATGATGCGGGTGATGATGATTCAAAAATTATCGAAACTATAATATACAGTAATTGAGGGTCGAAAGGGCATGCCACAAATCGTCCCAGTGCGCCTTTGGCGCGCGAAACTATTCTTTAGCCTTTAGCCACAGATTATACACAACTATGACAATACGAAACATTAACTAATTAACAGAAGAGATTATCTGTCTTCAATAGCAGGTTAAATTTCAAGTGATGAGTGGTTACTGGTAAATTTATTTATTTATTTATTTATTTATTTATTTATTGGTGTTTAAGGTCACATATTTCTGCACAATGGCTAACCATGACCATGACAGTTTTACGGGTGGAGGAAGCCGGAGTACCCTGAGAGAACCACCAAGCAACGGTGAGCAACTGTCAGCTCCCCAACATACCAACTCCACACAAGCAGGGTTAGCATTGGTTGAAGACAGGTGCACCATCGACGTGCAGTACGCCTTAGTAAACAAAGTCACCATGCCCCCACATGGGCAATGGGGGTGAAGTGTCTTGCCCAAGGACACAACGCGGTTGCCGCAGGTGGGATTTGAACCGAGGACCTCTCGGCTTGCAGCCTGCACCTCTACCAACTGAGCCACCGCGCCCCCCTACTGGTAAATGAAAGTAGGAGAAATGCTCTCGCAAACAGAGGCTTTCCATGGGACAAAGACAGGAAATTGCTCCTTTTAATGCCAAATTTTAAAATTTTTACACGCCGGGTGGAACCATGGTCGACCCAGGGCACATGTGCTTGGCAAAGAGTATCCAAATTAGTGGAATTTAGTCACTTTGAGGAGGTGGAGGGGGTATGTGGATAAAATGATACTGAATGGTCCTTCAAAAGTTAGTGGACAGATATAAAAAATTGCAAATAATGAATCTTGTTATTTGTGCAGAAAAAAATAAAACTTTTTGGGGTATGTATTCCATGAATTGATCCTTCAGAAAACAGAAAATTGCTCCTTTTAATGCCAAATTTTAAAATTTGTCCATGCCGGGTTGAACCATGGTCGACCTGGCACACATGTGCTTGGCACGGTGTATCCACATTAGTGGAATTTGTCATTATTGTGGGGGGCAGGGGGTGTGGGGGGGGGGGGGGGTAAAATTATTCTGGATGGTCGTTCAAAAGTTAGTGGACAGAAATGAAAAAAAATCAAATAATGAATCTTGTTATTTGTGCAGAAAAAATAAAACTTTTTGGGGTATGTTGAAGTAGGAATTGATCCTTCGGAAGCCAGGAAACTGCACCTTTTAATGCAAAATTTTGGGGTATGTTGAAGCAGGGACCAGCCGTGAGGGCGACTAGGGCGATTAAGTCGCCCTTCTAAGCCCAAAGTCGCCTAGAAAAATGGTCGGGGGGATTACAAGTCGCCCTCTAAAAATTGGCCAAAATGAGAAAAGGCTGAACTGAGTGATGCGAGGTTTACATGAAAGTTAAAAAATTTATAGTAATTTATATATTTTTTATACTTACCAATGACCCAGACATAGCTGGTGCTAACTCTTAAAATATAGGGCCAAACACAAATTTTGCCCCCCAATCCCCAAAATTTGCATCTAAAACTAAAGAAAACATGTCCTGAAAGGCCCTCCACACTTCGCCCCTACTGCGCATGCGCAGTGTCAAGGACGTTCCGAAATTGGCGCCATTTATCATTCTAATAACCAGTGCCTGGTAAGCGCTATGTACTCAGCGGGGAGGCAAGAGTTCCCAACTCCTGGGAGGGCCATCCCCGTCTGGGTCATTGGTAAGTATAAAAAATATATAAATTACTATAAATTTTTTAACATTTTTATACTGTACCAATGACCCAGACATAGCTGAATAGTAAAAAGGCTGGAGGGCCAAGGACATAGAGCAAAATGGAATACGCTCAATAAAATAAAATAGAGTCATCCCCTGTAGGGAAAAGAAGTAATAGGCCTTACATGTATCTTTCTTATTTATGATAAATTAGAAAGATACAACACCTTCCAAAAATTGAGCTTCATACATCCATGTACTCTATTAATATCCAATAATCCTTATACTAATAATTTTTAAAGTAAGCCAATAATAAAGTAAGTCTAGAGAATAGAGACTCTTATACTCCTAAAAGTGTGTGAGAATTGCATAATCATGTCCGTTGACATATGCAATATTCAAAAGCTATACTTTAAAAACTAAGACTTGAATGAATTTATAAACTTAAACTTCTCACTAAACAACCATCCCAATAACAGCTCAGAATTACTAACTCCGGAGGAGGTATCCCCTTGTTTTCATAGTAAAAACAGGTGACCCAAGGGAACACCCTCCCCCCCCCCTTTTTCTTGCCCTGGGTCAAATAGCCCAGAGCGAAGAGGGCAGCCGAACGGAGACACTGCCGAAACAGACAGCCTACCTAGCTATAGTAGCAACTGTTAAGTGAATGACATTCTGAGCAGTAGATAATAGACCTAACAATAGAGGCCTCCAGAAATGGACTCGATATTTCTGAGATAAAATTCATGAATGGATGGCTGAGCGCAATGAGCAGCCTTCAAAAATCTATAATAGCAACGCTATTAATGTAAGCCCAAGAAGTAGAAGAACTCTTACTTCATGAGCCGAAATCTTAAGCACAACTGCTAAGCCAATGATATACCATAAGCAGTACGCTAGTTAATAGAATCCATTAACAATAAAATGGAGCGTAACGTCCTTCTACTAGACATCAAAGACAGAAGAAGCTTACGCCCTTGTAATAAACAGATATCTGTTTATAAATACATAAACTGTACCCGGAAAGAGTAAAGGCCTATGCCCATACGAAGACGGAAGGACCTTAAAATAATAGGTTCCGGATAATAGGAGCCTAACTCTTATGCAACAATCCAACCTAAATAGTAACGGAAGTATTTATTCCGAAACTATGAAAGTGAAAATCATCCATCCATAGTGCATGAAACTCACTGACTCTACAGTAAAAGAGAAACCAACAGAATTACTGTCTAAAAGGTCAGAATTTGAAAACTACTGTTTCCAGAGGCTCAAATGATTACTTAGCTAAATAAGAACCGAAGTTAAAATCCGTATAGGAATTTAATCTAAAGATTCTAAGTCTATTTATCAAAAGGTTACTAACTGACTTAGATAAAGAGACAAAAGACTCAATTGTAAACTATCGTAGGGTGCATAGGTATGAGGTAACAACACGCTGCAGTATATCTTGTGAAACAAGTATACTAAAAAATAGCAATGAGTAGTATGGAGGGATCAACCATATGAACATAATGATCCCTACACCACGACGGAAGAGCCTCCACTTTAGTCGCATAGAATAGCGAAGAAGAGGATCTCCTATAGTAAGAAATCGCGTCCAAAGCTCGTCCAGTACAGTGCTTACAATGCAATACGGACCACACAACGGAATACATGAAGGTAGCGACCTTGCTGGTTGTGATAAAGATGACACGATTTACCCAGTGAAAAAAGATCCTCACATAGAGGAAGATTTCACGTTAAGATCCACAGTAGACAAGAGAGTAAATTACTCATGATCTCTGTGAAGATAGAGATGCTATCAACAGAAATGTATTGTGGTTGTTTATCTTAGCAATACCTGCTAAAACAACAGCGCCGGAGGATACGCGTATCCTATCATTCCGTCCTATAGATCAATAGAGCGTTAACAGTATTAGCTCAGAGATCTGGACAAGCCAACACATACGTCTGCAATTGATTAGCAAGCTGTGTCATAAATAAAACATCATTGGGCGCTCCCATAGATAGCAAATCTGATTGAATACTTGTTTGTTGAGAGTCCATTCTGACAGCAACAAGCGACCCGTAAGAGAACGGGAGTGCGATAAAACAATCAGACGACCCAGAATATGACGGACCAAAACTGAACTTGGTGTACTATAACCAACAGACGGATTCTTTCCATTAAATTGAATAACGGAAACGAAAGAGTGCCTCCCTGGTTCCGGAGATACGCCACTACTGTCGAATTAAAGGACAGGAATTTGGGCATGCGTTTCTGAATAATGTTCATGCAATGACATAAAGCAAGCCTAAAAAACATTATTCCGCGGAAGTTAAACTGATAGCTAAAAGACTGCGGAACCCAAAGACCCTGGCACTTCGAATCCGTAGGGATCAGTATATATCCCAATCTGTTTGACTGGCAACCGTCATAACAGCCACACTCGGGTCCGGCAACTGCGGCGGCACTCTCTGAGTCAACCACCGAATGTTTGCCCCAGTCTGAATCTCTTGTAACACTAGATAGACAAGAGAATGTATAAATCAAGCAATTCATGGATTGCCGGAAAGTTGCCGTCGAAGAGAAGCTCCTCCGAGAACGAAGCGACTCTGAGAGAGTTCTTAACCTACTATCCACGCGTGGATGTAGCTAGGGCTGCATCACGTCTAACCAACTCCAATCAGCCACTGAAGGGCGGAGTTATACGTGAACAAACTACTGCCCTCAAAAGAAATTACATTGAGAATAATATCCCGTAAATCTTTTCTTGAAGACGTAATGATAACGCCTCAGTAAGGCGGATTACGTATAATAAAGCGTCTAAGTTAAGTCTACTATACATAATGTCGTTCCCAACATTGAAATTGGAAAAGACATAAACGGCGAAAAAGAATATATGCAGTCTTTAATCACACCGTCTAGACGCATATGAACTCTCGGTATGCCCTGCTCTGCCAAAATAAACTATATGTAAAAAAGATAAAATGGCAGAAATGAGCCACGCGGACAAGAAACTAAACTATCATGCTTAGTAGCAGGCTTGTATATATATATAAATATATAGCGTCGAAAAATAAAACACATGTTGTAATGACAATATTGGACTGCGTCGGTAAGTCAGGGACAAAGTCCCTGTACCGATCGAAAAATCCGAGTCCAATGACGCTATAAGTCTCTTATCCAAGATCGCAGCAATGAAGTCCGAAAAATAATCACTGGAAGAAATGCCAGAAGATATGAAAGGCATCTTCCGATACTACTAAAGGGAAAACTCGAAATCTTTCGAATCCCTTTCGCCATCCTGTCGGACCCTATAAAGCGTTCGGTCGTCCGTAGCTTGATGCAACCGCGGACCGCACCGACCCAGCGCCGTCGGATAATTCCTGATTCGACCGAGAAACCGTCAATTGCTGGGATGCTGCGAAACAACTGTGCTAACTCGGATAGCACGTCCGTCACTGAGGCCTGAGGAGCAGCGGTCTTACGATGCATTGCCGCAGGAAGCTCCGAGATCGTTACCCCGTGCATACTTCCAATATGCGAGCGAACGGAGTGTATAGGCCTCGTGTCCCTTGGCTACCGGATGGCGCGACCTATTCGCTGTGGAATCACTGAATGCCGAAACTGATCGGATACTCGAGGTCACGTAGCCAATGTGCGGTCGTGTGCCCTGCTGTGAGGATGAGGAAGCATTAAAGACAGTCTCTCGGACTGTCAATATAACGGAGCGTCCCGAGCAACGGACATATGCTCCGAATGTAAAATATCTGAACCACAACATGCGGTCCCCTATGTTGTTGGCTTCCTCCGATCTGTCCTCAATCTGCCGTCACTGGGTGAGTACTAAAGTAATTAAAGTGCTCGCATCACCCAAATCTCCTTCCTAGACCGCAACGGACGAACCCGGCAGCCGAACCATTCGATGAATGTACGCTACACCGGGTGAGCTAGCGAATGTCACTCCGTAAGCGATAGACATATTCCATGAGCACTTATTGCCGCTAACTCTTCATTAATTATGACGACAGAGGCACAGTTTGAAAGACATCTCCATAACTCTTCGAACAAGAAACCAGAAATGCTTGGATAGCAAGCATAAAATAATAATATATAAAGCGTCGTTCAATAATTCGAAAGTTTGTGTGACATTATTGGACTATGTCGGAACTGAGGGACGATGTCCCTGAACCGAACCAAAAATTTCTAAGTCCACCGACGCTATCAGTTTCTTATCCGGCATCGCAGCATATGTTGTTCCGAAAGGGAAAGCTAGAAATCCACCGAATCCCTTTCGGTATCCCGTCGGACCGGATGAAACTTTCGGACGTCCGTACCCGCTTCCGCGGAGCGTCCCGACCCAGCATCGTCGGATAAAATATATGCGACAAATTCAGTTGATGCTGGGATGCTGCGATAAACTGTGCTATTAAGGAAAGCACGTCCGTTCCCGAGGCCTGTGCAGTAGCGGACTTACGATGCATTGCCGCTGGAAGCTCCGTGTACGTTGACTCCCGCACACTTCCTATGCGAACGTCCGGAGTCTGCAGGCCTCGAGTCCCCGGCTACCGACCCAGCGCTGTCGGATAATTCTCGATCCGACACCGTTTCTGTCGGCTGCTGGGATGCTGCGATAAGCTGTGCTATGTGCACAAGAATGTCCGGCGTCGAGACCTGCGGAGGCGCAGTCTATCGCTGCTTCGCCGAGGGCAGCTCCGCATCAGATGGCTCCCGCATACTTCCTATGCGAACGTCCGGAGTCCATCGGTCTCGAATCCCTGGCTGCCGGATGGTGTGACCTGGTCGCCAAAGAATCCTTGATCGGCGAAGCTGGTAATATATCGGCGGTCACGCAGCCAAGGTGCGGTCGTGTGCGCTGACGAGAAGAGGAAGCCTTAGCAGTCTCAGCGGACTGCCTATACAACGGAGCGTCCCGAGCGACGGACGTATGCTCCGCTAGCGACACATTTGTACCACAACATCTGGGGCCAGATGTTGTTGAACGAGAGAGGGGCCTCTCTCGCTTGCCGTCCGGATGGACCGGAACGAGCTATGAACCGGACTAAAAGGCTTCCTCCGTTCTCCCTCCGATCCGCCGTCACTGGGTGTGCATTAAGTTAATTTTATAGTGCTCGCATCACCCCAAAATTCCTTCTAGACCGCAACGGATGAACCCGGCTGCCGAACCATTCGGTGAATGGACGCTACACCGGGCAAGCTAGCGGACGTCAAAGGCCGTCGAACCTACTAGGGTCCTCTTAGGCAATTGGCGTATTACATGAGCACTTTTCCGCTAGCCCTTCATTAATTGTGACGACGGAGGCACACTGTTGGAAGACATCACAGATACATCACCCTAATCTTGATCGTCTGAAATAGAAATTGATAAAGTAGAGTGACCCTGCGGGGAAAGGACCGGAGTGTCCAAATCCCCAACAACATACCGTGACATACGCTTCCCAAATTGTCATCGAAATCATACGATACAGAACAAGAGTTAATGCGAGTACACTGACCACATATAGAATGATAATAAAGTCAGAGGAAGACATCCTCTTAAAACAATTGATCAATATCCTTTCAATGTGAAAAGAAAACAAGTCCTGGTACTCGTACTAACCCCTGGCAATCAAAATACATAATAATAATATGATCCATTAATATAGAAAAAATAATTGAAATCAAAATATTTTGAAAAAATATTTTTTCAGAACAGCCCAAGTTTCTGAAAAGTAACGTTGAGCCCCAATGGATCCCAAGCCTAAGTGTGGACAAAAATTTTAAAAATATTTTAAACAATTTATTCAACACTTACGAACAATAATAATGTATCTAGTTATGATTAAAATAACATAAAGATATTATTTTTTAGAAATCCTCCCCTCACACAGAGGGCTGTTGTAAATGTAAACAATGAGTGTAAAAACACTAAAATAAGACTCCAGGCACCCAGGCCCGAAATCAGTTACCAAAAATACACCATCTGATGCAAAACAGAGACTTTCAGGGAAGAAACTGCAGAACATCAGATGGTAGATGCAGAACACAACGCCTAACCACCCGTAGGTGAAGACGTAAACATGGGGAAGAACAGAATTCATTCTGTTATTCAGCTAAAACTCCCAAGAAATTTTAGTAATAATAATTACAGAAACTATGCCAAAAGCATGGGAGAATAGCAAGGGGGGACTTAAAGGACAGGGAGAGAGGAAAACACTTGAAAAAACAGTGTAACTAAATAATCAGAATGACAACAAAATGGCTGCTGCCTTGAAAATAGGTAACTTAACATAATTTCATTAAAAAATTTTAAGTTACAGCCCTGATAATATTCTGTCACACATTCTTTTCCTCTCCTCCTTCTCTATCCTCCTTAGAATCACCATTTCACTAATATTTATGTGTCTGGCATCATTTAAACTGAGATTTAAAAGCACAAAGATCAGTCAGATGTTAACTGATGAAGGGCCAAACTTAGAATGATTAATGGCGCCAATTTCGGAACGTCCTTGACACTGCGCATGCGCAGTAGGGGCGAAGTGTGGAGGGCCTTTCAGGACATGTTTTCTTTAGTTTTAGATGCAAATTTTGGGGATTGGGGGGCAAAATTTGTGTTTGGCCCTATATTTTAAGAGTTAGCACCAGCTATGTCTGGGTCATTGGTACAGTATAAAAATATACCGAACCAAGCCCACTATCAATCCCAACCTGTATTATGTGGTTATAAACCCATGTATAAAATTTTGTTCAGTAAAACTAAAGTTATCGTTCAAAAACCATTTGTTTTGGATAGATGGATGGACAGACATACGGACAGACAGATGGACAGGGCGGTGACTATATGAACCCCCAAAATTTTTCAGGGAGTATAAAAATAGTTTGGACAGAATAAAAATACACATTGTTAGTGTCCCAAATATGACAGCAGCTGTTACTGTTTTGAGACTGTTTTTATTGGATTGTTTGCTCTGTACTGCTTTGCTGACTGAAGGCTAAATATATGCTTGTATACAATCTTTTATCACAACACAACTCGTTTTTGGGAAGATACAGCTATTTGTCACTCAGATGTGACTCTTAGCTATATGTCTCCCAAAATGAGTCTCGCTACGATAAAAGATTCTGAGCAGGTACAATGTGCACATACATGAAGAACATTTGTATTCGTGTTGAGCTTCAGTAATAATTTAATCCTACAACATTACTCAAACTCCTCACCATTTCTGGTTTATTCTGTTGTCGTATTGTTTAAGGTTATAAGTAGAGAAAATTAGTTTACTTTGAAAATCCCAAGTCTGATATTCCACGAGCGAAAATTAAATATACATGTACACAAATTATGCCTCAAAATGAAGGTTATGATGGATAGAACATGAAAAATATATGCAATCAACTCACAACTCACTTTTTTCTTGGATATCTGAAACACATTTGGCCACAAGTCATTCTCCTGAAATATTATTTTATCATTAGTTCTGGTACAAATTCGATAGTAGAATTCCAGTAACCAATGGTGCCTGTCATCAACTCAGTGAGTTGACTGCATATATTTTTTGTATTTTTTATATCTGATAATCACAACCAATATTATAAAACATTTAAATTGCACTGACTGCACTTAAAGTGCAAATACAGGCTTCCAACACTCAACTAGTCAACCAAGGATTCTCTGTAACTCTGTTTGATTATATAATAAAAAGGCCTTTTAATATGTACAATTAAATTTTTCAGGTTTTGGCCACAAAAAAAAAACCAGGGGCTAAAGTGAGTCTAAAACGCTCAAGTTGTCAAATGAGAGGAGTGTATCAGTAAGTGATCAGCAGCAAGAGCAATTTTTTTATTTGCTATGACACAACCAAAGGCAACCTTTTTGGCCATTAATTTCTGCTGGTCCTAGGAAAGCTTCCTAGCAAGCTCTGCTCTGCGAAGTATTAAAAACAACAACAACAGAATGAAATTTTTGTTTTGTTTTCAACTACTCTGGTTCTCTCTACTGCTTGTAAAAAGAGGATTTTAAATGCATTTTAGACTTATGGACTTAAGGGACATAGTAATTGGGGGGGGGGGGGGGGGGGGGGGGATTTTCGTTAACAGTATTACATGAAATAAAATCTTTGGAACCCACACTGAAGTCAAGTCTTGAGGGGGCTAAGTTAAAGATATTCATACAGGAATCAGAGAATTTTTTTCAAAGACACCAGAGAAAACATATATGTGCACAGCATTGAAAAGGTTTGATCAAATCATCAATAAAATCTTTGAAACCCACATTGAAATCTTGAGAGGGTTAAATTAAAGATATTCATACAGGGATCATATAAATGTTTCCAAGAAACCATAAAAAAACATATATGTGCACAGCATTGAAAGGGTTAAACATGAAATAAAATCTTTGGAAAATACACTGAAGTCATGAGAGGGTTAAATTAAAGATATTCATACAGGAATCAGATCAATTTTTTCCAAGGAACCAGAAAAACATATATGTACACAGCATTGAAAAGGTTTGATCAGGAAATCAGAAAATTTATTGAATAATTTACAATAACAAGATTAACAGATGTGTTTGACAGGTAACTGTTTTGATAAGAGCAATATGCTACTCTAGGTTCGGAGTGTAAGAGATATTCCTCCAGGATAAACTACTGCAAAAATGCTGACTCATCATTTTTCCAATACCATCTACTGGGCACCCTGATGGAAGCAGTGGCAATGTTTTTTAACCAATCCATTCAACTGGTCGTAAGGATGCTGCAAACCAAATGACAGTTCTCTGTTCTGTGTGATTTGGGAAATATGGGCTTTTGAATTTTTTTTCTGTTTTTAGCCCTGGGGTTGCCATGGGCAGTAAAAAAAAATTTCGGGCATCAATCAATTACTTAGGACCCACTTATACTACATGCCAAATTTGGTTGAAACTGGCCCACCAGTTCTTGAAATAGAAATTTTGGGCAGAGCCTAAAATGGATATGTCCCCACAGAGCAAACAAATATTGACTTACCAAATACCCTTGAACAAACTTTAATCTTCAACACCGAAGGATGTTCCATACCAAATCTCAAGGGACTCTCTCAGGTGGTTTGTGAGAAGACTTTTAAAGATTTTTAAGCTTTTGGGGCATTAACCAGATCTTGAAGATGGCAGCTGCTTCATTTGAACAAAATAGAAAGGGTGTACTCCATAGGCGGTCTGTGTAATATATACTACTCAACGTTTGCTAAGCACCAAATATTTGACACATCATTGTGAAATTTGCTTGTGACATATTTGCGATATTTTTGGTGGATATGATTGAGGAATGTATTGAGATGGTCCCCAGTGTTTACATTAGTTCTCTTGGCAGGCAGACTTTTTGTGACAGTCATGGAAAGCATGTACCCCTTGATTTAAATGATGTTTTCGTGTACTGTCTACATGTACCTGACATGTGTAGGGTATTCAGTCTTCATTTCAACAGAGACCCTTGTGATTTAATGATTGAATATGGCAAATGCAAATGTAAGAAGACATTTGTCTGAAGTAGAAATGTGGCGGGCTGAAGGGATGATGGAGCAAGGGGCTACCTATCGTCAGGTTGGTGAAGCCCTTGGTGTGCATCATACGGTGATCACCAGAGCCTGGGCAAGATTTCAGCAGTATGGCACACCAGGAAGACGGCATGGTAGTGGTAGAGATAGGGCAACATCTGCAGTTGAAGACCAGTTTTTTGATCATTTAGGCCCGTAGGAACCGCTTTGCCACAGCAACCCAGCTTTGCAGTGACCTTCAGAATGCATCCGGGGTAAATGTTTTGACACAGACTATCCGGGCAAGGTTGCATGAAGGTGGTCTCCGATCGAGCGAGAAGACCATGTATTCGCATTCCGCTGTCCCAGAACCACTGCCAGGCATGATATGAATGGGCCATGGACCACGTGGGATAGACCAGAGAAGATTGGCGACCTCTCCTTTTTACAGATGAGTCAAGGTACTGCCTAGACCACACAGATAGGTGTTCTAGGGCATGGAGAAGACCAGGAGAGCGATTCCATGCAGCCAACATTGCTGAGCATGACCGCTGTGGTGGAGGGTCCATCATGGTCTGGAGTGGCATCAGCAGGGATGGACGTACAGAGCTCTGTGTCCTTGAACGTGGTACATTGACTGCACAGCGGTACGTTGATGAGATCCTGGATGTCCACATCAGATTGTATGCAGGTGTAGTGGGTGATAGATTCATTCTCATGGACGATAATGCCTGTCCTCATGTTGCCCATGCTGTTGGGCAGTACCGACAAAGGGAGGGAATCGAGCGTATGAACTGGCCTGAAAGATCCCCTGACCTCAATCCAATCGAACATGTCTGGAATGAGTTGCAGCTTGCAATTTCAGCCCGTCCAGTCCAGCCAAGAAGTGTCCAGGAGTTTGGTGCCATGCTGGTCCAATAATGGAACAACATCTCACAAAGGACCACCAGAAACCTGATTGGGAGCATGAGAAGGCTTTGTTAAGCTGTAATTAACAGTAATGGTTCTCATACTCTATACTGAACCAATACCAGTTCGCTCTGTCAACTTTTTGACAAAATTTCAAAAGCTAAAAAATAATGCCAAACACAAATAAAATCTTAATTTCTGTACTTAAATCATTAAAGATATAATTAAATAAAAAATATATACACTTTTCATCACACTATTTCAACTAAAACGTAAAACAGGTAGTTGGATATACTTGGTGCTTAGCAAACTTTGAGTAGTATATGTTTGACTTTGGCCTGATGGTTGTGAAGAAGAAGTCAAGTTTGCAAAAGATAATGGACGACGGACGACAGCCGACGGACACCAGGTGATGGCAATAGCTCCCACTGATTTGCAGTCAGGTGAGCTAAAAAAAATTTGACTCTCAGGCCTTCCCTCACAGAAACTGTGTCTTCCAATATCACTACAACATCAGGAGACTCAAAACCTTTTTATGTTTTTTGATTGAGGTATGTCGCTAAAATTTGAAGAGCATAACTAAAGCCAGTCTACATCCTATGGCTTTGCAGTTGTTTCACTGATTGTCTTGGCTGTCTATAAGCAGCGAAGACGTGCCTAGAAATGACTGTCAAGGCATTTAAAATACTGGGGCACCAGGCCTGCAACCATGGGGAGGGGGGGGGGGACGTGGGGGGGGGGGCAGGAAACATTCCCCCCCCCCCCCAGAAAAATTTCAGACACTGTTTTTCAATTTTCACTATTTTGATCCATTTTATCTACCAGTGAATTAACTCAGAGTTGTCAATTTACACCTGTAATTATATTTAATATAATCCCATGACTGAGTCTCTATTGTTATATATGAGGTGTTTATTCAACACACAGATTATACAACTCATGAAAAACACGATCGATAACAACAATCTAGAGGCCGCCATGCTGCTTGACGTGGAAAAAGCCTTTGACTCAGTCTGGCATAACGGCATCAGATATAAACTCATTAAACTGAACATCTCCAAAAAACTACATAGACTAATTTCCTCCTTCCTAAACGATAGAGAAATCAAAGTTAGAGTCAACAGAGAAATATCAAAAAGCATCCCACTCGTGGCCGGAATGCCCCAAGGGTCAGTACTCGGCCCACTCCTGTTCATAATTTACGTGAACGACCTCAAAATCACCTCGGAACGTGTCCAAATCTCACAATTCGCAGACGATAAAGGCCTATGGGACTCCAACAGCCAACCCCTCCCCCTCCAAAAATCCCTCCAAAGCGCGCTAGATGACCTCGAACTCTGGTGTGACAAATGGAGAATCAAATTAAATATAAACAAAACCCAGGGGATAACCTTCTCCGCCAGAAGGAAAAAACGCGACTTCGATCTCCAACTAAAAGGCAAAACACTCCCTAAATGCACCAAAGCTAAATTCCTTGGAATCACCCTAGACCCCAGACTCATCCTAAAAAAACATACCAACAACGTAGCCACAAGAGCGACCAACTGAATCAACCTGCTGAAGATGCTCAGGGGCACCATCTGGGGGGGGGGGGGGGGGGGGGCAAATAAAACAGTACTACTCAAGTTGTATAAAGCATTTGTGCGACCAGTAATTGAATACGGGGCCCTGGTCCTAACCAATACCCACAAGTACAACATTACCAAACTCCAAAGAGTACAGAACCACGCGCTAAGAATAGCCCTCCAGGCCCCATATGACACACCCCATTAAACTCCTTCACCAAAGGGCCAATATCCCAACCGTAAAAGATCGATTTGCCACCCTAGCTGCCAAAAACCTAGAATGGTTCGAAGGCAGCACACTGATACCCAAACTCAAGGAAATATGCGACAGTAGACAAAAACCCCAAAACCTCCCGAAAGCAACTGAACCAGCCAAGGCTGCAAACTGTTTTGGCTGGTTCAGTTGTTTCCCGGCGGGTTTCTTGTGTGTAAATATGTTATTATCCGAACAAAACACCCGCAATCCTCGACAAAGGGGAAGGGTAGGTAGGACAAGCCACTGTCAAGCAAATCTACTGCGACCCCACGGTACGACATGTCCTGCTCCAGGCATGCTACAATGCGTGGAACCAAACTACCCTGCCCCCACAATCTCAGCAAATCTACGTCCAATAACAACATAGGGAAAGGGTAGGTAGGCCAAGCCACTGACAAGCAAATCTACTGCGACCCCACAGTATGACATGTCCTACCCCAGGCATGCTACAATGCGCAGAACCAAACTAACCTGCCCCCACAATCTCAGCAAATCTACGTCCAATAACAACATAGGGAAAGGGTAGGTAGGTCAAGCCACTGTCAAGCAAATCTACTGCGACCCCACAGTACGACATGTCCTGCTCCAGGCATGCTACAATGCGTGGAACCAAACTACCCTGCCCCAACAATCTCAGCAAATCTACGTCCAATAACAACATAGGGAAAGGGTAGGTAGGCCAAGCCACTGACAAGCAAATCTACTGCGACCCCACAGTACGACATGTCCTGCTCCAGGCATGCTACAATGCGTGGAACCAAACTACCCTGCCCCCACAATCTCTGCTAATCTGTGTCCAATAACAACAAAGGGGGGAGGGGGGGGGGGGGCTGACTAATCTTTCACCATTTCTAATTGCAGCAACACCCAGAGACACAGCACAGCCATCCCAACGAAATACAACGAAAACCAGCATCTCCAACCAAGTCAGACATCCGACCAACAAGGAACACTCGGAACCACCCATCGACCATCAACAGAAGAGCTTGAGGCAGACTATACTTGCCAGTGATAGCTCCAACACGTATCCAGTGGCAGACTATACTTGCCCGAAGAAACACACAAGACACAGAGATGACCAACCATGAAAACACCCGACAGAACAGCAACACAACCAACTGCCAAACCACGCGCCACAAGAACAGAAGACATGGGGGGGGGGGGGGGGGGGGGGGGGGACTCTAATCATCCTATACTTTTCAATTTCAGCCACGGCAGAAACACATTGCATTGCACCATAAACGCATCAAGCCAGACACCACTCAAAGTAAGACTTCATAACAAGCCAACAAAGCAACATCACAACAGCCAGAACAAACAACAACAGAAGAGCTTGGGGCAGACTATACTTGCCAATGACAGCTCCAACACTCACCCAGTGGCAGACTATACTTGCCCGAAGATACACACAAGACACATGAGATAATCCACCATGAAAACACCTGACAATACAACCAACAAGCCACGTGACAGGAGAACGAGAACAGAAGACAGGGAGAGACTCCAACCATCCCTTACCTCTCAATATTAGCTATGGGAGGGGCACAGAACTAAGCACCATAACATGCCAGTCCAGTCACCGCTGAAAGAAAGACTCCTCGTCAGCCAACCAAGCAACATCCACAACAGCCGAAACAAACAACAGAAGAGCTTGAGGCAGACTATACTTGCCAGTGATAGCTCCAACGCTCACTTAAGTGGCAGACTAACCTTGCCTGAAAATCACACTCGACAGAAATACATCCAGAAAAGACCCTGAAAATGCACACACTTCTTCACTGGACTCTACCTTTTGCCACTTTTAGTCTAAGTTTTTTTTTACTATCTTTCTGACTCTACCTTTCTCCCCAATAACCGCTATGGACAACAATAATCGCTATGGATACCAATAACCGCAATGGCAACACAATAACCATTATGGATTCAGCACATCCTTCACTCCATCCCTGAAGGTGGACATCCACCCCCAGGGAGGCATGCGTTGGTCCTGCACCCCGACTTCTTGGCCTCTTTTTGTAAAGCGTTCCTCTAGCGTACAGCATGTCCCGACCCGAGGATAATAGCAGGCCTGTTACCTGAACCAGGAATGTTCAGGTTGGTGGTACCTTGTCAAGGTCTGTTTTCTTTCTTTCAATCGTCAATCGCCATACACGCCAGCCAAGAGCCTAAGGCAGACTATACTTGCCGATGAAGGCCTATCTTCAACTCCAAATCACAAGCGGCAGACTATACTTGCCTGAAGAACAACAACCAGAATCATCAACTCCAATCCTCCTCCTCCTTTACACCGACCGAACATGATGCGGGTGATGATGATTCAAAAATTATCGAAACTATAATATACAGTAATTGAGGGTCGAAAGGGCATGCCACAAATCGTCCCAGTTCGCCTTTGGCGCGCGAAACTATTCTTTAGCCTTTAGCCACAGATTATACACAACTATGACAATACGAAACATTAACTAATTAACAGAAGAGATTATCTGTCTTCAATAGCAGGTTAAATTTCAAGTGATGAGTGGTTACTGGTAAATTTATTTATTTATTTATTTATTTATTTATTTATTTATTTATTGGTGTTTAAGGTCACATATTTCTGCACAATGGCTAACCATGACCATGACAGTTTTACGGGTGGAGGAAGCCGGAGTACCCTGAGAGAACCACCAAGCAACGGTGAGCAACTGTCAGCTCCCCAACATACCAACTCCACACAAGCAGGGTTAGCATTGGTTGAAGACAGGTGCACCATCGACGTGCAGTACGCCTTAGTAAACAAAGTCACCGTGCCCCCACATGGGCAATGGGGGTGAAGTGTCTTGCCCAAGGACACAACGCGGTTGCCACAGGTGGGATTTGAACCGAGGACCTCTCGGCTTGCAGCCTGCACCTCTACCAACTGAGCCACCGCGCCCCCCTACTGGTAAATGAAAGTAGGAGAAATGCTCTCGCAAACAGAGGCTTTCCATGGGACAAAGACAGGAAATTGCTCCTTTTAATGCCAAATTTTAAAATTTTTACACGCCGGGTGGAACCATGGTCGACCCGGGGCACATGTGCTTGGCAAAGAGTATCCAAATTAGTGGAATTTAGTCACTTTGAGGAGGTGGAGGGGGTATGTGGATAAAATGATACTGAATGGTCCTTCAAAAGTTAGTGGACAGATATAAAAAATTGCAAATAATGAATCTTGTTATTTGTGCAGAAAAAAATAAAACTTTTTGGGGTATGTATTCCATGAATTGATCCTTCAGAAAACAGAAAATTGCTCCTTTTAATGCCAAATTTTAAAATTTGTCCATGCCGGGTTGAACCATGGTCGACCTGGCACACATGTGCTTGGCACGGTGTATCCACATTAGTGGAATTTGTCATTATTGTGGGGGGGGGGGGGGGGGGGTAAAATTATTCTGGATGGTCGTTCAAAAGTTAGTGGACAGAAATGAAAAAAAATCAAATAATGAATCTTGTTATTTGTGCAGAAAAAATAAAACTTTTTGGGGTATGTTGAAGTAGGAATTGATCCTTCGGAAGCCAGGAAACTGCACCTTTTAATGCAAAATTTTGGGGTATGTTGAAGCAGGGACCAGCCGTGAGGGCGACTAGGGCGATTAAGTCGCCCTTCTAAGCCCAAAGTCGCCTAGAAAAATGGTCGGGGGGATTACAAGTCGCCCTCTAAAAATTGGCCAAAATGAGAAAAGGCTGAACTGAGTGATGCGAGGTTTACATGAAAGTTAAAAAATTTATAGTAATTTATATATTTTTTATACTTACCAATGACCCAGACATAGCTGGTGCTAACTCTTAAAATATAGGGCCAAACACAAATTTTGCCCCCCAATCCCCAAAATTTGCATCTAAAACTAAAGAAAACATGTCCTGAAAGGCCCTCCACACTTCGCCCCTACTGCGCATGCGCAGTGTCAAGGACGTTCCGAAATTGGCGCCATTTATCATTCTAATAACCAGTGCCTGGTAAGCGCTATGTACTCAGCGGGGAGGCAAGAGTTCCCAACTCCTGGGAGGGCCATCCCCGTCTGGGTCATTGGTAAGTATAAAAAATATATAAATTACTATAAATTTTTTAACATTTTTATACTGTACCAATGACCCAGACATAGCTGAATAGTAAAAAGGCTGGAGGGCCAAGGACATAGAGCAAAATGGAATACGCTCAATAAAATAAAATAGAGTCATCCCCTGTAGGGAAAAGAAGTAATAGGCCTTACATGTATCTTTCTTATTTATGATAAATTAGAAAGATACAACACCTTCCAAAAATTGAGCTTCATACATCCATGTACTCTATTAATATCCAATAATCCTTATACTAATAATTTTTAAAGTAAGCCAATAATAAAGTAAGTCTAGAGAATAGAGACTCTTATACTCCTAAAAGTGTGTGAGAATTGCATAATCATGTCCGTTGACATATGCAATATTCAAAAGCTATACTTTAAAAACTAAGACTTGAATGAATTTATAAACTTAAACTTCTCACTAAACAACCATCCCAATAACAGCTCAGAATTACTAACTCCGGAGGAGGTATCCCCTTGTTTTCATAGTAAAAACAGGTGACCCAAGGGAACACCCTCCCCCCCCCCCCCTTTTTCTTGCCCTGGGTCAAATAGCCCAGAGCGAAGAGGGCAGCCGAACGGAGACACTGCCGAAACAGACAGCCTACCTAGCTATAGTAGCAACTGTTAAGTGAATGACATTCTGAGCAGTAGATAATAGACCTAACAATAGAGGCCTCCAGAAATGGACTCGATATTTCTGAGATAAAATTCATGAATGGATGGCTGAGCGCAATGAGCAGCCTTCAAAAATCTATAATAGCAACACTATTAATGTAAGCCCAAGAAGTAGAAGAACTCTTACTTCATGAGCCGAAATCTTAAGCACAACTGCTAAGCCAATGATATACCATAAGCAGTACGCTAGTTAATAGAATCCATTAACAATAAAATGGAGCGTAACGTCCTTCTACTAGACATCAAAGACAGAAGAAGCTTACGCCCTTGTAATAAACAGATATCTGTTTATAAATACATAAACTGTACCCGGAAAGAGTAAAGGCCTATGCCCATACGAAGACGGAAGGACCTTAAAATAATAGGTTCCGGATAATAGGAGCCTAACTCTTATGCAACAATCCAACCTAAATAGTAACGGAAGTATTGATTCCGAAACTATGAAAGTGAAAATCATCCATCGATAGTGCATGAAACTCACTGACTCTACAGTAAAAGAGAAACCAACAGAATTACTGTCTAACAGGTCAGAATTTGAAAAGTTAAAAAATTTATAGTAATTTATATATTTTTTATACTTACCAATGACCCAGACATAGCTGGTGCTAACTCTTAAAATATAGGGCCAAACACAAATTTTGCCCCCCAATCCCCAAAATTTGCATCTAAAACTAAAGAAAACATGTCCTGAGAGGCTCTCCACACTTCGCCCCTACTGCGCATGCGCAGTGTCAAGGACGTTCCGAAATTGGCGCCATTTAACATTCTAATAACCAGTGCCTGGTAAGCGCTATGTACTCAGCGGGGAGGCAAGAGTTCCCAACTCCTGGGAGGGCCATCCCCGTCTGGGTCATTGGTAAGTATAAAAAATATATAAATTACTATAAATTTTTTAACATTTTTATACTGTACCAATGACCCAGACATAGCTGAATAGTAAAAAGGCTCGAGGGCCAAGGACATAGAGCAAAATGGAATACGCTCAATAAAATAAAATAGAGTCATCCCCTGTAGGGAAAAGAAGTAATAGGCCTTACATGTATCTTTCTTATTTATGATAAATTAGAAAGATACAACACCTTCCAAAAATTGAGCTTCATACATCCATGTACTCTATTAATATCCAATAATCCTTATACTAATAATTTTTAAAGTAAGCCAATAATAAAGTAAGTCTAGAGAATAGAGACTCTTATACTCCTAAAAGTGTGTGAGAATTGCATAATCATGTCCGTTGACATAAGCAATATTCAAAAGCTATACTTTAAAAACTAAGACTTGAATGAATTTTATAAACTTAAACTTCTCACTAAACAACCATCCCAATAACAGCTCAGAATTACTAACTCCGGAGGAGGTATCCCCTTGTTTTCATAGTAAAAACAGGTGACCCAAGGGAACACCCTCTCCCCCCCCTTTTTCTTGCCCTGGGTCAAATAGCCCAGAGCGAAGAGGGCAGCCGAACGGAGACACTGCCGAAACAGACAGCCTACCTAGCTATAGTAGCAACTGTTAAGTGAATGACATTCTGAGCAGTAGATAATAGACCTAACAATAGAGGCCTCCAGAAATGGACTCGATATTTCTGAGATAAAATTCATGAATGGATGGCTGAGCGCAATGAGCAGCCTTCAAAAATCTATAATAGCAACACTATTAATGTAAGCCCAAGAAGTAGAAGAACTCTTACTTCATGAGCCGAAATCTTAAGCACAACTGCTAAGCCAATGATATACCATAAGCAGTTCGCTAGTTAATAGAATCCATTAACAATAAAATGGAGCGTAACGACCTTCTACTAGACATCAAAGACAGAAGAAGCTTACGCCCTTGTAATAAACAGATATCTGTTTATAAATACATAAACTGTACCCGGAAAGAGTAAAGGCCTATGCCCATACGAAGACGGAAGGACCTTAAAATAATAGGATCCGGATAATAGGAGCCTAACTCTTATGCAACAATCCAACCTAAATAGTAACGGAAGTATTGATTCCGAAACTATGAAAGTGAAAATCATCCATCGATAGTGCATGAAACTCACTGACTCTACAGTAAAAGAGAAACCAACAGAATTACTGTCTAAAAGGCCAGAATTTGAAAACTACTGTTTCCAGAGGCTCAAATGATTACTTAGCTAAATAAGAACCTGAAGTTAAAATCCGTATAGGAATTTAATCTAAAGATTCTAAGTCTATTTATCAAAAAGTTACTAACTGACTTAGATAAAGAGACAAAAGACTCAATTGTAAACTATCATAGAGTGCATAGGTATGAGGTAACATAAACCTATAACCTAAATAACCACAGGCTGCAGTAGATCTTGTGAAACAAGTATACTAAAAAATAGCAATGAGTAGTATGGAGGGATCAACCATATGAACATAATGATCCCTACACCACGACGGAAGAGCCTCCACTTTAGTCGCATAGAATAGCGAAGAAGAGGATCTCCTATAGTAAGAAATCGCGTCCAAAGCTCGTCCAGTACAGTGCTTACAATGCAATACGGACCACACAACGGAATACATGAAGGTTGCGACCTTGCTGGTTGTGATAAAGATGACACGATTTACCCAGTGAAAAAAGATCCTCACATAGAGGAAGATTTCACGTTAAGATCCACAGTAGACAAGAGAGTAAATTACTCATGATCTCTGTGAAGATAGAGATGCTATCAACAGAAATGTATTGTGGTTGTTTATCTTAGCAATACCTGCTAAAAACAACAGCGCCGGAGGATACGCGTATCCTATCATTCCGTCCTATAGATCAATAGAGCGTTAACAGTATTAGCTCAGAGATCTGGACAAGCCAACACATACGTCTGCAATTGATTAGCAAGCTGTGTCATAAATAAAACATCATTGGGCGCTCCCATAGATAGCAAATCTGATTGAATACTTGTTTGTTGAGAGTCCATTCTGACAGCAACAAGCGACCCGTAAGAGAACGGGAGTGCGATAAAACAATCAGACGACCCAGAATATGACGGACCAAAACTGAACTTGGTGTACTATAACCAACAGACGGATTCTTTCCATTAAATTGAATAACGGA
The DNA here is from genome assembly GCA_031216915.1 of Pictodentalium vernedei. Classification (NCBI taxonomy): domain Eukaryota; kingdom Metazoa; phylum Mollusca; class Scaphopoda; order Dentaliida; family Dentaliidae; genus Pictodentalium; species Pictodentalium vernedei. Next base: position 172,200,817 of record CM062291.1, on the reverse strand, counting down.
AACGAAAGAGTGCCTCCCTGGTTCCGGAGATACGCCACTACTGTCGAATTAAAGGACAGGAATTTGGGCGTGCGTTTCTGAATAATGTTCATGCAATGACATAAAGCAAGCCTAAAAAACATTATTCCGCGGAAGTTAAACTGATAGCTAAAAGACTGCGGAACCCAAAGACCCTGGCACTTCGAATCCGTAGGGATCAGTATATATCCCAATCTGTTTGACTGGCAACCGTCATAACAGCCACACTCGGGTCCGGCAACTGCGGCGGCACTCTCTGAGTCAACCACCGAATGTTTGCCCCAGTCTGAATCTCTTGTAACACTAGATAGACAAGAGAATGTATAATCAAGCAATTCATGGATTGCCGGAAAGTTGCTGTCGAAGAGAAGCTCCTCCGAGAACGAAGCGACTCTGAGAGAGTTCTTAACCTACTATCCACGCGTGGATGTAGCTAGGGCTGCATCACGTCTAACCAACTCCAATCAGCCACTGAAGGGCGGAGTTATACGTGAACAAACTACTGCCCTCAAAAGAAATTACATTGAGAATAATATCCCGTAAATCTTTTCTTAAAGACGTAATGATAACGCCTCAGTAAGGCGGATTACGTATAACAAAGCGTCTAAGTTAAGTCTACTATACATAATGTCGTTCCCAACATTGAAATTGGAAAAGACATAAACGGCGAAAAAGAATATAAGCAGTCTTTAATCACACCGTCTAGACGCATATGAACTCTCGGTATGCCCTGCTCTGCCAAAATAAACTATATGTAAAAAAGATAAAATGGCAGAAATGAGCCACGCGGACAAGAAACTAAACTACCATGCTTAGTAGCAGGCTTGTATATATATATAAATATATAGCGTCGAAAAATAAAACACATGTTGTAATGACAATATTGGACTGCGTCGGTAAGTCAGGGACAAAGTCCCTGTACCGATCGAAAAATCCGAGTCCAATGACGCTATAAGTCTCTTATCCAAGATCGCAGCAATGAAGTCCGAAAAATAATCACTGGAAGAAATGCCAGAAGATATGAAAGGCATCTTCCGATACTACTAAAGGGAAAACTCGAAATCTTTCGAATCCCTTTCGCCATCCTGTCGGACCCTATAAAGCGTTCGGTCGTCCGTAGCTTGATGCAACCGCGGACCGCACCGACCCAGCGCCGTCGGATAATTCCTGAATCGACCGAGAAACCGTCAATTGCTGGGATGCTGCGAAACAACTGTGCTAACTCGGATAGCACGTCCGTCACTGAGGCCTGAGGAGCAGCGGTCTTACGATGCATTGCCGCAGGAAGCTCCGAGATCGTTACCCCGTGCATACTTCCAATATGCGAGCGAACGGAGTGTATAGGCCTCGTGTCCCTTGGCTACCGGATGGCGCGACCTATTCGCTGTGGAATCACTGAATGCCGAAACTGATCGGATACTCGAGGTCACGTAGCCAATGTGCGGTCGTGTGCCCTGCTGTGAGGATGAGGAAGCATTAAAGACAGTCTCTCGGACTGTCAATATAACGGAGCGTCCCGAGCAACGGACATATGCTCCGAATGTAAAATATCTGAACCACAACATGCGGTCCCCTATGTTGTTGGCTTCCTCCGATCTGTCCTCAATCTGCCGTCACTGGGTGAGTACTAAAGTAATTAAAGTGCTCGCATCACCCAAATCTCCTTCCTAGACCGCAACGGACGAACCCGGCAGCCGAACCATTCGATGAATGTACGCTACACCGGGTGAGCTAGCGAATGTCACTCCGTAAGCGATAGACATATTCCATGAGCACTTATTGCCGCTAACTCTTCATTAACTATGACGACAGAGGCACACTTTTGAAAGACATCTCCATAACTCTTCGAACAAGAAACCAGAAATGCTTGGATAGCAAGCATAAAATAATAATATATATAGCGTCGTTCAATAATTCGAAAGTTTGTGTGACATTATTGGACTATGTCGGAACTGAGGGACGATGTCCCTGAACCGAACCAAAAATTTCTAAGTCCACCGACGCTATCAGTTTCTTATCCGGTATCGCAGCATATGTTGTTCCGAAAGGGAAAGCTTGAAATCCACCGAAACCCTTTCGGTATCCCGTCGGACCGGATGAAACTTTCGGACGTCCGTACCCGCTTCCGCGGAGCGTCCCGACCCAGCATCGTCGGATAAAATATATGCGACAGATTCAGTTGATGCTGGGATGCTGCGATAAACTGTGCTATTAAGGAAAGCACGTCCGTTCCCGAGGCCTGTGCAGTAGCGGACTTACGATGCATTGCCGCTGGAAGCTCCGTGTACGTTGACTCCCGCATACTTCCTATGCGAACGTCCGGAGTCTGCAGGCCTCAAGTCCCCGGCTACCGACCCAGCGCTGTCGGATAATTCTCGATCCGACACCGTTTCTGTCGGCTGCTGGGATGCTGCGATAAGCTGTGCTATGTGCACAAGAATGTCCGGCGTCGAGACCTGCGGAGGCGCAGTCTATCGCTGCTTCGCCGAGGGCAGCTCCGCATCAGATGGCTCCCGCATACTTATCCTATGCGAACGTCCGGAGTCCATCGGTCTCGAATCCCTGGCTGCCGGATGGTGTGACCTGGTCGCCGAAGAGTCCTTGATCGGCGAAGCTGGTAATATATCGGCGGTCACGCAGCCAAGGTGCGGTCGTGTGCGCTGACGAGAAGAGGAAGCCTTAGCAGTCTCAGCGGACTGCCTATACAACGGAGCGTCCCGAGCGACGGACGTATGCTCCGCTAACGACACATTTGTACCACAACATCTGGGGCCAGATGTTGTTGAACGAGAGAGGGGCCTCTCTCGCTTGCCGTCCGGATGGACCGGAACGAGCTATGAACCGGACTAAAAGGCTTCCTCCGTTCTCCCTCCGATCCGCCGTCACTGGGTGTGCATTAAGTTAATTTTATAGTGCTCGCATCACCCCAAAATTCCTTCTAGACCGCAACGGACGAACCCGGCTGCCGAACCATTCGGTGAATGGACGCTACACCGGGCGAGCTAGCGGACGTCAAAGGCCGTCGAACCTACTAGGGTCCTCTTAGGCAATTGGCGTATTACATGAGCACTTTTCCGCTAGCCCTTCATTAATTGTGACGACGGAGGCACACTGTTGGAAGACATCACAGATACATCACCCTAATCTTGATCGTCTGAAATAGAAATTGATAAAGTAGAGTGACCCTGCGGGGAAAGGACCGGAGTGTCCAAATCCCCAACAACATACCGTGACATACGCTTCCCATATTGTCATCGAAATCATACGATACAGAACCGGAGTTAATGCGAGTACACTGACCACATATAGAATGATAATAAGGTCAGAGGAAGACTTCCTCTTAAAACAATTGATCAATATCCTTTCAATGTGAAAAGAAAACAAGTCCTGGTACTCGCACTAACCCCTGGCAATCAAAATACATAATAATAATATGATCCATTAATATAGAAAAAATAATTGAAATCAAAATATTTTGAAAAAATATTTTTTCAGAACAGCCCAAGTTTCTGAAAAGTAACGTTGAGCCCCAATGGATCCCAAGCCTAAGTGTGGACAAAAATTTTAAAAATATTTTAAACAATTTATTCAACACTTACGAACAATAATAATGTATCTAGTTATGATTGAAATAACATAAAGATATTATTATTTAGAAATCCCCCCCCCTCACACAGAGGGCTGTTGTAAATGTAAACAATGAGTGTAAAAACACTAAAATAAGACTCCAGGCACCCAGGCCCGAAATCAGTTATCAAAAATACACCATCTGATGCAAAACAGAGACTTCCAGGGAAGAAACTGCAGAACATCAGATGGTAGATGCAGAACACAACGCCTAACCACCCGTAGGTGAAGACGTAAACATGGGGAAAGAACAGAATTCATTCTGTTATTCAGCTAAACTCCCAAGAAATTTTTAGTAATAATAATTACAGAAATTATGCCAAAAGCATGGGAGAATAGCAAGGGGGAACTTAAAGGACAGGGAGAGAGGAAAAACACTTGAAAAAACAGTGTAACTAAATAATCAGAATGACAACAAAATGGCTGCTGCCTTGAAAATAGGTAACTTAACATAATTTCATTAAAAAATTTTAAGTTACAGCCCTGATAATATTCTGTCACACATTCTTTTCCTCTCCTCCTTTTCTATCCTCCTTAGAATCACCATTTCACTAATATTTATGTGTCTGGCATCATTTAAACTGAGATTTAAAAGCACAAAGATCAGTCAGATGTTAACTGATGAAGGGCCAAACTTAGAATGTTAAATGGCGCCAATTTCGGAACGTCCTTGACACTGCGCATGCGCAGTAGGGGCGAAGTGTGGAGGGCCTCTCAGGACATGTTTTCTTTAGTTTTAGATGCAAATTTTGGGGATTGGGGGGCAAAATTTGTGTTTGGCCCTATATTTTAAGAGTTAGCACCAGCTATGTCTGGGTCATTGGTACAGTATAAAAATCTACTGTTTCCAGAGGCTCAAATGATTACTTAGCTAAATAAGAACCGAAGTTAAAATCCGTATAGGAATTTAATCTAAAGATTCTAAGTCTATTTATCAAAAGGTTACTAACTGACTTAGATAAAGAGACAAAAGACTCAATTGTAAACTATCGTAGGGTGCATAGGTATGAGGTAACATAAACCTATAACCTAAATAACAACAGGCTGCAGTAGATCTTGTGAAACAAGTATACTAAAAAATAGCAATGAGTAGTATGGAGGGATCAACCATATGAACATAATGATCCCTACACCACGACGGAAGAGCCTCCACTTTAGTCGCATAGAATAGCGAAGAAGAGGATCTCCTATAGTAAGAAATCGCGTCCAAAGCTCGTCCAGTACAGTGCTTACAATGCAATACGGACCACACAACGGAATACATGAAGGTAGCGACCTTGCTGGTTGTGATAAAGATGACACGATTTTCCCAGTGAAAAAAGATCCTCACATAGAGGAAGATTTCACGTTAAGATCCACAGTAGACAAGAGAGTAAATTACTCATGATCTCTGTGAAGATAGAGATGCTATCAACAGAAATGTATTGTGGTTGTTTATCTTAGCAATACCTGCTAAAACAACAGCGCCGGAGGATATGCGTATCCTATCATTCCGTCCTATAGATCAATAGAGCGTTAACAGTATTAGCTCAGAGATCTGGACAAGCCAACACATACGTCTGCAATTGATTAGCAAGCTGTGTCATAAATAAAACATCATTGGGCGCTCCCATAGATAGCAAATCTGATTGAATACTTGTTTGTTGAGAGTCCATTCTGACAGCAACAAGCGACCCGTAAGAGAACGGGAGTGCGATAAAACAATCAGACGACCCAGAATATGACGGACCAAAACTGAACTTGGTGTACTATAACCAACAGACGGATTCTTTCCATTAAATTGAATAACGGAAACGAAAGAGTGCCTCCCTGGTTCCGGAGATACGCCACTACTGTCGAATTAAAGGACAGGAATTTGGGCATGCGTTTCTGAATAATGTTCATGCAATGACATAAAGCAAGCCTAAAAAACATTATTCCGCGGAAGTTAAACTGATAGCTAAAAGACTGCGGAACCCAAAGACCCTGGCACTTCGAATCCGTAGGGATCAGTATATATCCCAATCTGTTTGACTGGCAACCGTCATAACAGCCACACTCGGGTCCGGCAACTGCGGCGGCACTCTCTGAGTCAACCACCGAATGTTTGCCCCAGTCTGAATCTCTTGTAACACTAGATAGACAAGAGAATGTATAAATCAAGCAATTCATGGATTGCCGGAAAGTTGCCGTCGAAGAGAAGCTCCTCCGAGAACGAAGCGACTCTGAGAGAGTTCTTAACCTACTATCCACGCGTGGATGTAGCTAGGGCTGCATCACATCTAACCAACTCCAATCAGCCACTGAAGGGCGGAGTTATACGTGAACAAACTACTGCCCTCAAAAGAAATTACATTGAGAATAATATCCCGTAAATCTTTTCTTGAAGACGTAATGATAACGCCTCAGTAAGGCGGATTACGTATAATAAAGCGTCTAAGTTAAGTCTACTATACATAATGTCGTTCCCAACATTGAAATTGGAAAAGACATAAACGGCGAAAAAGAATATATGCAGTCTTTAATCACACCGTCTAGACGCATATGAACTCTCGGTATGCCCTGCTCTGCCAAAATAAACTATATGTAAAAAAGATAAAATGGCAGAAATGAGCCACGCGGACAAGAAACTAAACTATCATGCTTAGTAGCAGGCTTGTATATATATATAAATATATAGCGTCGAAAAATAAAACACATGTTGTAATGACAATATTGGACTGCGTCGGTAAGTCAGGGACAAAGTCCCTGTACCGATCGAAAAATCCGAGTCCAATGACGCTATAAGTCTCTTATCCAAGATCGCAGCAATGAAGTCCGAAAAATAATCACTGGAAGAAATGCCAGAAGATATGAAAGGCATCTTCCGATACTACTAAAGGGAAAACTCGAAATCTTTCGAATCCCTTTCGCCATCCTGTCGGACCCTATAAAGCGTTCGGTCGTCCGTAGCTTGATGCAACCGCGGACCGCACCGACCCAGCGCCGTCGGATAATTCCTGATTCGACCGAGAAACCGTCAATTGCTGGGATGCTGCGAAACAACTGTCACTGAGGCCTGAGGAGCAGCGGTCTTACGATGCATTGCCGCAGGAAGCTCCGAGATCGTTACCCCGTGCATACTTCCAATATGCGAGCGAACGGAGTGTATAGGCCTCGTGTCCCTTGGCTACCGGATGGCGCGACCTATTCGCTGTGGAATCACTGAATGCCGAAACTGATCGGATACTCGAGGTCACGTAGCCAATGTGCGGTCGTGTGCCCTGCTGTGAGGATGAGGAAGCATTAAAGACAGTCTCTCGGACTGTCAATATAACGGAGCGTCCCGAGCAACGGACATATGCTCCGAATGTAAAATATCTGAACCACAACATGCGGTCCCCTATGTTGTTGGCTTCCTCCGATCTGTCCTCAATCTGCCGTCACTGGGTGAGTACTAAAGTAATTAAAGTGCTCGCATCACCCAAATCTCCTTCCTAGACCGCAACGGACGAACCCGGCAGCCGAACCATTCGATGAATGTACGCTACACCGGGTGAGCTAGCGAATGTCACTCCGTAAGCGATAGACATATTCCATGAGCACTTATTGCCGCTAACTCTTCATTAATTATGATGACAGAGGCACACTTTGAAAGACATCTCCATAACTCTTCGAACAAGAAACCAGAAATGCTTGGATAGCAAGCATAAAATAATAATATATAAAGCGTCGTTCAATAATTCGAAAGTTTGTGTGACATTATTGGACTATGTCGGAACTGAGGGACGATGTCCCTGAACCGAACCAAAAATTTCTAAGTCCACCGACGCTATCAGTTTCTTATCCGGCATCGCAGCATATGTTGTTCCGAAAGGGAAAGCTAGAAATCCACCGAATCCCTTTCGGTATCCCGTCGGACCGGATGAAACTTTCGGACGTCCGTACCCGCTTCCGCGGAGCGTCCCGACCCAGCATCGTCGGATAAAATATATGCGACAAATTCAGTTGATGCTGGGATGCTGCGATAAACTGTGCTATTAAGGAAAGCACGTCCGTTCCCGAGGCCTGTGCAGTAGCGGACTTACGATGCATTGCCGCTGGAAGCTCCGTGTACGTTGACTCCCGCACACTTCCTATGCGAACGTCCGGAGTCTGCAGGCCTCGAGTCCCCGGCTACCGACCCAGCGCTGTCGGATAATTCTCGATCCGACACCGTTTCTGTCGGCTGCTGGGATGCTGCGATAAGCTGTGCTATGTGCACAAGAATGTCCGGCGTCGAGACCTGCGGAGGCGCAGTCTATCGCTGCTTCGCCGAGGGCAGCTCCGCATTAGATGGCTCCCGCATACTTCCTATGCGAACGTCCGGAGTCCATCGGTCTCGAATCCCTGGCTGCCGGATGGTGTGACCTGGTCGCCGAAGAATCCTTGATCGGCGAAGCTGGTAATATATCGGCGGTCACGCAGCCAAGGTGCGGTCGTGTGCGCTGACGAGAAGAGGAAGCCTTAGCAGTCTCAGCGGACTGCCTATACAACGGAGCGTCCCGAGCGACGGACGTATGCTCCGCTAGCGACACATTTGTACCACAACATCTGGGGCCAGATGTTGTTGAACGAGAGAGGGGCCTCTCTCGCTTGCCGTCCGGATGGACCGGAACGAGCTATGAACCGGACTAAAAGGCTTCCTCCGTTCTCCCTCCGATCCGCCGTCACTGGGTGTGCATTAAGTTAATTTTATAGTGCTCGCATCACCCCAAAATTCCTTCTAGACCGCAACGGACGAACCCGGCTGCCGAACCATTCGGTGAATGGACGCTACACCGGGCGAGCTAGCGGACGTCAAAGGCTGTCGAACCTACTAGGGTCCTCTTAGGCAATTGGCGTATTACATGAGCACTTTTCCGCTAGCCCTTCATTAATTGTGACGACGGAGGCACACTGTTGGAAGACATCACAGATACATCACCCTAATCTTGATCGTCTGAAATAGAAATTGATAAAGTAGAGTGACCCTGCGGGGAAAGGACCGGAGTGTCCAAATCCCCAACAACATACCGTGACATACGCTTCCCATATTGTCATCGAAATCATACGATACAGAACAGGAGTTAATGCGAGTACACTGACCACATATAGAATGATAATAAGGTCAGAGGAAGACTTCCTCTTAAAACAATTGATCAATATCCTTTCAATGTGAAAAGAAAACAAGTCCTGGTACTCGCACTAACCCCTGGCAATCAAAATACATAATAATAATATGATCCATTAATATAGAAAAAATAATTGAAATCAAAATATTTTGAAAAAATATTTTTTCAGAACAGCCCAAGTTTCTGAAAAGTAACGTTGAGCCCCAATGGATCCCAAGCCTAAGTGTGGACAAAAATTTTAAAAATATTTTAAACAATTTATTCAACACTTACGAACAATAATAATGTATCTAGTTATGATTAAAATAACATAAAGATATTATTATTTAGAAATCCCCCCCTCACACAGAGGGCTGTTGTAAATGTAAACAATGAGTGTAAAAACACTAAAATAAGACTCCAGGCACCCAGGCCCGAAATCAGTTACCAAAATACACCATCTGATGCAAAACAGAGACTTCCAGGGAAGAAACTGCAGAACATCAGATGGTAGATGCAGAACACAACGCCTAACCACCCGTAGGTGAAGACGTAAACATGGGGAAAGAACAGAATTCATTCTGTTATTCAGCTAAAACTCCCAAGAAATTTTAGTAATAATAATTACAGAAACTATGCCAAAAGCATGGGAGAATAGCAAGGGGGAACTTAAAGGACAGGGAGAGAGGAAAAACACTTGAAAAAACAGTGTAACTAAATAATCAGAATGACAACAAAATGGCTGCTGCCTTGAAAATAGGTAACTTAACATAATTTCATTAAAAAATTTTAAGTTACAGCCCTGATAATATTCTGTCACACATTCTTTTCCTCTCCTCCTTTTCTATCCTCCTTAGAATCACCATTTCACTAATATTTATGTGTCTGGCATCATTTAAACTGAGATTTAAAAGCACAAAGATCAGTCAGATGTTAACTGATGAAGGGCCAAACTTAGAATGATAAATGGCGCCAATTTCGGAACGTCCTTGACACTGCGCATGCGCAGTAGGGGCGAAGTGTGGAGGGCCTTTCAGGACATGTTTTCTTTAGTTTTAGATGCAAATTTTGGGGATTGGGGGGCAAAATTTGTGTTTGGCCCTATATTTTAAGAGTTAGCACCAGCTATGTCTGGGTCATTGGTACAGTATAAAAATACGAGTATTTTCAAAAATCGAATGTGCTCGAGTGTGATAAATGGGCATTTTAATTCGTCAAATAAACGTCCATTTATTTGAAATCACACGACAAGCAATTGTCCATTGTCGCTTTTGGCGGATTTTTTTATTTCTATTTTGTTGCGTTCCAGTCGGAGCTTCAAGTGTCAAAACGAAAATAGGTGACTTACGCGACTCAACAAACAACCCAGTTTGAAAGTAGGTTACGTCGCTTAGGATGCCGAAAATGTATACACAACGGACGTATTTTATAACACATTATTTTCATTTCGATTTGCTGACGACTGTTAACTGTTGGGCTGTCTATTCCCAGAAAAACACGAATGGAATTGAAACACATGAAAAAAAGCTTTAGTGATGTCAAGAAAAGCTTTGTACAGGACACAAGTGTGCATGTGGACGATCTTGAAAAAGGGTCCTCATAAACATCGGAATGACATCGGAATGACATGAAATGTCGCGGAATGACACCAGAATGCCATAAAAAAGAATGACATTTCTTTTACAAAATACTCGACCCCAGAATGTATTTTGTTTATTAACTAACAAAGTACCTCCCAAGCAACCTTCTTACATCTGGTCCTGTTCACACTTTCAGACTTAGGAAATTATTAGCTTAGTAGACTTTGTTGAAAGGCAACCACAGGAGGGTGATGGGGGATTGGCACGAAGAAGAGGTGAGGGGTCATGAAGGAGAAGGTAGCAGTGGGGGATTTTCAGTCAATAATTACATTGTGATTTTTTAACCTGGCACAGATGCATCATAGACAACTGGACCTGGATTATTTGTACGTTAATGGAGGACCATAAATTGAAAATATGAAGGGGCGGTGGGGGTGGTACATGAATATTCTTAATTTTCCCCACTTGCCTATGAAGTCTCCCTACATGACTCTGCAGTCTCCCTATTTTTTCTGGAGGGAGACTTAAAAAGTCTCCCTAAAATTCCCCCCTAGGCTGGTCCCTGTGTTGAAGTAGGAATTGATCCTTCAGAAGACAGGAAATTGCTCCTTTTAATGCCAAATTAAAAAATTTTCTCATGCCGGACCGAACCATGGTCGGCCCCGTGCACATGAGCTTGGCAAGATGTATCTAAATTAGTAAACTTCAGGATGGTAATTCAAAAGTTAGTGGGCAGAAATAAAAACAAAAGGCCCCAGGGGGCCTGAGGGCACTCACCTGACATGGTAGTCTAAATCTAAATATCAAACCAGGGACTTGTCTTGAATAAGCTGCATATGCCACTCCTAAGAAAAGCGTATACCGACTAGAGGGGTGTGGTGGGTAAAATTCTGGATGGAAAAATGATGGGATTATGTTCAAGTTGGGGAGGTGGCCACCCTACATTGCCCGTCGCCCCCCCCCCCACCCCCCCTCATGCCCGACCCTGGTTGCAGGCCTGTGGGGCACCTGTTCTGTCACAGGAAAAAGTGATTACAGTCAGAATTAAGTCCTTGAAGGTAAAAATCAAATGAGTTAATTTGTATAATCAAGCACTTTCTATATATTATGTGTGTGAAAACATGAAAAGTAGACGACACTTGCAAAAACATTCTTGAATAGCTAATTTTTTTCATTTTTTGTCTCAAAAACAGAGGTTATGACCCCTCGTTGGAATGAGCTCGATGAGCTTGTTCCAACGAGGGGTCATAACCTATGTTTTTGAGACAAAAAATGAAAAAATAATGAAAATTAATTGGCGATTTTTTAGAATAGCACTGCCCTGTTTTGGCCGTTACGTTGGGTAAAGGGTGAATTAATTTAGTGTGACCGTAATACTGCTAATTACCACTTCTCGGTTTGCTATTTCACGAAGTCTTCGAGGAACTCTCTTCACATTGTGACTCATTGCCCTCCTTCTCATATGCCGAGGAAGTCTTTGATACACCAGTTGTTTTCCAACAATATTGTTCACGGCTTTAGAGCAGGACTCTACCTCTGCTGCTCTACTATTAACATAATGACACAGAGAAATTTCTGAAATAAAGAATGCATCAAAATTTTAAATGGTTTCAACATCAAAAATTATTTTTAGCTGAGTATTAGTAAATTTATAATAGTTCTGAAATATTATCAATATCCTGTGGTGCTGGAATTTGTCCATACTGGGTGGCACTGCCGGCACTAAAAGCGAATGCTCAAAACTTGCACCAATTTTAAAGATCCCACCTAGAATATATTTTCCATAATTGTGGTACCGAAGTTGGAAAAATCTGCAGAGTTCTTCATAAAATAAACAACCTGACTAATAATGTCAACCTCTTATATTGTCAAGTAAAAATATCTCAGATGTAAGGCTATTACAAAAAATTCTTGTTTCTCAAACACATCCCTCGTCATCGAAAATTTGCCTCATCACTTTTTTTTTCACCTGAAATCTCTTCTATGACACTATTTTGCACTTGCAGGACAAATATTTACCAACTATACCTTGTTTAACAGAGCTCACAGAGCTCTGTCAAACAAGATATAGTTTTAAAAAAAAAATTTTTTTATTCAGATATGTCAAAAAACAAGGGATAGTGAGTTAAATTTTCAACTACATCATTGGAAATTTTCACTGCAGAAAACATTGGTTTGCCACATAATAGTGTAAGTGGTTAAATTTCTGATTCCAATCATTTTACAACTGTTTTGTAAATAAACAAAAAAAAGCCTCCCTCCGTTACTAATGGCCCAGACATAGCTAGTGCTAACTCTAAAATATCGAGGGCCAAACACAAATTTTGCCAAAACTCCAACAAACATACGCCTTACAATAACACTTCAGCTGTATGCAGGATATAAATACGGATAAAACAGCTTCCTTCAAAGATATATACTTTTTAAGCCAGAGAGGAGGTAAAAATCACTCCCCTTTCTTTTGAAGAAGTCTACAAAAGAAAGAGGGGAGAGCTCTGGAATCAATAAGAGCGGTACCAAAAAACGATATAAATAATCGTCGAACAGGCACTTAGGTATTAATTCATGATTAATAAATGGTGCTTAACACTACTTCAAAGTTAAGGCTATAGTGACGATCCTGGTAATTAATATTGCCCGCTATATAACATACACCGCAGACGAAAAAAATAACATATACATGTCCAATCGAGCCACACTGAACGATCCCTGAAGAGAAAACACACTTCCTAGGTAATCCACAGGTGGCCTCTGTACAATAAATTCCAGTAACAACACTCTCCAATGTGTACTAATCGATATCTACGATCGTAAAAGCATGTGTGTGAATTGAGTATACATAATAGAAAATTGGATCTAGAAATGGAAGTAGGTAGGATTAACAGGCTCCGACACGGACCACCCCCGAAATAGATTATAATTTCAAGGGCCACAAAATACAATAAAGCGTTAGCATAATAATATAATGCGCAAGAGCATTTAAATTTAGCGTGTAATTATCTGAATACCGGTTAACTGGTTATGCAGCCTGCGAGGTACTCAAAGAGTAGCAATTAATTGTGATGATTATTGAATAAGCGCTCGTATATAACAAATCTACAAATAATCACAGGAGACTAATTCAACTAAAAGCGGCTGTACCCATGAGGTCGCCATAGAACACGATCCAAATGCATAGTATGTATGTATTAAAATATATGAGGCTTGCGGGAAGAAAACTATGTCTTGCCCAGAAATTGCCTCTAAACACATAGGCAGTGTGTGTGTGTGTGTGTGTGTGTGTGTGTGGGGGGGGGGGGGGGGGGGGGGGAAATTCGAAGTCATATCGAAATCTCCTCACCCACATTATTTAATACTTCCTGTGCCAGTTATCAAAAAATATAGGAACTGCGATGGTTCCCTCACTTCTAACCGATTCCATTATGCCACTATGGGTGGAGAAGGACGTGAAGAATAAAACTTACTCTGAAAGAAGATCCTTTCATGGAGGAAGCTTCTGGGGAGCATCCCATAACAGACACTTGAGTATACTGATCCAAGGTTTCTGTGACAACAGAGGTGCTACTAATAGGATACACAACAAGACTGTTTAATCTTAAACAAAATCTATTGAATCAAATGAATTGGAGGATACGCATATCCTATCATTCATCCCCATGAATTCTGCAGAGCATCTACTGCATGGGCTCAATGATCTGGGCAAGGCGACACAAATGACGGTAACTAATTGTTCTGGTGTGTTGCAAACTGAACTATCATGGGGTGATCCCACTGGTAGCAAAACTGTCCAAATACTCGCATGTTGAGCGTCCAATACAAATGAAACAGGCGATCTTTCCGAGGAGCGAGTCTGCTAGTACATTCAGACGACCCGGTATATGACGGATAGAGAGTTAACATGAAAATTCTTCTCCGTCAGTTATCATAACGGAAATGAATGGGTGCCGCCCTGGTTCCTGATGTACGCAACCACTATCGAGTTGTTGAACAAGCGTGTCCGCATTGATGTAGCTCTAACAATATTGACATCATTCTTTGATGTTTATGTGTTTCTCCAGGAACCGAGGGTCCCAAAACCCCTGCATTTCGAGTCTGTCGGACTCAGGGTTGTGCCCCAAATTATTGACTCATACCCGTCATAATCGTGAAAGCCGGATCTGGCAGTTGCAGCGGAACTCTTTGAGTTAACCAGTGAATATCTGCCCCAATGTGGACCTTTTGTTTACCAGATCCGTTAAAACAATCTTGGTCCTGAGCGAATGCGTTTTCACACTCCAGTTCTGGTTAAAGAATAACTGGAGCTGACATGTGAGTAAGCGACCTATCTAAACAAAATGCGTAGCCACTCCGCACAACCCCATCCGTCACATAAAATTTCTTGCTGTTAATGCATCTGATAGTAGAGCATAACAACTGATCAATTTCGTTCTGGATAATGGCAGACGAACCAGATTGTTGTGAGACATTACTGAGTTCATTATTTGAGTGACAGCCCAGGGCGCTATCTTCAGACCGAAGCATATCACTCAGAACTGAAATACTATCCCTTGGACAATGAACCGTATGTACTTTCTGAATGCCAGATATACCAGGACATGAAAAAACGAATCCTTAGATCTATGCTTGTAGCATAGTCGATCACTCGAATGCTCACTTTTACCGACTAAATGATAACCATAAATAAACTTTTTGAGCTTTGATAAACTTGTTATCCAGCTCCAGTCTATTATCGGTCGTAACAAGCTCTATGGCTTCGGTACGAGTAACAGGTGACTATAGAATCCTAGAGAATCTTGATTCCCGACGACCTCTATTACTTTCATTGTTAAGAGAACCTTTACCTCTGATTGGTGACACTCTTATGCAAGGATTTGACGGAAGCATTGTCCATCAGACATTAAGTGAGTTGTGGTTCTCTCGGAAAGATAGCCGTAGGCCGTCCGAGACCACAATGCTTGCCTACTGGTCTTCCATAATAGTTATCCAGTTTGATGCGAATCTTGATAACCATCCATCAACTGCTAAGCAATAGAGGTCTTAACCCTCACCTGTAGTACTTGCGATGCCTAGAAACTATGTCTCCTTCGCGAAGAGCCTCGAGCCAACGGATTAGGGGCTTCTGACCGGTAGTCTTGATCAGACCTAAGCCCCTTATCCGAGTCGCTGTATGACGATCCCTAGAGTAATTATAGGAGGGTTAACTATACCCTCGCGAGGAGTCCTTTTAAGAGGACTTTCTGCCTAGGACGTCCTCCCTTACTCCTTTCTGCTATTGCGGGTCGATTAGATGCTGACTTAAGGAGCAGAGTATTGATGCTTTCTTTGTAGCTTGTCATAAACCAATGAAAGCTAATCGTCAAAAACTCAGTGTCCGTAAACCAGAGAGTTTTTCACCTGGTCATCTATTAAGGATGACGACGCCAGGGCTCTGTCACGTCTGATTAACTCCAAATTAGCAACTGTTAAGACAGAGTTATACGTGATAAATATAATAGCCCTGGGAAGGACTCTAATTGAGGTACGAACGTCCTCAAATTCCTTTCCGTAGAGACGTTGCGTTACAGTTCTTAAAGGTGATCTGCATAAGACAGTGAGTCTAAATTCGCTCTGAATGAAGAAATGCCGTCTCAATCGTGACCGAGCGAATAGTGAATGATGAAGCTAGGTCCTTAGCCAGCTCATTCAAACGCAGAGGAACTCTTCCCCGTTTTTCGAAAATCGGTAAAATTACGGAAGATGATGACAAGAAACCGCCTTACTTCTTTCCACTGGAAAGTTGAATATGGCGTCGTCTAAAAAAGCCAAAGGCCTGCGACACCTGTCTATACTTAACCGGAAAAGACATTTCCTCCTCTTTTTCTGGATGAAGTCAGCGTCCAACAATGCTAGCGGTTTCTTGCAAATACTCGCAGCATTCTGATTCGTTGGAACAAATTCAGGGTAGTGTTGATGGAAATCCATCTCAACCATGTGTTGTTCCGAAAGGGAAGGGTAATCCCCCTCCATATCACTTTCATCATTCATCTGAATCAGTTGAAAATCATGGTCAGCAGCATCTGAATGCGCAGATGACTGGACCGACCCAGCACCATCCGACAGCTCAGGTTCTGAGACTGCCGTCGGCTGCTTCTGGACTTGCTGGGATGCTGTGATGAGCTGCGCAATCTGCATCAGCAAATCCGTAACGGAAGCCTATGGAGCAGCTGTTTTCTATTCTGGTCGTCGGCTGCTCTCGAGACAGTGTGTCCGAGATGGCTCTTTTCTCCGGACGTCCCGCTGATGCTTCATCTTTTAACTACTGAATAGTGCTACTTTCAAGCTGTCGCAGCATTCTGATTATCAGAAACAAACTCAGGGAAGTATCAATGCATTAGATCCATCACCACCCTGTGTTGTTCCGAAAGGGAAGGGTAATTCTCCTCCAAATCCCTTTCACCATCCGACTGAATCAGATTATACTCACGGTCATCAGCATCTGAATGCGCAGATGACTGGACTGACCCAGCGGCCAGCACCATCCGACAGCTCAAGTTCTGAGACTGCCGTTGTCTGCTTCTGCCCTTGCTGGGATGCTGCGATGAGCTGTGCAATCTGCGACACAAGTCTGTTACGGAGGTCTGAGGAGTAGCGGTCTTCTGTTTCTTGGCCACCGGCTGCTGCTGAGACAATGAGTCCAAGATGGCTCTTTTCTGCGGACGTCCCGATGAATGAGGCCTCGTTTCCTTGGCTACTGTAAAGTGTGACTTCTTTGATGAAGAGTGGACCTTCTCGGCGATGCAGGATGGATATAAGAAGTCACGTAGCCAAAGAGCGGTCATGTGTGCTTGGTAGACGCTGAAGAAGAAGCAGTAACTATAGCCGACCCTGGCTGTAAACTGCATGGAGTGGCCCGGACGGGAGGCGTGGACGTATCCTCTGACTGACGCAAATTCCGATCCACAACATCTGGCCTCAGATGTTGTTATGAGAGAGGGGGGTGGGGGAGGGGGGCTCTCTTGCTCGCGGTCTTTCAGACCTTGCAAAATTTGTGTTTGGCCCTCAATATTTTAGAGTTAGCACCAGCTATGTCTGTGTAAAAATATCACTATCCAAATTTTAGTATTTTTTTTTTTAATTTCTTACTCAAAAAACATAGCTAATGATGCCTCATTGGGTCAAGTTCTTTCCAAAGAGGGGTCATGGTTGGTTCTCGGAAAGCCGGCTCACTCTACATAAACACTTCTCGGAATGCCGGCACATTAATTAATTTTGTCCGCACAACAGAGTGAGATTGCATTATAGTTTATTCTATATTAGTGAATAGTTTTAAGACTGCATTTCAAGTGAACACAATGTTAGAAAGTTATCAATTGTGTTTTTAAATGACTGAGTACATAATCAATGTTAGATATGCAACAAGTTACTGAGTTATCAACTGTTTTTAAATGACTGAGTACATAATCAATTTAATTTCTTATAAATAAGAAGAAATTGCGTCAGATTACATATCAGTCTAAAATGGAAATGCTCAAGTGAATGTTCGGTTTATCACCAATAGACGTGGTGGTCAGAATTTAGTATATGGCGGATATAAATTTAGGGTAAAAAGCAGTAGAAATGACACGGTGCATTGGAAGTGCAGTGAAGGTGGCTGCTCAGCAACCATAAACACCAAAGATGGCATGCTCACGTCTTACAAAAATTCACACAACCACCAGCCAGATGAAGATAAGTTAACTGTCGATGAGATGTTAGCTAATTTAAAAAAACTGGTACGCACAAACTCCAGACCAGTTCCAGCAATATATCATGAAGAAATAACCGCATTGCGGTCAATGGACTACGAGCATGTCATCTCGAAAGTTCCCACGTTATACAGTATGCATTCCAGTTTATATCGTCAAAGAGCAAAGAACATTCCATCTCTTCCATCTCAGCGTTCTGATATAGATGAGAAACGAAAAATGATATCACATCTCGTTGGGTTATAAATGTTTAGTTTGCTTGTTCATATTGGTTATTAATGTTTAATTTGCTAATTTAGTTTGTAAAATTCGGATAAAAATACATTTTTTGTATGAAATTCATGTAAAAAATACATTTTTGGTATGTTTGTATGCCTGGTTTTATGTATTTTTGTATGTGCATTCTCACGGTAATATTTTTAATTATTAATTAGTGTGTGAAAAACTTCCTATTTTTGCGAGAACCGACTGAATAAATGTATCTTTTGAATTAAACCGTTATCTCTCATTTCTCCCATTTATCAGAAACAAACTATACTTTCCTAACATCCAGAAAGTGTTGTTTTAGCACTCAACATGCACCACTGACTCCAGGTTAGAAAAAAATAGGTGCCGGCATTCCGAGAACCCCCCTTTGTATTAGGTAGACAGTTAATGAATGTTAGTTAATAATGTGTTGATTCTAGGATAACAGTCTGGTACTCATTTTGATATAGGAAAACCCCTGTCAGTAGCAATAAATGAAAGTGTCAATGACACTGTAGCTCAACTTGACAATCTTGAACTTGGTAAGTTATAAGTCTTGTTTTCCAGTCAAAGTTCCAATAACAGGAGTCTGTATGATGGTCAAGGAGCTATAACTGCAGCTAATATGTGAAATTTCACAATTCAAGGGCAATCACTCTTCAATAAACGAAAGGAACAGAATAAAATTAAAATCTGATGTGGAGGTACCTATCAGGAAGCTACATACAAAACATTATTTCAAAATTTCCATCTGAAAAAAGTGTGGAAAACCTGTTATAACTATCAAATTTCCACAATAAGGACAATAACTCTGTAATAAACCAAGTGAGCGAAATGCAATTGAAACTTGATCTGTAACTACCCATCAGGAAGTGACAGACAAAATCTCATTTCAATATTTCCATCCACAGCTGAAAAAAGTACGGAAAACCTGAAAAAATCAGAAAGCTACATACAATGAAAGTGTCAATGACATTGTAGCTCAACTTGACAAACTTGAACTTGGTAAGTTATAAATGAAATGGCAAAATTGAAGTTCATTGGTACCAATGTTATTTGATGAAATTTCAACATAACAGCATTGTGTGAGCACAACATCAGAGTAATCCATGCATTTTTAAATGTAAACTGTAAGACTGGCTAAAGAATGTTGATACACAGATGCAGTATGTTCAGAGGTTATTGTAAATGGCAACTTTATTCACAGAAATGAATGCTAATCAATAGCTCTTATCTAAAGGTCTTGCCTAATGAGCACATCAAGTTCAACAAGTGTTTGACCACCGAGGTGGTATTAGTCCCCTACGGCGCTTTTGTCACAGAAGACACTAGAGTATATAAGCATCTTAGATTTTTAAAAAAAAATATTGAGCGTGCATAATCCCCTCACAACCCTTTATCCATGTACCATATATGAAAGGCGTAGCTTGAACCATGTTGGAGGGAGGGGTGGTAACATAAAATAGAGAAAAAAGCTTAAAAAAACACAACAAAAATGGCCACCATTCTGCCATCTTGGATTTTGAAAAATAAATATTGACTGTGCATCATCCCCTCAGAACCATTTATCCATGTACCAAATATGAAAGGTGTAGCTTGAAGCATATTAGAGGGAGAGGTGGTAAAAACAGACAGACAGACAGATGGACAGACAGGCAGATGTTAGATTTTGAAAAAAAAATATTGAGCGTGCATAATCCCCTCACAACATCCTTATTCCATGTACCATATATGAAAAGTGCAGCTTGAACCATGTTGGAGGGAGTAGTGGTAATATAAAATAGAGAAAAAAGCTTAAAAAACACAACAGAAATGGTTGCCATGGCGCCATCTTGAATTTTGGAAAAAAAATATTGAACGTGCAACATCCCATTACAACCCTCTATCCATGTGCCAGATATAAAAAGTGTAGCTTGAACCATGTTGGAGTGAGGGGTGGTAACATAAAATAGAGAAAAAAAGCTTAAAAAACACAACAAAAATGGCCGCCATGCAGCCATCTTGGATTTTGAAGAAAAAATACTGAACGTGCATCATCCCCTCCCAACCCTCTATCCATGTGCCAAATATGCAAAGTGTAGCTTGAACCATGTTGGTGGGAGGGGTGGTAACATGAAAATAGAGAAAAAAAGCTTACAAAACACAACAAAAATGGCCGCCATTCCGCCATCTTGGATTTTGAAAAAAAAAATTTGAGCGAGCATCATCCCCTCAGAACCATTTATCCATGTACTAAATATGAAAGGTGTAGCTTGAACCATGTTGGTGGGAGGGGTGGTAACATCAAAATAGAGAAAAAAAGCTTTAAAAAAACAATAAAAATGGCCGCCATTCCGCCATCTTGGATTTTGAAAAAAAAATTTTGAACGTGCATCATCCGCTCAGAACCATTTATCCATGTACCAAATATGAAAGGTGTAGCTTGAACCATGTTGGTGGGAGGGGTGGTAACATAAAAAACAGAGGGATGGACGGACGGACGGATGGACGGACGGACGGACGGACGGATGGACGGACGGACGGACGGACGGACGGAGTGCAATCCTATAGTCCCCTTACGGTTCCCGTAGGGGACTAAAAACAATCCTATGATAAATGTGGCCTGTAGGCCATGTCAAAGAATGCTGATGCACAAATGCAATAAATTCAAATATTGTTTCTAACAGCAACAGTTTTTGATGGAAATGAAAAGAAAATCAATAGCTCCTACCTTTGTCACCCTGCATAAACGTTAAAAAATTTATAGTAATTTATATATTTTTTATACTTACCAATGACCCAGACTTAGCTGGTGCTAACTCTAACAAAACCAGGGCCAAACACAAATTTTGCCCCCCAATCCCCAAAATTTGCATCCAAAACAAAAAGAAATCATGTCCTAAAGGACCTCCATACTACGCCTCTACTGCGCATGCGCAGTGACGCAGACGTCCCGAAATTGGCGCCAATTATCATTCTTACTGGCAGTGCCTGGTCAGCGCTATGTACTCAGCGGGGAGGCAAGAGTTCCCAACTCCAGGGAGGGCCATCCCCGTCTGGGTCATTGGTAAGTATAAAAAATATATAAATTACTATAAATTTTTTAACATTTTTATACTGTACCAATAACCCAGACTTAGCTGAATAGTAAACAGGCTGGAGGGCCTAGGACATAGAGGAAAATCCAATAAGCTCAACTATATAGTAAAGAGGTAACCCCTTAAGGAGAAAAGGAGTATTAGGCTTTACATGTATCTTTCTTATTTAATATTAAATTAGAAAGATACACTACCCTTAATAATTGAGCACAATAACATTCATGTTCTCTATTAACATCCAGTATAACCCTTATACTAATTATTTTTAAAGCAAGCCAATAAAGTAGTCCAGAGAATTGAGACTCTTTATAGTCATTTAAAAGTGTCCGAGTATTGTATATTAAAGCCCGTTTGACACTTGACATATACAAATGCTTCACACCGAGCTACACTTTAAAAATAAGACATGAATGAATTAAAACATTAATATTACACTTTAAAACCATCCCGGAAGCGACTCAGAAATACTGACTTGGAGGAGGCATTCCCTTGCTTTTCACTATAAAGCAGGTGACCTAAGGGAACACCCCCCCCCCCCCCCTTCCCCTTGGTCAAATAGCCCAGAGCGAAGAGGGCAGCCGGACGGAGTCACTGCCGGAACAGAAAGCCTGCATAACTATAGTTGCAACTGTTTAGTGGACGACATTCTGAGCAACAGATAACGGACCTAAACAATGCAGGTCTCCAGAAATGGACTCAATATTTCTGAGATAAAAATTCGTAAATGTGGATGGCTGAGACCAATAAGCAGCCTTCATTAAATCTGTAATAGCAACACTATTAGCATAAGCCCAGGAAGTAGAAAGAGCTCTTACTTCATGAGCAGAAATCTTACGCACAGACTGCTGAGAAGAAGATAAATCTTCATAAGCAGTACAGATAGTTAACAGAATCCATCTAGCAATAGAATGGACTGAAATGTCCTTTCTATTAGGCATCAAAGACAGAAAGAAAAGTTTCCATCCCTTTCTGATAAACTGAGATCTCTGTTTATAGATACGTAATGCTCTAACAGGACAGAGTAAAGGCCTACGCCCGTCTGAAGACGAAAGAGCCTTAATAACAATAGGTTCCGGATATTTATTAGGAGCCTGATTCTTAGCTAAAAAACCCACATTAGTAGTGAAGGTGATAGTGTTCCCAACACTACGATAATGAGAATCATCCACCGATAGTGCATGAAGCTCACTGACTCTTCTAGCAGAAGAGAAAGCTAAGAGAAAAGCTGTCTTATAAGATAAGAATTTGAAATCTACTGTCCCAAGAGGTTCAAATGGCTTTTCTTTCAATTTAAGAAGAACCCAAGCTAAATTCCACTTAGGAATTAATCTAAGAGTTCTGGGTCTATTTATCGAAAAGTTTCTAACCAACTTCGATAAAGAGACATTAGATCCAATATGTAAACTATCATGATGTGCATAGGTATCAGATAACATAGATCTATAACCCTTTATAGTAACAGGCTGCAGTTTGATTTCATCAAACAAGTATACTAGAAAGTTTGCAATGTCTGGTATAGAGGGATCGAATATATCTACAGAATGATCCCTACACCAACGATGAAAAACCTTCCACTTAGCCACATAGTTTAGCGAAGAGGAGGTCCTCCTACAGTTAGAAATCGCGTCCACTGCTCGTCCTGTAAAGTGCTTGCCATGCAAGAAGGACCGCACAACGGAAAAACGTGAAGGTTGAGACCTTGCGGGTTGTGATGGAGTTGGCGCGATTTCCCTTGCGAAAGAAGATCCTCCCGTGGAGGAAGCTTCCGCGGTAGGTCCCACAACAGACACCTGAGTAGATTTATCCACGGTCTCTGTGGCGACAGAGATGCTACCAACAGAATCTTGCATTGAGATTGTTTTATCTTTAGCAATACTTGTTGAATTAACGGCGCTGGAGGATACGCATATCCTATCATTCCGTCCCAAGGGATCGACAGAGCGTCTACTGCAAATGCTCTTGGATCCGGACACGGAGACACATACGTCTGCAACTGATTGTTGAGATGTGTCGCAAATAAGTCTATCATTGGCCGTTCCCATTGGTAGCAAATCTGATTGAATACTTGTTTGTTGAGAGTCCACTCCGACGGCAACAAGCGACCCTTTCGTGAAAGGGAGTCTGCTAGCTCATTCAGACGACCCGGTATGTGACGGACCGAAAGAAGAACGTGATGTTCTAACGCAAACAGAAGGATTCTATCCGTTAGATTGAACAACGGAACTGAATGAGTGCCTCCCTGATTCTGTATATACGCCACTACTGTCGTATTGTCGGATAGGATTTGGACATGAGCATCGTGAATAATGTCCATCCAGTGACGTAACGCAAGCCAAATTGACATCATTTCCTTGATGTTTATGTGCTTGCACAGGAATTGCGGATCCCAAAGACCCTGGCATCTCGAATCCGTTGGGATTAATGATGCACCCCAACCTGTTTGACTGGCATCCGTCATAACGGTAAAACTCGGATCCGGCAACTGCAGCAGAACTCCTTGAGTTAACCACTGAATGTTTGCCCAAGTCTGAATCTCTTGTTTCACTTGATCTGACAAGAGAACATCTACATCGAGCGAATGAATTTTCACACTCCAATTCTGAGTCAGGAAAATTTGACGAGGACGTGTGCGTAACCGCCCCATCGGAATGAGATCCGCGGCGGCTCCGCACAGACCTATCAGTCTCATAAATTCTCTCACCGTGACTTTGTCTGCGTGCAGACAATAACGAGCGTAACAACTGACTAATTTCGCTCTGGTTAACGGCAGACGAACGAGATTGTTGTGCGTCTCGAAGCTCATTCTCAGATGAGTGAATGACTTGGACGGCACCAGATCCGATTTCTCCTCGTTTACTATAAACCGAGACGTCGGAGCAATAGAAGAAGATTCTGAACATCGTTCTGAAGCGTTAACTCGTTGCCGTACCTCTGAAGAATGTCGTCCAGGTAGGCCGACGTTACCGCAGACGAATGAGCTCGGAAGTAGATCATTACCGAGTTCATTACCCGAGTGAAAGCCCAGGGTGCTAGATTCAATCCGAAGCACATCGCCCGGAACTGATACACCACTCCTAGGACTGCGAAGCGTAGATACTTTCGGAATGTCGGATGTACCATGACGTGAAAGTACGCATCTTTGAGATCTATGCTCGTTGCATAATCGTTCACCCGAATACTCGCTCTGACCGATCGAATCGTCTCCATATAAAACTTCGGAGCGACGATCAGCTTGTTTATCCAGCTCAAATCTATGACTGGACGGAACGAGCCGTCTGGTTTCGGAACCAGAAACAGATGGCTGTAGAATCCCGGAGATTCCTGGTTTTCTACGACCTCTACCGCGTTCTTCATTAAAAGAGACTGCACCTCTGATAACAGAGCGTCTCTTTTCTGCGGATTTGACGGAAGATGAGTCCACTTTGGACTTCGAGTTAATGGAGGCTTTCGTTTGAAGGATATCTTTAGACCTTCCGAAGTCACTCCTCTCACCCAAGGGTCGTCCGTAATCGACGCCCATTCTTGTGAAAAGCTCGACAACCTTCCGCCAACCGGAACGCGATAGAGGTTTAAGCCATCACCTCCTGGACCTGCGAGGCCTGCGGTAGGAGAAACCACGTCTTCCACGACCCGCACCTCGCCCCGTCGACCTCGGGGCGTCCGACCGATTGTCCCGGCCTGAAGGACGTCCCGAACGAGAGTCACTATCCTGACGGTCTCTCGAATAAGACCAAGAGGACGCACCGGAACCTCTATAGGAACCTCTCTTGGGCGCATTAGACCCAGAAGTGCCTGTCTTATTCGTGTCTGCTGTATCCGACTTCTTAGGAGCAGATTTGAACAACAGAGAATCCTTAGCTTTCTTTGTAATTTTATCATAAATAGCGGAAAGCTTGCCGTCAAAGAGAAGTTCTCCTGAGACCGAAGCGACTCTAAGAGAGTTCTTCACCTTAGAATCCACTAGTGTGGATGTAGCTAGGGCTGCGTCACGTCTAACCAACTCCAGATTTGCCACTGAAAGGGCGGAGTTACACGTGGAATAAGCTACTGCCCTTGAAAGAAGTCTTAAAGAGGATTGTATATCCTGAAACTCTTCCCCTTGAAGGCGCAGTGATAACGCCTTAGTAAGGTGATCTGCGTAAGATAAGGCATCTAAATTGGCTCTGTTAGACGCAATAGCTGTTTCCAACACCGCGGTTGGAATAGAAGCTGACGAGGGTAATGATAGCTCTAAGTCTTCCGCCTCGTCGTCCATACGCAGAGGAACTCTCGGTATACCCTGTCCTGCCGTATCGAATTTATTCCTTGCATTAATGAAAGGCAGGTTGAGAGTATTAGCGGACAAGAAACCTGCTTTCCCCGTCCTGGAAGCAAGTTTAAATATAGCGTCGTTCAATAATTCAAATGTTCTAGCAACATTATTGGACTGCGACGGAAACTCGGGAGCGATGTCCCTGAACCGCTCAAAAAATTCAGAGTCCAATGACGCTATAATTCTCTTGTCCGGAAGCGCAGCAGTCTGGCCCGACGGAACAACTTGCGGGAGAAAGTGCCGGATGAAGTCCACAGCAGCTTTATGTTGTTCCGAAAGGGATAGCTCCAAATCATCCGTATCCCTTTCACCATCCGGTCGGACCTCATGATGTTCCCGGTCATCGGCCCCCGATGCTTCGGCGGAGCGTACCGACCCAGCGCCGTCGGATAATTCTCGATCCGACACCGTTTCTGTCGGCTGCTGGGATGCTGCGATAAGCTGTGCTATCTGCACAAGAATGTCCGGCGTTGAGACCTGCGGAGGCGCAGTCTTTCGCTGCTTCGCCGAGGGCAGCTCCGCATCAGATGGCTCCCGCATACTTTTCCTATGCGAACGTCCGGAGTCCATCGGACTCGAATCCCTGGCTGCCGGATGGTGTGACCTGGTCGCCGAAGAATCCTTGATCGGCGAAGCTGGTAATATATCGGCGGTCACGCAGCCAAGGTGCGGTCGTGTGCGCTGACGAGAAGAGGAAGCCTTAACAGTCTCTGCGGACTGCTTATACAACGGAGCGTCCCGAGCGACGGACGTATGCTCCGCTAAAGACACATTTTGTACCACAACATCTGGTCCCAGATGTTGTTGTACGAGAGAGGGGCCTCTCTCGCTCGCGGCCCGGCTGGACCTGGACGAGCTAGGAACCGGACTCAAAGGCTTCCTCCGTTCTCGCTTACTATCCGCCGTCACTGGGTGTGCATCTATTATGTTTATAGTGCTCGCATCACCCAAAATTTCCTCTTGGACCGCATCGGACGAACCCGGCTGCCGAACCATTCGGTGAATGGACGATACACCGGGCGAGCTAGCGGACGACATTTGTCTAATCTCCATGAGCACTTTTGCCGCTAGCTCTGAATTCATTTGTGACGACGGACGCACACTTGAAGAAGATAACATGGAAACATCACCCTGTTCTGGTTCCTCTGAAATAGAAACTGAGAGAGTAGAGTGACCTTGCGGAGAAAGAGCCGGCATCGCTCTTTCTCCAGAAACAACATATCGTGACACACGTTTCCAATGTTTCTCATCCCAATGTTCACATATAGGACAGGGATTAATGCGAGAACACTGACTACAATTAATACAATGATCATGAAAGTCAGAGGAAGATTTCTTCCTATTACAATTTGAACAACGTCCCTTCATTGTGAAAGAACAACAATAAGTCCTAGTTACTCGCAAAAACCCCTGACACAAAGATACATAATAACATGATCCATTAATAAATGAAAAAACAATTGCAAAACAAAATAATTTTGAAAAAATATTTTTTCAGCGAAGCCCAAGTTGCTGAAAAGTAACGTTGAGCCCCGATGGATCCGATGGCAAAGTGTGGTCAAAAATTTTAAATTTATATTAAATAATTAATGAGATACTTTCGGATAATATAAATGTATCTTATAGTGAGATAAACTACAGCAAAGGCAAACAGCCCCCCTCAAAAAAGGCTGTTGCCAATGAAAACAAACAGTGTAAAAACACCAGAAAACATGACTCCAGGCACTGAAAAAACTGGCCCGGAATCAGTCATCAATTACACTCTATCTGATGCAAAACAGAGACTCCCAGGAGAGAATCTGCAGAACATCAGATGGAAGATGCAGAACACAAACGTTATACACCCATGGGTGAAAACGTAACTATGGGGAAAATAACAGAAAACATTCTGTAACCAATCAACTCTCCCAGGAAATTTTAGAAATG
This sequence comes from Pictodentalium vernedei, assembly GCA_031216915.1. NCBI lineage: Eukaryota > Metazoa > Mollusca > Scaphopoda > Dentaliida > Dentaliidae > Pictodentalium > Pictodentalium vernedei. The sequence continues at coordinate 172,173,217 of CM062291.1, read as the reverse complement.
AAATTTCTCAAAAATATGCCAAAAGCATGGGAGAATTGCAAGGGGGGGACTTTAGAAGGCTAGGGGAGAGGAAACACTGAATAAGCAGTGCAACAATTAGCAAGAATGACAACAAGAGGCCCATGCCTCGAAAATAGGCAACTTAACATAATTTCATCAAAAAATTTTAAGTACAGCCCTGATTATTTTTTGTCACTTCTTTTTCCTCTCCTCCTTCTATCCTCCTTAGAATCACATTTTCTCCAAAAATTACGTGTCTGGCATCCTTTAAACTGAGATTTACAAGCACAAAGATCAGTGAGATGTTGACTGATGAAGGGCCAAACAGAGAATGATAACTGGCGCCAATTTCGGGACGTCTGCGTCACTGCGCATGCGCAGTAGAGGCGTAGTATGGAGGTCCTTTAGGACATGATTTCTTTTTGTTTTGGATGCAAATTTTGGGGATTGGGGGGCAAAATTTGTGTTTGGCCCTGGTTTTGTTAGAGTTAGCACCAGCTAAGTCTGGGTCATTGGTACAGTATAAAAATATACAAAGTTTCAAAACAACCTGATAATGAATGTGCCCTCTGATTCATGCCAAAGGAAGATGTTATGCACAAATGCACTAAGTAGAAGGTCATTGCTTGTGGCAATGTTTTTTTTGTATTTTTTTATGGAAATTCATAAATATACCCTGCAGAGAGTGCAAAAGGGATAAGTTGATGCACAAATGCAGTGAGTTCAAAGGCTGGTGATAACGACAATAATTTTTTATGGAAATGAAAAAAAGCAATAGCTCACATCTAGAGGTCACCCCGAACACACATAGCAAGTTTCAAAGTGATGCGATCATAAATGTGCCCTGAAGGGTGTGTTAAAGGGAAATATTGAGGTCTGACTAAACTAAGTTCAAAGGTCACCGGCAACATTTTTTGACAGAAATGGAAGAAAATAGACAGCTCCCATATAGATGCCACCCCACACAAGCACACCAAGTTTGCAAGCGATCCAATCATAAATGTGCCCTGCAGGGTGTGTCAAATGGAAATATTGATGCTTAACTGCACTAAGTTTTTACTAAGTTCATCGAAGGTCATTGCCAGTGGCAACATTTTTTGACAGAAATCGAAGAAAATCGATAGCTCCCATCTAGAGGTAACCCAAAACAAGCATACAAAGTTTCACACCGATCTGATCATAAATGTGCCCTGTAGGGCATGCCAAAGGAATATATTGATGCCTGACTAAACTAAGTTCTAAGAACGTTGGCCGTGGCAACATTTTTTGACGGAAATGGAAGAAAATCGATAGCTCCCATCTAGAGGTCACCCCAAATAAGCATGCCAGGTTTCAAAGCAATCCGATCATAAATGTGCCCTGTATGGTGTGCCAATGGGAAATATTGAGGTCTGACTAAACTCAGTTCTAAGAACGTTGGCCACGGCAACATTTTTTGACAGAAACGGAAGAAAATTGATAGCTCCCATCTAGAGGTCACCCCAAACAAGCATGCCAGGTTTCAAAGCAATTCAATCATAGGGTGTGCCAAAGGGAAATATTGAGGTCTGACTAAATCAAGTTCTAAGCGCCTTGGCCGCGGCAACATTTTTTGACGGAAATTGACGAAAATCGATAGCTCCCATCTAGAGGTCACCCCAAACAAGCATACCAAGTTTCAATGCGATCTGATCATAAATGTGACCTGTGAGGTGTGCCAAAGGAAATTGTGGACGTACATACGCCGACGGACGAGAAGTGATGGCAATAGCTCAGCTTGACTTCGTCAAGTTGAGCTAAAAGTGCTTCTACTATGAAGGGGATAAACAGGAATGTGCACAACAAACACAAGCATATGTCTCCATTAACAGGTAGAATGAATTATTAAGTTTGGTTCTTGGAATTGGCCTGTGTGGGTTTGCCTTGTTACAATCATAAATTGTGACAAGACATGACCATATAGGCAAAGTACATTTGCCATCAAGAGGATATGAAGATCAGATCATCTACAGAATATGAGGACTTTTAATCCTTTACCCAACGTAATGATCAAAACCGACCAGCACCATTCACAAAAATTGCCAATTAATTTTCATTATTTTTTCATTTTTTGTCTCAAAAACATAGGTTATGACCCCTCTTTGGAACAAGCTCATCTAGCTCGTTCCAATGAGGGTCATAACCTATGTTTTTGAGACAAAAAATGAAAAACATTAGTAATTCGAAAATTGTTTTTGCAAGTTTCATGTTTGGTAAAGGGTTAATCCAGGAGGCACGACTGCTCAGCAGAGCCTCAAAATGGTCATCTGTTACTGAACCGTGTATTTATTTTAATTTCCCAACACATTCAAACTTCAGGCTAAAGATCACATGGTGGAACTCATGGATTCCTCCGCTAAAACTTTACCTGTACTCAGTTAACTTGTACTAAACAGGCCTGTCATTTTAAGGAGGGAGACCGCTCATGCTCTCAATGGCTCTCCTAAACTAAAATTTACGAGGGCGGTAAACACCCTTCTTGTCACATGCAAGGAGAGCCACAAAAGTGAACTTTGTTCAGTAGCGGTGATCGGAATTACTCATCTTAATATGTGAACGTTCACTTCAGAAAAGCTTATTGTTAGCTAGTCTCTGTGGGGCCCCTATGTCTGGCCTTGTGTTGGGATCTCGCAGTGACTAACCGGTAACCATTTTGTTTACTTATCAAATACCGACTAGAATTGTCTGCCTACATTCATAATTCAGATAGAAATCCTGACATGTTCAGCAAGAAATTATTGCATTTTTCAAACCTTCATCATATTCTAAATGCACAACCCAATCAATAAGATGCAAAGGTATGGTAAAATTACCAATCTCAAGAACAGACCCCAGAGGCACTCCCTGTGTCAAATTAAGGTGGGCCAAAAATGCCCCCCCATCCCCACAACTTCATTTAAGGTGGGCTGAAATTGCTCTCCTCCCATTTTGAAAATGACAGGCCTGACTAAATTAGAAAGACTTGTTGTTTGGGTGGAAACTCCACTGCAAGGTGGATTCAGTGATAACCCACTCTTCACATTCTGTTCTCAGGGTCTCCACCTGGATGGTTCAGAGTCTGTTAAACAGACCCATTCCCCAAACGGATCATGCGCCCCAGTTGGCCGTGAATCGATATGTGAGTCACAAAATACATGTTCACTACTGTGTTCACAAAAGCAGTCTTATTCTCAATTAGATGATGATTTGGTCATGACACACTTACAATATGCACCTGAGGGACAAGATTTCCAAAATAAAATCAAGAACAAATCAAAGAACCAAATAAAACAAGAGGCCCCAAGGGGCCTGAGGGCGTTCACCTGACATGGTAGCCTAAATATCAACCCAGAGAATTGATTTCAACAAGTTGCATCTGCTCCTCCTAAGAAAAGCTTATACCAAATATGCAAAGATTCTGACCAGTGGAGCTAAAAAAAAAGAAGATTTTTAAAGAATATTCCTCATATTGGACTAAGTTATAATTCGGGCTCCCACAGGGACTTGGCTTTAACAAACTTGAACCTCACCCCCCTAAGGATGCTGCACACCAAATATCAAAACATTCCGACTGCTGGATCTGAAGAAGAAGATTTTTAAAGAAAATTCCTCATTTTGAACTAAGTTATAATTCAAGCTCCTACAGTGAGTCCAAATATGGACCTAGAGACTTGGCTTGAACAAACTTGAATCTCACCCCCCTAAGCATGGTGCATACCCAATGTCAAAAGATTCTGCCTGCTGGATCTTGAGAAGAAGATTTTCAAAGAAATTTGCCTGAAATGGACTAAGTTCGAATTCAAGCTTCTATAGTGAGCCCAAATATGAACCTAGGGAGCCGATTTGAACAAACTTGAATCAGATCCCCTCCACAATGTTGCAAACCAAATATCAAAAGATTCTGCCTGCTGAATCTGGAGAAGAAGATTTTTTAAGAAATTTGCCTGAAATGCACCAAGTCCGAATTCGAGCTTCTATAGTGAGCCCAAATATGAATCCAGGGGGCCATTTTGAACAAACTTGAATCAGATCCACCCCTCAATGTTGCATACCAAATATCAAAAGATTTTGCCTGCTGGATCTGGAGAAGAAGATTTTTTAAGAAATTTGCCTGAAATGCACTATGTTCGAATTCGGGCTTCTATAGTGAGCCAAATATGAATCCAGGGGGCCGATTTGAACAAATTTGAATCAGATCCACCCCACAATGTTGCAAACCAAATATCAAAAGATTCTGCCTGCTGGATCTGGAGAAGAAAATTTTTGAAGAAATTTGCCTGAAATGCACTAAGTTCGAATTCGAGCTTCTATACTGAGCCCAAATATAAACCCAGGGGGCCGATTTGAACAAACTTGAATCAGATCCACCCCACAATGTTGCATACCAAATATCAAAAGATTTTGCCTGCTGGATCTGGAGAAGAAGATTTTTGAAGAAATTTGCCTGAAATGCACTAAGTTCGAATTCGAGCTTCTATACTGAGCCCAAATATAAACCCAGGGGGCCGATTTGAACAAACTTGAATCAGATCCACCCCACAATATTGCATGCCGAATATCAAAAGATTCTGCCTGCTGGATCTGGAGAAGAAGATTTTTAAGAAATTTGCCTGAAATGCACTAAGTTCGAATTCGGGCTTCTATAGTGAGCCAAATATGAATCCAAGGGGCCAATTTGAACAAACTTGAATCAGATCCAGCCCACAATGTTGCATACCAAATATCAAAAGATTCTGCCTGCTGGATCTGGAGAAGAAGATTTTTTAAGAAATTTGCCTGAAATGCACTAAGTTCGAAATCGGGCTCCTATACTAAGTCCAAATATGAACCCAGGGGGCCGATTTGGACAAACTTGAATCAGATTCACCCTACAATGTTGCATACCAAATATCAAAAGATTCTGCCTGCTGGATCTGGAGAAGAAGATTTTTTAATGTTTTTCCCATTGCCTACAGTGTTAAAAAGTGCTGACTCAGCACTTTTTCAAAGTCCTGAAAGAAGTACCTTGTGATCAAACCGATAGGGATTTTTTTTAACCATTCTATTCTACTGGATAAAAGTAAGCTTTATACAAAATAAGAATTCTCTGTGCCGTGTAGTTTTGGAGATATGGCAGTTTTAAGGTTTTTCCTATTTTTAGCTCCCGAGGTTCCCAAGGGGCAATGAGAAAAAATTTTTTTGTATCAATCAACTACTTATGACCCATTATCATCTCATGTCAAATTTGGTTCAAATCGACCTGACGGTTCGGAAAGTTAAAAAATTTATAGTAATTTATATATTTTTTATACTTACCAATGACCCAGACTTAGCTGGTGCTAACTCTAACAAAACCAGGGCCAAACACAAATTTTGCCCCCCAATCCCCAAAATTTGCATCCAAAACAAAAAGAAATCATGTCCTAAAGGACCTCCATACTACGCCTCTACTGGGCATGCGCAGTGACGCAGTCGTCCCGAAATTGGCGCCAATTATCATTCTTACTGGCAGTGCCTGGTCAGCGCTATGTACTCAGCGGGGAGGCAAGAGTTCCCAACTCCAGGGAGGGCCATCCCCGTCTGGGTCATTGGTAAGTATAAAAAATATATAAATTACTATAAATTTTTTAACATTTTTATACTGTACTAATGACCCAGACTTAGCTGAATAGTAAACAGGCTGGAGGGCCTAGGACATAGAGGAAAATCCAATAAGCTCAACTATATAGTAAAGAGGTAAGCCCTTAAGGAGAAAAGGAGTATTAGGCTTTACATGTATCTTTCTTATTTAATATTAAATTAGAAAGATACACTACCTTTAATAATTGAGCATAATAACATTCATGTTCTCTATTAACATCCAGTATAACCCTTATACTAATTATTTTTAAAGCAAGCTAATAAATAAAGTAGTCCAGAGAATTGAGACTCTTTATAATCATTTAAAAGTGTCCGAGTATTGTATATTAAAGCCCGTTTGACACTTGACATATACAAATGCTTCACACCGAGCTACACTTTAAAAATAAGACATGAATGAATTTAAACATTAATATTACACTTTAAAACCATCCCGGAAGCGACTCAGAAATACTGACTTGGAGGAGGCATTCCCTTGCTTTTCACTATAAAGCAGGTGACCTAAGGGAACACCCACCCCCCCCCCCCCCCCCTTCCCCTTGCCCTGGGTCAAATAGCCCAGAGCGAAGAGGGCAGCCGGACGGAGTCACTGCCGGAACAGAAAGCCTGCATAACTATAGTTGCAACTGTTTAGTGGACGACATTCTGAGCAACAGATAACGGACCTAAACAATGCAGGTCTCCAGAAATGGACTCAATATTTCTGAGATAAAAATTCGTAAATGTGGATGGCCGAGACCAATAAGCAGCCTTCATTAAATCTGTAATAGCAACACTATTAGCATAAGCCCAGGAAGTAGAAAGAGCTCTTACTTCATGAGCAGAAATCTTAAGCACAGACTGCTGAGAAGAAGATAAATCTTCATAAGCAGTACGGATAGTTAACTGAATCCATCTAGCAATAGAATGGACTGAAATGTCCTTTCTATTAGGCATCAAAGACAGAAAGAAACGTTTCCGTCCCTTTCTGATAAACTGAGATCTCTGTTTATAGATACGTAGTGCTCTAACAGGACAGAGTAAAGGCCTACGCCCGTCTGAAGACGGAAGAGCCTTAATAACAATAGGTTCCGGATATTTATTAGGAGCCTGATTCTTAGCTAAAAAACCCACATTAGTAGTGAAGGTGATAGTGTTCCCAACACTACGATAATGAGAATCATCCACCGATAGTGCATGAAGCTCACTGACTCTTCTGGCAGAAGAGAAAGCTAAGAGAAAAGCTGTCTTATAAGATAAGAATTTGAAATCTACTGTCCCAAGAGGTTCAAATGGCTTTTCCTTCAATTTAAGGAGAACCCAAGCTAAATTCCACTTAGGAATTAATCTAAGAGTTCTGGGTCTATTTATCGAAAAGTTTCTAACCAACTTCGATAAAGAGACATTAGATCCAATTTGTAAACTATCATGATGTGCATAGGTATCAGATAACATAGATCTATAACCCTTTATAGTAACAGGCTGCAGTTTGATTTCGTCAAACAAGTATACTCGAAAGTTTGCAATGTCTGGTATAGAGGAATCAAATATATCTACAGAATGATCCCTACACCAACGACGAAAACCTTCCACTTAGCCGCATAGTTTAGCGAAGAGGAGGTCCTCCTACAGTTAGAAATCGCGTCCACTGCTCGTCCTGTAAAGTGCTTGCCATGCAAGAAGGACCGCACAACGGAAAAACGTGAAGGTTGAGACCTTGCGGGTTGTGATGGAGTTGGCGCGATTTCCCCTGCGAAAGAAGATCCTCTCGTGGAGGAAGCTTCCGCGGTAGGTCCCACAACAGACACCTGAGTAGATTTATCCACGGTCTCTGTGGCGACAGAGATGCTACCAACAGAATCTTGCATTGAGATTGTTTTATCTTTAGCAATACTTGTTGAATTAACAGCGCTGGAGGATACGCATATCCTATCATTCCGTCCCAAGGGATCGACAGAGTGTCTACTGCAAGTGCTCTTGGATCCGGACACGGAGACACATACGTCTGCAACTGATTGTTGAGATGTGTCGCAAATAAGTCTATCATTGGCCGTTCCCATTGGTAGCAAATCTGATTGAATACTTGTTTGTTGAGAGTCCACTCCGACGGCAACAAGCGACCCTTTCGTGAAAGGGAGTCTGCTAGCACATTCAGACGACCCGGTATGTGACGGACCGAAAGGAGAACGTGATGTTCTAACGCAAACAGAAGGATTCTTTCCATTAGATTGAACAACGGAACTGAATGAGTGCCTCCCTGATTCCGTATATACGCCACTACTGTCGTATTGTCAGATAGGATTTGGACATGAGCATCGTGAATAATGTCCATCCAATTGACATCATTTCCTTGATGTTTATGTGCTTGCACAGGAATTGCGGATCCCAAAGACCCTGGCATCTCGAATCCGTTGGGATTAATGATGCACCCCAACCTGTTTGACTGGCATCCGTCATAACGGTAAAACTCGGATCCGGCAACTGCAGCGGAACTCCTTGAGTTAAACACTGAATGTTTGCCCAAGTCTGAATCTCTTGTTTCACTTGATCTGACAAGAGAACGTCTACATCGAGCGAATGAATTTTCACACTCCAATTCTGAGTCAGGAAAATTTGAAGAGGACGTGTGCGTAGCCGCCCCATCGGAATGAGATCCGCGGCGGCTCCCCACAGACCTATCAGTCTCATAAATTCTCTCGCCGTGACTTTGTCTGCGTGCAGACAATAGCGAGCGTAACAACTGACTAATTTCGCTCTGGTTAACGGCAGACGAATGAGATTGTTGTGCGTCTCGAAGCTCATTCCCAGATGAGTGAATGACTTGGACGGCACCAGATCCGACTTCTCCTCGTTTACTATAAAACCGAGACGTCGGAGCAATAGAAGAAGATTCTGAACATCGTTCTGAAGCGTTAACTCGTTGCCGTACCTCTGAAGAATGTCGTCCAGGTAGGCCGACGTTACCGCAGACGAATGAGCTCGGAAGTAGATCATTACCGAGTTCATTACCCGAGTGTAAGCCCAGGGTGCTAGATTCAATCCGAAGCACATCGCCCGGAATTGATACACCACTCCCAGGACTGCAAAGCGTAGATACTTTCGGAATGTCGGATGTACCATGACGTGAAAGTACGCATCTTTGAGATCTATGCTCGTTGCATAATCGTTCACCCGAATACTCGCTCTGACCGATCGAATCGTCTCCATATAAAACTTCGGAGCGACGATCAGCTTGTTTATCCAGCTCAAATCTATGACTGGACGGAACGAGCCGTCTGGTTTCGGAACCAGAAACAGATGGCTGTAGAATCCCAGAGATTCCTGGTTTTCTACGACCTCTACCGCGTTCTTCATTAAAAGAGACTGCACCTCTGATAACAGAGCGTCTCTTTTCTGTGGATTTGACGGAAGATGAGTCCACTTTGGACTTCGAGTTAATGGAGGCTTTCGTTTGAAGGATATCTTTAGACCTTCCGAAGTCACTCCTCTCACCCAAGGGTCGTCCGTAATCGACGCCCACTCTTGTGAAAAACTCGACAACCTTCCGCCAACCGGAACGCGATAGAGGTTTAAGCCATCACCTCCTGGACCTGCGAGGCCTGCGGTAGGAGAAACCACGTCTTCCACGACCCGCACCTCGCCTCGTCGACCTCGGGGCGTCCGACCGATTGTCCCGGCCTGAAGGACGTCCCGAACGAGAGTCGCTATCCTGACGGTCTCTCGAATAAGACCAAGAGGACGCACCGGAACCTCTATAGGAACCTCTCTTGGGCGCATTAGACCCAGAAGTGCCTGTCTTATTCGTGTCTGCTGTATCCGACTTCTTAGGAGCCGATCTGAACAACAGAGAATCATTAGCTTTCTTTTTAATTTTATCATAAATAGCGGAAAGCTTGCCGTCAAAGAGAAGTTCTCCTGAGACCGAAGCGACTCTAAGAGAGTTCTTCACCTTAGAATCCACTAGTGTGGATGTAGCTAGGGCTGCGTCACGTCTAACCAACTCCAGATTTGCCACTGAAAGGGCGGAGTTACACGTGGAATAAGCTACTGCCCTTGAAAGAAGTCTTAAAGAGGATTGTATATCCTGAAACTCTTCCCCTTGAAGGCGCAGTGATAACGCCTTAGTAAGGTGATCTGCGTAAGATAAGGCATCTAAATTGGCTCTGTTAGATGCAATAGCTGTTTCCAACACCGCGGTTGGAATAGAAGCTGACGACGGTAATGATAGCTCTAAGTCTTCCGCCTCGTCGTCCATACGCAGAGGAACTCTCGGTATACCCTGTCCTGCCGTATCGAATTTATTCCTTGCATTAATGAAAGGCAGGTTGAGAGTATTAGCGGACAAGAAACCTGCTTTCCCCGTCCTGGAAGCAAGTTTAAATATAGCGTCGTTCAATAATTCAAATGTTCTAGCAACATTATTGGACTGCGACGGAAACTCGGGAGCGATGTCCCTGAACCGCTCAAAAAATTCAGAGTCCAATGACGCTATAATTCTCTTGTCCGGAAGCGCAGCAGTCTGGCCCGACGGAACAACTTGAGGGAGAAAGTGCCGGATGAAGTCCACGGCAGCTTTATGTTGTTCCGAAAGGGATAGCTCCAAGTCATCCGTATCCCTTTCACCATCCGGTCGGACCTCACGATGTTCCCGGTCATCCGCCCCCGATGCTTCGGCGGAGCGTACCGACCCAGCGCCGTCGGATAATTCTCGATCCGACACCGTTTCTGTCGGCTGCTGGGATGCTGCGATAAGCTGTGCTATCTGCACAAGAATGTCCGGCGTCGAGACCTGCGGAGGCGCAGTCTTTCGCTGCTTCGCCGAGGGCAGCTCCGCATCAGATGGCTCCCGCATACTTTTCCTATGCGAACGTCCGGAGTCCATCGGTCTCGAATCCCTGGCTGCCGGATGGTGTGACCTGGTCGCCGAAGAATCCTTCATCGGCGAAGCTGGTAATATATCGGCGGTCACGCAGCCAAGGTGCGGTCGTGTGCGCTGACGAGAAGAGGAAGCCTTAACAGTCTCTGCGGACTGTTTATACAACGGAGCGTCCCGAGCGACGGACGTATGCTCCGCTAAAGACACATTTTGTACCACAACATCTGGTCCCAGATGTTGTTGTACGAGAGAGGGACCTCTCTCGCTCGCGGCCCGGCTGGACCTGGACGAGCTATGAACCGGACTAAAAGGCTTCCTCCGTTCTCGCTTTCTATCCGCCGTCACTGGGTGTGCATCTATTATGTTTATAATGCTCGCATCACCCAAAATTTCCTCTTGGACCGCATCGGACGAACCCGGCTGCCGAACCATTCGGTGAATGGACGATACACCGGGCGAGCTAGCGGACGACATTTGTCTAATCTCCATGAGCACTTTTGCCGCTAGCTCTGAATTCATTTGTGACGACGGACGCACACTTGAAGAAGATAACATGGAAACATCACCCTGTTCTGGTTCCTCTGAAATAGAAACTGAGAGAGTAGAGTGACCTTGCGGAGAAAGAGCCGGCATCGCTCTTTCTCCAGAAACAACATATCGTGACACACGTTTCCAATGTTTCTCATCCCAATGTTCACATATAGGACAGGGATTAATGCGAGAACACTGACTACAATTAATACAATGATCATGAAAGTCAGAGGAAGATTTCTTCCTATTACAATTTGAACAACGTCCCTTCATTGTGAAAGAACAACAATAAGTCCTAGTTACTCGCAAAAACCCCTGACACAAAGATACATAATAACATGATCCATTAATAAATGAAAAAACAATTGCAAAACAAAATAATTTTGAAAAAATATTTTTTCAGAGAAGCCCAAGTTGCTGAAAAGTAACGTTGAGCCCCGATGGATCCGATGGCAAAGTGTGGTCAAAAATTTTAAATTTATATAAAATAATTAATGAGACACTTTCGGATAATATAAATGTATCTTATAATGAGATAAACTACCACAAAGGCAAACAGCCCCCCTCAAAAAAGGCTGTTGCCAATGAAAACAAACAGTGTAAACACACTAGAAAACATGACTCCAGGCACTGAAAAAACTGGCCCGGAATCAGTCATCAATTACACTCTATCTGATGCAAAACAGAGACTCCCAGGGGAGAATCTGTAGAACATCAGATGGAAGATGCAGAACACAAACGTTATATACCCATGGGTGAAAACGTAACTATGGGGAAAATAACAGAAAACATTCTGTAACCAAGCAACTCTCCCAGGAAATTTTAGAAATGAAATTTCTCAAAAATATGCCAAAAGCATGGGAGAACTACCAGGGGGGACTTTAGAAGGCTAGGGGAGAGGAAACACTGAATAAGCAGTGCAACAATTAGCAAGAATGACAACAAGAGGCCCATGCCTCGAAAAATAGGCAACTTAACATAATTTCATCAAAAAATTTTAAGTACAGCCCTGATTATTTTTTGCCACTTCTTTTTCCTCTCCTCCTTCTATTCTCCTTAGAATCACATTTTCTCCAAACATTACGTGTCTGGCATCCTTTAAACTCAGATTTACAAGCACAAAGATCAGTGAGATGTTGACTGATGAAGGGCCAAACAGAGAATGATAATTGGCGCCAATTTCAGGACGACTGCGTCACTGCGCATTTGCAGTAGAGGCGTAGTATGGAGGTCCTTTAGGACATGATTTCTTTTTGTTTTGGATGCAAATTTGGGGGATTGGGGGGCAAAATTTGTGTTTGGCCCTGGTTTTGTTAGAGTTAGCACCAGCTAAGTCTGGGTCATTGGTACAGTATAAAAATATAGAAATTTTAGGCGTGGCCAAAATTTTTGCCCCTCCCATAACGAAGGCAAATAATGCCCGACAAACTTCTCTTGAATAAACTTGAGTCTACACCTCAAAAGGAAGCTGCATACCAAATATCAAGTCTCTGCTATTGCTGGTTCTTGAGAAGAAGATTTTTTAAGAACTGGAGCATTTTTGCCCCATCCCTCTGCTCAATATGAGCTGAAACCTAATTTGACAAAAAATCAAAATGCCCTTATATAACCCCTACTCACATGAAATTTCATTAATATGCGGCCAGTGGTTTGGGAGAAAAAGGCCCAAACACCACCTTCACGCCAGACGCCGGACGACGGACGAAAAGTGATCAGAATAGCTCACCCTGACTTTCAGTCAGGTGAGCTAAAAAAGCATCTTATATTTAATGTTCTCACCTTTAGGTGGAAACTCTGATCTCATAACAACTAGATTGTTAGAATGCCAGCAAAAAATGCCATAATTCACCTCCCCCCCACCAGTGTTCGCGCTGTCGGGTGCCAATGGCACCAATTTGTTAAAATTGGCACCAAAATCACTACGACTGGCACCCAATTCTGGCACCAGAATATTTCTGTTGAACTGTCTTTCTAAACTGAAGTTGCAACTTGTTCTGAAGCACCCGCAATGTTAATTAAACTAAACATTTCGCTCCTTCGGTTTGTCAGGGGAAATTAGCGTCTAGCGGATCATTTGTTCTCTTCATTCATTGTTCTAAGGTGTGATCACATATAAGTCTATTGTCAATAAAGAAAACCAATAATCGCTTTGTAGGCAATCTGTTGTTTTAATCATATTGTTGCAGTGGTCTTTAAAACGGTGGTAGACAGTCACTGAAACAGTCAGTTCAGAAACGCTTCACAATGAATCGTAAACGCAAAACAAATGGGCAGGACACAGACCAACAATCGAAAGTAATAAAAGTTACAGACTTTTTTGCACCAAGAATGACATTGCCATCAGTCTCTTCCTCAGAATGTTCAATTAATAATATCCAGGCATTGGAAGTTCGATCTGAGACAATGGATATGCCTGAAAATGTATTTGATCGACCCAATGACATAATCAACGTCACACCTAAAAAACAGCCTCAGGTTCCCACATCAATAAATTCACCAAGTTCTCGAGTATTTCAAGAAACATGGAGACTAGGCAGGCCATGGCTCAAATATGACAGTGAACGTCACGTGATGACATGCAGTGTATGCATTGAAGCTGGGTTAACAAATCAGTTTGTGAAGGGCTGTACTTTAATGAAAAAACATATGATCAGCAAGCACGAATCTTCAAAAGGTGTGTATAGCTTTTAATCTCAATTTTTCATTGGGATCATTGGGATGGGGCATATATTTTAATTTATGCTTAGTGGTATGATATTTCTGCTGGATATACGTTTTCATATGATAAAATCTATTACGACTATTACTCAATAGCAGAATTTTTCAAGGCGATTATTCTTGATGCTGTTTTCAAGAATTATTATTCTGGATTGGTGGTGCGGGATGTCAGCAGAATTTTTCAAGGTGCTTATTCTTGATGCTGTTTTCAAGAATTATTATTATTCTAGAATGGTGGTGCAGGGGTGTCAGATCTTAACATCTTTAATTTTAGTAAATACAAGTAATGCTTTTCATAAAATAAGATCAGAGTTCTTTCCCCAATTAAATTGTCAGTGCTTGTCATTCAAAACACAAGCTGTACTTTCTTTTTGTCAAACACTTTCAACTATTCTGACAGAATATCAGGTGTGTAATGGTCACTCCCACCAAGAAACAAAACAATGGCACGTCCAAAAAAACACTGGAAGACACTCCCATTATAGACAATAGATTTTGTCAATAACCAATGAAATAAGCTGAAAAAAGCAACAATACCAACTGGTGATAATAAATAACTGAAAAATTATATCCAGCGGAAGCGTAGTATTCATATAAATTCAATACTTAGTGAAAAGTTTTGTACCTGTTCGATATTATTTTGCCGTTATTTATTGTAGAGTACCTCCTCGTACTTTACAATAAATAACTGCAAAAAATATATATATAAAATATTTTTGGTTAAATATGAATAATTTGTAATATTGTGGAAATTATTCCAGGAATCAACAGTCATGGTGTGGCGGTTATAATAATTAGAGACAGCAAATCTATGAAAGAAGTTCAAGAGAGAGCCGTTTCCAAGGCTGAACATTCTATCGTTGCAGCAATGTGTAATACGTATTTTCTCGCAAAAAATCACCTCGCTGATAGACTTCTTCCAGACCTCAACCAGCTTTGCGTCGTCCAAGGAAATGTTGTTCTTTCTTCTCTGAGAGTCGACAAGCACACAACTTACGAACATCACCAAAGCATTCGTGAATTTCAGTCTTCCATTGTTTCTGTAATTGACGACCAGTGCCTACATGAAATGAGTGATTCCTCTGTGTTTAGTATTATGCTCGATGAATCAACTGATATTTCTACTTCTCAGAATTTGGTTATCTACGGCAGATATCTTGAAAAATCATAGGGCTGTTACGTCCCCAAAAGTGTTCTTCTTCGTCTTCAGGAATTGGGCGAAAGCGCAAATGCAGAAAACATAACGAGTGCCGTTAAGTCTGTTCTAGAAAGCTTAAAATTGCCTACTGATAATTTGTGTGGTATTGCAATGGATGGTGCTTCAGTAATGACTGGGAAAAAAAACAGGTGTTTCACAGTGTTTGAAGGAGTTGTACCCACAAATTCTTTCGATGCATTGCATTGCACACCGATTGTCTCTGGCAAGCTGTGATGCTGCCGACCAAGTGCCATATTTGGTTAAATACCAGCAAACGCTGAACTCAATATATTCATATTTTAGCCGTTCCCCAAAACACCAATGACAACTTGAAAGTGTTCAGAAGTTTTTTGACGCAAATGCCACCAGGGTTAAACAAACATCTTCAACTCGTTGGTTGTCATTTCAGGGCAGTGTTAGCTCGATCATAAATAATTATTCTAGTTTGTTAACTGTGTTTTTTGAAGATGACAGTGCAAAAGCCACTGGCCTGTACAAGTCTATCACATCATATAAATTTCTTTATACTTCTTATTTCCTGAAGGACGTGTTGAAAGAGTGTTCAGTCTTGTGTAAATTGTATCAGTGTTCCGAGATAGACTACATGGATATAAATCCCCTAATATCTGCTACCGTAGCAAAACTAGAGCGTTATGTAAAGTCACCTGGTCTGTCTTTGAACATTCCATGTTCACCTGTCCAGGATGAAGGGGCTGAATATGAATTCAGTTTCTCGTATGCCAGTCACGGTATCAAAGATGGCGTCAAACTCTGCAAGGATACGCACACAGCAGCTAAAGCGTTTGGAAATGCACTGATTGAAAATATAAAAAGTAGGTTTTCTGATGACGCTGACTCTGTTGTTTTAATAGCTATGACAAAACTTTTTGATAAAGCATGTTCAAACAAACAGTTTTTGAAGGACTTTTCACAAACATTAAAAGACTATGCTTTACTGTTGCATCCAAACACTGAGAATCAAAAGATACTTGACGAAATGAACTCATTCCAAGCATTTTGCAAGAAGAAATCATGCATTAATGACATTGATGATGCTTGTCAACTGGCAATCAAACTAAATGAGCTATACCCAATTGTAAGTTCTCTTGCACAAAACCTTGACTGCATGCCAGTATCTACAGTGGACTGTGAACGTGCGTTTTCGGTGCAGAATATAATAAAAACTAAAATAAGAAATAGGTTGACTGTCTCACATTTAGATGCCTTAATGAAAATAACTGTTAATGGACCACCTATGTCAGATTTTGATTTTGTTTCGGCTTTTAAAGCCTGGTCTCTTGTTAAATGCAGACGTATTTTCCAAATATAAATGTATAAATAGGTACTGTTATTTTGCTATATATCCTTTTAGACATATCTCTTATGTTTATCTTGTGTTTTTACAGTTAAACGAATAAAGCTTTAAACAAATATATATTGCATCTCTCACTCACTGGGCGACCCGAACTGCTGGCGCCAAAATATTTTTGCTGGCACCAAAAATGTCTCCTCTGGCACCAGTGCTGGCACCAACAAAAATTGGGCCAGCGCAAACACTGCCCCCCACATCATCTCCCCTGCTAAAATGATATCCGATCAATCAACATGGTAACTCCTCCCAATAATGATATATGATGTTGTGAACAAGAGCACTGCCCAGCATAGCTAAATACGCCAGGTAGTCATTCTGAATTCTACCAACTTTGGTTGAAATTCTAAGTCGAAAAAGAGCTGTAGCTCATGTAAAAATAATTGGACTGAACCCATATTTGAACTTGGCCTGTATTACTAGCTGGATAATACACATACCAACTTTTGTTGAGGTCAAATAATCCAAACTGGAGTTATCGGTCACAAACCAAAAATGTTAACGGATGGATGGACAGACAGACAGACTGACCGACTGATTACAAATGCAACCATTTTTGAAATGGGTTTATAAAATGTCATGGTGTTTACCTAGCCTGAAAACTAGTTACACAGAATCAACTTTCCACTATTTATTTATTTATTGGTCTTTAAGGCCACTTTCAGCATCTTTGGCTAATCAGTTTTCCAAGCTCGACACTTTTTTATCAGTAATACATAAAATATGTTGTAAATATTCATTTTGTATCGTCACAAATAATGTGCACATGGTCAAAATGTTTTCCTTAGATTATATTCTTTAACCCTCTCGATGCTGATGTCAAAATGGCAAAGTATTTCCCATGATGCATGATGCAGTTTGATATTTAACCAAATACACCTTGTTTGACAGACCTATGTTAAACGATATAGAATTGGTGAAATTCTTACTTAAAATTGTAGCTCATCAGTACTATTTCTTTCACATGCTCTAACTCCTTCTTAACTTTGTTTAACATGAAAACTTATGTAGTAAAATTTATTTCCAAAATAATGAGCTGCACAGATATTATATTGAATAGAACACACAGCAGTATTTAAGCACTTTTCAAAGACTCTAGCCAACATTTTCAAGGACTAATATAATTTTCTTATGAACCTACAACACCATAGACAACAACTAGGGCTGTTGCAATTATTCGATTAATCGACTAACTGTTGACTTTTGAGGTAGTCGGCAGTTTTTACTTTTAGTCGATCGTCGTTGATTTTTAAAGTGGTACAAGTTGGATTAAAATTGTGCTGTGTAATGAGATAAATTAACAGATTGTTAACCTTTGAAATGTCTCGACGTAGTTACTTGTAATGTTCCATGGCCTTTGTTTTCTGCATTATTGTGCAACAACGTAACCTGGAAAACACTAAGCCTTGCCATTTGATCAATCCCTGTTCTCTGTATATTAACCAGAACCCACTGATCAGTACTAAAGAGTATCGTTCAAACGGTGTATCTTTAATAATTGCAGTTTGGGAAGTCAATGCAGATTAAATAGAATCTTCGGTCTTGTACACTCAAACAACCCTTTTTGGAATAATTGGAACCGCAAAAGTGAGAAAATTGTCACAAGATCCACAGCGGTAACTTCATTTGTGGTACTAAGTTGTAACTTGTGTTGGAGTGGAGGGGTTTTTATATTAAAAATTTCTGAATATTAGTTACAGAAAAAACATTTGCACAAATGTTCTTCTGTTTAAATTCTTCAAATCTGCCAGAGATATTCCGGTGTTTCTATTTTATCTCGATGCAGAAAGGTACACATTCAAACATCGCCAGTTTTAAATTTATTTTGTAAGTATATTAGAGATTGTTGAATTCACAGGAAACGATTACTAATCGACTAACTGTCGACTAATGCTGGTGATTAGTTGACTATGAAAATTGATAGTCGTGACAGCTCTAACAACAACACAAAGAATTTCAGCTCAGAGGACCTGATTTTTGGAAAACGGAACTCTCAACAGACAATATGGCGATCAGAGAGATGTGGTTCCTGATAGATTTTATATCACATGTGTGTGGGCTGGTTATCAGAGGTTTATAAGTAAACTGAATTTTAAGTACTTTTCAAGTTAAGTGATGGAAAATGAAGTACTTCTCAAGAATAGAAACAATTTCAAGCACTTTTCAAAGAAGGTGCCAAAATCCAAGGTCTTTTCATTTGAGTAAGAACCCTTTAAGTGCTTAGGTTATGGCAGGCATATAACTAACATCTTGTGTCATTTCAGTTGTAAGTGTACCTTTGGTGGAAACAACCTTTATATGCTTTAAGCTTACTGTTGAATCCACAAACATTTCACTGATGTATATACTCTCTGATAATGGGAAATAAATATTGTTTAAACTAAATTCATAGTAAACAAGAGAAAAACAGAGTGACTGGAGAAAATTCTCTTGCACTAGCAGCACTACCAGAGTGAGTGCTAGGTATTAAAAAGCAAAGAACGAATGCAAGGCATCAGGAAATTGAAAACCTTAGGCCCCACAAACTAGATCTTCTGTTTCTCAGGCCATTTTTGTAAAATTGCATGTGGGCAGACGTTTTTTTATTTTATTTTTTATTTTTGTCATTATTTCTTTGACCTCAAAAGTTCATGTTCTTGGTTTGTTTTATGTTTTAGGCCTCATAATCTACAGAATAGCATGGGTGGTGGCTTAGCATTGCAAAGTCTTGTTGCACTCAGGGGATAAATTTATCAGTTTTATTAACTTAGGTAATTATCAGATATAAACCATCTAATTTTTATTTTTTTTAAGTTTGCATATTTTATAAAAAGAGAGCATTCGGAAGCCAAAAGGACATACAGGAGGCCTCAGAAACAGGTTTTTAACTTTTTTCGGCCATAGAGAATTTTTATTTTGTTGAGTATTGTTCATTTATATTGACATAAGATGGTGGTGGTTTAAACATTCTTCTATATGTGACCAATGCGCATTCTAGCAATCCAGTTGTATTGAGATAAATGGATGGAAAACATAGAGAGAATCACAGGACTGTAATGCTTTATTTACTTTTTTATGTAACAAGCAGCTTTAATTATCTCTAGGAATTATCTCAGATACAACAAAATGGAGTTTAAAAAAAAATGCAAAATTTTCATGAGAAAACTTTGAATTTTATTTTCAGTATGGCTGCTCTGTCAGAACATAAATTTCAAATCACTTATTTTTTTCATCTAGAACAAACATATTCAGTTTCACAACCAAAGACCATAATACACAACATATGTTAATTTGTGTGTACATCACTCTACAAAGTTTGAGTCAAGATGAGCTAAAAAGCAAATATTGATAATGTGTGCATTGGGTAAAGGGTTAATGTGGACTGTTCCAGCAGACATCATTTATTGGAACATTATTTTGCCACAATAAATGACCAGAGTCAGTTGTTATATCCAGTATTGGCAGAGTGGATTATCTTTAACAGGTCGGTATAAATTGGGCAAATGATCACTTCCTTTGCCTAAAAAGAAATAAGGCTATCAATTTTTTGTTTGCCAACATTCTAAGAACTTCGACAAATATCTGTTCTTATATTTCCAGTACTAAAAGTACTTTATGATGAAGGTAAAACTGTATGGTGTTATTGACAATGGAGATGAAATGTTTTGATGTAAGACACTGTTAGAAAGGGCTCTCTGAGCCCTTTCCAACAGTGTATTACATCACATCATATAATCAGATTACTGACATAAACTTATGAAATAAAGTGCAGTGTCCTGGATTGTTCTGAGCAGACTCAGCACTAAAACTGTTATATATGCATGAAAGTCAACAATGAACAACACTATATGTAATATTTAATATTTTCAAGTGATATGACTGTTGCAGCATGGTTAGAGAGTAGACTATGGACTCTTAATTGGGGACTAAACATGGTTGTATTGATAAAAAAAAAACCCACAGCATCAGAATTTTTAGACAATGATCAAATGATGGGTGCCCTATGGAAATGGCCTGTCACATTTTAAAGTTTTTATAATGAAGAGAATTAAGTGTTTTTGCATGGATAACAATTATATCATCCGTGGGTATAAAAAATGTCAATATCTGTGCAAAAGCATTACATCCAGTGAGATAGAATCTAGGGGGATAAGGAAGTGAATTCCCCCCCCCCACCCCCACCAAATTTCTCAACACCTCTTGTCCACTCCCCCTGTAATATATTTTGAATTTGTCATAAAAGTGTCCATATAGACTAATCGTCCCCTGAGTTCCAATGTGTTCTATGTGCCTACTGGCACATAGAACACATTGGAACTCAAGGGACATAATGTAGTTGGATTTGCATCAACGGGATTCTTGTCACGGCACTAGAACTTTTAACATCTTGCATGCTGCTGGCAGATATTGCTGCGGAGGACAGGGAATCTCTTGGCAGGAAAATATTATAATTTGGCACTATGACCAAATATTCACCTTTAAATCAAAATACAGCCAACAAACCCTCACTGGTATGAGCTCATTCAGCTCAATCCAAGCAGAGGGTGAAAAGCTATTTTTCTGGAAGCCGAATCTGAAAATATTTTCAATAAAAATTATATTACTTGTGTTTTCAGCAGGTCATATTTGATGATGTGTTAACTGCATATCACCAGCTTCATAAACAGAGTATCTCTAATGATTTGTTATGAAATTTCTGAAATGATTTCACTCACTAAAATCTATCTGAGCCAAGGTTTGTAGATCAATTCTATTGAACAAGGTTTGGTTCTAAATTATATATCAAATAGCTACGGATTTGAATTCTTTTTATCACATAATGTGTACATGTAATTTAACTCTTTACCTAATATAATGGTAAAACCTGGTCATCATTATACACATAAAATCTGGTCATCGTTATACACAAAAATTGACAAACAAATTCAATTATTTTTTTCAATTTTTGCCTCGAAAATATAATAAGGGACACGCTCGACAATATCATTCCAAGAAAGGGTCTTATGCTATGTTTTCAAGACAAAAAGTCAAATTTTTAGTCATTCAGGTTATAGTTTAGTAGCAAATGTCGTCCTTTATTCATATTAGGTAAACAGCTAATAAAATATAAGAGAAGATTAATTCAATTCTACTTCTGAAAAAACTCACACACAGTGTCACAAAGTCACACCGACTACAGAACTCATGTGTTTATTAACCCTTTACCTTACATGAAAAGTAGACGACACTTGCAAACAAAATTCTTGAATAACTAATTTTTTTCATTTTTTGTCTCAAGTCGATGGTGCACCTATCTTCAACCAATGCTAACCCTGCTAATGTGGAGTTAGTATGTTGAGGAGTCTGACAGTTGCTTTCCATTTCTCTATGGTTCTCTTTGGGTACTCTGGCTTCCTCCACCCATAATACTGTCTGACACGAGGTGACCTTACCTGTCAAAAGTGTCATTAAACCCCAATAAATAAACTAATAGGTTACCATCATGTTATATAACATAAGCTGCTCACAAGGAGGTAAGCTCTTTATTTCCAGGTTTGCATTACGGAAATATCACCTGCAACATGTTTAACCCTTTACCCAATTTAACGACCAAAACTGGCTAGCACTTTTCACAAAAATCGCCAATTAATTTTCATTATTTTTTTCTCAAAAAGAATGGTTATGACCCCTCTTTGGAACGAGCTAGATGAGCAATGGCAAGAAACTGTCAAGACTCCTCAATGTACTAACTCCACATTGGCAGGGTTAGCATTGGTTGAAGTTAGGTGCACCATTAACATGCCGTACGCCTTAGCACACAGCGTAACCATGACCCCATGTGGGCAATCAGGATTAAGTGCCTTGCCCAAAGACACGATGCAGGGATTGAACCATGGACCTTTCGGTTTTAAGTCCAATGCCATAATAATTTAATCATTTGACCTGCCTCTGCGTTTGCTTGATTTGGAATGTCTAAAACGTTCGCACATCCGATCCAACTTTGAAGTCTCTGGAAGCCCCGCCCACTCAATCCAATTGTCACCGCGAGGGCATGACGGCAGACTGATAGATGGATAACAAGCTTGTAAACCAAGATGAATTATCGAATTTTCATTGCCTCCAGTCAGCGAGAATATAATGATAATTTCTCGGGAACAATTGAATTTAATAAAATATACCGAAGTGGGAGACGAATAAAAGATGATACATCCAAACATGATTTTGGGGGAACTTAATAAAAATGTTTTTAATGATATTGTTACGTGACTTGCTAAATATCTGTCGTCTGCTATTGAAAATCAAAACAACAAATAATTTGACAATGATTGACGTGACTTGTTTGTGGGACACTTTCCTGAGTTTGACTGTTGTCTTTTGCAAAAATTAATCATAACTCACTACGCGAATAATGAAGCTTGTGCTGAAAATTTTCGGTTTATATCGCATAAACCGAAGGAAAACAACAGTTATTTCTTACATCACTGAGTCATCGCCTTCCCGATGGTAACCTTTAGGAAAAATGTGTAATGCTTTTCTACTTCCTCTGTCTCACTATGCAAGTCATATTGTTTGCGCTTTGATGGATTTTTTTTCCAAAATAAATAGCAACAACTAACATGCAATCTCACTTTGGTGACACTGTGCTTTAGTTGTTGCTATTTATATAATATTTTGACAAAATTAGAGCTGAAACGGTTAACAGGTTTTCTTGATCGATTAATCACGGGGATTACCCTTAGTTAACCGATTAATCACTTGTCCAAATAGATATCTGAATAATTGCCATACCGTTGATGATTTACAGCATGAAGCCTTTACCCAACGTAACAAACAAAACCGACTAGGCCTATATACAAAAATCTCCATTCAAATTTATTATGTTTTCAATGTTTGTCTCAAAAACATAGCATATAACCCCTCATTGGAACGAGCTCGTTCCAATGTGAGGTCATAAGCTATGTTTTTGAGACAAAAATCGAAATTTTTTAGTAATTCATGAATTTATTTTGCAAGTATTGTCTTCTACCCACGTTGGGTAAAGGATTAAGAATGGCCATTTCCAGCTACTGATACAGTATGATGATCATGCAAGTGAACAAGTATGTCAGCAAGTAACTTGCATGCTTTACTCTGTCTCATATAATTGATGTGAGTCAGTGTGACAATGTTTGCCTGTTTTGGAGCAAATTTGTTCCTTTGTTAACCCATATAACACTGTAGTTCAAAAGTAACGGTTAATCGATCAATTACTTTTTGGATCGATCAAGACGTTGATCCTTGATTAATCGATTAACCATTTCAGGTGTAGACAAAAATTGTGTTAAGAGGTAAATGGAATGACATTCTAGTCATACATGGATACAATGCAGAACCTCTGAGTTGAATTTGTTCCGAAAGATTGTCATATCTGACTAGCAACACATGCAGGATTCAGAAGTTAATTAAGATTGTGTTGTTTTATCATAACCTGTATTGCATTCGCATATTTTACAGTTGACCTAACCCCTATGTGACCTAAATGATGTGTCCACTTATTATAACAATAAATGTAGATACCTCCTGACATGAAATGACTGTCATATTCTCGTTTTCTCTTTATTCCCCGACCTTCCATGGTGATATATCATCGGCTGAAATGAAATAAACTGTGTTTTTAAAATAACACATATTACACAATAATGGCACTGAACATTACTCAGAATTTCTTCTGTACAAGAGGAAGTGAGTCCAGTTTATTTGTTTGTTTTTGGAGGTTTTAACAACACTTTCAATGGCCAGAGTCATATCATGTCTGACAATTTTATGGGTGGAGGAAGCCGGAGTACCTGGAGAGAACCAATGAGCAGCAGCAAGCAACTGTCAGATTCTCCATCTCCAACTTAATAACTCTGCACAAGCAGACTTAGATGCAGTTGAAGACAAGTGCACCATCGATGTGCAGAACACATTAGTATACAGTGCCACCGTGCACTCACATGGGCAATCCGGATTAAGAGTTTTGCCCAAGGACACAATGCAGTTACCACTGGTCAGAATTGAATTGTCAACCTTACGGTTTAAAGTCCATTGCTCTCACCATTGAAACACTATTTTTCCATGTGAGTCCAGTGGCCTGACAAATTATAGTGAAGGATACAGTAGAACATCTGTTCTATGTAAGTTTGACTTGGGCTTTAACTCTTAACCAACGGAGTATTTTCAAGATGTTTTTCATCAAATCTTGTCATGGTTGCTGTGAAGCAATCACTGGTGAAAAAATCCATTAACTTTTCAGGGGTAAAATTTGATTAAATATGCCCAAATTCAACTTATTTCAGTGACAAGAGAAATCCTGTCCTGGGCAGGAATATCTACCAGCAGCATGCAAGCATTTATGGATTAATTTACGAAGACAGTACACGTCATCATGCTAATATACACTTCCCTAATTTATATTTCAAAATGTACCAATTTAGGAGTGCACCAAAGAAACATGCTCCGAGAATACTTTTACTATCAAAAAGGAGAAAAAATGTAGGTAAACCAAGTTGCCAGAGCCATAATGTGCATGGTGCACATACCTGCACTCAAACACTAAAGATTAAGTCCCGATTATTTCAACCTTACTGCCCTAATCTTTTCAGACATGCACATCTCATTTTAATTAGATGTGTATTTTACAAGATGAAGATGAAATTCCTTTACACGTATTTTGTTCCTGTCATAGTGTCATTAAATTTTGAAAGTTTGCCTTTTTAACCAATTTAACAACATCTGTTAACTGATAGAGTGCTGGAAGCCCATATATGGGTTTTATAAAATACTACCGGTTGTGACTATAACATCTAAACTCTGTTGGAATAGGTTTTATATTGACTCTGGCAAAAATCAGATTTTCTTAATGTCACATTGCTCAGAGACATTGATTGAATAGTGCCTTGTGGCACTATCCAATTAAATGTAACCAAGTCTGAAAATAAGCAATCTGTCATTTGCAAAATGAGGTCCACAGAGGGTGAATTTGCTGATGCTATCCCATATAGTGGGCCAATTTATTCTCTGGGTACCTCTTTTTGTTTAGGTTTGAGACCTTGATTCAGACTGAGGTTCACAGAGGGTAAATTTAGTGATGCTACCCTGCTGTGCAGGGTAGCATCACCAAATTCACCCTCTGGGGACCTCATTTTGCAGATGACAGTCTACTTATTTTCTGGCTTGAACGTAACAGGGCAATATATGATGGAAAGAAATCTGTGGTCCTGAAAAATGTAGCACTCTGCCAGTTAACAACATTTTTGCTGATAAACCGAAACAGGGAGTTACCACTGAGTGTAGTGTTGAATTAATTCTCCATTTGCTGGAAGGCCTCTCACAAATGAGCTCAACAAATATGGAAATTATTAATATTTTGAGATTGTATGTGTACATGTAGCAGTCAAGGTATAAAGACCATTTACCGAGCAGCCTGATTAGTCTGGATCTCTTAAATCTTTTCCTAACGAATCGGCCACATCCGTGAGTGTAATTTACAAAGTGAGCAGTTGAAAAAATATTATTTTCAGGTATGCAGATTTCACAGAAACAATCATGCAGGTTCCGTCAAGCCAAAATCATGGAAACGAAAAACAGGTTTCCACAATTATTTTAGCATTTCACTTTTCATCATGGGGCACTACAATACACTACAAGTTTTTCTGCCATGACTAAAATTGTATTATTTATCATCAATGGAACAGTCATCCAGTTCGTAACAATAACAACAGTGTGCTCGTTTTGGCAATCTCAATTGATTCAGATTGTTGAGCAGGCCTGAAAATAAGCAATCTGACATTTTGCAGAAAGAAGTCCCCAGAGGGTGAATTTTACAGTGGGCCAATTTATCCTGTGGGATAACCTCGTTCTGTTTAGTTTTGAGACCCAGATTCAGATTGAGGTTGACAGAGAATAAATTTAGAGATGCTACCCTGCTATGCAGGGTAGCATCACTAAATTCACCCTCTGGGGACCTCATTTTGGCTTGTTGTTGAACATGCATGTTGTCAACAGTTTCTGACTCTTAATTACTAAAAACAAATGCACCCAATTTCAGCATGTTTGACAACAAAACCATGCGAAGCCGAACACACAAAACTGTATCATTAAAAACAATAACAAAATCACATTTTATTTATCAATGAAACTGATGACAAGGGGGAAATTTCTTTGCTAAAATGCAAGCTATGTTCTTCCAATTTCACAGCCTTCTGGGCAGAATCAATAAGAGGTTCATCCCAATCAATTCAATACCGTTACCTTCCTGAATGTGATGTTGAACACTTCGACAATTCTGAATGCACAAAGAATTTTTCTATTATTATTTTTTTATTTGATCAACTTCAAAGCAAAAAACATTATGATTGTTTTTTTCTTTGTTGTTATCTTTTTCACTTGCAAGTAATGTTCTACACACTCACCTGAGTCAACATTGCCTCATTTCATTAGTCGCAATTGAATTGAGTGTTCAAGAGCTAGGCACAAAACACAGATAATTTGTTTCACGTTTTTATTTTTTATTTCATCAAATGTATTCACACTCTCATATATAGAAATCCACTTCATATTCTAGATCCTTTAACATTTGCAGGTCTTAAACTGAAAGTCAGGATAAGAAAATGGGTACAGAATCAATAAGAAATAAAAATAGGTTCTCTGATAGCTCTTGTTGAAACCCAGAAGTAGGTTACGTAGGGTTCAAATACACGGAACCTGTTTTCAAGTTCCATGAATTTCTGAAATGTGCATGCCTGTATTTTTCAAAATATTTCGACAAAACCAGATCATGTGACATCTCATTGGAATGAGCTTGTTGAGGTCATTCCAATATTATGTCACATGATATGGTTTTGTTGAATTTTTTTTTTAAATTTGAAAAAAAATTAATTAAAATAAGAAACTTTGATATTGTGTGCATTGGATAAAGGGTAAGTCTTATGGTAAATTGGTCATTTCCTGTGCTAGGTGTCATAGGGTCCAGCTTCAGTGCCCACACTCCTCTCTTGATCTATTACACTGGTGATGTGGCCAGCCCTCAGCAGTAGGTGTCAATGTAGGCAGTGTTTCACTAACTTCACTGTGTGAGAGTAGTGAAACGATCAAGGTATGAAGGCCATTTACAAGCAACCTGGTTGGTCTGGATCCCATGGTCTTGTGGTAAATAGTTTGCTTTCTGTGCTAGGGTTCACGGGTTCAAGCTTCTACTCCCCTTCTGAGTTATTTCTCCATCTATTACATATGGAACAACCCAAGATAAGGGCAAGTGGCACACTGTGAACTTATACAATAGCTCCACAACAACAAAAAAGTTGTGTTCTATTCTGGACCTATATGTACCCTTTAATCCTCAGCCATCCTCTCTACTAAGTTGCATACCAGGTGGTTAATATCATACCTATATGATTGAGAGGATCATGTATAAATTGTACATTAAAGTATAATAATTAAACAGGTAAAGCTGGGTAAAGTGGAATGGTGGAAAGGTAAATGGTTTGGCTCAGGTTACAATTACATGCAAGAGAAAAGCAGGTTTATAACACCCCCACCCCACCTCCTTCATCTCTGTGTTTCTCCTGGGTACGATAATTGATCAGTGACGCATTCGTCACAGTTACTTAAATGCAGTAGCAAGCATCAATGCTAGTCACAAAAAACACAATTCAAATTTTATTCATTTTTTCGTCTTTTTTCCTCAAAAACAAAGCTTATCAATATCATCTCTCTTCGAAATGAGCCTATTGAGTAAAATTTTTATTTATCCAAGAACTTTTGGGGCAAATGTTGTCTGCTATTCATGTTGGGTAAATGATCTAAATGTGTAACCTAAATCTGCACTCTGCAGTGAACATGAACATGCAGGGAGTTTGATGTTAGCAATTTTCATCTTGGCTTTCAAACAGTGATGAGAAATAGGGAACATAAAAGGTTTGACAGACAATTGTTAGTAATTGGGTATTTTGTATGCTAATCCAGTCATCAGACACCCTGACATGTATACAAAGTCAAGTGTGCAACTACACCAACATATTGTTTTAAATACATATACAGAGATATTTGGGTTTTTTGGTTTTTGTCAAGCACTCATGAAAACTTAGGGCAGGGTAGAGCAGAGGTCCTCCAACTGGGCGAAAAGGGCGAAAAAGTCGCTTTTTGATTTCCAATGTCGTCCTGTTCGAAGAAAAAGGCGAAGTCAAGTCGCCCTCAAATTTTGCCATCATATCTACATTTTTTCAAAATTATTTTTTCAATTTTTTTTTTACTATCGTTCCTAAACTTGGCCAATTAAAGTCAATCGTTTTCGGATTTACGACGTTCAGAATCAACTCGCTTGTCGTTGTTTACTCCATACCTCACGTCTGAAATGCCATTCTGTGAGATTTGATTTGAACCAGATATTTATTAAGGCTTCAGAAATTTCAGTCTTTTTTTTCCTGTTCAAAATAATGTTGAGTTAAAATATATAAATACTTGATTCACTTGAATGGGTTATTCGCTGTTGTTCTGTTGCGAAATGATGATAACACACACGAAAAAGAGTTCAATGTAGTGTTTGAATGTCATTAAAAAAAACGACACATTTTCTTTGCACTGAAGCGACATCATTCCAGTTTTCATAACCAACACACATGTGTGATGTGAAAAGCAGCTTTTTGACCACCAGTAAGCATCATTTGCAATCAAAATGTGTTGCTATCGTACAGTCTGACAAAAAACAAATTATGTCTGAAAATGGTATTGTTTTTTTTTTTTCGTCCAATTTCTAATCGTCGCGGGTTATTTCGCCACAAGTTGTGTGATAAAAAATAAATCATGTCTGAAATTGGTGTTGGGTCATTTCATCCCGATTTCCATTCACCCGGGTCATTTCACCCCAAGACCAAATAGCATTCATAGATAGAACGAAATGACCGGGACGTTCCACCCCTCCCAAAACGACCCAAGGTGGGCTGCAATGACTAGCAAACGTTTTGTGTTTGTCTGTGATGGAGATGTGTGTGTGGTGGGATGGGGGTGGGGGGTGGTGTTCTTATAGTTGTTAATAAATTTTGGCATTTAAAACAACCACAGGATAATAAATGTGTCTTTCTATCTCAACGTTTTCTTCACTCTTTTTCCTCCTAATTTACTCTATAGTATCTCAATAACGAGTCACACGATTCAACATTTCTGGTGACTTCTCCCTCTTTTCTCTCCACTTCTCCCTATTTTAGCTCCAGGGAGAAGTCACTTCTCCCTAAATTAGCTACACAGGAGGACCTCTGGGGTAGAGTCAGTCAGGAAACCTGTTCAAACCATTTCATTTTTTCCTCAGTCTAATATGCGAGCTGCCATTGTTGAAATTCAGGATTAGTCACCTGGTGGTTGAAATCCACATTAACAATTGTAATCTGACACAATTGAATGATTTTATCTCCCCAAAACTTCAAAAAGCTAAATTTGGTCGAGTCCGGATTATGAAGCTAAAGTTAGTAAAAATAATTAATAGAGAAGTGAGCTCTATAGATAACGCATGAGATTTTTCAATATTTCCATTAAAAATGTTGATAGGCTATGAAATAAAAAAAAAACTGTGTGTTTATGCTGGCAGTCATGTTGAATCTCTCTGGAAGTCGGGTGTGAGAGTTTCAAAAAGTTAAAAAATTTATAGTAATTTATATATTTTTTATACTTACCAATGACCCAGACTTAGCTGGTGCTAACTCTAACAAAACCAGGGCCAAACACAAATTTTGCCCCCCAATCTCCAAAATTTGCATCCAAAACAAAAAGAAATCATGTCCTAAAGGACCTCCATACTACGCCTCTACTGCGCATGCGCAGTGACGCAGACGTCCCGAAATTGGCGCCAATTATCATTCTTACTGGCAGTGCCTGGTCAGCGCTATGTACTCAGTGGGGAGGCAAGAGTTCCCAACTCCTGGGAGGGCCATCCCCGTCTGGGTCATTGGTAAGTATAAAAAATATATAAATTACTATAAATTTTTTAACATTTTTATACTGTACCAATGACCCAGACTTAGCTGAATAGTAAACAGGCTGGAGGGCCTAGGACATAGAGGAAAATCCAATAAGCTCAACTATATAATAAAGAGATAACCCCTTAAGGAGAAAAGGAGTATTAGGCTTTACATGTATCTTTCTTATTTAATATTAAATTAGAAAGATACAATACCCTTAATAATTGAGCACCATAATATTCATGTTCTCTATTAACATCCAGTATATCCCTCATACTAATTATTTTTAAAGTAAGCCAATAAATAAAGTAGTCCAGAGAATTGAGACTCTTTATAGTCATTTAAAAGTGTCCGAGTATTGTATATTAAAGCCCGTTTGACACTTGACATATACAAATGCTTCACACCGAGCTACACTTTAAAAATAAGACATGAATGAATTTTAATATTAATATTACACTTTAAAACTATCCCGGAAGCGACTCAGAAATACTGACTTGGAGGAGGCATTCCCTTGCTTTTCACTATAAAGCAGGTGACCTAAGGGAACACCCCCCCCCCCCCCCCCTTCCCCTTGCCCTGGGTCAAATAGCCCAGAGCGAAGAGGGCAGCCGGACGGAGTCACTGCCGGAACAGAAAGCCTGCATAACTATAGTTGCAACTGTTTAGTGGACGACATTCTGAGCAACAGATAACGGACCTAAACAATGCAGGTCTCCAGAAATGGACTCAAAATTTCTGAGATAAAAATTCGTGAATGTGGATGGCTAAGACCAATAAGCAGCCTTCATTAAATCTGTAATAGCAACACTATTAGCATAAGCCCAAGAAGTAGCAAGAGCTCTTACTTCATGAGCGGAAATCTTAAGCACAGACTGCTGAGAAGAAGATAAACTCTCATAAGCAGTACGGATAGTTAATTGAATCCATCTAGCAATAGAATGGACCGAAATGTCCTTTCTATTAGGCATCAAAGACAGAAAGAAACGTTTTCGTCCCTTTCTGATAAACTGAGATCTCTGTTTATAGATACGTAACGCTTTAACAGGACCGAGTAAAGGCCTACGCCCGTCTAAAGACGGAAGAGCCTTAATAACAATAGGTTCCGGATATTTATTAGGAGCCTGATTCTTAGCTAAAAAACCCACATTAGTAGTGAAGGTGATAGTGTTCCCGACACTACGATAGTGAGAATCATCCACCGACAGTGCATGAAGCTCACTGACTCTTCTAGCAGAAGAGAAAGCTAAGAGAAAAGCTGTCTTATAAGATAAGAATTTGAAATCTACTGTCCCAAGAGGTTCAAATGGCTTTTCCTTCAATTTAAGAAGAACCCAAGCTAAATTCCATTTAGGAATTAATCTAAGAGTTCTGGGTCTATTTATCGAGAAGTTTCTAACTAACTTAGATAAAGAGACATTAGATCCAATTTGTAAACTATCATGATGTGCATAGGTATCAGATAACATAGACCTATAACCCTTAATAGTAACAGGCTGCAGTTTGATTTCGTCAAACAAGTATACTAGAAAGTTTGCAATGTCTGGTATAGAGGGATCGAATACATCTACAGAATTATCCCTACACTAACGACGAAAAACCTTCCACTTAGCCGCATAGTTTAGCGAAGAGGAGGTCCTCCTACAGTTAGAAATCGCGTCCACTGCTCGTCCTGTAAAGTGCTTGCCATGCAAGAAGGACCGCACAACGGAAAAACGTGAAGGTTGAGACCTTGCGGGTTGTGATGGAGTTGGCACGATTTCCCCTGCGAAAGAAGATCCTCCCACGGAGGAAGCTTTCGCGGTAGGTCCCACAACAGACACCTGAGTAGATTTATCCACGGTCTCTGTGGCGACAGAGATGCTACCAACAGAATCTTGCATTGAGATTGTTTTATCTTTAGCAATACTTGTTGAATTAACGCCGCTGGAGGATACGCATATCCTATCATTCCGTCCCAGGGGATCGACAGAGCGTCTACTGCAAATGCTCTTGGATCCGGACACGGAGACACATACGTCTGCAACTGATTGTTGAGATGTGTCGCAAATAAATCTATCATTGGCCGTTCCCATTGGTAGCAAATCTGATTGAATACTTGTTTGTTGAGAGTCCACTCCGACGGCAACAAGCGACCCTTTCGTGAAAGGGAGTCTGCTAGCACATTCAGACGACCCGGTATGTGATGAACCGAAAGAAGAACGTGATGTTCTAGCGCAAACAGAAGGATTCTTTCCGTTAGATTGAACAACGGAACTGAATGAGTGCCTCCCTGATTCCGTATATACGCCACTACTGTCGTATTGTCGGATAGGATTTGGACATGAGCATTGTGAATAATGTCCATCCAGTGACGTAACGCAAGCCAAATTGACATCATTTCCTTGATGTTTATGTGCTTGCACAGGAATTGCGGATCCCAAAGACCCTGGCATCTCGAATCCGTTGGGATTAATGATGCACCCCAACCTGTTTGACTGGCATCCGTCATAATGGTAAAACTCGGATCCGGCAACTGCAGCGGAACTCCCTGAGTTAACCACTGAATGTTTGCCCAAGTCTGAATCTCTTGTTTCACTTGATCTGACAAGAGAACGTCTACGTCGAGCGAATGAATTTTCACACTCCAATTCTGAGTCAAGAAAATTTGACGAGGACGTGTGCGTAACCGCCCCATCGGAATGAGATCCGCAGCGGCTCCGCACAGACCTATCAGTCTCCTAAATTCTCTCGCTGTGACTTTGTCTGCGTGCAGACAATAGCGAGCGTAACAACTGACTAATTTTGCTCTGGTTAACGGCAGACGAACGAGATTGTTGTGCGTCTCGAAGCTCATTCCCAGATGAGTGAGAATGACTTGGACGGCACCAGATCCGACTTCTCCTCGTTTACTATAAAACCGAGACGTCGGAGCAATAGAAGTAGATTCTGAACATCGTTCTGAAGCGTTAACTCGTTGCCGTACCTCTGAAGAATGTCGTCCAGGTAGGCCGACGTTACCGCAGACGAATGAGCTCGGAAATAGATCATTACCGAGTTCATTACCCGAGTGAAAGCCCAGGGTGCTAGATTCAATCCGAAGCACATCGCCCGGAATTGATACACCACTCCTAGGACTGCGAAGCGTAGATACTTTCGGAATGTCGGATGTACCATGACGTGAAAGTACGCATCTTTGAGATCTATGCTTGTTGCATAATCGTTCACCCGAATACTCGCTCTGACCGACCGAATCGTCTCCATATAAAATTTCGGAGCGACGATCAGCTTGTTTATCCAGCTCAAATCTATGACTGGACGGACCGAGCCGTCTGGTTTCGGAACCAGAAACAGATGGCTGTAGAATCCCGGAGTTTCCTGATTTTCTACGACCTCTACCACGTTCTTCATTAAAAGAGACTGCACCTCTGATAACAGAGCGTCTCTTTTCTGCGGATTTGACGGAAGTTGAGTCCACTTTGGACTGCAAGTTAATGGAGGCTTTCATTTGAAGGATATCTTTAGACCTTCCGAAGTCACTCCTCTCACCCAAGGGTCGTCCGTAATCGACGCTCATTCTTGTGAAAAGCTCGACAACCTTCCGCCAACCGGTACGCGATAGAGGTTTAAGCCATCACCTCCTGGACCTGCGAGGCCTGCGGTAGGAGAAACCACGTCCTCCACGACCCGCACCTCGCCCCGTCGACCTCGGGGCGTCCGACCGATTGTCCCGGCCCGAAGGACGTCCCAAACGAGAGTCGCTACCCTGACGGTCTCTCGAATAAGACCAAGAGGACCCACCGGAACCTCTATAGGAACCTCTCTTGGGCGCATTAGACCCAGAAGTGCCTGTCTTATTCTTGTCTGCTGTATCCGGCTTCTTAGAGGCAGATTTGAACAACAGAGAATCCGAAGCTTTCTTTGTAATTTTATCATAAATAGCAGAAAGCTTGCCGTCAAAGAGAAGTTCTCCGGAGACCGAAGTGACTCTAAGAGAGTTCTTCACCTTAGAATCCACAAGTGTGGATGTAGCTAGGGCTGCGTCACGTCTAACCAACTCCAGATTTGCCACTGAAAGGGCGGAGTTACACGTGGAATAAGCTACTGCCCTTGAAAGAAGTCTTAAAGAGGATTGTATATCCTGAAACTCTTTCCCTTGAAGGCGCAGTGATAACGCCTTAGTAAGGTGATCTGCGTAAGATAAGGCATCTAAATTGGCTCTGTTAGACGCAATAGCTGTTTCCAACACCGCAGTTGGAATAGAAGCCGACGACGGTAATGATAGCTCTAAGTCTTCCGCCTCGTCGTCCATACGCAGAGGAACTCTCGGGATACCCTGTCCTGCCGTATCGAATTTATTCCTTGCATTAATGAAAGGCAGGTGGAGAGTATTAGCGGACAAGAAACCTGCTTTCCCCGTCTTGGAAGCAAGTTTAAATATAGCGTCGTTCAATAATTCAAATGTTCTTGCAACATTATTGGACTGCGACGGAAACTCGGGAGCGATGTCCCTGAACTGCTCAAAAAATTCAGAGTCCAATGACGCTATAATCCTCTTGTCCGGAACCGCAGCAGTCTGTCCCGATGGAACAACTTGAGGGAGAAAGTGCCGGATGAAGTCCACGGCAGCTTTATGTTGTTCCGAAAGGGATAGCTCCAAATCATCCGTATCCCTTTCACCATCCGGTCGGACCTCATGATGTTCCCGGTCGTCCGCCCCCGATGCTTCGGCGGAGCGTACCGACCCAGCGCCGTCGGATAATTCTCGATCCGACACCGTTTCTGTCGGCTGCTGGGATGCTGCGATAAGCTGTGCTATCTGCACAAGAATGTCCGGCGTCGAGACCTGCGGAGGCGCAGTCTTCCGCTGCTTCGCCGAGGGCAGCTCCGCATCAGATGGCTCCCGCATACTTTTTCTATGCGAACGTCCGGAGTCCATCGGTCTCGAATCCCTGGCTGCCGGATGGTGTGACCTGGTCGCCGTAACATCCTTGATCGGCGAAGCTGGTAATATATCGGCGGTCACGCAGCCAAGGTGCGGTCGTGTGCGCTGACGAGAAGAAGAAGCCTGAGCAGTCTCCGCGGACTGCCTACACAACGGAGCGTCCCGAGCGACGGACGTATGCTCCGCTTGCGACACATTTTGTACCACAACATCTGGTCCCAGATGTTGTTGTACGAGAGAGGGGCCTCTCTCGCTCGCAGCCCGGCTGGACCTGGACGAGCTAGGAACCGGACTCAAAGGCTTCCTCCGTTCTCGCTTACTATCCGCCGTCACTGGGTGTGCATCTATTATGTTTATAGTACTCGCATCACCCAAAATTTCCTCCTGGACCGCATCGGACGAACCCGGCTGCCGAACCATTCGGTGAATGGACGCTACACCGGGCGAGCTAGCGGACGACATTTGTCTAATCTCCATGAGCACTTTTGCCGCTAGCTCTGAATTCATTTGTGACGACGGACGCACACTTGTAGAAGATAACATGGAAACATCACCCTGTTCTTGTTCCTCTGAAATAGAAACTGAGAGAGTAGAGTGACCTTGCGGAGAAAGAGCCGGCATAGCCCTTTCTCCAGAAACAACATATCGTGACACACGTTTCCAATGTTTCTCATCCCAATATTCACATATAGGACAGGGATTAATGCGAGAACACTGACTACAATTAATACAATGATCATGAAAGTCAGAGGAAGATTTCTTCCCATTACAATTTGAACAATGTCCCTTCATTGTGAAAAGACAACAAGTCCTAGTTACTCGCACAAACCCCTGACACAAAGATACATAATAACATGATCCATTAATAAATGAAAAAACAATTGCAAATCAAAATAATTTTGAAAAAATATTTTTTCAGCAAAGCCCAAGTTGCTGAAAAGTAACGTTGAGCCCCAATGGATCCGATGGCAAAGTGTGGTCAAAAATTTTAAATTTATATTAAATAATTAATGAGACACTTACGGAAAATATAAATGTATCTAATAGTGAGATAAACTACACCAAAGGCAAACAGCCCCCCTCAAAAAAGGCTGTTGCCAATGTAAACAAACAGTGTAAAATACCAGAAAACATGACTCCAGGCACTGAAAAAACTGGCCCGAAATCAGTCATCAAAATTACACTCTATCTGATGCAAGACAGAGACTCCCAGGGGAGAATCTACAGAACATCAGATGGAAGATGCAGAACACAACGTTTATACACACATGGGTGAAAACGTAACTATGGGGAAAATAACAGAAAACATTCTGTATCCAAGCAACTCTCCCAGGGAAATTTTAGAAATGAACTTTCTCAAAAATATGCCAAAAGCATGGGAGAATTGCAAGGGGGGACTTTAGAAGGCTAGGGGAGAGGAAACACTGAATAAGCAGTGCAACATTTAGCAAGAATGACAACAAGAGGCCCATGCCTCGAAAATAGGCAACTTAACATAATTTCATCAAAAAATTTTAAGTACAGCCCTGATTATTTTTTGTCACTTCTTTTTCCTCTCCTCCTTCTATATCCTCCTTAGAATCACCATTTCTCCAAAAATTACGTGTCTGGCATCCTTTAAACTGAGATTTACAAGCACAAAGATCAGTGAGATGTTGACTGATGAAGGGCCAAACAGAGAATGATAATTGGTGCCAATTTCGGGACGTCTGCGTCACTGCGCATGCGCAGTAGAGGCGTAGTATGGAGGTCCTTTAGGACATGATTTCTTTTTGTTTTGGATGCAAATTTTGGGGATTGGGGGGCAAAATTTGTGTTTGGCCCTGGTTTTGTTAGAGTTAGCACCAGCTAAGTCTGGGTCATTGGTACAGTATAAAAATATAGCTTTTCGTATATTTTACTAATCTTTCAAAATAAAAATTGTTTAAAAGTAAATATAAAACATGTGTTAATTATCCAATTGTTTTTGTTTTCTTTGTGAATGCAAACATTTTGTTTGCTTTAACGAGAGTTTACAAGAAATGCAAATTGAGAGCCAGTGACCCGAGTGGAAGAAGCTACCATCGAACATTTGCTCATGCTATATGGATGGAGATATTTAATATTGATGTCACAATGACATATAATCAAACCACATTGATACAGACAAGTGTTTCTATGGGAAGATGTTTGGTTCCTACAGTCCTATAGTCCTTAAGATAATAAAACTAGCCACAATTTTAGTTACATTTTCATGAAAAAAGCTTTACCAATTGTTTACTGAGCAGGGGTTCACAAAGTGTACTCTACAGATAACGCGTGAGATTCTTCAGTATTTCCATCAGAAATTTCTATAGGTTATGAAAAAAAATATTGTGTTTTTATGTCTGCGACCATGTTGAATCTCTCTGGAAGTGGGGTGCGAGAGTTTCAAAAAATAGCTTTCCATATATTCTACTAATGTTTCAAATTTGTTTTTTTTTTTTCCTTTTTTAATGCAAACATTCTGTTTGCTTTAACGAGAGTTTACAAGAAATGCAAATTGCGAACCAGTGACCCAAGTGGGAGGGGCTACCATCGGATGTTTGAGCATGCTAAATGGGCAGGTATATTTGATATTGATGTCACAATGACATATAACCAAACCACATTGATACAGACATGTGTTTCTATGGGATGATATTCAGTTCCTAAAAGCTTTGCTATACCTATAGAGAGAGAGAGGGGTACCGGTACATGTATACATGTACTGTACTCCAAAACTGCGTTCGCTTGTAGATTACACCTACTTTCATATTGTATATACCAATTTTCATTGAGTTTTATATAATAGTAGGACCCTATGTTCTCAATAGAAATACAAATGTCTCATTATTTCAAGTATGGGGGCGCGTTAGTGCCAATAGTGGGACATTTCGGTGTTTAGGTAGAATTGTTATCGCATGAGACACTTGGTTTTGACTTGATCACGATTTATTAGAGACTGACAGTCGCACATGGTTATATAATGTAAGATCACATAGAATAAACAAACTTTAATCTATTTCATACAGCGTGGATTGTCTTCTCTAAGAGTGTTATCGTTGAAACAATGCAATGAAGAAAGAAATATGCTCATATGGGCGCAGCCATATTGAAAGGACAGGGGCGACAAAATTCATGGACGTAGACTAAAACGGTTCAGGCTATTGAAACGGGGCCAATTTTCTCAAACGAGCAACAGCAAGTCCTCTCTTGGTATTTCTTTACCGAAAATCCCCGCCCAGTCACAGTGATTTTTTAAGTTTTCTCACCCACAAATCTCCTGCTCCAGCATCTCTGTTTCAAACAAACGCCCAAAATCTCATCCAACCATTAGTGTAGTCTAATTCTGACTTTACTTAGAAAAGTGACACACCATTCGCACAGTATACCTTAATTTAGAATTTCCAGGATCTTCCAAAAATGCATCAAAAGTATTTAATAGTAGGTGGGGGAACTTTTTTAGTATTTCAGAGTCAAAAGGGAATAACTGCATCCGACCGCCAGCAATATTTTTGGGACATGTTTTCCCAGGGGTTAAGGTAGTGAAGGTTACCTTTGAAGGGGTTGGAAGGTGGTTGGAGATTTGAAGAGAAAACGCGGGTTTGACGGGGTGATGCAGATGAAGAGATATGTAGGAAAACCCGTACAGCAGAGAATGAGTCCCAGCTTGGGGATAAGGGGTCTTTATGGCGTATAGACTGGCAGGCAGGGGGCAAGGTGTTTGTTGGAGGAGAATGGGAGTATGAAATATCCTGGAGTAAGGCATGGGGGCGGAGGAGAATGACAGGTTCCGTATATTGGATCATTGGAGGAGGAGGTGATGGAAGTTATCCAAACTGTACCTGGATCTCCAATCAACCCCATCCAACCGGACCACAATTCCAGTTCGACCTCGGGCTCTGAGTACGAAACTGTGAAGGCAGCAGACATGTCCCTAGGAATGTATATTGAAAGCCTGGATGAACGAGCCATTGAGCGCTTCGGCGAGCTCAAGTTGGATTTTGACGGCACCGCGGATGACTTCTGGGAATACCTAAGAACTCAGGAAGGATGGGCGGATGGAGTTTATGACTTTCTCATAAACAAACCTGAGCACTTGGAAGCAGCCAAGGTGCGCAATCCCTACTTCCACAAATGGCTGCGATTAAAAAAAGCAAGATCAGCAAAATCAACAACTGCAACGTCTTCTCCTACACAGCCACCACCAACTAAGAAAAAGAAACAGAAACGGCACAAGCGCAACTGAGTACCCGAACCCTATCCTCCCTTACCACGCTCAGACATACAAGAAATCTAACATACTGTTACCGAGGGTCGAAAGGGGCTTGCCCCAAATCGTCCCTGCGTGCCTTCGGCGCGCAAAAACCATTTCGTTCGTTCGTACAACGGGTCCAAAATCATGCCATGCGCGTGGCTCTGCGCAAGCCCACGTGGACATCGATAAAACAACTTCGCGAGATAGCAAAAATAGACACTATAGCAATGCGCTTAAAAGATCTTCAAAGCAAAACTCTAAATAGACTTCAAGACAGCGAATTAATAATAGAACTCAATGCGCATCGCGTCCTCAATAGGAAAACTAAATAATCTGGGGCGTGTCCATTGAAAGGATTAAAGATTACATCATTGCGATGGGGTGAGCCAGGCATTCTGTGACATAAACTCAGAACTGGCTGCGAGTAACACGATACGCATGAAAGCTTGCCTCTGTTACCAGTGAATCTCCACCTGCTGCTGGGTCTCCCCTCCCCGAGATATAAATTTCGGGGAAAAAATTCTGGCTTCCCCATCCACATATCATTGGTCGTCACAGTTATAAATTAAAAACCTAATTGCTCTAATTTCCAGCTCTCTATCTTTTCTACCTCCTCTATCTCATCAGACACACGACCAAACTGAATGACAAACTACGAGGGATTGAAACAATCCTCATACAAAGATGTGCAGAAAACCTAACAAGACCAAGGCAAGGATTGAAACAATCTTCCCAGCAAACAGCCCTTTTAGGGTCTTTTTTTTTGGTGCGGGGGGTGGGGGAGGTCATTTGGAATTCTCGAAGGAGAACCAGATACCTCATAATCACATACGGCATCCTATCTCCCAGAAGGCTTGATGGATAACTCCCGGTTTTTCAAAACTAAGCTGTTGGAGCTTTTTTTGTAACAGCTATGGTCATATACCGGGGCTGCTACCAAACCGACGTTGCTGTTTGGTTGTCTTTTCTCTTCTTCCTTTAAATTTGCCATCGCACAACATTATATTCTGGCTCGCCACCATGGTGGGACTCAAACCTCTACCATCGCCAAGTTGGAACTGAATAGAGCCCACTCTCTAATAGTCTTAATGGCGTTGAGGGATTGATTATTGACAATCTATCACTCCAACGTAAACCGCCGGCAATTCCAACCGCGTGCATACCCCCTCAGACCCCATTTGAGGCAATAGAAAAGCTAGGCCTGTGTGATCCAAGTGAAATAAAATAAGGTTAACCGGGTCGCAAGAGATTTGTAAACCCCACATCGTCCCTGGGCGCCTTCGGCGCGCTAAAACCTTTCATTCATTCATTCATCAACATTTTTGGGGGAACATTGTCACACATTTGTAGTGGTGCGAATCGACTTATGGTTGGTGCGAATCGACCGAACCGACGGTACCAATCGACTTTTTGGATGGTACCAATCGACTTTCGAGATGTTACCAATCGACTTTACGGTTGGTGCCAATCGACTGCCCGATGGTACCAATCGACAGTGGAACCAATCGACCAAGATTCATTAGATGATGTGATGAGGTGCCTTCATAAAACCAAAACACATCAGAACCGCAATGAACCCCCAGACCCACCCCACCCCCCCCTCCAAATTACATTTGCGCAGTGTTTCACGATGAAATATGTTTATTTTATGTAATAATCCTTACAGGAAAGAAGAACAGAAGTAAATTCATTCTTATAGTTGCCTTTGTCTTGGCGGTTCAGGGGGTTCTGGTATTTAGTATCTTTCTACTAAATACCGGAACCCCTCAGAACCGCACAGAATTCCCTAGAACCACCCTCTAAATGACATTTGCACGCTGCTCTCGGGGAAAATATTCCATTTCCAGTTTCTTTTAGCATTCAAAAGGAAACTGAAATTGAATTTATTCACATTCACACCTGTGTCGACATTTGCTTTGCGCTTGGCTGTCAAGTAATTTAATTGAAGTCGGCTTACAATGGATTTGTGTGGTGTTAGTTGAGATCACGGCTGACAACACAGCTGAACTCGGGCTTTCCGACTACACTTTTTAGTAAGTTTTTAAACGACATGATGTTTCTAAAATAACCCCCCTAAAACAAAATAATTTCTTTTTTTTTTTCATTGCCCACAAACATGAGTAACATAGAGTTTATATTGAGAATTTGGTCCCCAAGTACGGCGGCATTCCATTTTTATCGAACTTTTAAATTCCTGTCTACACGTTTTCCGGACTCGGACTCGGCCTACACTTTTTAGTGAGATCCCTTGACTGATCGCAATCATGCTATTCGTGTGATTGACCCACGGAAATCTCATTGTCAGTGTATTTCTAGGATTTTTTAATTAAGTCCAACACTTTAAAAAACAATTTCTTTTTTATTCGTCTCAAGACTTGCACATGATATATACAAAAATATATAATATTATACAAAGTAACAAGACAGTCATGAAAAAAGAAACCCGTACAAATATAAAATAATACGAAGTCAGACAGGGTTATGGTTTAAAATACTGATTGCAGCATATATACTATTTATATTGGGCGAACGAAAGGCCAGAAAAAGGGGGAGGGGTAGGCATGTACATTAAAGAGGATTTAAAACCGTCGCTTATCACAGACCTGGAAGATGTCAGCACCTCGGCTGAGATATCGAAAGAAATTGGATGGGTAAAGATCAATCTTAGAAACCAAAGTATTGCCCTTGGGATTGTGTACTGTGCGGTAGAGGGAAGCAAACCCGAGTAGAATGACTCGATATACTCAACATTAAGGTCCAATATCACAGAACTAGAAAACAGGGGACTCGGTATAATTCTGATGGGTGACTTTAATGGACACATAGGTGATAAGGAAGAAGGCAAAGAGGGCGGGGACAAGAAAGTCATCAGGAATGGAAGGAAGCTGTTGAACATCACAAATGAGCTCGGTCTGAAGATTCTGAACAGAGACGCGAGGTGCAATGGACCTGGGAGAGCAACGACAGAAAATCAATAATCGACTATATTCTCACAGATATTAATTTATGGGGGGGAGGTGATAGGGGTAGAAGTGGATAATGAGAGTAAAATGGAGGTGGATAGTGATCACAACTTGATTACAATGACGATCAGGGCCAAAAACCTAGTAAAAAGCAAAGGAAGCTTCAAGGAGATTTCGGAACTCAAAAAGGATGCTGACTGGGCGAAGTTCGAAGAAAAATTGAAACCAAAGCTTGCAACCGTACACAAGGGGAGCAGTATCCAGAAGATGGCCGACGCCATAGTTGCGAGCCTAGTGGAGACAGGGAAGGAAAGTATAGGAAAGACTAGGGTGCCAACACGGGAACTTGGGTACAGAGTGAACGCAGAACTGAAAAGGGTCATAAAGGGTAGAAAAGGATAAATGTGCTGCATACAGAAGTAGAAAACTTAAGGGGTGGAAAGCAACGAGGCCACGGTAGCAAAGGAAGAATACCAACAATCACGAAATAAAACAAACAAGATTAAAGACGATAATCGGAGAGTGCGAAATAGAAGTCTTATTAGGACGATAAGAATGACAGAGGAGTCGAGTTCGAAGGTATTTTGGAAATGGGCGAAAAAACGTAACAAATGAAGTAACCCACAGAGTATTAATCCAAATTCAGATGTAATTCATCCTGTACAGGGCACTCCATTAATTCGCTATATAAATACGACCAGTTTTCAAACAATGTCAACCGTCCTTCCTCCCTTCCCCCACCAAGGAGTTAGCGAAGTTATGTGAGCTCCCTGATGCCCCAGAACTTTCTCCAGTCTAGTCATCTTTATTTATCATGGAATATGAAAGCCAGCTGGCCATCCCTGGCTGGCCTGCCCATTTCTGCACATTTCACTGATTCGCATGTAGGTGTCCTTATTAGGTTTACTGTCACTACCAACAATACAGTCTACCTATTCATACCCCCATGTTTCTCCCACCATCCAAATAGTGTTTTCATCCATAGTATCATACTTAATACTGTTCAGTTATAAAATAGGGACCCATGTGCTGGCGCAGGTTGTTTGCATGCATACGTGAATGTGCGTGTGTATTTGAGGGCGCGTGTGTGTACTTGTTTTGTTCTACGCCTGCCTTGGGTCCCTTGTGTCTAAACGCCAAAGCTGCCTAAATGTAAACTTAATGAATTCTTATCATGGAAACAGCCCCGCATAAGCTTGGAGCTTGTTGCTGAATCCATTTCCTCCTGTGTCTATTGTTAAGTAAGCTATACAAGTTTGTATTTTATTGTCTTTTTGTATCTAGATACTATGGAAATAAATACTGTTTAAACTAAACTAAATAAAACAAACAAGATTAAAGACGATAATCGGAGAGTGCGAAATAGAAGTCTCATTAGGACGATAAGAATGACAGAGGAGTCGAGTTCGAAGGTATTTTGGAAATGGGTGAATAAACGTAACAAATGAAGTAACCCACAGAGTATTAAAGTAGAGGGCAGAGTTACAGACGATCAGGATCAAATCGCATTAGAACTAGACAAGCACTGGGAAAAGGTAAACGATAAGCGATGGGGCCAGTGGCATCTGCCGCGAGTGCCGAAGGCACGAGCTTTT
Source organism: Pictodentalium vernedei (assembly GCA_031216915.1). Classification (NCBI taxonomy): domain Eukaryota; kingdom Metazoa; phylum Mollusca; class Scaphopoda; order Dentaliida; family Dentaliidae; genus Pictodentalium; species Pictodentalium vernedei. The sequence goes on along the minus strand of CM062291.1, from coordinate 172,129,262 downwards.
GTAGGGGGGTCTGGGGGGGGGGGGGTTCTCCCCCCAGAAATTTTTGGAAATGAGCGACCAAATGGGGCATTCTGGTGGTTTCTGGGGTGGAAATCCTCTTGGATTTTTGAACGGCTAATTAACACTTTTTAAACAGCATGTTTCAGAATTTCAAATTCTGTCATACGTTCAAGACAGAATTAGAAAATTTGAAATATGCTCTTCAGATCCGTTTACCATAATACTGTATTTTGGACACACTGTTTACAGTCATAACCGACTTAACCTCAGGAGAACATTGCGATCTGCCAGCATTTGAAAGTTTTCAGCAGTCAGACCTCTAGGCTTAGGTACGCCATGACTATGCCAATTAAGATCCTGACCCATAACTGGCATAGCCATGGGGTACCTGAGGCTAGGGGCATGTAACACCACAAAATCATGCTGTGTCGGTGACGCTATAAATGAAGGCGACCAGTAGATATATTTTGCATAATTTCAACGGTATATTTGTTTTCCATAGCGAATGGTGATGGAGGAAATAAATGTCGTATGTTTTTACTTCAATTCATGTATTGTCCCCAAATGAAAATCCTGGCTACGCCCTACATACGAGACAAACAGGAGCTAAAGGGGGCAACCACCCCACCGCCCCCCTCCTCTGTATCCGCCATTGGATGGGGCATGGGGAACCCACCGGAGTGTCCAAACCAGGTCGAAGAAAATCTATCGAACTTCGTGTGCAGCGAAATTAAAACGGAGAAGGTGCGAAAGGTGGTCTCAAAATTAAGGAATGGAAAAGCAGGAGGGTGGACGAAATTCCTAACGAGTTTATCAACAAGAGCACCACTGGGCATTGCATCATACGTCCGTGAACTGTTCAAATTGTACCATTTTAACACATTTGCAATTTTTTTAGAGTGCGAGAAATTTATACTGGCATATTTGAAATCAGTGATTTTGTGAAATGACTAAATTTTTCAGTCATTTGAGAAAAAGACTAACAAGTTTGAAGCCAATCGAAAAACAAATACTAAAGTTACCATCCAGAAACCAAATATTTGACGAAGAATTCTAAGTCCAACAGGGGCCATAATTCAGGCAAAAATTGTTCAGACCGACCCCATATTCGAACTTGACCTGTATTTTGTTGTGATTAAAACACATACCAAGTTTGGAGCCGATCGGAAAACAAATACTAAAGTTATCATCCGGAAACCAAATATTTGACGAATTCTAAGTCCAACAGGGGCCATGATTCAGGCAAAAATTGTTCAGACCTACCCCATATTCGAACTTGACCTGTATTTTGTTGTGATTAAACCACATACCAAATTTGGAGCCAATCGGATAACGAATACTAAAGTTATCATCCGGAAACCAAATATTTGACGAATTCTAAGTCCAACAGGGGCCATAATTCAGGCGAAAAATGTTCGGACCGACCCCATATTCGAACTTGACCTGTATTTTGTTGTGATTAAACCACATACCAAATTTGGAGCCGATCGGAAAACAAATACTAAAGTTATCATCCGGAAACCAAATATTTGACGAATTCTAAGTTCAACTGGGGCCATAATTCAGGCGAAAAATGTTCGGACCGACCCCATATTCGAACTTGACCTGTATTTTGTTGTGATTAAACCACATACCACATTTGGAGCCGATCGGAAAACAAATACTAAAGTTATTGTTCGGAAACCAAACGGACGGATGGACAGACGGACAGACGGACGGACAACGCCATACTATAATACGTCCCGTTTTTCAAACGGGCGTATAAAAAGGGGGAGAGGAACTCTTGGCAAGCCTAACTGCCCTATTCAATTTAGCCACAGAAAAACAAGAGGTCCCAAATGGGAACGGGACGGTTCGCCATCGGGACGATTCGCCATTGTCGTCCGGGACGGTTCGCCATCGGGACGATTCGCCATTTTTCGTAGGCGGGACGATTCGCCATTCGGGGTTATTTACTGGTCTAAAAATAAACTTTATTTTTAGATCAGTGGTATTGACTAGAAGAGGATTACCGGGAGTGGGAAATAGAAAACAGACAACAGAACGCTTGGCTTCGACAAAATTTTTGCTGTTTATTTTTTAAATTTCATCAATATAGTTGGTAGTAAATAACAGTAGGCTGACATAATATTTTGCGGCAATATAACAAGTATAACACATAAATAACAAAAGCTGACAATATATAAAAATAAAACAAAATAACTTAGGATACATAACGCTTGAAACCTGATGATGGAGAAGCAATTAAAATGTGTGATAGAAGATATTTTTCGTGATTGCGTTAAACATTTATTTAACATGGCGTTTATTAATTTCGGTGCCTGTATAACCGGCACAAGGGGGGGGGGGGGGCGAGCTTATAGAAGCTGATATTGGGTCCAATGGTATTCATTCTTCTATGCCAGGCTGGAATGAAAAAAGTATATTGATTAGTTCAGATTATGAAGCAAAATTTAATATCTTTGTGATAATTTATTACAGTACCGCCCATAAAGTGTAAAGTAGAAAGTGCTTCTGATACAAGCTCTTGGTCTACAGCCTGTTGTCTTGGGCGGACATTCTGGTTACATTCTATGCAAGGGTACTCTGCTCTGGATGTGGGTTGTCTCAAGTTGTAATTCATTGTGAGGAAATGATGAAATGTTCATTGTGTCTAGACAGTTTTATAGTAGTAGAATTAAAAGAAGTTAGCCGAATTCTCTTTCATGCTTTTGAAATAAACTTTTGATCAAGCGTTTTGAGAGAAATAGTTGCGGTAGCCATACGACAAAAGAATGAGACATCAGTCAACTAACCAGGATTGTTGTATAAACAAACAAGTGTGTTTTAAAAAAAAAACATGTATCACTCAGACTTGTAAAAACAAGACTGTCCTTTCTGGCAATTTCAATCTCCAATGCAAATTGTTATGTAAACATCTTTTTCATATTTTTCATTGTACACATGTCCAGTATTATTTGTTTTGACAACAATTTCCCCTGTAATTGACTCAGTGTAAGTAAGTACCTAATAAGATATTAGCTAATTTGATATAAGATCTTTTGAGAAAAAATTATGTTGATTTTCATGTAAAATTAAGAAGTAGAATAAAAAGAAACAAAAATATTGAAAATAAATGAAAAAATAAAATGAAAATATTAGATAAAATACCGGGACGATTCGCCATTTTAGGTGGGACGATTCGCCATAAAAGCGAGGTTATGGCGAATCGTCCCGATGGCGAACCGTCCCGTACCCCCCCCCCCCCCCCCCCCCCCCCCCCAAATGAGTGCAGAGAAAGCAAAGTGACATTTATTCACAAAAGGGGGAAAAGACGTTTTGGATAATTATCGCTTCCTTAAATAATCACTTTTCACACATTCAGAGGTACATTTAGTACTTTAAAACGTAGTTTTTATACCGTCCTTTTTACCGGATACCGTCCTTTTTACCGGCAAAAAGTATTACCCTCCCTGGGGTAGTGCGCTTTCGGCGCGCCGCAACTTTTCATTCATTCATTCAGATAAGCCTTATCCTCCGGACCTCAATGTTGTTATTTTATGACATATTTCCGCAAGTTTAGATCGAGCAATGATAGAGGCTCGACTTCGACAAGCCAAATCAATCAGTGAATGCAAAATTCCGAGTTAACTCCCTTGACTAAATTTTAAATTTCGTTGTTCAGCTGAAATGAGAGCGAATTTGAGAATAAATCATGTTTCAGTTTTCAACAGAACGCTAAAATAGTCTGGAAATGGAATATTTTCTTCGAAAACAATGTGTAAATGTAACTTAGAGGAGATTCTAGGGGAAGGGTGTAGCACACAAGCAGTTTGCGGGAGGGGATTGACAGAGTATGGTATGTGGTCTAACTAGTTCTAGACGAGCTTGCATTTTCTTGGGGCTAAAGTAGAGAATTTGAGGGGCATAGTATATGGTGTTGTGACAAGATCAGGACTGGGTCCCAATAGAATGAAGGGGAGATCAGTTCAGTTTAGTTTAGTTAATGGAGACATAAGAGATTTGGTAAATGAATGCAGGAGAAGTCAGCCCCAAACGAAGTCGGCCCATAGGAGAACTCGGCCCAAAACAAAGTCGGCCCCAAACGAAGTCGGCCCATAGGAGAACTCGGCCCAAAACAAAGTCGGCCCACAAGAGAAGTCGGCCCATGAGAGAAGTCGGCCCCAAACAAAGTCACCCATAGGAGAACTCGGCCCAAAACAAAGTCGGCCCATAAGAGAAGTCGGCCCATGAGAGAAGTCGGCCCCACCCTTATAAAAAGGATTGCTAAGTCAGCCAGATACAATAACATATGAAATTATTTCCAACGGTTCACAACGGTCAGGCAAACTTTTAATAGACAGTCACGGCTAGTCATACACTAAGAAATCAGGCCGTCCAATATGGCGCTGCTCTGTCAGAAATAAGAACAATACATGTAAAGCTACTGTGAAAGAACTTAGGGAGAACTTTACACCTGGGCCACAAAGCCACAACCATCCAGGTCAACCTGGGTTGGCTTCAAAAATTAAAATTGTCAAGAAAGTTCACCATCTTGCTAAGGGTGATATATTTCGTTCTGCAACTTCACTAGTCGAGGATGTGTTTACGACAGACATTCAACTTGAGAAACCAACAACTAGTCGACCGAAACCGTTGAATCTAGCCCGTAGCAGCAACTATCAACGCCAAAAAGGTCGCCCTACTGAACCGAAAGATATAGAATTTGACTTAGCAATTGATTGGTTACCGAGCAATTTTCTTCAAGCTGATATCAGTTTAGACGGAGCTCGGCATATTCTGTTCTCGACGCCAGATCAATTACAACTTTTGAGTAATGCTACATCAATCTACTGTGATGCTACCATCAAGGTAGTTCGCCCACCATTTTACCAGCTTTTTAGCTGGCATGCATTTGTCGGCGACGAAAACAGCGAATACGCCAAACAAGTACCCCTTGCTTTTGCATTAATGTCACGCCGCCGTACCAAAGATTACAAAGCCATTTTCGAACGCATCAATGAACTCATTCCTGACAATCAGTTTAAAAAGATCACAACAACTTTGAGCGGGGCATATGGCGTGCGGCATACGAAGTATTCCCAGATGTAATTATACACGGGTGCAGCTTTCATTGGGGTCAGGCACTTTGGAGAAAAGTCCAGGACCTAGGCCTAGCGGTGGCCTATCGTTCTAGTGGACCAGTTCATGAATACATAAAAAAACCTGTTTGCCCTTCCATATATACCAAATGAATAAATTAGTTCTGTTTGCAGTAAAATAATGTCTTTTTATCACTGATAATACCACTACGTAACATCAGTTCCTAGAAAGCCATGTGGGCGTTCTAGGAATTAATGTTAAGTACTGGTATTTTCAATGATAAAAAAAACAAGACTGCTTTTTTTCATACATCTCAAATAGTGAAGTTTTGAATCGTCATTACAGCGAAATACGGAAATAGATCAGTGTATTGTAATTGCTGTAAATTAGTTCTGTTTGCAGTAAAATAAAGTCTTTTTATCACTGATAATACCACTACGTAACATCAGTTCCTAGAAAGCCCTGTGGGCGTTCTAGGAATTAATGTTAAGTACTGGTATTTTCAATGATAAAAAAACAAGACTGCCTTTTTTCATACATCTCAAATTGTGAAGTATACATGTCACTATTTTATTTCATCAAATGACTGATACCGGGTCCCTGTGATCAGACTTTTTGCCCCAAACCATCGGATGTTAACCTTTAGTTTGTGGGGCCGACTTCTCCCAAATTGTCCGGGTCGACTTCCGAGGGGCAGAGTTCTCTTGTACTTTATGGGGGCGACTTCTCTCGTGGGCCGACTTCTCTCAAATTGTCTGGGCCGACTTCTCCTAGGGGCCGACTTCTCCTGTAGTTTGTGGGGCCGACTTCTCTCATGGGCCGACTTCTCCGAAATTGTCTGGGCCGACTTCTCCTAGGGGCCGACTTCTCCTGTAGTTTGTGGGGCCGACTTCTCTCATGGGCCGACTTCTCCGAAACTGTCTGGGCCGACTTCTCCTAGGGGCCGACTTCTCCGGGGCCGAGTTCGCAATGGGCCGACTTCTCCTGCTCCCTTGGTAAATTACTAAGAAGCAGGACTGCAAGCAGCGCTGCAGAGGCGCTTCTTCGTATCTTACGTGTATATGATGGGCGAAATTAAAGAACAAGGAAGTTTGGGACTACTGGGTTATTGGCCATTGGGAAACATTCTGGGATCAAGATGGTCTGCACGGGGAGTGGGGGTGCACCTTAGTGGGGTGGGTATAAAAGGATGGGGCAAGAAAATTCTACAGGTTTCTACAGGTGGGAGAGTCTTTTTAGAAAGGGTGGGGGGAAATGTACGGCTCCGGGACGTTTCGTCCCAAAACCAGTTCGTCCCAGGACGATTCGTCCAAAATACGTAATCGAACCGGGACGATTCGTCCCAAAAAGTAGTTTTGGGGAATAAATGATCATGGAAGTATGATTATTTTAAAAATGATTTCTATGCAGATATTGGTAGGGTAGAACTTAGTCACTTTACTGACACTTTCCTCACGTTCCAGGCAGTGTTCGCCTTCTTTAAATATATATGAATTATCGCAAATATCAACACTTTCAGAGGGTCATTCAAGTGGAAAAACATCACTAAATGTGAAGAAATAATTCAGATCCAACATATCTTAAAAATTAAGAAACACCAAATTATCCGTTCATACCGAATGTCTGATTATTTGGCCGTTAATAAAGTGTAAATCATAGTCATTTCCTATGTAAACAAATCGGGCCGTCCGCGACGTCCGCCGTTTTTAAATTGGCTAATATATCTTTATTCTGCAGTATACTAGTACATTAACAACATAACATTACAATCTATAAGAACATAACCTAGTACACAGCATGGAAATAGCATCGCCTAAAAGGATGTCTTCCTGCCATTCCCACAAAAAAACCATATCAACACGGTTTGGCATCAGTGTAACAAACGTTCTTTTCGAAGACAGGAATATTTAATAGTTCAATTCTCATGATCACTCGCATGATAGTGTAATTAAAAAGAAATTTCAAAACACTTTAGAGTCCCATTCTAGAATAAATTCATCGGGTGTACATAATTTTCAAAGTTGTAAAATTCCAGTGGACAGTCAATTGAATGTTGCCTTTTTTAAGGATAATTTGTTGAATTATCATGATTTTGCAGTGTGTGAATTGCTTGAATTTGGTTTTCCGATAAATTTTCAGGGATTTTGTTGTTCAAATAGAATACCTTTAAATCATAAAGGTGCTCGAGATTTTCCAAATGATATCGATAAATATCTATTGAAAGAACTGGAGCACTCAGCTGTAATAGGACCCTTTGATCAGAATCCCTTTTGCTCGTCAGTCAAAATCAGTCCTTTAAACTCAGTTCCCAAAAGAGATTCCTCAGAACGTCGAATCATTTTAGACTTAAGTTTTCCTCCCGGTTCTTCTATAAATGATGGCATCTCTAAAAATGAGTACTTAGAAGAATCAATTTTATTGAAATATCCTTCCGTTGATAGTCTTGTAAATTTAATCAAACAATTTGGCAAAGGTTGTCATATATTTAAAAAAGATTTGAAAAGAGCTTATAGACAAATTCCGATAGACCCTGGTGACATTCACTTAGTTGGATTTTCTTGGAACAATTATCTTTATTTTGATAAGGTTTTATCCATGGGTCTCCGGTCCGCTGCTTATATTTGTCAGAGGGTTACAAATGCAGTGGCTTATATTTGTAATAATTATGAAGTGAATGTAGTTAACTACTTGGATGATTTTGCCGGTGCTGAAATACCTGATAAAGCAAATCATGCCTACAATATGTTAGGTTTTATTTTGGATAGTTGTGGTTTACAAGAATCAGCGGATAAAGCTTGTATCCCTTCCAAGAAAATGATTTTTTTAGGTGTTTTATTTGACACGCAAGAGTTAACTTTAAGCATTACAGTTGATAGAATTCAAGAAATTTCAAATTTAGTTTTATATTGGTTGCAAAAAGACAAAGCCAACATTCGGGAGGTTCAATCTCTTTTAGGGAAATTAAATTTTGTTTCCTCATGTGTTAGACCTGGTCGACTTTTTGTCTCTAGAATTTTGGTGTGGTTGAGAACTTTTGGATCAAATATTCATAAGCTTTACATCATTCCAAAATTTGTCAAACTTGACTTATTGTGGTGGAGCAAATTTCTTCCTCTCTACAATGGTATATCATTGATGGTCTTAGAGTCCTGGTCTTCTCCAGATAATATCATTTCTTCTGATGCTTGCAAATTGGGCTGTGGAGGCATCTTTGGGCATCATTATTTTCATGCATCATTTCCACAGTTTATACAGGAAAAAAGATTGCACATCAATGAATTAGAACTTTTATCCATTGTAGTATGTTTGAAACTATGGGGATCTTCCTTAAAAGGGCTCAGGATCCTTATAAACTGTGATAATTCCACCTCGGTGTCTGCTATTAACAAAGGAGCCTCTAGGAATCTATTTTTGTCATCTTGTTTAAGAGAAATTTGCTATTTTGCTGCTGTTTTTCAATTTGAAATAAAAGCTCTTCACATTCAAGGTGTTGATAATAGACCAGCAGATCTTCTGTCAAGGTGGACAGAAAATGATAGGAATAGAAGTCTATTTCTTAATCAGTTTAGTGAAACTTCTTTGATTGAAGATGTTGTTTCGGACGAATTGTTCACTTTTATTCATGATTGGTAGGTGTTTTAATTTGCAGGAACGGAACTTAAAGCTCTTAGGAGAGATGCTAGTCATACTGTTTCCAAAGCCTTCGCTACAGGAACTCAAAAAAATCTTCAGATTCAATGGAGAGCATATTTTTTATTTTGTTTGTATTTTCATTTATCTCCCTTTCCTGCTACTCTGAATTGTTTAAGATTATTTGTGCAATTTTTGAGTCGCTCATTTAAATCTGTTGATTCCATAAGAAATTATGTGAGTGGAGTAAAAATTGTGCATTTATTCTTGAATTTACCTTCTACTGTTTTTGATTCATATGAACTCAGACTTATGTATCGTGGTTTGGCTAGGATCAAGCAGCATCAAGTTAAACAGGCTTTGCCAATTACTCCAGCAATTTTATATGAAATGTATCCACATATAATTCAAAATAACCCTATTTATGTTTCATTTTGGTGTTTATTTCTTCTGGCCTTTTTTCTAATGCTAAGGAAATCTAACCTTGTCCCTTCTACACTACGATCCTTTGATCCTAATTTTCAGTTAACCTGTGCAGGTGTCGTTTATGATGATCAGTTTTTATTAGTTTTTATTAAATGGTCTAAAACTATTCAATTTGGTCAAAGAACTTTGAAAATACCTGTTTTGGCAATTCCTGGCTCTCCCCTATGCCCTGTACAAGCCTTTAAAAATATGGTAACATTAATTCATGGACGTTCTTCTGATCCACTTTTTATGCATTATGAAGGCAAACTGGTTAAACCTTTAACTTATCCCAAGCTTCTTAATTTTATCAAACATATTATTAAATTAACCGGCCGAGACCCAAACCTTTACTCTTCACATAGCTTTAGAAGAGCTGGGGCTTCTTGGGCTTTTCAATCAGATGTTCCCTCTGACCTAATTCAGTTGACTGGGGACTGGTCAAGTGATTGTTATAAACGATACCTACATTTCACAATGAAAGATAAATTTGTGGTTGCCAAAAAAATGAGAGATTTAATCTTAACTGCAGACTGTGGTTAGGACTAAATCTTGCCTTTCCTCTTTATTTTCAGCTAAGAGAAATAAGAAAGTACTACTGATATCAGATTCCATCTGCAAATACATCTCTGGTATTTTTGATACAGATATCAAGCCTTTTCCAGGATCTACGATTTCAAGCATCACTTATAAATTAAATGCAAAACATATTGACATTTCTAAGTACTCTCATGTCATTTTTCATGTGGGTACAAATGATATTATCAAAAAATCGACCGATCAAATGTTGTCAGCCTTCAACAATCTCATCACACTTTCTAAAAGCCTTTCGAATTCTGACATCATCATTTCTTCCATTTTACCTCGGCCTGTAGATCATTCCAAGTATGGGAATAAAGTAAAGGAAATTAATTTTAGGTTAAAAGTTCTCTGCAGTGAAAGGAGTATTTTGTTTGTCAAATCATACAGACCATTCTTTAAATCAGGTAAACCTAGATGTGAACTTTTTGCTGAAAGAGATGGCCTACACTTGAATATGGAAGGAACGAGACAATTGCGTTCCTTTTTCATTCATGTGGTAAACCATTTAAGATAAATGAAGCTCATGATGTACTGTATTAGTATGCCTTCTTTGAGGGTGTGTTTGTTTAAATGACTCATTTTTTCTTGTAGATTCCATCACTACCTTCACAGCTGGCATTTAAGCTGTGGGTACCATTTCTGAGAGATAGAGAGACAACAGTTGTCTCCAACTCAAGATTTTGTTGGTGTCTCGTTGAGGAAGTGAGTATGTTTCTGCAAACTTGTTTAGAGCCTTTGGCTTGGCGGTCCTGTGAATCAAGTCTGATTCAAGGTCAGCCTTGTTTCCCAGGCTCGGGAAGTCATTACTTATGTAAGTACTAATTTAGTGTCTTTTTGGCTTACCAAATTCTATTCATTCCATCATTAACTGTATTACAGTATTTTATTCAACTTTGGTATGTTGTAGATGTCCTTTCTGGTTTGCAGTTACTTTTGTTCATAAGCATGTGTTTTCCCAATTGCTGAACATTAACAAACTTATCTTCAAGCTGATTAGAAACCTTCAATAGCTTATGCATGGCCTGCTTTACATTATCCTTTTGAAATGTATGTGAACATGCTTGTTTCCTTTATCTTATGTTAGCATGAATGTAATTAAGTTTCTATGTGCATGTTCATTGAATTCTTTGTGTGTGTGCTGTTATGTACATGTATCAATTTGTGAGAATCATACACATCAGATCAAAAGATTTTCAGCGTCAAAATAAATTTAATTATTCTAATATAGAATTCATTACTTCTTTTCATTTATCTTGATGATACAGTGAATAATTTATACACAATGCTTGGCCAATATCGCCGAGGCGAGAGTTCGGTCCAGCTTCAGTTTATCTTCAGATCAGCTTGAGTTCAGTTTAGGTAATTAAGGGACACAAAACTGATCATAATGAAGAATGCAAATAGGACATAGACTAGAAAATAAACATAAAATTGAAGGAAACTGTTGGATTTCTTAAATGGGTTTGGTTTAAAGGTTCTGAACAGGAATGTGCGGTGTAATGGTAAATGAAGAGAAATGACGGGAGAATAATAATTGGTTAGATACATGTATACACTTATTTATGAAGGGAGATGATATAGCTGGAAGTAGATAGTGGGGGTAAAAGCAGTTGAATTGTGATCACAACTCGATAACAGGTCTGGAGGCGAAATGTAAGAAGTTTGACGAAATACTGAATTCAAATTTAAGAATACATACAGAGGAGACAATGTCCAGGAAATGACAGGTGTCATAACATTTAGTTTGGCAGAAAAGGGGCAAGTATTAAACCAGAGGCTCAAGTGAGCTCAAAACGCTCACCTGACTCAAGTTGTCAAAGGAGATGAGTGCATCAGTAAGTGATCAGCAGCATGAGCAATTGTTTTATTTGCTATTACACAACCAAAGGCAACTTTTTTGGCCATTCATTTCTGCTGGTACTAGGAAAGCTTCCCAGCAAGATCTGTTCTGTGAGGTATTAAAAGGCGACAACCGAACGAAATTTTTGTTTGTTTTGTTTTCAACTACTGTGGTTCTCTGTACCCCCCCCCCCCCCCCCCCCCCGCAAAATGAAATACTTATGACCCAGTTATATACTACATGACAAATTTGGTTCACATCTGCCCATTGGATCGATCTGAAAATAGAAATTTTGAGTGTAGCCCTAATTTGGGAGCCCAAATTTTGACTTACTGAGTTTCTTGGAAAAAAGTGAATCTGCATTACTAAAGTAAGTTCCAAACAAGAAATCTAAGCATTATTGCAAGTGGCTTAAAAAAAGAGGATTTATACAGGGGGGGGGGGGGGGGGGGGGGTCGCAAAAAATGCCAGGATACAAGGTCCGGGAGGGTGGATGGGTCCGAGCCCCAAAGTGCAGTTTTTGCCGGTGTCATGCATTTTTTTTTGCCAAATATCATTTTACAGACAAGTAATTACAACCAAAGTGAATTCAAGTGCTTAGATTCATAACTTAGAACAGAATAGAGCATTGATAATGTATTGGGGGCTCCATGTTAGAATTTTTTCCTCATGTTTTACACTTCATTAGGGGGTGGGTCCTGTTCTGGGTCTGGCAAAAATTTGCAAAACAAAAAAGTGATTCCCAGCTATTTGGTCATGATTTTCACTCCTTTATATTACTACTAAGGCAGTCTGCCTCTTATTAGTGCTTTGTAGCTCCTATTATTTGATTCTTCTGTAAGCCTCAGGGTGCCTCATGACATTGATCTAGTGTGCTTCCATGTATGGAATAATTGGAAAGATTGATAGAATAAAAATCTTGATTGTGGAAAACGTGTATAATTTCAAGTTAAATATGATTCTAGTGACACTAACATAACAAAATAAATAAGAGGCAATTCATCTCAGACAAGCCACCCTGGCATGGGTCAAAGAACTTCAGTATTAGGTCTCTCTCAGACCAGCTGTACAAACTAAACATTTAACCGAAAAGTAATGAAATGAAAAACAACTATTTCTTGTGGACAGTTGAAGATATCCAGGTGGGAACAATATATTTTGGGTAGGGCTTTTTGGTGGTGGGATTCGACTGGTGTCTGAACAGCATAGACATGTTGTACATCGGGGTAAGGGTTGTGTTGCTTGGAACATGAATGGGTTTATATCTGCAATTCAGTTGGTGGAGGCGGGTTCCAGTGGTTACCTGAGGGTCTAATGCTGCATTTCAGTTGTGGCTTTATATGAAGAGAGATTGTTTTGGGGCCATCTGTGGCTAGGGATGCCTTGGATTCCCAAGAGCAGGGCTGGGATATCTGACAAGTTGGTTTGCAGCACCTTTCATGTTTGGGAAAAGTATTTATTTATTTATTTTTATTGATTTAGGTAATTTGAATACTTCGTTAAACAGATTTTATAAACTGGAGGTGGGTCCCTATTTGTCTTTGAGGAAAAACTGTGCGTGGGGGTGGGGGGGGGGGAGGGTTGTCCAAGACATGACTGGCATTCCGGGGGTGGTGGGTCCCAAAAATTGAAGTTGTAAAAATTTCCACCTTGTATCCGTATTTTTTTGCCTGACCCCCCCCCCCTCCCCACCCCTGATTTATAAAGCATTTTAGGCGTACAGAACATTAACCCCACCCCAAGGGATATAGAATTTCTTTTTTGGGGGGGGGGGAATCAAAAGAGTAAATCCACCAGCCTGAAGATGGCAGTAGCTTCATTTGAACAAAGGAGAAAAGGTTTACTCCAAAGATGGTCTGTGCCATAAATGAATGAATTTGGTCAGTGGTTTTAAAGAATAAGAAAAAATTCAAATTAGAGAAATAGAATTTTCCTGCCACCAGTAAATTCAAGTCTGTGTGAAAATGGTTAAAGACTCAAAAATAAACAAAACAGAAACAGAATTTATGGAGGTTTATTTCTGGGGGTAAAATATTTTTAAAGAAATCAGAAATAGGTTTTCGTTAACAGTATTACATGAAATAAAATCTTTGGAACCCACATTGGCGTCTTGAGAGAGTTAAATTAAAGATAATCATACAGGAATCAGAGAAATTCTTTTCAAGAAACCCCCCAAAAAACCCATATGTGCACAGCATTGAAAAGGATTGATCAAGGCATCAACAAAATTTTTGAGACCCACATTGAAGTCTTGAGAGGGTTAGATTAAAGACATTCATACAGGAATCAAATAAATGTTTCCAAGAAACCAGAAAAAAAAACGTATATGTACACAGCATTGAAAGGGTTCAACATGAAATAAAATCTTTGGAAAACACAATGAAGTCATGAGAGGGTTAAATTAAAGATATTTACACAAGAATCAGATCAATGTTTTCCAAAGGAACCAGAAAAAACATATATGTGAACAGCATTGAAAGGGTTCAACATGAAAGAAAATCTTACATTCATACAGGAATCAGAACAATTTTTCCTCTGTCACTTATGGAAGTCTTGAGATGGTTAAAAGACTTCATAATTATTTTCATTCCCTTTAGCTTAACATAACAGAATAACGTGTGTTTGACTGGTAGATGTTGACAGAAGTTGATGGAAGAGATAAAATTGGAAAATCTAACAATTTGTATTGGGAAATCTTACAGCAAAAATGCTGACTCATCATTTTTTTTTCAATACCTTCTACAGGACACCCTGATAGAACCGGCGGCAATTTTTTTTAACCAATCCATTCTACTGGTCCGAAGGATGATGCAAACCAAACAGCAGTTCTCTGTTATGTGTGATTTGGGAAATATGGGCTTTTGCATTTTTCCTGTTTTTAGCCCCTGAGGTTGCCACGGGGCAGTGACAATTTTGTTCGGGCATCAATCTATTACTTAGGACCCACTTATACTACATGCCAAATTTGGCTGAAATTGGCCCACCGGTTCTTGAAATAGAAATTTGGGGCAGAGCCCAAAATGGATATGCCCCTTCAGAGAGCACAAATATTGACCTTCCAACTTCTCTTGAACAAACTTTAATCTTCAACACCAAAGGATGTTCCATACCAAATAACAAAATTCCCTCTGGTGGTTCGTGAGAAGAAGATTTTTAAAGATTTTAAAGCTTTTGGGCATTAACCAGAGCCCGAAGATGGCAGCTGCTTCATTGGAACAAAATAGAAATGGCATACTCCATAGATGGTCGGTGCAATATATGTTTGAATTGTGGCCTAGTGGTTGTGAAGAAGTTGTTATGTTTGCAAAAGTTAACGGACGACTGACGCCGGACGCCAAGTGATGGCGATAGTTCCCACCGACTTGTAGTCAGGTGAGCTGAAAAGTTAGGATGAAATGGCTAAAACGAGAACTTGGATATGGAGTGAATAAATAATCAAGAAATGCTATAAGGAGAGGACAGATAAGTGTGTTGCTTACAGGGAAACAAAATCAGAATATTAACAAGTACGAAATCAACTTATTGAAGAAATAAATGGTAGAATTTCAGCCTCATTAGGACAGCGGGGGGGCGGGCACATTTGTTTACTTGGGAAATGAGAGAATAAATCTAAACATGTAAATGGTAGCAGATGGGTCAATGGGAATACACCATAGTGCAAAAAAGAGGTCGTGAATAATCTATCAAACTTTATACCTAGCGAAATAAAAATATGAAAAGGGCAAAAAAAAATCTCTAAATTACAAAACGGACAAGCGGAAGGGACAATTAACATGACTCCCAAGTTCCTAAAAAGGCGAGAGGCACTATATAGATGTTCAACGAGTCAATTAAGCCCTGCTATGGAAAAAAAACAAGAGTACAGAGAATGCAACGTAGCATTTATACATAAAAGGTCTGCAAAGTTGAAGAGAATTACAGGGAAATCTCAGTCAGGCAAGGGTGCATTCTTTCACCGGTTCCATTTGCATTGTACTTCTTTTTATTCATTGGCGTTTAAGGCCACTTAATTCTGCACAATGGCTAATCGTGACCACAACATGGATATAAAGTCAAATCAAGCCAATCGATTATATCCATATTGTCCATTTTAGAGGACTTCAACCCCATCGCGCTGGTCCTATTTTACCAGTAAAGCAGGGCTTGTTTACAACAATAAACAAGCACAGCTTCACTTCCCGGGGTTCACACGGTAAGCTTGATACAGCAAAACTTTGGAGGATGAACAGACTGCTGTAGAAGGGGTAACAGTTGGAGACTAAAGATCCCAGAAATGTTTTTTTCTTTTTGCAAATGATATGGAGCTAATGTTTGAAAATGAAGATGAGCCAGAGAAAATACTTTCATTTATAGGGAGATAAGGGAACAATGGAGGCTGAAACTGAATGAAAACAGAAGTAAGGTAATACTGGATGGGCTGTAAGATGAGTTGACTGAAGGTGAGTGTGGAGGAAAACTACTTAATGTAGGAGATATGACTATGAGCATATGGGGAGACAGCAAAAACGTCAGGGAAAGAGGTGCGTACAAAAGAGTGAATGAATTCGTAAATTAAATTTAAGAAGGATATCTCCAATAATGTGTAAGGGATAGTTTCAATACCAAGGTAATTTTGCACTACATAATGTAGTTTTGATGGGAAGCGTGACAATTTGAGAGAACCGCGGTATGAAGGTATGCAGCGTGTGAGTTAGTTGGGAAGAGAGGGTGGATGTATCAAATAGCAACGAGTACGGATGTGATACCGCCAAATCAAATAGCAGAGGACAACAGGGTTGAGAAATGCCACAGTACTAAAAATGAAAGTGTCAAGGACACTGTAGCTTAACTTGACTGTGTGTTATGTTTGAGGAAAAGGATAATGTTCAATGTTTATGAAATGATTATGAAATACGACAAGAATTGTGATAATTGAGAATATGTTAATTTCTAAACTGACGTCCTCATCTAGACAGTACACCGAGTCATCCTACAAAGTACAATAAAATCCCTTCATAAATATGACCTGTGGTCTGTGCTAAAGGTTTCTGGGCTCGGTCAGCCATCACGGTTGAACAATCGTGACCAAAAGGGAACGTTCTCATCTAGACATTATCTGGAGTCATCCTACCAAGTTACAATGAAATCCCTTCATAAATACGACCTGTAGACTGTGCTAAAGGTTTTCAGGCTTCGGGCCTTTGTAGCCGTCATAGTGGACCGATCGTGACCAAAAGGGGATGTTCTCATCTAGAAATTATATGGAGTCATTTATTAAGATACAATGAAATCCCTCCATAAATACGACCTGTAGACTGTGCTAAAGGGTTTCGGGCTTTGGGTTCGGGCAGCCGCCACGGTTGACAGATCGCGACCAAATGGAGAAGTGCTCATCTAGACATCATACGGAGTCATCCTACCAAGTTACAATGAAATCCCTCCATATTAAATACGACCTGCAGATTGTGCTAAAAGTTTTTGGATTTTGGGCTTGGGCAGCCGTGACGGTTGACAAATTATGATCAAAAGGGGATGTTCTCATCTAGACATTATACAGAGACATCCTACCAAGTTACAATGAAATCCCTTCATAAATACGACCTGTAGACTGTGCTAAAGGTCTTGGGTTTTGGGCTCGGGCAGCCATCAGGGTTGACGGATCGCGACCAAAAGGGGACATTCTCATCTAGACATGACCTTAAACCTGCATATGGAATTTCGTGACGATCGGACAAGAACTACGGGCTTGTAGCCTGTGCTAAAGGAAAATGTGAACAGACCGACAGACTCACAGACCTCCGCACGCGTGATGGCAATAGCTTTTCTTGACTTTGTCAAGTTAAGCTAACAAGCACAGTTGTTGTCCCTAGAGTGCAGCAAGGTGCCATCTGTTATGCTAAAACATTGCAGATGAAACCTTGTTGCACTCAAGGGACAATATAGAAATCAAAGAGATATGGTTTGTGATCAATCTTGTGACATCGTATGTGTTTTAGGGGTGGGTTATTGTAACACGTCTCTTCTTGGAGGTTACTGGTGAACTGAATTTAAGTACTTTTCAAGGGGGGGGGGGGGGGGTCGGGGGTCGGAAAATCAAGTACTTTTCAAGGATGGAAACAACTTCAAGCACTTTTCAAAGAAGGGGCCAAAATTCAATGACCTTTTTGAGTGAAAACCCTGAAAATGTTGACAATGAGACAGGATGGTTATTATTGGTGTAAAAATGCAGGGTTCCATCTTTAACACCTTTCCTGAAGTGAAGCATACCCACCTTCAATGTTGAGCAGCAAGTACCCTGTCACTGCCATTTTGGATAACAGTGAGTTGGAAAGTTGTTCAACCCTCTGCACTGTGATGTCAAAATATCCAAATCTAATGCTGCAAATTGGAGCAGCACACTTAATTTTGACAAAATTGAAATTACCCACCTCACTTATTAAATTGTATTGGAATCAAGCCAGTGGTTTTGGAAATGAATACTAAAACACTACCTTCATGGACGAAGATCGGCAGAGAGTGATCAGTGCAGCTCACAATGACTTTCAGTGAGATAAGCTAAAAATCAATTTGCATCGATTTATGCTACTGTCAGAGGTATTGGACACACCTTGTGATGCCATTTCCTCTTGTATTTGTATAGGACAAGTCTAGAACAAAATATAAAGAACTGATAACAGTACTCTACTTCATGCAGCTTTGGAAATGTGAACTTTTGAATTTTGACTATTTTTAGCTTATGATGTTCCCATGGGGTTGTGAAGAATTTTTGTTCAGACATGAATCAAGTACTTATGACCTAATTAATACTTCACACCTTATTTGGTTCAAATCACCTCAATGTTTCTGAGCAGAGACATTTTGGGTGTAGCCTAAAATGGGCATGCCCCACAGTGAGCCCAAATATTGAACTAGAAATTTCCTTTAACAAACTTGAATCTTCATCACCAATGAAAGTTCCAAACCAAACTTCAAGGCATTCTTGCTAGTGGTTTATGAGAAGTAGATTTGTAAAGCATTTTAGACGTTTGGGCATATCCCAACAAGAGGAGTAGCAACTCTTTTAGAAATACAAGTGGCCCCAAGGGCCTTAATGATGGCTTAATCTCTCACCTAAAATTGTTTAAAGAAGGATTTAAGGTCACATTGAGCATCTACATGTTAATATACTTAATCTAATTTAGCTAAGGGAGTTGGGGTGGGGAGAAGGGTCTGTTGGATGAATTTTTTGGGAGGTGTAAAAGCCAAACAAAAAAATCACCCAGTTGATCACTTCCACTTCCTCCCCCTCCCCAACAGGGTGAAAGTTTTTTTTCCCATAAAATCACTCAAAAATCTTCCAAATCTTGTTCTCAAGCAAAAAAAAACCCCAAACATTTTGACCAACAGACCCTCCTCCTCACCCCATGAGGACTTGTAGAACCCTATTTGAATAAACAGTTATCTTATGTACTCACATTTACATCTAACTAAAGTTTACCAGCTCAGTTATGCATTGGCACATTTAATTTAAAAAAAAGAAGTAAATTCTACATTGGGGTCAATGTTAAATTTCAAACCCCTCTGGTACCCACCAAAATCAGTCAATCGTAACACTTTGAACAAACTATAATCAAGGAGTTATAGTAATGCTATATATCAAATATCAAATGATTCTGCCTGGTGGATTTGAAGATCTTTTAAGAATATTCCTCAGTCTGCGCTTAGTTAAAATTTGGACTCCCATAGAGAAACCCTAATGTGAGCCTAAGGATTTGATTTGAACAAACTTGATCTCATCACACTGAGGATGTCAGTACTATGTAACAAAAGAATCTGACTCATGAATGTGAAGAAGATTTTTTAAAGAACATTCCTATATTGCACTAAGTTAAAAGTTGGGATTGGATCCCACAGGGAGTCCAAATTTGATCCAAGCGATTTGGTTTGAACAAACTGAAATCTGAACCTCCTTGGGTTGCTGCATATGAAAAGATTTGGCCATGTGGATCTAAAGAAGATTTTTAAAGGAATTTCCCCATATTGCACTAAGTTAAAATTTAGGTTGCCATAGGCAGCCAAGATATGAACCCAGGGATTTGATTTGAACAAACTGGAATCTTACCCCCATCAAGGATACTGCAACTTAAATATCCAAAAAATTCTGACTGGTAGATCTGAACAAGAAGAGTTACAAAGAATATTCCTCATACCTCATATTGCACTAAATTAAAATTTCAGCTCCCACAAGGTGCTCAAATATGACTCCAGGCACTTGATTGGATTAAAATGGAATCTGAATCTCCTAAGGATACTGCATATCAAAAGATTCTGACTGGTAGATCTGAAGAAAAAGATTTCTACAGAATATGCGCCATATTGCACCAAGTTAATGTTTTGAGTTCCAATAGGGAACCTAAATATGACCCCAGGAATTTGATTTGAACACACCCCACTTTGGCCACTTAGGGTGTTACATACCCAACATATAAAAAAATTCTGACTGATGAATCTGAAGAAGACAACTTTTAAAGAATAATCCAAAAACCAAGAGGCCCCAGGGGGCCTGTGGGCGCTCACCTGACATGGTAGTCTAAATATCAAAACAGGGACTTGATTTGAATAAGCTGCATATGCCCCTCCTAAGAAAAGCATATACCAACTAGATGAAGCAGTTGTGCACACACAATACACAGGATTTTTCCTTCTATTTTCAGTTCCTGCACTTTTATGTCCCAAAATTGAGATAAATGCATAAAAATAGATTTTTTTAAATTTTTGTTTGGAAATTTTCGAAGTCCCAAACAAAATATTTTGAGCCTAAATTTTTTTTTTCTTCTTAAAATTGACCAAAATGCATAAAAAAACAAAAAACTAATTTCTGGATTTTGGTCCAAAATTTTCGAAGTCCCACCCAGACCCCAAATTTTCAGTGTAAAAAAAAAAATTCTTTTGTCTTAAAATTGACTGAAACACATAAAAAACAAAAAAAAATTCAGGATTTTGGTCAAAAATTTTCGAGGTCCCACCCGGACCCCAAATTTTCAGTGTAAAAAAAAATCAATTTTTGTCTTAAAATTGACCGAAATGCACAAAAAACAAACAACAAAAATTTCCGGATTTTGGTCCAAAATTTCAAAGTCCATAATAGGACCCCAAATTTTCAGCCTAAATATGAACCCAGGGACTTAGGTTGAACAAACTTGAATCTCACCCCCCTAAAGATGCTGCATAGCAAATATCAAAAGATTCTTATTGGTAGATCTGAAGAAGATTTTTAAAAAATATTCCTCATACTGCACTAATTTAAACATTTGGGCTCCCATTGAGAGCCCAAATATGGACCCAGGGAATTGATTTCAATAAACATGTGAAACAATCTTCCAAAGATGTTATATGTGAAATTTGAAAGCTTTTGGAGCAGTGGTTTGGGAGAAAAGTAGTCTTACATGTTTTTCCCACTACCCACAGTGTTAAAAAATGCTGACTCAGCACTTTTCAAAGTCCCAGAAAAGTACCCCATGATAAAACTGATAGCAATATTTTTTGATCATTCCGTTCTGTTGGTCCTAAGGAAGCTTCATACCAAATAAGAATTCTCACTGCCGTGTAGTTTTGGAGATATGGGCGTTTTAATTTTTTTCTATTTTTAGCTCCTGCGGTTCCCATGGGGTGACGTGAAAAAAAAATTGTGCATAAATTAAGTACTCACGACCCAATAAGCCCTCATATCAAATTTGGTCCAAATCTGCCTCTCAGTTTGGAAAATAGAAATTTTGGGAGGGTCAAATATTCTTACCCCTCCCATAACGACGGCAAATATAGCCCCACAAACTTCTCTTGAACAAATCTGAGTCTACACCTGAAAAGGAAGTTGCACACCAAATATTACGTCTCTACTACTGCTGGTTCATGAGAACAAGATATTTTAAGATTTCAGCACACTTTTTGGGTGTGGCCCTACCAAGGGGCGAGGCAACTTGATTTGAACAAAATCAAATTGCGATGTCATAACAAACTATTATCTCAAATATCAATTAAATTGGTTCAGCAGTTTGGGAGGAAAAGATGCAAACACCATGTTCACGGACGACGAGTGATCACTATAGCTCTCCTGACTGACATATATTTATTTATTTATTTATTTATTGGTGTTTAAGGTCACATATTTCTGCACAATGGCTAATCATGACTCCTGACTGACAGTCAGGTGAACTAAAAAGATGTAGTACACCAAGTATCAAGAGACATTGAATGGTAAATCTGAAGAAAATTTTTAAATAAATTTTCTCACATTGCACAAAGCTAAAATTTGAGTCCCAAAGGGAGCCCAAATATGAACCCACGGACTTGATTTGAAAAAAATTCAAACTGAACCTCCTAAGGATGCTGCATATCATATATCAAAAGAATCTGACAGGTAGATCTGAAGAAGATTTTTAAATTCATTTCCTCATATAGCACAAAGCTAAATGTCAGGTCCCCAAAGGAAGCCCAAATATGAACCCTGGGACTTGATTTGAACAAACTTCAAACTGAACCTTCCAAGGATGCCGCATATCATATATCAAAAGGTTCTGACTACTAGATCCGAAGAAGAGGATTTTAAAATAATATTCCTTCTACTGCACTATATTAAAGTTCGTGACAATCTGAAGATCTTTGAAGAATATTCCTCATATTGCATTAAGTTAAAATTTGGGCCTCATAGGGAGTCCAAATGTGAACCCAGAGACATGATTTGAACAAACTTAAACTTGACCACGACCCTCCCCCCATTCTTCTACCCACTGGATGCCTGTATACCAAATATCAAAAAGCATTTGACTGGAGAACAATATTGAAAACATTTTTTCCTCATATTGTACAGGGAGCTAAATATGAATTCCGAGACTTAATTTGCACAAACTTGAACCTCCTCCCCCACACACCTAAAGATGCTAAATACCAAAAAGATTCTGCTTGGTGGATCCAAAGATTTTTCAAGAATTTTCCTCTTATTGCATCAAGTCAAAATATGGGTTCCCATAATAGGCTATCTGTCTGAGGTGGGGAGGTGTCACAGGGAGAGGGAATTTGAGAGACTAACATTTTCATGTCGGCCGATAGTTGAAATTTCACAATCCGAATTTTGCATGGATGTAACAGCATGTTTTCTTGAAATACAGTCCCATGTGATAGCGTTTGCATTGAATTTGTGCCAAATTCCCAAGGATGACCATGTCTAATTTTCAACCTGATAACATAATGGTGATTGACTTGTTCTGTAGCTTTTGCAACTAAATGCCTCAGATGAGGTTGGTGGTTCATAAAATGCAACATTTGATGTGAAACACAGTCAACGTGCGATGTCATACCTCTCAAATGTTAGCCACACATTATTTTTTCATAACGATTCAGACAAATTATCTCCTTTCGTTGTCCGCCATAATAAAATACTGTATGTAATAAGCTTATGTTATATATCAATCGAAAGGAAAATCAATTTCCAGAAAGTAGATGTTAAATACACGATAATTACTTAACCAAATGGAAATTTTATGTGAAAAAAACTAAACCCTCCCCCAAAAGCTGATGTGAGCTCTTGTATGGCGATACAGACAAAAGCAGAATTGTATGCATTTTTTTAAATATCAGTCCTTTGAAGCGTCCTGTTGCCATTATAAGTAAAAACAAGCACTTTTTTCTTAGAACTGCAATATGTACGAGGCCATATGATGTCTTACATTTTCAAAAAAGCCCCTATATCACCTCTGCCCATGGAAGTAGTTGGAGATGTGGAGTTTGGTTGTCATGGTAGTCCATATGATCGGCCTTCTTATGACATCATCCCCATACAGGGTTCCCACTCTTTTTTCAAAACCAAATTTAAGCACTATTTAAGCACTTTTCAAGCACTCCAATAGCAAATTTTCAAGGACTATATGACCGTTTCATTAAGGCTTTGATAATGGTATGTTTATTTGTTCTGCCATTAAAGAGATTATAAAGGGACAATTTTAACCAGAACAATTTATTCTATCAGATAATTATAATAAAATATCTTAGTACCTGTCCTCAAAATTCTTCTTTTTCAAGAGAGCTAATTTCTCTTCAACTTGTTGGGACAATTTCTCGAACAACAGTTTTTTCTCCTTAGATTTCTCCCTGCTGGAATTTGCCTGTGCCAAAATTTCTAACTTTCCCAAAGTTTCAGCTCGCTAACAAAGATTACCTGCAGTTGCAAGGGGAGCAATTTCATTGAATGGCCCATACAATCTCCGATTCCAAAACGGAAGTCCCAGAAAAAAAATTCAGAACTGTTGCACTGGAAATCGCGGCTGTGGCACTTGTTTTAGCACATATCTCAGTTTCCTTCTTATGATCACTTTGAAAGTTCCTGCGAGAAGTCACGAATGAATTAAGAGAACCACAGTCACTGCGTCGGCTTGTCACAGCAAAAGTTTGCGATGTTTTTCACTTCTACTGTGGGATTTCAGAGCACTTTCGCCCATGCCAGAAATCTCCAAAGTCTTTTCTGCAAACAGTACAGTTCGCTTTCGTTTTTGAATCCTTAACTGCTGCGATCCACGGATACGTTTTAATCCAGGAATGATTAAATACACATTTTCCAAAAGGCATGATGATATTTGAGAGTAATAATCCTGGAAATGTTGATAAAATACAACGCGTCTTTTAATCCATGTGCTTCCAAAACGAAACCATAAATGTCATCGTAATTTGTGTACTTGTGTTTTCTCTCATTATCATGAACAAGAAAAGTAGTGTGCAGAGCAAACAGGCGTATTATACTATTCGTGTTTTAAACTTTAATATGCTACAGCGAATTCCCGAATTTTTTTGTTATTTGGGAACTAAAACGTGGCATTTTGGGGGGGATTTTTTTAGCAGAGTAGGCTGGGGTCCAGGATTCAAGGACTTTTCAAGGGAAGTGGTGGTAATTCAAGCACTATTCAAGGGGAAAAGTCAATTTAAACACTTTTCAAGACAGGCATTGAAATTCAAGGACTTTTCAAGACCGTACGGACCCTGCCATAGTGATATGTGCACAGGGCATTATTAAGGTGACACATTTCTACCGTCCATTTTTTATACTGGTTCCTATGGTAGCACATGCTTCCTATGGGCCTGAGAGGCTTCTAATAGAATGGGGGCTTGTTCTGAGGGTGAGTTCAATTGAATAGGAGTAAATCTAATTACCCAAATGGACCTGGCAATCACTCAAAATCATCAAAAAAAACCCTAAAACTACCAAAATGGAATCATTTTGTTTAAAATCCACCAAATCCTCCTTTTGTTCAATAATAAATGTGCTCTGTTGTATAAAAGTCAATCTACATAACCACAAACAACCCGACAACTATTTATTTAGCTCAGATGCTTTTATAGCTGCTCTAAGTCTATCTCGTCCTAACTGTCTATTGTTCTGACCTCTACCTACCAACAATTAGATTGCTTCATTTCCCATAAGCTGTACCTACCCATACACAGAGTTATACCCCCTGTGTATAATCAAGGCCTCTATGACCCTTAAACCTGAAAGACAATCAAGCGGATAAATTATCATTTTATGACTCTTATGCTCATCTGGGTATTGGAGGATACCTATGACATGGTGATGTTCTATCAGAGGATACCTTTTGAGGAGATATGGTAAAATTTAGGCAATGATTTATACCCATGTTGTCCATTTTAGAGGACTTCCACTCCTAGCATTGGTGACTGGGTCCTGTTTTCCCAGTAAAACAGAGTTTGCTTACCACAGTAAAAAAAAACACTGCTTCACTTCCCAGGATTCCCACAGGAGCTGGTTGTGAGTTCTGCAAAACATTTTTAAAATTCTTTTTTACTCAGCAGTTTTTCTTTACCCCCCCCCCCCCCCCCCCCCCCCTCTTTACTAGTCGTAAGAAAAATCGTCGTAAGAAAAATCCCACTAAATAACAATTCTCAGTTTCATGCAGTTTGGGAGATATAGGCATTTGAAATATTTTCTATTTTTAGCTCCTTGGGTTTATGTGTGAAAAAGATTTGCTTTTTTCTGATATAAAGGAAAAATATGTGCCCTACTGTTACTGCATACCAAATTTGGTTCAAATTTACCAACCAGTTCAGAAAATACAGATTTTGATCGGGGCCAAAAATTTTGCCCCTTCCACCACAGGCCCAAATATTCCCAGCAAAACTTTCTTTGAAGAACTTGAATCTTGAGCAAAATAATGATGCTGCATACCAAATTTCAAAGCATTGTGCCTGGTGGTTTATGAGCAAGCCTGAATATAAGCAACCTGTTATTTGCAAAATGAGGTCCCCAGAGGGTGAATTTGCTGATGCTATCCCATACAGTGGGCCAATTTATCTTCTAGGTACATCTTTCTGTTTTGGCTTGAGACCTTGATTCAGACTGAGATTCTGACAGTCTGCTTATTTTCAGGTTTGTTTATGAGAAGAAGATTTCTAATAATTTTAGGCCTTTTGGGCACTCAGCCAAGCCCATCAAGCTTAACAGCATATATCGAATAAACTTGGAGAGTCCTCCATAAATATTTTATTCAAAGTTTGGTTGGGTTTTGACCAGTATTATTTATTTATTTATTGGTGTTGAAGGTCATATACTTATGCACAATGGCTAATCAAGACCGTGACAGTTTTACGGGTGGAGGAAGCGGAGTACCCGGGGAGAACCACCGAGCAACGACGAGCAGCTGCCCAACATCATAACTCCGCACTGCAGCACAGGGAGGGTTAGATTGGTTGAAGACATGCATACCATTGACGTGCAGTACGTCTCTAGTACACGGCATCATCGTGCCCCCATGTGGACAATCAGGGTTAAGTGCCTTGCCCAAGGACACAACACAGGAGTCCGAATTGATTGCTCAGACAGTCACCCATCCAATGATTAACCAGGCTCGACGTTGCTTATCTTCGGTGATCTCGCGAGAACCAATCTGTCCAGTGGTTCAGAAAAAGAAGACTGATATGCAAAATTAATGGACATGGGATGCTAATTGATGGAAACAATTCACACTAACTAAGATGAAATACAAATGGAAGTCTTGGTTAAAAGTATATATATTTTTAATAGCAGCTTTTAATCACATTTTACATTGGCAGAATAATCAACAGGCCCTAGGCCCTTGATGACAATATAGAATATGTAAAGTAAAAAAAAAAATCAGTTTAAAGTTCAATTTTGACTGCAAAGCACATGAGGATTTCATAAAACCTGAGGCTCAAGTGAGCCTAAAATGCTCACCTGGCTCAAGTTGTCAAAAGAGATGAGTGTATCAGTAAGTGATCAGCAGCAAGAGCAATTTTTTGATTTGCTATGACACAACCAAAGGCAACTTTTTTGGCCATTAATTTCTGCTTCCCAGCAAGCTCAGTTCTATGAAGTATTAAAAAACAACAACCAAACAAAATTTTTGTTTTGTTTTCAACTACTGTGGTTCTCTCTACCCCCCCCCCCTCCCCCAGAAAAAAAAATCTGGCATAAATGAAATACTTATGACCCAGTTATATACTACATGACAAATTTGGTTCACATCTGCCCATTGGATCTGAAAATACAAATTTTGAGTGTAGCCCAAATTTTGACTTACTGAGTTTCTTTGAAAAAAAGTGAATCTGCATCACTAAAGTAAGTTCCAAACAAGAAATCTAAGCATTATTGCAAGTGGCTTATAAAAAGAGGACTTTTAAAGCATTTTAGGCTTATGGGGCATTAACCGTACCCCAAGGGATATAGTAATTTGGGGGGGGGGGGGGGGGGGGGGGAGGAGGGAAATCAGAAGAGTAAATGTTACCAGCCTGAAATTGGCAGCAGCTTCATTTGAACAAAGGAGAAAAGGTTTACTCCAAAGATGGTGTGTGCCATAAATGAATGAATTTGGCCCAGTGTTTTTAAAGAATAAGAAAAATTTCAAACTGGAGAAACAGAATTTTACCTCCACCAGTACATTCAAGTCCATGTGAAAATGGTTAAAGCATCAAAAATAAACAAAACAGAAAGAGAATTTATGGAGGCTTATTTTGGGCGGTAAAATATTTTTAAAGAAATCAGAAATAGGTTTCCGTTAACAGTACTACATGAAATAAAATCTTTAGAACCCACATTGAAGTCTTGAGAGGGTTAAATTAAAGATATTCATACAGGAATCAGAGCAATTTTTTCCAAGAAACCAGAAAAAACATACATGTGCACAGCATTGAAAAGGTTTGATCAAGGCATCAATAAAATCTTTGAAACCCACACTGAAGTCTTGAGAGGGTTAAATTAAAGACATTCATACAGGAATCAGATAAATGTTTCCAAGAAACCAGAAAAAACATAAATGTGCACAACACTGAAAGGGTTCGACATGAAATAAAATCTTTGGAAAACACACTGAAGTCATGAGAGGGTTAAATTAAAGATGTTCATATAGGAATCAGATAAATTGTTTTCCAAGGAACCAGAAAAAACATATGTGCACAGCATTGAAAGAGTTCAACATACAATTAAATCTTATGAAAACACACTGAAGTCTTGAGAGGGTTAACTTAAAGATATTCATACAGGAATCAGATCAATTTTCCCCTGTCACTAATGGAAGTCTTGAGAGGGTTAAAAGCATTCAGAATTATTTCCATTCCCTTTAGCTTAACCTAACAAAATAATGTGTGTTTGACAGGTAGATGTTAACAGAAGTTGATGGAAAGTCATAAAATCGGAAACTCTCAAAAATTTGTATAGGGAATTCTTACTGCAAAAATGCTGACTAATCATTTTTTCAATACCCTCTACAGGACACCCTGATACAACAGGTGGCAATTTTTTTTAACCAATCGATTGTACTGGTCCTAAGGATGGTTAATACTAAATAGCAGTTCTCTGTTATGTGTAATTTGGGAAATATGGGCTTTTGAATATTTTTCTGTTTTTAGCCCCTGCGGTTGCCACAGGACTGTGAAAATTGGAGGGGGTGGGGGGTGGTGGGGGGGGGGGGGGGGACATCAATCAATTACTTAGGACCACTTATATCACATGCCAAATTAGGTTGAAATTAGTCCACCGGTTCTTGAAATAGAAATTTTGGGCAGAGCCCAAAATGGATATGCCCTCACAGAGAGCCCAACAACTGACCTACCAACTTCCCTTGAACAAACTTTAATCTTCAACACCAAAGGATGTTCAATACCAAATATCAAGGCATTCCCTCTGGTGGTTCATGAGAAGAAGATTTTTTAAGCTTTTGGGACATTAACCAGAGCCCGAAGATGGCAGCTGCTTCATTTGAACAAAATAGAAAGGGTATACTCCATAGATGTCCAATATATTTTTGAATTTGGCCTAGTGGTTGTGAAGAAGTTGTTATGTTTGCAAAAGTTAATGGATGCCAGGCGACAGACGCCAAGTGATGGCAATAGCTCCCACTGACTTGCAGTCAGGTGAGCTAAAAAAGAACTTGCGAACACCAACAATGCAAGTAGACAAATTATTAAGGTTTTAATTTCTTGAAGCACAAAACTTCTCTCATGTAGTTTTTTATACCTTCATGTATCTGAAAATCACTACCCAATAAGGTCTACTCACTGTGAACCTGGGTGTGATTTAACTTTATATCTTGGTATTTGCAGTCATTTCCAATAACTATGGCGATATTCTGACTGCAGCATGAGTATAGTCAATTTAGGCAATTGTTTATTCCTATACCCTTTACCTAACGAATCGGCCACATTTGCCCACGTAATAGACAAATTCAGTAGTTTAAAAAATTATTTTTCAAACAATTTCAACAAAACATCATGTGACCCCTAACTGGAATGAACCCATCAGGTTCATTCCAATGAGGGATCACACAATATGGTTTGGTGGAAATTTTTAGAAAAAATAATATTTAAAATAATTAGAGGTACTGTGAGCAAACTCACAAAGTGATACCCCCCGCGCCTGAAATGTATAAGTTAGATTATCTCCCCTTGGATGGACAGACGGTATAAGTTAGATTATCTCCCCTTGGAAATGTCAGAACGGAATTATATTGCTTCATGCACATCTTCATATGGAGTTCTTCCATTGTGTAAAGTTTCATGAAAATTCTTCAAACGGTTTAGGAGGAGTTGTGCTTACAAGGATGGTCAGACGGACAGATTATCTCCCCTTGGAAATGTCAGAACGGAATTATATTGCTTCATGCACATTCCCATATGGAGTTCTTCCACGGTGTAAAGTTTCATGAAAATTCTTCAAACGGTTTAGGAGGAGTTGTGCTTACGATGGATGGACAGACGGACAGATGGACGGACAGGGTGATTCCTATATACCCCCCCAAACTTTGTTTGCGGGGGGTATAATGAATTTTGATATTGTCTGCACTGGGTAAAGGGTTAAAGTCCAAATATGGCCAGCACTATTCACAAAAATTGCCATTCAATTTTAATTTTTTGCCTCAAAAACATAGCTTTTGACTCCTCATTGGAATGAGGTCATTGAGCTCGTTCCAATGGTGATAAGCTATGTTTTTGATGCAAAAACTGAAAAAAATAGTTATTGAATAATTTTGTTTGCAAGTGTGGTGTGCTTTTCATATTAGGTAAAGGATTAAAGGACATCCATCACTGACATTCATTAAGGGTCCTTTTTAACAGTAAAACAGAATTTATTTACTACGGTGAACAAGCACTGCTACAT
The DNA here is from genome assembly GCA_031216915.1 of Pictodentalium vernedei. Lineage (NCBI taxonomy): Eukaryota > Metazoa > Mollusca > Scaphopoda > Dentaliida > Dentaliidae > Pictodentalium > Pictodentalium vernedei. The sequence continues at coordinate 172,099,035 of CM062291.1, read as the reverse complement.
CTCCTGGGGTTCTTACATGGACAAGTTTGGTATCAAACCCAATCATATCGCTTCATTACTCCGTACTTTGAAACCAAACAGAACAAGATCAGAAAATCAGAAGGGTTACGCCAACAAAGAAATTAATTCTTCATTTTTATCAAAATTAATGATACAATCACATTTCATGATTCTTGAAATGCTCACCACAAAAGCTTACCAAGAATCAATGCCAGGAGCTGCATCAACAGATCATAACTCTTCCAACAGTCATCACTGCTCAATGCTGTTGAAATATCAGAAATTTCAAGCCGAAAACTTTTCTCATAATGCAACTGGGAATTTGACATTTTTCAATTTTTTCTGATGGTGCTCAATGCGGTGGGCTGTTAGTGTTCATGGGCATTGGTAACTGGTTTTTTTCTCTTCAGAGACAGCGTGTATTAGCCTATATTGACAATAATAATGCTGTTGTTTGCACCAAAATTAATATGACTACAATGATATAAATGTCAAAGATCTCAGCCGTGTAAAGGTACATTATAATTCAAGGAAACACCCTGAATTAAATTATAACAATTGAAATGAATTGTCTGTTGTTTTACAGGAGAATGAATATGAGATGGGCACGTTATGTTTGTATGAAGTGCTATGGAGTTCATACAACTTAACCCTTAAGGGTCTAGAGATTTTTACATATTTTTGCTGCACTTTGACAGTTTACATCCTGTAACTTTGCTGCCGTTTTTTGGCAATTTTTGGCTGACTATGTAGGCAGCAAAGACTTTCCTAAAAACAACTATCAACGTGCTTAGAATGTAACTTGTGAGTTAACCCAAAGACAACATGGAGGGACACCTGTTCTGTTGCCAAAAAATGTGATTAATGTTGGAATACTCAGACAAAGTGACAGATAATTCATTACAATTCTTATATGGATTGGTTAAATTTCTTGTAGCATTATGGAAAATGTTTGAAGCTTGAAATTTTGACATCAGTGTTCAGAGGGTTAATTAGATGATAGTATTAACACGAGCATGACAGAATGCGCAGAACATAATATAAAAATATGTGACAGTAATTGTGATCAGCAACACAAAGGTTACTAACAATGAATGAAATGAAGCATCATTAAATAAAAAAACAATCCACACCAAAACTCAACACACAGTAATAACTAATTTTGGTATTGTAAAATAACACATTCAAACTAATAAGGTGATTAATTTCTTGTTTGGTGGATAAAATCTGAATTCTGGATAAAATTAAATAAACTATTTTTCAAAGGTGATTTGTTACAAGAATATTTTTTTTTGAAATATACCATACTTTATAAAAGCAAGTGGAGTGTTAGTTTTGCAAGATTTTGTTAATTGGTAGTTAAATTATTTTGGGTCATCAAAATTTATTCACATGCCTTTGCTTGTTAAATTTAAGGGAAAGTGTTTGTAGGTAATTTTCCATGAATTGTAACAAGGCAAAGCCATAAAGACCAAAATAATTTCACTTCAAATATAATATGAAGCAAATGCACAAAATATGAAGCATTTGAGCTGTAGTACCTACACTCAAGAATGGAAACCAAATATGGGCTTCCAGCACTTAACTTTTTAACTGGAGAAGTGCTAAATTATTTTTGGTCCTTAAAATTTCTTTGTGTATCTTTGCCTTGCCCAATTTATGGGAGAGTGCTATTATGCACTCTCCCATAAATTGTAACAAGGCAAATCCTAACAGATAAAATAATATTACTTCACACATAATATGAAGTACATCAATAGAATCTGAAGGCTTTAAATTGTGGTGCCGGCACTTCAGAATATAGCCCAAGTATGGGCTTCCAGCACATTGCCAGTTAATAAATAACTGTTTCAATGCACTTTACTGGAGCATGCCGGCATGCTCCAATATATTTTAACCATTTGTTTTTAAATAACCAATTTTTTTATATTTCTGAGCAAGAAACAAGCTAATACATATGGAGTAAAGCCACCAATTCAACCTTCCACACTTTCCCATTGAGCTATGATAGTGGCTTCTTGTACTGAAAAGTTTTATTATGTTATGTAAAGCTATTAAAAAAAATTCTTGTTCCTCAGGAACCTCCCTCATCAGAGAAAACTGCTTCATCAACCTTTTTAACCTGGAAATCTCTTTAATGATACTCTTGCCACTGTAGGATTTCAAACTGAACTAACTATATCTTGTGTAACAGACTCAATGCGTCTGTCAAACAAGATATAGTAGGTCCAATTTAAAACTCTCTAGTTCAATTTAAAACTGCAGTATAGGACATTTGCACTGCTGAAAACATTAGTGTTAAATCAGTAATTCTAACCAACTGAACAAAAATGAAAAAGGCTTTCTACCTCATCACAAAATTGAGGGAAAACTGCCTGTGAAACAAGAATTTTATGTTAATAGGCCTTACATTAAATGCAATGTTAAACTCAGTTATTTTACTGAATTGACTAGTTATTTATTTATTTATTGGTGTTTAAGGTCACATATTTTTGCACAATGGTTAATCATGACCACAACGCTGAGTATCAACTCAAGACCAGGGGTGAGCATTAATAAGCCATGTTGCCCATTTTAGAGAGGGTTTGCACCTCCCAAGCATTGGTGACTGGGTCCTATTTTACCAGAAAAACAGAGCCTGTTTACAGCAGTGAACAAAATGACTAGTTATATGTTGCTTACTTTCAAGGGCTTTCTGACATACAAGGATTGTATTCAATTGCACCACAATGAAAAGCTATCAAAATTTATGCAGCACCATTTGTTGATTCAATATATAGGCAGACTGCTTACTATTTATTTACATGTCTCATCCCATACTTTGATAAAACCATTTTACAGGCAACATGTCAGGTGCGTGATATTTGAGCTCCACAAAAAGTATTGGAATCCACACTGTGACAATATTGCAACATCATACACTATATAATTATATTAACACTTTACTTGAATGAAACAGCCAAATTATTCCAGTGTTGTGCACAGAATGTTTTCCTTCCAAAACTATAACTTGTGATCACACACTGGAATGAGCTTGTCAGCATGTTCCAATGATAATCATGAACTATGTATTTGAAAACAATCAAAAGACTGATCACTTGGGAAAATATTACAAGATTCACTTTCTAGTCATGTTGGGTCAAGTTTTCTCTCACACTTTATTGGGGAGTATTAATAGACACTCCCCAATACTCTTCCCATGAACAAAATATATTTTGAAATTAAGGGCCCCACAAAATAGAGCTTCTGTTTCTCATGCCATTTTTGTAAAACTACTTGCGGGCAGATGGTTTTTTATTTTATTTTGTATTTTTGTAAATATTTCTTTGCCATCAAAATTTCATATTCTTGGTTTGTTTCATTTTTTATGCCTCATAATCTACAGAATAGCATGGGTGGTGGTGAATTTCTTCCCTTGAGTGCAAGAAGGCTTTGCAATGCTAAACCATTGCAAAGCCCTGTTGCAATCAAGGGACAAATATATCAATTTTATTAACTTGGGTAAAATATCAGACATAAACCATTTAATTTCTATTTTTTTAAGTTTGCATTGGTTACAACAAGAGAGCATGTGGCTGCCAAAATGACCATATGGGAGGGGGCTGAGAAACAGATTTTCAACTTTTTAGGCCTAATTTTGATATGTTGTGATCTGATTGAAATTCTCTGAAATTTTCTTTTGTACAGTTTCAAAGTTAAGTTATATCATAATAAAATTTTAAAGCTTTGCACCAATCTATATAATTCTCAATCATAAAGTTAAGATGTTCTTTGTAACTTCATGTTGTCAAAGAAGCAGAATGTTTAATGAGTTCTACAAAAAAAAGGATTTAGCTGCAAACGAATAAATAAACTCTGCCCAAATGTAAGGAAATATGTGTACTATCGATTGCAGCCGGTAATAAAGGTGAAAGCTTGATATATATATTCCAAATTTCGAGTTTTGAGTTCCCATAAAAACTTGATGGGAACTTTTTCTATAGGATTGAATGGTAAGAATCTGAACGTAGAGAGGTAGCCACTACGTTCAGATCGCTGAACTATAGGGACTGCAGTTAAAAACTCAAGATATCTTGAAAATTGTGGGTAAATAAATAATGATGATAAACCGATATTTTTGTAATTATACCAGTATTCAATTGATACTGGTTTGAATACAGGTATGTATCGGTTTATTGACATACTGTGCAGGCCTAGTTCACTTTCCTAGGTATAAAGAATCAGAAAAATACTATTATATTCTTTCAGCTTCATTCATCCAAATCACGCTTCCCATATTTACATGTTTTAGAGATCTTTTTTTAGCGATGTACACAAATATATAATAAATCAAAACAGACCACCTTAAATGATAACACTGAATCAAAGACAAGTTATTAACTTTGAACGCCATTTGAAGTTCAATGTTTAACCCTTTACTAACGAAACAGTCAAAACGGGCCAGCATTATTCATAAAAATGAACATTTAGGCCTCATAAAGTTGACCTTCTGTTTCTCTGCCCATTTGTATAAAATTGCATGCATGTGGGAGGTTTTTTATTTAATTTTGTAATTTTGTAATTATTTCTTTGCCATCAAAAGCTCATATTCTTGGTTTGTTTTACATTTTAGGCCTCATAATCTACAGAATAGCATGGGTGGTGGAGTATTTCTTCCCTTGAGTGCACTCAAGGGACAAATTTATCAATTTTATTAACTTGGGTAAAATATCAGACATAAATAATTTAATTTTTATTTTTTTAAGTTCGCTTTAGTTATAAAAAGAGAGTATAAGGCAGCCAAAATGACAATGTGGGAGGGCCTGAGAAAAAGATTAACTTTTTTAGGCCTTAAATTTCATTTCTTTGTCTCAAAAGCATAGCATATGACATCCATAGCTTATGACCTCTAATTGGAACAAGCTCTCTTAGCTCATTTCAACTAAGGGGCCATGAACTTTTTTTAGACAAAAAATTGAATTTTTTTTTGTTATTCCAAGAAATTATTTTGTTTAAATCATTGGCAATTAGAATTGGGGTAAAGGGTTTATTAATGATTAATTATGTGTGAATTATCTCCTTCCAGTGCTAAAGGGTTCATTAATGATTATGCATGAATTATCTCCCTTCTGGCACTTTATTTTCTCAGTTTGGGGGTTTTATTTTACATTGGAGTTTGAGTCAAAAGCCATATGTTGGAAGCTGTTGGATATTCACTGCATTTTAGTGCTAGAATTCATAATGAATAGGAAAATGATAGCATTCAATTGGCTGAGTGAGGTCAACCCAGAAAGACATTATCTAGAAAAGGTATCTAATTTAAATTGTTAGTAAACCCCTTACCCAATGCAACAACCAGTATTATTCACAAAAATCGTGATTCACATTACATTATGTATTCACTATTTACTTCCAAATCAGTTGTCTCCTAGATGTGTTAGGTAGCGAGTTAACAAAGAAAAAACCTTTACATATTGCTATTGAAATATAAATCTATTATAAAATGTGTTTTTCAAAACAATGTCAAAAATAATGTACACAGTTTGTTTACAAAACAACTCAAATGATGTCGTTCATCATACATGTGCACTGAAATGGAATGCTCCACCACACAAAAAATGAAAGTGTCAATGACACTGTAGCTCAACTTGACAAACTTGAACTTGGCAAGTTTTAAATGAAATGGCAAAATTGAAGATCATTGGTACCAATGTTATTTGATGAAATTTCAACATAACAGCATTGTGTGTGCACAACGTCAGAGAAATCCATGCATTTTTAAATGTAAACTGTAAGACTGGCTAAAAAAAAGAATGTCGAAACACAAATGCAGTATGTTCAGAGGTTATTGTAAATGGCAACTTTTTTCACAGAAATGAATGCTAATCAATAGCTCTTATCTAAAGGTCTTGTCAAATGAGCACACCAAGTTCAAAAACAATCCTATGATAAATGTGGCCTGTAGCCCATGTCAAAGAATGTTGATGCACAAATGCAATAAATTCAAAGATTGTTGCTAACAGAAACAGCTTTTGATGCAAAGGTCATTGCCAGTGGCAACATTTTTTGACGGAAATAAAAAAAAAATTGACAGCTCCCATCTAGAGGTAACCCCAAACAAGCATACAAAGTTTCAAACCGATCTGATCATAAATGTGTCCGGTAGGGCATGCCAAAGGAATATACTGATGCCTGTCTAAACTAAGTTCAAAGATCGTTGCCAGTGGCAACATCTTTTGATGGACGGAAATGGAAGAAAATTGATAGCTCCCATCTAGAGGTCACCCCAAACAAACATGCCAGGTTTCAAAGCAATCCAATCATAAATGTGCCCTGTAGGGTGTGCAAAAGGGAAATATTGAGGTCTGACTAAACTAAGTTCTAAGAACGTTGGCCACGGCAACATTTTTTGAAGGAAATGGAAGAAAATCGATAGCTCCCATCTAGAGGTCTCCCCAAACAAGCATACCAGATTTCAAAGCAATCCGATCATAAAAGTGCCCTGTAGGGTGTGCCAAAGGGAAATATTGAAGTTTGACTAAACTGAGTTCTAAGAACGTTGGTCGTGGCAACATTTTTTGACGGAAATTGACGAAAATCGATAGCTCCCATCTAGAGATCACCCCAAACAAGAATGCCAGGTTTCAAAGCAATCCGATCATAAATGTGCCCTGTAGGGTGTGCAAAAGGGAAATATTGAGGCCTTCTGCCTAAACTAAATTCTAAGAATGTTGGCCGCGGCAACATTTTTTGACGGAAATGGAAAAAAATCGATAGCTCCCATCTAGAGGTCACCCTAAACAAGCACACCGGGTTTCAAAGCAATTCAATCATAAATGTGTCCTGTTGGGTGTGCCAAAAGGAAATATTGTGGTCTGACTAAACTAAGTTCTAAGAATGATGGTCGTGGCAACATTTTTTGATGGAAATGGACGAAAATCGATAGCTCCCATCTAGAGGTCACCCCAAACAAGCATGCCAGGTTTCAAAGCAATCCAATCATAAATGTGCCCTGTAGGGTGTGCCAAAGGGAAATATTGAGGTTATCTGACTAAACTTAGTTCTACGAACATTGGCCGCGGCAACATTTTTGAACGGAAATTGAAGAAAATCGATAGCTCCCATCTAGAGGTCTTCCCAAACAAGCATACCAGGTTTGAAAGCAATCAGATCATAAATGTGCCCTGTAGGGTGTGCCAAAGGGAAATATTGAGGTCTGACTAAACTAAGTTTTAAGAACGTTGGCCACGGCAACATCTTTTGACTGAAATTGAAAAAAATCAACAGCTCCCATCTAGAGGTCACCCCAAACAAGCATGCCAGGTTTCAAAGCAATCCAATCATAAATGTGCCCTGTAGGGTGTGCCAAAGGGAAATATTGAGGTTTGACTAAACTAAGTTTTAAGAACATTGGCCGCGGCAACTTTTTTTGACGGAAATTGAAGAAAATCGATAGCGCCCATCTAGAGCTCACCCCAAACAAGCATACCAAGTTTCAAAGCGATCTGACCATAAATGCAACATGTGAGGTGTGCCAAAGGAAATTGTGGACGTACGTAGTAACGTATGCACATATGTATGTCGGCGGACGAGAAGTGATGGCAATAGCTCAGCTTGACTTTGTCAAGTTGAGCTAAAAATGGAATTTAAAGTAATTTCTGTATTTATCATACCTACCACTGGCTCAGACATACTGGCACTCTATTCGTCAATATTCTGGCCAAATGCTTAATTTTGAACTGGTCTGTACAGTGCGAGTGAATAACACATGGGAGGGCACTTCCTGCCTGGGCCAGTGGTAGGTATGATCAGAGATGAAAGTGGCATATGTCAAAAATCCTGGAAAGTGTAAATAATCGAGTGAAGCGAGGCAAGCACAACTAACACAGACTGGGGTCCAGGAGCCGCTCTTGGGTTGTAGATGTTCCGAGATTGATTCACACATTTATTTACCTGGAACTAATAAATGTTAATGGCAGTGATTGATTTGAATTTGTTTCTGCATGTTGTTTTAATGCTTATTTTGCCATCATTTCCATAGTCGATTTCGTTTGCACACCAAATACACTTCACTTTTTCAGTGTGATGAATAGCTTAGTCTTCATTGAACACCGAATACACTCAAGAAACAAGAAATTCCACTGGTTGAACTCTCACACTTTAATATGACTGTCCAATCAGCATTTAGTATAAAACAAACTTGTTTTGACATCCAACAATTGCTAAAATATGAAAAACAGAACTACAAGTGGAAAGGAAAAGTTGATTACCGGAAAAAAGCAGTTTACTGGTTGCATAAAAAAGTAAAATTCAGAACACAAAAAATGGACCCGAAAATTTCAGAATTCTGTCAAATTCCAGAACACTTTCATCTCTGGGTATGATAAAGAAATTACTTAAAATATCCTTTATTCATCCACCATTACCACTGGCCCAAACATGCTGAATAGATTATAGGATGGGGCGCTAAACAGGACTGAAAGAGAAAAACAATAACCAGCAGGCTATTGCTTACTTCAAACAGTAGGAATCCTGAAACAGGTTAAGGATAAAACGGAATTTATTCACATCCATGAGTGATTGATAAATATCATTGTTAGATGCAATACCTCTGAGGGTACAAGAACCAATACTGGAATAAGACTGGTTACCTCTTCTAAGACCAGAGCATGTCCCCAAAAGCTATAATTTAGGTTAAGGGGACCAAAATATAAATGTGTCCAGAGGTAACATGAGACGATTTATATCAAGATTATGAATCATGTATGGAATGAGCTCATGACTTCTAAAACTATATACAAATATACAATATATCAAGCATTGGCATTAAATGCGGTCCACCAAATCCAATAGAGACTTTCACAAGCTTTCCACTATAAAGCCAAACTGTATGCGAGAATGCATACCACCCCCCCCCCCCCCCCCCGCCCCCCCCGCCATTGTGCAAGAAATAATTGGCAAAACAAAGAAGTGGTCCACAATAAATATCCAGAGTCGCAATCAATGGAAAAGCTTAAATTATACAACATTCTGAGCAGCAGACAGGGGACCTAGACATCTTAAATCCCCACAAACAGATTCTAGATTCCTCAGGTAGAAAGACATGAATGTAGAAGGTTGCATCCAGTAAACAGCCTTCATAATATTTGATAGAGCAACAGAATTAGCTTTAGCCCAGGAGAATGATAAAGCTCTGACCTCATGAACAGAGATTCTATTCACTCTACTATCCCTATCGGATAAATAACTATAATAAGTGATACGGACAGTAGAATGAATCCATCTCGAAATAGAATGAACTGAAATATCCTTTCTGCCTGGGATGAGAGAAAGAAAGAATCAATTTCTTCCTTTCCTTATGAAAATAGACTGTTTCACATAAATTCTTGAGAGCCCTCAATGGACAAAGTGAGGGTCTAGAATTATTAACAAGCAGTAAAGCCTGAATAATTATAAAGCAGGTAGTTTATCTGGTGCCTGATTCTTAGCTAAAAGCCTCTTGAGTAGTAAAAGTAATAGAATTCCCATACTATGGTAATGTGAATCCTGAATAGACAGAACATAAAGTTCACTAATTCTTCTAGCTGAAGCAAGCAAAAATACCATTTTAAATGTCAAAAACTTAAACTCTGCAGAATCTAAAGACTCAAATGGAGTTTTTTTTAAGTTTTCTAACAAGACCCAGACTAGATTCGACTTAGGAATTAACCTTGAAGTTTTTGGCCTTTTAATGGAAAAATTTTTTAGAATCTTAGACAAGGATTGATCTGAACCTATATTAATACAGCCTTCATGAGCATAAGTGTCTGACAACATAGAATGATATCCTTTGATTGTGATAGGTTGAAGTTTCGTAACATCAAAAAGAAACACCAGAAAATCTGCAATGTTAGAAATTGAAGGATTCAGATAATTTACAATTTTGTCTTGGCACCAAGCAAAGAAAATTCTGCACTTCACTGTAGAGTTTGAGAGAAGAGGTGGTCCTCCTTGAAGCAGAAATGCGGTGCAATGCTCTTCTGGAAAAATGTCTGAGGAAGAGCCTGACAACATAAGACGTGAAGGTTGAGAACAGCCGGATTGCTGTGAAATTTGCAAGTTTTACCTTGAAACAGAAGGCCCTTCCACAGAGATTAACAACATGGAATGTCAAGTAACAGAGGTCAGAGTAGGTTGCCCCATGATCTCTGAGGAGACAGAGGGTGTACCAGAATGATTTTGCAAGTTGCTTGTCTGACTTTTTTCGATAGTACTAAAGGAGTAGGAGGAAAGGCATAGTCAATGACTCTGTTCCACGAGACTGACAAAGTGTCTACTGCAAAGACTAATGGATCCAGGCACGGACAGATGAATGTCTGAAGCTGTTTGTTCCATCTTGTCGCAAAAATGTCTATCATGGTACATTCCCACAGGTTGCTGATAGCTAAAAAGACTTTCCTGTTGGAAGAATATGTCTGTGCCTCGACAGAGAGTCTACAATTACATTGAACCAACCTGGAATTTGGCAGATTGAAAGAGAAATGTTTTGAGTGAACAAAAAATGTTTTCTGTTAGATTGAGCATTGGAAAGCAGTGGGTGCCACCTTGGTTCCAAAGATAAGCTACAACTGTTGAGTTGTTTGAAAGAATCTGAATCTGAGGGCTTACAAGGCGATTTTCACAGCAAAAAAGACTAAGGAGAATAGCCAACACCTCCTTCTGATTGATGTGTAGAAGGGACTGATGATGATTCCATTGACCATGGCAATTAAAATTTTCTGGAATCAAGGTAGCACACTCATCCTTGATTGTTTGTGCCAGACATTAGAGTGAATGACGGTGTGGGTGGGAAGGGGGGGGGGGGGGGGGGGGGTAACCAATGATATATCCTGCATCATCCACTCCACATTTGTCCATACCTGAATTTTTTCTTTGATAGCTGAAGAAAGGCAAATTATGTGATTCAGACTGTTTACAACAGCTTTCCAGTTTTCTAGAAAGTAAAACTGGAGAGGCCAGGTGAAAAGAAATACCAGCAAAATCAAATCTATTGATGCTCTGCACAGACCCTGAAGTCTCATGAACTCCCTCGCAGTCACTGTTCCCACTTGAATAAAATAGAGGGAGAATGTTCTTTTGAGACGAGGTCTGGCAAGAAGAAGGCAGACAAGATTCAGGTGAGTCTGAAATTCCATTCCCAGATGCTGAAAGGTGGATGGAGGGGTTAGATCTGACTTCTGTATGTTGAAGAGAAACCCCAGTGCAGTGACTGCAAGAGAGTTAGAAGTTTCTGAACATCCTTACGAAGAGTTTTCTTGTGGAAGTGCCTTTGGAAGGTATCCTCCATATAAGCTGATTTCAGAACCATTGAATGAGCTCAGAAATGAGACATAATGGAGTTCATAATCCAAGTGAATGCCCATGGAGCAAGGTTTAATCCAAAGCATGTGCGCAGGAATTGATAAACCTTTCTGTTTATGGCAAACTTCAAGTACATACTGAACAAAGGATGAATCATTACATGAAAGCACGGATCCTTGAGGTCGATGCTTGCTGCACAAAGTCATTTGCTCAGATGCTGTGTTCCTTACCAACCAAATGGTTTCCATTTTAAACTTCTGAGCAATATTGTTTATCTAGCTCAGATGATCTATGACTGGTCGGAAGGAACCATATGGCTTTGGGACCAGAAAGATTCTTGAATAAAAACCGAGAGACGAAATGTTCTCTACTTGTTCTTCATTCTTGGTTATCATCAAGTTTACTGCTTCGAGAAGACAGTTTCTTTTGTAAGGTCGGCAGGAATATTTGTTTATATGGGAATTCTTGACAGAGGAGATTTTCTTCTGAAAGAAAGAATTAATCACTCTTGAGTAACATGTAGAACCAATGGGTCTTTTGTAATTTTCTTACAATTTTTGGCAAAGTATTCTGCTGACCGGAAGACAACAGAGTTTAAAAGCCTCATCTTGAACCTCCTTGAGGTTTGCGACAGGGGAAACTTTGTTCTCCCCTAACCGACATGCCTCTGTAGGACTGTGAATGTCTCCTGTTCGACTGACTGAAGCAAACCAGAGACTGGTTACGAGGAGTTGAAGATTTGGAGTGTGACGAGCCACAAGATTTCTTAGAACCAGAATACGTCGGTTTCTTGGGACGACTAGAGAAATTTGGAGCAATCTGATGAAGAATAAGACTACCTATGGGTTGTTTGTTAACTTTGTGTACAAAAATTACTTGATCGTAAAAGAGCGAAGACCCCATCAGTGGAGCTGCCCTAAGAAAAGTTTTAAGAGTTTTGTCTAGGATGGATGCTGACAGTAAGGCACTGTCACATCTAATCAACACATGGTTACCAACGGACTAAGCTGCTGTATGGATAGAAGCGAGATAACACTCTCAGTGGAGAAAGAATGTCTTCAAATTCATCTTTGTCCAGTCTTTTATCCAGGGCATGTGTTATATGAATGGTAAAAGATAGATTATCCAGTAATCCAGTAAGCCTCTAGAGGATTCAATAGTTTGATCCAGAAGGGCCATACGAATGGAACACCGAGATGGCAACTGGATGTTCAGATTCAGAGACTTTCTATCCAACTGAAGCAGTGTAGGCTGAATGGATGGATGGACCGTCCTGAAGAACTTTGATTTCACTAAATGGTAACGCTGAATCCTTTATTGATAAGAAGGAAGCTGTATCGGCTTTCCGTAAAAGAAGAGCATTTAATCTTCTATCACCTGATGAGATTGGATTGGAAAAGACAGAGTCCTCATTTTTGAGACAGTGAACCAAGTCAAAAGAGGATGACAGTTTTTGTAAGACAGGAAGTGCTTTGTAGCTCCTTAGGAACAAGATCCGGAAAGAACTACTGAATGAAAAACCTCGCTTCCACGTATTACGTTGATGTTGGGCAACACTGTTTCCATGACTGATGATGTGAAGAAGAATAGGCATCAATGTGTGATGAATCTCTATTTCTATCATGTGAACAGCGATTTAAATGGTGATGATGCCTATGTGGCGAATTATGACTTTGATGGTCTGACTTTTTACCCAGTGAATGTCTGCGGCGACAATGATGATCCGCAGCTGAGTAAGGAACCATGGTTTGCATTCCCTCTGGGTGGAGTGATGTAGAAGGAAGACATAGTGGTGAAGGTGCTTCTTGTAATTTCGGATGATCCACTCAACAGCAATGCCTGTGAATTTCTGGGAGGGTATGTTCTCTCTCCCGCTTATGTGAATGTATTCAGGGTTACCGTTGCCATACCTATGCAAGATGCCCCCCCCCCCCCCCCCAATGTGCTGGCATCAAAGTAACAGTAGTCCTTGGTCCTAAGGCTGCTACTGATAACTTATTGTTACTGAGCACCTTCGATGCCAGCTCTCCCTCAAATGATACAGCCTCTGAGGATCCCAAGTTTGACATATGCACATCTGATGAAGATGATTTATGCACCGTTGATTCTTCTGACAAACCTCCTGGAATGGAAGAAGTAAAATTACTTAGGTATGGCATAAAATGTACAATATACATAAAAATATGATGCCGAAGGAACAATACATGGCTACAGACGTGATATGAAATGTCTAAAACTGAGTGGCATTTTAAACGTCAGAGAAAACGGCCGACGTTGAAAAAATACAGATACACAATTACTATACAAGTAATAAACAACGAAGCAAGATAATATGGTAGTAAATAAAGGAAAAGAGAAAGATCTCTCTTAAACTTTATTAAGGCAGAACCACAATGAAGTACAGAATGATAATATGCAAAGCCGTAATAACAAAAGTTATTAGTTACACAGATAGCAGGACTCTAAGTGGTGAATATTGATATTATAAACCCATTCTGAGTTGATAAGACATTTCAGAAGTATAGACAAGTATACAAGCTATAATTACCACATGGAATCCAAGTACACCTACAAATAAAAATAATATTTGGAAGTGTACCACATCAGTGAGAAATCTGCTATAGCGAAGGTAACCAGAATAATCTGTAGGGCCCAATTTGAGGGGATACCCCAAAACTGAGATCCTTGGGGAGCAGTTTCTAATGTAAACAGATGGGCATCATTTGTAAAACATAATAATTTTTTTGATGAATGGTGATCTTTCAGGGACTGACCCGAAATTGGTTGACACAAGATTTAATCAATTAAATCATTATTTTTTAAAGCACAGCCCTGCTCAAATCACTGTCTGCCTCCTTCCTGATGGTGTTGTATCTTTTTATGAGATGTTCCTTCTCCTTGATCCAAAATTTGAAGCCAGGAAACCACAGAAATTTCAGAGAGCTAAGAAACAAGACTGTTTACACAAGGCCAAACAAAAGAATGATTATTGACAGGAACCAAGGACACTTCTTTGGCTCTGCACATATGCAGAAACCATCTACAGAGTACTGTACAGTACAGGACTCTAGATTTTTTTATTGATTTGGCTTAATTTTTTGGGTGGGGCGGGGAATCAAAATCAAGCATTTCACCTGAATTCTGTCGAATAGAGTGCCAGCATGTCTGGGCCAGTGGTAATGGTGGATAAATACATTGACCAGACGTGATGCTATGTGCAACAAGTGTTTGACCACCGAGGTGGTATTAGTCCCCTACGGCACTTTTGTGATATAAGGTGTTTTGTCACAGATGACACTAGAGTATATAAGCATCTTGGATTTTGAAAAAAAAATATTGAGCGTGCATAATCCCCTCACAACCCTTTATCCATATACCATATATGAAAGGCGTAGCTTAAACCATGTTGGAGGGAGGGGTGGTAACATAAAATAGAGAAAAAAGCTTAAAAAACAAAAATGGATGCCATTCTGCCATCTTGGATTTTGAAAAATAAATATTAAATAGAGCATATTAGAGGGAGAGGTGGTAACATAAAAACAGACAGACAGACGGACAGACAGACAGATGTTAGATTTTGAAAAAAAATATTGAGCGTGCAACATCCCATTACAACCCTCTATCCATGTGCCAGATATAAAAAGTGTAGCTTGAACCATGTTGGAGTGAGGGGTGGTAACATAAAATAGAGAAAAAAGCTTAAAAAACACAACAGAAATGGCCGCCATGGCGCCATGGCACCATCTTTAATTTTGGAAAAAAAATATTGAATGTGCAACATCCCATTACAACCCTCTATCCATGTGCCAGATATAAAAAGTGTAGCTTGAACCATGTTGGAGTGAGGGGTGGTAACATAAAATAGAGAAAAAAGCTTAAAAAACACAACAAAAATGGCCACCATGCCGCCATCTTGGATTTTGAAAAAAAAATATTGAACGTGCATCATCCCCTCCCAACCCTCTATCCATGTGCCAAATATGCAAAGTGTAGCTTGAACCATGTTGATGGGAGGGGTGGTAACATGAAAATAGAGAAAAAAAAAGCTTAAAAAACACAACAAAAATGGCCACCATTCCGCCATCTTGGATTTTGAAAAAAAAGTTAAAAAATTTATAGTAATTTATATATTTTTTATACTTACCAATGACCCAGACTTAGCTGGTGCTAACTCCACAAAAACCAGGGCCAAACACAAATTTTGCCCCCCAATCCCCAAAATTTGCATCCAAAACAAAAAGAAATCATGTCCTAAAGGACCTCCATAGTACGACTCTACTGCGCATGCGCAGTGACGCAGTCGTCCCGAAATTGGCGCCAAATATCATTCTTACTGGCAGTGCCTGGTCAGCGCTATGTACTCAGCGGGGAGGCAAGAGTTCCCAACTCAGGGAGGGCCATCCCCGTCTGGGTCATTGGTAAGTATAAAAAATATATAAATTACTATAAATTTTTTAACATTTTTATACTGTACCAATGACCCAGACTTAGCTGAATAGTAAACAGGCTGGAGGGCCTAGGACATAGAGGAAAATCCAATAAGCTCAATTATAAAATAAAGAGATAACCCCTTAAGGAGAAAAGGAGTATTAGGCTTTACATGTATCTTTCTTATTTAATATTTAAATTAGAAAGATACACTACCCTTAATAATTGAGCACAATAACATTCATGTTCTCTATTAATATCCAGTATAACCTTTATACTAATTATTATTAAAACAAGCCAATAAATAAAGTAGTCCAGAGAATTGAGACTCTTTATAATCATTTAAAAGTGTCCGAGTATTGTATATTAAAGCCCGTTTGACACTTGACATATACAAATGCTTCACACCGAGCTACACTTTAAAAATAAGACATGAATGAAATTAAACATTAATATTACACTTTAAAACCATCCCGGAAACGACTCAGAAATACTGTCTTGGAGGAGGCATTCCCTTGCTTTTCACTATAAAGCAGGTGACCTAAGGGAACACCCGCCCCCCCCCCCCCCCTTCCCCTTGCCCTGGGTCAAATAGCCCAGAGCGAAGAGGGCAGCCGGACGGAGTCACTGCCGGAACAGAAAGCCTGCATAACTATAGTTGCAACTGTTTAGTGGACGACATTCTGAGCAACAGATAACGGACCTAAACAATGCAGGTCTCCAGAAATGGACTCAATATTTCTGAGATAAAAATTAGTAAATGTGGATGGCTGAGACCAATAAGCAGCCTTCATTAAATCTGTAATAGCAACACTATTAGCATAAGCCCAGGAAGTAGAAAGAGCTCTTACTTCATGAGCAGAAATCTTAAGCACAGACTGCTGAGAAGAAGATAAATCTTCATACGCAGTACGGATAGTTAACTGAATCCATCTAGCAATAGAATGGACTGAAATGTCCTTTCTATTAGGCATCAAAGACAGAAAGAAACGTTTCCGTCCCTTTCTGATGAACTGAGATCTCTGTTTATAGATACGTAGTGCTCTAACAGGACAGAGTAAAGGCCTACGCCCGTCTGAAGACGGAAGAGCCTTAATAACAATAGGTTCCGGATATTTATTAGGAGCCTGATTCTTAGCTAAAAAACCGACGTTAGTAGTGAAGGTGATAGTGTTCCCAACACTACGATAATGAGAATCATCCACCGATAGTGCATGAAGCTCACTGACTCTTCTGGCAGAAGAGAAAGCTAAGAGAAAAGCTGTCTTATAAGATAAGAATTTGAAATCTACTGTCCCAAGAGGTTCAAATGGCTTTTCCTTCAATTTAAGGAGAACCCAAGCTAAATTCCACTTAGGAATTAATCTAAGAGTTCTGGGTCTATTTATCGAAAAGTTTCTAACCAATTTCGATAAAGAGACATTAGATCCAATTTGTAAACTATCATGATGTGCATAGGTATCAGATAACATAGATCTATAACCCTTTATAGTAACCGGTTGCAGTTTGATTTCGTCAAACAAGTATACTAGAAAGTTAGCAATGTCTGGTATAGAGGGATCAAATATATCAACAGAATGATCCCTACACCAACGACGGAAAACCTTCCACTTAGCCGCATAGTTTAGCGAAGAGGAGGTCCTCCTACAGTTAGAAATCGCGTCCACTGCTCGTCCTGTAAAGTGCTTGCCATGCAAGAAGGACCGCACAACGGAAAAACGTGAAGGTTGAGACCTTGCGGGTTGTGATGCAGTTGGCGCGATTTCCCCTGCCAAAGAAGATCCTCTCGTGGAGGGAGCTTCCGCGGTAGGTCCCACAACAGACACCTGAGTAGATTTATCCACGGTCTCTGTGGCGACAGAGATGCTACCAACAGAATCTTGCATTGAGATTGTTTTATCTTTAGCAATACTTGTTGAATTAACGGCGCTGGAGGATACGCATATCCTATCATTCCGTCCCAAGGGATCGATAGAGCGTCTACAGCAAATGCTCTTGGATCCGGACACGGGGACACATACGTCTGCAACTGATTGTTGAGATGTGTCGCAAATAAGTCTATCATTGGCCGTTCCCATTGGTAGCAAATCTGATTGAATACTTGTTTGTTGAGAGTCCACTCCGACGGCAACAAGCGACCCTTTCGAGAAAGGGAGTCTGCTAGCACATTCAGACGACCCGGTATGTGACGGACCGAAAGAAGAACGTGATGTTCCAACGCAAACAGAAGGATTCTTTCCGTTAGATTGAACAACAGAACTGAATGAGTGCCTCCCTGATTCCGTATATACGCCACTACTGTCGTATTGTCGGATAGGATTTGGACATGAGCATCGTGAATAATGTCCATCCAGTGACGTAACGCAAGCCAAATTGACATCATTTCCTTGATGTTTATGTGCTTGCACAGGAATTGCGGATCCCAAAGACCCTGGCATCTCGAATCCGTTGGGATTAATGATGCACCCCAACCTGTTTGACTGGCATCCGTCATAATGGTAAAACTCGGATCCGGCAACTGCAGCGGAACTCCTTGAGTTAACCACTGAATGTTTGCCCAAGTCTGAATCTCTTGTTTCACTTGATCTGACAAGAGAACGTCTACATCGAGCGAATGAATTTTCACACTCCAATTCTGAGTCAAGAAAATTTGAAGAGGCCGTGTGCGTAGCCGTCCCATCGGAATGAGATCCGCAGCGGCTCCGCACAGACCTATCAGTCTCATAAATTCTCTCGCTGTGACTTTGTCTGTATTTAGACAATAGCGAGCGTAACAACTGACTAATTTCGCTCTGGTTAACGGCAGACGAACGAGATTGTTGTGCGTCTCGAAGCTCATTCCCAGATGAGTGAATGACTTGGACGGCACCAGATCCGACTTCTCCTCGTTTACTATGAAACCGAGACGTCGGAGCAATAGAAGAAGATTCTGAACATCGTTCTGAAGCGTTAACTCGTTGCCGTACCTCTGAAGAATGTCGTCCAGGTAGGCCGACGTTACCGCAGACGAATGAGCTCGGAAGTAAATCATTACCGAGTTCATTACTCGAGTGAAAGCCCAGGGTGCTAGATTCAATCCGAAGCACATGGCCCGGAACTGATACACCACTCCTAGGACTGCGAAGCGTAGATACTTTCGGAATGTCGGATGTACCATGACGTGAAAGTACGCATCTTTGAGATCTATGCTCGTTGCATAATCGTTCACCCGAATACTCGCTCTGACCGATCGAATCGTCTCCATATAAAACTTCGGAGCGATGATCAGCTTGTTTATCCAGCTCAAATCTATGACTGGACGGAACGAGCCGTCTGGTTTCGGAACCAGAAACAGATGGCTGTAGAATCCCAGCGATTCCTGGTTTTCTACGACCTCTACCGCGTTCTTCATTAAAAGAGACTGCACCTCTGATAGCAGAGCGTCTCTTTTCTGAGGGTTTGACGGAAGATGAGTCCACTTTGGACTTCGAGTTAATGGAGGCTTTCGTTTGAAGGATATCTTTAGACCTTCCGAAGTCACTCCTCTCACCCAAGGGTCGTCCGTAATCGACGCCCACTCTTGAGAAAAACTCGACAACCTTCCGCCAACCGGAACGCGATAGAGGTTTGAGCCATCACCTCCTGGATCTGCGAGGCCTGCGGTAGGAGAAACCACGTCTTCCACGACCCGCACCTCGCCTCGTCGACCTCGGGGCGTCCGACCGATTGTCCCGGCCTGAAGGACGTCCCGAACGAGAGTCGCTATCCTGACGGTCTCTCGAATAAGAGCTAGAGGACGCACCGGAACCTCTATAGGAACCTCTCTTGGGCGGATAAGACCCAGAAGTGCCCGCCTTATTCGTGTCTGCTGAATCCGACCTTTTAGGAGCGGATCTAAACAACAGAGAATCACTAGCTTTCTTTTTAATATTATCATAAATAGCGGAAAGCTTGCCGTCAAAGAGAAGATCTCCTGAGACCGAAGCGACTCTAAGAGAGTTCTTCACCTTAGAATCCACTAGTGTGGATGTAGACAGGGCTGCGTCACGTCTAACCAACTCCAGATTAGCCACTGAAAGGGCGGAGTTACACGTGGAATAAGCTACTGCCCTTGAAAGAAGTCTTAAGGAGGATTGTATATCCTGAAACTCTTCCCCTTGAAGACGCAGTGATAACGCCTTCGTAAGGTGATCTGCGTAAGATAAGGCATCTAAATTGGCTCTGTTAGACGCAATAGCTGTTTCCAACACTGCGGTTGGAATAGAAGCTGACGACGGTAATGATAGCTCTAAGTCTTCCGCCTCGTCGTCCATACGCAGAGGAACTCTCGGTATACCCTGACCTGCCGTGTCGAATTTATTCCTTGCATTAATGAAAGGCAGGTTGAGAGTATCTGCGGACAAGAAGCCTGCTTTCCCTGTCCTGGAAGCAAGTTTAAAAATAGCGTCGTTCAATAATTCAAATGTTCTTGCAACATTATTGGACTGCGACGGAAACTCGGGAGCGATGTCCCTGAACCGCTCGAAAAAATCAGAGTCCAATGACGCTATAATTCTCCTGTCCGGAAGCGCAGCAGTCTGGCCCGACGGAACAACTTGAGGAAGAAAGTGCCGGATGAAGTCTACGGCAGCTTTGTGTTGTTCCGAAAGGGATAGCTCCAATTCATCCGTATCCCTTTCACCATCCGGTCGGACCTCCCGATGTTCCCGGTCGTCCGCCCCCGATGCTTCGGCGGAGCGTACCGACCCAGCGCCGTCGGATAATTCTCGATCCGACACCGTCTCTGTCGGCTGCTGGGATGCTGCGATAAGCTGTGCTATCTGCACTAGAATGTCCGACGTCGAGACCTGCGGAGGAGCGGTCTTTCGCTGCTTTGCCGAGGGCAGCTCCGCATCGGATGGCTCCCGCATACTTTTCCTATGCGAACGTCCGGAGTCCATCGGTCTCGAGTCCCTGGCTGCCGGATGGTGTGACCTGGTCGCCGAATAATCCTTCCTCGGCGAAGCTGGCAAGATATCGGAGGTCACGCAGCCAAGGTGCGGTCGTGTGCGCCGGCGAGAAGAGGAAGCCTTAACAGTCTCTGCGGACTGCTTATACAACGGAGCGTCCCGAGCGACGGACGTATGCTCCGCTAAAGACACATTTTGTACCACAACATCTGGTCCCAGATGTTGTTGTACGAGAGAGGGGCCTCTCTCGCTCGCGGCCCGGCTGGACCTGGACGAGCTAGGAACCGGACTAAAAGGCTTCCTCCGTTCTCGTTCACTATCCGCCGTCACTGGGTGTGCATCTATTATTTTTATAGTGCTCGCATCACCCAAAATTTCCTCTTGGACCGCATCGGACGAACCCGGCTGCCGAACCATTCGGTGAATGGACGCTACACCGGGCGAGCTAGCGGACGACATTTGTCTAATCTCCATGAGCACTTTTGCCGCTAGCTCTGTATTTAATTGTGACGACGGACGCACACTTGAAGAAGATAACATGGAAACATCACCCTGTTCTGGTTCCTCTGAAATAGAAACTGAGAGAGTAGAGTGACCTTGCGGAGAAAGAGCCGGCATCGCTCTTTCTCCAGAAACAACATATCGTGACACACGTTTCCAATGTTTCTCATCCCAATGTTCACATACAGGACAGGGATTAATGCGAGAACACTGACTACAATTTATGCAATAATCATGAAAGTCAGAGGAAGATTTCTTCCTATTACAATTTGAACAAGTTCCTTTCATTGTGAAGGAACAACAATAAGTCCTAGTTACTCGCAAAAACCCCTGACACAAAGATACATAATAACATGATCCATTAATAAATGAAAAAACAATTGCAAAACAAAATAATTTTGAAAAAATATTTTTTCAGAGAAGCCCAAGTTGCTGAAAAGTAACGTTGAGCCCCGATGGATCCGATGGCAAAGTGTGGTCAAAAATTTTAAAATTATATAAAATAATTAATGAGACACTTTCGGATAATATAAATGTATCTTATAATGAGATAAACTACCTCAAAGGCAAACAGCCCCCCTCAAAAAAGGCTGTTGCCAATGAAAACAAACAGTGTAAACACAGAAGAAAACATGACTCCAGGCACTGAAAAAACTGGCCCGGAATCAGTCCTCAATTACACTCTATCTGATGCAAAACAGAGACTCCCAGGGGAGAATCTGCAGAACATCAGATGGAAGATGCAGAACACAAACGTTATACACCCATGGGTGAAAACGTAACTATGGGGAAAATAACAGAAAACATTCTGTAACCAAGCAACTCTCCCAGGGAAATTTTAGAAATGAAACTTCTCAAAAATATGCCAAAAGCATGGGAGAATTGCCAGGGGGGACTTTAGAAGGTTAGGGGAGAGGAAACACTGAATAAGCAGTGCAACAATTAGCAAGAATGACAACAAGAGGCGTTTGCCTCGAAAATAGGCAACTTAACATAATTTTAACAAAAAATTTTAAGTACAGCCCTGATTATTTTTTGCCACTTCTTTTTTCCTCTCCTCCTTCTATCCTCCTTAGAATCACATTTTCTCCAAGAATTACGTGTCTGGCATCCTTTAAACTGAGATTTACAAGCACAAAGATCAGTGAGATGTTGACTGATGAAGGGCCAAACAGAGAATGATATTTGGCGCCAATTTCGGGACGACTGCGTCACTGCGCATGCGCAGTAGAGTCGTACTATGGAGGTCCTTTAGGACATGATTTCTTTTTGTTTTGGATGCAAATTTTGGGGATTGGGGGGCAAAATTTGTGTTTGGCCCTGGTTTTTGTGGAGTTAGCACCAGCTAAGTCTGGGTCATTGGTACAGTATAAAAATATTTTGAGCGTGCATCATCCCTTCAGTCAGAACCATTTATCCAAGTACCAAATATGAAAGGTGTAGCTTAAAGCATGCTGGAGGGAGAGGTGGTAACATGAAAAAAAGACAGACAGACAGACGGACGGACGGACAGACAGATGAATGGACGGACGGACAGACAGACAGACGGACGGAGTTCAATCCTATAGTCCCCTTACGGTTCCCGTAGGGGACTAATAAATCTATAAAAGTGTATGTGCTCTTTGTACCCATGTTTTCCACCAAAACAGGTACAGTTACATGCAGAACACACTTTTGAATATAAGTGTAACAATCTTGAGGTATAATAAAATATATATATATTAATATATTTGGAGTGGTCAGTTTTAAGTCCTTTCAAAGAATGCAGTTGGATTTTTATGCAACATACAGTCCTTTAGCTTGCTGAATTTTCAGAAAAAATACCCAAAACAAAACAACAAAACAGTACCATGTAGTCAAATTGAGTGCCAGATAAAGATTTCACAGAAAAGGAAATTTACCACTCAACATTTTTTACATTGTATATTTTATGAAATATTTTATAAAACTTAAAGCAATTTGCCCACTGCAGTGTGGCAACCTGATATCAAAATAGGTGTGTACACAACTTCTCCACACAAATTGAGAAGTCAAAAAAGATAGATAGTTGCTGACATTTTTCAAAAACAAGAGCAACGCGAAGCGAAGCGTGGCATATTCCCTCGACAGCTGCCATATTGAATTAGGCTAGCTGGACCAACAATCGAAAGGAAGCATTGTCTAGTCATCCACAAGTAACGCCTAAAATTATGATTTGATCACATAAGCGGTTCTTTAGTTATTGGCTGAAAACCAAAAGTTAACAGACAGATGGATGTAGGGATGGATGGACAGATGGATGAACGGATGGATGGACATGGTGAAACAAGAAGTTAAAAAAAAAATAATATTTTATAATTTTTATGACCTGACCCTCTCAGGGGCATTATGTTTTCACCATGTCCATCCATCCGTTCATCTGTCCGTTAACTTTTGGTTTTCAGCCAATACCTAAAGAACCGCTTATTTGATCAAATCATAATTTTAGGCGTTAATTGTCGATGACTAGACAATGCTTCCTTTCGATTGTTGGTCCAGCTAGCCTAATTCAATATGGCTGCTGTCGAGGGAATATTTTTCACACAAGTGATAAATTATTGATATTTAATTCTCAGTTTAACTTTTAAAGCCTCAAGATTAATTTTTACAATAAAAACTACCATTATATACAAGTCCACAGCTGCAGATGACTTAATAGTGTTTGTACATACAGCCAACAATGATGTAAAAACATTGCCAAGATAAATGCAGCCAGTAGATTTCGCAAGGAATAATGTACTTGGGGGGTGGGGGTGGGGGGGGGGGGGGGGACTTTTCCAAAGCAATATGAAAGTGGGAGTTTGTTGCAATTTGGATTCTTAAGGGTGAAAGGATATTTGTAAGCTTTAAAATATATTTTCATGGTATTTTTGCTAAAGACATTTAAACTCCAATAAACATCTATCTGGGACTCAATTTAATTCTACTTTCCATAATATTTCTGCCAACTGCATATATGTTCGCAGCATAATACAATCATCATATTCTAGAAAAATTTTACCCGTTAGCTGCATTATGCATCTAGAAGAAATCCCTCTCAGGCAAAAGTCTTATCTTCCAGGAAATTGTGAACAAATATCTGTACCTGAACAGAACTGTTACCACCAAAGAATTAAGGATCCCCCTCCCCCTAAAAAAATGCTGCGGTATAATTGCCATGTAACAACAAACATTCACACCAATTTTCATTGAATATTCTCTACTGGTAATTGGGATGGAGAAAAAGTTACAAATATAGTTTTAACTATCAACAACAGATGATTGACATTTAATCCCTAGCACTCTGGTGGTACATCTGAATTTTTTCCAATCACTCCTGATCACTCTGTTTTTCTTTTCTATAACCACAAATTTAACCAATTATATCTTGATTGACAGACCTCACTGAAACAAGGTATATTTGGTTAAATATCTAACTGCATTATGGGAAATATTTGCTGCTGAAAACTTTGCCATTTTGACATCAGAGTGCAGAGGGTTAAGGGAAAGATGGATGAAGAACAAATGGCAGTCATAAAGTAGTAACTATAAATCAACCTGACTTTCACTTCAATGAGCGAATTACAACCCTCCAAAAACTGTTTATATATCAGACCAGGTTTCTTATAATAAAATAAGTCATTAAGATCTTGAAGCTGCAGATGCAGAAGCTGGTGTATTGTTTTCATCACTTAAATATTCGTCAATAAATGGTGAGCTGTAGGTTTCCATAGGTGGGCATGTACATACAAGGTGCTGATCACCATAGATATCATCAATTCGACTGACCACAGGCCAAAATTTTGTAGCTGGTGTCACAAATGGCTGAAAACAGAAAGTCAACACATTACCCTTTTATACTTTTTGTCACCAAAATATATTGCAGATTCTGAAAAAACTGGATTTTGTTAATTTTATATATTAAATTGAAACATTTATTAATGAAATGTATAAACACACACACAACAATTCATTATTGTGACCTAATTTCAAAATAATTTTTTGTCCTCTTGTTTGGAACAAGCCAAGACCAATACCGGGTCTGGACCTGTGTCGCTGCATGCAATTGAATCGGCAAACAGGAAGTGGCTGCACGGCAGATCTGAAAATTGCATACACAATACAACTGATCATTATCAGGCTCCAGATGAAATATAAAATCAATCCCTTGCATAGAAGCCGAGAAAAGTTTGACGAAAAATTTCAATGTTCAGTGGGTACAGTAAAATTTCAAAGTATCGGCAAATAGGAAGTGGCTGCACGGCAGATCTGAAAATTGCTGACACGATACAACTCATCATTATGAAGCAGCAGACCAAATATAAAATCATTCCCTTTCATAGAAGCCAAGAAAAGCTTGACGGAAAAAGTGTTTCGGACGGACTGACGGATGTGACGGACTGACAAGACTGACGGACAGAGTCGAGCGGTTACTAGACCTGCTCTGCTGCTGGCGACACAGGTAAAAACACCATCAAGAAGATTATTTGCCCAAAGAATGAGAAGGTTAATCCATGACATTATTTTTTTTTTTTTTATTAAGCTATGATTTCAGTCAAATGAGACATTGATATGAACTGAATTCTAAGTCCTTGTGATATTAATCAGGGTTTCCGCTATACCGGCAGTGGGTCCGTCGACCGGACCCATTCCCCCCCGCCGATCATACTATGATCAGTCAGAAAAGCTGGTGGTTAAAATGTCGAGTACAATGCTGTATCGTAATGACACTCGGGATCCTTTGTTTCCACGTAATATAGGCACAATTATGTTGTATACTATGCCTACTATTACTGGCGAGAACCTGATACCTTATAACCCCCAGACAAGAGGGGGGAAACAAAGTTCAAATCCTAAATGTCGCCTATAAAATTTCGGACTCAAATTGTCGTGTTTGGTCCAAAATCACTGGCTTTTATTTTGAGCGACAAATGATGTACTCGTTTTGGAAGCTGTCACTTGTTTCAAATGAGTGTGCAGGCTGCTGTCAGGAGTTGTCTGAAACACGCCCACAACATATAGTTTTCACAGTTTTCACAGTGGTTGATTATCATCAGAAAGATACTGATTGAACACTGCCAACTTCGAGCGGTGCACAACTCATTGTGAAGAACACTGCCACTTTCGAGCGTGCACAACTGATTGTGAAAAACGGGTGTTCAGAAATTAATGAGAAAGAGGTAATTAAAAATGAAAAATAATTACAACTCTGGTATTTGAGAATTATATAACAATATAACCAGGGATATGATCTATGACTTACTGGTTCAATAAAACATGCTCATTTATCATTTCATCATGCCCTGCAACATGTGAAGTTATGGCTTTCAGTGTAAAATCAATTTTTCGAATAGTGCCAAGGGAGGCAACTATTTTGTTATTCTTATTTCGCTGTGTAAATTTTATCTGGTCTTCATATTATGATTTTTTTACTGAGTTTGTGTGAAGCTATATTTTGTTTTATTCGTAAATTTTTTTAAAAATGTACATATTTAAAAAAAACTCTATTTTTAAACAATGTTTGTCTGTTTTCAAGGGGGTGGTTTGCAGTGCTGATTGACAAAATTAACGTCCATTTCTGGCTTCGACTTTCAAGAGTAGCCTGTACAAAAAAAATTAAAACAACACTGCATGGTTTTCTGTTTGTTTTATTCATAAAATTGAGGATTAAAACCCGAAATCTGAAAATGAAACGTATGTACAAGATAATTATGAGAATTTTTAAAGCAAATTCTATAAAATTGGTAGGCGGTTTCCAAAGAAACGTAACATACCCAGTGGATATTTACTTGCCTTATATCGCCAATTTCAGACGCATCTCAACGCGTCTTGCAAGCACTATCACTCGTCATGAAGCCCTCCCCCCCCCCCCTCCCCACACACTTTGCAATTTATCCACTACAAGCACTCCCCTGGGCTTCTACACGAGTCAGTACGGTAACTGCACGTGCATGAAGTCACACATCCGCATCATGATTCTTTTTGAATATTAGTGTTCTTTTGGGTTTGTATTTTTATGAAACCTCCGACCACATGAAGTATTGTGTGTCCCGTGGGAATTTACAGAATTGTAGGAGGAAAAAATACATATTTTCCACATCAATTATTCAGCATTTTAGCGACCAGAATGCCACCAGAGAGCACCTAAAAATCAAAATTTTCCTAGGCCCCCTTCTATGCACACGTGCCTTTGGCAAGTGTGGCACATGCCTTCGGCATGTGAGTTTCACTTTCTTTAAACTACCGGACCCACAAATTTTCCCCTAGCGGAAACCCTGTATTAATTGTTTTCCAGTCTTTGGCAGGTACATAATCCTACACAGGTTGTCAAAGTTTTATGCACCTTGAGCAGCAGGCTAAGGTACATGAAATTCTAACGGGGCACATGAACTGGGTACCCTGCTGAAGACCTGTATCACAAATGTGTTGTGCTTGAAAGTTACCTTAATGCTTAAGAGCCTAATTCCAACCCTGAATGCTTTTACTGCAACAAAACAGGTGTTCCAACATGCTGTCTCTAGGTTATCACACAACTCAAATTGTAAGTACCTTGGCAGTAGCTTTTTGGTAAATCTGGGCTGCCTATATAGGCAGCCAAGACTTGCCTAAA
The DNA here is from genome assembly GCA_031216915.1 of Pictodentalium vernedei. Taxonomy (NCBI): domain Eukaryota; kingdom Metazoa; phylum Mollusca; class Scaphopoda; order Dentaliida; family Dentaliidae; genus Pictodentalium; species Pictodentalium vernedei. Next base: position 172,071,252 of record CM062291.1, on the reverse strand, counting down.
ACAACTGCAAGCCACAGAATCTAGAATGTCAAAGTCTCGCAAAAATGTACAAAAATGTCCAGGGCCTTAAGGGTTAATCACATTAAAACGTAAAGAATGCTTAGTTTTCTGAAGCAACAAAGGCAGTAACCAAAAGACCTCCATGAATCCTGTCATCTATATACAAGTTGTTCATCAGTAAAGCGTTGGCAATCATTCTCTAAAGTTTGACTGCTCTAAATTGAAAGGTCTAAGAGGAGTTGATTTCACCAAGAGCACCCTCTTTACAGAAAGGCAAAATTCTTTGAGGGCTCCTGCAGGCAAAGACTGTTAAAATTCAATTCTATTCAAGGCTGTTTCTCGACATATTTCAAAATCCTACAATAGCCATATTCAAGGATTTTCAAGGACTGCCTTCACTAGTCATCACGAGGACCCTCTGGTCATTACCCCCTCCTCCCACTTCCCTTGAAGGGAAGTGGGAGCAGGGGGTAATGACTCTTTAGGACTACGCCTTCAAGACCTCTGGCATATAAAACTATACAGCTATGATAATGAGAATGTTTGGTATTTTTATTTCATGAATATTCAATGCTTTCCAAGGCATCTTGGCATAATTTCCAGGATTTTGAGGCCTTGAATGACCCTTGGTCAATTCAAAGCTGTTCCTTGAATCCAAGGCATCGCAGGATCCTGTTTTTTTCAGTAGATTTACTAACGTCATACAAATTTACAAATCTTGTTTTCATCAAACATGCTGCACATCAATGAACAATCAGTACTGAAGTTTTAGAATGATCAGTAAAGATATTTTAATGTTTCATTAACCAAAACAGTTAATTTCATCACAAGAGTGTTAAACTTGAAAAAAGGCTAAAATTTCCCAGTCGATGAAGGGCAGTGAATCCAAAATATTTAAAGAATACAGTCACCTCTGTACATATTGCAAATCGATCACAAGAGTACCCTCGTCCATAAAAATGAAAAGTTTTCTATGTCAATCAAGGCCAGTAGCTCCAAACACAAGAAAAAATGCTGTTGAGTACATGCAAGTTGCCTATCACAAATCATCTTGAAACTAAAAGATTTTTAAATGTGTATAATCTAACTAAAAAATATATTTCACTGAAGCATATTAAATATTCTGAACACAAATACATGTTAAATAATAAAAAAAATTATAAATTTAAAGTAATTTGTATATTTTTTATACTTACCAATGGCCCAGACTAGCTGGTGCAAACTCAAAGTTATCAAGGGCCAAACACAAATTTTGAACCCCTCCCTCCCCAACCCCAAATTTGCTTGCAAAACTGAAAATTAAAAGTCCTATCTGGTCCTCCTCCACATTTTTCCTCTCCGTGCATGTGCAGCCATCAGGAAGTGATTGGAATTGGCGCCAACATCATTCTTTGTAGAAAAGAGTACTACATAATAACTCAGCGGGGAGGTATGAGTGCCCACTCATGGGAGGGCCATACCCATCTGGGCCATTGGTAAGTATAAAAAATATACAAATTACTTTAAATTTATAATATTTTTATACTGTTTAGCTGAATCATAAAAAGGCGGAGGGCCTAGGACTTTAGAATTTGTAGACCAACATAGTTCCAAGCCTGTAATCCAAGGTGAAAGGAAATTAAATTTAAAAGGAATTACATGTATGTTTCTCTATACAGTAATAGAGAAGCCATATCATAAATAAGGAGCCAAATTTGGGTGTAACTAGTTCATAATTTTTAAGGCTGGTCCGGACTAAGCCCCAAAAATTTTAGAATGAGAGGATATCCCCCACAAACATACACCATATACAATAAAACACAAGCTGTATCCAGGATATAGTTTACAGACAAAACAGCTTCACTCATAGTTACATACTCATCAAGCCGAGGAGAGGTAAAAAATCACCCCCACTGCTTTTTTGAAGGAATCTTCTTCAAAACTAAAGAGGGGAGCACTCTGGAATCAGTAAAAGTGGTATCAAATAACAATATAAATATTCGTCGAACAGGCACCCAGGTATTAATTATTATTAATAAATTGGTGCTTCAACGCTACTACAGAAGCTAAGGGTGGCGATCCCGGTAATTAATATCGCCAACTTGCAACGTATACCAGAGACTGCATATGCAGATAGGTCGAAAACGGGTGATATAATATATAACATACACATGCCCAATATAATCACAATGGACAATCTCTGGAGAGTAAACACACTTCCGAGATAAGCCACAGATGACCCCATTCAGGTGTACAATAAATTCCAGTAATAACACTCCCGGACGTGTACTATCCGATATCTATGTTCCTAGAAACATGCGAATATACGAGAGTGTAAGACAAGGTGTAATCGATTGGGTACCGAAATTAATAGATACTTGGATCCAGAAATGGAACGAGCTATGACTCGGCACGGACAATCCCTAAAATAAGTCATTGTTTCTAAGGTCCATAATATACAATAATGCATCTGCCTAATAATGCATTTATTATGCACGTGAGCATTGAAATCCCGCATGTAATCATCTGAATACCAGTTAACTGACTATACAGCCTCCCAGGTACCCAAAGGCAAGCAATTTATTGATGATAAATCATATGCTCGCATATGACATATAGACGAACAACCACAGGAAACCAACCAACTAAAAAGTGATGTGATGTGCCCATGAGGTCACCATAGAACACAACCCAGCCGCCAATCGAGAAGTCATGAAATGCATGTATGTACTTAAATGCATACAAGGCTTATGGGAAGAAAACTACATCTTGCCCGGTAATTGCCTCTTAACGCATTGGTGGTGGGGTGGGTGGGGGGGAGGGGTTCAAAATCATATCAAACCCCCCTCACCCGCATTACTTGAATCGTTCTTGTGTTTGGAGGGGATGCGTGCATAGACGGCCCATCGGAATAAGATCCGCAACCGCTCCGCACAACCCCATCAGTCGCATGAATTCCTTTGCTGTTAATGCGCCTGAGTGTAGACAAAAGCGAGCATAACAACTGACTAATTTCACTCTGGGTAACGGCAGACAAACCAGATTGTTGTGAGTCTCGAAACTCATCCCCAAGTGAGTGAACTACTTGGACGGAGCGACATCCGACTTTTTCTCATTTACGATGAAACCGAGACGTTGGAGTAATAGAAGCAGACTCTGAACATCGATCTGAAGAATAATTCTGTTGCTGTATCTCTGCAGAATGTCGTCCAAGTAAGCCAACGTTACTGCCGACGAATGAGCTCGGAAGTATGACGTTACCAAGTTCATTATTTGAGTGAATGCCCAGGGAGCCAGGTTCAGACCAAAGCACATTGCTCTGAACTGATAAACCTTCCCTGATTCGGCGAACCGAAGATACTTACTGAATGCCAGATGTACCAGGACATGAAAGTGCGCATCCTATAGATCTATGCTTGCCACATAGTCGTTCACTCGAATGCTCACTCTTACCGGCCGAATGGTTTCCATATAGAATTTTGGAGCCACGATAAGCTTGTTTAATCAGCTCAAGTCTATTCCGGTCGGAATGAGCCATCTGGCTTCGGTACGAGGAACAGGTAGGTGGCTGTAAGAACCCTGGGAATCTTAATTTTCGATGACCTCTATTGCTTCCTTAATAAGAGAGCCTGTACCTCCGCTAGGAGAGACTCTCTTTTGAAAAGATCTGACGGAAGATTTGTCCAACGCAGACATCTTGTTAGTGGATGTTCCACTCGGAATGATAGCCGTAGGCCATCTGAGACTACATTGCTCACCCACTGATCTTCCGTGACTGCTATCCAGTTTCTCGCGAAGGTCGATTCTCTTCCGCCAACTGGCAATCAATAGAGGTCTTGAACATCACCTGTATGACCTGCGAGGCTTACAGAAGGAGAAACATCCTCCCCACGAAGAACCTCGTCCCGTCGGCCTAGGGGCGTCTGACCGCTAGTCCCGATCAGACTTATGCCCCTTTCCCGAGTCGCTATATTGACAACCTCCAGATTAATTGTAAGAGGGTTCCTTGTACCCTCGTGAGGAGTTCCCTTTTGATGTTTATATCTGGAACATCCTCCTTTCTCTTGCTCTTGTCTGCTGAAGCGGGTTGTTGAGACGCCGACTTCAATAGCAGAGCACTTGAAACTTTCTTAGTAGCCTGCACTAACGAAAGCTTGTCTTCAAAATAGTATGTCCGGAAACCGGAGCGACCCAGAGAAAGCCTTTCACCTTGTCATCTATAAGTGATGACGATGCAAGGGCAGCATCATGTCTGATTAACTCCAGATTAGCCACTGTTAGGGCAGAGTTACATGTGGTATACAAACTGCCCTGGAAAGAACTCTAAGAGAGGTACAAACGTCCTCAAATTCCTTTGCGTTGAGACGTTGTGCCATAGCTCTGGTAAGGTGATCTACGTAAGACATTGCTTCCAAATTCAATCTACCTGATGAAATTGCCATTTTTAATTGTGTCTGAGCGAATAGTGAATGATGCAGGCAAGAATACATCTAGATCCCCAGCCTGCTCATCCAAATGCAGAAGAGCTCTCTGAACATCTTCTCCAACAGTTTTAAATGAATGTGGTCCAAGAAACGGTATGTTTATGGAAGATGTAGTCAAGAAACCACCTTTTTTCCTTGCACTCGAGAGGTGAATATGACATAGTCTATATGGCCGAAGGCCTGCGACACCTGCCTAGAGTGAACCGGAAAAGAAAAAACTTCTTCCTTTGTCCGTATAAAGTCTGCGTCCACCGACACCAGCAGTTTCTCTCTTGTTGCCGCAGCATTCTGATTCGTTGGAACAAATTCAGGGTAGTATTGATGAAATCCATCGCAACCATGTGCTGTTCCAAAAGGGAAGGGTAATCCTCTTCCTTATCCCTTTCACCATCTGAGAGAATCAGTTGCGAATCTTGGTCCATTGCATCTGCATCAACAGACGACTGGACCGACCCAGCAACGTCCGACAGCTCAGGTTCCGAGTCGGAAGGAGGCTGTACCTGCACTTGCTGGGATGCTGCGATCAGCTGTGCAATCTGCGACAGCAAGTTCGTCATCGAGGCCTGAGGAGCAGCAGTCTTCTGTTTCTTAAGCCGCTTGCTGCTCCTGGGACAGTGTGTCGGAGATGGATCTCTTCTCCGAACGTCTCGATGATTGAGGCCTTGTCTCCCTAGCTACCGGATGGTCTGACTTCATGGGTGAAGACTCTTCACTGAAGAGTGGTCCCTTCTTCGCGCAGCTGGCCTGATATCCAAAGTCGGGTAGCTAGAATGTGGTCGTGTGTGCTTTAATAACGTAGCGGAGAAAGCCGTGACTGAAGCCGACCCTGGCTGCAGACTAGACGGTGGTTCCCAAGCGGCGGGCGAACGTATGCTCCATCTTGTGCAAGTTTTCAACCAGAAAACTTCATTTCGGCTTGTGAAACGTAGCGGAGGTGAACACAAGAATGACAAGAGACCGCAGGAGTGCATCGACTAAAGTCGATATCAGTCCTCCAAACTCCACAACAAAATATATAATTAAGAAACATGAATAATAGCAATCAAAATTAAATTAAAAGTATTTTTGGAAATTTTTTTTTTTAAAAACGCTTAAGTTCCCAAAGGGAACATTAAGAGCCCAAAGGCATCCCGATAGAGCCTAAGTGTGGACAAAATCCAAATTTTTTGAGCTACACTACCGGAATAATATTCCTTGTATCCTACAGTAATTCTACAGTAATAGAATATAAAATACTACCTAAATATGAGGACGTTGTCAATGTAAACACGTCAATGAAAACAAGACATCAGGCACACAAAAAGGCCCAAAGTCAGAAACCAATTTAAATGCTACAAGATGCAAAGCTAGATCTTCATATGAAGAAAAAACAAGAGCACCGCGTAGCGGGACAATATACGCCTGTTTTATATTTTTGAAGGGTTGGGGTAAGGATGGGGGTGAGGGTGAAAATTGTTTGGACCAACCCCATATTCGAACTTGACCTGTATTTTGTTGTGATTAAACAACATACCAAGTTTGGAACCAATCAGAAAACAAATAATAAAAGTTATCATCCGGAAACCAAATATTTGATGCATTCTATGTCCAACAAGGTCCATAATTCAGGGGAACTTCAAAGTTCGAACTGACACCATATTCGAACTTGATCTGTCTTTTGTTTTGATTAAACCACATACCAAGTTTAGGAGTCAATCGAAAAAAAAATACTAAAGTTATCATCAGGAAACCAAATGTTGATGAACGGACAGACCGACGGATGGACAAATGGACAGACAGACTGATTCCATAATTCAACGTTTTTTCAACAGGCGTATAAAAAATCAGTTAGGCCATACTAAAGTTATAATCCGGAAAACACAAAATGCACAAATTCAAGAGGAATAACTCTGGAAAGGTACATGCGATTTTGGCCGAAAGTGAACTTGAGCTGTGCTTTGTGGCCATAAACTAAATCTGAAAATTTGAAACAAATTAGTCAAGGCAAACTAAAGTTATCATCCGGAAACCACATAATTCACAAATTTGCAATCATTGAAGGGAAATAACTATGGAACGGTACATGCGATTATGGCCAAAGGTGAACTTGAGCTATGCTTTGTGGTCAAAAACAATATCAGAGAATTTGAAAAAATAGGCCGATGAAATGAGATGAGTACCCATACGTGCAACTAGTAGAAAGCTGTATGATGGAGGGTCACCATACAAGGTATGTGTACATATAGAAATGGATTGGAGGAGTGTCTAATTTGATGGATAAAGGGTTATTATCTCCGGATCAAATTATCAGATTTATATAAAAAACCATACAGCACAGCACATCAGTAACCTGAATAAATATATAAAGTAACATGACAATCGGATTGATATTTTTTGAATTATCTCCTGCCAAAGGGATTGGAGGAATTTTCAATTTGAAGGATAAAGGGTTAATATCTCTGGATCAAATTATCAGATTAACACCAAAAACTATACAGCTCAGCACATCAGTAACCTGAACACAATTATAAAGTAACTTGACAATCCAAGTAATATTTTTTAAGTTATCAAATGCCAAAGGGATTGGAGGAATTTTCAATTTGAAGGATAAAGGGTTAATATCTCAATATTAATATAACAGATTTACACCAAAAACTATACAGCTCGGTACATCAGTCACCCGAACACAAATATAAAGTAACTTCACAATCTAAGCAATATTTTTCAAGTTATCGAATGCCAAAGGGATTGGAGAATTTTCAATTTGAAGGATAAAGGGTTAATATCTCAAGATTAAATTATCAGATTTACACCAAAAACTGTACAGCTCGGCACATCAGTAACCTAAACACAAATATAAAGTAACTTGACAATCCAAGTAATATTTGTCAAGTTATCGAATGCCAAAGGGATTGGAGGAATTTTCAATTTGAAGGATAAAGGGTTAATATCTCGGAATCAAATCATCAGATTTACACCAAAAACTATACAGCTCGGCACATCAGTAACCTGAACACAAATATAAAGTAACTAGACAATCCAAGCAATATTTTTCAAGTTATCAAATGCCAGAGGGATTGGAGGAATTTTCAATTTGAAGGATAAAGGGTTAATATCTCAGGATCAAATTATCCGATTTACACCAAAAACTATACAGCTCGGCACATCAGTAACCTGAACACAAATATAAAGTAACTTGACAATCCAAGCAATATTTTTCAAGTTATCAAATGCCAAAGGGATTGGAGGAACTTTCAATTTGAAGGATAAAGGGTTAATATTTCAGGATTAAATTATCAGATTTACACTAAAAACTATACAGCTCGGCACATCAGTAACCTGAACACAAATTTAAAGTAACTTGACAATCCAAGAAATATTTTTCAAGTTATCGAATGCCAAAGGGATTGGGGAAATTTTCAATTTGAAGGATAAAGGGTTAATATCTCAGGATCAAAATAACAGATTTACACCAAAAACTATGCAGCTCGGCACATCAGTAACCTGAACACAAATATAAAGTAACTTGACAATCCAAGCAATATTTTTCAAGTTATCAAATGCCAAAGGGATTGGAGGAACTTTCAATTTGAAGGATAAAGGGTTAATATTTCAGGATTAAATTATCAGATTTACACTAAAAACTATACAGCTCGGCACATCAGTAACCTGAACACAAATATAAAGTAACTTGACAATCCAAGAAATATTTTTCAAGTTATCGAATGCCAAAGGGATTGGGGAAATTTTCAATTTGAAGGATAAAGGGTTAATATCTCAGGATCAAAATAACAGATTTACACCAAAAACTATACAGCTCGGCACATCAGTAACCTGAACACAAATATAAAGTAACTAGACAATCCAAGCAATATTTTTCAAGTTATTGAATGCCAAAGGGATTGGAGAAATTTTCAATTTGAAGGATAAAGGGTTAATATCTCAGGATCAAAATAACAGATTTACACCAAAAACTATACAGCTCGGCACATCAGCAACCTGAACACAAATATAAAGTAACTAGACAATCCAAGCAATATTTTTCAAGTTATCGAATGCCAAAGGGATTGGAGAAATTTTCAATTTGAAGGATAAAGGGTTAATATCTCGGGATCAAAATAACAGATTTACACCAAAAACTATACAGCTCGGCACATCAGTAACCTGAACACAAATATAAAGTAACTTGACAATCCAAGCAATATTTTTCAAGTTATCGAATGACAAAGAAAATGGATACGGATGCCGGACGGACAGACGGACGGATGGACAGACAGATGGACGGACAGATGGACAGACAAAGGATGGACGAACGATGGATGGTCGACCCGGATGCCGGCATTATGTGTACCATACATAGTATGGGTACACATAAAAAATCGGTCAAGGTAAACTAAAGTTATCATCCGGAAACCACAAATCCACAAATTTGCAATCATTCAAGGGGAATAACTCTGGAAAGGTATATGCGTTTGTGGTCAAAAGTGAACTTGAGCTGTATTTTGTGGTCAAAAACAAAAAACTGAAAAGTTGAAATAAATCGGTCAAGGCAAACTAGTTATCGTCCGGAAACGAAAAGTTGGGCTAAATTCCCATAAATAAAGGGCCATAACTCTACTGCAAATGGGCCGCTAGAAACGGAAATCGAACTCATCCTGTATTTTGTCATACTAAATCCACATGCCAAATTTAACTCAGTTCAAACCATCAAAACTAAAGTTATCATCCGGAAACGAAATGTGTCCATGGACGGACGGACAGACAGACAGACGGGTGGAGAGACCATTCACATAATACGTCCCGTTTTTCAAACGGGTGTATAAAATCAACATCTGAAAAATTTGGTGTCAATCCATCAAGGCGTTCGGCTTTAAATGAACAGAAACCAATTTTTTTTCAAAAATTGTGTTTTCAAAGGGCCATAACTCTGCAGCAGATGGACTGAGAAACACCAATACCGAACTTGACCTGTATTTTATTGCCACAAACACCATCTGAAAAATTTGGTGTCAATCCGACAAGGGGTTCAGCTTTAAATGAACGGAAACCAATTTTTTTAGAAAAATTGTTTTCAATGGGCCATATCTCTGCAGCAGATGGACTGAGAAACACCAATATCAAACTTGACCTGTATTTTAATGCTAAAAACAACTTCTGAAAGTTTGATGTCGATCCGTCAAGGCGTTCAACTTTAAATGAACGGAAACCAAACTGTTTACGGACAGACAGACGGACGCTCCAACATTTCGGGGTTTAAGGGCTACCAAAAAAACATTTTGTATGTCCAAAACCTTATTTTACCCAGAACCACACCCCATCCACCCTAGAACTTATATTTAACCCTAACCCCACCGCTCCACCCAAAATCCACACCCTAACCCTAACCCTACCCACCCTGACCCTAAACCCTAAAAGCCCACCCCAGACCCTAACTCCCACCCACCCCCGGTACCTAATGCCCCCCCAACCTTAAGCCCTACTCTGGGGCTACCCCTAACCCCCACCCCACCCCCACCCCTGACCCGACCCCCACCCTAGCCAAACCAATAGGATTAGGAGCTATTTTTCGGTTTAGGGGCTACTAAAACTAAAACGCCACCCCTGACCCCAATCCTCTCTCCCCCGGGACCTAACCCTCCCCAACCTTAAGCCCTACTCTGGGGCTACCCCTAACCCCACCCCACTCCTAACCCTAACACTACCTTAATTTGGAGGTAGCCCCTAATAATAATATCCCCTAAACCCGAAATGTTGGCCCGGACAGACAGACGGGCAGACAGACAGACTGATAACATAATACAACTGTTTTTTAAATGGGCGTATAATGATACTTTGGATAGAAGATGCAAGACTAAACGACCCAATAACCCTAGGGTGAGGACGTAACCACGGAGAAAAAACAGAATAATATTCTGTAATACATGTTAAACTCCCAAGAAATTTAATAAAAAATTTCAATAAAAAATAGCCAAAAAAAGCTTAAGAGTTCAACAGGAAGGGTTCATGGAAGGATAGGGAAGGCATACTTATCAAACAGTGGAATAATCATTATCAAAAATGATAAAGTCAGGCGTATGTCCCGAAATTGGGAAACATGAAATAATTTTATAAATATTATAAAGTTACAGTCCTGAACATCAAAAACCACCGTTGAACACTTCCATCATCCAATAACAGTCTTGGATCCACCAATTCTTGCATTGATTTGTGTCTGGTATCCTCAAAAAAGGAGATTTTAAAGCACAGATGTCAGTTCATTGTTGCTGACTTTAGTGCCAAACAAAGAATGACGTTTGCGCCAATTCCGGTCACCTCCTGATAACTGTGCATGCACGGAGAGTAAAAGTATGGAGGACCAGATAGGACTTTTAATTTTCGGTTTTGCAAGCAAATTTTGGGGATTGGTTCAAAATTTGTGTTTGGCCCTTGACAACTTTGAGTTTGCACCAGCACGTCTGGGCCATTGGGTGAAAGTATAAAAATACAAATAACTGAGGGACAGGACAAGGTATGATGAACAATGAATCATCTCAATTCCAAATTCCTTGTATTTTACAGGAAAATCAAGTAGACAAAGAACAGATAATGAGATGACTTACCGCTGGAAATGCCCCCAATTCTCTTGGATATGGCCTGTCCCAGTTAGAGGACATAACAACTGCTTGTGTATGTGGAGCCATCTGTAATTAAAAACATTAAAAAAATTATTGAATGTTCGATAAATGTTTATGTGATAAAGCCCTCAATTCTCTTGGATATGGCTGCACCCAGTTAAAGGACATAACAACTGCTTGCGTATGTGGAGCAATCAGGAATTAAAAACTTCAAAAAAATTAATGAATGTTCTATAAATGTTCATGTGAAAAAGTACATTCACAGAAACTAAACAAACAAGAAGCCTCAGGGGACCTGGGGTACTCCCCTGACAAAGTTGTTTAAAGAAGTAATGATTAGCATTTATGGTGCGTTGACACTACAGAGGAATAGAGTTATTTAATTACTTATAACTCTGTTGTTCATGTCAGATGATTTTTTTCTAGTACTGATATCCCACCAAAGAAATAATGCCCAGATTTCTAGTAATGCAAAACTATGGAGACCAAATATCAACCTAGGGACTTAACTTGAACAAACTTGAATCTGACTCCTCCCACTCCACCCCCAGGATTCTGTATACTAAATATCAACAGATTCTAAATGGTTGATCTAAATAAGGAGTTTTTAAACCTTATTCATCACATTATGCTAAGTTAAAATCCGGACCCCATACGGAGCCCAAATATGAATCCAGGGACTTGATTTAAAACAAGAGGCCCCAGGGGGCCTTAGGTGCTCACCGAATGTTCCATACTGTTAAGACACAAATTTTATCAAAAGCTATTCTTAAGGTTCTACAGAGTAAATCTATACTCTCTGTGGAGCTAAAACATGAACAGGATTGAATGGGACAATGCTGCTGATCATATATCAAAAGATTCTGCATGATGGTTTTGAAGAAGATTTTTAAAGAATTTTCCTTGAATTGCACAAAGTAAACATTCACGCCCCCATAGTGAGCCCCAATATTGATCAAAAGACTCAATTTGAACAAACGTGAATCTAACCCATACCAAGATGCTGCATACCAAATATCTAAAGATTCTGCCCACTGGTTCTGGTGAAGAAGATCGTTAAAGATTTTTTCTTAAATTGCACTAAGTAAAAATTCACACCCCCCATAGTGATCCCCAATACTGAACAGGGGATTCAATTTGAACAAACTTGAATCAGACCCATACCAAGATGCTGTATACCAAATATCAAAAGATCCTGCCCATTGGTTCTGGAAAAGATTTTAAAATTTTTTTTCTTAAATTGCACTAAGTAAAAATTCAGGTTCCCATAGTGAGCCCCAAAATTGATCAAAGGACTCCATTTGAACAAACTTGAATCAGACCCATACCAAGATGCTGTATACCAAATTTCAAAAGATTCTGCCCACTGGTTCTGGAGAAGAAGATTTTTCCTTAAATTGCACTAAGGAAAAATGTATGCCCCCATAGGGAGCCCCAATATTGATCAAAGGACTCGATTTGAACAAACTTGAATCAGACCCATATCAAGATGCTGCATACCAAATATCAAAAGATTCTGCCCATTGGTTCTGGAGAAGATTTTTAAAGAATTTTTCTATAATTCATATGGTGCTATCAGTTATGCCCCATACAGAGCCCCCAAGGGACGTGGCCATTTCATTTGAACAAACATGAATTGCCATATAGTAATGAACATCCACATGAAGTTTTGTGAAAATCGGACCAGTGGTTTCAGAGAAGTCGTTTGAAAAATGTTCACAACGACGACGACAGACGGCAAGTGGTAAGTTGAGCTCCCTTCGGTGAGCTAAAAATTCCTTATATTGACTAAGTTATAATTCGGGCTCCCACAGGGAGACCAAATATGGACCCACGGACTTGGCTTTAACAAACTTGAATCTCACCCCCCTAAGGATGCTACACACCACATATCAAAACATTCCACCTGCTGGATCTGAAGAAGAAGATTTTTTAAGAAAAGTAATCATTTCGAACTAAGTTATAATTCAAGCTTCCACAGTGAGCCCAAATATGGACCTAGGGACATGGCTTGAACAAACTTGAATCTCACCCCCCTAAGGATGCTGCATACCAAATATCAAAACATTCCGACTGCTGGATCTGAAGAAGATTTTTTAAAAAAATTCCTCATTTTGAATTAAGTTATCATTCAGGCTCCCACAGTGAGCCCAAATATGGACCTAGGAACAGGTCTTGAACAAACTTGAATCTCACCCCCAAAGGATGCTGCATACCAAATATCAAAACATTCTGACTGCTGGATCTGAAGAAGAAGATTTTTGAAGAAAATTCCTCATTTTGAACTAAGTTATACTTTGGGCTACCACAGTGAGCCCAAATATGAACCCAGGGACTTGAATCTCACAGCCCTAAGCATGCTGCATACCCAATATCAAAAGATTCTGCCTGTTGGATCTTGAGAAGAAGATTTTTAAAGAAATTTGCCTGAAATGCACTAAGTTCAAATTGGGCTCCCATACTGAGCCCAAATATGAACCCAGGGGGCCGATTTGAACAAACTTGAATCAGATCCACCCCACAATGTTGCATACCGAATATCAGAAGATTCTGCCTGCTGGATTTTTAGAAGAAGATTTTTTAAGAAATTTGCCTGAAATGCACTAAGTTCGAATTCGGGCTTCTATACTGAGCCCAAATATGAATCCAGGGGACCGATTTGAACAACTTGAATCAGATCCACCCCACAATGTTGCATACCAAATATCAAAAGATTCTGCCTGCTGGATCTGGAGAAGAAGATTTTAAAAAAAATTTGCCTGAAATGCACTAAGTTAGAATTTGGGCTTCTATACTGAGCCCAAATGTGAATCCAGGGGGCCGATTTGAACAAACTTGAATCAGATCCATCCCACAATGTTGCATACCAAATATCAAAAGATTGTGCCTGCTGGATCTGGGGAAGAAGATTTTTTCAAGAAATTTGCCTGAAATGCACTAAGTTCGAATTTGGGCTTCTATAGTGAGCCAAATATGAATCCAGGGAGCCGATTTGAACAAACTTGAATCAGACCCATACCAAGATGCTGCATACCAAGTATCAAAAGATTCTGCACAATGGTTCTGGAGAAGAAGATTTTTTTAATAATTTTTCTATAATTCATACGGTGCTATCAGAGTTATGCCCCTTGCAGAGCCCCCAAGGGACGTGGCCATTTCATTTGAACAAACCTGAATAGCCATATAGTAATGAACATCCACATGAAGTTTCGTAAAATCGGACTAGTGCTTTCAGAGGAGAACTAAAAACTGCAATCTGAGCCCGGCTAGGGTGTTTTACAGCAATATAAAAACATTATGAATGGTGGTGGTTCTCAAGAAGATTTTAAAGAATATTCTTCTTTTTGCACCAAGTTAAAATTAGGGCTCCCATAGGGAGCTGAAATATTAACCCAGGGACTTCATTTCAACCAACTTGAAAGTGGCCTTCCTAAGGATGTTGTACACCAAATATCAAAAGATTCTCACTGGTGGTTCTGGAGAAGGAAGATTTTGAAACTATTCCCTATATGACACTAATTTAAAATTTAGACATTAGGCCTAAAAAAATAAAAAAATCTGTTTCTCAGGCCTTCTCGCATGGTCCTTTTTGCTGCCGCATGCTCTCTTTTTATAACCAATTTAAACTTAAAAAAAAATAAAAAGTTAAAAAATTTATAGTAATTTATATATTTTTAATACTTACCAATGACCCAGACTTAGCTGGTGCTAACTTTAACAAAACCAGGGCCAAACACAAATTTTGCCCCCCAATCCCCAAAATTTGCATCCAAAACAAAAAGAAATCATGTCCTATAGGACCTCCATAGTACGCCCCCACTGCGCATGCGCAGTGTCAAGGACGTCCCGAAATTGGTGCCAATTATCATTCTTACTGGCAGTGCCTGGTCAGCGCTATGTACTCAGCGGGGAGGCAAGAGTTCCCAACTCCTGGGAGGGCCATCCCCGTCTGGGTCATTGGTAAGTATAAAAAATATATAAATTACTATAAATTTTTTAACATTTTTATACTGTACCAATGACCCAGACTTAGCTGAATAGTAAAAAGGCTGGAGGGCCTAGGACATAGAGGAAAATCCAATAAGCTCAACTATATAATAAAGAGGTAACCCCTTAAGGAGAAAAGGAGTATTAGGCTTTACATGTATCTTTCTTATTTAATATTAAATTAGAAAGATACAATACCCTTCATAATTGAGCACAATAATATTCATGTTCTCTATTAACATCCAGTATAACCCTTATACTAATTATTTTTAAAGTAAGCCAATAAATAAAGTAGTCCAGAGAATTGAGACTCTTTATAGTCATTTAAAAGTGTCCGAGTATTGTATATTAAAGCCCGTTTGACACTTGACATATACAAATGCTTCACACCGAGCTACACTTTAAAAATAAGACATGAATGAATTTTAACATTAATATTACACTTTAAAACCATCCCGGAAGCGACTCAGAAATACTGATTTGGAGGAGGCATTCCCTTGCTTTTCACTATAAAGCAGGTGACCTAAGGGAACACCCACCCCGCCCCCCCCCCCCCTTCCCCTTGCCCTGGGTCAAATAGCCCAGAGCGAAGAGGGCAGCCGGACGGAGTCACTGCCGGAACAGAAAGCCTGCATAACTATAGTTGCAACTGTTTAGTGGACGACATTCTGAGCAACAGATAACGGACCTAAACAATGCAGGTCTCCAGAAATGGACTCAATATTTCTGAGATAGAAATTCGTGAATGTGGATGGCTGAGACCAATAAGCAGCCTTCATTAAATCTGTAATAGCAACACTATTAGCATAAGCCCAAGAAGTAGCAAGAGCTCTTACTTCATGAGCGGAAATCTTAAGCACAGACTGCTGAGAAGAAGATAAACTCTCATAAGCAGTACGGATAGTTAATTGAATCCATCTAGCAATAGAATGGACCGAAATGTCCTTTCTATTAGGCATCAAAGACAGAAAGAAACGTTTCCGTCCCTTTCTGATAAACTGAGATCTCTGTTTATAGATACGTAATGCTCTAACAGGACAGAGTAAAGGCCTACGCCCGTCTGAAGATGGAAGAGCCTTAATAACAATAGGTTCTGGATATTTATTAGGAGCCTGATTCTTAGCTAAAAAACCCACATTAGTAGTGGAGGTGATAGTGTTCCCGACACTACGATAGTGAGGATCATCCACCGACAGTGCATGAAGCTCACTGACTCTTCTAGCAGAAGAGAAAGCTAAGAGAAAAGCTGTCTTATAAGATAAGAATTTGAAATCTACTGTCCCAAGAGGTTCAAATGGCTTTTCCTTCAATTTAAGAAGAACCCAAGCTAAATTCCATTTAGGAATTAATCTAAGAGTTCTGGGTCTATTTATCGAGAAGTTTCTAACCAACTTAGATAAAGAGACATTAGATCCAATTTGTAAACTATCATGATGTGCATAGGTATCAGATAACATAGACCTATAACCCTTAATAGTAACAGGCTGCAGTTTGATTACGTCAAACAAGTATACTAGAAAGTTTGCAATGTCTGGTATAGAGGGATCAAAAATATCTACAGAATGATCCCTACACCAACGACGAAAAACCTTCCACTTAGCCGCATAGTTTAGCGAAGAGGAGGTCCTCCTACAGTTAGAAATCGCGTCCACTGCTCATCCTGTAAAGTGTTTGCCATGCAAGAAGGACCGCACAACGGAAAAACGTGAAGGTTGAGACCTTGCGGGTTGTGATGGAGTTGACGCGATTTCCCCTGCGAAAGAAGATCCTCCCGTGGAGGAAGCTTTCGCGGTAGGTCCCACAACAGACACCTGAGTAGATTTATCCACGGTCTCTGTGGCGACAGAGATGCTACCAACAGAATCTTGCATTGAGATTGTTTTATCTTTAGCAATACTTGTTGAATTAACGGCGCTGGAGGATACGCATATCCTATCATTCCGTCCCAAGGGATCGACAGAGCGTCTACTGCAAATGCTCTCGGATCCGGACACGGAGACACATACGTCTGCAACTGATTGTTGAGATGTGTCGCAAATAAGTCTATCATTGGCCGTTCCCATTGGTAGCAAATCTGATTGAATACTTGTTTGTTGAGAGTCCACTCCGACGGCAACAAGCGACCCTTTCGTGAAAGGGAGTCTGCTAGCACATTCAGACGACCCGGTATGTGACGGACCGAAAGAAGAACCTAATGTTCTAGCGCAAACAGAAGGATTCTTTCCGTTAGATTGAACAACGGAACTGAATGAGTGCCTCCCTGATTCCGTATATACGCCATTACTGTCGTATTGTCGGATAGGATTTGGACATGAGCATTGTGAATAATGTCCATCCAATGACACAACGCAAGCCAAATTGACATCATTTCTTTGATGTTTATGTGCTTGCACAGGAATTGCGGATCCCAAAGACCCTGGCATCTCGAATCCGTTGGGATCAAAGATGCACCCCAACCTGTTTGACTGACATCCGTCATAATGGTAAAACTCGGATCCGGCAACTGCAGCGGAACTCCCTGAGTTAACCACTGAATGTTTGCCCAAGTCTGAATCTCTTGTTTCACTTGATCTGACAAGAGAACGTCTACGTCGAGCGAATGAATTTTCACACTCCAATTCTGAGTCAAGAAAATTTGGAGAGGACGCGTGCGTAACCGCCCCATCGGAATGAGATCCGCAGCGGCTCCGCACAGACCTATCAGTCTCATAAATTCTCTCGCTGTGACTTTGTCTGCGTGCAGACAATAGCGAGCGTAACAACTGACTAATTTCGCTCTGGTTAACGGCAGACGAACGAGATTGTTGTGCGTCTCGAAGCTCATTCCCAGATGAGTGAATGACTTGGACGGCACCAGATCCGACTTCTCCTCGTTTACTATAAAACCGAGACGTCGGAGCAATAGAAGTAGATTCTGAACATCGTTCTGAAGCGTTAACTCGTTGCCGTACCTCTGAAGAATGTCGTCCAGGTAGGCCGACGTTACCGCAGACGAATGAGCTCGGAAATAGATCATTACCAAGTTCATTACCCGAGTGAAAGCCCAGGGTGCTAGATTCAGTCCGAAGCACATCGCCCGGAATTGATACACTACTCCTAGGACTGCGAAGCGTAGATACTTTATGAATGTCGGATGTACCATGACGTGAAAGTACGCATCTTTGAGATCTATGCTTGTTGCATAATCGTTCACCCGAATACTCGCTCTGACCGACCGAATCGTCTCCATATAAAATTTTGGAGCGACGATCAGCTTGTTTATCCAGCTCAAATCTATGACTGGACGGAACGAGCCGTCTGGTTTCGGAACCAGAAACAGATGGCTGTAGAATCCCGGAGTCTCCTGGTTTTCTACAACCTCTACCGCGTTCTTCATTAAAAGAGACTGCACCTCTGATAACAGAGCGTCTCTTTTCTGCGGATTTGACAGAAGTTGAGTCCACTTTGGACTTCGAGTTAATGGAGGCTTTCGTTTGAAGGAAATCTTTAGGCCTTCCGAAGTCACTCCTCTCACCCAAGGGTCGTCCGTAATCGACACCCATTCTTGTGAAAAGCTTGACAACCTTCCGCCAACCGGTACGCGATAGAGGTTTAAGCCATCACCTCCTGGACCTGCGAGGCCTGCGGTAGGAGAAACCACGTCCTCCACGACCCGCACCTCGTCCCGTCGACCTCGGGGCGTCCGACCGGTTGTCCCGGCCTGAAGGACGTCCTGAACGAGAGTCGCTACCCTGACGGTCTCTCGAATAAGACCAAGAGGATGCACCGGAACCTCTATAGGAACCTCTCTTGGGCGCATTAGACCCAGAAGTGCCTGTCTTATTCTTGTCTGCTGTATCCGGCTTCTTAGAAGCAGATTTGAACAACAGAGAATCCGAAGCTTTCTTTGTAATTTTATCATAAATAGCAGAAAGCTTGCCGTCAAAGAGAAGTTCTCCGGAGACCGAAGCGACTCTAAGAGAGTTCTTCACCTTAGTATCCACGAGTGTGGATGTAGCTAGGGCTGCGTCACGTCTAACCAACTCCAGGTTTGCCACAGAAAGGGCGGAGTTACACGTGGAATAAGCTACTGCCCTTGAAAGAAGTCTTAAAGAGGATTGTATATCCTGAAATTCTTTCCCTTGAAGGCGCAGTGATAACGCCTTAGTAAGGTGATCTGCGTAAGATAAGGCATCTAAATTGGCTCTGTTAGACGAAATGGCTGTTTCCAACACCGCGGTTGGAATAGAAGCCGACGACGGTAATGATAGCTCTAAGTCTTCCGCCTCGTCGTCCATACGCAGAGGAACTCTCGGGATACCCTGTCCTGCCGTGTCGAATTTATTCCTTGCATTAATGAAAGGCAGGTTGAGAGTATTGGCGGACAAGAAACCTGCTTTCCCCGTCTTGGAAGCAAGTTTAAATATAGCGTCGTTCAATAATTCAAATGTTCTTGCAACATTATTGGACTACGACGGAAACTCGGGAGCGATGTCCCTGAACCGCTCAAAAAATTCAGAGTCCAATGACGCTATAATCCTCTTGTCCGGAACTGCAGCAGTCTGGCCCGACGGAACAACTTGAGGGAGAAAGTGCCGGATGAAGTCCACGGCAGCTTTATGTTGTTCCGAAAGGGATAGCTCCAAATCATCCGTATCCCTTTCACCATCCGGTCGGACCTCATGATGCTCCCGGTCGTCCGCCCCCGATGCTTCGGCGGAGCATACCGACCCAGCGCCGTCGGATAATTCTCGATCCGACACCGTTTCTGTCGGCTGCTGGGATGCTGCGATAAGCTGTGCTATCTGCACAAGAATGTCCGGCGTCGAGACCTGCGGAGGCGCAGTCTTTCGCTGCTTCGCCGAGGGCAGCTCCGCATCGGATGGCTCCCGCATACTTTTTCTATGCGAACGTCCGGAGTCCATCGGCCTCATGACCCTGGCTGCCGGATGGTGTGACCTGGTCGCCGAAGTATCCTTGATCGGCGAAGCTGGTAATATATCGGCGGTCACGCAGCCAAGGTGCGGTCGTGTGCGCTGACGAGAAGAAGAAGCCTTAGCAGTCTCCGCAGACTGCCTATACAATGGAGCGTCCCGAGAGACGGACGTATGCTCCGCTTGCGACACATTTTGTACCACAACATCTGGTCCCAGATGTTGTTGTACGAGAGAGGGGCCTCTCTCGCTCGCGGCCCGGCTGGACCTGGATGACCTAGGAACCGGACTCAAAGGCTTCCTCCGATCTCGCTTACTATCCGCCGTCAATGGGTGTGCACATTGAATGTTTATAGTGCTCGCATCACCCAACATTTCCTCCTGGACCGCATCGGACGAACCCGGCTGCCGAACCATTCGTTGAATGGACCCTACACTGGGCGAGCTAGCGGACGACATTTGTCTAATCTCCATGAGCACTTTTGCCGCAGGCTCTGAATTCATTTGTGACGACGGAAGCGCACTTGCAGAAGATAACATGGAAACATCACCCTGTTCTTGTTCCTCTGAAATAGAAACTGAGAGAGTAGAGTGACCTTGCGGAGAAAGAGCCAGCATAGCCCTTTCTCCAGTAACAACATACCGTGACACACGTTTCCAATGTTTGTCATCCCAATATTGACATATAGAACAGGGATTAGTGCGAGAACACTGACTACAATTAATACAATGATCATGAAAGTCAGAGGAAGATTTCTTCCCATTACAATTTGAACAATATCCTTTCATTGTGAAAAGTCAACAACAAGTCCTAGTTACTCGCACAAACCCCTGACACAAAGATACATAATAACATGATCCATTAATAAATGAAAAAACAATTGCAAATCAAAATAATTTTGAAAAAATATTTTTTCAGCGAAGCCCAAGTTGCTGAAAAGTAACGTTGAGCCCCGATGGGTCCGATGGCAAAGTGTGGTCAAAAATTTTAAATTTATATTAAATAATTAATGAGACACTTACGGATAATATAAATGTATCTTATAGTGAGATAAACTACACCAAAGGCCAACAGCCCCCCTCAAAAAAGGCTGTTGCCAATGTAAACAAACAGTGTAAAATACCAGCAAACATGACTCCAGGCACTGAAAAAACTGGCCCGAAATCAGTCATCAAAATTACACTCTATCTGATGCAAGACAGAGACTCCCAGGGGAGAATCTGCAGAACATCAGATGGAAGATGCAGAACACAACGTTTATACACCCATGGGTGAAAACGTAACTATGAGGAAAATAACAGAAAACATTCTGTAACCAAGCAACTCTCCCAAGAGAATTTTAGAAATGAACTTTCTCAAAAATATGCCAAAAGCATTGGAGAATTGCAAGGGGGGACTTAGAAGGCTAGGGGAGAGGAAACACTGAATAAGCAGTGCAACATTTTAGCAAGAATGACAACAAGAGGCCCATGCCTCAAAAATAGGCAACTTAACATAATTTCATAAAATTTTTTAAGTACAGCCCTGATTATTTTTTGTCACTTCTTTTTCCTCTCCTCCTTCTATATCCTCCTTAGAATCACCATTTCTCCAAAAATTACGTGTCTGGCATCCTTTAAACTGAGATTTACAAGCACAAAGATCAGTGAGATGTTGACTGATGAAGGGCCAAACAGAGAATGATAATTGGCGCCAATTTAGGGACGTCCTTGACACTGCGCATGCGCAGTGGGGGCGTAGTATGGAGGTCCTATAGGACATGATTTCTTTTTGTTTTGGATGCAAATTTTGGGGATTGGGGGGCAAAATTTGAGTTTGGCCCTGGTTTTGTTAGAGTTAGCACCAGCTAAGTCTGGGTCATTGGTAAGTATAAAAAATATATAAATTACTATAAATTTTTTAACTTTTTATTTTTTTTTAAGTTTAAATTGGTTATAAAAAGAGAGCATGCGGCAGCCAAAAGGACCATGCGAGAAGGCCTGAGAAACAGATTTTTTTATTTTTTTAGGCCTAATGTCTAAATTTTAAATTAGTGTCATATAGGGAATAGTTTCAAAATCTTCCTTCTCCAGAACCACCAGTGAGAAGTCTGGGTCATTGGTACAGTATAAAAATTTAAATTGTTTATGTTTTTATTTTATGATATTTTACCCAAGTTAAAAAAATTGATGAATTTGTCCCTTGAGTGCAAGAAGGCTTTGCAATGCTTTAGCATTGCAAAGTCTTCTTGCACTTGCACTCAAGGGATGAAATACACCACCACCCATGCTATTCTGTAGATTATGAGGCCTAAAACTTGAACAAAGAACATGAACTTTTGATGGCAAAAAAGTAATTACTGAAATAAAAAATAAAATAAAAAAACGCTCGCCCGCATGCAATTTCACAAACTTAGATGTGAGTCTTCCATGGAAGACGTGTGTCACCTGGCGTTTCAGACAGAATTCTAAGTGGAAAAGGGGCATAACTCTGGAAAAAATACAGCGGATCAAAAAATAAAATAGGAGGTGCACAATGCCATTATGTGATAAAGAAGCACTGAAAGTTTCATCAAAATCCATTCATAGGTTAAAGAGGAGTGGCGGATAAGAGAAAGTGTGATGCGGACGACGCAAGACGACAAAAGTAATTCCTATATTTCGCTCCCCACTTCATGGGGCGGCGACACAATGATGGCCTGAGAAACAGAAGATTTACTTTGTGTGGCCTTATTAAGAAAGTCTTACATATCAAATATTGACCAAATTCATTGATATTCCTTCAAGTTATCTTGCTAACGAGAATGGTGTTGCCGTCCATGCACACTCTGACTTTTTGAAACAAGAGGCCCCAGGGGGCCTGAGGGCGCTCACCTGACATGGTAGCCTAAATATCAACCCAGAGAATTGATTTCCACAAGTTGCATCTGCTCCTCCTAATAAAAGCTGAAATCAAATATCCAAATATTCTGACCAGTGGATCTAAAAAAAGATTTTTAAAGAATATTCCTCATATTGAACTAAGTCATAATTCGGGCTCCCACAGGGAGACCATATATGAACCCAGGGACTTGGCTTTAACAAACCTGAAACTCACACCCCTAAGGATTCTGCACACCAATTATCAAAACATTCCGACTGCTGGATCTGAACCAAGTTACAATTCGAGCTCCCACAATCAGCCCAAATATGGACCTAGGGACATGGCTTGAACAAACTTGAATCTTACCCCCCTAAGGATGCTGCATAAAAAATATCAAAAGCATTTATCTGCTGGATCTGAAGATTTTTAAAGAAAATTCCTCATTTTGAACTAAGTTGTCATTCAGGCTCCCATAGTGAGCCCAAATATGAACCAAGGGACTTGGCTTGAACAAACTTGAATCTCAGCCCCCTAAGGTTGCTCCATGCCAAATATCAAAACATTCCAACTGCTGAATCTGAAGAAGAAGATTTTTAAAGAAAAATTCCTCATATTGACTAGACCCATGGACTTGGCTTTAACACCCCCCCCCCCCCCCCCCCCCCCCCCCCCCCCCCCCCAAGGATGCTACTCACCACATAACAAACCATTCCGACTGCTGGATCTGAAGAAGAAGATTTTTTAAGAAAATTCCTCATTTCGAACAAAGTTACAATTCAAGCTCCCACAGTGAGCCCAAATATGGACCTAGGGACATGGCTTGAACAAACTTGCATCTCACCCCCCTAAGGATGCTGCATACCAAATATCACAAGATTCTGCCTGCTGGATCTGGAGAAGAAGATTTTCAAAGAAATTTGCCTGAAATGCACTAAGTTCAAATTTGGGCTCCTATACTGAGCCCAAATATAAACCCAGGGTCCGATTTGAACAAACTTGAATCAGATCCACCCCACAATGTTGCATACCAAATATCACAAGATTCTGCCTGCTGGATCTGGAGAAGATTTTTGAAGAAATTTGCCTGAAATGCACTAAGTTTGAATTTGGGCTTCTATATATAGTAAGCCCAAATATGAATCCAGGTGGCCGATTTGAACAAATTGGAATCAGATCCACCCCACAATGTTGCATACCAAATATCAAAAGATTCTGCCTGCAGGATCTGGAGAAGAAGATTTTTGAAGAAATTTGCCTGAAATGCAGTAAGTTCGAATTCGAGCTTTTATAGTGAGCCCAAATATGAATCCAGGGGGGACGATTTGAACAAACATGAATCAGATCCAACCTACAATGTTGCATACCAAATATCAAAAGATTCTGCCTGCTGGATCTTGAGAAGATTTTTTAAGAAATTTGCCTGAAATGCACTAAGTTCAAATTTGGGCTCCTATACTGAGCCCAAATATAAACCCAGGGTCCGATTTGAACAAACTTGAATCAGATCCACCCCACAATGTTGCATACCAAATATCACAAGATTCTGCCTGCTGGATCTGGAGAAGATTTTTGAAGAAATTTGCCTGAAATGCACTAAGTTTGAATTTGGGCTTCTATAGTAAGCCCAAATATGAATCCAGGTGGCCGATTTGAACAAATTGGAATCAGATCCACCCCACAATGTTGCATACCAAATATCAAAAGATTCTGCCTGCAGGATCTGGAGAAGAAGATTTTTGAAGAAATTTGCCTGAAATGCAGTAAGTTCGAATTCGAGCTTTTATAGTGAGCCCAAATATGAATCCAGGGGGGACGATTTGAACAAACATGAATCAGATCCAACCTACAATGTTGCATACCAAATATCAAAAGATTCTGCCTGCTGGATCTTGAGAAGATTTTTTAAGAAATTTGCCTGAAATGCACTAAGTTCAAATTTGGGCTCCTATACTGAGCCCAAATATAAACCCAGGGAGCCAATTTGAACAAACTTGAATCAGATCCACCCCACAATGTTGCATACCCAATATCAAAAGATTCTGCCTGCTGGATCTTGAGAAGAAGATTTTCAAAGAAATTTGCCTGAAATGCACTAAATTCAAATTTGGGCTCCTATACTGAGCCCAAATAAAAACCCAGGGGCCAATTTGAACAAACTTGAATCAGATCCACCCCACAATGTTGCATACCAAATATCAAAAGATTCTGCCTGCTGGATGTGGAGAAGAAGATTTTCAAAGAAATTTGCCTGAAATGCAGTAAGTTCAAATTTGGGCTCCTATACTGAGCCCAAATATAAACCCAGGGGGCCGATTTGAAAAAACTTGAATCAGATCCACCCCACAATGTTGCATGCCAAATATCAAAAGATTCTGCCTGCTGGATCTGGAGAAGAAGATTTTTTAAGAAATTTGTCTGAAATGCACTAAGTTTGAAATCGGGCTCCTATACTGAGCCCAAATATGAACCCAGGGGGCCGATTTGAACAAACTTGAATCAGATCCACCCTACAATGTTGCATACCAAATATCAAAAGATTCTGCCTGCTGGATCTGGAGAAGAAGATTTTTTAATGTTTTTCCCATTGCCTACAGTGTTAAAAAGTGCTGACTCAGCACTTTTTCAAAGTCCCGAAACTGTGCCCTATGATAAAACCGATGGCAATTTTTTTTTACCAATCCTTTCTGTTGGTCCTAAGGAAGCTGCACACCAAATACAAATTCTCGGTGCCATGCAGTTTTGGAGATATGGGCGTTTTAAATTTTCTATTTTTAGCTCCTGCGGTTCCCACGGGAAATTTTTTTTTTGCATAAATCAAGTACTCATGACCCAATAAGCCCTCACATAAAATTTGGTTGAAATCGGCTTCTCGGTTCAGAAAATAGAAATTAGGGGTGGGGTCAAAATTTTTGCCCCTCCCATAACAATGCCAAATATTATCCCTCAAACTTCTCTTGAACAAATCTGAGTCTACACCTCAAAAGGAAGGTGCATACCATATATCAAGTCTCTGCTACTGCTGGTTCATGAGAAGAAGATTTACAAAGATTTTGGTGCCCCTTGGGGGCGTGGCACCACCCAGGAGGAGGGGCAACTTCATTTGAACAAATCTGAATTGGCATTAGGTAATAAACATTTAGCCAACATTTGAATAAAATTGGGCTAGTGGTTTAGGAGGAGAAGTTGATAATGTAAAGTTAACGCCGGACGGACGACGGACGACAGATGACGGATGGATCACGATCAGTAAAGCTCCCGCTGAGCTTCGCTCAGGTGAGCTAAAAACTTGACCAAAAAGTTTCAAGTCTCCCAATTTTGTAGTAATACTGAAAGAAACTGCTAGGCAATACAAATGTCCAATGATGGGGTCCAATTTCAGTAAGAGATTGCCTGAGAATCAAAATATTCTTTTTTTTTAACTAAAGAGCTCAATTTTCATGACAACTTAAATCAAAGATTTACTGAATACTTCAGTTATTATTTTCTGAAAACAAGTGCTGATATTAGATAGATGATACTGTGTTACTAGGTCTCGCGCTCTTCCATGCTAAACCTTCAGTAAACAACAGTGAAGTCACAGTCACAATGCAAAAGTTTCCACCATGGGAGCCCATTACTTTGAGGGGCCTCAGGCTCTGTTTTTGAATCCAAAAAATAAAAATCGTAGGTTATTCAAGAATGTTTTTGGAAGAGTTGTCTGCTGTTCAAGTTAGGTAAAGGGTTAACAGATATAATGCTTGAATTAACTGGTAGAGTGCTAAATTATTTTTCAAAGGTGATTTGTGACACAAGTATTATTTTTCTCCAAAGATACAATGCTGCCAGCAAAGAAGGGGGGGGGCCTTAGCAAGATTTTGTTCACCAATATTTGTTTTGTTATCATTTATTGGAGAGTGCCTGTTGGCACTCTCCAATAAATTGTAACAACACAATTTTATCTGAACATTCCTTTACCGACTGCTGCACAAACAACAAGGTAATGCACACAGTGTAAAGCCACGAAAGTGGCTTTCAGCACTTTTCTGTAGAGTCCTGAGAGTGGCTTCTTGCACTCTACTGGTTAATACAATGCGAATGTAACAAGACGAACAGTGACTGCCCGGCCACGAATGCCCCTGAGCTATGACCTTGATCTGTGACCTTGACCTCCATTGAACACAAAAAAAATTGGTGCGCGACTCATCATCTCCCCATAAGCATAAGCAACAAGTATGCCAAGTTTCAACAAAATCCAAAGAAGCATCTCTGAGTTATGGAGCAGACACGAAGATCTTCCTGACGGACAGATGGAAATGACAAACACTATTTGCACGAAAAAATTTTCGGGGCATAAAAAGTTTAACCATATTTACCTTCAGAGGATTCACTCTGATATCCATTTTGCCCTCTTCAATACTCTGAATTTCCTTTCTTATACCTGTATAAACAGACTAAACTTAGCCACATTTTTCACTTTCTTTATTTTTATGTTGTTTATGCTAATATAATAATAAAGGGTACCTACATGTTTTGAGTACATACCAGAATTATCTCATTCATAACTGCAATTGAGTCTATGTTTTCAGACACAGATTTCAGTTACTTACGAAAACTTTTATTTTCATGCAGCTGCTCATAAGATAAATCTTGTACCTACTCAAAAAAACAGTAGGTGTTCTTTCTAATTATACGCACTGCAATACAATTAAAACATTAACTCACTGCATGCTGCTGGCAGATATTCCTGCACAGAACAGAATATCTCTTGCCACTGAAATAGGTATAATTCAGGCACATTTAATAAAAATCCCTCGTGTAATCTGAATGGATTTTTTTCCAATAATTTCTTGAATTAAATTTAGATTAATTTTTCATCAAATCTAGTCATGGCTGCTTTACAGCAGACATGACTAGATTTGATGAAAAATATCTTGAAAATAGTCAGCAGGTTAAGAGTTAAATCAGCTGGGATATTCTATTCTTCAAAGTTGTGTAAAGTATGAGAAAACAAAGAATTTTATTCATTATATCTTGCTTATAGTTATCGGAACTTTCTAATATAGCATAAGAAAAACAATGATGAAAGGAAAATTGTAAATTTAAAGTAATTTGTATATTTTTTATACTTACCAATGGGCCAGACTTAGCTGGTGCTAACTCAAAGTTATCAAGGGCCAAACACAAATTTTGAATCCCCCAATCCCCCAAATTTGCTTGCAAAACCGAAAATTAAAAGTCCTATCTGGTCCTCCATACATTTACTCGCCAGAAAGTGATAAAAATTGGCGCCAACATCATTCTTTATAGAAAAGAGTACTACATAATAACTTGGGGAGGTATGAGTGCCCACTCATGGGAGGGCCATCTCTCATCCATTTTTACACTGTAAACCAATGGCCCAGACTAGCTGGATCGTAAAAAGGTGGAGGGCCTAGGACTTCAGAATTAGTAGATCAACATAGTTCCAATCCTGTAATCCAAGGTGAAAGGAAATTAAAATTATTAGGAATTACATGTATGTCTCTCTATACAGTAATAGAGAAGACATATCATACAAAAAGGAGCCCAGTTCAAGTAATTCCATGTACTTAGCATGAAAACTATGCTAATCGGATGTAACGAGATCCCAATTTTTAAGGTTAGCCTGGACTAAGCCCCCAAAATTATATTAGAATGAGAGAATATCTCCCACAAACATACGCTATATACAGTAAAACTCAAGCTGTTTGCAGGATATAATTACAGACAAAACAGCTTCCCTCATAGTTACATACCTATGATGGAGGAGAGGTAAAAAATCCCCCCCACCCCTTTTCCTTTGAAGGAATCTTCAAAAAGAAAGAGGGGAGCGCTCAGGAATCAGTAAAGAGTGGTACCAAAAAAACAATATAAATATTTGTCGAACAGGCACTCAGGTATTAATAATTTTTAATAAATGGTGCTTAATGCCACTTCTGAGGCTAAGGCTATAGCAACGATGCAGGTAATTAATATCGCCCACTATATAACGTACACCGGACTCGGCAATTGCAAATAGGTCGAAAACTGGAGATATAATATATAACATACACATGTCCAATAGAACCACAATGAACGATCTCTGGAAAGTGACACACTTCCAGGGTAACCCACAGGCGACCCCATTCAGGCATACAATAAATTCCAGTAACAACACTCCCCGACGTGTACTAGCCGATATCTATGACACTAAATGTACGAATATACAAGAGTGTAAACAAGGTGAATTCGCTTGAGTACCGACATTAATAGAAAACTGGATCTAGAAATGGAAGTAGGTATGATTAACAGGCTCGACACGGACTGCCCCCGAAATGATTCATAATTTCCAAGGTCCATAACATACAATAATGTGTCTGCCTAATAAATCATTATTATGCGTATGAGTATTGAAAACCTGCATGTAATCATCTGAATACCAGTTAACTGGCTATGCAGCCTCTGAGGTACCCAAAGACTAGCAATTTATTTATGATGAATTATGCACTCGTATATGACATATAGATGAACAATCACAGGAAACCAACCAACTAAAAAGTGGATGTGTCCATGAGGTCGCCATAGAACATGACCCAGCCGCCAATCGAGAAGTCATGAAATGCATGTATGTATTTAAACTCATACGAGGCTTGCGGGAAGAAAACTACGTCTTGTCAGTGGGGGGGAGGGGGAGGGGGAGGGGGGGTTGCTTCGAAGTCCAATCGAACCCTCCTCACCTGCATTACTTAATTGTTCTCGTGTTAGTTATAAAATAATATAGGAACCGCAATGGTTCCCTCGTGTCTAACCGACTCCATTATGCCACTATGGGCGGAGAAGGACGTGAAGAACAAAAACTTCCACTGATAAAGAAGGTCCTCTCGTGGAGGAAGCTTCCAGGGAATGTCCCATAACAGACACTTGAGAAGACTGATCCAAGGTTTCTGTGAGGACAGAGGTGCTACTAGTAGGATTCACAACGAGACTGTTTGATCTTAAACATAATCTACTGAATCAACTGAATTGGAGGATACGTGTGTCCTATCATTCATCCCCATGAGATCGGCCGAGCGTCTACTGCATTCGCTCAATGGTCTGGGCATGGCGACACGAACAACAGTAACAGATTGTTTCGGTGCGTCGCAAACAGATCGATCATGGGGCGATCCCTCTGATAGCAAATCTGCCCAAATACTCGCTTATTGAGCATCCACTCCAATTGCAACAGTCGACCTTTCCGAGAGAGTGAGTCTGCTAGTACGTTCAGACGACCCGGTATATTATGGACAG
Organism: Pictodentalium vernedei; assembly: GCA_031216915.1. Lineage (NCBI taxonomy): Eukaryota > Metazoa > Mollusca > Scaphopoda > Dentaliida > Dentaliidae > Pictodentalium > Pictodentalium vernedei. The sequence continues at coordinate 172,041,188 of CM062291.1, read as the reverse complement.
AAAGATGAACATGATGATTCATGACGAATAGGAGAATCTTCGTTAATTCGCATAATGGCATTGAATGAGTGTCGCCTTGGTTCCTAATGTAAGCTACTACTGTCGAATTGTCCGACAAAATTTGAACATGGACGTTCGGTATTATGTGAATCCAATGTTGTAGCTAGCCATATTAACATCATCTCTTTGATGTTTATGCGCTTCTCTAGGAACTGAGGGTCCCAAAGACCCTGACACCTCAAGTCTGCAGGACTAAGGGTCATGTCCCAACCCGTCTGACTCGCATCCATCATAATCGTGAAAGCCGGATCCGGCAGTTGCAGCGAAACTCTCTGAGTTAACCACTGAATATCTGCCCAAATCCCTGTTTTACTAGGTCCGTTAAAACAATACTGGTTTCGAGCGAATGTGTTTTCACACTCCAGTTCTGAGTAAAGAATATCTGGAGGGGAAGCGTGCGCAGGCGGCTCGTTGGAATAAGATCCGCCGCCGCTCCGCAAAGCCCCATCAGTTGTATGAATTCCTTTGCTGTTAATGCGTCTGAGTGTAGACAAAAGCGAGCATAACAACTGACAAATTTCGCTCTGGGTAACGGCTGATGATCCAGATTGTTGTGAGTCTTGAAGCTCATTCCCAAGTGAGTGAACGACTTGGACGGAGCTATATCCGACTTTTTCTGGTTTAGAATGAAACCGAGATGTTGGAACAAAAGAAGCAGACTCTGAACATCGTTCTGAAGAATAATTCAGTTGCCATATCTCTGAAGGAGGTCGTCCAAGTAAGCCGACGTTACCGCAGACAAATGAGCTTGGAAGTATGACATTACCGAGTTCATTATACAAGTGAATGCCCAGGGAGCCAGGTTCAGACCAAAGCACATTGCTCTGAACTGATACATCTTCCGTTGTACGGCGAACCGCAGGTACTTTTTGAATGCAGGATGTACCAGGACATGAAAGTACCCATTCTTTAGATCTATGCCTGCCGCATAGTCGTTCACTCGAATACTCGCTCTTACCAACCGAATGGTCTCCATACAGAATTTTGGAGCCACGATAAGCTTGTTTATCAAGCTCAAGTCTAGTACTGGTCGGAATGAGCCATCTAGCTTCGGTACGAGGAACAGGTGACTGTAAAAACCCTGAGAATCCTAATTCTCGGCGACCTCTATTGCTTACTTTAATATAGAGCCTGTCCCTCTGCTAGGAGAGACTCTCTTTTGAAAGGATCCGACGGAAGATCTGCAATGCAGACATCTTGTTAGTGGGGGTGCCGCTCAGAATGATAGCCGTAGGCCGTCTGAGACTACACTTCTCACCCACTGATCTTCCGTGATTGTTATCCAGTTTCTCGCAAAGATGATACCCTTCCACCAACTGGCAAGCAATAGAGGTCTTGAACATCACCTGTACGACCTGCGAGGCTTAAGGGAGGAGAAACTACGTCCTCCCCATGAATAATCTCGTCCCGTCGGCCTAGGGGCATCTGACCGATAGTCCCGATCAGACCTCTGCCCCTTTTCCGAGTCGCTATACTGATGACCTCCAGAGTAAGAATAAGAGGGTTTCCTATACCCTCGTGAGAAGTCCCCTTTTGTCGATTTCTGTCTGGAATGTCCTCCCTTACTTTTGTCTGCTGCAGCAGAGCATTAGAAGCTTTTTCAGTAGCCTGGTCATAGACTAACGAAAGCTTGTCGTCAAATATTGTATATGTCCGGAGAACAGAGCGACTCGGAGAGTTTTTCACCTTGTCATCTATCAGTGATGATGACACAAGGGCAGCATCATGTCTGATTAACTCCAGATTAGCCACTGTTAGGGCAGAGTTATACGTGGTATACATAATTGCCCTGGAAAGAACTCTAAGAGAGGTACAAACATCCCCAAATTCCTTTCCGTTGAGACGCTGCGCCATAGCTCTTGTAAGGTGATCTGCGTAAGACATAGCGTCCAGATTCACTCTATTTGAAGAAATTGCCATCTCAATTGTGTCCGAGTGAATTGTGAATGATCCAGGTAAGGATACCTCTGATGCCTGTTCATCCAAACACAGAGGAACTCTCTGAATATCTTCTCCGACCGTTTTAAATGAACGTGGTCCAAGAAACGGTATGTTTATAGAAGATGAAGATAAGAAACCGCCTTTCTTCTTCGTATTTGAGAGATTAAATACGGTGTCGTCTATGTGGCCGAAGGCCTGCAACACCTGTCTAGACTGAACTGGAAAAGAAAGGCCCTCCTCCTATGTCTGGATAAAATCTGCGTCCAATGATGCCAGCGGTTTCTTCCTTGTCGTCGCAGCATTCTGATTTGATTTAACAAATTCAGGGTAGTATTGATGGATGAAATCCATTGCAACCATGTGTTGTTCTGAAAGGGAAGGGTAATCTTCTTCCATATCCCTTTCACCATCCGAGAGAATCAGTTGTGAATCTCGGTCCCTTGCATCTGCGTGAGCAGACGACTGGACTGACCCAGCACCGTCCAACACCTCATGTTCTGAGTCTGGAGGAGGCTGCTCTTGCACTTGCTGGGATGCTGCGATCAGCTGCGCAATCTGCGGCAACAAGTTCGTCACGGATGCCTGAGTAACAGCAGTCTTCTGTTTCTTCGCCGCTTGCTGCTCCGGGGACGATATGTTGGAGATGGCTCTTTTCTCGTCTCCCTAGCTACCAGATGGCCCGACTTCACTGGCGAAGAGTGGTCCCTTCTTCACATAGCAGGCTGGATATCCGAAGTCTGGTAGCTAGAGTGTGGTCGTGTGTGCTTAGTAGATGCAGTGGAAGAAGCCGTAACTGTAGCCGAGGCTGACTGCAATCTATATGGAGCGTCCTGAACGGAAGTTGTGGACGTATGCTCAGACTCACACAAGTTTCTTATCACAACATCTGGCCCCAGATGTTGCTGTGAGAGAGAGGGACCTCTCTCGCTTGCGGTCCTTTCAGACCTCGCCGAGCTTTCCACAACACTTGCTGGCTTCTTCCCTTGTTCCGTCGTCACTGGGTGAGCATGTTTATGTTTTAAAGTGCTCGCTCTACCCAATCCACTTCTTAAGACTGCAACGGACGTACCCGGGCGTGACTGTACCCATGGACTAGGGACCTGCGAATATCAAATTTTGTCTTGAATCGAATCTCGAATCGAATGTGAACGAGGATTTCGAATCGAATCAAATCTCGAATATCGAATAGTGGTCGTGTATATGCTGACAATTGTTGTTTCGGGGTGCCATAGGATCGTTGGTATTTTTGGATAATAGACCGGCGGTGATAACTGGCGGGAAACGGAAACATACTTGGCCATACTGAACTTTTGTAAACACACGTCACACGCGAATTAAAATATCGAAAGCTAAATTAAACCATTCAAACTAAACGAAATGCAATTCTGCAGCCTCGTATATCATATAAGTTAGCTTGTTCTGGTACGTTCATTCAACTTCTTTGGGTCATCACATGTATTGACAATAACTGCTGTTACCAACTTCCCCTGATCTTTAATCACGAGTGATTCACGACGCATAAAAACGGACATTGACCTCTCTGTTTTATATACATTCCGTGTCGGCGTCTTTATGTAAACGCGTGACCGCTTCATTGCAAATTGCAATGTAAGGGGGGTAATTCTATTATACTGCACTTTACTGTAAAACATGCTGGTTTCGTCAAACTCCCGTAACACGCAGTGGTGTGCATAATGCATGCGAGCATGCCGATTTAAGACCAAGTTGCGAGGTTATATTATAACAGGAATGTTACCGGATGGGGGTGGGTGGGGGTGCTACTCCGATGCACGCGCCTAACTAACTGATAAACGAACGTGATTGCAAGCCTATTATCGGAGCAGAAACACATGTGTCGGCACAGTGGCGTGAAAAAAGTTTTCCCGACCTAGTCCGACGAGATTCGAAAATTTCGAACCCATGACACTAGCATCGAATCGAATCGAATAGCTGCAAGGATTCGAAATCGAATCGAATAATTGAAGGTTCGCAGGTCCCTACCATGGACTGTGTAACCGCTTCACCGGTTGAGCTAGCTGCAGACAAGGGACTAAAACCACCGGCTAGTGGCTTTATCCCCTGCTAAAATATTCATGAGCACTTTGGCATCTAGCTGTTTGCTCATCAGAGCGTGATGACGGTAGAACACTTCTTGAAGGTGTTACATAGCCATCACCATGTTCTTGTTCCTCTGAAAAAGAAACTGAGAAACTTGATTGACTTTGCAGTGAGAGGACCAGCATTGGCCTCTCACCGCTAACAACATGCAGTGACACCCGGGTCCAATGTTTGTCATCCCAATCAACACATGTAGGATAAGAATTAGCGGGAGTACATCGACTACAAGCAAGGCAACAAGCATGTAAATCTGAGGAAGACTTCCTCGCCTTGCATTTTGAGCAATAAGCTTTCATAATTAATCAAACAAAGTCAATAGTACTCCCACCAACTCCGCAAGAAATATATGATAAAGATACATAATAATCAACATTCAAAATAGAAATCAAAAAATTAATTTGACAAAAGCCCAAGTTCCCAAAGAGAACACAGCAAGCCCAAAGGTATCCCGATAAAGCCTAAGTGTGGACAAAATTCCAAAAATTATTGGTACACTACCGGAATATCATAACATGTATCTATAACAATCCTACAGTAATAATAAATTGAAACTACATATATTTATAGGACGTTGCCAATGTAAACAACGTCAATGAAAAAACCAGAAACAAGAGCCCAGGCACGGAATAAAAAAGGCCGAAGTCAGTAACAGATTTTAAAGCTACCCGATGTAAAGCAAGATCTTCAGATGACGAAAAAACGATACATCGGACAGAAGATGCATGTCCCAACTGCCCAAACACCCCTAGGGTGAGGACGTTATCCTGGGGAAATACAGAATAAACATTCTGTAATACATGTCAAACTACCAAGAAATTTTATAAAAAAAATTTCAATAAAATAAGCCAAAAAGCTTGGGGGTTTCACAGGAGGGCTTCAAGGAAGGATTGGGAAGGAACACTTAATAAACAGTGGAAAAATCATTAGCAAGAATGATGATGTCAGGCCCATGTCCCGAAATTGGGAGACATGAAATAATTTTGATACAAATTATAAAGTTACAGCCCTGAACGTTCCTAACCACCATTGTTCACTTCCATCATCCAATTATGTCCTTGGATCCACCAATTTCACCATTGATTTGTGTCTGGCATCCTCAAAAATGAGATTTAAAAGCACAGATATCAGTTCATTGTTGATGACTTCAGGGCCAAACAAAGAATGATGGTTGGCACCAATTTCAGTGTCTTCCTGGATACTGCACATGCGCAGATCTTAAAAGTATGGAGGACTAGATAAAACACTGAATTTTTGGTTTTGTATGCAAATTTTGGGGATTGGGGGGCAAAATTTGTGTTTGGTTCTGGATTAATTTTTGAGTTAGCACCAGCTAGTCTGGGCCATTGGTTGTTGTATAAAATATCGATACACAACAGACATATTTTTCTTGTATATATTTTTGTGCACATACGTTTCCCTGAAATTCAGCCAGGTAGTACCATCCAAGGAAAAATACATCAGTTGCTTTAATGGTCAAACTACAACATATTTTACTTGTTTCTGTTCCGGGCATTGCATGCAGAGGAAATATATTCTTAACCCATAAGGGCACAATTCTGACTTTTAATTTTTTAATGTAAAGGAACAGGTGCCCCAATATGCATTGTTTTGTGTAAATTCAAACTTGTTCTCTAAGTACCTTGCCAGTTGTTTCTAGGCAAGTCTTGGCTGTCTCTGTAGGCAGCCCAGACTTGACTAGAAACAACTACAAAGCTACTGGCGGTAGAGTTGCAATGTATCGAGAAAATGTATAAAAATCTCCAGGTCCTTAAGGGTTAAAATTATCAAAAATGAGAAAATGTATCAATGAAAACTGAAACATACATATCAAAGCATCACAAAATCTGTCAAGCTCCTCTTTATCTTCTGATTCTGTTGGTTCCACCATGAGCGTTCCTGTCACTGGCCATGACATTGTAGCAGAATGAAATCCTGTAAAATACATCTGCTTATCAGGGAATAGATTTTAATTGAAAAATGCAATTGAATCTAAATGTTAAATAACTCACTGAATGGAAAAAGGACCATACTGTAAGATCAAAAATTTCAGCAAGTCCAATTTAAGAGAGTTCTCAATACAAAAACTTTGGTGGATGACCAAAACTGTTTACAGACTGAATATAGTGGACTTCTGTCTGTATGAAACACAAAGTTCAATAAATAATGCCCGAGTCTAGTTTATCAAGTTTCATCAATCTCCAATTTGGTATAAAATTGAGTGCCCAAAGAAGGTGTTGACAGAAAAGAATGAATTTTTGAGTGTCACTCATCCTTTTTTCATTACTATCATACTCAGACACCATACCTGCTGTCATAGGGATCCTTGAGTTTGTCCCTCCATAAAGCAAGGTTTGAGAGACACAAAAAGTGCAAAAGTACTATCAAATAAATCCAAACAAAAACTGCAAATTGTGCACAATGAAGGAGGAGAGAGAGGAGCCAGCTCTTGAGAGTCAATTTCAAAAATGAAAGAAATCACACCTAGCTCTTGTGAATAACACAGGGGGAACTACTCCACTCATCCCTGATGGATAGAAGAGAAAGTGTCAACGACACTGTAGTTTAACTTGACTGTGTGTTGTGTTTGATGAAAAGGATAATGTTCAATGTTATGAAAGGATTATGAAATACGACAAGAATTGTGATAATTGAGAATATGTTAATTTCTGTTCCCTGTATCCTATGTTTTCATAAAAATAATTTGAGGTGTAGACTGTACTAAAGAATTGAGGGGTGGGTTAATGTGGGCCCTCACAGTTAATGTATGTCAACCACAGTTACCAAGTTACAGTGAAATTATTCCAAAACGAGTCATCCTATCAAGCTACAATGAAATCCCTTCATAATTACGGCCTGCAGACTGTGCTGAAGGTTTTCGAGCTTTGGGCCTGTGCAGCCATCATGGTTGACCCATTACAACCAAAAGGGGACATCCTAATCTAGACATTAGTAGTCTGTGCTAAAGGTTTTGGGCTCCAGCAGCCATCACGATTGAACAATCACAACCAAAAGGGGACATTCTCTGGAGCCCTCATACCAAGTTACAATGAAAGCCCTTCATAAATACGATCTGTAGACTGTGCTAAAGGTTTTCAGACTTTCGGGCCAGTGTTGCCATCACAGTTGACCAATCGCGACCAAAAGGGGACGTTCTCATCTAGACATTATCTGGAGTCATCCTACCAAGTTACAATGAAATCCCTCCATAAATATGACCTGCAGATTGTGCTAAAGGATTTGGGGTTTTGGGCTTGGGCAGCCATCACAGTTGATAGATCACGACCAAATGGGGAAGTTCTCATCTAGACATCATACGGAGTCATCCTACCAAGTAACAATGTAATCCCTCCATATTACATATGACCTGTAGACTGTGCTTAAGGTTTTGGGCTCGGGCAGGCATCACAGTTGACAGATCACGATCAAATGGAGAAGTTCTCATCTAGACATCATACGGAGTCATCCTACATAGTAACAATGAAATCCCTCCATTTAAATACGACCTGTAGACTGTGCTAAAAGTTTCTGGGTTTCAGGCTTGGGCAGCCATCACAGTTGACAGATCATGACCAAAAGGGGACGTTCTCATCTAGACATTATACAGAGTCATCCTACCAAGTTACAATGAAATCCCTTCATAAATATGACCTGTACACTGTGCTAAACGTTTTGAGCTTTGGCAGCCATCACAGTTGACCGATCGCGACCAAAAGGGGACGTTCACATCCAGACATGCCCTCAAACCTGCATATGAAATTTTGTGACGATCGGACAAGAACTGCGGGGTGTAGCCTTGCTAAAGAAAAATGGGAAGAAACTGACAGACTTTTCAGACTTCTGCACGCGTGATGGCAATAGCTTATCTTGACTTTGTCAAGTTAAGCTAATCAGAGATTAGGCCACACAAAGTAGATCTGCTTCTCAGGCAATTTTTTGTAAAACTGCCTGTGGGTGGGCGGCTTACAAGTTTTGCATTGATAGAGATGGACTGCTATCGTCATCCAAAGAACTGAGCTGACTGAACCTTATCTGAGCATTCCTGGCAGGAATCAGAATAAGACAGGAACAGATCCAGGAATGTTTTGGGGAACCTGTTTTTCAATTGAGGATGTTCCAAAATAACCTGAGGTGTCAATACAGATGATCAGACCACACCATTTGTCATGACGTGGTTTTTATCAACTGCATGTGTGTAGATTTTTACTAAATATTGAAAATAATTGCTTCAAACTGGTAGATTTCAAAGCTGAACGACATTTTTCTGCAGGAATTTGGGGACATTTGGGCTCTCGGGTTTGGGCACCCATACCTGTACAATGTATCAAATCAGCTCTGGATCCATACCCCCTGGAATAAGAAGCCATCTCCGAAGAGTAATATTGCTCTGAAGGTACATTAAGCACAGAGAATGCTTGTGATAGCAAACCTAAAGCTTTTGCAAAAGCTTGTCTTGACTCGGTATCTGATGGTAGAAATAGAAACAAACTTATTTTTGGAACCAACTAAGCTATCTGAACAATAAGTGGCTTTTAATTGCAAAATATTGGGATTTGGCCTAAGATGCTGGATGTGGTCAAAACATTACAAATGACATAGTAACCTAAGGAAGACATAAGGCATTGTCATCTTATATTTATGCATTTAACACATTTATGAAATATAAAAGCCACAGCATACCTATGGTAGCCTCCACTCACACATATGGCAAAACAGGTCAGAAATTTTCCACACGGACAAAAAAGTCTAACATTGCAAAAACAGTAAAAATCGAAAAAGTTAAAAAATTTATAGTAATTTATATATTTTTTATACTTACCAATGACCCAGACTTAGCTGGTGCTAACTCTAACAAAACCAGGGCCAAACACAAATTTTGCCCCCCAATCCCCAAAATTTGCATCCAAAACAAAAAGAAATCATGTCCTAAAGGACCTCCATACTACGCCCCCACTGCGCATGCGCAGTGTCACGGACGTCCCGAAATTGGCACCAATTATTCTTACTGGCAGTGCCTGGTCAGCGCTATGTACTCAGCGGGGAGGCAAGAGTTCCCAACTCCAGGGAGGGCCATCCCCGTCTGGGTCATTGGTAAGTATAAAAAATATATAAATTACTATAAATTTTTTAACATTTTTATACTGTACCAACGACCCAGACTTAGCTGAATAGTAAACAGGCTGGAGGGCCTAGGACATAGAGGAAAATCCAATAAGCTCAACTATATAATAAAGAGGTAACCCCTTAAGGAGAAAAGGAGTATTAGGCTTTACATGTATCTTTCTTATTTAATATTAAATTAGAAAGATACACTACCCTTAATAATTGAGCACAATAACATTCATGTTCTCTATTAACATCCAGTATATCCCTTATACTAATTATTTTTAAAGTAAGCCAATAAATAAAGTAGTCCAGAGAATTGAGACTCTTTATAGTCATTTAAAAGTGTCCGAGTATTGTATATTAAAGCCCGTTTGACACTTGACATATACAAATGCTTCACACCGAGCTACACTTTAAAAATAAGACATGAATGAATTTTAACATTAATATTACACTTTAAAACCATCCCGGAAGCGACTCAGAAATACTGACTTGGAGGAGGCATTCCCTTGCTTTTCACTATAAAGCAGGTGACCTACGGGAACACCCTCCCCCCCCCCCTTCCCCTTGCCCTGGGTCAAATAGCCCAGAGCGAAGAGGGCAGCCGGACGGAGTCACTGCCGGAACAGAAAGCCTGCATAACTATAGTTGCAACTGTTTAGTGGACGACATTCTGAGCAACAGATAACGGACCTAAACAATGCAGGTCTCCAGAAATGGACTCAATATTTCTGAGATAAAAATTCGTGAATGTGGATGGCTGAGACCAATAAGCAGCCTTCAATAAATCTGTAATAGCAACACTATTAGCATAAGCCCAAGAAGTAGCAAGAGCTCTTACTTCATGAGCGGAAATCTTAAGCACAGACTGCTGAGAAGAAGATAAACTCTCATAAGCAGTACGGATAGTTAATTGAATCCATCTAGCAATAGAATGGACCGAAATGTCCTTTCTATTAGGCATCAAAGACAGAAAGAAACGTTTCCGTCCCTTTCTGATAAACTGAGATCTCTGTTTATAGATACGTAACGCTCTAACAGGACAGAGTAAAGGCCTACGCCCGTCTGAAGACGGAAGAGCCTTAATAACAATAGGTTCCGGATATTTATTAGGAGCCTGATTCTTAGCTAAAAAACCCACATTAGTAGTGAAGGTGATAGTGTTCCCGACACTACGATAGTGAGAATCATCCACCGACAGTGCATGAAGCTCACTGACTCTTCTAGCAGAAGAGAAAGCTAAGAGAAAAGCTGTCTTATAAGATAAGAATTTGAAATCTACTGTCCCAAGAGGTTCAAATGGCTTTTCCTTCAATTTAAGACGAAAAACCTTCCACTTAGCCGCATAGTTTAGCGAAGAGGAGGTCCTCCTACAGTTAGAAATCGCGTCCACTGCTCGTCCTGTAAAGTGCTTGCCATGCAAGAAGGACCGCACAACGGAAAAACGTGAAGGTTGAGACCTTGCGGGTTGTGATGGAGTTGGCGCGATTTTCCCTGCGAAAGAAGATCCTCCCGTGGAGGAAGCTTTTGCGGTAGGTCCCACAACAGACACCTGAGTAGATTTATCCACGGTCTCTGTGGCGACAGAGATGCTACCAACAGAATCTTGCATTGAGATTGTTTTATCTTTAGCAATACTGGTTGAATTAACGGCGCTGGAGGATACGCATATCCTATCATTCCGTCCCAAGGGATCGACAGAGCGTCTACTGCAAATGCTCTTGGATCCGGACACGGAGACACATACGTCTGCAACTGATTGTTGAGATGTGTCGCAAATAAATATCATTGGCCGTTCCCATTGGTAGCAAATCTGATTGAATACTTGTTTGTTGAGAGTCCATTCCGACGGCAACAAGCGACCCTTTTGTGAAAGGGAGTCTGCTAGCACATTCAGACGACCCGGTATGTGACGGACCGAAAGAAGAACGTGATGTTCTAGCGCAAACAGAAGGATTCTTTCCGTTAGATTGAACAACGGAACTGAATGAGTGCCTCCCTGATTCCGTATATACGCCACTACTGTCGTATTGTCGGATAGGATTTGGACATGAGCATTGTGAATAATGTCCATCCAATGACGTAACGCAAGCCAAATTGACATCATTTCCTTGATGTTTATGTGCTTGCACAGGAATTGTGGATCCCAAAGACCCTGGCATCTCGAATCCGTTGGGATTAATGATGCACCCCAACCTGTTTGACTGGCATCCGTCATAATGGTAAAACTCGGATCCGGCAACTGCAGCGGAACTCCCTGAGTTAACCACTGAATGTTTGCCCAAGTCTGAATCTCTTGTTTCACTTGATCTGACAAGAGAACGTCTACGTCGAGCGAATGAATTTTCACACTCCAATTCTGAGTCAAGAAAATTTGGAGAGGACGTGTGCGTAACCGCCCCATCGGAATGAGATCTGCAGCGGCTCCGCACAGACCTATCAGTCTCATGAATTCTCTCGCTGTGACTTTGTCTGCGTGCAGACAATAGCGAGCGTAACAACTGACTAATTTCGCTCTGGTTAACGGCAGACGAACGAGATTGTTGTGCGTCTCGAAGCTCATTCCCAGATGAGTGAATGACTTGGACGGCACCAGATCCGACTTCTCCTCGTTTACTATAAAACCGAGACGTCGGAGCAATAGAAGTAGATTCTGAACATCGTTCTGAAGCGTTAACTCGTTGCCGTACCTCTGAAGAATGTCGTCCAGGTAGGCAGACGTCACCGCAGTCGAATGAGCTCGAAAATAGATCATTACCGAGTTCATTACCCGAGTGAAAGCCCAGGGTGCTAGATTCAATCCGAAGCACATCGCCCGGAATTGATACACCACTCCTAGGACTGCGAAGCATAGATACTTTCGGAATGTCGGATGTACCATGACGTGAAAGTGCGCATCTTTGAGATCTATGCTTGTTGCATAATCGTTCACCCGAATACTCGCTCTGACCGACCGAATCGTCTCCATATAAAATTTCGGAGTGACGATCAGCTTGTTTATCCAGCTCAAATCTATGACTGGACGGAACGAGCCGTCTGGTTTCGGAACCAGAAACAGATGGCTGTAGAATCCCGGAGTTCCCTGGTTTTCTACGACCTCTACCGCGTTTTTCATTAAAAGAGACTGCACCTCTGATAACAGAGCGTCTCTTTTCTGCAGATTTGACGGAAGTTGAGTCCACTTTGGACTTCGAGTTAATGGAGGCTTTCATTTGAAGGATATCTTTAGACCTTCCGAAGTCACTCCTCTCACCCAAGGGTCGTCCGTAATCGACGCCCATTCTTGTGAAAAGCTCGACAAACTTCCGCCAACCGGTACGCGATAGAGGTTTAAGCCATCACCTCCTGGACCTGCGAGGCCTGCGGTAGGAGAAACCACGTCCTCCACGACCCGCACCTCGCCCCGTCGACCTCGGGGCGTCCGACCGATTATCCCGGCCCGAAGGACGTCCCGAACGAGAGTCGCTACTCTGACGGTCTCGCGAATAAGACCAAGAGGACGAACCGGAACCTCTATAGGAACCTCTCTTGGGCGCATTAGACCCAGAAGTGCCTGTCTTATTCTTGTCTGCTGTATCTGGCTTCTTAGAAGCAGATTTGAACAACAGAGAATCCGAAGCTTTCTTTGTAATTTTATCATAAATAGCAGAAAGCTTGCCGTCAAAGAGAAGTTCTCCGGAGACCGAAGCGACTCTAAGAGAGTTCTTCACCTTAGAATCCACAAGTGTGGATGTAGCTAGGGCTGCGTCACGTCTAACCAACTCCAGATTTGCCACTGAAAGGGCGGAGTTACACGTGGAATAAGCTACTGCCCTTGAAAGAAGTCTTAAAGAGGATTGTATATCCTGAAACTCTTTCCCTTGAAGGCGCAGTGATAACGCCTTAGTAAGGTGATCTGCATAAGATAAGGCATCTAAATTGGCTCTGTTAGACGCAATAGCTGTTTCCAACACCGCGGTTGGAATAGAAGCCGACGACGGTAATGATAGCTCTAAGTCTTCCGCCTCGTCGTCCATACGCAGAGGAACTCTCGGGATACCCTGTCCTGCCGTGTCAAATTTATTCCTTGCATTAATGAAAGGCAGGTTGAGAGTATTAGCGGACAAGAAACCTGCTTTCCCCGTCTTGGAAGCAAGTTTAAATATAGCGTCGTTCAATAATTCGAATGTTCTTGCAACATTATTGGACTGCGACGGAAACTCGGGAGCGATGTCCCTGAACCGCTCAAAAAATTCAGAGTCCAATGACGCTATAATCCTCTTGTCCGGAACCGCAGCAGTCTGGCCCGACGGAACAACTTGAGGGAGAAAGTGCCGGATGAAGTCCACGGCAGTTTTATGTTGTTCCGAAAGGGATAGCTCCAAATCATCTGTATCCCTTTCACCATCCGGTCGGACCTCATGATGTTCCCGGTCGTCCGCCCCCGATGCTTCGGCGGAGCGTACCGACCCAGCGCCGTCGGATAATTCTCGATCCGACACCGTTTCTGTCGGCTGCTGGGATGCTGCGATAAGCTGTGCTATCTGCACAAGACTGTCCAGCGTCGAGACCTGCGGAGGCGCAGTCTTTCGCTGCTTCGCCCAGGGCAGCTCTGCATCAGATGGCTCCCGCATACTTTTTCTATGCGAACGTCCGGAGTCCATCGGTCTCGAATCCCTGGCTGCCAGATGGTGTGACCTGGTCGCCGAAGAATCCTTGATCGGCGAAGCTGGTAAAATATCGGCGGTCACGCAGCCAAGGTGCGGTCGTGTGCGCTGACGAGAAGAAGAAGCCTTAGTAGTCTCCGCGGACTGCCTATACAACGGAGCGTCCCGAGCGACGGACGTATGCTCCGCTTGCGACACATTTTGTACCACAACATCTGGTCCCAGATGTTGTTGTATGAGAGAGGGGCCTCTCTCGCTCGCGGCCCGGCTGGACCTGGACGAGCTAGGAACCGGACTCAAAGGCTTCCTCCGTTCTCGCTTACTATCCGCCGTCACTGGGTGTGCACCTTGTATGTTTATAGTGCTCGCATCACCCAAAATTTCCTCCTGGACCGCATCGGACGAACCCGGCTGCCGAACCATTCGGTGAATGGACGCTACACCGGGCGAGCTAGCGGACGACATTTGTCTAATCTCCATGAGCACTTTTGCCGCAGGCTCTGAATTCATTTGTGACGACGGACGCACACTTGTAGAAGATAACATGGAAACATCACCCTGTTCTTGTTCCTCTGAAATAGAAACAGAGAGTAGAGTGACCTTGCGGAGAAAGAGCCAGCATAGCCCTTTCTCCAGAAACAACATACCGTGACACACGTTTCCAATGTTTATCATCCCAATATTGACATATAAGACAGGGATTAGTGCGAGAACACTGACTACAATTAATACAATGATCATGAAAGTCAGAGGAAGATTTCTTCTCATTACAATTTGAACAAACTCCTTTCATTGTGAAAAGTCAACAACAAGTCCTAGTTACTCGCACAAACCCCTGACACAAAGATACATAATAACATGATCCATTAATAAATGAAAAAACAATTGCAAATCAAAATAATTTTGAAAAAATATTTTTTCAGCGAAGCCCAAGTTGCTGAAAAGTAACGTTGAGCCCCGATGGATCCGATGGCAAAGTGTGGTCAAAAATTTTAATTTATATTAAATAATCAATGAGACACTTACGGATAATATAAATGTATCTTATAGTGAGATAAACTACACCAAAGGCAAACAGCCCCCCTCAAAAAAGGCTGTTGCCAATGTAAACAAACAGTGTAAAACACCAGAAAACATGATTCCAGGCACTGAAAAAACTGGCCCGGAATCAGTCATCAAAATTACACTCTATCTGATGCAAAACAGAGACTCCCTCCCAGGGGAGAATCTGCAGAACATCTGATGGAAGATGCAGAACACAACGTTTATACACCCATGGGTGAAAACGTAACTATGGGGAAAATAACAGAAAACATTCTGTATCCAAGCAACTCTCCCAGGAAAATTTTAGAAATGAACTTTCTCAAAAATATGCCAAAAGCATGGGAGAATTGCAAGGGGGGACTTTAGAAGGCTAGGGGAGAGGAAACACTGAATAAGCAGTGCAACATTTAGCAAGAATGACAACAAGAGGCCCATGCCTCGAAAATAGGCAACTTAACATAATTTCATCAAAAAATTTTAAGTACAGCCCTGAATATTTTTTGTCACTTCTTTTTCCTCTCCTCCTTCTATCCTCCTTAGAATCACCATTTCTCCAAAAATTACGTGTCTGGCATCCTTTAAACTGAGATTTACAAGCACAAAGATCAGTGAGATGTTGACTGATGAAGGGCCAAACAGAGAATGATAATTGGTGCCAATTTCGGGACGTCCGTGACACTGCGCATGCGCAGTGGGGGTGTAGTATGCAGGTCCTTTAGGACATGATTTCTTTTTGTTTTGGATGCAAATTTTGGGGATTGGGGGGCAAAATTTGTGTTTGGCCCTGGTTTTGTTAGAGTTAGCACCAGCTAAGTCTGGGTCATTGGTACAGTATAAAAATATATCACTGGGTAATGGTCTGTGAGTAATTTTAAGCCATAGAAACAGTATGAGGTGCATCGTAACAGGACGGAAAGTCAAAGTGGACTCTTACAAAAACTTTAACACAAGTGTTGATGCCAATGTCGACGCTCATCGGGTCATGACATAAGCTCACACAACTTCATTGGTGAGCTAAAAAATGGACGATATTTAAATGCCAGTGCACAGACCCAAAGTTGAACAAATACCAGACATAAACACAATTGAAAACAATGATACACAGTAGGATGGTAATAATTAAGGAATACCAGAAAAAGCTCTATATTAAGCCTTATTAAAACAGACCCATAGTGAAACTACAGAAAGAAGCTGGCATCATCATAAAGTCAAACTTATTAGTGATGCAGAATGTGGGACTGAATGAAATGGAATAAAGATATTATAAACTCATATTAGTTAATAATATCTTAATTATAGACTGAAATACAGGCTACAAAAATAAAATGCGGAATCCAAGTATGCCAACAACAATGCAAGTGTCAATGACACTGTAGCTCAACTTGTCAAGACATGTACATGTATAGTATGTGACACAGCAATGACAAACATCTAGGTAATGACCTGATAACAAAGGTACATATAAAGTATTGTAACGGTTTGTACATAAATACTGACCGTAGCCTGTAACAAATGTATAGGTAAAGTATTGTAAAGGTGGGTGACAGTCAGATGCTAAACTAGAAAAGAAATCTTTGAGTCCCAGAGTGGGTCTGACTGAACCCCAAAATATTTGTTCTCATAGCACAGTGACAACAAAGGCACCCCAAAACACACTCGTTCCTGTCCCAAGGTGAAAACAAAGGTACACAAGAAGTTTCGTGAAGATCAGTTCATAAATACGAGCTGTATAGAAGTTGTGACAAAAAACTGATTAGACCTAATTTCGGTACAAAATGGCCACTGGCAGCCATCTTGAATTTTGGACCGCACTCAGAAACACTCGTTCTCATCCCAAGGTGATAACAAAGGTACCCAAGAAGTTTCGTGAAGATTGGTTGATAAATACAGCCTCTAGTCCGAGCCGTATTGACATGTGCACTTACTGTGTATAAGTAGCACTAAATAAATCAAAATTCATCTAATTTGCATAATTTCTGCATGAGAAAAAAACGTACTGTATGTGATGTACTCCATTTTACTAAACATTCATACAAAAATTTATTCAAATCAGAACTTTCATACAGAAGTTCTGTACAAAAGACTGATTGCACTAATTTTGGTACAAAATGGCTGCTGGTGGCCATCTTGAATTTCGGACCACACCCAAAAACACTCGTACTCATCCCACGGTGATAACAAAGGTACCCAAGAAGTTTTGTAAAGATCGGTTCATAAATACGGCCTCTAGCCTGAGCCGTATAGAAGTTGTATACAAAAAACTGATCAGACCTAATTTTGGTACAAAATGGCCACTGGCAGCCATCTTGAATTTTGGACTGCACTCAGAAACACTCGTTCTCATCCCAAGGTGATAACAGAGGTACCCAAGAAGTTTCGTGAAGATCGGTTGATAAATACAGCCTCTAGCCCCGAGCCGTATTGACATGTGTACTTACTGTGTGGAAGTAGCACTGAAAAAATCAAAGTTCATCTAATTTGCATAATTTCTGCACGAGAAAAAACCCCGTATTATATGTGATGTATCCCATGGTACTAAACATTCACACAAAAAATATTTCAAATCAGCGCTTTCATATGGAAGTTCTGTGCAAAAATCTGATTGCACCTAATTTTGTACAAAATGGCTGCCATCAGCCATCTTGAATTTCTGACCGCACATCAAAACACTCGTTCTCGTCCCACAGTGATACCAAAGGTACCCAAGAAGTTTCGTAAAGATCGGTTTATAAATACGGCCTCTTGCCCAAGCCGTATTGGCATTTGCACTTACAGTGCTGAAAGTAACACTAAATACATCAAAGTTAGTCTAATTTGCAGAATTTACGTACGAGAAAAAAACCCGTTTTATATGTGATGTATCCCATGATACTAAACATTCATACAAAAAACTATTCAAATCAGCGCTTTCATATGGAAGTTCTGCGCAAAAATCTGATTGCACCTAAGTCAGTACAAAATGGCCGCCAGCGGCCAACTTGAATTTTGGATCAGACCCAAAAACACTCGTTCTCGTCCCACGGTCATAACAAAGGTACCCAAGAAGTTTTGTAAAGATCGGTTCATAAATACGGCCTCTAGCCCGAGCCGTATTGAATTGTTGACGGACAGACGGACGACTGGCCATGGCATAAGCTCAAATTTGGCTTCGCCAAAGTTGAGCTAAAAATTCCTAAAATTAATTGAAAGCATACTGCATCTGCATTAATCTGCTTCAGTGAATAGTCTGCAAGTATTACCAAATAGGCAAAAGCCTAGACATACTAGAGCAGGGACAATTTGGGGGGGTACCCAATGACCAGTGTCCTTGGGCAGCCATTAAACAAAAGGTCATAATTTACCGGAAAAAATTAAAACTAGAGGATAGCCACCAAAGGGTGGCTGATTCCCCCCAAAAAAGCCTTGATAGCCATTCCAACCTTATTCGTGACACACCCTCTGGTTGTGGGCAATAATAATACCAAGTATCATTAATATCCTTGAAGGCTGTAAGAAGTTATGGAGCGGACACGAATTCCATCTATGCCCGGACGGACAGACGGTCAGTCGGACGACGTCACAGCTAGATTCCCCCAAATTTTTTTCGGGGGAATAAAAAGCCAAAATATGTTGAAACGGCTGGGGAGGAGAAGGGAAGGAATCATGAAGCAGACATAATTAATACATCATATTGATTATAATGATGAATGGTGATCGTTTTAGGGATTGCCCCAAAATTGGGGGACACAAGATTTAAATTATTAAATCAGAATTTTGAAAGCACAATCCTGAATGAATCACAGTCTGCCTCCTTCCTGATGACGCATATATATATCCTCCTCCTTGATCCAGCATTTGAGGCCATGAAAATACAGAAATTTCAGAGTTGAGAAAACAAGACTGTTTACACCATGCCAAACAAAAGAATGGTTATTGACAGGATTTGAGAAGATTCCCATGCTCAGAATCTATATTATGGAGGACTATACAGGATTCTAGTTTCTTTTATTGTTTTAGCTTAATTTCTAGGGTGTGGGGAGTTCTAAAATAAGCATTAGGCCAGAATTCTGGCAAACAGAGTGCCAGTATGTCTGGGTCAGTGGTATGGTGGGAAAATACAGACCAGTGCTAATCACAAATACAGTCCAGCGCTAATCACAAAACTTGTGGTAAAAGCTTAATACTTTTCCAGTTTGGGATGAAAAACACAGTGTATGACCACTCATCTGAGCTTGTCAAATATGTTCAAATGAGGGGGTCAAAAGATCTATTTTCGATTGAAAAAATTCAATTTTTTCAGTTATTCAGGCAATTCTTTTGTAAGATGTCATCTACTAGCCATGTTAATTGAAAAGTTAATGAAATAAGTGACTCCAAAAAAATGGAGTAGATTAATTCAAGTCTACTTCCAAAATCAACTCACAATGTAACAACTTTGATGTCATGCATATTTTTTCCACAATGGGCTATTTTATGGTGATTATGTAAAATAGATGTTAAAAATGCTGATAGGATCACCGAAACAATGTCGAGTTGAGACAGCACAAAAGTGGGTTTAATCAATATCAACTTATCATCCAGAAATCAATTGTTTACAATTTACTATGTGAAGGGTCACTGTGACCTTGAACTTTGACCTAGTGAGTCCAAAATAAATAGGGCTCTTTCTAGCACCAATGCCAACCTACCTATAAGTTTCATGAATGTGGATGGAACCATTGTAAAATTATCATCTGAAAACCAATTGTTTACGATTTATTATGTTCAAGGTCACGGCGACCTTGACCTTTGAACTAGCAAGTCCAAAATAAATAGGGGTCTTCCACTCACCTAGGCCAACCAACCTATTATGTTTCATGAAGGTGGGTCAAACCATTATCAAGTTATCATCCGGAAACCAATTGTTTACGATTTAGTATGTTGAAGGTCACAGTGACCTTTCACCCAGTAAGTCCAAAATAAATAGGATTCTTCTTCTCACTGATGCCAACCTACCTATGAAGTTCATGAACATTGGTCAAACCATTATCAAGTTATCATCCGGAAACCAATTGTTTTTATTTACAATGTTCAGGGTCACTGTGACCTCGACCTTCGACCAAGTGAGTCCAAAATAAATAGGTTTCTTCCTCTCACTGATGCCAACCCACCTATGAAGTTTCATGAACTTGGGTCGAACCATTACCAAGTTATGGTTCGGAAACCAATTGCTTACGCTCGCCTGCCAGCCATTCATCAAACTATAAGTCGAGTTTGACTTCGTCACAACTCGACTAAAAATGATCACACTGAGCACATGATAAAAGATGTCAATGAAAACTTTATTCAATATGCTCATAACAATCTACAAGCATTACTAACTTCAATAAAAAGTGCCAAGTGGATTGAATAAAGTCATGTCAGAAGGCTATCTGTTTTGTTTTGATACAAGTAACTTTCAAACATCCCAGGTGTGGTCCTAGTATGAACTTGAATGGTAAGGAGGAGGTGAGTTAATCTTGGTGTTTTGCTTTCTTAACTGGTGGAGTGCCGGAAGCCCATATTTGGGCTTTGTTCTGAAGAGCAGGTGCCACAACTTAATGACTTCATATTCTGTGGATGTGCTTCATATTATTTTTGAAGTGAAATTATTTAGTCTGTGAGGATTTGCCGTGTTACAATTTATGGGAGAGTGCCATAAGGCACTCTCCCATAAATTGTAACAAGGCAAAGAGTCGTGGACAAATTTAGATGACCAAAAATAATTTAGCATTCTACCAGTTAATGGCAACCATGTTTGGGCCAGCGCAATCCATGCTTACTTTCCCCCGAGTTTAATACAAATAAATTGGGAATCAACCTTTTTCGGGAGTGAGGATCCATTATAGTCACCAAAACCTGTAAACACAAGCAAACTATTAAATAATTCCAGGAACTCCCAATGATCAGTGGTGCTTAACAATTTCTCAGGCACCACAGATCCATTGAGGTCCCTGAAATTGAGGTTCTATCAGTAGCTCTTACATCTCGTCCTAAATCTGTGTAACAACACAAGAAAAAAAGAGCAACGTGATGCATTGCATATGCCACATTCAGCAATATCACAAATTTCACAGGTTACTAATTTGTGAAAAATAAATTCTTTTCAATGAACTAACACACATGCAGACTCGCTCGCTTAAATACCCCCTGCAAACCCATTCAACATAGCTCAAAAAAATATGATTCCCATGGACGAAAAACAACAATGCAAAAGGCTCATAGGGACAGTTTTGGAAGTCTAACAAGGAGGCATAACTTGGTAAATATGCAAACAAAATATATAAACAAAGCCCAAAATATGTGGCTATCCCCTTTCTTTCCCACAGGTCTTTCACCATACCAAAGCACATCAAAAGCTAACAACCGATACCTAAATTATAACGGAAAAAGTTCATTGGGACAGTTTCTTATAAGTGTAACAAGGGGCATTATTCTAGTATGTGTGGATGAAATCCACAATATGTAGGTATTCTTTCCCCCATATTGGTCTATCTGCATATGAAAGGATATCAAAACCCGACAACCAATGTGCCAAGTTACATCAAAACCTGACAACCCATGTTCAAGTTACAATACCATGGGCAGTTTTGTAAGTATAACAAGGGATAGAACTTGGGTAAATATAAATGGACAAAACTCACACAACCGCTTTGCCCCAAAATTCAACAACTGATGCTTGAGTTATAATGTAGAACATTCGTATGGATATGTTTTCTAAGTCTACAACAAGGGTTATAACTTTATAGATGGACCCCATGATTTGTGGAGATCCTTACCCCCATACTGGTCTCGCATCATACCAGAGAGGACATCAAAATGTGACAATCAATGATTGAGTTATAATGTAGAACATTCGTATGGACATGTTTTCTAAGTCTACAACAAGGGTTATAACTTTATAGATGGACCCCATAATTTGTGGAGATCTTTACTCTCAAACTGGTCTCGCATCATACCAGAGGACATCAAAATGTGACAATCAATGATTGAGTTATAATGTAAAATGTTCATATTGACAGTTTTCTAAGTTTAACAAAGGCCATAACTATGGTAACAATGTGTGGACATAACCTGCAACATGTGGATATTCTTTCCCCCATGCTGGTTTCTCACCAATACGAAAGGACATCAAATGCAACAGTCGATGATTGTGCTATACTGCAAATTACTCATACGGACAGTTTTCTAAGTCTAACAAGGGCTACGCAAAGCATGGGCCACTGCCCCTGACCCGTAGGTTTGTTCGGAGCAGCATTAAAGGTATTGTGGGACAGAAAAATTTCCAAGTCAAAAAAGTGAAAACAGAATTTATTTATTTATTAAGGTTTAAAAACACTTTAACAGCCAAAGTCATATCATGTCGGTGACAGTTTTACTGGTGGAGGAAGCCGGAGTACCCGGTGAGAACCACCGAGCAATGACGAGCAGCTGCCATCTCCCCAACATCGTAACTCTACACTGCAGCACAGGCAGGGTTAGATTGGTTGAAGACATGCACATTATTGATGTGCAGTACGCCTTAATACACAGTGTCATCGTGCCCCCATGTCGACAATTGGGGTTAAGTGCCTTAAGTAAAGAACATAACGTGGGAGTCCGAATCGATTACTCAGATGGTCACCCATCCAAGAACTAACTGGGCTCGACGTTGCTTAACTTCGGTGATCTGACGAGAACCAGTTACTGCAACACCACTGCGCCCCGTGAAAACAGAAGAATTTTTTAAGTTAAAAGAGTGAAAAAGGGCCATAACTCTTGAAAAAAAATATTGGACGGAATCCGTTCGTTGTGATTATCCGTTCCCCCATGTGGGAGATACAAATCTGCATGATGGCTTTGAAATTACAATGCAAAATGTTTGTACAGACAGATGGATGGATAGATGGACAGACAGTGGGCTTCACTAGATACCCTCTGACTGAATCCTCCTTCAGTGGCCGGGGGCATAACAGGTGCCATAAGTTAGGTACGAATGTGAACAACACCCAGCACATGGATATCGTTTCAACCATACTGGTCTTTCATCATACCAAAGGACATCAAAAATCGACAACTGGTACTAGAGTTAGAAAGCAAAATGTATGTATGGAAGTACAGACAAGACCACAAAACCTCCTCTGAAGTTTGGAGGCATAATAATCCATGTGGTTTAGTGTGCATGTAACATGTTCACAACTTGGACTCAATGCTGATGGACTGGATTACTGGTAGATGGTAAAACATTGCATATAAATTGGGAATTCTACTGCCTATCTCACAATGGGAATGGGACAGAAATTTGCCCCTCCTCCAAAAGCCCCAGGATAAAACCCTGTTTCAATTTCAATTGCAGTTAATTTGAGACAGAGGATTCTCAAACATGTCTTTGAACTTGTTGATTTAAATTTGGGATAAGGACTTCCTATTTTACACTTGTCTGCTGGACAAGTGATTTAAATACCGTTTCTGGATCACAGAGTATTGATAAGCATGGAGTGAATAGGAGCTCAATTAGGAGCACTCTCTGTTGGGTCAGTATCGTGGTTAGTATGTTGGATGCATAGTAAGTGGCAATGAATACTTATCAGTGTAACCCCCTCCACCCCCCCCCCCCCCCTCATCCCACCAAAAAAAAAACAAAACAAAACAACATTCACTGTTGTAAAACACTAATGAACTTATTAACAGAGCTTCTAAGAAAAACGCCAGTGGACAGAATACACTTGTTCAAGGGTATCAGAAGGGGAGGTGGGACAGTATAATAATGGATGCTGGTCGAGAGTAATAATGATCAAAGAAAGAAGCTATACAATCAGCGGGTGAGTTTTATGGCTTTATATCATCCCTCGACAACATGGTACCATCTGCTATGGAAAAGAATTGCAGATGGCACCTTGTTCCACACAAAGGACGATACAGATTTAATGTCAATACTACTGAGTGTCACATTACAATTTATGTTTCTTTGTTGACTCTCAATCTTGACTCATACCCAGGGTTGAGTGCCCTTTTTGATATCCCTACCTCCTCTTGCCCTCGGATGTTTCCAGCACCATTGTACTAGTATAAAAACTATCAATTAAATATATATACATAAGCACTGATTCTGAAAAAAATAAAACATAAATTGCATTTCTGTTGAACAAAATGTTGCTTTTGTTGATTGCAATCTTCAGAATTAGTGTTGAAGGAAAGGTATCTCATTTCACTCTTTGACAGAGAAGTGATTACAAAGGACAGTGGGTCCAAACAATGAACATGTTTAATGATTAGTGGCATCTTGTTGCAAACAGGCTGATCTGCTGAGCATCTCATGATCACAGAAATATTGACAATCTCTCTGAAAAGAGTCTGTTTCATTGGAATGAATTAAGCAAATGCTAGTTTCTTTTCACTTGGTGTTACTAAAAATCAACCTACACCCAATCATAATAACAATGGTAAAGAGCTCATCTGAAGAGGTAGGCAATAAATAATTTGGGAACAGAAAAGAGTCTTTGGTTCTAAATTCCAGAAGCACTGAAGTGATGTATACAAAAAATGGCTACACGTTTCCCCCTTTTATTTCCTTTTCACACCAAGGTGCACAACAATATTGATCCAATTCTTTCTTATGACTAAATTTCAACAAAAATAGTGAAACAATCAAACAGTAATTATTACCATAATCCTGCAATCTTTTTGCTATGTCCACCACTTCGATATGTGCAGTCTTCTTGAAGTCTCTGCAGTCCATGATAAACTCATGAGCAACAAAACCTGAAAGGTAAATCAGATGCAGAAGTATTTAGTTTAAACATATTTTATTGTCATTAGATTGAAAACTGACAAAAGGATTGGAACACAAGTTATTAAACATATATAAGTTCCTCTCTTAAAACATTCAATGGCAGCTAACAAAAATATGCGAAAACAAACCAAACAAAAAAACAACATTTTATATCTACAATACAATAAACATGCTTCAAACCAATTCATAGTAGCCGCAGAGAAGTGAAAGACACGACATGCAGGTATGGGATAAGATGGTATAAAGCAAAAGAAAGCAGAGGATAGTTGAGTGTTGTGTCCTTATCGTACGGATGCGGCCATCGCAAGTCATCATCGAGCCTTAACTTGATGTTGGAGAGAAGGCACACCAAAAAAGGGGTAAGGTTGAGAGTTAACTAAAACGATTGCTACCTGAAATAAAGGACTGTACTAACTTAAAAGTTAAAATTTATAGTAATTTATATATTTTTTATACTTACCAATGACCCAGACATAGCTGGTGCTAACTCTTAAAATTCCAGGGCCAAACACAAATTTTGCTCCCCCAATCCCCAAAATTTGCATCTAAAACCAAAAGAAATCATGTCCTGAAGGTCCTCCATACTTTGCCTTCACTGCGCATGCGCAGTGTCAAGGACGTCCCGAAATTGGTGCCAATTATCATTCTTACGAGCAGTGCCTGGTCAGCGCTATGTACTCAGCGGGGAGGAATGAGTTCCCAACTCCTGGGAGGACCATCCCCGTCTGGGTCATTGGTAAGTATAAAAAATATATAAATTACTATAAATTTTTTAACATTTTTATACTGTACCAATGACCCAGACATAGCTGAATAGTAAAAAGGCTGGAGGGCCTAGGACATAGAGGAAAATCCAATAAGCTGAACTATATAAATAGAGTCAACCCCTTGAGGAGAAAAGAAGTATTAGGCTTTACATGTATCTTTCTTATTTTATAAATTAGAAAGACACAACACCCTTCATAATTGAGCATAATAACATATATGTTCTCTATTAACATCCAGTATAACCCTTATACTAATTTGTTTTTAAAGTAAGCTAATAAATAAAGATAGTCCAGAGAATTGAGACTCTTTATATTCTCTTAAAAGTGTCCGAGGATTGTATATTAACGCCCGTTTGACACGCGACATATACAAATGCTTCACACCGAGCTACACTTTAAAAACATACAAGAATGAATTTTTAACATTAATATTACACTTTAAAACCATCCTGGTACCGACTCAGAATTACTGACTCCGGAGGAGGAATCCCCTTGCTTTTCACTATAAAGCAGGTGACCTAAGGGAACACCCCTCCCCCCCCTTCCCCTTGCCCTGGGTCAAATAGCCCAGAGCGAAGGGGGCAGCAGGACGGAGTCACTGCCGGAACAGAAAGCCTGCAAAACTATAGTTGCAACTGTTTAGTGGACGACATTCTGAGCAACAGATAATGGACCTAAACAATGCAGGTCTCCAGAAATGGACTCAATATTTCTGAGATAAAAATTTGTTAATGTAGATGGCTGAGACCAATATGCAGCCTTCATTAAATCTGTAATAGCAACACTATTTGCATAAGCCCAAGATGTAGAAAGAGCTCTTACTTCATGAGCTGAAATCTTAAGCACAGACTGCTGAGTTGAAGATAGATTATCATAAGCAGTACGGATAGTTAATTGAATCCATCTAGCAATAGAATGGACTGAAATGTCCTTTCTATTAGGCATCAGAGACAGAAAGAAGCATTTTCGTCCCTTTCTGATAAACTGAGATCTTTGTTTATAAATACGCAAAGCTCTAACAGGACAGAGTAAAGGCCTACGCCCATCAGAAGACGGAAGTGCCTTAATAACAATAGGTTCCGGATATTTATAAGGAGCCTGATTCTTAGCTAAAAATCCAACATTAGTAGTAAAGGTAATAGTGTTACCGACACTACGGTAGTGAGAATCATTCACCGATAGCGCATGAAGCTCACTGACTCTTCTAGCAGAAGAGAAAGCTAAGAGAAATGCTGTCTTATAAGACAAGAATTTGAAATCTACTATCCCAAGAGGCTCAAATGGTTTTTCTTTCAGTTTAAGAAGAACCCAAGCTAAATTCCATTTAGGAATTAATCTAAGAGTTCTGGGTCTATTTATCGAGAAGTTTCTAACTAATTTAGATAAAGAGACATTAGATGCAATTTGTAAACTATCATGGTGTGCATAGGTATCAGATAACATAGACCTATAACCTTTAATAGTAACAGGCTGCAGTTTGATCTCGTCAAACAAGTATACTAGAAAGTTTGCAATGTCTGGTATGGAGGGATCAAAAATATCAACAGAATGATCCCTACACCAACGACGAAAGACCCTCCACTTAGCCGCATAATTTAGCGAAGAGGAGGTCCTCCTACAGTTAGAAATCGCGTCCACTGCTCATCCTGTAAAATGCTTGCCGTGCAAGAAGGACCGCACAATGGAAATACGTGAAGGTTGAGACCTTGCGGGTTGTGATGAAGTTGACGTGATCTCCCCTGCGAAAGAAGATCCACTCGTGGAGGAAGTTTTCGCGGTAAGTCCCACAACAGACACCTGAGTAGATTTATCCACGGTCTCTGTGGAGACAGAGATGCTACCAACAGAATTTTGCACTGAGATAGTTTTATCTTTAGCAATATTTGCTGAATCAACGGCACTGGAGGATACGCATATCCTATCATTCCATCCCACGAAATCGATAGAGCACCTACTGCATAAGCTCGGGGATCGGGACATGGAGACACATACGTCTGCAACTGATTGTTGAGATGTGTCGCAAATAAGTCTATCATTGGCCGCTCCCATTGGTAGCAAATCTGATTGAATACCTGTTTGTTGAGAATCCATTCCGACGGCAACAAGCGACCCTTCCGTGAAAGGGAGTCTGCTAATACATTCAGACGACCCGGAATATGACGGACCGAGAGTAGAACTTGATGTTCTAGTGCAAACAGAAGGATTCTTTCCGTTAAATTGAATAACGGAGCGGAATGAGTGCCTCCCTGGTTCCGGATATACGCAACTACTGTCGTATTGTCGGACAGGATTTGGACATGTGCTTTCTGAATAATGTTCATCCAATGACGTAGTGCAAGCCAAATTGACATCATTTCCTTGATGTTTATGTGCTTGCCCAGAAACTGCGGATCCCAAAGACCCTGGCACTTCGAATCCGTTGGGATCAATGTTGCACCCCAACCTGTTTGACTGGCATCCGTCATAATCGTAAAACCCGGATCCGGCAACTGCAGTGGAACTCCCTGAGTCAACCACTGAATGTTTGCCAAAGTCTGAATCTCTTGTTTCACTTGATTTGACAAGAGAACGTCTATATCGAGCGAATGAATCTTTACACTCCAATTCTGAGTCAAGAAAATTTGGAGAGGACGAGTGCGTAACCGCCCCATCGGAATGAGATCCGCAGCGGCTCCGCACAGACCTATCAGTCTCATGAACTCTCTCGCTGTGACTTTGTCTGAGTGAAGACAATAGCGAGCGTAACAAATGATTAATTTCGCTCTGGTTAACGGCAGACGAACGAGATTGTTGTGCGTCTCGAAGCTCATTCCCAGATGAGTGAATGACTTGGACGGCACCAGATCCGACTTCTCCTCGTTTATAATAAAACAGAGACGTCGGAGTAATAGAAGCAGATTCTGCACATCGTTCTGAAGCATTAACTCGTTGCCGTACCTCTGAAGAATGTCGTCCAGGTAGGCCGACGTTACCGCAGACGAATGAGCTCGGAAATGAATCATTACCGAGTTCATTATTCGAATGAAAGCCCAGGGTGCTAGGTTCAAGCCGAAACACATCGCTCGGAACTGATAAACCACCCTAGGACTGCGAAGCGTAGATACTTTCTGAATGTCAGATGTACCATGACGTGAAAGTAAGCATCTTTGAGATCTATGCTCGTAGCATAGTCGTTCACCCGAATACTCGCTCTGACTGACCGAATCGTCTCCATATAGAACTTCGGAGCGACGATCAGCTTGTTTATCCAGCTCAGATCTATGACTGGACGGAACGAGCTGTCTGGTTTTGGAACCAGAAACAGATGGCTGTAGAAGCCCGGAGATTCCTGGTCTTCTACGACCTCTACCGCATTCTTTGACAGAAGAGACTGTACTTCTGATAAAAGAGCATCTCTCTTCTGCGGATTTGACGGAAGCTGAGTCCATTTTGGACTTCGAGTTAAAGGAGGCTTTCGTTTGAAGGATTTTCTTAGTCCTTCCGAAATTACCCCTCGGACCCAGGGGTCGTCCGTAATCGACGCCCACTCGTCTATAAAACTCGATAACCTTCCGCCAACCGGAACACGATAGAGGTTCAAACCATCACCTCCTGGACCTGTGAGGCCTGCAAAAGGAGAAACCACGTCCTCCACGACCCGCACCTCGTCCCGTCGACCTCGGAACGTCTGACCGGTTGTCATGGCCAGAATAACGTCCCGTACGTGAGTCGCTGCCTTGACGGTCTCTAGAATAAGACCTAGAGGACGTATAAGAACCTCTATAGGAACTTCTCTTGGGCGTACTAGTCCCAGGAGTGCCTGTCTTACTCTTTTCTGCTGTATCCGACTTTTTAGAAGCGGATTTAAAAAGCAGAGAATCCAAAGCTTTCTTAGTTATCTTATCATAGATTGCCGAAAGCTTGCCGTCGAAGAGAAGCTCTCCGGAGACCGAAGCGACTCTGAGAGAGTTCTTCACCTTACTATCCACACGCGTGGATGTAGCTAGGGCTGCGTCACGTCTAACCAACTCCAGGTTTGCCACTGAAAGGGCAGAGTTATACGTGGAATAAGCTACTGCCCTTGAAAGAAGTCTTAATGAGGATTGTAAATCCTGGAATTCTTTCCCTTGAAGATGCAAAGATAACGCCTTAGTAAGGTGGTCTGCATATGATAAAGCGTCTAAGCTTGCTCTGTTAGACGTTATAGTCGTTTCCAATGTCGCGGTTGGAATAGACATAGACGATGGTAGCGACAATTCCAAGTCTTCCGCCTCGTCGTCTAGACGCAGAGGAACTCTCGGTATGCCCTGTCCTGCCGTTTCGAATTTATTCCTTGAATTGATGAAAGGCAGATTGAGAGCACTAGCGGACAAGAAACCAGCTTTGCCTGTTTTGGAAGCAAGCTTAAAGATAGCGTCGTTCAATAATTCAAATGTTCTTGTGACATTATTGGACTGTGTCGGAAACTCAGGGACGATGTCTCTGAACCGCTCAAAGAATTCTGTGTCCAATGACGCTATCAGTCTTTTATCCGGCATCGCAGCAGTCTGGTCCGACGGAACAACTTGTGGCAGGTAATGCCGGATGAAATCTACGGCGGCTTTATGTTGTTCCGAAAGGGATAGCTCCAAATCGTCAGTATCCCTTTCGCCATCCTGTCGGACCTCATGATGTTCTCGGTCGTCCGCACCCGATGCTTCTGCGGAGCGTACCGACCCAGCGTCGTCGGATAATTCTTGCTCCGACATAGGTTCCGTCGTTTGCTGGGATGCTGTGATAATCTGTGCTATCTGGGATAGCACGTCCGTCACTGAGGCCTGTGGAGTAGCGGTCTTACGCTGCTTAGCCGCTGGAAGCTCCGTGTAAACTGACTCCTGGATATTTCTTTTATGCGAACGTCCGGAGTCAACAGGCCTCTTATCCCTGGCTACTGGATGGCGTGACCTGGTCGCCATGGAATCCGTGAATGGCGAAGCTGGCTGGATATCCTCGGTCACGTAGCCAAGGTGCGGTCGTGTGCGCTGCTGAGAGGATGAGGAAGCCTTTCGGACAGTCTCTGCGGACTGTCTATATAACAGAGCGTCCCGAGCGGCGGACGTATGCTCCGACTGCGACACATTTTGTGTCACAACATCTGGTCCCAGATGTTGCTGTACGAGAGAGGGGCCTCTCTCGCTCGCAGCCCGGATGGACCTGGACGAGCTAGAAACCGGACTACTAGGCTTCCTCCGATCTCTCCTCTTATCCGCCGTCACTGGGTGTGCACCTCGAATATTTATAGTGCTCGCATCACCCAAATCTCCTTCCTGGACCACAACAGACGAACCCGGCTGCCGAACCATTCAATGAATGGACGCTACACCGGGCAAGCTAGCAGACGTCAATGCCGTCGATCCTACTAGGGACCTCTTAGGCAATTGGCGTATCTCCATGAGCACTTTTGCCGCTAGCTCTTCATTTAATTGTGACGACGGATGCACACTATTGGAAAACATCACGGAAACATCATTGAACAATATCTTTTCATAGTGAAAAGAAAACAAAAAGACCTAATACTCGCACGAACCCCTGAGAACAAAGATACATAACAACATGATCCATTAACACAGAAAAAATAACTGAAATCAAAAAGAAATTTTGAAAAAGTTAAAAAATTTATAGTAATTTATATATTTTCTATACTTACCAATGACCCAGACATAGCTGGTGCTAACTCTTAAAAATGTAGGGCCAAACACAAATTTTGCCCCCCAATCCCCAAAATTTGCATCTAAAACCACAGAAATCATGTCCTAAATGGCCCTCCATACTTCACCTCTACTGCGCATGCGCAGTGTCAAGGACGTCCCGAAATTGGTGCCATTAATCATTCTTACCATCAGTGCCTGGTAAGCGCTATGTCCTCAGCGGGGAGGTATGAGTTCCCAACTCCTGGGAGGGCCATCCCCGTCTGGGTCATTGGTAAGTATAAAAAATATATAAATTACTATAAATTTTTTAACATTTTTATACTGTACCAATGACCTAGACATAGCTGAATAGTAAAAAGGCTGGAGGGCCCAGGACATAGAGGAAAATCCAATAAGCTCAACTATATAAAATAGAGTCATCCCCTTGAGGAGAAAAGGAGTATTAGGCTTTACATGTATCTTTCTTATTTATGATAAATTAGAAAGACACAAAACTTTCTATAATTGAGCATCATAACATCCATATTCTCTATTAATATCCAGTATAATTCTTATATTAATTATTTTCAAAGTAAGCCAATAAATAAAGTTAGTCCAGAGAATT
Source organism: Pictodentalium vernedei (assembly GCA_031216915.1). Taxonomy (NCBI): domain Eukaryota; kingdom Metazoa; phylum Mollusca; class Scaphopoda; order Dentaliida; family Dentaliidae; genus Pictodentalium; species Pictodentalium vernedei. The sequence continues at coordinate 172,009,467 of CM062291.1, read as the reverse complement.
GAGACTCTTTATACTCTTTTAAAAGTGTCTGAGGATAGTATAATAACGCCCGTTTGACACGTTACATATTCAAATGCTATACTTTAAAACTATGACATGAACGAATTTAAAACATAACTTTTCACTTAAAAACCATCCCAGTAACAGCTCAGAATTAATGACTCCGGAGGAGGTATCCCCTTGTTTTCATAATAAAACAGGTGACCCAAGGAAACACCCTACCCCCCCCCCCCCCCCCCCCACACACTTTTTCTTGCCCTGGGTCAAATAGCCCAGAGCGAAGAGGACAGCAGGACGGAGTCACTGCTGGAACATAAAGCCTACATAGCTATAGTTGCAATTGTTAAGTGATCGACATTCTGAGCAGCCGATAATGGACCTAAACAATGCAGGCCTCCAGAAATGGACTCGATATTTCTGAGATAAAAATTCGTGAATGTGGATGGCTGAGACCAATATGCAGCCTTCTTTAAATCTATAATAGCAACACTATTTACGTAAGCCCAAGATGTAGAAGAGCTCTTACTTCATGAGCCGAAATCTTAAGCACAGACTGCTGAGTTAAGGATAGATTATCCTAAGCAGTACCGATAGTTAATTGAATGCATTTAGGAATAGAATGGACCGTAATGACCTTTCTATTAGGCATAAGAGCCAGAAGAAGCTTCACGTCCTTACTGATAAACTGAGATCTGTTAATAAATACATAAAGGTCTAGCCGGACAGAGTAAAGGCCTATGCCCGTTCGAAGACGGAAGGACCTTAAAAACAATAGGTTCCGGATATTTATTAGGAGCCTGATTCTTAACCAAAAATCCAACATTAGTAGTAAAGGTAATAGAGTTTCCGATACTACGAAAGTGAGAATCGTCCACCGATAGTGCATGAAGCTCACTGACTCTTCAGCAGAAGAGAAGACTAAGAGAATTGCTGTCTTAAAAGGCCAAAATTTGAAACTACTGTCTCCAGAGGTTCAAATGGTTGCTTTAGTTTAATAAGAACCCAAGCTAAATTCCGTATAGGAATTAATCTGAGGATTCTAGGTCTATTTATCGAAAAGTTTCAAACTAACTTAGATAAAGACACATTATGCTCAATTGTAAACTATCATGGTGTGCACAGGTATCAGATAACATAGACCTATAACCTTTAATAGTAACTGGCTGCAGTTGATTTCGTCAAACAAGTATACTAGAAAGTTTGCAATGTCTGGTATGGAGGGATCAAAAATATCAACATAAAGATCCCTACACCAACGACGGAAGACCCTCCACTTTAGCCGCATAGAATGGCGAAGAGGAGGTCCTCCTACAGTTAGAAATCGCGTCCACTGCTCGTCCTGTACAATGCTTGCCATGCCTGAAGGACCGCACAATGGAATACGTGAAGGTTGAGACCTTGCGGGTTGTGATGAAGTTGACACGATTTCCCCAGCGAGAAAAGATAAGTCCCACAGCAGACACCTAAGTAAATTTATCCACGGTCTCTGTGGAGACAGAGATGCTACCAACAGAATTGTATTGTGAATGTATAATCCTAGCAATAGTTGCTGAATCAATAACGCTGGAGGATATGCATATCCTATCATCCGGTCCTACTAGATCGATAGAGCGTTAACTACATATGCTCGGGGATCCGGACACGGTGACACATACGTCTGCAATTGATTGGTGAGTTGTGTCGCAAATAAATTAACACTGGGCGCTCCCATTGGTAGCAAATCTGATTGAATACCTGTTTGTTGAGAGTCCATTCTGACGGCAACAATCGACCCTAACGTGAAAGGGAGTCTGTTAATACGATCCGACGATCCAGAATATGACGGACCGAAACAGAACTTGGTATTCTATAACAAACAGAAGGATTCTTTCCGTTAAATTCAATAATGGAACCGAATGAGTGCCTCCCTGGTTCCGGATATACGCAACTACTGTCGTATTATCGGACAGGATTTGGACATGCGTTTCTGAATAATGTTCATCCAATGACGTAGTGCAAGCCAAAATAATATCATTTCTTGGAAGTTAAGTGCTTGCCTAAAAACTGCGGAACCCAAAGACCCTGGCACTTCGAATCCGTTGGGATCAATATTGTGCCCCAACCTGTTTGACTGGTATCCGTCATAATCAAAAAACTCGGATCCGGCAACTTACAGTGAAACTCTCTGAGTCAACCACCGAATGTTTGCCAACGTCTGAATCTCTTGTTACACTTGATAGACAAGAGAACGTGTATATCGAGCAATTCAAAGATTGCTGAAAGGTTGCCGTCAAAGAGAAGCTACTCCGAGACCGAAGCGACACTGAGAGAGTTCTTCACCTTACTATCCACGCGCGTGGATGTAGCTAGGGCTGTGTCATGTCTAACCAACTCCAGGTTGCCACTGAAGGGCGGAGTTATACGTGGAAAACTACTGCCCTTGAAAGAAATCTCATTAAGAATCATATCCTGAAATTCTTTCTCTTGAAGACGTAATGATAATGCCTCAGTAAGGTGGTCTACATATGATAAAGCGTCTAAGTTAAGTCTATTAGACATCATTGTCGTTTCCAACATCGTGGTTGGAATTGACATAGACGGCGAAAAAGACAATACCCAGTCTTCAGCCTCATCGTCTAGACGCAGAGGAACTCTCAGTATGCCCTGTCCTGCCATTTCAAATTCCTAGAATTGCTGAAAGGCAGATTAGAGCATTTGCGGACAAGAAACTAGACTAGTGTGTTTTGGTAGCAAGCTTATATATATATATAGCGTCGTTCAATAATTCGAAGGTTCTAGTGACATTATTGGACTGTGTCGGCAACTCAGGGACGATGTCCCTGAACCGATCAAAAACTCTGTGTCCAATGACGCTATTAGTCTCTTATGCAGCATCGCAGCATTCTAGTCCGACGGAACAACCTCTGGAAGATAATGCCGGAAGAACTGTATGGCATCTTCTGTTGTTCCGAAAGGGAAAGCTCGAAATCGTCCGAATCCCTTTCGCCATCCTGTCAGACCCTATGAAGTGTTCGGTCGTCCGTACCTGATGCATCAGCGTAGCGAACTGACCCAGCGTCGTCGGATTATTCCTCATCCGACAGAGATTCTGTCGTTTGCTGGGATGCTGCGATAAGCTGTGCTATTTTGGATAGCACGTCCGTCACTGAGGCCTGTGGAGAAGCGGTCTTACGATGCTTTGCTGCTGGAAGCTCCGTGTTCGTTACCCCGTGTATACTTCTACTATGCGAGCGACCAGAGTGTACAGGCCTTGTGTCCCTCGGCTACCGGATGGCGTGACCTGTTCGCCGTGGAATCACTGAATGACGAAGCTGGCAGGATACTCGAGGTCACGTAGCCAAGTTGCGGTTGTGTGCGCTGCCGTGAGGATGAGGAAGCATTATCGACAGTCTCTCGGACTGTCTATATAACGGAGCGTCCCGAGCGGCGGACATATGCTCCGAATGCGAAACGTTTATACCACAACGTCCCAGATGTTGTTGTACGAGAGAGGGACCTCTCTCGCTCGCAGCCTGGACGGACCTGGATGAGCTAGGAACCGGACTAACAGGCTTCCTCCGATCTCTCCTCTAATCCGTCGTCACTGGGTGTGTACTATTGTCTATTATAGTGCTCGCATCACCCAAATCTCCTTCCTGGACTGCAACGGACGAACCCGGCTGCCGAACCATTCGATGAATGGACGCTACACCGGGTGAGCTAGCGAATGTCAATGCCGTCGATCCTACTAGGAACCTCTTAGGCGATTGAAGTATTCCATGAGCACATATTGCCGCTAGCTCATCATTCAACTATGATGACAGAGGCACACTTTCGAAAGACATCTCAGTAACTTGCGAACAAGAAACCAGACTTGCTTGTAAATAGCAAGCATATATATATAAATAGCGTCGTTCAATAATTCGAAAGTTCCTGACATTATTGGACTGTGTCGGAACTGAGGGACGATGTCCCTGAACCGATCCAAAAAATTTTTGTGCACCGACGCTTTCAGTCTCTTATCCGGCATCGCAGCATTGCGGTCCGACGAAACAACCTCTAGAAGATAAAGCCAGATGACATATACAGCAGCTTATGTTGTTCGAAAAGGGAAAGCTTGAAATCCTCCGAATCCCTTTCGCCATCCTGTCGGATCATATGAAGTTTTCGGACATCCGCACCTGATGCTTCAGCGGAGCGTCCCGACCCAGCGTCGTCGGATATTACATGATGCGACAGAGATACTGTCGTTGCTGCGATAAGTTGTGCTATTCGGGATAGCACGTCCGTCACTGAGGCCTGTGCAGTAGCGGTCTTACGATGCTTTGCCGCTGGAAGCTCCGTGTACGTTGACTCCTGCATACTTTTCTTATGCGAACGTCCGGAGTCTACAGGCCTCGTGTCCCTGGCTACCGGATGGCGTAACCTGGTCGCCACGTATTCTCTGATTGGCGAAGTTGACTGGATATCGGAGGTCACGTAGCCAAGGTGCGGTCGTGTGCGCTGCCATGAGAATGAGGAAGCCTTATTGACAGTCTCTCCGGACTGTCTATATAACGGAGCGTCCCGAGCGGCAGACGTATGCTCCGAATGTGAAACGTTTTGTACCACAACATCTGGGGCCAGATGTTGTTGTACGAGAGAGGGGCCTCTCTCGCTCGCAGCCCGGATGGACGAGCTATGAACCGGACTAATAGGCTTCCTCCGTTCTCTCCTCTAATCCACCGTCAGCTGGGTATGCACTTGGTTGTTTTATAGTGCTTGCATAACCCAAAACTCCTTCTAGACCGCAACGGACGAACCCGGCTGCCGAACCATTCGATGAATGGACGCTACACCGGGCGAGCTAGCGGACGTCAAAGGCCGTCGATCCTACTAGAGACCTCTTAGGCAATTGGCGCATTTGCATGAGCACTTTTCCGCTAGCTCTTCATTAATTGTGACGACGGAGGCACACTTTTGGAAGACATCACGGATACATCACCCTGTTCTTGATCGTCTGAAATAGAGATTGATACACTAGAGTGATCCTGCGGAGAAAGGACCGGCATGGCCATTTCCCCGCTAACATACCGTGACACACGCTTCCCATGTTGTCATCGAAAATAACACATACTGAACAGGAGTTAGTGCGAGTACACTGACTACATTTATGCAATGATTATGAAAGTCAGAGGAAGATTTCCTCTTAATCCAATTGAACAATATCCTTTCATTGTGAAAAGAAAACAAAGTCCTAGTACTCGCACCAACCCCTGCAAATCAAAACACATAATAACATGATCCATTAACATAGAAAAAATAATTGAAATCAAAATAATTTTCTTAAAAAATATTTTTTCAGAAAAGCCCAAGTTTCTGAAAAGTAACGTTGAGCCCCAATGGATCCCAAGCCTAAGTGTGGACAAAAATTTTAAAAATATTTTAAAAATTTAATGCAACACTTACGAATAATAATAAAGTATCTAGATATGATTAAACTAACATCAATATATTATTTTCAAGAAATCCCCCTCACACAGAGGCTGTTGTCAATGTAAACAAGAAGTGTAAAAACACCAGAAACATGACTCCAGGCACTGATAACCCTGGCCTGAAATCAGTTACCAATAATACACTATCTGATGCAAAACAGACACTTCCAGGGAAGAAACTGCAGAACATCAGATGGTAGATGCAGAACACTATGCCTAAACAATCATGGGTGAGAACGTAAACATGGGGAAAAGAACAGAATTCATTCTGTTACCCAGCTAAAACTCCCAAGAAATTTTAGTAAAAATATTACTGAAAATATGCCAAAAGCATGGGAGAATAGCAAGGGGGGATTTAAAGGAAAGGGAGAGAGGAAACACTGAACAAGCAGTGAAACATTATATACATTAACTACAACAGGCCCATGCCTCGAAAATAGGCAACTTAACATAGTTTCATTAAAAAATTTTAAGTTACAGCCCTGATTATTTTATGCCACTCCTTTTTCCTCTCCTCCTACTATATCCTTCTTAGATCCACCATTTCTCTAATATTTATGTGTCTGGCATCATATAAACTGAGATTTACAAGCACAAATATCAGTCAGATGTGAACTGATGAAGGGCCAAACAAAGAATGATAATTGGTGCCAATTTCGGGATGTCCTTGACACTGCGCATGCGCAGTGAAGGCAAAGTATGGAGGACCTTCAGGACATGATTTCTTTTGGTTTTAGATGCAAATTTGGGGGATTGTGTTTGGCCCTGGAATTTTAAGAGTTAGCACCAGCTATGTCTGGGTCATTGGTACAGTATAAAAATATCAGATTGTTTTCATTTTGTGATAAATTAGGTTTTCCGAAAAGAACATTGTCTGTGGAGGTAATGTTAAATTGAGAAAGTCGTCTAAAGAGGATTTCATGCTAGACTACGTAGTGAGGACATTCGAAGAAGTAATGAAAACTGTTTTCAAGTACGTGTCCACAACTACACCTGGATGTATCAGATATATAATTTGCATATTTATCACCGTTCAGTTCGCTACAGCCATTCCTTAACCTACAATGTAGAATGTTCAGTTTCCTTGTTCCGGAGGAGAAATAAAGCGGAGATTTCACGACAGGATTTAATTTTAATAGCTTAATTTTAGTTTTAAACTCATTTACAGTTTCAGCTGATGACACATATTGAGGTAAATTGTTCCAAGCCACTACCATGGATGGCAAGAAGGATCTTTTAAAATGTTCGGTTCGGGATTGATACATGGTAAAATGATCTGCATTGCGTAGGCTGTAGATTCCTTGGTCCCCAACACTCGGAGGTAATAAGTTAACTAAATAATCAGGGACTTTTTGATTTACTATTTTATACATTGTGCAGTGTTTGTGTATTTCACGACGCTGTGCTAGACTACACCAGCCTAACTCCAAAAGAATATTCTCTGTAGAGGCTGATCTTGTTAGACCTGTGACAATGCGTCCAGCTTCCACATGTAATCTATCAAGTTGTTTGAGAAGATAATTAGGCGCACAGTCCCAAACAATATCCCCATAGTCCATAAGAGGTAATATGTATGATAGGTACAACTTTTCCAAGGTTTTACGAGAAAGTTTTAATTTAAGTTTCCTTAACTGTGATAATCTGGGTGCAACTTTTTTACAAATTTCGTTAATTTGAACATCCCATTTTAAATTGCTTTGGATAAATATTCCTAAATGTTTGTGAGAGTTACATGGGCGAATATTAGTATTATTAAAGTAATATATGGAAGGTCGGGATTTGGTGTGTACGAGAAGAATATTACCTTCGTTTTATGGGGGTTAAATGAGACTAGCCATTGTATGGCCCATATATTTATTTTCTCTATGCCGTGGTTCATAGTATTTACCAGAGTTTCTATTTCATTTCTACAGGAGGTCAGACATGCATCATCAGCATACATCCGCGCTAATGAATCGAGGACACTGGCCAGGTCATTGATGTAAACTAAGAAGAGAAATGGGCCCAACACTGATCCTTGTGGGACACCCACTATTACTGTTTTGTACTGAGAGAAAGCATTGTTAATCAACACTCTTTGTTGACGACCTTGTAGGTAGTTTTCAATCCACAAGATCGTTTTTTCGACCATCCCATATTCTTTAAGTTTAAAGATCAGTCCCTGATGCCAAACTCTTTCAAATGCTTTCGAAATATCGCAAAATATCGAACAGGTCTGAAGTCTGTTATCCAGAGAATCGCACAGAGAATGATAAAGTTCTATTAGATGATATGTTGTGCTATGGCCAGGAATGAAACCAGACTGATATTGATAGAGGAGATTATTTTCTTGGAAGTAAGAAAAGATATATTTTAGGGCAACTTTTTCCAGATCTTTACCAAGACATGGAAAGAGTGAAATCAGTCTACAGTTACATTTATCTGCTGGGTCATCCTTTTTATACACAGGTATAACAGTTCCTTTCTTCCAACTATCAGGGAACATGCAGGAACTGAATGAAAGCTGGAATAGTAAATACAGGGGAGCAGAGATACTTAGCACTGTACCTTTTAACATTCTCACGCTGATGTTATCGTGACCGTGTGCTTTGTTAGCTTTCAAAGAGTTAATAGCCGAGACAATGTCTTCGACGTCGAAGGCAATTTCATTCAAGACTACATTGAGCAGCGAATTTCGGAAGTTTGTGGTCTGTGTCTTCAATATCTCCGTTCTTTATAAAAGTATCGTTTAATAAGTTTGCCTTTTCTTCGTCTGTTATCGCTACATTACTGGGAGTGCTTTTATCACATTTGTATAGGGGTGGAATCCCGGATGATTTTCTCCTATTGAGCAATTCCTTAATAACGTGTCAGAAATTCTTTGAGGATGTTTCAGTCAATTATAAATTTTCAAAGCTGGATTCATACTGGCGTTTGGCATATTTTTTCATATTATTTACTGAATTTCGTATTGATTTGTATTTATTCCAATCTTCCTGTGACAAGGACCTCATGGCCTTTTTCCTACATCTGTCTCGCTGACGTATTTTACATCGCAATTCTGATGAAAACCAGTGCTTATCTTTCGGGCGGATAACAACTGTAGATTTTGAGATACATCTATCTATTATATCCAAAAATGTGTGAGTAAAATTTTTAGTGGCAACATTGATGTCTTGAGTATTTTGAATTAAATCAACCCAATTCACCTGGGTGCAGAAGTATTTTGTCTATATATGAATGTATCTTGCTACAATTTATTGGACAGCACCCACAGGCACCCTCCAATAAAATGAAATGAAACATTATTATTATTTATTGGTGTTTAAGATCACATATTTTTGCACTATGGCTAATCATGACCACAACATGAGTATCAACTCATGACCAGGGGTGAACGTTAATAAGCCATGTTGCCCATTTTAGAGAGGGTTTGCACCTCCCAAGCACTGGTGACTGGGTCCTATTTTACCAGAAAAACAGAGCCCGTTTACCACAGTGAACAGGCACTGCTTCACCTCCTGGGGTTCCCGCGGGAAGGAAACTCGAGGTGCGCATCAGAGATGCAGGTGTAGAGTTGTGGCTACTTTCTTCATGCAATCGTGACTGAAAATCAGAAATGACACTGTGTTGAGCTCCACCTCGTAAAAGTTGACAAGCTCAAAAATCATAAAAATGGACTAATTGAGGCCCATAACTCAGTAATCAGAAAACAGACTGGGCCAGTTTTTGAACATGCATGAGATATTATTGCAAAGAACTTGTATGGCAAAAATTAGTCAAAACTGGAGAATGTTTGTTCAAGTTTTGGCACTAATGAGCTCAACATTCATAAAAATTGATGAATTAAGGCCCATAACTCTGTAACGAAATATTGAGCAGAGCCAGTTTTCGAACCCGCTTGAGATATTATTGCAAAGGACCTGTATGGCAAATATTAGTCAAATCAAAGAATGTTTGTTCAAGTTATTGTGCTAACAAGCTCAAAATTTGTAAAAATTGATGAATTAAGGGCCATAACTCTGTAACAAAAAACAAAAAATTGGGCCAGGCCAGTTTCCGAACTTGTTCCAGATATTATTGCAAAAGACATGTATGGCAAATATTAGACAAATCGGAGAACGTCTCTTCAAGTTATTGAGCTAACAAGCATAAAATTTGAAAATATTGACCAATTAAGGGCCATAACATTGTAACAAAAAATCAAGGTGGGCCAGTTTTCGAACTTGTTTGAGATATTATTGGAAAAGACCTGTATGACAAATATTAGTCAAATCGAAGAACGTTTGTTCAAGTTATTGTGCTACCGAGCTCAAAATTTGAAAAAATGATAAATTTTAAGTAATTTGTATATGTTTTATACTTGCCAATGGCCCAGACTAGCTAGTGCTAACTCAAATTAATCCAGGGCCAAACATAAATTTAGCCCCCAATCCCCAAAATTTGCATGCAAAACCGAAAAAATTAAGTCCTAGATGGTCCTCCATACTTCTATGATCTGCGCATGCGCAGTATCCAGGAAGGTACAGAAATTGGCGCCAACCATCATTCTTTCTACAGTGTCTGCTAATTGTTATAATCAGCGGGGAGGTATGAGTGCCCACTCATGGGAGGGCCATCCCTGTCTGGCCATTGGTAAGTATAAAAAATATACAAATTACTTTGAATTTATAATATTTTTATACAACAACCAATGGCCCAGACTAGCTGAATCGTAAAAAGGCTAGAGGGCCTAGGACTTTAAAATTAAAATTTGAAAAAATTTAAAGTAATTTATACATTTTTTATACTTACCAATGGCCCAGACTAGCTGGTGCTAACTCAAAAATATCTAGGGTCAAACACAAATTTTGCCCCCCTAATCCCCAAAATTTGCATGCAAAACTGTAAATTAGAAGTCCTATCTGGCCCTCCATACATTTACCCTCCGCGCATGCGTAGACGCCAGGAAGTCACCGAAACTGGCGCCAACATCATTCTTTGTAAAAAAAAGATTTTAATTCGAATATATGTGTGCCCAGTAGTGCCCACTCATGGGAGGGCCATTCCTGTCTGGGCCATTGGTAAGTATAAATGAAAGTGTTAATGACACTGTAGCTCAACTTGTCAAGACAAAGACATGTACATGTATAGTATGTGACACAGCAATGACAAACATCGAGGTAATAACCTGATAAAAAAGGTACATATAAAGTATTGTAACGGTCTGTACATAAATACTGACCGTTGCCTGTAACAAATGTATAGGTAAAGTATTGTAAAGGTGGGTGACAGTCAGATGCTAAACTAGAAAAGAAATCTTTGAGTCCCAGAGTGGGTCTGACTGAACCCCAAAATATTTGTTCTCAAAGCACAGTGATAACAAAGGCACCCCAAAACACACTCGTTCCTGTCCCAAGGTGAAAACAAAGGTACCCAAGAAGTTTTGTGAAGATCAGTTCATAAATACGAGCTGTATAGAACTTGTGACAAAAAAGTGATTGGACCTAATTTCGGTACAAAATGGCCACTGGCAGCCATCTGCAAAGGTACCCAAAAAGTTTTGTGAAGATCGGTTCATAAATACAGCCTCTACCCTGAGCCGTATTGACATGTGTGCTTACACTGTGTAAGTAGCGCTGAATAAATCAAAGTTCATCTAATTTGCATAATTTCTGCACGAAAAAAAACCCCTTACACTATGTGATGTATTCCATGTTACTAAACATTCATACAAAAATTTATTCAAAGCAGAACTTTCATACAGAAGTTCTGTACAAAAGACTGATTGCACTAATTTTGGTACAAAATGGCTGCTGGTGGCCATCTTGAATTTCGGACCACACCGAAAAACACTCGCTCTCATCCCACGGTGATAACAAAGGTACCCAAAAAGTTTCATAAAGATTGGTTCATAAATATGGCCTCTAGTCTGAGCCGTATAGAAGTTGTGTACAAAAAACTGATTAGACCTAATTTCGGTACAAAATGGCCACTGGCAGCCATCTTGAATTTTAGACCGCACCCAGAAACACTCGTTCTGGTCCCAAGGTGATAACAAAGGTACCCAAGACATTTCGTGAAAATCAGTTCATAAATACAGACTCTAGCCCGAGCTGTATTGACATGTGTACTTATTGTGTGTAAGTCGCATTGAAAAAATCAAAGTTCATCTAATTTGCATAATTTCTGCACGTGACAAAAACCCGTATTATATGTGATGTATCCCATGGTACTAAACATTCATACAAAAAATTATTCAAATCAGTGCTTTCATATGGAAGTTCTGTGCAAAAATCTGGTTGCACCTAATTTTGTACAAAATGGCTGCCATCCGCCATCTTGAATTTCGGACTGGACCCGAAAACACTCGTTCTCGTTCCACGGTGATACCAAAGGTACCCAAGAAGTTTCGTAAATATTGGTTCATAAATACGGCCTCCAGCTCGAGCCGTATTGGCATTTGCACTTACAGTGCTGAAAGTAACACCAAAAACATCAAAATTAGTCTAATTTGCACAATTTACGCTCGAGAAAAAAACCTGTATTATATGTGATGTATCCCATGGTACTAAACATTCAAATAAAAAATTATTCAAATCAGAGCTTTCATATGGAAGTTCTGTACAAAAAACAGATTTCTGCATCGTCGGTACAAAATGGCGGCTGGCAGCCATCTTGAATTTTGGACCGCACCCCAAAACACTTGTTCTTGTCCCACGGTCATAACAAAGGTACCCAAGAAGTTTCGTAAAGATCGGTTCATAAATACGGCCTCTAGCCCGAGCTGTATCCAATTGTTGAAGTATGGACAGACGGCCAGACGGACGACGGGCCATGACAAAAGCTCAAATTTGGCTTTGCCAAAGTTGAGCTAAAAATATATAAATTACTTTAAATTTTTTCATATTTTTATACTGTATACCAATGGCCCAGACTAGCTGAATCGTAAAAAGGTGGAGGGCCTAGAACTTCCAAAATAGTAGATCAAATCCTTCAATCCATGATGAAGAAAATTAGAATAATTAGAATTTACATGTATGTCTCTTTATACCATAATAAAAGAGACATATCCTAATATGGATCCCAATTATGTAAATCTAAATCCGAGCATGAAATCATGTTAATTTGGATGTAACAAATAAACAATTTTTAAAGCTAGTCTGGACTAAGCCCTAAAATTAGAATGGCATATTGAGAATGAGAGAAAACTGCCATAAACCTACGCCAAACAATAATACTACAGCTGATCGCCGAATATAGTACAGACAAAACAGCTTCCTTCATAGTTACATACCCAATAAGCCAGAGAAGTGGACAAAATACCCCCCCTTTTTTGAACATATTTTCAAAAGAAAGAGGGGAGAGCTCTGGAATCAATAAGCAGTACCCGGAAACGATATAAATAAATATCGATCAGGCACTCAAAAATTAATTCATGAATAATAAATGGTGCTTAATTCCACTTCACAAGACAAGGCTATAATGAAGATTTTGGTAAATAACATTATCCGCTACAAAATATGCACTGCAGGCGGCGTATACAGGTACGACGAAATCAGTGAAATAATAAAATAACATACACATACAAAAACAATCTCTGCAGAGAAAACACGCTTCAAGATCATTCACAGGAGGCCTCTGTACAATTAAATAAGAACACTCTCCAACGTGTACTATTTGGTATCTACAACTATAAACACGTGAGAATATGCGATTTGAGAACCGACAAAATAGAGACCAGGATCTTGAAATGGAGGTAGGTATGATTAACCGGCTCCAACACAGACCGCCCCCGAAATATATAATAATTTCAAGGTCCACTAAAGCGATAGCGTAATCACATATTGCGCGAAAGCATAAAAATCCAGCCTGTAATCATCTAAAAACCACTAAGTGGTTATGCAGTCACCTATGAACTCAAATAGCAGCCATTATGATGATTAAATAAGTGCTTGTACATTAGAAATCAGAAAATAAACACCGGAAACTAATGCAACAGAACTGCATATATGCCTATGAGGGCACCATCCAACACGACCCACTCGCAAAGTATGTATGTATTAAAATATATATACGCGACAGTGTGTAAGTGTGGGGGGGAATTCGAATATATGTCGAAACCTCCTCACCCACATTATTAATCATTGCTGGTCCAGACGGCAATAATATAACTAGATGGTGTCACTTGTGTGCAAAGCACACTATAGTGTATCCCCGCATTTGCATCCTTGACTTTGTATGAATGCTTGATACAAAGAAGAAATGTATTACATGACCCACTAAAATCATATTGAGTGGCACGGGTGACACAGCTTCGTGCGCACCTACAGACTCCACTGCAACATTTGGGCATGGTTTTAGCGTTTCGAATTACATACATGTACCCTGGGAGCCTTTCGCCGGAAACGGTCTAAGAAAACATGAAAGTGGCAATGGTGGCACCCCAAAAATCCGAAACCTTCGTGCACATCTACAGACCCTACTGCAACTTTTGAGCATAGTTTTAGCATTTCAAATTACATACTCTGGGAGCTTTTCGCCGGAAATGATCTAAGAAAACACGAAAGAAAAACGGTGGCACCGTCACGTGACATCTGAAAAATCTGAAACCTTTGTACGCATCTACAGACCTTACTGCAACATTTGAGCATGTGTTAAGCATTTCGAATTACTTACCCTAGGAGCCTTTCGCTAGAAACGGTCTAAGAAAACACAAAAGTGGCAACGGTGACACAGCCACTTAGCACCCAAAAAATCCAAAACCTTTCTACGCATTTACAGACTCTACTGCAACATCTCAGCATGGTTTTAGCGTTTCGAATTACATACTCTAGGAGACTTTCGCCGGAAACGGTCTAAGAAAACACGAAAGTGGCAATGGTGGCACAGCCACATGGCACCTGAACAATCCGAAATCTTTGTGCACATCTACAGACCCTACTGCAACATTTGAGCATGGTTTTACCATTTTGAAATACATACTGTAGGAGCCTTTCGACGGAAATGGTCTAAGAGAACATGAAAGAGGCAACGGTAGCACAGCCACGTGGCACCCCAAAAATCCAAAACCTTCGTGCGCATCTACAGACCCTACTGCAACATTTGAGCATGGTTTTAGGATTTTGAATTACATACCCTAGGAGCCTTTCACCGGAAACGGTCTAAGAAAATGTGAAAGTGGCAACAGCACAGCCACTAGGCAGCTGGAAAATCTGAAACCTTCGTGCACATCTACAGACCCCACTGAAACATTTGAGCATGGTTTTAGCATTTCGAATTACATACCTTAGGAGCCTTTCGCTGGAAACGGTCTAAGAAAACACGAAAGTGGCAGTGGTGTCGCAGCCAGGTGGCAGCTGAAAAATCCGACATCTCCGTGCGCATCTACAGACCCCATTGCAACATTTGAGCATGGTTTTAGCATTTCGAATTACATACCCCAGGAGCCTTTCGCCGGAAACGGTCTAAGAAAACACAAAAGTGGCAACGGTGGCACAGCCACGTGGCACCTGAAAAATCCAAAACCTTCGTGCGCATCTACAGACCCCACTGCAACATTTGAGCATGGTTTTAGCGTTTCGAATTACATACCCTAGGAGCCTTTCGCCGGAAACGGTCTAAGAAAACACAAAAGTGGCAACGGTGGCACAGCCACGTGGCACCTGAAAAATCCGAAACCTTCGTGCGCATCTACAGACCCTACTGCAACATCTGAGCGTGCTTTTAGCATTTCGAATTACATACCCCAGGAGCCTTTCGCCGGAAACGGTCTAAGAAAACACAAAAGTGGCAACGGTGGCACAGCCACGTGGTACCTGAAAAATCGGAAACCTTCGTGCGCATCTACAGACCCCACTACAACATTTGAGCATGGTTTTAGTGTTTCGAATTACATACCCTAGGAGCCTTTCGACGGAAAAGGTCTAAGAAAACACGAAAGTGGCAATGGTGGCGCAGCCACATGGCAGCTGAAAAATCCAAAACCTTCGTGCGCATCTACAGACCCCACTGCAACATTTGAGCATGGTTTTAGCATTTCGAATTACATACCCTAGGAGCCTTTCACCGGAAATGGTCTAAGAAAACACAAAAGTGGCAACGGTGGCACAGCCACGTGGCACCTGAAAAATCCGAAACCTTTGTGCGCATCTACAGACCCTACTGCAACATTTGAGCATGGTTTTAGCATTTCGAATTACATACCCTAGGAGCCTTTTGCCGCAAACGGGCTGAGAAAACACAAAAGTGGCAATGGTGGCACAGCCATGTGGCACCTGAAAAATCGGAAACCTTTGTGCACATCTACAGACCCTACTGCAACATTTGAGCATGGTTTTAGCGTTTCGAATTACATACCCTAGGAGCCTTTCGCCGGAAACGGTCTAAGAAAACACGAAAGTGGCAATGGTGGCGCAGCCAGGTGGCAGCTGAAAAATCCGAAACCTTCGTGCACATCTACAGACCCCACTGCAACATTTGAGCATGGTTTTAGCGTTTCGAATTACATACCCTAGGAGCCTATCGCCGGAAACGGTCTAAGAAAACACAAAAGTGGCAACGGTGGCACAGCCACGTGGCACCTGAAAAATCCGAAACCTTCGTGCGCATCTACAGACCCCACTGCAACATTTGAGCATGGTTTTAGCGTTTCGAATTACATACCCTAGGAGCCTTTCGCCGGAAACGGTCTAAGAAAACACAAAAGTGGCAATGGTGGCACAGCCACGTGGCACCTGAAAAATCTGAAACCTTCGTGCACATCTACAGACCCTACTTCAACATTTGAGCATGGTTTTAGCGTTTCGAATTACATACCCTAGGAGCCTTTTGCCGGAAACGGTCTAAGAAAACACGAAAGTGGCTACGGTGGCACAGCCACGTGGCACCCGAAAAATCCGAAACCTTCGTGCGCATCTATAGACCCTACTGCAACATCTGAGCATGGATTTAGCATTTCGAATTACATATCCTACGAGCCTTTTGCCGGAAATGGTCTAAGAAAACACAAAAGTGGCTACGGTGGCACAGCCACGTGGCGCCCGAAAAATCCGAAACCTTCCTACATATCTACAGATCATTTAGCAACACCCTAGTGTAATTTTAGAACTCCGAATTACATAGGTTGGGACTATTCAGCAAAAAAGTGAAAAAATAACGCATTTTTTAAGTGGCTCCACAGAAGCCACCTGGTGGCACAAACATTTAAAAGTTGTATTTTTGGGTTGCACAGACCCTATCGAACAACTGTAGAAAGTTACAGCGTTTCGAATTACAAAACCGGATGTATGGAAGGAGATCATGACAATATCCCCGCATTTTTTAAAATGCGGGGATAATGACCACAAAGCTCCATCACATCTGATATACTCTGTAATGCCACTGAGAGCAGAGAATGACGTGAAGAACAAAACTTCCCTTGAAGAAGAAAACCCTCTCGTGGGGGAAGCTTCTAGCAAATGTTCAATAACAGACACCATAACCTCAATGTAATCAATAGAAACAAATGAATTGAAGGATACACATATCCTATCATTCATTCCCATGAAAACGGCTGAGCGTTAAATGTATGCGTTCATATGCCTAATACTGATGACACAAATAATGGAAACTATTATTCCCGTGCGCCACAAACTTAACTATCCTTAAGTGATCCTATATAAGATCATGTAATAGCCATACAGTTAGAATAAGCCCAAGATGCTGCCAGCGCTTTACTTTATGGGCCGAAATCTTAAGCACTGACTGCTGATTGGAAGATAAATTTTCCTAAGCAGTACGAATAGCTAACTGACCTAACAATAGAATGAACCTAAATGTCCCTTCCATTGGAAATTAATGACAAAAGAAGTGTTTCTTCTCTTCTGATAAACTCTGATCTGCGTCTAAAAAGACATCATCGGTAATAATATAAATTCAATGATGTAGCGTAAACAATGAGACATAATTTCTGAATATGTGGTTTCCAAGAACCAAGGGTCCCAAGATCCCTGCATGGAGAGACCATCGGACTCAGGATTGTAACCCAATATATGAACTCACGTCCGTCATAATTGAGAAAACCGTTAAATATATGCCCAAACTTGACCTTTTGTTAAAAGATTGTCTAAAACAGAACAGGTCTAGAGCGAAAAACATCTACCACTCCAGTTAAGAATAACTGGAGGGGACATGTGCATAAGCGGCCCATCGAAATAACATTCATAGCCGCTCCGCACAACCCCATCCAGCGCAGAAAATTTTCCGCTGTTAATGCATCGGATAAAAGATAAAAGCGAGCCAAACAACTGGCTAATTCGCTCTGTAAAACAACAGATGAACCAGCCTGTTGAAAATGAATTGCAGGATATGTGTATCCAATCATTCATCCCATAAGACATTATCTAGTTCATAATTCAAGTGATCTAAAGAACTATACTCGCTGCATTGCCGAACACTTGCTTTTTGAGTGAAAGATTATCATAAATAACCTAATTATCCAGTTCCAGTCAAAATTGGTCGGACCGAGCTCTATAAGAGCCTCGAGCCAGTGGCTCAGGGGTATCTGATCAGTAACTCAAACAGATGTAAACTCTCTATCCAAGTGGCTGTATAGACAATCCCTAAAAAAATATATAGGAGGGATACCTATACCTTCGCTATGAGTCCTTATAGACGATCTGAGTCTAGGACAACCTCTCCTACTCTTTCTGCTGGTGTGGTCGATTAGACCCCAACTTAAAAGAGTCGAGTATTGATGCTTTCTTGTAGCCTAATCCTACAATAATGAAAGCTTACCATCAAAGACTTAGGGATACCTATACCTTCGCTATGAGTGCTTATAGACGATCCGAGTCTAGGAAACCACTCCTACTCTTTCTGCTGGTGTTGGTCGATTAGGCCCTAACTTAAAGAGTCGAGTATTGATGCTTTCTTGTAGCTTAATCCTACATTAATGAAAGCTTACCATCAAAGACTAGTGTCTGGAAAACTAAAGCAATTTGTAGCAAGTTTTCCACCTAGTCAAATGTTAAAGATGAAGACGCAAGGCTTCGACACATCAGAAGAGCTCCCACTTAACATTTGTTAAGACAGAGATATATATTATAATAGGTCTGGAAAGAATTTTTAAAAGGTACAAATGACCACAAAATTCCTTTCCATATAGATGTTGCATCACAGTACTTAAAATTGAAGTACATAAGACCATAAGTCTAATTCGCTCTGAATAAGAAATTATCTTCTCAAGTGTGTCCGAGCGAACAGCTAAATGATGAAGGTAAGGCTACAACTAAGATCTTAGCCTGCTCATTCAACGCAGAGAAACTCTCAACACATCTTCCCCTGTCGTTTAATCGAAGACCTGTGACACCCGTGTAGACTTAACCGGAAAGAGATCTTATTATCCTGCTCTTTGTCTGGATGAAGTCAGCGTCTAACAACGCTCGCAGTTTCTCATAATTACTCGCAGCATTGTGATTCACTGGAACAAGTTCAAGGAAACGATAAAAGTATAGCATCCATATCATCCATGAGTTGTTCCGAAAGGAAAAGTTATCCTCCTCCATATCCCTTTCATCATTCATCTAAATCAGTTAGAATCACGGTCACCGGCATCTGAACAGGCAGATGACTGGACCGATCAAGCACCATTCAACAGCTCAAGTTTTGAGACTGACGTTGAGTGCTTCTGCCTTAGCAGGAATACTGCGATTAGCTGTGCATTTTGTGACAGCAAGTCTGTTTCGGAGGCCTGAGGAGCAGTGGTCATGAATTGCTTGTCTGCCGGCTGCTCCTGGAACAGTGTGTCCGAGATGGCTCTTACTGCGGATGTCCCGTTGAATGAAGCCTCATCCTTGGCTACTAGATGGTGCGACTTTCTTCACAAAAGATGGACCTTTTGACGATGCAGACTAGATATCCTAAGTCAATTAGCCAATGTGCAGTTGAAAGTGCTTGGTAGACGCTAAGAAGCCAAACTGAACTAAGCCTACCGGACAATAGCTGTGTACGTAAGCTCTGACTGACGCAAGTTCCTACCAATAACACCCGGCCCCGGATGTTGTTAAATGAGAGAGAGGGGTCTCCCTCTTGCTCGCGGTCCAGGGAGACCTAACCGAGCATACCTCAGAACTTGCCGTCTTCTCCCTTCCATCAACGCAGGATGAGCATGATTGGATTAAATAGTGCTCGCTACACCCTTATTCTCTCTCTACCGCTACGGACATACCCAGCGTCACACTACCCATATTCTGAGTAACGATCTGCCGGTTGAGCTAGCTGGAGACAAGGTCGTAAACCCGATATTTTAAGGTCTAGAACTTGTCTTATATCATTGAGCACTTATGTCGCTAGCTCTGAATACAATGTACATGTGACACAACCGATATTCAATCTTAACCACTTCACTGGCAACAGGGAACTGAAACCACTCATCGCAGTTCATAGCCCTATGCAATATAAAGAGCAGTTTATCCGTTATGTAGAGGAAGCCGTAAGACTAGCCGACCCCGGCTGCCTAGACTAGTAAACGGGACATCCCGGACAGGAGGCATGGACGTATACTCTGACTGATTCAAGTTCCTACCAACAACATCTGTCCCCAGACGATGCTGTAAGAGAGAGAGGCCTCTCTCTTGCTCGCGGTCCTGGCTGACCTGGACGAGCGTACCTCAGAACTTGCTGGCTTCCTCCTTCCATCGTAGCTGGGTGAGCATGGTTGTCTATTATAGTGCTCGCTCCACCCTATATCATCTCCTAGCCCGGAGCGGACACACCCGGCGTCACAGTTCTCAGAGGCCTGAGTAACCACATCACCGGTCGAGCTAGCTGGCGACAATGGACTTTGTGCGGTCGTGTGTGCTTTTTGAACGTAGAGGAAGCTATAAGATTAGCCGACCCCGACTAGCGTCCCAGACAGGAAGGCATGGACGTAAGCTCCATCTGACACAAGCTCTTACCAACAACTTCTGACCCCAGATGTTGTTATAAGAGACAGGGGCCTCTCTCTTGCTTGCAATCATGGCAGACCTGGACGAGCATACCTCAGAACTTGTCTGCTTCCTCCTTCCCGTGCTTCCTCCTTTCTGCCGTCACAGGGTGAGCATGTTCGTATTTTTCAAGTGCTTGCTACACCCTTATTCCTCTTCTCAACCGCTAAAGACACACCCGGCGTCACAGCACTCATATTCTACGTGATAGATCTGCTGGTTGAGCTAGTTGGAGACAAGGGACGTAAACCTTAGTTCAAAAGCCTAGCCCTTGTCTTATATCATTGAGCTCTTTTCCGTCACAAAACCACACCATGTTCTTGTTCCTTTGTAAATAGAAACTAAAAAACTATAGTGACATTTTGGCGAGAGGACCAACAGTGTCCCCTTGCCACGATAGGATCTATAGTGTCCACTCGCCTAACACAAACCATGACACCCGTCATCAACATTGTCAAATCCTGACACACGGAGCAAGAATTAGTGGTAGAACATGAACTCTACGCAAGACAACGACCATGTAAATAGAGAAGGGGCTTCCTCTATTTGCCCTACTATTAGATAAATATTATATCTAAAATCTTACATAGGTCAATTGTACCACCACCAAATCTACATAAATATAAGATAACATTAAAATACAATCGATGAAATAAATACATCCAAAAGAATAAATTCCTTCAAAAAAATTTTAAAAAATTTCAAAAATTTTTCTTATATAAAAGCCCAAGTTCCTAAAGTGCGGACAAAATTATAATAATATGTCATAAAATTAACCACCACACTATCAGGATATTTAATGTTACTTACAGCTGTAGTTCCTTAAAAATAATAGGAAACTACCTTGAGCAATGTCAATGTAAACAACTTCAAAAAAACGGAAACAAGACCCCAGGCAACACGGCCCGAAGTCAGTAACAGAAACAAGACTATGTAAAGCAAGATCTTCATCAGAAGAAAAAAACGATACATCGGATATATGATGCATGACCAAAAGGCCTAAACACCCTAAGGGTAAGGATGTAACCCTGGGGATGTACAGAATATCTTCTGTATAATAAGTTAAACTCCCAAGAAATTTTATAAAAAAAAAATTTCAATAAAACAAGCCCAAAAGCTTGGAAGCTTAACTGGAGGGATCAAGGGAAGGAAGGGAAGGAATACTAAACAAACAGTGGACAAATCGTTATCAATGAATGATGACATCAGGCCCATGTCCCAAAATTGGTAAACATGAAATAATTTTGATAAAAATTATAAAGTTACAGCCCTGAACATTCCTAACCACCGTTGTTCACTTCCATCATCCAATTATGTCCTTGGATCCACCAATTTTACCATTGATTTGGGTCTGGCATCCTTAAAAATGAGATTTAAAAGCACAGATGTCAGTTCATTGTTGCCGACTTCAGGGCCAAACAAAGAATGATGGTTGGCGCCAATTTCGGTGTCTTTCTGGATAATGCGCATGCGGAGACCCAAAAAGTATGGAGGACCAGATAGGACATTGAATTTTTGGTTTTGCATGCAAATTTTGGGGATTGGCAGGAAAAATTTGTGTTTGGCCCTGGATTAATTTTTAAGTTAGCACCAGCTAGTCTGGGCCATTGGTTGTTGTATAAAAATACTTAAATTATCTTGCGGTGAGAGTTCCGGCGCAGGAATCTCACCGCCAACAACGTACCATGACACCCGTCTCCAACATTTGTCATCCCTATTAACACATGTAGGACAAGAATCCGCAGGAGTACATTGACTACAGGCAAGGCAACAAGCATGTAAATTCGAGGAAGATTTCCTCGCCTTGCATTTAGAGCAGTAAGCTTTCATGATTCTATCAAAATACAAAGTCAATAGCAATCCTACAAACTCCACAATAAAATATAAGATAAAGATACATGAATAATTGCAATCAAAATCAAATTCGAAAAATTAAATCCAAAAATTGTTCAAATTTTTTTTAAAAAGCCTAAGTTCCCAAAGGGAACATGATGAGCCCAAGGGCATCCCGAAAGAGCCTAAGTGTGGACAAAATCCAAATGTTTTGAGCTACACTACTGGAATCATAATCAATGTATCCTACAATAATCCTACAGTAATATAATACTAAATACTACATATATCTGAAGACGTTGTCAATGTAAACAACGTCAAGGAAAAAAACAGAAACAAGACATCAGGCACACAAAAAGGCCCTAAGTCAGTAACAGATTTTAATGCTACCAGATGTAAAGCTAGATCTTCATACAAAGAAAAATGGATACATCGGATAGAAGATGCAAGACCAAAATGACCCAACACCACTAGGGTGAGGACGTAACCATGGGGATAAACAGAATAAACATTCTGTAATACAAACTCCCAAGATATTAAATAAAAAAATTTCCAAAAAAATAGCTAAAAAGCTTAGGAGTTTAACAGGAGGGCTTCAAGGAGGGATAGGGAAGGAACACTTAACAAACAAACAGTGGAAAAATCATTAGCAAGAATGATGACGTTAGGCACATGTCCTGAAATTGGGAAACATGAAATAATTTTTATAATTATCATAAAGTTATAGCCCTGAACATTTCCAACCACCGTTGTTCACTTCCATCATCCATTTACAGCCTTGGATCCACCAATTTTACCATTGATTTGTGTCTGGCATTCTCAAAAAGGCAGATTTAAAAGCACAGATATCAGTTCATTGTTGCTGACTTTAGGGCCAAAGAAAGAATGATGGTGGGTGCCAATTTCGGTGCCTCCCTGGATACTGTGCATGCACAGATCACAAAAGTATGGAGGACCATCTAGAACTTAATTTTTTCTGTTTTGCATGCAAATTTTGGGGTTTGGGGGGCAAAAGTTGTGTTTGGCCCTGGATTAATTTGAGTTAGCACCAGCTGGTCTGGGCCATTGGTTGTGGTATAAAAATATTTACTAATTAAGGGCCATAACTCTGCAATGAAACATTGGACCAGGGCAGTTTTCGAAATTGTTCGAGATATTATTGCAAAAGACATGTATGGCAAATATTAGACAAATCGAAGAACGTCTCTTCAAGTTTTTGAGCTAACAAGCATAAAATTTGAAAATATTGACTAATTAAGTGCCATAACTCTGCACCAAAAAACGAGCTGGGCCAGTTTTTGAACTTGTTATTGAAAAAGACCTGTATGGCAAATATTAGTCAAAACGGAGAACATTTGTTCAAGTTGTTGCGCCAACAATGCAAGGATGGCCGGACGCCCACCCGAACACACACCGACCTTCGCCAAACCATAGGTCTCGGTTGTTAACACAACTTAACCAATAAATAAAGGGATTGGGGATGGATGGATGGATGGACCACAACCCATCCCAATAACTCATACTTGATGTAGTCAAGCAGAGCTCGAAATCGTATTCCAATGAAAAAACCTGGAAACTGCCAAAAAGTCTGAAATTGCCATCCCTGACAGCTGTCCCTGGTGCATAATAAACTATCAAGGATTTTTGACAAATTCAGGATGGCAAAACATCTCTCTTCTGAGAGCTACTTTGGTAAGAAAATTGCTCTCCCGAACTATTTTAGACTGATTTGCATCACAGATATTCTGTAAATGCCTAGTAAATGGTGTGTGTTTTCCATGGAATACATTCAAGCCAATCAATGCCAATAAACGGTTGAACATGTGCTCATTTTTTACAAATCAACTGCCTCAGTATAGGCCAATTAAGCAAGAAGTTCTGCCTGGATTCCAGACAGAACCTCTTGATCAATTGGCCAATACTGAGGTAGAGGGGTTTGTAATAATTCAAATAATTCTACTTGTGAGAACAGATAACTGCTGTATGTAAATCTGAAATAATATTATAGACAATATAATATCAATTAATAACATAATTATGGAGGAAACTGCACTCTATTGATGGCCCAACAGGAATGACTAACAGCCTGACTGACAGTGGCCTGATCAGACAAAGTAAATTTACTTTTTTGATAGTTTAAGATCAAAGACAGGATGCCAAGGTTGCTTAACTGGTAGAGTGTTAAATTATTTTTCAAAGGTGATTTGAACGCAAATATTTATTTTTTTTCAAGGGTACCATGCTACAAGCAAAAGGAGTTAAATAGATTTTTTTTAAAAACAATTGTTTTGTTGCAATTTATTGGAGAGTGCTGCTTGGCACTCTTAATAAATTGTAAAAAAAAACAAAACACAGTTTTGTTCAAACTTTTTGGGGTTTCAACTGCTGAGTAAACAAGGTAAACAATACAGTGTAAAACCACTAAAGTGGCTTTCAGCACTTTTCAGTAGACCCTTTATATGGTGGCTTCTAGCACTCAACCAGTTAAAGAACCTCAACAGCTCTGTGGTTTCTGACAAAGTGTAAATCACCACTGATCTTTTGGGGTGCCTGTAATTATGGCATAGTTTGCGTGCAATTGACAGCTTCTGGTGATCAAAAGTGGATTCTTACTAACCCCAAAAAGGCATTTCAATATTTCTGTGGATTAAACCCTGTATACTATTCCCAATGGTTACAGTTTACCTTCAGCATTCTTGTACAGGGTCTTGTAATAACCATCAAGCCTTCTACTCATATAATTAGCATTCAATATGGCAACTTCCGTAGCATGCCTCAATCCTTTGGCACCCATCATTTTAACGTATGCCCAGGATATTGGTAAAATTGCACTGGATCCAAATGGAGCCGCAGAAACAACACCAAATGAGTGTGCTTCCTTTCCTGTTGTTCCATATGGAGGTATTATAGGATGTGTTGGTAAATATGGAGCTAGGTGCTTCTTTCTAAAACAACAAATTATGTAAAACCAAGTTAAGCAAGTTTATTTTTATCAAACAAAGATAACAGAAGATATTTTCATTCTTGAGTAGATCATAAACACAAACAGTTGAAATGAAAACACCTGATCATCATCACTGAGACCTTGACCTAGTGAGTCCAAAATAAATAGGGTTCTTCCTCTCACGAAGGCCAACCTACATATGAAGTTTCATGAATGTGGGTTGAACTGTAGTCAAGTTATCATCCGGAAACCAATTGTTTACAATTTACTATGTTCAAGGTCAATGTGACCTTGACCTTTGACCAAGCAAGTCCAAAATTAATAGGGTTCTTCCTCTCACCGATCCGATACCAACCTACCTATGAAATTTCATGAACATGGGTTGAACCATTATCAAGTTACCATCCAGAAACCAATTGTTTACGCCTGACCGCCCGCCCGCCATTCATCAAACCATAAGTCGAGTTTGACTTCGTCTCAACTCGACTAAAAATTCTATGTCAGAACATGCAATCACCTCAAATATGACTAAAATTGGTTCAGCGGTTTAGGAGGGACAGAGGCAAACACCATGTTCATGGACTACGGATGGTGAGTGATCATTATAGCTCATCCTGACTTTCAGTCAGGTGAGCCAAAAAGGGAGAGATTAAATCTATTTTGATAATTTCAGTTTAAAGAAAAACTCTTTTAGAATTGCAGATTGATTTGAGTACAGGGCAGCATAACTGTTCAACAAATTACTGAAGAAAATTCACAGCCACAGAAATTCTATCAAACAAGATATAATGTCCTAAATACATGTACTCATTTTATCACTAGCCAATAGGGAATTCAAAAATTCTGGTGAAGTGAATATATCTGTTAATAAATTACTTTTTTATTGCTTAGTTGGCATTCTGTTAACAGGTCTTTACTACTATGTGTGTCTGACTTGGATTCACTTGATATTATAAGTTATTGAGATGGACTGATGGTAACATGGTCTGAGGTTTGTGGCTTGGAGCTTCTGTTCAACCGAAATGTGAAGCATCTAGGTTGAACATATGCTCCGAGCCATGAACCTCTGACCATGTTACCTACCGTTAATTCATCACAATAAAGTATGTGTTCCAACAAGAGGCCCCATGCAGCCTGAAGTGCTCACCTGACCAAAGTTGTTTAAAGAAGGATTTAATTACCATCTATGGCTAATTAACACAACAGAGTAATGAAGTTATTTAATTATTTATAACTGTGCTGTCCATGCCAGATGATTTTTTTCTAGTATTGGGATGCTACCACAAAAATAATGCCCAGATTTTTAGTAATGGAAAACTAGGGAGTCCATATATCAACCTAGGGACTTGACTGGAACTTGATGGATGTTGTATACCAATTATCAAAAGATTCTGACTGGGGGTTCTGGAGAAGATTTTGAGAATATTACCAATTTTGAAATATGTTAAAATTTGCCCCCCCCCCCCCCCCCCCCCCCCCCACCCATAGGGAACACAAATATCAACCCAGGGACTTTATTTCAACAAACTGAATCTGAACCCTCAAAGGATGCTGTGTACCAAATATCAAAAGATTCTGACTGTATCTCAAGAAGCAGATTTTTAAAGATTATTCCTCATAAAAGACTAAGTTAAAATTTGGGATCCAAAAGGGAACCCAAATATTAACCTAAGAACTTGATTTGAACAAACTTAGATCCGACCTCCCTTAGGATGCTGTATACCAAATATCAAAAGATTATGTCTCTAAGTTAAAAATTGGGCTCCCTTAGAGAGCACAAATATCAACCCAGGCACTTAATATGAACAAACCTTAATCTGAGCCCCTTAGAGATATTGTATACAAAATATGAAAGGATTCTGACTGGTGAATCTGAAGATTCAGAATCTGAAGATTTTTAAAGAAATTCCTTCATATTGCAACAAGTTAAAATTTGGGCTCCCATACGGTGACCAAATATTAACCAAGACTCTCAATTTGAACAAACTTGAATCTCACCACCCTGGAGATGTTGTACAGGAAAAATGAAAGGATTCCCATGGGGAACCCAACTATTAACCCAGGGCCCAATTTGAACACATTTGAATCTGACCTCTCTAGAGATGTTGTATACCAAATATGAAAGCATTCCAGCTGGTGGATCTGAAGAAGAAGATTTTTAAAGAAATTTTCTCATATTGCACTAAGTTAAAATTTGAGCCACTACAGGGAGCCCAAATATTAACCCAGGCACTCAATTTAAACAAACTTGAGTCTCTCCACCCTAGAGATGTTGTATATGAAATATGAAGGAGTCTGACGGGTGAATATGAAGAAGAAGGGGGCGTTGTGGTAATCGGTTCTCGTCATATCCCTGAAGTTAAGCAACGTTGAGCCTGGTTAGTCCATGGATGGGTGTCCATCTGAGCGATTCATTCAGACTCCCACGTTGTGTCCTTGGGCAAGGCACTTCACCCCGATTGTCCACATAGGGGCATGATGACGCTGTGTACTAAGGCCTACTGCATGTCGATTGTGCGCATGTCTTCAACCAATCTAATCAGCCTGTGCAGTGTTGGGGAGCTGGCAGCTGCTCATGGTTGCTGGGTGGTTCTCTCTGGGTACTCCAGCATCCTCCATCCGTAAAACTGTAACCGGCAAGATATGACCTTGGCTGTTAAAATGTCATTAAACCCTAATAAATAAGTAACTGAAGAAGATTTTTAAAGAAATTCCTTCGTACTGCACTAAGTGCAACTTTGGGCTCCAACAGAAAGCCCAAATATCAACCCAGGGACCCGATTTGAATAAACTTGAATCTGATCGCCATAGAAATGTTGTACACCAAATATGAAAGCATTCCGAGTGGTGGATCTGAAGAAGAAGACTTTTAAAGATCATCCCCCATATTGCACTAAGTTAAAATTCCATAGAAAGCCCAAATATTAACCGAGAAACTTGATTTGAACAATCTTGAATCTGCCCCACCTTCAGATGTTGTATACTAAATATGAAACGATTCTGACTGGTGGTTCTGAAGAAGACTTTTAAAGATTATTCCCCATATTGCCCCAAGTTAAAAATTCGGCCTCCTGTATAGAGCCCAAAAATGAACCAAGGGTCTTCATTTTAACAAACTTGTAATTGACCCCCGCCCCCTCCCACTATGGATGACGTACACAAAATATCAAAAGAATCTGACCAGTGGTTCTGGAGAATTTAAAAAAAAAAAAATAATTTTTTTTTACAAATGTGCTGACTCAGCAATTTTTCGATTCCCGCTACAGAACGCCATAACAAAACGGATGGCATTTTGTTTCATCACTCAATTCTACTGGTACTAAGGATGCTTCATCTCAAATAACAGTCCTCTGTTCTGTTTGGGGAATATGAGCGTTTAAAAAAAATTCTATTTTTAGTTCCTAGAGTTCCCATAGGGTTATGGGAAATGAAAAAAATTTATAGTAATTTATATATTTTTTATACTTACCAACCACCCAGACTTAGTTGGTGCTAACTCTAAAATATTCAGGGCCAAACACAAATTTTGCCCCCCACCCAATCTGCAAAATTTGTATCCAAATCAAAAAATCTAGTGTCCTATATGGTCCTCCATACTTTTACCTACTGAACATGTGCACTGTCAAGGAAGTACCGAAATTGGCGCCAAATCCTCATTCTTACAACCTGTGCCTGGTAAATGTTATATGATCAGCGGGGAGGTATGAGTTCCCAACTCATGGGAGGGCCATCACCATCTGGGTCATTGGTAAGTATAAAAAATATATCAATTACTATAAATTTTTTCATATTTTTATACTGTACAAAGACCTAGACTTAGCTGAGTAGAAAAAAGGCTGGAGGGCCTAGGACATAAAGGAAAATCCAATAGGCTCAATTACATATACAGAATTATCCCCTCAAGAAGAAAAGGAGAAACAGGATTTACATACATCTTTCTTGTTTATACAAAATAAGAAAGACATATTACCAATCCGTAATTGAGCACAATAACATCAATGATCTCTATTAACATCCAGTATAACCCATTATACTAATTTCTTAAAGGAAAGCCAATAAATAAAGATAGTCCAGAGAATGAGACTCTTTATACTCATTTAAAAGTGTCCGAGGATTGTATATTAATGCTCAAATGACATGTGACATATACAAATGCTTCACACCGAGCTGCACTTTAAAAATATTACATAAATGAGATAGACATTAGCTTTACATTTAAAATCATCCCAGCACCGACTCAGAATTACTGACTAAGAAGGAGGTATTCCCTTGCTTTTCACTATGAAGCCGGTGATATAAGGGAACACCATCCCCCTCCCCTTGCTCTGGGTCAATCACCCCAGAACGAAGAGGGCAGCAGGACAGAGTCACTGCTGGAACAGAAAGCCTACGTAACTATAGTTGCAACTGTTTAGTGGACGTCATTCTGAGCAACAGATAACAGACCTAAACATCTAAGGTTGCCAGAAATAGACTCAATATTTCTAAGGTAAAAATTAGTGAATGTAGAAGGCTAAGACCAGTATGCAGCCTTCATCAGATCCATAATAGCAATACTATTAGCATAAGCCCAAGATGTAGACAGCGCTCTAACTTCGTGCACTGAAATCTTAAGCACGGACTGCTGAGTTGAAGATAAACTTTCACAAGCAGTACGAATAGTCAACTGAATCCACCGAGAAATAGAATGGACCGTGATGTCCCTTCTATTAGGAAGCAGAGACAGAAAGAAACGTTTTCGTCCCTTTCTGATAAACTCATATCTGCGTTTGTAAATACGCATAGATCTAACTGGACACAGCAAAGGCCTATGGCCATCTGAGGATGGAAGAGCCCTAATAATAATTGGCTCCGGGTACTTATTAGCAGCCTGATTCTTAGCCAAAAATCCCACATTGGTAGTTAAAGTAATAGAATTACCAACACTATGATAGTGAGAATCATCAACAGATAGAGCCTGAAGCTCGCTAACTCTTCTAGCGGAAGAGAAGGCTAAGAGAAAAGCTGTCTTATAAGATAAGTAATTGAAGTCTACCGTGTCAAGGGGTTCAAAAGATGCTTCTTTGAGCTTCAGAAGAACCCAAGCTAAATTCCACATAGGAATTAACCTAAGGGTTCTAGGTCTATTTATGGAAAAGTTGTTCACCAACTTAGATAAAGAGACATTAGATCCAATCTGTAACCTATCATGATGAGCATAAGTATAGGTTAGCATAGACCTATAACCTTTAATAGTTATTGGCTGCAGTTTGATCTCGTCAAACAAGTAGACCAAAAAGTTAAAAAATTTATAGTAATTTATATATTTTTTATACTTACCAATGACCCAGACATAGCTGGTGCTAACTCTTAAAATATAGGGCCAAACACAAATTTTGCCCCCCAATCCCCAAAATTTGCATCTAAAACTAAAGAAAACATGTCCTGAAAGGCCCTCCACACTTCGCCCCTACTGCGCATGCGCAGTGTCAAGGACGTTCCGAAATTGGCGCCATTAATCATTCTAATAACCAGTGCCTGGTAAGCGCTATGTACTCAGCGGGGAGGCAAGAGTTCCCAACTCCTGGGAGGGCCATCCCCGTCTGGGTCATTGGTAAGTATAAAAAATATATAAATTACTATAAATTTTTTAACATTTTTATACTGTACCAATGACCCAGACATAGCTGAATAGTAAAAAGGCTGGAGGGCCAAGGACATAGAGCAAAATGGAATATGCTCAATAAAATAAAATAGAGTCATCCCCTGTAGGGAAAAAGAAGTAATAGGCCTTACATGTATCTTTCTTATTTATGATAAATTAGAAAGATACAACACCTTCTAAAATTGAGCTTCATACATCCATGCACTCTATTAATATCCAATATAATCCTTATACTAATAATTTTTAAAGTAAGCCAATAAATAAAGTAAGTCTAGAGAATAGAGACTCTTATACTCCTAAAAGTGTCTGAGGATTGCATAATCATGTCCGTTGACATATGCAATATTCAAAAGCTATACTTTAAAAACTAAGACTTGAATGAATTTTAAAAACCTAAACTTCTCACTAAACAACCATCCCAATAACAGCTCAGAATTACTAACTCCGGAGGAGGTATCCCCTTGTTTTCAAAGTAAAACAGGTGACCCAAGGGAACACCCTCCCCCCCCCCCCCCCCCCTTTTTCTTGCCCTGGGTCAAATAGCCCAGAGCGAAGAGGGCAGCCGAACGGAGACACTGCCGAAACAGACAGCCTACCTAGCTATAGTAGCAACTGTTAAGTGAATGACATTCTGAGCAGTAGATAATAGACCTAAGAAAAGAGGCCTCCAGAAATGGACTCGATATTTCTGAGATAAAATTCATGAATGTGGATGGCTGAGCGCAATGAGCGGCCTTCAAAAATCTATAATAGCGACACTATTAATGTAAGCCCAAGAAGTAGAAGAACTCTTACTTCATGAGCCGAAATCTTAAGCACAACTGCTAAGTCAATGATATACTATAAGCAGTACCGATAGTTAATAGAATCCATTAACAATAAAATGGAGCGTAACGTCCTTCTACTAGACATCAAAGACAGAAGAAGCTTACGCCCATAGTAATAAACAGAAATCTGTTTATAAATACATAAACTGTACCCGGAAAGAGTAAAGGCCTATGCCCATACGAAGACGGAAGGACCTTAAAATAATAGGTTCCGGATAATAGGAGCCTAACTCTTATGCAACAATCCAACCTAAATAGTAACGGAAGTATTGATTCCGAAACTATGAAAGTGAAAATCATCCATTGATAGTGCATGAAACTCACTGACTCTACAGTAAAAGAGAAACCAACAGAATTACTGTCTAAAAGGTCAGAATTTGAAAACTACTGTTTCCAGAGGCTCAAATGATTACTTAGCTAAATAAGAACCGAAGTTAAAATCCGTATAGGAATTTAATCTAAAGATTCTAAGTCTATTTATCAAAAAGTTACTAACTGACTTTAGATAAAGAGACAAAAGACTCAATAGTAAACTATCGTAGAGTGCATAGGTATGAGGTAATATAAACCTATAACCTAAATAATAACAGGCTGCAGTAGATCTTGTGAAACAAGTATACTAAAAAATAGCAATGAGTAGTATGGAGGGATCAACAATATGAACATAATGATCCCTACACCACGACAGAAGAGCCTCCACTTTAGCCGCATAGAATAGCGAAGAAGAGGATCTCCTATAGTAAGAAATCGCGTCCAAAGCTCGTCCAGTACAGTGCTTACAATGCAATACGGACCACACAACAGAATACATGAAGGTTGCGACCTTGCAGGTTGTGATAAAGATGACACGATTTACCCAGTGAAAAAGATCCTCACGTAGAGGAAGATTTCACGTTAAAACCCACAGTAGACAAGAGAGAAAATTACTCATGATCTCTGTGAAGATAGAGATGCTATCAACAGAAATGTATTGTGGTTGTTTATCTTAGCAATACCTGCTAAAACAACAGCGCCGGAGGATACGCGTATCTATCATTCCGTCCTATAGATCAATAGAGCGTTAAGAATATTAGCTCAGAGATCTGGACAAGCCAACACATACGTCTGCAATTGATTAGCAAGCTGTGTCATAAATAAATCATCATTGGGCGCTCCCATGATAGCAAATCTGATTGAATACTTGTTTGTTGAGAGTCCATTCTGACAGCAACAAGCGACCCGTAAGAGAACGGGAGTCCGATAAAACAATCAGACGACCCGGAATATGACGGACCAAAACTGAACTTGGTGTACTATAACCAACAGACGGATTCTTTCCATTAAATTGAATAACGGAAACGAAAGAGTGCCTCCCTGGTTCCGGAGATACGCCACTACTGTCGAATTAAAGGACAGGAATTTGGGCATGCGTTTCTGAATAATGTTCATGCAATGACATAAAGCAAGCCTAAAAAACATTATTCCGCGGAAGAAAACTGATTGGTAAAAGACTGCGGAACCCAAAGACCCAGGCACTTCGAATCCGTAGGGATCGGTGTAATATCCCAATCTGTATGACTGGCAACCGTCATAACAGCCACACTCGGGTCCGGCAACTGCGGCGGCACTCTCTGAGTCAACCACCGAATGTTTGCCCCAGTCTGAATCTCTTGTAACACTAGATAGACAAGAGAACGTGTAAATTGAGCAATTCATGGATTGCCGAAAAGTTGCCGTCGAAGAGAAGCTCCTCCGAGAACGAAGCGACTCTGAGAGAGTTCTTAACCTTACTATCCACGCGAGTGGATGTAGCTAGGGCTGCGTCACGTCTAACTAACTCCAATCAGCCACTGAAGGGCGGAGTTATACGTGAACAAACTACTTCCCTCAAAAGAAATTACATTGAGAATAATATCCCGTAAATCTTTTCTTGAAGACGTAATGATAATGCCTCAGTAAGGCGGATTACGTATAATAAAGCGTCTAAGTTAAGTCTACTATACATAATGTCGTTCCCAACATTGAAATTGGAAAAGACATAAACGGCGAAAAAGAATATATGCAGTTTTTAATCACACCGTCTAGATGCATATGAACTCTCGGTATGCCCTGCTCTGCCAAAATAAACTATTTGTATAAATGATAAAATGGCAGAAATGAGCAACGCGGACAAGAAACTAAACTATCATGCTTAGTAGCAGACTTGTATATATATATATAGCGTCGAAAAATAAAACACATGTTGTAATGACAATATTGGACTATGTCGGTAAGTCAGGGACAATGTCCCCGAACCAATCGAAAAATCCGAGTCCAATGACGCTATAAGTCTCTTATCCAAGATCGCAGCAATGAAGTCCGAAATAATAATCACTGGAAGATAATGCCAAAAGATATGAAAGGCATCTTCCGATACTACTAAAGGGAAAACTCGAAATCTTTCGAATCCCTTTCGCCATCCTGTCGGACCCTATAAAGCGTTCGGTCGTCCGTACCTGATGCAACCGCGGACCGCACCGACCCAGCGCCGTCGGATAATTCCTGATTCGACCGAGAAACTGTCAATTGCTGGGATGCTGCGAAACAACTGTGCTAACTCGGATAGCACGTCCGTCACTGAGGCCTGAGGAGAAGCGGTCTTACGATGCATTGCCGTTGGAAGCTCCGTGATCGTTACCCCGTGCATACTACCAATATGCGAGCGAACGGAGTGTATAGGCCTCGTGTCCCTTGGCTACCGGATGGCGCGACCTATTCGCCGTGGAATCACTGAATGCCGAAACTGATCGGATACTCGAGGTCACGTAGCCAATGTGCGGTCGTGTGCCCTGCTGTGAGGATGAGGAAGCATTAAAGACAGTCTCTCGGACTGTCAATATAACGGAGCGTCCCGACCAACGGACATATGCTCCGAATGTAAAATATCTGAACCACAACATGCGGTCCCCTATGTTGTTGGGCGAGAGATGGACCTCTCTCGCTCACAGCCCGGACGGACCTGGACCAGCCAGGAACCGGACTAACAGGCTTCCTCCGATCTGTCCTCAATCTGCCGTCACTGGGTGAGTACTAAAGTAATTAAAGTGCTCGCATCACCCAAATCTCCTTCCTAGACTGCAACGGACGAACCCGGCAGCCGAACCATTCGATGAATGTACGCTACACCGGGTGAGCTAGCGAATGTCACTCCGTAGGCGATAGACATATTCCATGAGCACTTATTGCCGCTAACTCTTCATTAACTATGACGACAGAGGCACACTTTTGAAAGACATCTCCATAACTCTTCGAACAAGAAACCAGAAATGCTTGGTTAGCAAGCATAAAATAATAATATATATAGCGTCGTTCAATAATTCAAAAGTTGTGTGAGATTATTGGACTATGTCGGAACTGAGGGACGATGTCCCTGAACCGAACCAAAAATTTCTAAGTCCACCGACGCTATCAGTTTCTTATCCGGCATCGCAGCATTCTGGTCCGACGAAAGAAGCTGGAGAAGACCAAGTCAGATGACATACACAACAGCATATGTTGTTCCGAAAGGGAAAGCTCGAAATCCTCCGAATCCCTTTCGGTATCCCGTCGGACCAGATGAAACTTTCGGACGTCCGTACCCGCTTCCGCGGAGCGTCCCGACCCAGCATCGTCGGATAAAATATATGCGACAGATTCAGTTGATGCTGGGATGCTGCGATAAACTGTGCTATTAAGGAAAGCACGTCCGTTCCCGAGGCCTGTGCAGTAGCGGTCTTACGATGCATTGCCGCCGGAAGCTCCGTGTATGTTGACTCCCGCACACTTCCTATGCGAACGTCCGGAGTCTGCAGGCCTCGTGTCCCTGGCTACCGGATGGTGTGACCTGGTCGCCGAAGAATCCTTGATCGGCGAAGCTGGCAATATATCGGCGGTCACGCAGCCAAGGTGCGGTCGTGTGCGCTGACGAGAAGAGGAAGCCTTAGCAGTCTCAGCGGACTGCCTATACAACGGAGCGTCCCGAGCGACGGACGTATGCTCCGCTTACGACACATTTTGTACCACAACATCTGGGGCCAGATGTTGTTGAACGAGAGAGGGGCCTCTCTCGCTTGCCGTCCGGATGGACCGGAACGAGCTATGAACCGGACTAAAAGGCTTCCTGCGTTCTCCCTCCGATCCGCCGTCACTGGGTGTGCATTAGGTTAGTTTATAGTGCTCGCATCACCCCAAAATTCCTTCTAGACCGCAACGGACGAACCCGGCTGCCGAACCATTCGGTGAATGGACGCTACACCGGGCGAGCTAGCGGACGTCAAAGGCCGTCGAACCTACTAGGGTCCTCTTAGGCAATTGGCGTATTTACATGAGCACTTTTCCGCTAGCCCTTCATTAATTGTGACGACGGAGGCACACTGTTGGAAGACATCACAGATACATCACCCTAATCTTGATCGTCTGAAATAGAAATTGATAAAGTAGAGTGACCCTGCGGGGAAAGGACCGGAGTGTCCAAAACCCCAACAACATACCGTGACATAAGCTTCCCATATTGTCATCGAAATCATACGATACAGAACAGGAGTTAATGCGAGTACACTGACCACATATAGAATGATAATAAAGTCAGAGGAAGACTTCCTCTTAAAACAATTGATCAATATCCTTTCAATGTGAAAAGAAAACAAGTCCTGGTACTCGCACTAACCCCTGGCAATCAAAATACATAATAATAATATGATCCATTGATATAGAAAAAATAATTGAAATCAAAATATTTTGAAAAAATATTTTTTCAGAACAGCCCAAGTTTCTGAAAAGTAACGTTGAGCCCCAATGGATCTCAAGCCTAAGTGTGGACAAAAATTTTAAAAATATTTTAAACAATTTATTCAACACTTACGAACAATAATAATGTATCTAGTTATGATTAAAATAACATCAAGATATTATTTTTAGGAATCCCCCCCCCTCACACAGAGGGCTGTTGAAAATGTAAACAATGAGTGTAAAAACACTAAAATAAGACTCCAGGCACCCAGGCCCGGAATCAGTTACCAAAAATACACTATCTGATGCAAAACAGAGACTTCCAGGGAAGAAACTGCAGAACATCAGATGGTAGATGCAGAACACAACGCCTAACCACCCCTAGGTGAAGACGTAAACATGGGGAAAGAACAGAATTCATTCTGTTATTCAGCTAAAACTCCCAAGAAAATTTAGTAATAATAATTACAAAAACTATGCCAAAAGCATGGGAGAATAGCAAGGGGGAACTTAAAGGACAGGGAGAGAGGAAAACACTTAAAAAAACAGTGTAACTAAATAATCAGAATGACAACAAAATGGCTGCTGCCTTGAAAATAGGTAACTTAACATAATTTCATTAAAAAATTTTAAGTTACAGCCCTGATAATATTCTGTCACACATTCTTTTCCTCTCCTCCTTCTCTATCCTCCTTAGAATCACCATTTCACTAATATTTATGTGTCTGGCATCATTTAAACTGAGATTTATAAGCACAAAGATCAGTCAGATGTTAACTGATGAAGGGCCAAACTTAGAATGATTAATGGCGCCAATTTCGGAACGTCCTTGACACTGCGCATGCGCAGTAGGGGCGAAGTGTGGAGGGCCTTTCAGG
Source organism: Pictodentalium vernedei (assembly GCA_031216915.1). Taxonomy (NCBI): domain Eukaryota; kingdom Metazoa; phylum Mollusca; class Scaphopoda; order Dentaliida; family Dentaliidae; genus Pictodentalium; species Pictodentalium vernedei. The sequence goes on along the minus strand of CM062291.1, from coordinate 171,972,236 downwards.
ACATGTTTTCTTTAGTTTTAGATGCAAATCTTGGGGATTGGGGGGAAAAATTTGTGTTTGGCCCTATATTTTAAGAGTTAGCACCAGCTATGTCTGGGTCATTGGTACAGTATAAAAATATTAGCAATGTCTGGAATGGAGGGATCATAGATATCAATTGAATGATCCCTACACAAACGAGAGAAAACCTTCCACTTTGCTGCATAATTTAGCGAAGAGGTCCTCCTACAGTTAGAAATTGCATCCACTGCTCGTCCTGTAAATTGCTTGCCATGCAAGAAGGACCGCACAACGGAAATATGTGAAGGTTGTGACCTTGCAGGTTGTGATGTAGTGTGCGCAATTTCCCCTGCGAAAGAAGGTCCTCCCATGGAGGAAGCTTCCGAGGAATGTCCCATAACAAACACCTGAGTAGATTTATCCATGGTCTCTGGGGCGACAGAGATGCTACCAACAGAATCTTGAGAGAGATTGCTTGATTTTTAGCAATATCTGTTGAATCAAAGGAGCTGGAGGATACGCATATCCCATCATTCCGTCCCAAGAAATTGAGATTGTGTCTACTGCAAACGCCCGAGGATCTGGGCAGGGTGACACATATGTCTGCAACTGATTGTTGAGATGCGTCGCAAACAAGTCTATCATTGGATGATCCCATTGGTAGCAGATCTGATTGAATACGGGCTTGTTGAGAGTCCATTTTGATGGCAACATGCGACCTTTCCGAGAGAGAGAGTCCACTAGAACATTCAGACGATCCGGAATATGACAGACCGACAGAAGAACATGATGCTCTAGGGCAAACAGAAGGATTCTTTCCATTAAGTTGAATAACGGAATGGAATGAGTGCCTCCCTGGTTCCGAATGTACGCTACTACTGTCGAATTGTCAGACAGTATTTGAACATGTGAATTCTGAATTATGTTCATCCACTGACGTAGCGCAAGCGAAATTGACATCATCTCTTTGATGTTTATGTGCTTGTTCAGGAACTGCGGATCCCAAAGACCCTGGCACCTAGAATCTGTTGAGCTCAATGTCGTGCCCCAACCTGTTTGACTTGCATCCGCCATAATCGTAAAAACCGGATCCGGCAGTTGCAGTGGAACTCCCTGAGTCAACCACTGAATATCTGCCCAAGTCTGAATCTCTTGTTTTACTTGGTTCGACAAGATGATGTTCGTTTCGAGCGAATGAATCTTCACACTCCAAGTCTGAGTGAAAAAAATCTGGAGTAGACGAGTGCATAAGTGCCCCATCGGAATAAGGTCCGCGGCAGCTCTGCACAAACCTATCAGTCGCATAAATTCTCTCGCTGTTACTACATCTGAGTGTAGACAAAAGTGAGCATAACAACTGACTAATTTCGCTCTGGGTAAGGGAAGACGAACCAGATTGATGTGCGTCTCAAAGCTCATTCCCAAGTGAATGAATAGCTTGGACAGAACTAGATCCGACTTCTTTTCGTTTACTATGAAACCGAGACGTCGGAGCAATTGAAGCAGATTCTGAACATCATTCTGAAGAGTTAATCTGCCGCCGTATCTCTGAAGAATGTCATCCAAGTAGGCCGACGTTACCGCAGACGAATGAGTTCGGAAATGAGTCATTACAGAGTTCATTATTCGAGTGAAAGCCCAGGGCACTAGATTCAGTCCAAAGCACATTGCTCGGAACTGATAAATGACTCCTAGTACGGCGAAGCGAAGGTACTTTCTGAACATCGGATGTATCATGACGTGAAAGTACACATCCTTGAGATCTATGCTCGCAGCATAATCGTTCACTCGAATGCTCGCTCTCACCAATCGAATGGTCTCCATATAAAACTACGGAGTCACGATCAGCTTGTTTATCCAGCTTAGATCTATAAGGAAGGGAGCCGTCTGGTTTTGGTACCAGGAACAGGTGACTGTAAAAACCGGGAGATTCCTGGTTTTCTATGACCTCTATTGCATTCTTCTCCAGAAGAGATTGCGCCTCTGATAGAAGCGAATCTCTCTTCTGAAGGTTGGACGGAAGCTGAGTCCATCGTGGACTTCGTGTTAACAGAGGTTTTTCCCTGAAGGACAGTTTTAGACCTTCCGAAATAACCTCCTGTACCCATCGGTCGTCCGTAATTGACAACCAATTGGTTAAAAATCTTGACAGCCTTCCACCCACTGGAGTGCAATAGAGGTTCTGACCTTCACCTCCTGGACCTGCTAGGCTTGCGGGAGGAGAAACTACAACCTCCCCATCCAGCACCTCGACCAGTTGACCTAGGGGCATCTGACTGGTTGTCTCGGCCAGCATTTCGTCACCTACCCGAGTCACTACTCTGACGGTCTCTGGAGTAAGAGCTAGAGGATTTTTTAGATCCTCTATCGAAGCTTCCTTTGGACGTACTCGCACCAGAAGCTCCTGACTTACTCCTCTCTGCTGAGTCCGGTTTCGTAGAAACAGACTTAAAGAGCAGAGAATCTGAAGCTTTCTTGGTAATCTGATCATAGATTAATGAAAGCTTACCATCAAAGAGAAATTCTACTGAAAGAGAGAGAGTTTTTCACCTTAGATTCCACCCTAGTGGATGAAGCCAGGGCAGCGTCACGTCTTGACTAACTCCAAATTTGCCACTGAAAGGGCGGAGTTATACGTGGAAAATGCAATTGCCCTAGAAAGAACTCTCAAGGAAGTTTGAACATCCTGGAATTCTTTACCATCGAGACGTTGCGCTAACGCTCTGGTAAGGTGATCTGCGTATGATGAAGTGTCTAAACTGGCTTTGTTAGACGAGATTGTCGTCTCCAACGTACTGGAGAGAATTGACATAGCCACCGGTAAAGACAAATCCAAGTCTTTGGCCTGGTCGTCTAAACGCAGAGGAACTCTCGGAACACCCTTTCCTGCCGTTTCAAATTTATTCCTATTGTTGAACGGCAGATGTAGAGCATGTTGCGATAAGAAACTGTTTCTGCCTGTCTTAGAGGCTAACTTAAAAATAGCGTCATTCAGCGATTCAATTGTCCGTGAGACATTGCTAGACTGGACCAGATACTCAGGAACATCATCCTTAGTCATGATCGTCAATCGGTCACGGTTGACCGATCGTAACCAAAAGGGGACGTCCTCATCTAGACATTATACTGAGTCATCCTTCTTAGTTACAATGAAATCCCTTCATAAATATGACCTGTAGTCTGTGCAAAAGTTTTTCGGGTTTTGGGCTCGAGGAGTCATCATGGTTGAATGACGGCGACCAAAAGGGGACGTTCTCATCTGGGCATTATCTGGAGTCATCCTACCAAGTTACAATGAAATCCCTTCATAAATATGACCTGTAGACTGTGCTAAACGTTTTCAGGCTTAGGGCCCCTGAACCCGTCCCAGTTGACCAATCATGACCAAAAGTGGATGTTATCATCTAGACATTATATGGAGTCAACCTACCAAGTTACAATGAAATCCTTTCATAAATACAACCTATAGACTATGCTAAAGTTTTTCGGGTTTTGGGCTTGGGCAGCCATCACAGCAGAATGATCGCGACCAAAAGGGAATGTTCTCATCTAGACATTATTTGGAGTCATCCTACCAAGTTACAATGAAATCCCTTCATAAATATGACCTGTAGACTGTGCTGAAGGCTTTTGGGCTTCAGGCCCCTGTAGCCGTCACAGTTGACCAATAGCGACCAAAAGGGGTCGTTCTCATCTAGACGTTATATGAAGTCAACCTACCAAGCTACAATGAAATCCCGCCATAAATACGACCTGCAGACTGTGCTAGAGGTTTTGGGGTTTTGGGCTCGGGCAGTCGTCATGGTTGACAGATCGCGACCAAATGAGGAAGTTCTCATCTAGACATCATATGGAGTCATCCTTCCAAGTTACAATGAAATTCCTCCATATTAAATATGACCTGCAGACTGTGCTAAAAGTTTTTGGGTTTCGGGCTTGGGCAGCCATCACGGTTGACAGATCATGACCAAAAGGGGACATTCTCATCTAGATATTATACAGAGGCATCCTACAAAATTACAATGAAATCCCTTCATAAATCCGACCTGTAGACTGTGCTAACGGTTTTCAGGTTTTGGGCTCGGGCAGCCATCACTGTTCACCAATTGCGACCAAAAGGGGACGTTCTCATCTAGACATGACCCCAAACCTGCATATGAAATGACAGAACTACGGGCTGTAGCCTGTGCTAAAGGAAAATATGAACAGACTCACAGACTTCCGCATGCATGATGGCAATAGCTTATCTTGACTTTGTCAAGTTAAGCTAATAAAATTGGTTCAGAACGCACAAGATGAGAAGAACAAGGCAACATTTAATGATCACAAGTTTAGTAAATAAACCTCTCGTGTACCCTACAACGTCATAGGTCAATTAATCAATAAATGTTGAGGTCACTCCATCTTACTTCAAATCGTAAACTGATTTGTAATTTAAACAGCACTTCATTCAGAACATCTGTTGCATGTTTGAAAAGTCAAGAAAAAGCAAATGGGTTTGCAAGTCACTCAGTTGATGAAATAATTATGAAATTACTTTTTCACGTGGTGACATCAGATGGTAACATATGCTACTGGAACCCTAAACATAGAAGAAACTATGGAAGCTTTTATCCAATCAGAGGGCTAGGATTTTAGACTTATTGGAACATGTGTAGCACTTGGAGTCAACTTTTTGCAACTAAATTATCAAAATAATTGTTCAAACTTCAATTCAAATTAAATTCAGAATAAGAAAAATATTGATCATTGTCATTTCTCATCTCGATTTGAAAAGACTAAGATACTGGCACATGAGGTGGTTATTTTAGACCAACACTCTCTCATTATATGAATTCTCATACTCACCCAAGGAGTTTTCAAGTGGTCTACTGGGACTGGTTATGGGCCCCTTTCCTAATGCAATTTTGTCTACTTTTTTTACCACTAATTCCTGAACATACAATGAACTTTTTAACTCTTAACCGTTTGAACACTAGAGTCCGCTTTTACGGCCTAGGAACATGTTACGTCATAATTTCATTAAATAGGATGGCTGCTAAGTGAATGTGTGGGTAGACCAATAAATATTTTCAATGTGCAGCCTCCAGGCTGCCTGTTGAAAATATTGATTGGTCGATGCCAGATAATGAATTTAAACTCTTCCACTTGCTGCAAATGAACTCACATGGAAGATACCACCAATGTTCAAAGGGTTAAGGATCTGGACAATTTTCTTGAAAAATCTACTGCATACCAGCTGGGAGGTCTAGCTGTTATTTCTACTGAAAGTCTTGGCTGCCTATATAGGCAGCCAAGGCTTAACTAGAAGCCACTGCCTAGGCAATTCTATCACTGTCTAAAAGATTATATACAGCACACCATTTAGAATCAACTATTCTGCAGTGTCAGTGGGGGGGGGGGGGGGGGGGAGTGAGGGAGGGGCAGAAAAAAAATGTGTGAACATAGGTGAAGATTTTTATTTGGCAGATTTTTTCCCATAACATTTTGGGAGACCCACCCCTTCTCATACATTTTATATACAAAGCTTTGGCGCTCGAACACTAACTCGAAACACATAATGCACACTGATTCAATGCACATTTTTATATGTCCAAACATGTTTCCATTTACTCCATCGGATGCATTTTTTAAGACTTGCCAGATTCACATCAGTTCACAGACACATTACTGTACAGCTTGAACACCATGTGGACCCGGGTATAATAGATCCACATTTGGTATCCAGGTTGTTAATGCACAGCAGTGATGACCTGGCTGTTCATACAGACATTTTAATACTATACTGATGTAGCAAATTCTAAGGAATTTGTTTTATTCTTATATTGAGGTGTCTGTGTGGATGAGCTTGTTAGTTGCATCAGTGGTTTGTGGATTCCTTAGGCCATCCAGTAGATCTGTTTGAATAATTCTACCTTCATCTTTGGAACTAACAACGTTGTGATATAGGCATCATAAAGCCATAGTTGTTGAAAGCGATGTAAAACCCCAATCAAACTAGATCAGACAATTGCGACAAACTAAATGTGTTACTTAATATTCTTACAAATCTGGTTTCTCGGTGTTTACCTTGCAAATGAAACTCAATTATTCTTTTTCCCAGAAACCTTTGATTTTAAAACCAAATTTAAATAAGCTTAAATAAGCCCCCCCCCCCCCCCCCCCTAGTGTCAGTGCTTAAATTATTTTTTTATTTTTTTTACATTGTGTTTGATAACACTTTCGACAACCAGGGTCACCTCATGTCAGACAGTTCACTGGGAAGGAAACAGGAGTACCTGGAGAGTACCATCAAGCAGTGGATAGCAACTGTCAGACTCCCCAACATACTAACTCTGCACAAGCAGGGTTGACATTGGTTGGAGGCAAGTGCATCATTGATGTGTGGTATGCCTCAGTACAGCCCCAACAAGGGTCAGATGACAAGAAAGCACAGACAGAATCTGACCTAAGTGGAAATACTTTCCTCAATGCTGGTCTGTCGGAATCCTAAAGAACAACTAAATTAATTATCTGCACTACAGCTACAAGGTAAAATATTCGTACAGAAAGATAGCCAGACAGATATGCTTGTTAAGTCCAAAGAAACTCTGATAAGAAAGTGCAGACAGCATACCAAGGACAACCAAATTCAATTATCAACATTCAAGATCAAGGCCAAAAGCTTATATTGACAGACACATACACACATTGATAGATCACTCCACTAGATACCCTTTGAATCCTCCTTTGGAGGACCAAAGCACAATAAATTTTCTATTGGAAGGGGCATGGGCCCAATTCCCAAGAGTAGTCAGGAAAATTCAGCCTTGTCTTTTAACTTCAACCTTTTTATAGTGTTTGACAGAATAATTATAATGCTTGTAAAACACAATACATAAATCCAGCAAGATGACCAAACAACATGATCATGTCTGCATGACACTCAGCTTACATAAGGTCTTAATGGGACAACCCATGTTTATATACTTTAACTGAGAGAGACACCAACCAGAAAGTGCTGAAATTTAAATCAAAACTACATTTCAAATCTCATCCCCAAAAGTGTAATACATCTATTTATTGGTGTTTAACCCTCTGCACTCTGTCAATATGGCAAAGTTTTCAGCAGCAAATATTTACCATGATGCAGATTGATATTTAACCAAATATACTTTGTTTGACAGAGCTATGTGAGCTATGTCAAACAAGATATAATTGGTTAAATTCATAGTTAAACAAGAGAAAAACAGAAGGATTGGATAAAATTCTGTTGCATTACTAGAGTGCTAGGGTTTAAGGTCACTTCAGCATCTTTGACTATCTTAAGACTACAAAATAGGGATAAGTCAAGTTTAGCTAATTGTTTATACCTATGTTATGCCCACTTTAGAGGACTTTCACCCCAGGTATTGGTTCCTGGTCCTATTTTACCAGTAAAGCAGAAGTTATTTACTGCAGTAAACAAGCACTGCACCACTTCCTTCCCAGGGTTCCCACAGGGATAATATCTGAAAAGAGTTGTAGTTCCAAATCAAATTATGAACATACTATGCATATGAATCACTAATTTCATTTGGTTTGAACAAAAAAAAATTCTGAAATATGTTTTAAATACCATATGGTAATGATAGTATTGTGTAAATAGTTCACTAATGTTGCTTAAGTAAAACATCCTATTTATTAGTACCAAGAAAATGCCTGAAAAACTGAAAAAATACTTGATCAAGAAAATAACTGATGCATATAACCAAATCATTAGTCAGTTACCTTACAAAAGATTGATTACTTACATCCTAATCTTTTAAACACCTCATCCTTTACAATTTGTTCCACTGTCACCATCAGATATTCTGAAATATTGGAAGATTGGAAAATCTACTCTTTGTTCTGTTGCACCACAATGGTAAAAAATCTCTACAGCCATTCACACAACAATGATCAAACAGATCCATGAGTATATTTTTAATATTTCTTGGAAGTTGTTTTTTTGTTCATTTTTCTGCCAAACCATTTTGTTGACCATTTCATTGAAATATACTTCAGAATATATTTCAACTGCCAATCCAATGCTGTTTTCGCAGAAGAAAAATATCTCAGTTACAGAAAAGTTCTTACTTTTCAACAAAATCTTGTACACAGGAGGTTGTTGGGTGAATGGAAAAATAAAGCAAGTCTGATCAAGAAACCTCTCAGTGAATGATGATGGAAAATTTCAGCAACTGTTCTATGCATACAGGACTTCCTTCTCTGTCTGAAGGATACAATTTTGAATATTTGAGCTGTTTCAGTGGCAGGAATTCTTTATGATAACAGAATCTTGCCATTCCTGATAAAATGATGTCACAAGACAAACAGTTATGTACATTATATACAGGTAGCGTTCTAAGGCTGATAACCCAGGGATTTGATTTGAACAAACTTAAATCTGATCCCCAAATGATGCTGTACCAAATATCAAAAGATTCTGACCTGTGAATCTGAAGAAGATTGTTAAAGAATATGACTCAAAGGAAACATTTTAACTGGTATCGCTTTAAGCAAAACATAATGCCACTGAAGTGATGTAAAATCTCGTTACGAATCATTGATTGCGATGAATATATTGTTCATCAGCACTGAAATATAGGAGCTACAGGAGTGCTGTGTTTACTTTCAGTTTAAATTTTACCACACGGTACATTTAACAAACTCTCTGGCCATCATTTCAAGAAGACAATACCCATACCTCCAATTTTAAAAGCCTTGCCTTGTTCAGCAATTATATTTTCACTCACAAAGTGATAATAAAAAATTATAAATTTAAAGTAATTTGTATATTTTTTATACTTACCAATGGCCCAGACATGCTGGTGCAAACTCAAAGTTATCAAGGGCCAAACACAAATTTTGGACCCCCCCCAATCCCCAAAATTTGCTTGAAAACTGAAAATTAAAAGTCCTATCTGGTCCTCCATACTTTCACTCTACGCGCATGCACAGAAGTGACCGAAATTGCTGCCAACATCATTCTTGTAGAAAAGAGTACTACATAATAACTCAGCGGGGAGGTATGGGTGCCCACTCATGGGAGGGCCATACCCGTCTGGGCCATTGGTAAGTATAAAAAATATACAAATTACTTTAAATTTGTAATATTTTTATACTATAACCCAATGGCCCAGACTAGGTGAATAGTAACAAGAAGGACGCCAACGCCCTATAGCTCACCAACATTCCTCTTGGATAGTAACTTTGGAAAACACAAGAACTGTATCAAACAGGCTCATAACATACGACAAAGCTGACCTAAACACAACCTCTTAAAAGTAAAACACAGAAACTGATATAAACACTAAGTTAACCATGAAATTCTGAGCTAAACAGAAAACTAAACAGAAGTGAAAAATAAATAAAAAAAAAGGTAAGAGAATGGTTTAAAACACATAGGGTGAGCAGGGTGAGGGTTAAATAGTGGTAGAATGATAAGCACCATATAGAAGCAATATAAAGGCCAGGGATGAAAAGGGTGTTGGCAGCTGCCCTGAATAGAAACGTTAATACACTGAAAATGTCTAAGTATGAGCTAAACAGAAAACTCAATGTTCCAAAGTTGAAGAGAAATTTGAAATGAAATTCAGTGGACAAGGGTGAAACCATGGTACAATGAAAATGAACATATATGAGGAATATAAGCACCATGAGAAGAGAAGGAACATAGCAGGTGACCTAAACACTAAGTTAAACATGAAATTCTGAGCTAAACAGAAAAGTAAACGTAACTAAAAAATGTTTAAAATACACTGGGTGAGAATGAAGTAATGGTGGAATGATAATAAGCACCATATGGAAGCAATATAAAGGCCATGGGATGAAAAGGGTTTCGGCAGCTGACCTAAACAAAAATTTTAACACACTGAAAAAGTCTACGTGTGAGGTAAACAGGAAACTTAACATTAACAAGAAGGACGCCAACGCCCTATAGCTCACCAACATTCCGCTTTGATAGTAACTTTGGCAAACACAAGAACTGTATCATACATGCTCATAACATGCGACAAAGCTGACCTAAACACAACCTCTTAAAAGTAAAACACAGAAACTGACATAAACACTAAGTTAAACATGAAATTCTGAGCTAAACAGAAAACTAAACGCAACTAAAAATGTCAAGAAAAATGTTTAAAAATGCAGAGTATGAGGGGTTAATCATGGAACAATGATACTGAGGAACATGTATGATGAATATAAGTGCCAAGGGAAGAGAAGGAGCACAGCAGCTGACCTAAACTCTAAGTTAAACATGAAATTCCGAGCTAAACAGAAAACTAAACGTAATTAAAAATGTCAAGAAAAATGTTTAAAATGCAGGGTATGAGGGGTTAATTATGGAACAATGATACTGAGGAACACGTATGATGAATATAAGTGGCAAGGGAAGAGAAGGAGCACAGCAGCTGACCTAAACACTAAGTTAAACATGAAATTCTGAGCTAAACAGAAAACTAAATGCAACTAAAAATGTCAAGAAAAATGTTTAATATGCAGAGTATGTGGGGTTAATTATGGAACAACGATACTGAGAAGGAGCAAAGCAGCTGACCTAAACACTAAGTTAATTGTTAAACATGAAATTCTGAGTTAAACAGAAAACTAAACGCAAGTAATAATCATCATATAGCAGCATTATAAAGGCCAGGATATGGAAATAGGGCGAATAAGTGACCGAAACAGAGGCTTTAACATTATTGGACACGTACGCTGATGCCGACGCCAACCGATTGAGCCATGCCATAAGCTCACACAACTAAAGTTGGTGAGCTAAAAATGGATGAAAAGTTTTTAAGAAATTCACTGGACAAGGGTTAAATGATGCTAGAATGATAATGAGGAACATGTAAGATGGAATATAAGCACCATGGGAAGAGAAGGAAACTAGCAGCTGACCTAAACACAAACTTAAACATGAAATTCTGAGGTAAACAGAAAAGTAAATGCAACTAAAAATGGTAAGAAAAAGGTTTGAAACACACTGGATGAGGGTTAAATAATGGTAGAATGATAATAAGCACAACATAGAAGCAATATAAAGGCCATGGGATGAAAAGAGTGTCGACAGCTGACCTAAACAGAAACTGTAACACACTGAAAATGTGTAAGTGTGAGGTAAAAAGAAGAGTTAACGTTCGACACTTGATGAATAATTTGAAGAAATTCACTGGAGAAGTGTTAAATCAAGGAACAATAATACTGAGGAACATGTATGATGAATATAAGTGCCAAGGAAAGAGAAGGAGCACAGCAGCTGACCTAAACACTAAGTTAAACATGAAATTCTGAGCTAAACAGAAAAGTAAACGTAACTAAATAATGTTAAGAGGAACGTTTAAAACACACTGGGTGAGGGTTAAATAGTGGTAGAATGATAATAAGCACCATATGGAAGCATTATAAAGGCCATGGGATGAAAAGGGTGTCAGCAGTCGATGTAAACAAAAAATTTAACCCTCTGAAAATGTCGAAATGTGAGCTAAACAGAAAACTAAACATGAAAAATTTTAAGAAATTCACTGGGCAAGGGTAAAACCATGGTAGAATGATAATGAAGAAGATGTGTGATGAATATAAGCACCATGGGAAGAGAAGGAACACAGCAGGTGAGCTAAACACTCAGTTAAACATGAAATTCTGAGATAAACCAGGGAGGGGGTCAGGAAAAAATTTGCAGACACAGGGTCTAAAAACATTTTTTCCACCTGCCGGGGATCCACCACCCCAAACCTGTAAATTTTTTCCACCCCTATATTTCATTCCGGAGCTCAAAACACTGCTGAAACACAGCCAATTACCAATGGTCCGTTTTCTATGCTATTGTGCATTCCCAAATTTTAGTTTGTTCTGCATAAACTAATACAAGGGAAGTAATTCTAAACTGAAATTCAACCTCATGTTATAAATCCATGTAAAATGATTTAACAAAGTTAACAAAACAGAGATTTGTCATATAAATTGTGTTAAGGTGAAATATTTTATGAGACACATTCTACACCCTACAATTCTTTATTAGCACCATATACCTTCGTTACATAATATAATTTGATGCTCAAAGTTATTTCCGAGGCAATGCTGACACCACTACATGTGAGTTGTGATACCTGAAGCTGAGTGAGGGCTGAAATCAGTGGTGCAGTGGAGAATGTCAAATAAAATGCAAAATAAAGCAATCAGTATGAATCATGACATATCTGACATATTCAGAACTTAATCTTATGTTCACCAGTCTGGGATATTTCAATTTTACTTGCTGGGTGGTCCTCACTAAACTTAGTTATGCCAATTTTTTCCTGGCAAACATGTCCCTACTGGGCTCTGATTGATCTACACATTTCCAAATTCAGTAGGGTAATTCTACACGAGTCAGTTTGGTTGAATTGAAAGTGTTCATAACAAAACTCAATTGCAGATTATTCAAATTTGATCAGTGTATATTAATGTTTCTAATGTCCACTTCAGTTGTCGAATTTGCGAATCTTCACTGAGAACATTTTGACTCTTCTGAGCTTGTCTATACTCCACATTCTCTCCAAAGAATGTTTAAAATACTCTATTCACCACCCTGAATCATCTTAAAGGTAAAAGAACATCATTCTTTGAAGGAATTCAAATGCAGGAAAAAATTTGCAATTTGGGTCATTTCCACATTTTTTCCGGGCCAATGGACCCACCCATCCCTACCATGTGTCTGGAAATTTTTGGCAGAGACACAAATATTGACCGATTTTTAGTGTGACCTTGACATGTGACCTTGAACTTGAAGGTGCGAACCCGGCTATGGTGTGTGACACATCCTCCCATGGTCCTTTATAATTGTGTGCAGTTTGATGACTGTGGCCCTAACAGTTTTTGAGTTATTGGCTCGGACACACACACGGACGGACGGACACACGCACACTTCAATCACTATATGCCACCCGACTTAAGTCGGGGGGCATAAAAATAGCCAAAAAGCTAAAGAGTTTAACAGGAAGGGTTCATGGAAGGATAGGGAAGAAATACTTAACAAACAGTGGAATAATCATTATCAAAAATGATGACGTCAGGCGTATGTCCCGAAAGTTAAAAAATTTATAGTAATTTATATATTTTTTATACTTACCAATGATCCAGACATAGCTGGTGCTAACTCTTAAAATATAGGGCCAAACACAAATTTTGCCCCCCAATCCCCAAAATTTGCATCTAAAACCAAAGAAAACATGTCCTGAATGGCCCTCCACACTTCACCTCTACTGCGCATGCGCAGTGTCAAGGACGTTCTGAAATTGGCGCCATTAGAAATTGGCGCCATTAATCATTCTTATAACCAGTGCCTGGTAAGCGCTATGTACTCAGCAGGGAGGTATGAGTTCCCAACTCCTGGGAGGGCCATCCCCATCTGGGTCATTGGTAAGTATAAAAAATATATAAATTACTATAAATTTTTTAACATTTTTATACTGTACCAATGACCCAGACATAGCTGAATAGTAAAAAGGTTGGAGGGCCAAGGACATAGAGCAAGTTGGAATACTCTCAATATATAAAATAGAGTCATCCCCTCTAGGGAAAAAGAAGTATTAGGCCTTACATGTATCTTTCATATTTATGATAAATCAGAAAGATACAACACCTTCCAAAATTGAGCATCCTACATCCATGTACTCTATTAATATCTAGTATAATCCTTATACTAATAATTTTTAAAGTAAGCCAATAAATAAAGTAAGTCTAGAGAATAGAGACTCTTTATACTTCTTAAAAGTGTCTGAGGATTGTATAATAACGACCGTTGACACGTGCTATATTCAAAAGCTATACTTTAAAAACTAAGTCCTGAATGAATTTTTAGAACATAAGCTTCTCACTAAAAAACCATCCCAATAACAGCTCAGAATTACTAACTCTGGAGGAGGTATCCCCTTGTTTTCATAGTAAAACAGGTGACCCAAGGGAACACCCCCCCCCCCCCCCCCCCTTTTTCTTGCCCTGGGTCAAATAGCCCAGAGCGAAGAGGACAGCAGAACGGAGTCACTGCCGAAACAGACAGCCTACCTAGCTATAGTAGCAACTGTTAAGTGAATGACATTCTGAGCAGTAGATAATAGACCTAACAATAGAGGCCTCCAGAAATGGACTCGATATTTCTGAGATAAAAATTCATGAATGTGGATGGCTGAGCGCAATGAGCAGCCTTCAAAAATCTATAATAGCGACACTATTAATGTAAGCCCAAGATGTAGAAGAACTCTTACTTCATGAGCCGAAATCTCAAACACAACTGCTGAGTCAATGATATACCATAAGCAGTATCGATAGTTAATTGAATCCATTAGCAATAGAATGGAGCGTAACGTCCTTCTATTAGGCATCAAAGACAGAAGAAGCTTACGCCCGTAGTAATAAACAGATATCTGTTTAAAAATACGTAAACTCTAACCGGACAGAGTAAAGGCCTATGCCCGTACGAAGACGGAAGGACCTTAATAACAATAGGTTCCGGATATTTATTAGGAGCCTGACTCTTATGCAAAAATCCAACCTAAATAGTAAAGGAAGTAGTGATTCCGAAACTACGGAAGTGAGAATCATCCACCGATAGTGCATGAAGCTCACTGACTCCTCAGTAAAAGAGAAGCCAACAGAATTACTGTCTAAAAGGTCAGAATTTGAAAACTACTGTTTCCAGAGGCTCAAATGATTACTTAGCTAAATAAGAACCAAAGTTAAATTCCGTATAGAAATTTAATCTAATGATTCTAAGTCTATTTATCGAAAAGTTACTAACTGACTTAGATAAAGAGACATAAGACTCAATTGTAAACAATCATAGAGTGCATAGGTATGAGATAACATAAACCTATAACCCTAATAGTAACAGGCTGCAGTAGATCCTGTCAAACAAGTATACTAGAAAGTTGCAATGACTAGTATGGAGGGATCAACAATATCAACATAGTGATCCCTACACCAACGACGGAAGAGCCTCCACTTTAGCCGCATAGAATAGCGAAGAAGAGGTTCTCCTACAGTAAGAAATCGCGTCCAAAGCTCGTCCAGTACAATGCTTACAATGCAAAAAGGACCACACAACGGAATACGTGAAGGTTGAGACCTTGCGGGTTGTGATGAAGATGACATGATTTTTCCCAGCGAAAAAAGATCCTCTCATGGAGGAAGTTTTCGCGTTAAGTCCCACAGTAGACCTCAGAGTAAATTTACCCACAGTCTCTGTGAAGACAGAGATGCTATCAACAGAAATGTATTGTGGTTGTTTATCTTAGCAATACTTGCTGAAACAACAGCGCAGGAGGATACGCATATCCTATCATTCCGTCCTATTAGATCAATAGAGCGTTAACAACATAAGCTCAGAGATCCGGACATGTAAACACATACGTCTGCAATTGATTAGCAAGTTGAGTCGTAAATAAATTATCATTGGGCGCTCCCATTGATAGCAAATCTGATTGAATACTTGTTTGTTGAGAGTCCATTCTGACGGCAACAAGCGACCCATAAGTGAAAGGGAGTCCGGTAATACAATCAGACGACCCAGAATATGACGGACCGAAGCAGAACTTGGTGTACTATAACAAACAGAAGGATTCTTTCCATTAAATTGAATAACGGAAACGAATGAGTGCCTCCCTGGATCCGGAGATACACCACTACTGTCGTATTATCGGACAGGATTTGGACATGCGTTTCTCAATAATGTTCATCCAATGACATAAAGCAAGCCTAAAAAACATTATTCCGTGGAAGATAAGTGCTTGCCTAGAGACTGCGGTACCCAAAGACCCTGGCACTTCGAATCCGTTGGGATCAATATTGCATCCCAGCCTGTTTGACTGGCAACCGTCATAATTATAAAACTCGGATCTGGCAACTGCAGTGGCACTCTCTGAGTCAACCACCGAATGTTTGCCCCAGTCTGAATCTCTTGCTACACTAGATAGACAAGAGAACGTGTAAATCGAGCAATTCATGGATTGCTGAAAAGTTGCCGTCGAAGAGACGCTTCTCTTGAGACCGAAGCGACTCTGAGAGAGTTCTTCACCTTACTATCCACGCGCGTGGATGTAGCTAGGGCTGCGTCACGTCTAACCAACTCCAGGTAGCCACTGAAGGGCGGAGTTATACGTGAACAAACTACTGCCCTTAAAAGAAATCACATTGAGGATCATATCCCGGAATTCTTTCTCTTGAAGACGTAATGATAACGCCTCAGTAAGGTGGATTACGTATGATAAAGCGTCTAAGTTAAGTCTATAAGACATCATTGTCGTTTCCAACATTGTGGTTGGAAAAGACATAGACGGCGAAAAAGATAATTTACAGTCTTTAACCATGCCGTCTAGACGCATATGAACTCTCGGTATGCCCTGTTCTGCCAAAATAAATTATTCCTATAAATGATAAAAGGCAGAAATGAGCATTGCGGACAAGAAACTAAACTATCATGCTTGGTAGCAAGCTTATATACATATATATATAGCGTCGATAAATAATACACATGTTCTAATGACATTATTGGACTGTGTCGGTAAGTCAGGGACAATGTCCCTGAACTGATCCAAAATTCCGTGTCCAATGACGCTATAAGTCTCTTATCCAACATCGCAGCAATGTAGTCCGAAGGAACAACCACTGGAAGATAATGCCGGAAGAAATGTATGGCAGCTTCCGATGTTCCGAAAGGGAAAACTCGAAATCGTCCGAATCCCTTTCGCCATCCTGTCGGACCCTATAAAGCGTTCGGTCATCTGAACCTAATGCAACCGCGGAGCGCACCGACCCAGCGCCGTCGGATAATTCCTGATCCGACAGAGAAACTGTCGATTGCTGGGATGCTGCGAAAAACTGTGCTAACTTGGAAAGCACGTCCGTCACTGAGGCCTGTGGAGAAGCGGTCTTACGATGCATTGCCGCTGGAAGCTCCGTGATCGTTACCCCGTGCATACTACTATTATGCGAGCGAATGGAGTGTATAGGCCTCGTGTCCCTTGGCTACCGGATGGCGTGACCTGTTCGCCGTGGAATCACTGAATGACGAAACTGGTCGGATACTCGAGGTCACGTAGCCAATGTGCGGTCGTGTGCACTGCTGTGAGGATGAGGAAGCATTATCGACAGTCTCTTGGACTGTCAATATGACGGAGCATCCCGAGCGGCGGACATATGCTCCGAATGTAAATAATCTGAACCACAACATGCGGTACCCTATGTTGTTGGACGAGAGAGGGACCTCTCTCGCTCACAGCCCAGACGAACCTGGACGAGCCAGGAACCGGACTAACAGGCTTCCTCCGATCTGTCCACAATCTGCCGTCATTGGGTTGGGTGAGTACTAAAGTTATTATAGTGCTCGCATCACCCAAATCTCCTTCCTAGACCGCAACGGACGAACCCGGCAGCCGAACCATTCGATGATTGTACGCTACACCGGGTGAGCTAGCGAATGTCACTCCGTCGATCCTACAAGGGACCTCTTAGGCGATAGACATATTCCATGAGCACTTATTGCCGCTAGCTCTTCATTAACTTTGACGACAGAGGCACACTTTTGAAAGAAATCTCCGTAACTTTTGCGAACAAGAAACCAGAAATGCTTGGTAATAGCAAGCAAATAATAATAAATATATAGCGTCGTTCAATAATTCGAAAGTTTGTGTGACATTATTGGACTATGTCGGAACTGAGGGACGATGTCCCTGAACCGAACCAAAAATTTCTAAGTCCACCGACGCTATCAGTTTCTTATCCGGGATCGCAGCATTCTGGTCCGACGAAAGAACCTGTAGAAGATCAAGTCAGATGACATACACAACAGCATATGTTGTTCCGAAAGGGAAAGCTCAAAATCCTCCGAATCCCTTTCGGTATCCCGTCGGACCGGATGAAATTTTCGGACGTCCGTACCCGCTTCCGCGGAGCGTCCCGACCCAGCATCGTCGGATAAAACATTATGCGACAGATTCAGTTGTTGCTGGGATGCTGCGATAAGCTGTGCTATTTAGGATAGCACGTCCGTCCCCGAGGCCTGTGCAGTAGCGGTCTTACAATGCATTGCCGCTGGAAGCTCCGTGTACGTTGACTCCCGCACACTTTCCTATGCGAACGTCCTGAGTCTGCAGGCCTCGTGTCCCTGGCTACCGGATGGTGTGACCTGGTCGCCGATGATTCTCTGACTGGCGAAGCTGACTGGATATCCGAGGTCACGTAGCCAAGAGCGGTCGTGTGCGCTACCATGAGAATGAGGAAGCCTTATTGACAGTCTCTCCGGACTGACTATATGTCGGAGCGTCCCGAGCGGCGGACGTATGCTCCGAATGCGAAACATTTTGTACCACAACATCTGGGGCCAGATGGTGTTGTACGAGAGAGGGGCCTCTCTCGCTCGCCGTCCGGATGGACCTGAACGAGCTAGGAACCGGACTAAAAGGCTTCCTCCGTTCTCCCTCTAATCCGCCGTCACTGGGTGTGCATTTGGTTGATTTATAGTGCTCGCATCACCCCAAAACTCCTTCTAGACCGCAACAGACGAACCCGGCTGCCGAACCATTCGATGAATGGATGCTACACCGGGCGAGCTAGCGGACGTCAAAGGCCGTCGAACCTACTAGGGTCCTCTTAGGCAATTGGCGTATTTAAATGAGCACTTTTCCGCTAGCCTTTCATTAATTGTGACGACGGAGGCACACTGTTGGAAGACATCACGGATACATCACTCTAATCTTGATCGTCTGAAATAGAAATTGATAAAGTAGAGTGACCCTGCGGGGAAAGGACCGGAATGTCCAATTCCCCACTAACATACCGTGACATACGCTTCCCATGTTGTCATCGAAATCATCACATACAGAACAGGAGTTAGTGCGAGTACACTGACTACATATAGAATGATTATAAAAGTCAGAGGAAGACTTCCTCTTATTACAATTGATCAAAATCCTTTCAATGTGAAAAGAAAACAAAGTCCTGGTACTTGCACCAACCCCTGGAAATCAAAATACATAATAATATGATCCATTAACATAGAAAAAATAATTGAAATCAAAATATTTTGAAAAAATATTTTTTCAGAACAGCCCAAGTTTCTGAAAAGCATGGGAGAATAGCAAGAGGGGACTTAAAGGAAAGGGAGAGAGGAAAACACTGAAAAATCAGTGTAACTTGATAACAAGAATGACAACAAAATGGCTGCTGCCTCGAAAATAGGTAACTTAACATAATTTCATTAAAAAATTTTAAGTTACAGCCCTGATAATTTTCTGTCACACATTTTTCCTCTCCTCCTTCTATATCCTCCTTAGAATCACGATTTCACTAATATTTATGTGTCTGGCATCATTTAAACTGAGATTTATAAGCACAAAGATCAGTCAGATGTTAACTGATGAAGGGCCAAGCTAAGAATGATTAATGGCGCCAATTTCGGAACGTCCTTGACACTGCGCATGCGCAGTAGAGGTGAAGTGTGGAGGGCCATTCAGGACATGTTTTCTTTGGTTTTAGATGCAAATTTTGGGGATGGGGGGCAAAATTTGTGTTTGGCCCTATATTTTAAGAGTTAGCACCAGCTATGTCTGGGTCATTGGTACAGTATAAAAATATGGGAAACATGAAATAATTTTATAAATATTATAAAGTAACAGCCCTGAACGTCAAAAACCACCGTTGAACACTTCCATCATCCAATAACAGCCTTGGATCCACCAAATCTTGCATTGATTTGTGTCTAGCATCCTCAAAAAAGGAGATTTTAAAGCACAGATGTCAGTTCATTGTTTCCGACTTTAGGGCCAAACAAAGAATGATGTTGGCACCAATTCCAGTCACTTCCTGATGGCTGTGCATGTGCGGAGAGTAAAAGTATGGAGGACAAGATAGGACTTTTAATTTTCAGTTATGCAAGCAACTTTTGGGGATTGGGGGATTCAAAATTTGTGTTTGGCCCTTGAATTTGCACCAGCTAGTCTGGGCCATAGGGTTATAGTATAAAAATATGTACAGTACAAATAATAGCAGAAAATGTGATTCGAAATCCACTGTTTTAAAAACTTGAACAATCTCCAGTGCTGGCCAAAACATGCTTAAAAGCATCCTCAAACAAAATTTGTTATAACATCCCCTGCTCTTGTTCAAAATGTCCCCCTTCATTGGTCAAAATCATTCCCGGCATTGGCAAAAACAACCCCTGACAAAAAGTGCCCTTGTATTACCCAATTCACTTTCAAGTTTTGACCAGCACCAAACTTAACACGCCAATTTTCATTTGAAATTTGCGATTTAAAAACTGCTAAATGCAAGTTTCATTAAATGCACAACACTTTTTGAATACGTATTGCAATTGCTATGCAAGTTTCAAAAATTAAAATATTCCCTGATTACTCATATTGAATTTGAAATGCCTTGAGTTGAATAGACCTGAATCTGACCCTACTAAGGGTTCTGTGCACAAAATATCACAAGGTTCTGATTGGTGGTTCTAGAGAAGAAAATTTATTTAATATTAAAACTGGAGGCTCAAGTGAGCCTTAATTATTTTGGCCATTCATTTCTATTGGTCTTAAGAAAGCTTCTCAGGAAGAAAAGCTCAGTTTTGTGGAGTCTTAAAAATGTGTCAGTGTAAAATTTCTTTTTAGCTTCTGGGGGTTCTCTTAGTGGATACATGCCAGGTGGTAGTTATGATCTGGGAGAGAGGATTTGCAAAAAATTTATCTTCATCATTCACAAGAGAGTGACTTGGCACTTCCATTAAAATAGTGTTAAAATGAGCATCCCTGTATGGTTCCCATTGCACCACAATCCCATTAGAAAATTCAATTTTAATAGTCCTGAGAAAATTTCAAGTCAATCTATACTTCATGCAGCTTTGGAAATATGAGCATTTTAAATTTTTCCTATTTTTAGCTCATGGTGTTCCCATTGAGTTGCAAAGAATTTTTTTAGGCATGAATCAAGTACTTATGACCTAATTAATACCTCCTATCATATTTGGATCAAATCACCCCATTGTTTCTGAACAAAAAAAAATTGGGGTGTAGCCTAAAATGGGCATCCCCCAACAGTGGACCCAGAATCCCAACTCAGAGGGGCGCAGAAACACTTTTGAAAAAAACCCTGAAAGCATATATTCCACCCAGATGCTGGGTGGCATGTTAGTTTAGATTTGACAGGTTCTGAAGAAGACTTGATTGATGGAGCACAAGAAAGAAGATAACTAGGCATTTTTCTATTACTAACACTGTTACAATGGGTATACTCATATGGTACTCTGTGATAAATCTGACTGTAATTTTTTTTATTCATCTGACTGCAATTTTTTTTATTCATCTGTTATTTATTTATTGGTGTTTAAGGTCACATACTTATGCACAATGGCTAATCGTGACCGTGACAGTTTTACGGGTGGAGGAAGCTGGAGTACCCGGAGAGAACCACCGAGCAACGACGAGCAGCTGTCAGCTCTCCAACATCATAACTCTGAACTCTGCACTGCAGCACAGGCAGGGTTAGATTGGTTGAAGACATGCGCACCATCGACGTGCAGTACGCCTCAGTACACAGCGTCATCGTGCCCCCATGTAGGCAATCGGGGTAAAGTGTCTTGCCCAAGGACACAACGCGGGTGCCGCAGGTGGGATTCAAACCGAGGACCTCTCGGCTTGCAGCCTGCACCTCTACCAACTGAGCCACCGCGCCCCCTTTTATTCATCTGACTCTACCGGTTCCAAGGAAGCTTCATTTCAATAACAATAGTCTCTGGTCCATCCAGTTTTTGAAATATTGGTGTTTGAATTTTTTCTATTTTTAGCTCAGGGGACTCTCATGGGGATTGGTAAAAACTTTTAGGCATAAATGAAGTATTCATGACCCAATTATACGACATAAAAAGTTTGGTCAAATCAGCCCATCACTTCTGGAAATAAAAATGTTGGGTGCAGCACAAAATGGGCATCCTGCCATGGGGAGCCTAAATATTGACCAACCAAGTTCTTTTGAATAAACTTAAATCTGCATCACTAAAGGAAGTTTCAGACCAGAAATCTAAGCATTAGCCCCACCCTAAGCAGAATAAAAGAGTGTACTCCAGAAAGATGTTTTGTATACCAGGTTAGTTTAGATTTGGTGCCTAGGTTGTGCAGAAAAAGACCTAGTTGATGGAGCACAAGAAAGATGAGTTGCAACATTTGGGGGAAAAAACTTAGAAAACAGTATACACCACCAAGAAGCTTTGTACCAAATTAGTTTAGATTTAGCCCAAGGTTCTGAAGAAGAATACTCAGTTTATGGAGCAAGAAAGATGATGACTCGGCATTTTCTCATTACCAACAGTGTTAAAATGGGCCTCACCATTCGGCACCCCATAACAAAACCGATACCAATATTTTTGGTCCATCTGATTCTAATGGTCCTAAGGAAGCCTCATATTAAATAACAATATTGTGGTATGTGCATCTTGTAAATATGGGCATTCAAACATATTTCTATATTTAACTCCAGGGTTCCCATGGGGCTGCTAAAGATATTTTTTGTGCATAAATTAAGTATATATGGCCCAATAAAACTACATGCCAAATTTGGTTCAAAACAGCCCATCACTCCTCGTAATAGAAATTTTCAGTGGAGTCAAAATGGGCATCTGCCCACATGGAGCTCAAATATTGACCGAGTTCCTTTGAATAAACTTGAATCTGCACCACTAAAGGAGTTCAATATAGTGGAACCCTGTTGTTAATTGAATAGCCACTTTGCCAATTAAAATTATTCAATTAACTGGGAATGTGTCAGTTTCCTGTATTCTAGAGATAAGCTTAGCATTTATTCTATTATATCTTGTTTGACAGAGCTCCATGAACTGTCAAACAAGATATAATAGATTAAATGGCTGTATCGGTAGTACTGAGGCCAAATAGGTCTATAAACAAAGGAAAACTGGGGAGAGTCAGGGTAATTTCGCGAGAGGTTACAAGATTTTTTATTGAATTAACAGGAGTTTACTCTATAACCTATATTCAATTAACAGGGCAAATTTGTACTGAAGGTATCGTAAATGGTTTTGTGTTGGGATATTATATTCAATTAACAGTGTTATTCAGTTAGGAGATATCCAGTTAAGTGGGCTCTACTGTACAAGAAATCTAAGCATTATTGCAAGTGATTTATGGGAGGATGATTTTTAAAGCTTTCAGGCATTTGGGCCATTAAGTTCACCCCACAGGGAGTTGCAACATTTTTTAGAAGATTATACACCACCAAAAAGTTCTGCATCAAATTAGTTTACATTTAACCCAAAGGTTCTGAAGAAGAATATTTAGCTGATGGAGCACAAAAAAAGATGATGATTCAGCATTTTCCCATTGCTAAGAGTGTTAAAATTGGCATCCACACATGGCAATTCATGACAAAACGGATAGCAATTTTTTTTTGTCCACCTGATTCCACTGATCCATAGGAGGCTTCACCTAAAAAACAATATTCGGGTCCATGCAGTTTTTGAAATACAGGAGTTTTGAATTTTTCTCTATTTTCAGCTCCTGGTGTTCCCATGGGACTGCAAAAAATTTCTTTCAGTCATAAATCAGGTACTTATGATCCAATTATACTACATGCCAAATTTGGGTCAAATCAGTCCATCATTTATTGAAATAGAAATTTGGGGTGGAGCCCAAAATGGGCATGCTACACAGAGAGCCCAAATACTGACTTACAAACCCATCTTTAACAAACTTAAATCTCCACCACCAAAGGATGTTCCATACCAAATGTCAAAGTATTCTCTCTGGTGGTTCATGAGAAGATTTTTAATGATTTTTAGTCCCTTTGGGTATTAACCCCAGCCTAAAGATAGAAGAAGCTTCATCTGAACAATGTAGAAAGGGTACATTCCATAGATGGCCTGTGCCATATATGTTTGAATTTGGTTCAGTTGTTTTGAACAAAAAGACAAGTTTCAAAAGTTAATGGACCACAGACACTGGACAACGGACACAGGATGCCAAGTGATGGCAATAGCTCCCACTGATTTTCAGTCAGGTGAGCAAAAAAATGTTCTGGGTGCTAACAGAGTTATGCCCCTTCTGGTACCCCATATGGACTTGGCAACTTTATTTGTACAAACTTGAATTGACATATGATAAGAAACCTGTAGATTACATTTGGTTCAATTTGGCCCAGTAGTTTTTGAGAAGTCGATAATGTAAAGTTCATGACAATGTGAAGGACTCCGGATGACAATGGACAGATAGTAATCACTAAAGCTCCTCTTGAGTTTCATTCAGGAGAGCTAATAAGAACTGTACATCAGACAAAAATAAAAGAAAATACTGACCAGTTTACAAACTCTTGTATGGAGTGATATTTGAGAACTCAACAAATGTGTATTACTGCTGAAATTACATCTTCCATCACAGAGATATTTCTGATCAGACATGCTGCATAAAAAATTATTATAACAAACTTACACTGTACAACATCATCCTGATGTACACAAACTCCAGTGTGGTGATTTGGGACACTTTAAACAATCCACTAATATGCAATTACTTGCAGTTACTTACACTCCTATTGGTCCCATACCAGGTCCACCACCACCATGAGGGATACAGAATGTCTTGTGAAGATTCAAATGAGATACATCAGACCCATAATCACCAGGTCGACATATTCCAACCTGAAAAATATATGTAAGAATGCCTTGCAGAAACCTGAGATTGTTTAGAATATTGTCTGTTTTGGTGCAGGAAGATTTTTGTATACAGTAAAACTCACTTATTACGAAGTCGGTTATAACGATGAATCGGATATAGCAAATATTTTTTTAATCCATGGCCAACACCCATTTGAATCATGCTTAATTTCTATGCTTAAAGCATACAATAGCGAATTATGAGCTTTAATGAATATGGATTATTCCAAAAGTTGTATAAAATATAATACAAATTTTGTTTTCATTTGGCTATACTGTCATTTACTTAAATTGATTTCTGCACTCAACTCAAACACTAACTGTGAGTCCCAAGGATTATCAAAGTGCTGATGAATGATAATTAATAATATTTAATTATTGGGGTTTAAAAACACTTTCGACAGCCAGAGTGACCTCATGTCAGAAATTAACAAGAGGCCCCAGGAGGTCTGCGGGCGCTCACCTGACATGGTAGTCTAAATATCAAACCAGGGACTTGAATAAGCTGCATACGCCCCTCCTAAGAAAAGATTATACCAACTAGATGAAGCGATTGTGCCACACAATACACAGGATTTTCCTTCTATGTTCAGTTCCTGCACTTTTACATCCCAAAATTGAGATAAACGCATAAAAAACAGAATTTTTTCCCCAAACAAAATATTTTCAGCCTAAATTTTTTTTTTCTTCTTTAAACGCATAAAAAACTAATTTCCGGATTTGGGTCCAAAATTTTCTAAGTCCCACCCGGACCCCAAATTTTCAGTGTAAAAAAATTTTTTTTTTTTCACCGGGCAAAGTGATTCAAACAAAGTGGTTCAAAGAAGTATTTGGGGTCACATTCAGTTAGACATGGTTCATCAACACTACAAAGGAATGAAGTCATGAGAGACAAATTTTATGGAACTAGGGACATGGCTTGAACAAACTTGAATCCTACCCCCCTAAGGATGCTGCATACCAAATATCAAAAGCATTCATCTGCTGGAACTGAAGAAGAAGATTTTTAAAGGAAATTCCTCATTTTGAACTAAGTTATCATTCGGGCTCCCATAGTGAGCCCAAATATGAACCCAGGGACTTGGCTTGAACAAACTTGAATCTCACCCCCTAAGGATGCTGCATGCCAAATATCAAAACATTCTGACTGCTGAATCTGAAGAAGACTTTTAAAGAACAAGCCTTAGGCGCTCACCGAATGTTCCATACTGTTAAGACACAAATTTGATCAAAAGCCATTCTTAAGGTTCTACAGAGTAAATCTGTACTCTCTGTGGAGCTAAAACATCAATAGGACTGAATTGGACAATGCTGCTGATCAAATATCAAAAGATTCTGCATGATGGTTTTGAAGAAGATTTTTAAAGAATTTTCCTTGAAGTGCACAAAGTAAACATTCACGCCCCCATAGTGAGCCCCAATATTGATCAAAAGATTCAATTTGAACAAACGTGAATCTAACCCATACCAAATATCTAAAGATTCTGCCCACTGATTCTGATGAAGAAGATTGTTAAAGATTTTTTCTTAAATTGCACTAAGTAAAAATTCACACCCCCATAGTGATCCCCAATATTGAATGGGGGATTCAATTTGAACAAACTTGAATCAGACCCATACCAAGATGCTGTATACCAAATATCAAAAGATTCTGCCCATCGGTTCCGAAAAGTTAAAAAATTTATAGTAATTTATATATTTTTTATACTTACCAATGACCCAGACATAGCTGGTGCTAACTCTTAAAATATAGGGCCAAACACAAATTTTGCCCCCCAATCCCCCAAATTTGCATCTAAAACTAAAGAAAACATGTCCTGAAAGGCCCTCCACACTTTGCCCCTACTGCGCATGCGTAGTGTCAAGGACGTTCCGAAATTGGCGCCATTAATCATTCTAATAACCAGTGCCTGGTAAGCGCTATGTACTCAGCGGGGAGGCAAGAGTTCCCAACTCCTGGGAGGGCCATCCCCGTCTGGGTCATTGGTAAGTATAAAAAATATATAAATTACTATAAATTTTTTAACATTTTTATAC
Source organism: Pictodentalium vernedei (assembly GCA_031216915.1). Lineage (NCBI taxonomy): Eukaryota > Metazoa > Mollusca > Scaphopoda > Dentaliida > Dentaliidae > Pictodentalium > Pictodentalium vernedei. The sequence continues at coordinate 171,945,508 of CM062291.1, read as the reverse complement.
TGTACCAATGACTCAGACATAGCTGAATAGTAAAAAGGCTGGAGGGCCAAGGACATAGAGCAAAATGGAATACGCTCAATAAAATAAAATAGAGTCATCCCCTGTAGGGAAAAAGAAGTAATAGGCCTTACATGTATCTTTCTTATTTATGATAAATTAGAAAGATACAACACCTTCCAAAATTGAGCTTCATACATCCATGTACTCTATTAATATCCAATATAATCCTTATACTAATAATTTTTAAAGTAAGCCAATAAATAAAGTAAGTCTAGAGAATAGAGACTCTTATACTCCTAAAAGTGTCTGAGGATTGCATAATCATGTCCGTTGACATATGCAATATTCAAAAGCTATACTTTAAAAACTAAGACTTGAATGAATTTTAAAAACCTAAACTTCTCACTAAACAACCATCCCAATAACAGCTCAGAATTACTAACTCCGGAGGAGGTATCCCCTTGTTTTCATAGTAAAACAGGTGACCCAAGGGAACACCCTCCCCACCCCCCCCCCCCCCCCTTTTTCTTGCCCTGGGTCAAATAGCCCAGAGCGAAGAGGGCAGCCGAACGGAGAAACTGCCGAAACAGACAGCCTACCTAGCTATAGTAGCAACTGTTAAGTGAATGACATTCTGAGCAGTAGATAATAGACCTAACAATAGAGGCCTCCAGAAATGGACTCGATATTTCTAAGATAAAATTCATGAATGTGGATGGCTGAGCGCAATGAGCGGCCTTCAAAAATCTATAATAGCGACACTATTAATGTAAGCCCAAGAAGTAGAAGAACTCTTACTTCATGAGCCGAAATCTTAAGCACAACTGCTAAGACAATGATATACCATAAGCAGTATCGATAGTTAATAGAATCCATTAACAATAAAATGGAGCGTAACGTCCTTCTACTAGACATCAAAGACAGAAGAAGCTTACGCCCTTGTAATAAACAGATATCTGTTTATAAATACATAAACTGTACCCGGAAAGAGTAAAGGCCTATGCCCATACGAAGACGGAAGGACCTTAAAATAATAGGTTCCGGATAATAGGAGCCTAACTCTTATGCAACAATCCAACCTAAATAGTAACGGAAGTATTGATTCCGAAACTATGAAAGTGAAAATCATCCATTGATAGTGCATGAAACTCACTGACTCTACAGTAAAAGAGAAACCAACAGAATTACTGTATAAAAGGTCAGAATTTGAAAACTACTGTTTCCAGAGGCTCAAATGATTACTTAGCTAAATAAGAACCGAAGTTAAAATCTGTATAGGAATTTAATCTAAAGATTCTAAGTCTATTTATCAAAAAGTTACTAACTGACTTAGATAAAGAGACAAAAGACTCAATTATAAACTATCGTAGAGTGCATAGGTATGAGGTAACATAAACCTATAACCTAAATAATAACAGGCTGCAGTAGATCTTGTGAAACAAGTATACTAAAAAATAGCAATGAGTAGTATGGAGGGATCAACAATATGAACATAATGATCCCTACACCACGACGGAAGAGCCTCCACTTTAGCCGCATAGAATAGCGAAGAAGAGGATTTCCTATAGTAAGAAATCGCGTCCAAAGCTCGTCCAGTACAGTGCTTACAATGCAATACGGACCACACAACGGAATACATGAAGGTTGCGACCTTGCTGGTTGTGATAAAGATGACACGATTTACCCAGTGAAAAAGATCCTCGCATAGAGGAAGATTTCACGTTAAGACCCACAGTAGACAAGAGAGTAAATTACTCATGATCTCTGTGAAGATAGAGATGCTATCAACAGAAATGTATTGTGGTTGTTTATCTTAGCAATACCTGCTAAAACAACAGCGCCGGAGGATACGCGTATCCTATCATTCCGTCCTATAGATCAATAGAGTGTTAACAATATTAGCTCAGAGATCTGGACAAGCCAACACATACGTCTGCAATTGATTAGCAAGCTGTGTCATAAATAAATCATCATTGGGCGCTCCCATAGATAGCAAATCTGATTGAATACTTGTTTGTTGAGAGTCCATTCTGACAGCAACAAGCGACCCGTAAGAGAACGGGAGTCCGATAAAACAATCAGATGACCCGGAATATGACGGACCAAAACTGAACTTGGTGTACTATAACCAACAGACGGATTCTTTCCATTAAATTGAATAACGGAAACGAAAGAGTGCCTCCCTGGTTCTGGAGATACGCCACTACTGTCGAATTAAAGGACAGGAATTTGGGCATGCGTTTCTGAATAATGTTCATGCAATGACATAAAGCAAGCCTAAAAAACATTATTCCGCGGAAGTTAAACTGATTGCTAAAAGACTGCGGAACCCAAAGACTCTGGCACTTCGAATCCGTAGGGATCAGTATTATATCCCAATCTGTTTGACTGGCAACCGTCATAACAGCCACACTCGGGTCCGGCAACTGCGGCAGCACTCTCTGAGTCAACCACCGAATGTTTGCCCCAGTCTGAATCTCTTGTAACACTAGATAGACAAGAGAACGTGTAAATCGAGCAATTCATGGATTGCCGAAAAGTTGCCGTCGAAGAGAAGCTCCTCCGAGAACGAAGCGACTCTGAGAGAGTTCTTAACCTTACTATCCACGCGTGTGGATGTAGCTAGGGCTGCGTCACGTCTAACTAACTCCAATCAGCCACTGAAGGGCGGAGTTATACGTGAACAAACTACTGCCCTCAAAAGAAATTACATTGAGAATAATATCCCGTAAATCTTTTCTTGAAGACGTAATGATAACGCCTCAGTAAGGCGGATTACGTATAATAAAGCGTCTAAGTTAAGTCTACTATACATAATGTCGTTCCCAACATTGAAATTGGAAAAGACATAAACGGCGAAAAAGAATATATGCAGTCTTTAATCACACCGTCTAGACGCGTATGAACTCTCGGTATGCCCTGCTCTGCCAAAATAAACTATTTGTATAAATGATAAAATGGCAGAAATGAGCAACGCGGACAAGAAACTAAACTATCATGCTTAGTAGCAGGCTTGTATATATATATATATATAGCGTCGAAAAATAAAACACATGTTGTAATGACAATATTGGACTGCGTCGGTAAGTCAGGGACAATGTCCCTGAACCGATCGAAAAATCCGAGTCCAATGACGCTATAAGTCTCTTATCCAAGATCGCAGCAATGAAGTCCGAAATAATAATCACTGGAAGATAATGCCAGAAGATATGAAAGGCATCTTCCGATACTACTAAAGGGAAAACTCGAAATCTTTCGAATCCCTTTCGCCATCCTGTCGGACCCTATAAAGCGTTTGGTCGTCCGTAGCTGATGCAACCGCGAACCGCACCGACCCAGCGCCGTCGGATAATTCCTGATTCGACCGAGAAACTGTCAATTGCTGGGATGCTGCGAAACAACTGTGCTAACTCAGATAGCACGTCCGTCACTGAGGCCTGAGGAGAAGCGGTCTTACGATGCATTGCCGCTGGAAGCTCCGTAATCGTTACCCCGTGCATACTACCAATATGCGAGCGAACGGAGTGTATAGGCCTCGTGTCCCTTGGCTACTGGATGGCGCGACCTATTCGCCGTGGAATCACTGAATGCCGAAACTGATCGGATACTCGAGGTCACGTAGCCAATGTGCGGTCGTGTGCCCTGCTGTGAGGATGAGGAAGCATTAAAGACAGTCTCTCGGACTGTCAATATAACGGAGCGTCCCGACCAACGGACATATGCTCCGAATGTAAAATATCTGAACCACAACATGCGGTCCCCTATGTTGTTGGGCGAGAGAGGGACCTCTCTCGCTCACAGCCCGGACGGACCTGGACAAGCCAGGAACCGGACTAACAGGCTTCCTCCGATCTGTCCTCAATCTGCCGTCACTGGGTGAGTACTAAAGTAATTAAAGTGCTCGCATCACCCAAATCTCCTTCCTAGACCGCAACGGACGAACCCGGCAGCCGAACCATTCGATGAATGTACGCTACACCGGGTGAGCTAGCGAATGTCACTCCGTAGGTGATAGACATATTCCATGAGCACTTATTGCCGCTAACTCTTCATTAACTATGACGACAGAGGCACACTTTTGAAAGACATCTCCATAACTCTTCGAACAAGAAACCAGAAATGCTTGGTTAGCAAGCATAAAATAATAATATATATAGCGTCGTTCAATAATTCGAAAGTTTGTGTGACATTATTGGACTATGTCGGAACTGAGGGACGATGTCCCTGAACCGAACCAAAAATTTCTAAGTCCACCGACGCTATCAGTTTCTTATCCGGCATCGCAGCATTCTGGTCCGACGAAAGAAGCTGTAGAAGACCAAGTCAGATGACATACACAACAGCATATGTTGTTCCGAAAGGGAAAGCTCGAAATCCTCCGAATCCCTTTCGGTATCCCGTCGGACCAGATGAAACTTTCGGACGTCCGTACCCGCTTCCGCGGAGCGTCCCGACCCAGCATCGTCGGATAAAATATATGCGACAGATTCAGTTGATGCTGGGATGCTGCGATAACTGTGCTATTAAGGAAAGCACGTCCGTTCCCGAGGCCTGTGCAGTAGCGGTCTTACGATGCATTGCCGCCGGAAGCTCCGTGTACGTTGACTCCCGCACACTTCCTATGCGAACGTCCGGAGTCTGCAGGCCTCGTGTCCCTGGCTACCGGATGGTGTGACCTGGTCGCCGAAGAATCCTTGATCGGCAAAGCTGGTAATATATCGGCGGTCACGCAGCCAAGGTGCGGTCGTGTGCGCTGACGAGAAGAGGAAGCCTTAGCAGTCTCAGCGGACTGCCTATACAACGGAGCGTCCCGAGCGACGGACGTATGCTCCGCTTGCGACACATTTTGTACCACAACATCTGGGGCCAGATGTTGTTGAACGAGAGAGGGGCCTCTCTCGCTTGCAGAACGAGCTATGAACCGGACTAAAAGGCTTCCTGCGTTCTCCCTCCGATCCGCCGTCACTGGGTGTGCATTAGGTTAATTTATAGTGCTCGCATCACCCCAAAATTCCTTCTAGACCGCAACGGACGAACCCGGCTGCCGAACCATTCGGTGAATGGACGCTACACCGGGCGAGCTAGCGGACGTCAAAGGTCGTCGAACCTACTAGGGTCCTCTTAGGCAATTGGCGTATTTACATGAGCACTTTTCCGCTAGCCCTTCATTAATTGTGACGACGGAGGCACACTGTTGGAAGACATCACAGATACATCACCCTAATCTTGATCGTCTGAAATAGAAATTGATAAAGTAGAGTGACCCTGCGGGGAAAGGACCGGAGTGTCCAAATCCCCAACAACATATCGTGACATACGCTTCCCATATTGTCATCGAAATCATACGATACAGAACAGGAGTTAATGCGAGTACACTGACCACATATAGAATGATAATAAGGTCAGAGGAAGACTTCCTCTTAAAACAATTGATCAATATCCTTTCAATGTGAAAAGAAAACAAGTCCTGGTACTCGCACTAACCCCTGGCAATCAAAATACATAATAATAATATGATCCATTAATATAGAAAAAATAACTGAAATCAAAATATTTTGAAAAAATATTTTTTCAGAACAGCCCAAGTTTCTGAAAAGTAACGTTGAGCCCCAATGGATCCCAAGCCTAAGTGTGGACAAAAATTTTAAAAATATTTTAAACAATTTATTCAACACTTACGAACAATAATAATGTATCTAGTTATGATTAAAATAACATCAAGATATTATTTTTTAGAAATCCCCCCCTCACACAGAGGGCTGTTGTAAATGTAAACAATGAGTGTAAAAACACTAAAATAAGACTCCAGGCACCCAGGCCCGAAATCAGTTACCAAAAATACACTATCTGATGCAAAACAGAGACTTCCAGGGAAGAAACTGCAGAACATCAGATGGTAGATGCAGAACACAACGCCTAACCACCCGTAGGTGAAGACGTAAACATGGGGAAAGAACAGAATTCATTCTGTTATTCAGCTAAAACTCCCAAGAAAATTTAGTAATAATAATTACAAAAACTATGCCAAAAGCATGGGAGAATAGCAAGGGGGAACTTAAAGGACAGGGAGAGAGGAAAACACTTAAAAAACAGTGTAACTAAATAATCAGAATGACAACAAAATGGCTGCTGCCTCGAAAATAGGTAACTTAACATAATTTCATTAAAAAATTTTAAGTTACAGCCCTGATAATATTCTGTCACACATTCTTTTCCTCTCCTCCTTCTCTATCCTCCTTAGAATCACCATTTCACTAATATTTATGTGTCTGGCATCATTTAAACTGAGATTTATAAGCACAAAGATCAGTCAGATGTTAACTGATGAAGGGCCAAACTTAGAATGATTAATGGCGCCAATTTCGGAACGTCCTTGACACTGTGCATGCGCAGTAGGGGCGAAGTGTGGAGGGCCTATCAGGACATGTTTTCTTTAGTTTTAGATGCAAATTTTGGGGATTGGGGGGCAAAATTTGTGTTTGGCCCTATATTTTAAGAGTTAGCACCAGCTATGTCTGGGTCATTGGTACAGTATAAAAATAGAAGATTTTTAAAGAAATTTTCTTAAAATGCACTAAGTAAAAATTCACACCTCCTTAGTGAGCCCCAATATTGATTGAGGGACTCAATTTGAACAAATTTGAATCAGGCCCATACCAAGATGCTGTATACCAAATATCAAAAGATCCTGTCTATTGGTTCTGGAGAAGAGGATTTTTAAATTTTTTTTCTTTGCACAAAGTAAAAATTCAGGTCCCCATAGTGAGCCCCAAAATTGATCAAGGGACTCCATTTGAACAACCTTGAATCAGACCCATACCAAGATGCTGTATACCAAATATCAAAAGATTCTGCCCACTGTTTCTGGAGAAGAAGATTTTTCCTTAAATTGCTCTAAGGAAAAATTCATGCCCCTATAGGGAGCCCCAATACTGATCAACGGACTCGATTTGAACAAACTTGACTCAGACCCATACCAAGATGTTGCATACCAAATATCAAAAGATTCTGCCCATTGGTTCTGGAGAAGAAGATTTTTAAAGAATCTTTCTTAAATTGCACTAAGTAAAAATTCACACCCCCACAGTGAGCCCCAATATTGGCTGAGGGACTCGATTTGAACAAACTTGAATCAGACCCATACCAAGATGCTGCATACCAAGTATCAAAAGATTCTGCCCACTGGTTCTGGAGAAGAGATTTTTAAAAAATTTTTCTATAATTCATATGTGCTATCAGAGTTATGCCCCATACAGAGCCCCCAAGGGACGTGGCCATTTCATTTGAACAAACATGAATTGCCATATAGTAATGAACATCCACATGAAGTTTCATGAAAATCGGACCAGGGGTTTCAGAGGAGAAGTCGTTTGTAAAATGTTCACGATGACAGACGACGACGGACGGCAAGTGAAAAGTTGAGCTTCCTTTGGTGAGCTAAAAATTCCTCATATTGACTTAGTTATAATTTGGGCTCCCACAGGGAGCCCAAATATGAACCCAGGGACTTGGATTTAACAAACTTGAATCTCACCCACCTAACCATGCTGCATACCCAATATCAAAAGATTCTGCCTGTTGGATCTTGAGAAGAAGATTTTTAAAGAAATTTGCCTAAAATGCACTAAGTTCAAATTGGGCTCCTATACTGAGCCCAAATATGAACCCAGGGGGCCAATTTGTACAAACTTGAATCAGATCCACCCCACAATGTTGCATACCAAACATCAAAGGATTCTGCCTGCTGGATCTGGAGAAGAAGATTTTTAAAGAAATTTGCCTGAAATGCACTAAGTTCGAATTCGAGCTTTTATAGTGAGCCCAAATATGAATCCAGGGGGGACGATTTGAACAAACATGAATCAGATCCAACCTACAATGTTGCATACCAAATATCAAAAGATTCTGCCTGCTGGATCTTGAGAAGATTTTTTAAGAAATTTGCCTGAAATGCACTAAGTTCAAATTCAGGCTTCTCTTCTGAGCCCAAATATGAATCCAGGGGGCCGATTTGAACAAACTTGAATCAGATCCACCCCACAATGTTGCATACCAAATATCAAAAGATTCTGCCTGCTGGATCTGGAGAAGAAGATTTTTTAAGAAATGTGCCTGAAATGCACTAAGTTCGAATTCAGGCTTCTATACTGAGCCCAAATGTGAATCCAGGGGGCCGATTTGAACAAACTTGAATCAGATCCACCCCACAATGTTGCATACCAAATATCAAAATATTCTGCCTGCTGGATCTGGAGAAGAAGATTTTTTAAGAAATTTGCCTGAAATGCACTAAGTTTGAATTTGGGCTTCTACAGTGAGCCCAAATATGAATCCAGGGGGCCGATTTGAACAAACTTGAATCTGATGCTGCATACCAAGTATCAAAAGATTCTGCCCACTGGTTCTGGAGAAGAAGATTTTTTTAATAATTTTTCTATAATTCATACGGTGCTATCAGAGTTATGCCCCATACAGAGCCCCCATGGGACGTGGCCATTACATTTGAACAAACATGAATTGCCATATAGTAATAAACATCCACATGAAGTTTCGTGAAAATCAGACCAGTGGTTTCAGAGGAGAAGTCGTTTGAAAAATGTTCACAGTGCCGGACGACGGCCGGCCAGTGATAAGTTAAGCTCCCTTCGGTGAGCTAAAAAAAAAATTTCCGGATTTTTTCCCACCCGGACCCCAAATTTTCAGTGTAAAAAAAAAAAAAAAATGTTCTCTTAAAATTGACCGAAACGCATGAAAAACAAAAAAAAAAAAATTTCTGATTTTGACCCCAAATTTTCCAAGTCCCACCTGGACCCCAAATTTTCAGTGTAAAAAAAAAAATAATTTTCCCAAAATTTTCAGCCTAAATATGAACCCAGGCACTTGGCTTGAACAAACTTGAATCTCGCCCCTCTAAGGATGCTGCATACCAAATATCAAAAGATTCTTATTGGTAGATCTGAAGAAGATTTTTAAAAAATACTCCTCATTCTGCACTAATTTAAACATTTGGGCTCCTATAGAGAGTCCAAAATGGACCCAGGCAATTGATTTCAATAAACATGTGAAACAATCTTCCAATAATGTTATATGTGAAATTTGAAAGCTTTTGGAGCAGTGGTTTGGGAGAAAAGTAGTCTTAAATGTTTTTCCCATTACCCACAGTGTTAAAAAATGCTGACTCAGCACTTTTTCAAAGTCCCCAAAAAGTACCCCATGATAAAACCGATGGCAATTTTCTTTGGCCATTTCATTCTGTTGGTCCTAAGGAAGCTTCACAACAAATAAGAATTCTCAGTGCCGTGAAGTTTTGGAGATATGGGAGTTTTAATTTTTTTCTATTTTTAGCTCCTGCGGTTCCCATGGGGCGAAGGGAAAATTTTTTTTGCATAAATTAAGTACTTATGACCCAATAAGCCCTCATATCAAATTTGGTCAAAATAGAAATTTTGAAAATAGAAAATAGAAATTTTGGGAGGGGCAAATATTCTTTCCCCTCCCATTACGATGCCAAATATAGCCCCACAAACTTCTCTTGAACCAATCTGAGTCTACACCTCAAAAGGAAGTTGCACACCAAATATCAAGTCTCTGCTACTGCTGGTTCATGAGAAGAAGATTTTTTAAGATTTCAGCTCACTTTTTGGGTGTGGCCCTACCCACGGGCGAGGCAACTTGATTTGAACAAAATCAAATTGCGATGTCATAACAAACTGTTATATCAAATATCAATTAAACTGGTTCAGCGATTTGGGAGGAGAAGATGCAAACACCATGTTCACGGGCGACGGACGGACGACGGACGGTGAGTGATCACTATAGCTCTCCTGACTGAAAGTCAGGTGAGCTAAAAATAAGTGGTATAAATAATAACAGGTGATACTATATAAGATGTTCATAATTTTCATAAATTAATTTGTTTTAAAAATTTATACCTACAATTATAGAAGCCTGTTGGGCTACAGCAAAATCAATGAATCAATGTTTATAAATTAGAACTCAACAGAAAATGCTGTAAAACACATGGCAGAACTACAGTCATAATTAACTGAATTCTTTAAAAATGATGAAAAAATGTGGAAATATTTTATTTTGTTGTTCAGATATGTAAAATACCATGTTTCAGCGTAATTGAAGTCTACTTTGTCTTTTTTTACATAATTTGTAAGTGTGGGTCTGACTGAACCCCAAAATATTTGTTCTCATAGCACAGTGATAACAAAGGCACCCCAAAACACACTCATTCCTGTCCCAAGGTGAAAACAAAGGTACCCAAGAAGTTTCGTGAAGATCAGTTCATAAATACGAGCTGTATAGAAGTTGTGACAAAAAACCGATTGGACCTAATTTCGGTACAAAATGGCCACTGGCAGCCATCTTGAATTTTGGACCGCACTCAGAAACACTCATTCTCGTCCCAAGGTGATAACAAAGGTACCCAAGAAGTTTCATGAAGATCGGTTGATAAATACAGCCTCTAGCCCGAGCCGTATTGACATGTGCACTTACAGTGTTTAAGTAGCACTAAATAAATCAAAATTCATCTAATTTGCATAATTTCTGCACGCGAAAAAAACCAGTACTGTATGTGATGTATTCCATTTTACTAAACATTCATACAAAAATTTATTCAAATCAGAACTTTCATACAGAAGTTCTGTCCAAAAGACTGATTGCACTAATTTTGGTACAAAATGGCTGTGGTGGCCATCTTGAATTTCGGACCACACCCCAAAACACTCGTTCTCATCCCACGGTGATAACAAAGGTACCCAAGAAGTTTTGTAAAGATCGGTTCATAAATACGGCCTCTAGCCTGAGCCGTACAGAAGTTGTGTACAAAAAACTGATTAGACCTAATTTTGGTACAAAATGGCCACTGGCAGCTATCTTGAATTTTAGACCGCACCCAGAAACATCTTGTTCTCGTACCAAGGTGATAACAAAGGTACCCAAGATGTTTCGTGAAGATCCGTTCAAAAATACAGACTCTAGCCCGAGCCCTATTGACATGTATACTTACTGTGTGTAAGCAGCACTGAAAAAATCAAAGTTCATCTAATTTGCATAATTTCTGCATGAGAAAAAAACCCGTATTATATGTGATGTAGCCCATGGTACTAAACATTCACACAAAAAATTATTCAAATCAGCGCTTTCATATGGAAGTTCTGCGCAAAAATCTGATTGCTCCTAATTTTGTACAAAATGGCTGCCATCGGCCATTTTGAATTTCGGACCAGACCCCAAAACACTCGTTCTCGTCCCACGGTGATACCAAAGGTACCCAAGAAGTTTCATAAAGATCGGTTCATAAATACGGCCTCTAGCCCGAGCAATATTGGCATTTGCACTTATAGTGCTGAAAGTAACACCAAAAAACATCAAAGTTAGTCTAATTTGCATAATTTACGCACAAGAAAAAACCCTGCATTATATATGATGTATCCCATGGTACTAAACATTCATTCAAAAAATTATTCAAATCAGAGCTTTCATATGGAAGTTCTGTACAAAAAACAGATTTCTGCATCGTCGGTACAAAATGGCTGCTGGCGGCCATCTTGAATTTCGGACTGCACCCAAAAACACTCGTTCTCGTCCCATGGTCATAACAAAGGTACCCAAGAAGTTTCGTAAAGATCGATTGATAAATACGGCCTCTAGCCCGAGCCATATCCAATTGTTGACGTACGGACAGACGGCCAGACGGACGACAGGCTGTGACAAAAGCTCAAATTTGGCTTCACCAAAGTTGAGCTAAAAACAATATTCTCGTCTGTGCAGTTTTTGAAATAATAATAATGGACTAAGTTAAACTTTGGGCTCCCACAGAGAGCCCACATAACAAGCCAGGGACTTGATTTGAACAAACTTGAATCTGACACTCCTAGAGATGTCACATACCAAATATCAAAAGACTCTGACTGGCGGATCTGAAGAAGATTTTTAAAGGTTATTCCCCATATTGCTCTAGTAAGTTTATATTCAGGCTCCTGTATTGAGCCCAAATATGAACCAAGGGGCCAGATGCTGTATACAAATATCAAAAGATTCTGATCACTGGTTCTGGAGAAGAAATTTTTTTTATTTTTGCAAATATGCTGACTCAGCATTTTTTCGATGTCTACTCCCCTACAGAACACCCTTGCAATTTTTTTTTACCATTCCATTCTACTGGTCGTAAGGATTCTTCATACCAAATAACATTTCTCTGTTCTGTGTGGTTTGGGAAATATAGGCGTTTGAATTTTTTCTACTTTTAGCTCCTGGGGTTCCCACAGGGCGGTAAAAAAATTGTACTGGGGATCAATCAAGTACTTAGGACCCACTTATACTACATGCCAAATCTGGTTCAAATTGGCACTTCGCTTCTTGAAATGATAAATTTAAAGTAATTTGTATATTTTTTATACTTACCAATGGCCCAGACTCAGCTGGTGCAAACTCAATATTATCAAGGGCCAAACACAAATTTTGAACCCCACAATCCCCCAAATTTTCATACAATACCAAAAATGAAAAGTCCTATCTGGCCCTCCATACTTTTACTAACAGCGCATGCGCAGTACTCAGGAAGAGACCGGAATTGTCACCAACATCATTCTTTGTAGATGAGCCTACTAATATAATAACTCGGCGGGGAGGTATGAGTGTCCACTCATGGGAGGGCCATCCCCGTCCGGGCCATTGGTAAGTATAAAAAATATACAAATTACTTCAAAATTATCATATTTTTATACTAATAACCAAAGGCCCAGATTTGGCTGAATCGTAAAAAGGCAGAGGCCTTGGACTAAAGAATTAGCAGAAAAATACAGCTCCTAAGCCTGCATTCCAAGGTGAAAAGGAAATTAAATTTAAAAGGAATTACATGTATGTCTCTCTATACAATAATAGAGAAGACATATCATAAACTAGAAAAACTGTGAGCACTGCTCACTAAATGATACCACCCACTCCCACCAAGAAACATTTTACAACAGTTAAAGTGTGTTTAATGTAGAGAGCACAAACACTGACCTCCCCCCCCCCCCCCACACACACACACACCTGCACCCCAAAGCTTGAATTGACAAAACCCATTATTCAATATGTGAAACTGTAAAAATGAAAATATCTGAAAACAAAATAGAAGGTACACATCTTCACTGTATGTAAAAGAATATTGAAGGTTTCATTGAAATCCATTCACTAGTTTAAAAGAGGTTGCGGATAGCAAATGTCAACAACAACAACAACCCCCCCCCCTCCCCTCCCCCCCATGCAAGCTTGAATTGACAAAGCCCATTTTTAGCTTAACTTGATAAAGTCAAGATAAGCTATTGCCATCACCTTGATAAATACGACCTATAGACTGGGCATGGGCAGCCATCAAGGCTGAATGATCACGACCAAAAGGGGACGTTCTCATCTAGACATTATTTGGAGTCATCCTACCAAGTTACAATGAAATCCCTTCATAAATATGACCTGTAGACTGTGCTAAATGTTTTCGGGCTTCGGGCCCCTGTAGCCGTCACAGTTGCCCAATTGCGTCCAAAAGGGGGCGTTCTCATCTAGACATTATATGAAGTCAACCTATCAAGTTACAATGAAATTCCTTCATAAATATGACCTGTAGACTGTGCTAAAGGTTTTTGGGCTTTGGGCCCCTGTAGCTGTCACAGTTGCCCAATCGTGTCCAAAAGGGGATGTTCTAATCTAGACATTATATGAAGTCAACCTACCAAGTTACAATGAAATCCCTTCATAAATATGACCTGAAGACTGTGTTAAAGGTTGTTGAGCTTCGGGCTTGGGCAGCCATCATGGTTGAATGATCGCAACCAAAAGGGAACATTCTCATCTGGGCATCATCTGGAGTGATCCTACAAAGTTACAATGAAATCCCTTCATAAACATGACCTGTAGACTGTGCTCAAGGTTTTCGGGCTTCGGGCACCTATAGCAGTCACAGTTGACCAGGGAATGAAAAGGGATGTCATCATCTAGGCATTATATGGAGTCAACCTGACAAGTTACAATGAAACCCTTCCATAAATACGACCTATAGATTATGCTAAAGGTTTTTGGGCTCGGGCAGCCATCAAGGCTGAATGATCGCCACCAAAGGGGGACGTTCTCATCTAGTCAGTATTTGGAGTCATCCTACCAAGTTACAATGAAATCCCTTCATAAATATGATCTGTAGACTGTGCTAAAGGTTTTTGGGTTCGGGGCCCCTGTAGCCGTCACAGTTGCCCAATCACGTCCAATAGGGGCGTTCTCATCTTGACATTATATGAAGTCAACCTACCAGGTTACAATGAAATCCCTTCATAAATATGACCTGCAGACTGTGCTAAAGGTTTTTGGGCTTCAGGCTCGGGCAGCCATCGTGGTTCAATGATTGCAACCAAAAGGGGACATTCTCATCTGGGCATCATCTGGAGTGATCCTACGAAGTTACAATGAAATCCCTTCATAATATGACCTAAAGACTGTGCTCAAGGTTTTGGGGCTTCAGGACCCTGCAGCCATCACAGTTGACCAATCACGACCAAAAGGGGATGTCATTATCTAGGCATTATATGGAGTCAACCTAACAAATTACAATGAAATTCTTCCATAAATATGAACTATAGACTATGCATAAGGTTTTTGGGATCGGGCAGCCATCAAGGCTAAATGATCGCGGCCAAAAGGGGACGTTCTCATCTAGACATTATTTGGAGTTATCCTACCAGGCTACAATGAAATCCCTTCATAAATATGACCTGCAGACTGTGCTAAAGGTTTTTGGGCTTTGGGCCCCTGCAGTCGTCACAGTTGCCCAAACACGTCCAAAAGGGGCCGTTCTCATCTAGACATTATATGAAGTCAACCTACCAAGTTACAATGAAATCCCTCCATAAATATGACTTGTAGACTGTGCTAAAAGTTTTTGGGTTTCAGGCTTGGGCAGTCGTCACGGTTGACAGATTGCGACCAAATGGAGAAGTTCTCATCTAGACATCATACGGAGTCATCCTACCAAGTTACAATAAAATCCCTCCATATTAAATATGACCTGCAGACTGTGCTAAACGTTTTTGGGTTTCGGGCTTGGGCAACAATCACTGTTGACAGATCATGACCAAAAGGGGACGTTCTCATCTAGGCATTATACAGAGGCATCCTACCAAGTTACAATGAAATCCCTTCATAAATACGACCTGTAGACTGTGCTAATGGTTTTCAGGTTTTGGGCTTGGGCAGCCATACCGTTTGACCGATCACAACCAAAAGGGGACCTTCTCATCTAGACATGACCCCAAACCTGCATATGAAATTTAGTGATGATCAGACAAGAACTGCGGGGTGTAGCCTGTGCTAAAGGAAAATGTGAACAGACTCACAGACTAACAGACTTCCGCACGCGTGATAGCAATAGCTTATCTTGACTTTGTCAAGTTAAGTTAAAAATGAAAATATCTGAAAAGAAAATAGCAGGTGCACATCTTCAATGTACGTAAAAGAATGTCTGAGAGTTTCAATGAAATCCGTCCACTGGTTTAGGAGGAGTTGCGGATAGCAGATGTGTACCCCCTAAAGCGTAACGGATGGATGGATGGATAGACGGATGGACATACAGACATATGGACGGACATAGTGAACACTAATAAGGAGCCATATCCAAGTAATTCCGTAATCTTAGCATGAATGATTATGCCAATTGGGTGTAACAAGCCCCCAATTTTAAGGCTAGTCCAGACTAAGCCCCTTAAATTAGGATGGCATATTCGAGAGTGAGAAACTAACCCCCACAAACACATGCCATATATAAATAATAAACAAGCTGTATCTAGGATCAGTAATAATCTACAGACAAGTCTGCATGAAAAACGACATCCTGGCAGTTTATGCATCCAACTACTTTGTTATTTGTAGCTAGGATGACCAACAACAGACTTCTATTTTACACATAACCGTACAACTTAAAAATTATCAGACTAAAAATTCTATCTTGTTTATTCCAAGTATATTAGTACATTTTTAAAAAAAATTGGTGATACTGAAGTTTTTTGTTTCTGTAAATAAGCAATTTATATCTGAATAAGAAAATATAAAAAACAAAAAAAGTTAAAAAATTCATAGTAATTTATATATTTTTTATACTTACCAATGACCCAGACATAGCTGGTGCTAATTCTCAAAAATCTAGGGCCAAACACAAATTTTTCCCCCCAATCCCCCAAATTTGCATCCAAAACTGAAAATAACATGTCCTAAATGGTCCTCCATACTTTTCCTCCACTGCGCATGCGCAGTGTCAAGGAGGTCTCGAAATTGGCGCCAATTATCATTCTTACTGGCAGTGCCTGGTCAGCGCTATGTACTCAGCGGGGAGGCAAGAGTTCCCAACTCCTGGGAGGGCCATCCCCGTCTGGGTCATTGGTAAGTATAAAAAATATATAAATTACTATAAATTTTTTAACATTTTTATACTGTACCAATGACCCAGACTTAGCTGAATAGAAAAGGCTGGAGGGCCTAGGACATAGAGGAAAATCCAATAAGCTCAACTATATAATAAAGAGGTAACCCCTTAAGGAGAAAAGGAGTATTAGGCTTTACATGTATCTTTCTTATTTAATATTAAATTAGAAAGATACAATACCCTTAATAATTGAGCACAATAATATTCATGTTCTCTATTAACATCCAGTATAACCCTTATACTAATTATTTTTAAAGTAAGCCAATAAATAAAGTAGTCCAGAGAATTGAGACTCTTTATAATCTTTTAAAAGTGTCCCGAGTATTGTATATTAAAGCCCGTTTGAGACTTGACATATACAAATGCTTCACACCGAGCTACACTTTAAAAATAAGACATGAATGAATTTTAACATTAATATTACACTTTAAAACCATCCCGGAAGCGACTCAGAAATACTGACTTTGGAGGAGGCATTCCCTTGCTTTTTACTATAAAGCAGGTGACCTAAGGGAACACCCGCCCCACCCACCCACCCCCCCCCCCCTTCCCCTTGCCCTGGGTCAAATAGCCCAGAGCGAAGAGGGCAGCTGGATGGAGTCACTGCCGGAACAGAAAGCCTGCATAACTATAGTTGCAACTGTTTAGTGGACGACATTCTGAGCAACAGATAACGGACCTAAACAATGCAGGTCTCCAGAAATGGACTCAATATTTCTGAGATAAAAATTTGTGAATGTGGATGGCTGAGACCAATAAGCAGCCTTCATTAAATCTGTAATAGCAACACTATTAGCATAAGCCCAAGAAGTAGCAAGAGCTCTTACTTCATGAGCGGAAATCTTAAGCACAGACTGCTGAGAAGAAGATAAACTCTCATAAGCAGTACGGATGGTTAATTGAATCCATCTAGCAATAGAATGGACCGAAATGTCCCTTCTACTAGGCATCAAAGACAGAAAGAAACGTTTCCGTCCCTTTCTGAAAAACTGAGATCTCTGTTTATAGATACGTAACGCTCTAACAGGACAGAGTAAAGGCCTACGCCCGTCTGAAGACGGAAGTGCCTTAATAACAATAGGTTCCGGATATTTATTAGGAGCCTGATTCTTAGCTAAAAAACCCACATTAGTAGTGGAGGTGATACTGTTCCCGACACTACGATAGTGAGAATCATCCACCGACAGTGCATGAAGCTCACTGACTCTTCTAGCAGAAGAGAAAGCTAAGAGAAAAGCTGTCTTATAAGATAAGAATTTGACATCTACTGTCCCAAGAGGTTCAAATGGCTTTTCCTTCAATTTAAGAAGAACCCAAGCTAAGTTCCATTTAGGAATTAATCTAAGAGTTCTGGGTCTATTTATCGAGAAGTTTCTAACCAACTTAGATAAAGAGACATTAGATCCAATTTGTAAACTATCATGATGTGCATAGGTATCAGATAACATAGACCTATAACCCTTAATAGTAACAGGCTGCAGTTTGATTTCGTCAAACAAGTATACTAGAAAGTTTGCAATGTCTGGTATAGAGGGATCAAAAATATCTACTGAATGATCCCTACACCAACGACGAAAAACCTTCCACTTAGCCGCATAGTTTAGCGAAGAGGAGGTCCTCCTACAGTTAGAAATCGCGTCCACTGCTCGTCCTGTAAAGTGCTTGCCATACAAGAAGGACCGCACAACGGAAAAACGTGAAGGTTGAGACCTTGCGGGTTGTGATGGAGTTGACGCGATTTCCCCTGCGAAAGAAGATCCTCCCGTGGAGGAAGCTTTCGCGGTAGGTCCCACAACAGACACCTGAGTAGATTTATCCACGGTCTCTGTGGCGACAGAGATGCTACCAACAGAATCTTGCATTGAGATTGTTTTATCTTTAGCAATACTTGTTGAATTAACTGCGCTGGAGGATACGCATATCCTATCATTCCGTCCCAAGGGATCGACAGAGCGTCTACTGCAAATGCTCTTGGATCCGGACACGGAGACACATACGTCTGCAACTGATTGTTGAGATGTGTCGCAAATAAGTCTATCATTGGCCGTTCCCATTGGTAGCAAATCTGATTTAATACTTGTTTGTTGAGAGTCCACTCCGACGGCAACAAGCGACCCTTTCGTGAAAGGGAGTCTGCTAGCACATTCAGACGACCCGGTATGTGACGGACCGAAAGAAGAACCTGATGTTCTAGCGCAAACAGAAGGATTCTTTCCGTTAGATTGAACAACGGAACTGAATGAGTGCCTCCCTGATTCCGTATATACGCCACTACTGTCGTATTGTCGGATAGGATTTGGACATGAGCATTGTGAATAATGTTCATCCAATGACGTAACGCAAGCCAAATTGACATCATTTCCTTGATGTTTATGTGCTTGCACAGGAATTGCGTATCCCAAAGACCCTGGCATCTCGAATCCGTTGGGATCAATGATGCACCCCAACCTGTTTGACTGGCATCCGTCATAATGGTAAAACTCGGATCCGGCAACTGCAGCGGAACTCCCCGAGTTAACCACTGAATGTTTGCCCAAGTCTGAATCTCTTGTTTCACTTGATCTGACAAGAGAACGTCTACGTCGAGCGAATGAATTTTCACACTCCAATTCTGAGTCAAGAAAATTTGGAGAGGACGCATGCGTAACCGCCCCATCGGAATGAGATCCGCAGCGGCTCCGCACAGACCTATCAGTCTCATAAATTCTCTCGCTGTGACTTTGTCTGCGTGCAGACAATAGCGAGCGTAACAACTGACTAATTTCGCTCTGGTTAACGGCAGACGAACGAGATTGTTGTGCGTCTCTAAGCTCATTCCCAGATGAGTGAATGACTTGGACGGCACCAGATCCGACTTCTCGTCGTTTGCTATAAAACCGAGACGTCTGAGCAATAGAAGTAGATTCTGAACATCGTTCTGAAGCGTTAACTCGTTGCCGTACCTCTGAAGAATGTCGTCCAGGTAGGCTGATGTTACCGCAGACGAATGAGCTCGGAAATAGATCATTACCGAGTTCATTACCCGAGTGAAAGCCCAGGGTGCTAGATTCAGTCCGAAGCACATCGCCCGGAATTGATACACCACTCCTAGGACTGCGAAGCGTAGATACTTTCTGAATGTCGGATGTACCATGACGTGAAAGTACGCATCTTTGAGATCTATGCTTGTTGCATAATCGTTCACCCGAATACTCGCTCTGACCGACCGAATCGTCTCCATATAAAATTTCGGAGCGACGATCAGCTTGTTTATCCAGCTCAAATCTATGACTGGACGGAACGAGCCGTCTGGTTTCGGAACCTGAAACAGATGGCTGTAGAATCCCGGAGTCTCCTGGTTTTCTACGACCTCTACCGCGTTCTTAATTAAAAGAGACTGCACCTCTGATAATAGAGCGTCTCTTTTCTGCGGATTTGACGGAAGTTGAGTCCACTTTGGACTTCGAGTTAATGGAGGCTTTTGTTTGAAGGATATCTTTAGGCCTTCCGAAGTCACTCCTCTCACCCAAGGGTCGTCCGTAATCGACGCCCATTCTTGTGAAAAGCTCGCCAACCGGTACGCGATAGAGGTTGAAGCCGTCACCTCCTGGACCTGCGAGGCCTGCGGTAGGAGAAACCACGTCCGACACGACCCGCACCTCGTCCCGTCGACCTCGGGGCGTCCGACCGGTTGTCCCGGCCCGAAGGACGTCCCGAACGAGAGTCGCTACCCTGACGGTCTCTCGAATAAGACCAAGAGGACGCACCGGAACCTCTATAGGAACCTCTCTTGGGCGCATTAGACCCAGAAGTGCCTGTCTTATTCTTGTCTGCCGTATCCGGCTTCTTAGAAGCAGATTTGAACAACAGAGAATCCGAAGCTTTCTTTGTAATTTTATCATAAATAGCAGAAAGCTTGCCGTCAAAGAGAAGTTCTCCGGAGACCGAAGCAACTCTAAGAGAGTTCTTCACCTTAGTATCCACGAGTGTGGATGTAGCTAGGGCTGCGTCACGTCTAACCAACTCCAGGTTTGCCGCTGAAAGGGCGGAGTTACACGTGGAATAAGCTACTGCCCTTGAAAGAAGTCTTAAAGAGGATTCTATATCCTGAAATTCTTTCCCTTGAAGGCGCAGTGATAACGCCTTAGTAAGGGGATCTGCGTAAGATAAGGCATCTAAATTGGCTCTGTTAGACGAAATAGCTGTTTCCAACACCGCGGTTGGAATAGAAGCCGACGACGGTAATGATAGCTCTAAGTCTTCCGCCTCGTCGTCCATACGCAATGGAACTCTCGGAATACCCTGTCCTGCCGTGTCGAATTTATTCCTTGCATTAATGAAAGGCAGGTTGAGAGTATTGGCGGACAAGAAACCTGCTTTCCCCGTCTTGGAAGCAAGTTTAAATATAGCGTCGTTCAATAATTCAAATGTTCTTGCAACATTATTGGACTGCGACGGAAACTCGGGAGCGATGTCCCTGAACCGCTCAAAAAATTCAGAGTCCAATGACGCTATAATCCTCTTGTCCGGAACCGCAGCTGTCTGGCCTGACGGAACAACTTGAGGGAGAAAGTGCCGGATGAAGTCCACGGCAGCTTTATGTTGTTCCGAAAGGGATAGCTCCAAATCATCCGTATCCCTTTCACCATCCGGTCGGACCTCATGATGCTCCCGGTCGTCTGCCCCCGATGCTTCGGCGGAGCGTACCGACCCAGCGCCGTCGGATAATTCCCGATCCGACACCGTTTCTGTCGGCTGCTGGGATGCTGCGATAAGCTGTGCTATCTGCACAAGAATGTCCGGCATCGAGACCTGCGGAGGCGCAGTCTTCCGCTGCTTCGCCGAGGGCAGCTCTGCATCAGATGCCTCCCGCATACTTTTTCTATGCGAACGTCCGGAGTCCATCGGCCTCGTGTCCCTGGCTGCCGGATGGTGTGACCTGGTCGCCGAAGAATCCTTGATCGGCGAAGCTGGTAAGATATCGGCGGTCACGCAGCCAAGGTGCGGTCGTGTGTGCTGACGAGAAGAAGAAGCCTTAGCAGTCTCCGCGGACTGCCTATACAACGGAGCGTCCCGAGCGACGGACGTATGCTCCGCTTGCGACACATTTTGTACCACAACATCTGGTCCCAGATGTTGTTGTACGAGAGAGGGACCTCTCTCGCTCGCGGCCCGGCTGGACCTGGACGAGCTAGGAACCAGACTCAAAGGCTTCCTCCGATCTCACTTACTATCCGCCGTCACTGGGTATGCACATTGAATGTTTATAGTGCTCGCATCACCCAACATTTCCTCCTGGACCACATCGGACGAACCCGGCTGCCAAACCATTCGGTGAATGGACGCTACACCGGGCGAGCTAGCGGACGACATTTGTTTAATCTCCATGAGCACTTTTGCCGCTAGCTCTGAATTCATTTGTGACGATGGAAGCGCACTTGCAGAAGATAACATGGAAACATCACCCTGTTCTTGTTCCTCTGAAATAGAAACTGAGAGAGTAGAGTGACCTTGTGGAGAAAGAGCCGGCATAGCCCTTTGTCCAGTAACAACATACCGTGACACAAGTTTCCAATGTT
This sequence comes from Pictodentalium vernedei, assembly GCA_031216915.1. NCBI lineage: Eukaryota > Metazoa > Mollusca > Scaphopoda > Dentaliida > Dentaliidae > Pictodentalium > Pictodentalium vernedei. Next base: position 171,923,491 of record CM062291.1, on the reverse strand, counting down.
TGTCATCCCAATATTGACATATAGAACAGGGATTAGTGCGAGAACACTGACTACAATTAATACAATGATCATGAAAGTCAGAGGAAGATTTCTTCCCACTACAATTTGAACAATATCCTTTCATTGTGAAAAGTCAACAACAAGTCCTAGTAACTCGCACAAACCCCTGACACAAAGATACATAATAACATGATCCATTAATAAATGAAAAAACAATTGCAAATCAAAATAATTTTGAAAAAATATTTTTTCAGCGAAGCCCAAGTTTCTGAAAAGTAACGTTGAACCCCGATGGATCCGATGGCAAAGTGTGGTCAAAAATTTTAAATTTATATTAAATAATTAATGAGACACTTACAGATAATATAAATGTATCTTATAGTGAGATAAACTACACCAAAGGCAAACAGCCCCCCTCAAAAAAGGCTGTTGCCAATGTAAACAAACAGTGTAAAACACCAGAAAACATGACTCCAGGCACTGAAAAAACTGGCCCGAAATCAGTCATCAAAATTACACTCTATCTGATGCAAGACAGAGACTCCCAGGGGAGAATCTGCAGAACATCAGATGGAAGATGCAGAACACAACGTTTATACACCCATGGGTGAAAACGTAACTATGGGGAAAATAACAGAAAACATTCTGTAACCAAGCAACTCTCCCAAGAAAATTTTAGAAATGAACTTTCTCAAAAATATGCCAAAAGCATGGGAGAATTGCAAGGGGGGACTTAGAAGGCCAGGGGAGAGGAAACACTGAATAAGCAGTGCAACATATTAGCAAGAATGACAACAAGAGGCCCATGCCTCGAAAATAGGCAACTTAACATAATTTCATAAAAAATTTTAAGTACAGCCCTGATTATTTTTTGTCACTCCTTTTTCCTCTCCTCCTTCTATATCCTCCTTAGAATCACCATTTCTCCAAAAATTACGTGTCTGGCATCCTTTAAACTGAGATTTACAAGCACAAAGATCAGTGAGATGTTGACTGATGAAGGGCCAAACAGAGAATGATAATTGGTGCCAATTTCGGGACGTCCTTGACACTGCGCATGCGCAGTGGGGGCATAGTATGGAGGTCCTTTAGGATATGTTTTCTTTTGGTTTTGGATGCAAATTTTGGGGATTGGGGGGCAAAATTTGTGTTTGGCCCTGGTTTTGTTAGAGTTAGCACCAGCTAAGTCTGGGTCATTGGTACAGTATAAAAATACAGATTTCTGCATCGTCGGTACAAAATGGCTGCTGGCGGCCATCTTGAATTTCAGACTGCACCCAAAAACACTCGTTCTCGTCCCATGGTCATAACAAAGGTACCCAAGAAGTTTCGTAAAGATCGGTTCATAAATACGGCCTCTAGCCCGAGCCATAGCAGCTTGGCACTTACAGCTCTGAAAGTAACACTAAATAAATTGAAGTCAGTCTAATTTGCATAATTTACGCACGAGAAAAAAACCCGTATTATATGTGATGTATCCCATGGTACTAAACATTTATACAAAACTTTATTCAAATCAGAACTTTCATACAGAAGTTCTGTACAAAAAACTGATTTTTGCATCATCGGTACAAAATGGTCGCTGGCAGCCATCTTGAATTTCGGACCAAACCTAAAAACACTCGTTCCCGTCCCAGGGTCATAACAAAGGTACACAAGAAGTTTCGTAAAGATTGGTTCATAAATACGACCTCTAGCCCGAGCCATAGCCAATTGTTGACGGACGGACGGACGGACGGACGGACGGACGGGCCATGACAATAGCTCAAATTTGACTTCGTCAAAGTTGAGCTAAAAACGAACAACCAAAGAAAACAAACCAACTAAATAGTGGATGTGCCCATGAGGTCGCCATTAGAACATTAGAACACAACCCAGCCGCCAATCGATGAGCCATGAAAGGCATGCATATACTTCAATGCATTCGAGGCTTACAGGAAGAAAACTACGTCCTGACCTGGAATCACCTCTTAACACATTGGCTCTGTGAAGACAGATATATATCGGTGTGACTTGCGACCTTGAAAGCTCACTGAATGGAGACTTACAATTATCGTCGCACAAGGTAAGAAATGAAGAGCTGCTATTTCAACAGCCCTAAATTCCCAAAGAGACAGTAGTCTCAAGAGATAATTATTTCAGTTATGTCCTTGCATAATTACTAAAAATATCGTTCATGATTCTAGCTAGGCTACTATGGTGTAAACAATAAGACTCAAGTCTATGACACCTAGGAAATCAAACCGAAAAGCATTATTCCTTTAGTCGTTTTATTCCCAAAAGACAGCGGTCAGAGCCTAGCTAATGTAGCTTAGAAGTCTTCATCTCCGTGAAGACAGATATCTCAGTGTAACTTGCGACCTTGAAAGCTCACTAAACGGAGACTTACAACCATCATCGTGCAAGGTTGGGAATGACGAGCCCCTATTCTAACAGGTGTAATTCCCAAAGAGACAGTAGTCTCCAGGTAGCTAAGCAGTTATGAGTCTCTGTCTGTGTGTAGACATATCTGTGTCACTTGTGGCCTTTGAAAGCTCACTAAATGGAGACTTACAACACTAGCCACTAATGTATAAGAAAAGATCGCTGTAACAGTACATAATGCTACTATGGGGTTCACAATGGCATTAAATGTCCTGACGCCAAGGAATACAATACCGAGAAGGAAAAGACATACTTATTCCCTCTAACAGCTCTATTCCAAACAAGACAGCTGTCTCAGCCTAACTATGCACTATGGAACCTCTATTCGTAAAGAATAGGGCATTGCATTTCTTATACTATTGCTAATGCAAGGAAGGCGTCGGGACAAAAGCCCTCAACACCTGAGCCAAAAGATCTGGGGATGAAAGATCTTTGTCTTTCCATCGCCCGGTATGATAAGCTGTTTTGCCTAGCAAATGCAGACTTATAATCAGATGGAACAAGATTCGAAGAGCTTATGACTAAAAATTCATAGTCTAAAAGTGCCCTTCTGCAAGGGATGGAGACTCACACTCCATAGCCCTCTCACCATCCAAATGTTCCATCTGAAAATATGGTCAACTCCATCCGACTGAACGGATGACTGGACCAATGCAGCACCGTCTGACAGCTCACCATCAGAGCCTTTAAACGGTAGTACCAGTGACAACTGGAATGTTGCGATACGTAGAGCAATCTGCAGCAGCCGGTCTGTGATCGAGGCTAGGAGAGCAATGATAATCCACTTGTTACCATAAGCTGCTCACGGGACTGTGATCTGGCTCCAGATCCTCGAACGACTAGCTATCGACCCGAACATGCGAAGTCGGATAGCTAGTCTGTGGTCAACGCGCTTCATTAATGAAGCAGGGGAAGATGCCATAGCTGCAACCGGATCCGGCTGCAGTGTGGAAGGAGCGTCCCGAACCGCAAGCGTGAACAGGCGACCTAACCCACTAAAGTTTCTCGAATCAAAAACAGTCAACCCCGACTACTGACGGAAAGGAGAGAGTTCTCCAGCTCATGGTCTGCTCCAGACCTCACCGAGCATTCTGTTAGAAACTTGTAGGCATCGATCCCTTAGCGTGCATATCCATGGAAGAAGAGGAAGCCGAAGAGGACGCCATAACAACAGCCAACCTCGGCTGAAGTGCGGAAGAAGCATCCAAACTCGTCACACTCTGGACGGATGCTCCTACTCACTGAAGTTTCTTACAACACAAAATAGCTGTCCCCGACTGTTAACAGGAAGAAAAACGTCCCCAGATCTCGTCAAGTATCCCGCTTAGAAACTTCTAGGCTAATTCCCATTTCATGTGCTTCCATGTTAGCAGAAGAAGCCATAACTGCCGCCGGCCCCGGCTGCAGTGTGGAAGGAACATTCCTATGCGTTTCCTACTCAATAGGTTTCTCACAACGGACTAAGTCGACCCTGACTGTTGACGGGACGGAGAGGATTCTCCAATCGGTGCTCTGACCCCAGATCTAGCCGAGCGTCCCGTAGAGAAACATCTGGCTTCTTCTACATGCACAAATGACCAGACCGACCCAGCACCATCCGACGGCTCACTACCGTAATCTGCTGATGGGTGCCCCTTGCAGGGTTTTAAAGCTGTGCAAATTGTGACAGCTAGTCTGGTACGGAGGCTTGTGGAGCTGCGGCTTAGAAAATATGGTCAACTCCATCCTTCTCTGCCGCTTGTTGCTACCGGGATGGAGATCTGGCCGCCGATGGGAGCGAGGTGGCTCAGTGGTAGACTGTTGGACTTCTATGCTAGAGGTCCCGAGTTCGATCCCCGTCCGGGACGACCCGCGTTGTGTCCTTGGGCAAGGCACTTAATCCCGGTTGCCCACATGGGCGCACGATGACGCCGTGTACTAAAGTGTACTGCACGTCGATGGAGCACGTCTTCAACCACTGTAACCCTGCTTGAGCGAAGCTTGAACAGAGTTAGAATGTTGAGGTGCTGACAGTTGCTCGTCATTGCTCGGTGGTTCTCTCCGGGTACTCCGGCTTCCTCCAGCCGTAAAACTGTCCGGTCACGATTAGCCATTGTGCATAAGTATGTGACCTTAAATCCCAATAAATAATCAATATATCTGGCAGCTGATCTCTTCGTCGAACGTCCCAATGAATCAAGCCTCGAATCACTAGCTACTGGATGGACAGACTTTCTTTTCCTTCTTTCTTTATCTTCTTTCTTCGAGAGTAAAGACTGGAGCGTCTTCGCTTGGCTGCATGAACATCTATAGTTGGGTAGCTAGTGTGCAGTCGCATGTGCTTCGCTAAAGCGGAGGAAGAAGCTGTAACTGCAGCCAGCCCCGGCTGCAGTGTAGAAGGAGAAACTCAGTGCAAATTTCTCAAAGCAATAGTCGACCCCGACTATTACTGGGTTGGAGAAGGCTCTCCCACTCGCGGTCTGATGCAGACCTCGCCAAGCTTCCCTAAGAGAAACTTGCAGACTTCTTCCCTTTATTTTGCCATCGTCGCTGGATGAGCTTTTGTTTTGATTAAAAGGTGCTCGCGCTACCCAAATCTACACTCTCCTCGACCGCATCGGACATACCCGGTATCACGGTTCCCACTATCGGGTAACCACCTGACCGGTCGAGCTAGCTGCTGGAATAAGAGGCCTTATTCCTTATATTCAAGAACACCTTAGCAGCTAGCTCTGTTTACTCCTCAGAGCGCGATGACAGCAGCACATTCTGGACGGGTGTCACAATACCATTACCATGTTCCTGTTCCTCTGGAAAAGAAACTGAGAAATCAAATTATCTTGCGGTGACAGCTCTGACATCGGAACTTCACCACGAATACATAGCGTGACACCCGCTTCCAATGTTAGTGTCCTAATGAGACGACCGTGACCACACAAATAGGACCAGAATCAGCAGGAGTGCAGTGACTACAGGCAAGGCAACAAACATGTAAATCCGATGTAGACTATTATGCCCTACACTGAGAGCAGTAATTCATAAATAATTATAAAGCAACAAGTTCACTGCACTCCTAACATCTAACATATAATCATATAATATAAGGATACATGACGAAGACAATCAAAAATATTTTTGAAATAAATTAAAACAAATTTTTTCCGAACTTTTTGTTTTAAAATGCCCTAAGGGAACCACACAAGCCCAAGGGCATCCCGATAGAGCCTAAGTGTGGACAACACCAAAACATTAAAGCTACACTACCGAAATATTAATAAATGTATCCTAATATAATTGTGATGAAATAAAACCCTGAATATTACCTGTTAAGGACACTTCACCCCGATTGCCTACATGGGGGCACGATGACGCTGTGTACTGAGGCGTACTGCACGTCGATGGTGCGCATGTCTTCAACCAATCTAACCCTGCCTGTGCTGCGGTGCAGAGTTCAGAGTTACGATGTTGGAGAGCTGACAGCTGCTCGTCGTTGCTCGGTGGTTCTCTCCGGGTACTCTGGCTTCCTCCACGCGTAAAACTGTCACGGTCAAGATTAGCCATTATGCATAAGTATGTGACCTTAAACACCACTAACTAACTAACCTGTTAAGGACATTGTTAAAAGTAAACAACGTCAGGATAGAAACTGGAAACTAGACAAAAGGCACACCAAAGGCCCAAGTCAGTAAATAATTAACTGACACCTGATGCAAAGCTATATCTTCATGTGAAGAAAAAACAATGCATTCGATAGGAGATGCAAGACAAAAACGGCCCAACACCCCTAGGGTTAGGACGTAATAGTGGGGATAAACAGAATAAACATTAAACTCCCAAGAAATTTAATAAAAAATTTCAATAAAAAAACAACCAGAAAGGGCCTTGATAATATTGAGTTTGCATCAGCTAAGTCTGGGCCATTGGTTTTTAGTATAAAAATATACAAAGTTTGGCTGGAGCCCAAAATGGGTATGCTCCCACAGAGAGCCAAAATATTGACCTACAAACTTCCCTTGAACAAACTTTAATCTTCAACACCAAAGGATGTTCCATTCCAAATATCAAGTCATTCTCTCTGGTGGTTCATGAGAAGAAGATTTTTAAAGATTTTTTTAGGATTTTGGCGCATTAACCACAGCCCGAAGATGGTTGCTGCTACATTTTAACAAAATAGAAAGGGTATACTCTGAAAATGTTCTGTTCAATATATGTTTGAATTTGGTCCAGTGGTTTTGAAGAAGAAGAAAAGTTTCTAAAAGTTAATGGATGACGGATGCCAAGTGATGGCAATAGCTCACACTGACTTGCAGTCAGGTGAGCTAAAAAAGGGCAAACGACAGAACATTATGCAAAATTCCTGACAAGAAAAACCCAAGGACTACGTATTTTTAAATGAGGAGCGTCATCAGTCATCAATCATGTGAAGTTTCAAAACATTTGGCCTTGTAGTTTCGTCAGAGATTTTTGAAAATCGACCAATCAGAATCAAAGAATGCCTCTGGCGGCCACGTTTTTCATCCGAAAAGGAACAAAATGAGGAAGATTTGTAGAGAATCTCCCATAGACCATTCCTGCCAAGTTTGGTTCACATCAGCTCAGTTGTTCAGAGAAGAAAATGAAAACGTGATTTCCCATGGGGTTTCCATTATAACTATGAGCTGCAATTGCAGCCATGTTTGCAACCCGATCAACATCAAATGAGGATTGTTGGTAGAGGGGGTCCCAGTAATCAAGCATGTGAAGTTTCAAAACATTTGGCACTGCAGTTTCATAGAAGAGTTTTGAAAATCCACCAATCAGAATCAAAGAATGTCTCTGGCAGCCATATTTTTCAGACTACGGAAACAAAATGAGTATCGTTTGTAGACCATTCCTGCCAAGTTTGGTTCACATCGGGTCAGTAGTACCGGAGAAGAAAAAAAATATCAATACTGAAACCGAACTCGTAATTTCAATACTGCCAAGGTCAATTACCTGACATGAATAGCAGATGACACTTGCAAAACAATTGTTGCCAGGCATCACATCACCAAAGGATATTTAAATTGGAGTTCAGTTATGACACAAACTTTTGTATGGACAAGAAATCTACTTCAACTTCAACAAGGGCTATAACTAGTAGAAGTCAGCAAAAACGAGACCAACCCTACATTGATAGCCTTTCCACCAGGCTAGATTATCATCATACCAAAGAACATTCAGATAGGTTTATCGATGCTTTAGTTACAAAACAAAATGATTGTGTGGACAAATCTCATTTGTATGTCAAAGTTTGAAAAGGGCTTTAACCTTTTATCTTACACGAAAGGCTGACAACATTTTTCAACAAATTCTTGAAAAACTAATTTTTTGTGTCAAAAACACAGCTTATGATCCCTCATTAGAATGAGCTCAATCACCTTATCTAAAGACAGCAAAATAGTAGTCCAGAAAAGGGTAATAACTCTGGAAAGAATGAGTGAAAGAAACCCACATTGTATCAATAGCCTTTCCCCCATGCAGGTCTACTTCCATACCGAAGAACAAATCGAAGTGAACTATCAATGCTTAAATTATGACGAAAAAATTGTTTGTTTGGATGTACAAATGGATGTATGGAAAGAGTCCTAAACTAGAACCTCCAAGACCTCTAATTGGTGATTGGGGCTTGATAATAACACTGACCAGCAACAGATTTGTCCCGGTTCTCAAAAGAGAACATGTAATCAAGTGACCACCCTTCCTCTCCTCTTCTCTCAACATTGAGAACAGAAATGTTAAATGATATCCATTACTTCTGCCCTTAATAATATTATCTAGGATATTCTAATAACAAATATCCAATTTCGTCAACACCCCTCATCTTCCAATGAATGTAATTTTCTTGTAAGTTTTCTGTTTATCTAACAAGTTCTGTCAGACAAGACTGAATTGGTTAAATTCCAAGCTGCATCAAGGGTAAGAGATCGCTACTTGAAATTTTGGCATTGTGACATCAGTGTGCTGAGATTTACAAAGAAAGTATATTCATGTCCAAAAAACAAGTACTAAATTGTAAAAGAATCTGACAATTTTTTTTATTAATGTTAAGTCTACTCTTTTCATAAAGAGAGGAATGACTCTTGTCAAATGTTGAAATGTACTGAAAATCGAACTTGAGATTTGAATCTGACAGAGGTGTAAAAGGGAAGTGGGAGGAGAATGTAATGATCCGAGGGTCCTACTGAGGACAGCTATTTCTAGAACCTAACATGGGTTATGGTGAGGAGCTGTGCCACATGGTGGTCTACAAATCTGCTTGAAGTTCAGTCTTGGTTTCAACTTCTTGAAGTCACATTTAATTGTGGTTATTTTTTAAGGTTATGTGCATCACACTATTGGTTGTTAGGTACTATTGGATGATATTCCAGTCCACTAAAATTTCACATTCAAATTCAATGGGGACTTAATGGTTGGTAGGTGAATAATGTAATAGAAGTGTTAAGAGAATGAATGTTTCTGTAAATTCATCTCATATCATTATGTACTTAAGAGGTGACTGTATCAGTGTGAGAATGGCTGGACATTTCAGCATACTGATCCGATGTGTTGGCTCTTCTGAAGGGTTTGCATGTTTATGTGGGCGATTGGGGTGAGGGCAGTTACTGTGTGTTTAGCAGTTGAATTGACAAAGTGATCAACCATCACACCAATGTACAAAGGTGAGTTTCTGAAGCATGACCTGCTTGGCTGCTACTGGCAGATATTCCTGCCCAGGACAGAATTTCGCTTGCACTGAAATAAGTATAATTTGGGTACATTTAGTCCAATTTTCTCCATATATTGAATTGATTTTTTTACCAACGATTTCTTCAGTTAAATTTATATGAATTTTTCATTAAATCTAGTCATGGCTGCTGTACAGCAGCCATGACTAGATTTGATAAAAAAAATGTCTTGAAAATACTCAGCAGGTTAAGAATTAAGGAGAGTTTATTTTCACATTCCATGTGACTAAGACATGCGATGGGTGTGCAGGTATGATTGCCCGCCTCAGACTCTAAGAACTGACTTACCTACTCAGTTTTTAAATTATCCCATCATATTTAACAGTTATCATGCTAACTAGATAATCTAGATAGGCACCATTAAACAGACATAACTCAGTTAAACATCATTCAAATCTACTGGTATTGCACTCAACATAGATATGCTAAACACATCTGATTTTCAGAAAAAACCTCTCACATATTATTCTAAAATACAGGCAGCCATAATACATATCAAATGACCCCCTCATTGGAATGACCTCATCAGGGTCACATTATATGGTTTTGTTGAAATTTGGGAAAAAAAAATTTCAACTGCTCAATTTGTAAATTATATATGGTCCTCTGCAGCTGCTTCATAAGGTAAAGGGTCAAGATCACTCTCAGCACACAAATATAAAAATACAGTTTAGATAAACATTTACAACTGTTGCCCACTTTAGAAACATCACATAACAGAAATCAACTATCCAGTTCTATTATACCGGGAAAGAGAATTTGTCTGGCTCCATAAACATGCTTGCGTTCGAATTTATTTCCAAGATATCTCAAGATGAATAAATGTTAAAAAAAATAGTTTATACCTGAGCATTCATGTTTGCACCATCCAAATATACCTGTCCACCATTCTCATGAATTAGGTCACAAATGTCTCTGAAAGAGAAAAATGATCTTTTAAATATATGTTCAATTAATTAACTGTATCATATTTAAAACTTGCAACAGACATGATACATAAGTTTAACTCTTTGAAACAGGTGTAAACAAATTTTTACATAGAGAAAATCTAGGCAGTAAACAAGTAAATGACATAATGAACTGCATATCAGTTGAAAGGATCGGTAAGAAGAGACAGTATTGTACATAAAGACAGAGGCAGACTGGCCCACTGGGAGATGGGACGGTTTCCCCATAGACTATCTGATCCAGTGGTCAGGTCCATCAAGGCGTTTTGGTTGAATCTGAAACTTTTCTCCAAAATGTCTGCCTTATTTTAAATCAAGAAAAATCAAAAACATTTTTGAATACCGGATATTCGCAGGGCCCTACTTTCTGTGAATGTGAGATTAAGTGGAAGTGACAATTCTGTCCATGAATTGACATCTTGGCAAGTGTACAATTTTCAGTCATTTAGTTTGCATTAGGGAATGTTGGGCTTACTCAAGTAGGCCAATTGTGATAAGATTTTCACAGACCATCTTTTAAGTCAGTCCACATCTGCTTGATGATCCCATTCAGAAACACAGTGTTCATATGGTTAATTCTTCACCTAATAAATCAGTCGCATCTGCTTTGAGTAATTTACAAATTGAGCAGTTGAAAAAAAAATTTGTTCACAACATTTCTATCCAACCTTAGCTCATCAAGCTCATTCCAATGAAGGGGGTCACATATATAGTTTGGATGACATTTTGTGAAAATTTTGAGACAAAATATAATCAAATCGACAAATTTTGAAATCGTGTGCATTGTGTACTAAAGAAGGCAAATTCAAAGTTTTTCTGTTGAACGTTATCATTATTTTATCTTTGAAATGCACAAGCTACATGTTTCTAAAGCATACTTGGCTATTTTTTTAGGCTGTTGGCCTTTAAAATATGAATTCTTATTTCACAGCATTAGTGTTTTTGATGTAGAGGTAAAAAAAAAAAAAAAAAAAATGCTTTCAAATTGATGGAAGTTCAAAGCTCCAGTTTATAATGATAACAGATAAAACAAGAGATTGCACCAAAGGTGCTGACATACCTCTACTGTTGTCAAGTTGAGGGATAAAGCTGTGTCAGATGGACAATATCTCTCGCCCAATGGACTGACCTAGCCACTAATCTGAAGGGGAATAATTTTTTAGCATACAATCATTGAAATCTTCACAAACCCATTTTAAAACCAAAGTAACACTATAGAGTCACATAATTTTAAGAAGAGCATGCCAAGCATGGCAAATGCACCCCCTCTCCTCTCAAAATGCCAAGACAGACATATTTTCAACTCTAGGCTACATGCGATAGGTATATTATCTTTGTTTCACAGCAAGGAAAATCCAACCCAGTAGAAATTGTGAGATCCACGTACACTAGCTACCAATAGTTTGTGTCAATCAGACTGTCGACATGGGTTTCCCCACTCCCCTCCAAGGTACTTGTGAAGGCCATAAACACCTGTTACTAAAGTCTAGTGACAATCGGACCATCCACAAAACAGATATAAGAGATATAAACAAAGACATAATGCCACATGTTGGGAGGTGATTTGCATGTATTTTCTTTGTTTTACTGCAGGGACATAAAGGTCAATCCCTCAGTCACAATTATAATGTCCACATACATCTATGGGCTACGTTTGACTACGTTTGGAGATGATCAGAGTCATCGGATCATCCAGTGGGAGATGATGTCAAACAAATGTCCCCCCAACCTAACCATTAAAACTTGGCTATTTTGTACACTCAAAGGGTCATAAATCATGGAAAAAAATATATGGACAGCAAACGGCATACGTTTCTCAAAGAGTTCATCATACTGAACACCTGTATGAAATTTCTTCCAATATCCAAACGTTAATGTTCAAGTTATGACAAGAACAGACATGGACAGATCATTCAAAAACTTTTCCAGGTCAAAAAAAAGAGGGATAACTACTCCAGAAAATGAAATGTAAGAAACATTATTCAAGACTTATTTGAAAGCCTTTCCCATAAGCAATCTTCATGCCAAATTTCACTGAGAACTGATAACCCAAACCAGAGATACAATGTGAACAGATAAAAAAAAATTGGCTATTTTGTATACTCTAAGGGCCATAACTCATGGCAAAAATATGCAGACAGCAAAATGGCTTATGTTTCTGAAAGAGCTCATGATACGGAACACCTGTATAAAATTCCATCAAAATCAGAACACTAATCTTCAAGTTATGATCTGAACAGACGTAATCCAGTATATTCCAACACAGATCTTTATCATTATACCCCCACTTTTTCTTAAAAAATGGGCGTATAATGATATTAAAGACCAATGTTGGAATATGTTCAGAAGTTCTTTTCAACAGCAAGCTACATTTAGCCTGGTACAAATTTGCGAATAAAGTTTTCATTTGCCTAAAGTTCTCCTAAAACAACAGGGCAAACAACATTTTGTTTCCCAAAATAGATATTTGTCAGATGACAGTCTCTTATTTCTCTATACTTTTCTACACTATATGACGTGTAATATTGCTGCATTTGGAACATGGCATTCTTACGTGATTAAGAACACTGCAATAAAAGATAGATTCTTTTGTGTGTTCAACTGATATTTTATCTATATGCATTGTTTACACATTGTTCACATGATCATGTGATAAAAAGGAACTGAAATTTGACCTCTTTTACATGAAATTTATATACCTTGTCTACTAAATTCAATTTGTGCCTCAGTAAATCTCAACTAAAATTGAATTTAGCAATCTCGGTTTATAAAATCTATATAAAAAAGGAACTCATCTGAGATCCTCTGTATGTCAGACTGATAGTGAAGAAGTCACATAAAAATGGCCATAGTATTTGTTAATGCACACAGGACTATGATTATAATGAACAAAAAAATTGGCAGAAATTTGCTGTGATGTAATACACTGGTGGTGCTCATAAAACAGCTGCAATATTGTGGGTTCCTGAAATCAGCTTTCACACCAACAGTGGTGAATATATAAAGAAAAGATTGCTCTTGCTTACATAATCTGAAACAGGGTCACTTGAAAATGGGTTGCCTGAATAGGTAACCTCTTTCCCAGATGCCTTTATTTCTGATTTGTACAGGCCTAGACATAACTCTACATTATCTGCACAACGGACAAAACTTTAGAACTGCAGGAGCGGCAGAAATTATTTATGGCTCAAGAATGACCTTGGCACTCAGTGAATGATTAGATGCCACAACCACTGAGTAGACTAAACTACCTGATATCTTTATCAAACACGCCATGCGTAGACGGATAAGTGATCATGAGTGCAGCTAGAGTTTCTTTGTTTTTTTCTGCCTGAAAAACAAATGTAACAAAATTTTCACTTCCAAGCATTCATGCAGATAAATCTGACTCAAATAAGGAACAAATATCATCTTCATTTTTTCACAATAAACACTAGCTGAAGACTTTATATTGCATTCATGCTAACAAGCCATAAAAAAATTCACAAAAAATATCAAATTTATTGAACAAAACCACATTTTCATCCACCAAAGTATATTTCCTGGGATGACATTAGTTCTGAGATATAGATTAATCCAGTTAACTACATAGCCAGCATCAATAAGATTTTTTTTCATAACAGTGATAATCTATTATTCAGAATTTTGGTCATTAGCATTCTCTAGTGGTAAAATGAGACTATAATTTATTATATACTCTTTCATAAAGCTCTGGAAACAATATTTGGCAAGATATGGCACATATAATATTTCCTTCTTCATTTTTGATGCAAAATTGGATGCCCGAAGGACATTAAGTTGGGAGCAAGGTGGCTCATTGATTAGCGTATTGGACTTCAGATCAAAGAGGTTGGTTTGGTCCTGATAATCACCATCTGCATTCAAGCCAGAAAATAAGCAGACTGTCATCTGCAAAATAAGGTCCCCAGAGGGTGAATTTAGTGATGCTACCCTGCACAGCAGGGCAGCATCACCAAATTTATGCTCTGTGAAGCTCAATCTGAATGAGGGTCTCAAAAATAAACACAGAGAGGTACCCAGAGGATAAATTGGCCCACTGTATGGGATAGCATCATCAAATTCACCCTCTGGTGGCATCATTCTACAAATGTTTGACTGCTTATTTTCAGCCCTGTCTGCATTGGTTCCTTGGGCTAGACACTTCATCCAAACATCCCATTTGGGCGCACAGTTGTTTTGTACTGGGGAGACTAATGCTGCTGCTCAGAATGACTTTCCAGACATTTTGGCATCCTCCACCCATAAAACTGTCCAAAATATGACCTTGGATGAACCCTAACAAACAAACAACTTATGTTGGCCAGTGTGATACATGAGTGTCATGATCATTTTTCAGTCGAAATGAAATTTAGTCATTATGACCCTATTTTTGTATGCAACACATCTCCACACTTAGATGTACATAAGCAAAGAAGAAAAGGTTAGAAAAGCATTCAGTTCACCAAGTTCTTTTCTGATGAGAACTAAAACCTGAGTTCTGTTTTATTGACATAATAGGACAGGTAGCCAACATTGTTTAATTAGTAGAGCGCTAAATTATTTTTGTTAATTCAAATGCTACATTATTTTTGTTCATTCAAATTTGTTTACATGTCTCTGCCTTGTAACAATTTAGAGTGCAACACATCAGCAGTGCAATTCCACACAGACTAGATCATTCCACAACAAAGATCATGTGAAACACATTCATAGAATATGAGGCCTTAAACTTGTGGTACCTGGACTTCAGAATGGAGTGCAATCATGGGCTTCCAGCATTTGACCAGCAGAACAAAATACAACTGTACCTTTGTTTGTGTTGATATCAATCAACATGTGTAACTTCTTGATGATTGGATAGTTAACATAGACATAATTATACTTCACAGTGACCTAATTATTGTAAGGAACACTACTTCTCCCTAAGATATAAGATGGATCAGCTCACCAGGTTTGGGGTCCTCACAGGAAACTGCACAGAAATAAATGCAATTTGGATATCCATTAATAAACAGATGTTACATATGGGCAGAAAAATAATGCCATACCAAATATGACCAATCGTTAATGATTGCTTAAAAAGTGAGAAAGCATTTATGTATATTTATATTTATAAGTGTTTTATGTTAATTTCAGCACCTGTGGCAACATCATGACTGCAACTTAGGTATTGTTTATACCAATGTGGCCCACTTTAGAGCACTTCCATCCCAGGTGTTGATTAGAGGGGGCAATTTCAACAGTAAAGTAGAACTTGCTTACCACAGTAAACAAATACAGCCCCACTTCCCAGAGTTCAAAGAGCAACTTTCATAGAGGTGTCATAAACCTTGTTTGGGCAATTTAAAGAATAATGTGTTATCATCACTGCCGTAACTGTTTGAGAGCTAGATTATTTTTGGTGGTTTGAAATTGTTATTCAAAATTTGTTTTATTACAAATTAATGGAGAGCACCGACAGGCAGTCTCCAATAATCAGTAATGAAACAAACTTATATAAACAACATATTATTGGCATTTGACATTTTTTTCATTGCTTTCAACAGTGCTTTTCAGTACTACAGAGCATATATTTTTGGTGCCAAAAAGTCTACCCAAGTGGTCAATTTTAGTGCCAGATCATTTTTTATTTGTGGAATTGGCACCCAACAACATGAACACTTGACTTCACTAATAATTTTCAATGCACTCTTTGCTCAATAATCAGTGTGTATGAACTAGCTAATAGCAGGACATTGGAAGCAGTAATGAAATCAGGGTCATAAAACTCGAATTAACCTTTTACCTAACACAAGAGGCTGACAACAATTGCAAAGAAAATTCTAGAATAAGTATTTTTTTTCTCCATTTTTTGCATCCAAAACATAGCTTATGACCACTCATTGGAAAGAGCTCAATGACAAAAAAAATATAAAAAAATAATGAAAATTGAATGGTGATTTTTGTGAATAGTGCCGACCGGTTTTGGCCATTGCGTTGGGTAAAGGGATAAATTAGATTTTCTACCTGTTGATTTTGAAATCGATGTCTGAATATTTTAATAAATATAGAAATTGTGAAAAGGGCAGATGTCTGAATATTTGAATAAATATAGAAATTGTGAAAAATGCTATTTAAAATTTTGACTAAAAAAGTTAAAAAATTTATAGTAATTTATATATTTTTTATACTTACCAATGACCCAGACATAGCTGGTGCTAACTCTTAAAATATAGGGCCAAACACAAATTTTGCCCCCCAATCCCCAAAATTTGCATCTAAAACTAAAGAAAACATGTCCTGAAAGGCCCTCCACACTTCGCCCCTACTGCGCATGCGCAGTGTCAAGGACGTTCCGAAATTGGCGCCATTTATCATTCTAATAACCAGTGCCTGGTAAGCGCTATGTACTCAGCATGGAGGCAAGAGTTCCCAACTCCTGGGAGGGCCATCCCCGTCTGGGTCATTGGTAAGTATAAAAAATATATAAATTACTATAAATTTTTTAACATTTTTATACTGTACCAATGACCCAGACATAGCTGAATAGTAAAAAGGCTGGAGGGCCAAGGACATAGAGCAAAATGGAATACGCTCAATAAAATAAAATAGAGTCATCCCCTGTAGGGAAAAGAAGTAATAGGCCTTACATGTATCTTTCTTATTTATGATAAATTAGAAAGATACAACACCTTCCAAAATTGAGCTTCATACATCCATGTACTCTATTAATATCCAATATAATCCTTATACTAATAATTTTTAAAGTAAGCCAATAATAAAGTAAGTCTAGAGAATAGAGACTCTTATACTCCTAAAAGTGTCTGAGAATTGCATAATCATGTCCGTTGACATATGCAATATTCAAAAGCTATACTTTAAAAACTAAGACTTGAATGAATTTTATAAACTTAAACTTCTCACTAAACAACCATCCCAATAACAGCTCAGAATTACTAACTCCGGAGGAGGTATCCCCTTGTTTTCATAGTAAAACAGGTGACCCAAGGGAACACCCTCCCCCCCCCCTTTTTCTTGCCCTGGGTCAAATAGCCCAGAGCGAAGAGGGCAGCCGAACGCAGACACTGCCGAAACAGACAGCCTACCTAGCTATAGTAGCAACTGTTAAGAGAATGACATTCTGAGCAGTAGATAATAGACCTAACAAAAGAGGCCTCAAGAAATTGACTCGATATTTCTAAGATAAAATTCATGAATGTGGATGGCTGAGCGCAATGAGCGGCCTTCAAAAATCTATAATAGCGACACTATTAAAGTAAGCCCAAGAAGTAGAAGAACTCTTACTTCATGAGCCGAAATCTTAAGCACAACTGCTAAGTCAATGATATACCATAAGCAGTACCGATAGTTAATAGAATCCATTAACAATAAAATGGAGCGTAACGTCCTTCTACTAGACATCAAAGACAGAAGAAGCTTACGCCCTTGTAATAAACAGATATCTGTTTATAAATACATAAACTGTACCCGGAAAGAGTAAAGGCCTATGCCCATACGAAGACAGAAGGACCTTAAAATAATAGGTTCCGGATAATAGGAGCCTAACTCTTATGCAACAATCCAACCTAAATAGTAACGGAAGTATTGATTCCGAAACTATGAAAGTGAAAATCATCCATCGATAGTGCATGAAACTCACTGACTCTACAGTAAAAGAGAAACCAACAGAATTACTGTCTAAAAGGTCAGAATTTGAAAACTACTGTTTCCAGAGGCTCAAATGATTACTTAGCTAAATAAGAACCGAAGTTAAAATCCGTATAGGAATTTAATCTAAAGATTCTAAGTCTATTTATCAAAAAGTTACTAACTGACTTAGATAAAGAGACAAAAGACTCAATTGTAAACTATCGTAGAGTGCATAGGTATGAGGTAACATAAACCTATAACCTAAATAATAACAGGCTGCAGTAGATCTTGTGAAACAAGTATACTAAAAAATAGCAATGAGTAGTATGGAGGGATCAACAATATGAACATAATGATCCCTACACCACGACGGAAGAGCCTCCACTTTAGTCGCATAGAATAGCGAAGAAGAGGATCTCCTATAGTAAGAAATCGCGTCCAAAGCTCGTCCAGTACAGTGCTTACAATGCAATACGGACCACACAACGGAATACATGAAGGTTGCGACCTTGCTGGTTGTGATAAAGATGACACGATTTACCCAGTGAAAAAAGATCCTCACATAGAGGAAGATTTCACGTTAAGACCCACAGTAGACAAGAGAGTAAATTACTCATGATCTCTGTGAAGATAGAGATGCTATCAACAGAAATGTATTGTGGTTGTTTATCTTAGCAATACCTGCTAAAACAACAGCGCCGGAGGATACGCGTATCCTATCATTCCGTCCTATAGATCAATAGAGCGTTAACACTATTAGCTCAGAGATCTGGACAAGCCAACACATACGTCTGCAATTGATTAGCAAGCTGTGTCATAAATAAATCATCATTGGGCGCTCCCATAGATAGCAAATCTGATTGAATACTTGTTTGTTGAGAGTCCATTCTGACAGCAACAAGCGACCCGTAAGAGAACGGGAGTCCGATAAAACAATCAGACGACCCGGAATATGACGGACCAAAACTGAACTTGGTGTACTATAACCAACAGACGGATTCTTTCCATTAAATTGAATAACGGAAACGAAAGAGTGCCTCCCTGGTTCCGGAGATACGCCACTACTGTCGAATTAAAGGACAGGAATTTGGGCATGCGTTTCTGAATAATGTTCATGCAATGACATAAAGCAAGCCTAAAAAACATTATTCCGCGGAAGTTAAACTGATAGCTAAAAGACTGCGGAACCCAAAGACCCTGGCACTTCGAATCCGTAGGGATCAGTATATATCCCAATCTATTTGACTGGCAACCGTCATAACAGCCACACTCGGGTCCGGCAACTGCGGCGGCACTCTCTGAGTCAGCCACCGAATGTTTGCCCCAGTCTGAATCTCTTGTAACACTAGATAGACAAGAGATTGTATAAATCGAGCAATTCATGGATTGCCGGAAAGTTGCCGTCGAAGAGAAGCTCCTCCGAGAACGAAGCGACTCTGAGAGAGTTCTTAACCTTACTATCCACGCGTGTGGATGTAGCTAGGGCTGCGTCACGTCTAACCAACTCCAATCAGCCACTGAAGGGCGGAGTTATACGTGAACAAACTACTGCCCTCAAAAGAAATTACATTGAGAATAATATCCCGTAAATCTTTTCTTGAAGACGTAATGATAACGCCTCAGTAAGGCGGATTACGTATAATAAAGCGTCTAAGTTAAGTCTACTATACATAATGTCGTTCCCAACATTGAAATTGGAAAAGACATAAACGGCGAAAAAGAATATATGCAGTCTTTAATCACACCGTCTAGACGCATATGAACTCTCGGTATGCCCTGCTCTGCCAAAATAAACTATTTGTAAAAATGATAAAATGGCAGAAATGAGCAACGCGGACAAGAAACTAAACTATCATGCTTAGTAGCAGGCTTGTATATATATATATATATATCAGAAGTTTATAAACAAATCCTTGTGCTGGTAGTTATAAGAAAAAAATATTAAAGTTCAAAACAAATACACCGACATCACTGACTATATTCCTGCTAGCGCTTTCACCGCTCTGTATGCGGATCTTCAGGCATTTTTATTTTTATAAAATACGTTATACAAATATTTACAAAATAACGTTATGACGTAAACCACTGGGTGTGGTGTATCGATTTTGGAGACGTTGTTCCAGAAACTGCATATGCAATAATTATTTCATACATTTGAACAGAGGCGTGTTGATCCTTTATCGAAAGAAATTATAACGAAATTAACATAACAAATAAAATAATGATGTTTCTTTTATCCTAGAAATTAAGTTATAAATGTTGTGGGCTCCGAAAAAACCCGGTATATTTATTTCCCACAGATGCTTCCCACTCCAACTCTCTATATATTACTATGTTGGTAATACCCATATTTCTGCATAATGTAAGGGAATGAACTCCTTACTCCCGACTCTAGCTCGAACCCCCGAGAGTGTTTGTCATTCTCGGGGAGTCGAGCCGGACTCGGGGCAAGCGCCACTGTACATGTAACTCTCTGACTAAGGGAGAAGAAAAGGTTGGGTAAGTAGGGGGCTATACACAAAGACTCACTGTGCCAATCGTGTTATTTCTATGAAACATAACATATAATACTATGATATGGCCTTTATACTAGAAGTAAAGTTTATGAACTCAGAATATATGTGTTTTTCCACGAATTTTCCTATGTTAACCATCTATTTATATTTATTTTCACGATACCAATATTTCCGCATAATTTAAATTAATGGCTGTGAGCGCCTTACTCAGACTCCAGCTCGACACCTCCTGGAGTCGAGCTGGATCCGATGCAAGCGTTCTTGAACAGAGAACTAATCCGACGTAAACGGAGTCAAGCATGATATTCCGATAAATAAAGTCAAGTTATCCGTAGAGAGACTATACTTTTGTAACTCCGTGGTTTAATCCCCCCCCCCCCCCCCCCCCGGGAATCCGTAGCCATTATGTGTCCCGTTGACGCCACTCCTGTAATAAGGAAAAATTGTACGATTAGATAAAGAATTAAAATAGGAATTATAAGGATGAACAAATAAATAATTCTTAATGAGCTGGTCATCCAACCCACCCACCCCCCTCCCGTCACCCCCTACACCAAACTAATGCTTACAGTCATGCCCATTATATTACATTACTTAAACTCATCCTCAGTCTCAACAAAGGAAGTCCCCCCCCCCCCCCCAAGTGAACATGGACAAAAGCCTTATAAAAACAAGCAGGTGTAGGTAATTACTATTATAAAAAGAGCCATCCCAAACGATTTAAAATGGATTAATTATCTATACCCCCCCCCCCCCCCTTTTTCTCCAAAGTTAAGACTATAAAAATAATAATATAGTGCATAATTTGAAAACCTTGGGTGCCCACCCTACTACCACCACCACCCATCTAAAGCTTTAAACTACAGGCATTACATTACGTTTGGGTTGTAATAGCGCCACCCAGTAGCATTAAATTGACCGTTGCATGAATGAGCCCAAACCGTAAATTAACGGGAGATACGAACAACGGCCGAGCCACATAGATCGACATCACGTGCATGAGTTAAATTAAGGCTGTAGACTGCGTATAAAAAATAATAATAATTCCTTCTCGTCACGTAAGATATAATTATATGTGAACAATTGATATAGTTGGCTGTTTATGCAATGTAATGCGTTTTCGCAATTAGATTTTAGTTTGGCCGATATAGAAATATTTGATTTTGTCTCAAAATAAAGGTATATACGACCATGGTTTTAAGAAACCTCATAAAACAAATTCATATCCCCCCCCCCCCCCAACCTAATACTTTTAAACAATACAGGCTTCAAAGTGCTGCTCGGTGTAAACAGTAAAATCCCTTTCTCCCAAGCGAACATCGATAATATCTTGATGAAAACACGCTGGTATTACTAATCACTAGTATAAATTAACATAATATATAAAAAATAATGCGGTTTCCTTTATCCTAGAAATTAAATTAAAAAAGGTTGTGGGCTCTGAAAATATCCGGTATATTAGTTTCCCCACATATCCTTCCCACGCCAAATCTCTGTATATTTGTATGTTGATAATACCCATATTTCTGCATAATGTTTGGGAATGAACTCCTCACTCCGACTCCAACTCGAACCCTCGAGAGTGTTTATCATTCCCGCGGAGTCGAGCCGGACTCGGGGCAAGCGTCATTGTTCATGTAAGAACAGGAGTGGCGTCAACGGGACACATAATGGCTACGGATTCCCGGGGGGGGGGGGGGGGGGGGGGGGATTAAACCACGGAGTTACAAAAGTATAGTCTCTCTACGGATAACTTGACTTTATTTATCGGAATATCATGCTTGACTCCGTTTACGTCGGATTAGTTCTCTGTTCAAGAACGCTTACATCGGATCCAGCTCGACTCCAGGAGGTGTCGAGCTGGAGTCTGAGTAAGGCGCTCACAGCCATTAATTTAAATTATGCGGAAATATTGGTATCGTGAAAATAAATATAAATAGATGGTTAACATAGGAAAATTCGTGGAAAAACACATATATTCTGAGTTCATAAACTTTACTTCTAGTATAAAGGCCATATCATAGTATTATATGTTATGTTTCATAGAAATAACACGATTGGCACAGTGAGTCTTTGTGTATAGCCCCCTACTTACCCAACCTTTTCTTCTCCCTTAGTCAGAGAGTTACATGTACAGTGGCGCTTGCCCCGAGTCCGGCTCGACTCCCCGAGAATGACAAACACTCTCGGGGGTTCGAGCTAGAGTCGGGAGTAAGGAGTTCATTCCCTTACATTATGCAGAAATATGGGTATTACCAACATAGTAATATATAGAGAGTTGGAGTGGGAAGCATCTGTGGGAAATAAATATACCGGGTTTTTTCGGAGCCCACAACATTTATAACTTAATTTCTAGGATAAAAGAAACATCATTATTTTATTTGTTATGTTAATTTCGTTATAATTTCTTTCGATAAAGGATCAACACGCCTCTGTTCAAATGTATGAAATAATTATTGCATATGCAGTTTCTGGAACAACGTCTCCAAAATCGATACACCACACCCAGTGGTTTACGTCATAACGTTATTTTGTAAATATTTGTATAACGTATTTTATAAAAATAAAAATGCCTGAAGATCCGCATACAGAGCGGTGAAAGCGCTAGCAGGAATATAGTCAGTGATGTCGGTGTATTTGTTTTGAACTTTAATATTTTTTTCTTATATATATATATATAGCGTCGAAAAATAAAACACATGTTGTAATGACAATATTGGACTGCGTCGGTAAGTCAGGGACAATGTCCCTGTACCGATCGAAAAATCCGAGTCCAATGACGCTATAAGTCTCTTATCCAAGATCGCAGCAATGAAGTCCGAAAAATAATCACTGGAAGAAATGCCAGAAGATATGAAAGGCATCTTCCGATACTACTAAAGGGAAAACTCGAAATCTTTCGAATCCCTATCGCCATCCTGTCGGACCCTATAAAGCGTTCGGTCGTCCGTAGCTGATGCAACCGCGGACCGCACCGACCCAGCGCCGTCGGATAATTCCTGATTCGACCGAGAAACTGTCAATTGCTGGGATGCTGCGAAACAACTGTGCTAACTCGGATAGCACGTCCGTCACTGAGGCCTGAGGAGAAGCGGTCTTACGATGCATTGCCGCTGGAAGCTCCGTGATCGTTACCCCCGTGCATACTTCCAATATGCGAGCGAACGGAGTGTATAGGCCTCGTGTCCCTTGGCTACCGGATGGCGCGACCTATTCGCCGTGGAATCACTGAATGCCGAAACTGATCGGATACTCGAGGTCACGTAGCCAATGTGCGGTCGTGTGCCCTGCTGTGAGGATGAGGAAGCATTAAAGACAGTCTCTCGGACTGTCAATATAACGGAGCGTCCCGAGCAACGGACATATGCTCCGAATGTAAAATATCTGAACCACAACATGCGGTCCCCTATGTTGTTGGCTTCCTCCGATCTGTCCTCAATTTGCCGTCACTGGGTGAGTACTAAAGAAATTAAAGTGCTCGCATCACCCAAATCTCCTTCCTAGACCGCAACGGACGAACCCGGCAGCCGAACCATTCGATGAATGTACGCTACACCGGGTGAGCTAGCGAATGTCACTCCGTAAGCGATAGACATATTCCATGAGCACTTATTGCCGCTAACTCTTCATTAACTATGACGACAGAGGCACACTTTTGAAAGACATCTCCATAACTCTTCGAACCAGAAACCAGAAATGCTTGGATAGCAAGCATAAAATAATAATATATATAGCGTCGTTCAATAATTCGAATGTTTGTGTGACATTATTGGACTATGTCGGAACTGAGGGACGATGTCCCTGAACCGAACCAAAAATTTCTAAGTCCACCGACGCTATCAGTTTCTTATCCGGCATCGCAGCATATGTTGTTCCGAAAGGGAAAGCTTGAAATCCTCCGAATCCCTTTCGGTATCCCGTCGGACCGGATGAAACTTTCGGACGTCCGTACCCGCTTCCGCGGAGCGTCCCAACCCAGCATCGTCGGATAAAATATATGCGACAGATTCAGTTGATGCTGGGATGCTGCGATAAACTGTGCTATTAAGGAAAGCACGTCCTTTCCCGAGGCCTGTGCAGTAGCGGACTTACGATGCATTGCCGCCGGAAGCTCCGTGTACGTTGACTCCCGCACAATTCCTATGCGAACGTCCGGAGTCTGCAGGCCTCGAGTCCCCGGCTACCGGCCCAGCGCTGTCGGATAATTCTCGATCCGACACCGTTTCTGTCGGCTGCTGGGATGCTGCGATAAGCTGTGCTATGTGCACAAGAATGTCCGGCGTCGAGACCTGCGGAGGCGCAGTCTATCGCTGCTTCGCCGAGGGCAGCTCCGCATCAGATGGCTCCCGCATACTTTTCCTATGCGAACGTCCGGAGTCCATCGGTCTCGAATCCCTGGCTGCCGGATGGTGTGACCTGGTCGCCGAAGAATCCTTGATCGGCGAAGCTGGTAATATATCGGCGGTCACGCAGCCAAGGTGCGGTCGTGTGCGCTGACGAGAAGAGGAAGCCTTAGCAGTCTCAGCGGACTGCTTATACAACGGAGCGTCCCGAGCGACGGACGTATGCTCCGCTAGCGACACATTTTGTACCACAACATCTGGGGCCAGATGTTGTTGAACGAGAGAGGGGGCCTCTCTCGCTTGCCGTCCGGATGGACCGGAACGAGCTATGAACCGGACTAAAAGGCTTCCTCCGTTCTCCCTCCGATCCGCCGTCACTGGGTGTGCATTAAGTTAATTTTATAGTGCTCGCATCACCCCAAAATTCCTTCTAGACCGCAACGGACGAACCCGGCTGCCGAACCATTCGGTGAATGGACGCTACACCGGGCGAGCTAGCGGACGTCAAAGGCCGTCGAACCTACTAGGGTCCTCTTAGGCAATTGGCGTATAACATGAGCACTTTTCCGCTAGCCCTTCATTAATTGTGACGACGGAGGCACACTGTTGGAAGACATCACAGATACATCACCCTAATCTTGATCGTCTGAAATAGATATTGATAAAGTAGAGTGACCCTGCGGGGAAAGGACCGGAGTGTCCAAATCCCCAACAACATACCGTGACATACGCTTCCCATATTGTCATCGAAATCATACGATACAGAACAGGAGTTAATGCGAGTACACTGACCACATATAGAATGATAATAAAGTCAGAGGAAGACTTCCTCTTAAAACAATTGATCAATATCCTTTCAATGTGAAAAGAAAACAAGTCCTGGTACTCGCACTAACCCCTGGCAATCAAAATACATAATAATAATATGATCCATTAATATAGAAAAAATAATTGAAATCAAAATATTTTGAAAAAATATTTTTTCAGAACAGCCCAAGTTTCTGAAAAGTAACGTTGAGCCCCAATGGATCCCAAGCCTAAGTGTGGACAAAAATTTTAAAAATATTTTAAACAATTTATTCAACACTTACGAACAATAATAATGTATCTAGTTATGATTAAAATAACATAAAGATATTATTTTTTAGAAATCCCCCCCTCACACAGAGGGCTGTTGTAAATGTAAACAATGAGTGTAAAAACACTAAAATAAGACTCCAGGCACCCAGGCCCGAAATCAGTTACCAAAAATACACTATCTGATGCAAAACAGAGACTTCCAGGGAAGAAACTGCAGAACATCAGATGGTAGATGCAGAACACAATGCCTAACCACCCGTAGGTGAAGACGTAAACATGGGGAAAGAACAGAATTCATTCTGTTATTCAGCTAAAACTCCCAAGAAATTTTAGTAATAATAATTACAGAAACTATGCCAAAAGCATGGGAGAATAGCAAGGGGGAACTTAAAGGACAGGAAGAGAGG
This sequence comes from Pictodentalium vernedei, assembly GCA_031216915.1. Classification (NCBI taxonomy): domain Eukaryota; kingdom Metazoa; phylum Mollusca; class Scaphopoda; order Dentaliida; family Dentaliidae; genus Pictodentalium; species Pictodentalium vernedei. The sequence continues at coordinate 171,897,420 of CM062291.1, read as the reverse complement.
AAAACACTTGTAAAAACAGTGTAACTAAATAATCAGAATGACAACAAAATGGCTGCTGCCTTGAAAATAGGTAACTTAACATAATTCCATTAAAAAATTTTAAGTTACAGCCCTGATAATATTCTGTCACACATTCTTTTCCTCTCCTCCTTCTCTATCCTCCTTAGAATCACCATTTCACTAATATTTATGTGTCTGGCATCATTTAAACTGAGATTTAAAAGCACAAAGATCAGTCAGATGTTAACTGATGAAGGGCCAAACTTAGAATGATAAATGGCGCCAATTTCGGAACGTCCTTGACACTGCGCATGCGCAGTAGGGGCGAAGTGTGGAGGGCCTTTCAGGACATGTTTTCTTTAGTTTTAGATGCAAATTTTGGGGATTGGGGGGCAAAATTTGTGTTTGGCCCTATATTTTAAGAGTTAGCACCAGCTATGTCTGGGTCATTGGTACAGTATAAAAATATGATAAATTTAAAGTAATTTGTATATTTTTTTATGCTTATCAATGGCCCAGACAAGCTGGTGCAAACTCAAAGTTATCAAGGTCCAAACACAAATTTTGAACCCCCCTCCCCCCCCCCCCCCCCCAATCTCCAAAATGTGTTTGCAAAACCGAAAATTAAAAGTCCTATCTGGTCCTCCATACTGTTACTCTCTGCATATACGCAGCCATCAGGAAGTGACCGGAATTGACGACAAAATCATTTCTTTGTTTGGCCCTAAAGTCAGAAACAATGAACTGACATCTGAGCTTTAAAATCTCCATTTTTGAGGATGGCAGACACAAATCAGTGCAAGAAATGGTGGATCCAAGCCTGTTATTGGATGATGGAAGTGTTCAACAATGGTTTTAGACATTCAGGGCTGTAACTTTATAATAATTATAAAATTATTTTATGTTTCCCAATTTTGGGACATACGCCTGACGTCATCATTTCTGATTATGATTATTCCACTGTTTGTTAAGTATTCCTTCTTTATCCTTCCTTGAGCCCTTCCTGTTAAACTCTTAAGCTTTTTGGCTATTTTTTATTGAAATTTTTTATTAAATTTCTTGGGAGTTTAACATGTATTACAGAATATTTACTCTATCTTTCCCCATGGTTACGTCCTTACCATAGGTCTGTTAGGTCTTTTAGTCTTGCATCTTCTATCCGATGTATCGTTTTTTCTTCGCATGAAGATCTAGCTTTGCATCTGGTAGCATTTTAATTGGTTTCTGACTTTGGGCCTTTTTGTGTGCCTGATGTCTTGTTTCTGGTTTTTTCACTGATGTTGTTTACATTGACAACGTCCTCATATATAGATAGTATTTTATATTCTATTACTGTAGAATTACTGTAGGATACATGGATTATTATTCCAGTAGTGTAGCTCAATAATTTGGATTTGTCCACACTTAGGCCCTATCGGGATGCCCTTGGGCTCTTAATGTTCCCTTTGGGATCTTGGGTGTTTTTTAATATTTTGAATTCAATTTTGATTGCTATTATTAATGTATCTTAATTAAATATTTTGTTGAGGAGTTCGGAGAACTGATATCGACTTTAGTCAATGCACTTCTGCAGATTCTTGTCATTCTTGTGTTCACTGGGATGACTAATGTTGGATACGGGTGTCGCGGTAATTTGTTGGCGTCGATTTGCTTGCAAAACCGAAAACTAAAAGTCCTATCTGGTCCTCCATACTTTTACTCTCCGTGCATGCGCAGCTGCCAGGAAGTGACCGGAATTGGCGCCAACATCATTCTTTGCAGAAAAGAGAACTACATAATAACTCAGCGGGGAGGTATGAGTGCCCCCTCATGGGAGGGCCATACCCGTCTGGGCCATTGACAAGTATAAAAAATATACAAATTACTTTAAATTTATCATATTTTTATACTATAAACCAATGGCCCAGACTAGCTGAATCGTAAAAAGGTGGAGAGCCTAGGACTTCAGAATTAGCAGACCAACATAGTTCCCAAGCCTGTAATCGAAGGTGAAAGGAAATTAAATTTAAAAGGAATTGCATGTATGTCTCTCTATACAGTAATAGAGAAGACATATAAATAAGGAGCCAAATTCAAGTAATTCTGTATTCTTAGCATGAATGACTATGCTAATTGGATGTAACAAGTTCCCAATTTTTAAGGCTAGTCTGGACTTAGTCCTAAAAATTAGAATGGCGTATTTGAGAATGAGAGGTTAACCCCCACAAACATACGCCATATACAATAATACACAAGCTGTATCCAGGATATAATCTACAGACAAAACAGCTTCACTCATAGTTACACACTTATCAAGCCGGAGAAGAGTTAAAAAAAATCCCTCCCCCACCCTTTTTGAAGGAATCTTCTTCAAAAACAAAGCGAGGAGTGCTCTGGAATCAGTAAAAGCGGTACCAAATAACAAAATACATTCGTCAAACAGGCACCCAGATATTAATTATTATTAATAAATTGGTGCTTAACGCCACTTCAGAAGATAAGGCCATCGCGGCGATCCCGGTAATTAATAGCGCCCGCTTGTAACGTATACCGGAGTCGTCAAATGTAGATAGGTCGAAAACCGGTGATATAATATATAACATACACATGTCCAATAGAATCACAATGGATGATCTCTGGAGAGTAAACACACTTCCGAGGTAACCCACAGGAGACCCCATTCAGGTGTACAATAAATTGCAATAAATAACAATCCCAGACGTGTTCTATCCGATATCTATGCTTCCAGAAACGTGCGAATATACGAGAATGTATAGACAAGTTATATTCGATTGGGTACCGAAATTTATAGAAACCTGGATTTAGAAATGGAACGAGCTATGATTAACAGACTCGTCACGGACCGCCTCCGAAATAATTCATTGTTTCTAAGGTCCATAACATACAATAATGCATCTGCCTAATAATACACTTATTATGCGCGGGAGCATTGAAATCCTGCATGTAATCATCTGAATACCAGTTAACTGACTAGACAGCCATTACAGGTACCCAAAGGCTAGCAACGTATTGATGATGAATCATATGCTCGTATATGACATATTGACGAACAACCACAGGAAACAAATCAACTAAAAAGTGGATGTGCCCATGAGATCGCCATAGAACACGAACCAGGTGCCAATCGAGAAGTCATGAAATGCATGTATATACTTACGGGAAGAAAACTATGTCTTGCTCGGTAATCGCCTCTTAACACATTGGCGGTGTGTGTGTGGGGTGGGGGTGGGGGGGATTCATATCGAACCCCCCTCACCTGCTTTACTTGATTCGTTCTTGTGTTTGTCATCAAATAATATAGGAACCACAAGGCTCCCTCACGTCTGACCAACTCCATAATGCCACTAAGGGCGGAGAAGGATGTGATGAACAAATACACCATATTTACATAATAACTCACAACAAACCATAACCTCCTCCAACAAACAGTATCATGTCCGATAGGACAACTAACTCAACCTAGCTGAAGCAGCTAAAGGTCTTCCTGTACGTGAAGACCATTAAAAAGCTGGTAACTGAGGCCCTAGAAGCTCACTAAGGAGACTTACAATGCTAGCCATAGCTTATAAGTCCTCATCTACGTGAAGGATATATCGGTGTAAGTTGCGACCCTTAAGGCTCACTTAATGGAGACTTACGGTTATCATCGCGCAAGGTAGGGAACGAAGAGCCGCTATATAAACAGCCCTGAATTCCCAAAGAGACCGCAGTCCCAAGAGATATTAAATTCAGTTATGCCACAGCATAATACTGAAAAAATCTCACTCATGATTTTAGCTAAGCTACTATCGTGTAACAATAAGACTCAAGTCTATGACACCTAGGAAAAACAAACCGAAAAGCACAGTATCTTTTTCAGTTGTATTCCCAAAAGACAGTGGACAGGGCCTAACCGAAGAGACCGCTGTAACTGTACAGAAATCTACTATGGCGTCCACAATGACATAATTGTCTTGACACCAAGACATATCTCAGCCTATCTATGCACTATCCATCCGGATTCAGGACAAGAAACAGGTGATAATAAAAAACTGGAGAATAATTTCAACGACATCTAATGCTTTTCTTCAATAGGAAAGCTTATACCTCCAGAAGGAAAGTTTCTCTTGGAAGATTTGTCTAAAAAGTATTCTTGTAAGTGGAGCTTGCTCGGGCTGATAGCCACAGGCCTGCCGAGACTACTTTCTCATCCACTGATCTTCCACAATTTATCCACTTTTGCGAGGTTTGTAACCTATCGCCAAGTGGCAAGCATCCGAAATCTATTCTCGACGACCTCAATTGATCCCTTCAATAAGAGAGCCTTTACCTCCACTAGTGACTCTCTTTGAAAGGAACTTGCATGATTAACGTCCAGTTTCTCGTGAAGATGATAATCCTCCGTCAACTAGCAAGCAATAGAGGTCATGTCCATCACCTGTACGACTTACGATGCTTACGGGAGGAGAAACTACGTCCTCCCTGTGAAGAAGCTGGTCTCGTTGACCTCATTTGTTCCCTTCAATAAGAGAGCCTTTATCTCCACTAGAAGCGACTCTCTTTGAAAGGAACTTCCGTGATTAATGTCCAGTTTCTCGTGAAGATGATAACCTTCCATTAATCATCGGCCTAGGGGTGGTCTGATCCATAGCCTTGATCAGACCTATACCCCTTTCCCAAGTTGCTATAATGACGACTTCTAGAGTAAATATAAGAGGGTTATTATACCCTCACAAGACATTCTCATGATGCTTTCTTAGAAGCAGAACAGCCTCGCTTACCCCGGTCTTCTGAAGTGTGTTGATGAGACAGCAACTTCAATAGCAGAGCACTGAAGCTTCTTATAGCCTGCACATATATCAACGCAAGCTTGTCGTCAAATAGTATATTTCTGGTAACCGGAGCGACTCAAAGAGAGCTTTTCACCTTGTCATCTATAAGTGATGACGACGCAAGGGCAGCATCACATCTTACCAACTCCAAATTCACTGTCCGTGCGGAGTTGTATGTGGCATACATGACTGTCCTGGAAAGAACTCTCAGCGAGGAACCATGTCCTCATATTTCTTTCCATTGAGACGTTGCGCCATAGCTCTGGTAAGGCGATCTGCTTAGGACACTGCACCCAGATTTGCTCTTTTCAATGAAATAGCACATTCCATTATTTCCGAGCATATGTTAAATGATGCAGGTAAGGACGTATTTTCATCCCCGGCCTGCTCATCTAAATGCAGATTCATTCAGATGAAACAATATTCTTAAGAGCTTAAGACTTTTCATAGTCTTAAAGTGCCCTTCTGTGAGAGATGGAGACTCACACTCCGTATCCCTTTCATCATCCAAATGTTCCATCCGCAAATATGGTCAACTCCATCCGACTGAATGGATGACTGGACCAATGCGGCACCGTCTGACAGCTCTCCATTAGACTACCAACGGTAGTACTAGTCTCAAATGACTAGCTATCAACCTTGCGAAGTCAGATAGCTAGCCTGTGGTCAATGCGCTTCATTAATGAAGCAAGGGAAGATGCCATAGCTGCCACCGAATCCGGCTGTAGTGTGGAAGAAGCGTCCCGAACAGCAAGCGTGAATGGGCGTTCCAACTCACTAAAGTTTCTCGCACCAAAAACAGTCGACCCCGACTGCTGATGGAAAGGAGAAGGTTCTCCAGCTCGCAGTCTGCTCCAGACCTCGCTGAGCGTTCCGTTATAAACTTTTAGGCATCTATCCCTTATCGAGCATATCCATGGAAGAAGAGGAAGCCGTAACCACAGCCGACCCTGGCTGAAGTGCGGAAGAAGCGTCCCGACTCGTCACATAGGACGGATGCTCCTCCTCATTGAAGTTTCTTACAACACAAAACAGTCGTCCCTGACTGTTAATGGGACGAAAAAACGCGCTGCACTCTCGATCTGTCCCCAGATCTCGATGGGTATGCAGCTTGGAAACTTCTAGGCTTAATCCTCTTTCATGCACTTCCATGTAAGTAGAAGAAGCCATAACTGCCTCCTGCCCCGGCTGCAGTGTGGAAGGAACATTTCGATGCGTGTTCCAGCTCAATAAGGTTTCTCACAACGGACACAGTTGACCCCGACTTTTAACGGGATGGAGAGGGTTCTCCAAACGGAGATCTGACACCAGATTTAGCCGAGCATCCCATAGAAAAACTTCTGGCTTCTTCTACATGTACAATTGAGTGGACCGACCCAGCACCGTCCGGCAGCTCAACACTGGAGTCTGCTCTTGCAATAGCTGGGATGTGTTGCTAATAGCTGTGCAACTGCGACAGCAAGTCCGTTCCCGAGGCTTTAGGAGTAGCGGTCTTCTGTTTTTCCCACAGCTTGCTGCTCCTGGGACGAAGATCCGGAGATAGATTTCTTCTCTCGAGTGTTCTGTTGATCGATGCCTTGGATCGCTAGCTATCGGATGGGCCGACTTCAAGGGCGAAGAATGGCTCTGTCTTTGTGCAGCTAACTGGTTATCTGAAGTCGGGTAGCTAGTCTGCGGTCGTGTGTGCTTTAATAACGTAGTGGAGGAAGCCATGACTGAAGCTGCAGACTAGACGGAGCGTCCCGAGCGGCAGGCGGACGTATGCTCCATCTCGTGCAAGTTTCTCATTACAACATTTGGCCCCCAAATGTTGTTGTGTTAGAGAGGAACCTCTCCCGCACACGGTCTCATCGACCTCAGCGAGCCTCCCCAACAATTTCGGCTTGTGAAACGTAGCGGAGGAAGCCGTGACTGAAGCCGACCCGGCTGCAGACTAGACAGAGCGTCCCGAGTGGTGGGCCGACATATGATCCGGCTCGTGCAAGTTTCTCATAACAAAATTTGGCCCCAAATGTTGTTAGGTTAGAGAGGGGCCTCTCCCGCTTGCGGTCTATTAGCCTCCCAACAAGAAACTTGCTGACTTTCTCCCTATTTCCATCATCACTGGGTGAGCATATTTATATTTAAGTGCTCGCTCTACCCACACCAACACTTCCTTCGACCGCAATGGACTTGTCACAGCTCCCACGGACAGAGTAACCGCTTCACTGGTCGAGCTATCTGCTTACAAGAGATTAAAAACACTAACTAGAGGCCTTATCCCTTGCATATCCTGAGCACTGCAGCTAGCTCTATTTGCTCAATCAGGGTTCCCACTTTTTTTTCAAAACCAAATTTAAGCACTATTTAAGCACTTTTCAAGCACTCCAATAGCAATTTTCAAGGACTACATGACTGTTTCATTGAGGCTTTGATAATGGTATGTTTATTTGTTACTGCCATTAAAGAGATTATAAAGGGACAATTTTAACCAGAACAATTTATTCTATCAGATAATTATAATAAAATATCTTAGTACCTGTCCTCAAAATTCTTCTTTTTTCAAGAGAGCCAATTTCTCTTCAACTTGTTGGGACAATTTCTCGAACAACAGTTTTTTCTCCTTAGGTTTCTCCCTGCTGGCATTTGCCTGTGCCAAAATTTCTAACTTTCCCAAAGTTTCTGCTCGCTAACAAAGATTACCTGCAGTTGCAAGGGGAGAAATTTCATTGAATGGCCCATACAATCTCCGATTCCAAAACGTTTCCAGGATTATTACTCTCAAATATCATCATGCCTTTTGGAAAATGTGTATTTAATCATTCCTGAATTAAAACGTATCCGTGGATCACAGCAGTTAAGGATTCAAAAACGAAAGCGAACTGTACTGTTTGCAGAAAAGACTTTGAGATTTCTGGCATGGGCGAAAGTGCTCTGAAATCCCACAGTAGAAGTGAAAAACATCGCAAACTTTTGCTGTGACAAGCAGACGCAGTGACTGTGGTTCTCTTAATTCATTCGTGACTTCTCGCAGGAACTTTCAAAGTGATCATAAGAAGGAAACTGAGATATGTGCTAAAACAAGTGCCACAGCCACGAGTACCAGTGGAACAGTTCTGTTTTTCACTTCTACTGTGGGATTTCAGAGCACTTTCGCCCATGCCAGAAATCTCAGTCTTTTCTGCAAACAGTACAGTTCGCTTTCGTTTTTGAATCCTTAACTGCTGCGAGCCATGGATACGTTTTAATCGAGGAATGATTAAATACACATTTTCCAAAAGGCATGATGATATTTGAGAGTAATAATCCTGGAAATGTTGATAAAATACAACGCGTCTTTTAATCCACGTGCTTCCAAAACGAAACCATAAACGTCATCGTAATTTGTGTACTTGTGTTTTCTCTCATTATCATGAAGAACAAGAAAAGTAGTGTGCAGAGCAAACAGGCGTATTATACTATTCGTGTTTTAAGCTTTAATATGCTACAGCGAATTCACGAATTTTTTTGTTATTTGGGCACTAAAACGTGGCATTTTGGGGGGGATTTTTTTAGCAGAGTAGGTTGAGGTCCAGGATTCAAGGACTTTTCAAGGGGAGTGGTGGTAATTCAAGCACTATTCAAGGGGAAAAGTCAATTTAAGCACTTTTCAAGACAGGCATTGAAATTCAAGGACTTTTCAAGACCGTATGGACCCTGTCAATGGAGCGCGGCGACGGTAGCTCACTTGGATGGGTGTCACAATATCATCACCATGTTCATGTTCCTCTGAAATAGAAACTGAAAAAAGGAATTATAATGTGGTGAGAGGCCTGGCCTCAGAACCTCACCGCCAACAACGTACCGCGACACCCGTCTCCAACATTAGTCATCCCAGTGAACACAAGAATGACAAGAGTCTGCAGAAATGCACTGACTAAAGTTGATATCAGTCCTCCAAACTCCACAACAAAATATATAATAATTAGGATACATGAATAACAGCAATCAAAATCAAATTCCAAATATGTTTAGGAAAAATTTTTTTTTTAAAAAACGCCTAAGTTCCCAAAGGGAACATTAAGAGCCCAAGGGCATCCCGATAGAGCCTAAGTGTGGACAAAATCCAAATTATTGAGCTACACTACCGGAATAATAATCCATGTATCATACAGTAATTCTACAGTAATAGAATATAAAATACCACCTATATATGAGAACATTGTCAATGTAAACAACGTCAATGAAAAAAAACGGAAACAAGACATCAGGCACACAAAAAGGCCCAAAGTCAGAAACCAATTAAAATGCTACCAGATGCAAAGCTAGATCTTCATACGAAGAAAACACAATACATTGGATAGAAGATGCAAGACTACATGACCTAACACCCCTAGGGTGAGGACGTAACCATAGGGAAAGACAGAATAAATATTCTGTGATACATGTTAAACTCCCAAGAAATTTAATAAAAAATTTCAATAAAAAATAGCCAAAAAGCTTAAGAGTTTAACAGGAAGGGTTCATGGAAGGATAGGGAAGGAATACTTAACAAACAGTGGAATAATCATTATCAAAAATGATGATGTCGAGCGTATATCCCGAAATTGGGAAACATAAAATAATTATTATAAAGTTACAGCTCTGAATGTCTAAAACCACCGTTGAACACTTCCATTATCCAATAACAGCCTTGAATCCACCAATTCTTGCATTGAATTGTGTCTGCCATCCTCAAAAAAGTAGATTTTAAAGCACAGATGTCAGTTCATTGTTTCTGACTTTAGGGCCAAACAAAGAAATGATGTTGGCGCCAATTCCGGTCACTTCCTGATGGCTGCGCATGCGCGGAGAATTAAGGTATGGAGGTCCAGATAGGACTTTTAATTTTTGGTTTTGCAAGCAAATTTTGGGGATTGGGGGGTTCAAAATTTAGTTATTTATAATAAATCGGATAATTGTCGCTCATAAACCTCATTTCACTGTGCACTTTCTTGTCCGACTAAATGTTTTTCGGCCTTTTCTGCGACTTCTCCCAGTTATCGTGAACAACCCAAGGACACCCAATGGTCATGTAATACACCACTGTAAAGCTTATTCATTCCCCTTTCCACTGATACTGGGTATTGTTGGGTACGTTGTGTGAATCAAATTTGAGGGGGGGAAAACGAAGATGAGGGCTATCGTTTTCTAAAAGCGAGTTGTTTACCTTGTTAATATTTATATACCATTACAGGGGCAAGTCAGCATAGATTCAAAAATGGTATCAAATATCATTTTTCTTTCGATTTCCCAGCTTGAGCCGAGTACCTGTGGTCGGAACATGACCCAAAATTTTCAGGCTATAAAAAAAAAACTTTGTCTCAAAATTGAACAAAACACATAAAAATCAAAAAAAAAATTTCCGAAGTTTGGTCCAAAATTTCGGAGTCAGAACCAGACCCAAAATTTTCAGTCTAAAATTTTTTTTGTCGTCCCAAAATTGAACAAAAAGGATGAAAAATGAAAAGATTTTTCTAAATTTTGGTCGGAACGAGACCCAAAATTTTCAGGCTAAAATTTTTTTTTTCTGTCTCAAAATTGAACAAAATGCAGAAAAAATCGATAATTTTATTTTCACATCTTGGTCCAAAGCAGACCCAAAATTTTCAACCCAAAGACCTGATTTGAACAAATTTGAATCTGACCCCCCTAGAGATGATGTATACCAAATGTTAAAAGATTCTGACTGGTGGATCGGAAGAAGATTTTTAAAGAAATTTCCTCATATTTCACTAAGTTAAAAAATTTGGGCTCTCATAGGGAACTCGATTTGACAAACTTGAATCTGGCCCCCCTTCCTCATATTGCACTAAGTTAAAATTCAGGCACCATAGGGAGCCCAAATATCAACCGAGGAACTCAATTTGAACAAACTTGAATCTGCCCCCCCCCCCCCCCCCCCCCCCCCCACCCCCACTCCCGGAGATGTTGCTATACACCAAATAAGAAAGGATTCTGACTGGTAAATCTGGAGAAGATTTTTAAAGAATATTCAACGTATTGCACAAAGTTAAAAGTTGGGCTCCAATAAGGAGCCCAAATATTAATCCAGGGACTCGATTTGAACAAACTTGAATCTGGCCCCCCTGGAGATGATGTATACCAAATATGAAAAAATTTTGACCACTGGATCTGAAGAAGATTTTTAAAGAAATTTCCTCATATTGCACTAAGTTAAAATTTGGGCTCTCATAGGGAGCCCAAATATTAATTGAGGAACTCGATTTGAACAAACTTAAATCTGGCCCCCCCTAGAGATGATGTGTACCATATATGAAAAGATTCTGACTGGTGGATGTGAAGAAGAAGATTTTTAAAGAAAATTCAACATATTGCACTAAGTTAAATTTCGGGCTCCCCTAGGGAGCCCAAATGTGAACCAAGGGACTCGATTTGAACAAACTTCAATCTGGCCCCCCATTAGAGATGTTGTATACCAAATATGAAAGAATTCTGCCTGGTGGATCTGGAGAAGAAGATTTTTAAAGAATAATCCTCATATTGCACCAAGTTAAAATTCGGGCTCCCATAGAGAGCCCAAATATCAACTCAGGGACTCGATTTGAACACATTTGAATTTGACCCCCTAAAGATGTTGCATACCAAACATGAAAGAATTCTGCCTGGTGGATCTGAAGAAGATGATTTTAAACAATAATCCACAAATTGCACTAAGTTAAAATTTGGGCTCCCATAGGGAGCCCAAATATCAACCCAGGGAATCGATTTGAATAAATTTGAATCTGACCCCCCTAGAGATGTTGTATACCAAATATGAATGAATTCTGCCTGTTGGATCTGAAGAAGAAGATTTTTAAAGAATAATCCTCATATTGCACGAAGTTAAAATTTGGGCTCCCATAGAGAGCCCAAAATATCAACCCAGGGACTCAATTTGAACAAACTTGAATCTGACCCCCATAGAGATGTTGTATACCAAATATGGAAGAATTCTGACTGGTGGATATGAAGAAGAAGATTTTTAAAGAATAATCGTCATATTGCACTAAGTTCAAATTTGGGCTCCCATAGGGAGCCCAAATATGAACCCAGGGACTCGATTTGAACAATCTTGAATCTGAGCCCCCTAGACATGTTGTATACCAAATATGAAAGAATTCTAGCTGGTGGATCTGACGAAGAAGATTTTTAAAGAATAATCCTCATATTGCACCAAGTTAAAATTTGGGCTCCCATAGGGAGCCCAAATATGAACCCAGGGACTCGATTTGAACAAACATGAATCTGACCCCCCTAGAGATGTTGTATACCAAATATGAAAAGATTCTGACCAGTGGATCTGAAGAAGATTTTTAAAGAATAATCCTCATATTGCACTAAGTTAAATTAAAATTCGGGCTCCCATAGGGAGCCCAAATATTAACCTAAGGACTCGATTTGAACAAATCTGAATCTGACCCCCCTAGAAATGTTGTATACCAAATATGAAAGAATTCGGCCCAGTGGATCTGAAGAAGAAGATTTTTTTTAATTTTGGAAACAAATTTAGGGTGCTATCAGAGTTATGCCCCCTGTGATGCCCCCTGTGGGCGTGGCAACTTTGTTTGAACAAATTTGAATTGACATATGATAGGGAACATGCACAGCAAATTTTGTTGAATTTGGTCCAGTAGTTCGTGAGAAGAAGTCGATAATGTAAAGTTAACGCCGGACGGACGCCGACAGACAGAAAGTGATTGATTAGTAAAGCTCCCCTTGAGCTTCGCTCAGGTGAGCTAAAAATACATACAAGTCTACAGATATCCTTAAGTGCAGTGAGAATGCATCACAAAAAGTGCACTTTCCAAGCCAAATCTTAAATTTCTAACATTGGAAGGGGGACACTTTCTTCTCAGCCAGTCCTGCAATGGCACAAATGCCTCATCATGTAATTACACAAAACTGGTCAAGTCAACTTTGATTCACCTATGTTCTTGTGAAATTCTTCAACTAGCATGTCTTACCATTTGTTTTAAATGCTTCATATCTACAGCTCCACTTCGGTCTACATTTATTGGTTGAACTTTCATTCCAGCCATTTGAGCACTAGCAGGGTTAGTCCCATGAGCAGACTGAGGAATCAAACAAACCTATGATGCAAAAGAAAAAAGATCATAAAAAAACAATTACAGCATAAATGTTTATAAAAAATTCACTTCTGTACCTTTCATCATTGTGAAATAAAAAAAAAATTCTGGATTCAACTTCACAAGACAAACAAAGTTAACCCTTTACCCAACGCAGACGATATCAAATATCAAAATCACCATAACCGAAATCACACTACTATGACTAAAGTTGCAGTGGAAATAAGTTATAGGATGACAAGAAAAATATTCTTCACTTTCTGATAATGTATGCGTGTACAATTGATTCTTGAAGAGCTCTCTCAAAATCTTCACAAGAATCATTGTCAGAGGAAGGCTATTATCAGTGAAGAAAATCTAGATACAAATTTTCTTGCAGCTATCCTTCAAATGAGTTTTAGGATAAACACCAACAAATTTTCCCTCACTTCTCTGATAATTGCCTTTCTAACTGATACTTCTAAAACTCTCTCAAAGAGACTCACAAGACTTAATATGACAGGCAAAGGGGTATTTTTTATCTGGTATTTCACAACTCATTTCCACTTTTAATATTTAATAGTTACCCTCAAGACCTTTGAAACACATATATTCCAATTTAGTCGCTTGGCATAAAATGGAATGTGGGACTGTACCATGTAGTAGTTTTGCAATAAAATTGCAATAAAATGTTTCAATGTTTCTTCCACTTGAAAATACTTTCACATTTGTCATAAAAAATGTAGATAAAATCGTTCATTGCAAACTGTCACAGTCCCTTCCCACTGATCACATAATTCATTATTATCTGCCTGGGATTGTGCATACTGCAATTCACAGAACACTGTCAAGTTAACATTAGGATGACCATTATACTGGTGCAACTACAGAAGAGTTTTAAGGACTCTTGCTGATTATTCCAAGCATGAGAAAATGATCATCTTCAGTTAGTTCAGTTGTTAAATGCATTAACTTTGTGGTTTTTAGACAGTCGGTTTCAAAAAATGCTGTTGGCAATGATATTAACAGACTGGACTTGCTGAGCCGATACATAAAGCGAGCTGATAAGAGTTATCAGCCGATACTGGTATCTACCCATCTCTACTGAAGACAAGAGGCCCCAAGGGGCCTAAATCGCTCCCCTGACAAAGTGGTTCAAAGTATTTTGGATCACATTCAGTTAGTCATGGCTCATCAATACTACAGAGGAATTAGGTCATGAAATTATTCATAACTCTAGTGTCCATGTCAGTTGATTATTATCATAGGTTTTCTGACTGCTTCCAATTCTATTAGCTGTAGACAAGCACTGCAAAACTTCAAGGGTTGTTATGTCACTGCAACCCCCTCCCCCCAATAGAGAGCCCAAATATCAACACAGGGAACTGATTATACAAACTTGAAACTGACCAGCACCCCCCCCCCCCCCCCCACTCCGTTGTGTGGAAACCAGTTGCTATTATTTAGAAGGACGAATACGAATTATTGACATACAAGTTTAAATTATTGATTTAGAAATATCCCCACCCCCCCAGATGTGTAACACAAAATGCTACATTTTATAAAAGCAAACACAAAATTAATTTTTAAAAAATAATGACTGGTATTAGCGCCACAGTTCCTCCCATATTTCCTATTTTTGTGTTTCGAAAAATAATATCGAAAACCAGTATGCTTTGACAGTGTTTGGGTCCATGTGTTAATTTTTGTGAAGCCCTGCAGCAGCACGTGTTGACCTCTATGTCGTTTGTTCTATTTTTAATATTGGAAAATTTTGTTGGTGTTCAGTGCACTGAATATGTTTATTCGAAGCAATAATTACACTGTTCTGTTGGTGGTGCATGGTTTTACGGCATTATATGGATTTATTTATGGGACCCTTTCATTTTTGTCGTCATTTAAGGTCAGTTCAACATAACATTAGTGGGGTTTTCTCTTTCCAAATCTCGAAGGAGTCTAATGAAAGCACACATTTTGAAAACAAAAAATTGATTGGTCAGTTCGTCAGACATCTCAGTTTGAGAAGAAAAACAATACTTACCTGTCAATAAATAAAGAACAAGTTTGCAAATAGTGTTGTTTTAATAATTCTATTTCCAATGTACAATATATTGTGTATATAATACATGTTTTTTAAACATAAAACAAAGAAAGAAAGATGAAATATTCAACTGAAAAGAAAATCATTGTCATTTTGGATTTATGTTTCACTGGGATTTTCCCACCACACCAGTACGGGACGTTCTTTGAGTGGGTGTCCGAAAATTTCGAGGCTTAAAAAAAATTATTTTTTGATGAAAAAATGGTGTCCGAAAACAAAAGGTGTCCGAAAATTTAGATGAAATACGGTAGTAAAGCTCCCCCTGAGCTTTGCTTAGGTGAGCTAACAACTCTCACAGCATGTCATATAGCAACACATGTATATCGACATCTTAATTTAGAAGTCCCAATAACAGACTGTGCTGACATACCCCCCACTGGGGCAAAGGCCAAGGATTGGGCAGTGTTTGGATGGACAATATTTCTAAAAAAAAAATGGGGCAAAATTCACAAGTGCAGCGTGCAGAGAGCCTAACACAGTATGTGCCATACTGAACATCAATGTCAAGAAGTCATTATGATCTGATTACGATGAGGCAAGTTACACTACAGGCAGACATGTCATTTTTCTCAATGGAAAAAGTGGGCGTAACTCAAAAGTGAAATGTGCATAACTCAAACGAGGCTGGGTGGGGAGGGCATATCATGCTGAATGTTCATGAAAGATTTCATTAAGATCTAACTACAATCAGCTGAGTTATGCAGGCAAAAAATGTCTTTTTCTCAACAGACAAAAGGGGGAATAACTCTCCAGTGTGGACAGCATAACACATTATGTGCCCGAGATGGCATATCATATAGAACTTCCATGTATAATTTCATGAAGATCAAGCTATATTTACTGGTGGTGTTATACAAAAGGAAAGGATGAACGAATGGACCTGTGGATAAATGAACAGAGCACCAGATGAAATCTAGTGGATACATTTGCACAAGAATGGGGAATACAATAAATGAGATGTGATATAATAGGTTACTCAGGTAACTCTCATGTTGACTTACTTCTCTGTATTGTGATATACTTACTGTTCTTTTATTTTCACCTTGAGCAATGAGATAGGCCATGATAGCTCGAAGTCCAGCATACTCACCCTGAGCACCACTGAAAAACATAGCAAATACTAAAAATCAGTTTACTTGTAATACAAAAAATTAGCAACATGCTTGGAAATGGCATCAACGCTATCTAATAGCCTGAAAAAATATATACCGTAACATATAACACATTTGCCTTAAAAAAAAACCACTTGCATTTGGACATTTTTATATGGTATTTAAAGAGAACCTGATATTGTCAAAGAGTTTGGGTTTTTTTTGGTAATATTCAATGAAGTGAATATCGATAAGAAATTGACATTAGTTGAAAGATTTTTATACAAGCTATCATTTTCCAAATAAGGTACATAGCAATGGCCTTAGATGCAAAGTAACAGCAAAATTAACCTTGACATGAAATCTATTTTTGATAACATTGACCTTGTTGAGCCAAGTGCATATTTTTGAATGTGACATATCAGTTCAAGTTAAGTTTCACAGAAATGTCTTTAACAGTTCAACTCAAAGTTGACGGCTGCAGATATGCAGAATGAGTAATGCCCATGTCTCACCTTTGCTACAGCAGGTGAAACAAAAAATGAAATGAAAAGTTAAAAAAATTTATAGTAATTTATATATTTTTTATACTTACCAATGACCCAGACTTAGCTGGTGCTAACTCTAAAATATCTACGGCCAAACGCAAATTTTACCCCCCAATCCCCCAAATTTGCATCTAAAACCGAAAATTACATGTCCTATATGGTCCTCCATACCTTTACTCCACTGCGCATCTGCAGTGTCAAGGAGGTCTCGAAATTGCCGCCAAAAGTCATTCTTACAACCAGTGCCTGGTAAGCGTTATGTACTCAGCAGGGAGGTATGAGTTCCCAACTCATGGGAGGGCCATCCCCGTCTGAGTCATTGGTAAGAATAAAAAATATATAAAGTACTAAAAATTTTTTAACATTTTTATACTGTAACAATGACCCAGACTTAGCTGAATAGTAAAAAGGTTGGAGGGCCTAGGACATAAGGAAAATCCAATAGACTCAATTACCCATAACAGACCTATTCCCGTAAGGAGAAAAGGAGAGATAGGTTTACATGTATCTTTCTTATTTGTATCAAAAAAGAAAGACACAACACTATTCTGTAATTGAGCACAAAAACATCAATGAACTCTATAAAGATCCAGTATAACTCTTTATACTAATATTTTTTAAGGAAAGCCAATAAATACGGGAGTCTAGGTAAATGAGACCCTATATACTCATTTAAAAGTATTCAAGGATTGTATATTAACGTCCAATTAATCACGTGATATATACAAATGTTTCACAGCAATCAATACTTAAAAATTACACCGATGAGTAAACATAGGCTTTACCATAAAAATCATCTCAGAACCGACTCGGAATTACTGACTCCAAGGGATGTATTCCCTTGCTTTACACTATAAAGCAGGTAACCTAAGGGAACACCCCCCCCCCCCCCCCTTTCCCTGGATCAAATACTCCAGAGCAAAGAGGGCAGCTGGACAGAGTCACTGCCGGAACCGAAAGCCTATACACACATAGTTGCCACTGTTTAGTAGACAACAATTCAAGTAAAAAATAATGGACCTAAACAATGTAGATCTGCAGAAAAGGACTCAATATTCTGATACAAAATTGTGAAAATGGAGAGCTAAGATCAATATGCAGCCCTCATTAGATCTGTAATAGCAACATTATTAGCTTAAGCCCATGATGTAGAAGAACTCTTACTTCATGAGCTTAAAACTAAAGCACAGATTGCCGATTGAAGATATTATCATAAGCAGTACTGATAGTAAATTGAACCCATCTGGCCATAGAATGGACCGAAATGTGGAGGAAGGTACCACGGCATGTCCCACAACAGACGCCCAAGTAAATTTGTCCACAGTCTTTGTGGAGCTAGAGAAGCTACCAACATTGAAAAATTTACACTAGAGCAATATCTGCTGAATCAACGGTGCTGGAAGATATGCATATCTTATATTCCGTCTGACAAGATCGATAAAGCGTTTACTGCAAACGCACGAAGATCCAAACATTGTGACACATACGTCTGCAACTGATTGTTGAGATGCGTCGCGAATAAGTCGATCATAGACCACTCTCCTTGGTAGCAATCTGATTGAATACTCGTTTGTTGAAAGCCCATTCTGGCGGCAACAAACGACCCCTCCGTGAAGGGAGTCCGCTAATACTTTCAGACGACCCGGAAAATGATGGACCGATAAGAGAACTTGATGTTCTAGTACCAACCGAAAAATTCATTCCATTAACATGAATAATAGGATGGAATTAGTGCTTCTATAATTCCGAAAATATGCTAATACCGTCGAGTTGTCGGACAGAATTAGCATATGAGCATTCTGAATAACGTTATCCAATAACGTAGCACAAGCCAAAATGACATCATCCTTGATGTTTGAGGGCTTGATAAGGAACTACAGAATCAAAAGACATTGGCACTTCAAATCCGTTGGGCTCAATGAAAAGAACCCAACGTGTTTGAGTGGCATCCGTCAAAACTGTAAAACTCGGATCCGGCAATTGCAGTGAAACTACCTGAGTTAAGCACTGAAAACTTGCCCAAGTCTGAAACTCTTATTCACTTGATTTGACAAGAAGATGTCCGTATCGAGCAAAAGAATCCTCACCCTCTAATTCTGAATTAAAAGAAATTGAAGAGGACCAATGCGTAACCGGCCCATCGGAATAAAATCGCGACAGTTCCGCATAAGCGTATCAGTCTCATGAGATCTCTCGCTGAGACCTTGTCTTTTGAAGACAATAGGGAATTATCAACTGATTAATTTCGCTCTGGTTAATGGCAGACGAACAAGAATGTAATGCGTCTCGAAGCTCATCCCCCGGTGGGTAAATGACTTGGACAAAACCAGATCCGACTGCTCGTTTACTTAAGAAACCGCGACGTCGGATCAATAGAAGCAGAATCTGCACATCGTTCTGAAGCGTTAACTCATTGCCATACCTCTGAAGAATGTCGTCCAGGTAGGCCGACGATACCGCAGACGAATGAGCTCGGAAATGCGTCATTACCGAGTTAGATATTCGAGTGAAAGCCCAGGGATTCATACCGAAACAGATTGCTCGGTGCTGATACAAAATTCCTATGATGAAGAAGCAAAGATACTTTCTAAACACCTGATGTACCATGACGTGAAAGTATGCAACTAGAAATCTATGCATGTTGCATTGTAGTACACCCGAATACTCGCTCTGACCGATCGGATAGACTCCATATAAATATTTGGAGCCACAATCAGCTTGTTATCCAGCTCAGATCATGAGTGGACGGAACGAGCTGCCTGGTTTGGAACCAGAAAGGATGGTTGTAGAAACCTGGAAATTCCTAGATTTCTACGATCTCTATCTCTCAAAAGAGACTGGACTTCTAGTGGGAGCAAGCCTCTTTTCTGCGTACTTGACGGAAACTGAGTCCATCTTGGACTTTGAGTTAATGTAAGTTACGTTTGAAGGACAATATAGTCCTACCGAAATCACCCTTCGAAACCAAGGGACGTCCGTAAACTACTCCCAAAAGTTTCAGAAACTCACTGTACATGATTGAGGATAAGACCAATACCTCCTGGTCTTGCGAGGCTAGCGGAAGGAGAAACCATGTCTTCCACGGCCCGCACCTCACCCCGTCGACCTAGGGGCATCTGACCGGATGTCTCGGTCAGAATTATGGCCCCTACCTGAGTCGCTACCCTGACGGTCTCTAGAGTAAGACCTAGAGGACGCATAGAAACCTCTATAGGAACTTCCCTCGGGCGTATTCGTCCCAGAAGTGCCTGACCTACTTTCTCCGCTGAATCCGACTATAGGAAGTGGATTTGAATAGCAGAGAGATTAAGCTTTCTTAGTTATCTGATAATATATTGCGGAAAGCTTGCCGTCGAAGAGAAACTCTCCGGAGACCGGAGCGACTCTGAGAGAGTTTTTCACCTTACTATCCACACATGTGAACGTAACCAGGGCCGCGTCACGTCTAATCAACTCCATATTGCCACTAAAGGGTGGAGTTCTACGTGAGGCTCTTGAAAGAATTTATAGGAGGATATACATCCTGTAATTCTTTTCCCTTGAGGCGTAATGATAACGCTCTGGTAAGGTGATCTGCGTACAATGATGTGTCTAAGCTTGCCGTATTAGACGATATTAACGTTTCCAACATGGTTGGAATAGACATAGACGAAAGTATAGACAACTCTAGGACTTAGACCTGGTCGTCTAGACGCAGAGGAACTCTCAGAATGCCCTGTCCTGCCATTTCAAATTATTCCATGAATTGATGAAAGGCAGATGAAGAGCACTTGCCGATATGAGACCGGACTTGCTCTATTAATAGCAAGTTATATATAGCATCATATAAAAATTCAAATGTCTCTGAGACATTTCTGGACTGAGACGGAAACTGAGGGACGTTGTCCCTGAACCGATTAAAGAAATCTGTGTCCAGTGGCGCTATCAGTCTTTTATTCGGCAACGCAGCATTTTGGTCCGGAGGAACAACGTCAGAAAATTAAAGCCAGATGAACTCCACGGCAATTATGTTGTTCCGAAAGGGAAAAATTCAACTATTCCGTATCCCTTTCACCATCCAGTCGGACCACTTGTAATACTTCGTCGTCCATGTCTGCACCTGCAGTGGAACGTACCGACCCAGCTACTACGGATAATTCCTGATCCGACAGAGTTTCTGTCGGTTGCTGGGATGTTGTGACAATTCGTGCTAACTGAAGTAGCACGTCCGTAACGGAGGCCTGTGGAGCTGCGGTCTTACAATATTTAGCCGCTGGAAGCTCCTAAGACGTTGACTCCTGCATACTTTATAATGCGAACGTCCAAAGTATGAAGGCCTCGTATCCTTAGCTACCGGATGGCGTGACCTGGTCGCTGTGAATTCCTGGTCGGCGAGATTGTCTAGATATCACTGGTCACGTAGCCAAGGTGCGGTCGTGTGCACTGCCGTGAGAATGAGGAAGCCAATAAAGCAGTCTCTCCGGACTGTCTATATCACGGAGCGTCCCGAGCGGTGGACGTATGCCCCGACTGAGGAACATTCTGTACGACAACATCTGTACCCAGATGTTGTTGTACGAGAGAGGGACCTCTCTCGCTCACAGCCCATTCGGAGCTGGACGAGCTAGGAAACAGACTGATAGGCTTCCTCTGTACCATCCTCGTATTCATCGTCGCTGGGTGTGCATGTGTATTTATAGTGCTCGCATCACCCAAACCTCCTCCTGGACCGCAACGGACTAACCCGGGTGCCGAGCCATTCGCTGAATGGTCGCTACACTGGGCGAGCTAGCGGACGCCAAAGCCGTTGATCCTACTTGGGACCTCTTAGGCAATTGACGTATCTGCATGAGCACTTTTGCTGCTAGCTCTTCATTTGATTGTGACGACGGAAGCACACTTTGAAGACAACTCGGAAACATTACTCTGTACTTGATTGTCAAAGAGACCTGTGGAGCCGCGGTCTTAAGTAAATAGCCGCTGGAAACTCCAGGGACATTCATTCCTGCATTTATATAATATGCGAACGTCCCAACTGGAAAGGCCTCGTGTCCTTGGCAAGCAGATGTAGTGAACTGGTTGACGTGGAATCCCTGGACGGCGAAGCAGAAGATCCCGGAACGTTCCTTCCTGCCTTATATCATATATGAACGTCCTCCGGAATCTGTGGTCACAAAGCCAAGGTGCGGTCGTGTGTGTTGACGTGAGGATGAGGAAGCCAATAGAACAGCCGCGTTGGACTGTCTATGCGATGGAGCGTCCCAAACAGGAGGAGTGGACGTATGCTCTGACTATCAAACGAACATACAACAACATCGCGGCACAGATGTTGATGTAAGAGAGAGGGGGCCTCTCTCGCTCGCGGTCCGGATGGACCTGGATGAGCTAGGAACCGGACTAACAGGCTTCCTCCGCACTATCTCTGTTCCGTCGTCACTGGGTGTGCACATGGTATGTTTATAGCGCTCGCAACACCCGAAATTCCTTCCTGGACCGCACGGACGAATCCGGGTGCTGACCCATTCGGTAATTGGGGGCGACACCGGTCGAGCTAGCGTTCACTGACGTCAACGCCGTCGACCCTACTAGGGGCCTCTTAGGCAATTGCCATATATCCATGAGCACTTTTGCCGCTAGCTCTTGGGGATTGGGGGGTAAAATTTGCATTTGGCCCTAGATATTTTAGAGTTAGCACCAGCTAAGTCTGGGTCATTGGTACAGTATAAAAGTTAAAAAATTTATAGTAATTTATATATTTTTTATACTTACCAATGACCCAGACTTAGCTGGTGCTAACTCTAAAATATCTAGGGCCAAATGCAAATTTTACCCCCCAAATCCAGGGCCAAACACAAATTTTGCCTCCCAATCCCCAAAATTTGCATCCAAAACCAAAAGAAATCATGTCCTATAGGACCTCCATACTTCGCCCCCACTGCGCATGCGCAGTGTCAAGGATGTTCAGAAATTGGCGCCAATTATCATTCTTACTTGCAGTGTCTGGTCAGCGCTATGTACTCAGCGGGGAGGTAAGAGTTCCCAACTCCTGGGAGGGCCATCCCCGTCTGGGTCATTGGTAAGTATAAAAAATATATAAATTACTATAAATTTTTTAACATTTTTATACTGTACCAATGACCCAGACTTAGCTGAATAGTAAAAAAGCTGGAGGGCCTAGGACATAGAGGAAAATCCAATAAGCTCAACTATATAATATAGAGGCAACCCCTGAAGGAGAAAAGGAGTATTAGGCTTTACATGTATCTTTCTTATTTTATGATAAATTAGAAAGATACAATACCCTTCATAATTGAGCACAATAACATTCATGTTCTCTATTAACATCCAGTATAACCCTTTATACTAATTATTTTTAAAGTAAGCCAATAAATAAAGTTAGTCCAGAGAATTGAGACTCTTTATATTCCTTTAAAAGTGTCCGAGGATTGTATATTAACGCCTGTTTGACACTTGACATATACAAATGCTTCACACCGAGCTACACTTTAAAAATATGACATGAATGAATTTTTAACATTAATAATACACTTTAAAACCATCCCGGAAACGACTCAGAAATACTGACTTCGGAGGAGGCATTCCCTTGCTTTTCACTATAAAGCAGGTGACCTAAGGGAACACCCTCCCCCCCCCCCCCCCTTCCCCTTGCCCTGGGTCAAATAGCCCAGAGCGAAGAGGGCAGCCGGACGGAGTCACTGCCGGAACAGAAAGCCTGCATAACTATAGTTGCAACTGTTTAGTGGACGACATTCTGAGCAACAGATAACGGACCTAAACAATGCAGGTCTCCAGAAATGGACTCAATATTTCTGAGATAAAAATTCGTGAATGTGGATGGCTGAGACCAATAAGCAGCCTTCATTAAATCTGTAATAGCAATACTATTAGCGTAAGTCCAAGAAGTAGCAAGAGCTCTTACTTCATGAGCGGATATCTTAAGCACAGACTGCTGAGAAGAAGATAAACTCTCATAAGCAGTACGGATAGTTAATTGAATCCATCTAGCAATAGAACGGACCGAAATGTCCCTTAGGCATCAGAGACAGAAAGAAACGTTTTTGTCCCTTTCTGATAAACTGAGATCTCTGTTTATAGATACGTAACGCTCTAACAGGACAGAGTAAAGGCCTACGCCCGTCTGAAGACGGAAGAGCCTTAATAACAATAGGTTCCGGATATTTATTAGGAGCCTGATTCTTAGCTAAAAAACCCACATTAGTAGTGAAGGTGATAGTGTTCCCGACACTACGATAGTGAGAATCATCCACCGACAGTGCATGAAGCTCACTGACTCTTCTAGCAGAAGAGAAAGCTAAGAGAAAAGCTGTCTTATAAGATAAGAATTTGAAATCTACTGTCCCAAGAGGTTCAAATGGCTTTTCCTTCAGTTTAAGAAGAACCCAAGCTAAATTCCATTTAGGAATTAACCTAAGAGTTCTGGGTCTATTTATCGAGAAGTTTCTTACCAACTTAGATAAAGAGACATTAGATCCAATTTGTAAACTATCATGATGTGCATAGGTATCAGATAACATAGACCTATAACCCTTAATAGTAACAGGCTGCAGTTTGATTTCGTCAAACAAGTATACTAGAAAGTTTGCAATGTCTGGTATAGAGGGATCAAAAATATCCACAGAATGATCCCTACACCAACGATGAAAAACCTTCCACTTAGCTGTATAGTTTAGCGAAGAGGAGGTCCTCCTACAGTTAGAAATTGCGTCCACTGCTCGTCCTGTAAAGTGCTTGCCATGCAAGAAGGACCGCACAACGGAAAAACGTGAAGGTTGAGACCTTGCAGGTTGTGATGGAGTTGACGCGATTTCCCCTGCGAAAGAAGATCCTCCCGTGGAGGAAGCTTTCGCGGTAGGTCCCATAACAGACACCTGAGTAGATTTATCCACGGTCTCTGTGGAGACAGAGATGCTACCAACAGAATCTTGCATTGAGATTGTTTTATCTTTAGCAATACTTGCTGAATTAACGGCGTTGGAGGATACGCATATCCTATCATTCCGTCCCAAGGAATCGACAGAGCGTCTACTGCAAATGCTCTTGGATCCAGACACACATACGTCTGCAACTGATTGTTGAGATGTGTGGCAAATAAGTCTATCATTGGCCGTTCCCATTGGTAGCAAATCTGACTGAATACTTGTTTGTTGAGAGTCCACTCCGACGGCAACAAGCGACCCTTTCGTGAAAGGGAGTCTGCTAGCACATTCAGACGACCCGGTATGTGACGGACCGAAAGAAGAACCTGATGTTCTAGCGCAAACAGAAGGATTCTTTCCGTTAGATTGAACAACGGAACTGAATGAGTGCCTCCCTGATTCCGTATATACGCCACTACTGTCGTATTGTCGGATAGGATTTGGACATGAGCATTGTGAATAATGTCCATCCAATGACGTAACGCAAGCCAAATTGACATCATTTCCTTGATGTTTATGTGCTTGCCCAGGAATTGCGGATCCCAAAGACCCTGGCATCTCGAATCCGTTGGGATCAATGAAGCACCCCAACCTGTTTGACTGGCATCCGTCATAATGGTAAAACTCGGATCCGGCAACTGCAGCGGGACTCCCTGAGTTAACCACTGAATGTTTGCCCAAGTCTGAATCTCTCGTTTCACTTGATCTGACAAGAGAACGTCTATGTCGAGCGAATGAATTTTCACACTCCAATTCTGAGTCAAGAAAATTTGGAGAGGACGCGTGCGTAACCGCCCCATCGGAATGAGATCCGCAGCGGCTCCGCACAGACCTATCAGTCTCATAAATTCTCTCGCCGTGACTTTGTCTGCATGCAGACAGTAGCGAGCGTAACAACTGACTAATTTCGCTCTGGTTAACGGCAGACGAACGAGATTGTTGTGCGTCTCGAAGCTCATTCCCAGATGTGTGAATGACTTGGACGGCACCAGATCCGACTTCTCCTCGTTTACTATAAAACCGAGACGTCGGAGCAATAGAAGTAGATTCTGAACATCGTTCTGAAGCGTTAACTCGTTGCCATACCTCTGAAGAATGTCGTCCAGGTAGGCTGACGTTACCGCAGACGAATGAGCTCGGAAATAGATCATTACCGAGTTCATTACTTGAGTGAAAGCCCAGGGTGCTAGATTCAATCCGAAGCACATCGCCCGGAATTGATACACCACTTCTAGGACTGCGAAGCGTAGATACTTTCTGAATGTCGGATGTACCATGACGTGAAAGTACGCATCTTTGAGATCTATGCTCGTTGCATAATCGTTCACCCGAATACTCGCTCTGACCGACCGAATCGTCTCCATATAAAACTTCGGAGCGACGATCAGCTTGTTTATCCAGCTCAAATCTATGACTGGACAGAATGAGCCGTCTGGTTTTGGAACCAGAAACAGATGGCTGTAGAATCCCGGAGTCACCTGGTTTTCTACGACCTCTACCGCGTTCTTCATTAAAAGAGACTGCACCTCTGATAATAGAGCGTCTCTTTTCTGCGGATTTGACGGAAGTTGAGTCCATTTTGGACTTCGAGTTAATGGAGGCTTTTGTTTGAAGGATATCTTTAGACCTTCCGAAGTCACCCCTCTCACCCAAGGGTCGTCCGTAATCGACGCCCACTCGTGTGAAAAACTCGACAACCTTCCGCCAACCGGTACGCGATAGAGGTTTAAGCCATCACCTCCTGGACCTGCGAGACCTGCGAGGCCTGCGGTAGGAGAAACCACGTCCTCCACGACCCGCACCTCGTCCCGTCGACCTCGGGGCGTCCGACCGGTTGTCCCGGCCCGAAGGACGTCCCGAACGTGAGTCGCTACCTTGACGGTCTCTCGAATAAGACCAAGAGGACGCACCGGAACCTCTATAGGCACTTCTCTTGGGCGCATTAGACCCAGAAGTGCCTGTCTTACTCTTATCTGCTGTGTCCGACTTCTTAGAAGCAGATTTGAACAGCAGAGAATCCGAAGCTTTCTTTGTAATTTTATCGTAAATTGCAGAAAGCTTGCCGTCAAAGAGGAGTTCTCCGGAGACCGAAGCGACTCTGAGAGAGTTCTTCACCTTAGTATCCACGAGTGTGGATGTAGCTAGGGCTGCGTCACGTCTAACCAACTCCAGGTTTGCCACTGAAAGGGCGGAGTTACACGTGGAATAAGCTACTGCCCTTGAAAGAAGTCTTAAAGAGGATTGTATATTCTGAAATTCTTTCCCTTGAAGGCGCAGTGATAATGCCTTAGTAAGGTGATCTGCGTAAGATAAGGCATCTAAACTGGCTCTGTTAGACGAAATAGCTGTTTCCAACACCGCGGTTGGAATAGACGCCGACGACGGTAATGATAACTCTAAGTCTTCCGCCTCATCGTCCATACGCAGAGGAACTCTCGGGATACCCTGTCCTGCCATGTCGAATTTATTCCTTGCATTAATGAAAGGCAGGTTGAGAGTATTGGCGGACAAGAAACCTGCTTTCCCCGATTTGGAAGCAAGTTTGAATATAGCGTCATTCAATAATTCAAATGTTCTTGCAACATTATTGGACTGAGACGGAAACTCGGGAGCGATGTCCCTGAAGCGCTCAAAAAAATCAGAGTCCAATGACGCTATAATTCTCTTGTCCGGAACCGCAGCAGTCTGGCTCGACGGAACAACTTGAGGGAGAAAGTGCCGGATGAAGTCCACGGCAGCTTTATGTTGTTCTGAAAGGGAGAGCTCCAAATCATCCGTATCCCCTTCACCATCCGGTCGGACCTCATGATGCTCCCGGTCGTCCGCCCCCGATGCTTCGGCGGAGCGTACCGACCCAGCGCCGTCGGATAATTCCCGATCCGACACCGTTTCTGTCGGCTGCTGGGATGCTGCGATAAGTTGTGCTATCTGCACAAGTACGTCCAACACCGAGGCCTGCGGAGGCGCAGTCTTTCGCTGCTTCGCCGAGGGCAGCTCCGCATCTGATGACTCCCGCATACTTTTCCTATGCGAACGTCCGGAGTCCATCGGCCTCGTGCCCTGGCTACCGGATGGTGTGACCTGGTCGCCGAAGAATCCCTGATCGGCGAAGCTGGTAAAATATCGGCGGTCACGTAGCCAAGGTGCGGTCGTGTGCGCTGACGAGAGGAAGAAGCCTGAGCAGTCTCCGCGGACTGCCTACACAACGGAGCGTCCCGAGCGACGGACGTATGCTCCGCTTGCGACACATTTTGTACCACAACATCTGGTCCCAGATGTTGTTGTACGAGAGAGGGGCCTCTCTCGCTCGGGGCCCGGCTGGACCTGGACGAGCTAGGAACCGGACTCAAAGGCTTCCTCCGATCTCGCCTACTATCCGCCGTCACTGGGTGTGCACGTTGAATGTTTATAGTGCTCGCATCACCCAACATTTCCTCCAGGACCGCATCGGACGAACCCGGCTGCCGAACCATTCGGTGAATGGACGCTACACCGGGCGAGCTAGCGGACGACATTTGTTTAATCTCCATGAGCACTTTTGCCGCTAGCTCTGTATTCATTTGTGACGACGGAAGCGCACTTGCGGAAGATAACATGGAAACATCACCCTGTTCTTGTTCCTCTGAAATAGAAACTGAGAGAGTAGAGTGACCTTGCGGAGAAAGAGCCGGCATAGCCCTTTCTCCACTAACAACATATCGTGACACACGTTTCCAATGTTTGTCATCCCAATATTGACATATAGAACAGGGATTAGTGCGAGAACACTGACTACAATTAATGCAATGATCATGAAAGTCAGAGGAAGACTTCTTCCTATTACAATTTGAACAATATCCTTTCATTGTGAAAAGTCAACAACAAGTCCTAGTTACTCGCACAAACCCCTGACACAAAGACACAAAGATACATAATAACATGATCCATTAATAATGAAAAAACAATTACAAATCAAAATAATTTTTGAAAAATATTTTTTCAGCGAAGTCCAAGTTTCTGAAAAGTAACGTTGAGCCCCGATGGATCCGATGGCTAAGTGTGGTCAAAAATTTTAAATTTATATTAAATAATTAATGCAACACTTACGGATAATAAAAATGTATCTTATAGTGAGATAAACTACACCAAAGGCAAACAGCCCCCCTCAAAAGAGACTGTTGCCAATGTAAACAAACAGTGTAAAACACCAGAAAACATGACTCCAGACACTGAGAAAACTGGCCCGAAATCAGTCATCAAAATTACACTCTATCTGATGCAAGACAGAGACTCCCAGGGAAGAATCTGCAGAACATCAGATGGAAGATGCAGAACACAACGTTTATACACCCATGGGTGAAAACGTAACTATGGGGAAAATAACAGAAAACATTCTGTAACCAAGCAACTCTCCCAAGAGAATTTAGAAATGATATTTCTCAAAAATATGCCAAAAGCATGGGAGAATTGCAAGGGGGGACTTAGAAGACCAGGGGAGAGGAAACACTGAATAAGCAGTGCAACTTTTTAGCAAGAATGACAACAAGAGGCCCATACCTCGAAAATAGGCAACTTAACATAATTTCATAAAAAATTTTAAGTACAGCCCTTATTTTTTGTCACTCCTTTCTCCTCTCCTCCTTCTATATCCTCCTTAGAATCATCATTTCTCCAAAAATTACGTGTCTGGCATCCTTTAAACTGAGATTTACAAGCACAAAGATCAGTGAGATGTTGACTGATGAAGGGCCAAACAGAGAATGATAATTGGCGCCAATTTCGGAACGTCCTTGACACTGCGCATGCGCAGTGGGGGCGAAGTATGGAGGTCCTATAGGACATGATTTCTTTTGGTTTTGGATGCAAATTTTGGGGATTGGGGGGCAAAATTTGTGTTTGGCCCTGGATTTTTTAGAGTTAGCACCAGCTAAGTCTGGGTCATTGGTACAGTATAAAAATATTCATATTTTTGCAATTCATTTTAATGAATGTTCCCACCACATTTAAGCACTCAAAAGAAATTATGTGAAATACATGCCAGTTCCTCTTCAATATTGTCTTTTTATTCCGCATGTTGCATGCATATCACTTTCTACTAAGAAACCTATATGAATACACAGATGGATAGGTTGTCAAGATAAATGGGAATACAAACAGACAGGAGGATGGTAGAGCAAGCAGGCTGGCAAGTACTAAAATCAGTGCCATATCTCTGAAACTTTAAAGTTTTTTTGTTTGTCTAATGGTGTTTAATGACATTTTGAACAGCCATTGTCATACTGTTTCGGACAGTTTTACGGTTGGAGAAAGCCTGAGTACCCTGATAGAACCACTAAGCAACTGTCCGTCTCGACAACTTAATAACCTGGCACAAGCAGAGTTACCAGCAGTTGAAGGCAAGTGCACCATCAATGTGCAGTATGCCGTTAGGTAATAAATCAATATACTTTAGCTGCACCTAATACTGTTCTTGCTGAGCCTATTATGACCCACTATCTGCCAACGAAACATCCTGTGACATATTTATTATGCCAGTCCTTTCTCTCTCCAAAATTTCATCATTAGTTGAATTTGTAAACTGTTTCATGTGTTTGTTAAATTTTCCTATTGGCATTCATTTGTTTACAAAATCAGATGAGTAGTAATGCAATGCAAGGGGTGTTATCCAACATCTCATTGATCGCAAAGAAAATTATTGATTTAATACCTCCCGGCATATTTGGGCACAATTACAATTCTGCCTGCATTGCAATGCTTTGAACTGAAAACAAACTTTTTGAAGTGCCAATTTACCTAAATCTGATTTTTGCAATAAAAACAAAATAGCAGACAGTGCCAATTAATAAACGCCAGTGTCAGAATATTGAATTAATACAGGATTATTGACCATTACTGTTGGTGTATTCCTCAGTCCCTGATCTGAATATATGCCCTCAACCAATGGTTGGATCTAGGCCAATGTATACCAATTAATCGGCTCATCACTATTAAAATGTTACTTTTTGTGTCCATCACACTGGTTTATTTGGCTCATTCCTAAAGCAAAAAGTAAATAATTGTAAAACTAAAGTTAATTGCTAGTAACCTGTTTGGCTGGAATGAAATCTTGTCATAACCCGTTATTTCACATAAATCCTGCTCTAACTCTTCAAACATCTCTTTATAACCTTCAGCTTGACTAACAGGCACAAATGGATGCATATTAGCAAATTCTTTCCATGAACATGGCTAAAATAAAATAATGAAAACATCACTGCTAGTGTGTATCAAGACAGATCACTGGCCATTTACATATAACTGAAGCAAGAATTATTGCTGGGTATTAGGCTGTCGCAACTATCAATTTTTGGAGTCAACCATTCGCCAGCCTTAATAACCCGGAAAAAAAGAAAACGTTCATTCGCAGTCAACATTCGATGCTTTCTGTTCTTTACCTAGGAGATAACAGGTAGACAGCCAATCTGGCTATGTTATCTCCCCACGATGTATCAATATTTTTGTTTCTTGATATAGATTATCTGTTAATTGTAAAACGTTATTGATATATATATAATAATAAAAATATCTATCTATCTAACTAACTATCTATCATTCTGCAAGCAATCTCTACTTACAAAACAAATTTAAAACTGATGATATTTGAATGTGAATGCTTCTGTGTTGAGATAAAATGAGACCCTAAATATCTCTGACTGATCTAAAAAATTTAAACAGAATATTGAACATTCTTCAAATGTTTCATTTCTATAAATAATTTACAGAAGTTTCAAACATAAAACTCCCTCCATTCCTACACAAGTTACAATTTAGTACTACAAGTGTACTGACCTTTGTGAGTCGTATGACAATTTTCTCACTTTCGCGGTTTGGTTGTTTCAATGGGGGTCATTCGTGTGTACAAGATCAAAAATTATATTTACTCTGCAGTCTGCAATGATTCCCAAACTGCAAATTATTCTATGGTACATGTACACCATTTGAACTATACCTTTTAGTACTGTTTAATGTTCAGAGTGCTGGCTAATACAACAGAGAAGAGATTAATCAAATGGCAAGGCTCAGTGTTTTTAAAATTATGCTGTTGCACAATCATGTTGAAAATAAAGGCCATGGAATGTTACAATAGTAACAATCCGATTTGATTAATCGAATTTGATTTGTCTGAAACTTCTGTTAATAATCTAACTGTTCATGTACCTCATCACACAGTACAATTTACATGTAAACCTGTCTTGTTCCACTTTAAAAATGAACGATGATTAACTCAAAATGAAAACAGTCGACTACTAGATATAAAGTCAATCATTTATACCCATGTTGCCCATTTTAGAGGACTTCATCCGAGGCATTGATTACCAGTCCTATTTTACGAGTAAAATTGAGCTTGTCTAGCACAGTAATTAAGCACTGCCTCATTTCTTGGGGTTTCCATGGGAAAATTTGACTTGAGCCAAGGTTTCAATTTAATGAATACAGATACATTACGTGTACGCTCCCTGTAAAACACTGCCAATCGACTCCCCACTAACTGCTCTATGAGGTGGGGTATCAAAACCCAACCACGTGACTTCAATAAGACGTACTAACGGTTATAATTAGCACGAAGTGTTTCCCAATGTTGTGACAAGGTTATGCTTCCGACCCAAAATAGGACCTCCAAACATCATTTCTCTGCAAAACGGCCGTTGATAATTAGGGAAAAAAGCACATCGCTCCCAAACTACCCAAATAAAAATAAAATCATTAAAATTTATTTCGAAATATCTTACAAAATGACTTTTGAGGGCAGTTTCGATCTCGCATGAATATTTGTGAAGACCTTCTTGTTACTTTTTGTTGATGTCGGTGTTTCTTTGATCCCGTAATTTTTGGATACCAATTAGCACATTTTTCCAACCAGTCAGGCAAATACTATTTTTAATATCATAGGGAAATTTTAAAAACGCGTTTCGTTTCGAATATATTGAGTAAAAATCAGTGCGATTTCATCCTTGCATTTTTACAATCCGACTATTATTAGCGAAGTTACGCCAAAAATGGAAATATTAAAAAAAATCTCATTTGTAACAGGTTGAAGAACCTTTCAAAAAGAGTCATTCAAATACACACCTTTATTATTCTGCAGTGGTAGACATACTCGGGGCAATGAAAAAGAACTTTACACAATTTGGTTGCGTTTCCAGGTATTCGCATGAGGGACAGCTGACGCCGACTTAACAGGTTGAGAACAACGTAGTTTCGTTACCCACCAAACGGGCCAAATTGCCAGAGTTATTAGACCACAGACGTCTGGAAACCTGATCTAAATCACCCCTACCTCAAAACACCTCATTCTTATATGCACCCCCCCCCTCCCCCCGAGTTATTCAATACACAGATCTGTGTGTTATTTATTTAGGAAGTGTGTGTGTGGGGGGGGGGGGGGGGGGGCATATATAAGGTGGAGGTGTGATGTTGGGGTGATGTGATATTAATCAGCACTCCAGATGTCAGTGGTTAGATTAGGCAGTGAGACCTGGGGGTGGGATGCACAGCAACTCCGAATGACGACATCCCCTTTAATCCGAGGATGA
The DNA here is from genome assembly GCA_031216915.1 of Pictodentalium vernedei. NCBI lineage: Eukaryota > Metazoa > Mollusca > Scaphopoda > Dentaliida > Dentaliidae > Pictodentalium > Pictodentalium vernedei. The sequence continues at coordinate 171,864,314 of CM062291.1, read as the reverse complement.
TTTTCAACATTTCTCAATAAAAAAAAAATAAGCCTTCAACTGGTAATGTTGGATTTCAAGGTGTGCAGAGAACGAGCCGGTCCATTGCAAACTCGCCCCAGTGACGCGGCAAAGCATCCATATTTTACAAGGCGAAGTTCCCACTCAATGTGGCAGGGCAAAAATATAAAAATACCCCAAAAAAGACGGGTGCAGAATGTTAATCTGCCCCCCCCCCCCCCCCAAAAAAAAAATGTTCTTGGTAAAAAAAATGCAGTGGAAGACCAGTCGGGCATAGATATCATCTGACTAGTTGGTTGATTGGTTGGGGGGGGGGGGGGATAAGTACAAAGTCAATGGAGGCAGAGAGCCAACTGTTATATTGGCCTGTCATCTTGCCATCAGATGGTGCAGTTGCGTAGGCCAACCCCACAAACATTTAATGTCTGTGTTTTCGTCTCCTAATGTTCAGTGTTGCTGTAAGCTTACTATTTGTGGGCCTAGGTCTATTAAAAAAAATCCTGATGAACTTGGGTGGGGTGGGAATCTTACGCAGCATCAAGTGGGATATGCAAGCGTCTTAACCCATGTGAAAGAAGCACTTCATTGAACTGATGGTCGTTTGAATGACAACCTACGGTCCATCTGCAGAAGTAGGTTGTGTTCGGTGTCCCTTTTCCACTGAAGCTGAGAGCATATTTTGTGTGGAAACCTCACTCCTCGAGTGTTTCAGCAGAGACCCTGATGTGGCGAGATGGGTCTGAATGTATCTGGGATCAGTTAAAAATTATAAATTGGCAGAATTTGGGAGAGTTTTCAGTTTCCCGTCAGAACTCAGCAAAATTAGAAGAAACATATACATATATTTTATATTTCGTTCAAAAACGATGCGTATAGCTTGAGGTTTGTTGCTTTGGACCACTGAGAAAAGTAGACCCTGGCTGTTGTAATATAACTGAATATAACACAACACTTAACATGATCAATTATTGAGTTCTCGCGGCAGCAATAAAATTTGGTAGCAATAACATTTTCCAATCCGAACTAATCCTTTAATTACCCTTCGAAAGATGTAAAACAAGAGCCGACAATAGCTACTGATTGTTTCTGAAACAGCCTCTGATCGCAATGAAAACATTGACTGGTGGCAAGAGATAAAGCATAAATTACTCCTATGAAGTTTATTCTTTTGAGATTTCCAACATCAGAAACTGATTAAATTGAATTACAATTATGTGTATCTATATCCTTTTATATTTGCACTGTGACTTGTAAAGAAAATTTTGTTTCTAACATTCGACCTACCATTTAACAAATTTATTAGCACTACGACAAATATTGAAATTATTTTGAATCTATTTATAGGAAAAGACAGCGCTCGTGTGGTGTTTTCCAACAAATAGTTGCAACACAATGAGAAAAAATTCAATTTCTAACATTCGGCCTGTCACTTAAGTGAACCGTGCACATGTTAATTAGTACTACGAAAAAGCCCTGGGCCGATTTAATCCGTGGACCGACCTAGGGGCATACCTCAGTTGCCGACTTTATTTTTGGCCTACTTCCTCCATGGGCGACTTCATTTGGGGGCGACTTCCCACCATTTACGCACTCGTTTCAATCGAGAAGTCATAAGATATGCTTTGGAAGCAAAAAATTAAGATAAAAACCTAAAAAAGTTAAAAAATTTATAGTAATTTATATATTTTTTATACTTACCAATGACCCAGACATAGCTGGTGCTAACTCTTAAAAATCTAGGGCCAAACACAAATTTTGCCCCCCAATCCCCAAAATTTGCATCTAAAACCAAAAGAAATCATGTCCTGAAGGATCTCCATACTTTGCCCTTACTGCGCATGCGCAGTGTCAAGGACGTTCCGAAATTGGCGCCAATTATCATTCTTACAAGCAGTGCCTGGTCAGCACTATGTACTCAGCGGGGAGGTATGAGTTCCCAACTCCTGGGAGGGCCATCCCCGTCTGGGTCATTGGTAAGTATAAAAAATATATAATTTACTATAAATTTTTTAACATTTTTATACTGTACCAATGACCCAGACATAGCTGAATAGTAAAAAGGCTGGAGGGCCTAGGACATAGAGGAAAATCCAATAAGCTCAACTATATAACATAGAGTCAACCCCTCAAGGAGAAAAGGGGTATTAGGCTTTACATGTATCTTTCTTATTTTATGATAAATTAGAAAGATACAATACCCTTCATAATTGAGCACAATAACATTCATGTTCTCTATTAACATCCAGTATAACCCTTTATACTAATTATTTTTAAAGTAAGCCAATAAATAAAGTTAGTCCAGAGAATTGAGACTCTTTATATTCTTTAAAACTGTCCGAGGATTGTATATTAACGCCCGTTTGACACTTGACATATACAAATGCTTCACACCGAGCTACACTTTAAAAATATGACATAAATGAATTTTTAACATTAGTATTACACTTTAAAACCATCCCGGAAACGACACAGAATTACTGACTCCGGAGGAGGAATTCCCTTGCTTTTCACTATAAAGCAGGTGACCTAAGGGAACACCCTCCCCCCCCCCTTCCCCTTGCCCTGGGTCAAATAGCCCAGAGCGAAGAGGGCAGCCGGACGGAGTCACTGCCGGAACAGAAAGCCTGCATAACTATAGTTGCAACTGTTTAGTGGACGACATTCTGAGCAACAGATAATGGACCTAAACAATGCAGGTCTCCAGAAATGGACTCAATATTTCTGAGATAAAAATTCGTGAATGTGGATGGCTGAGACCAATAAGCAGCCTTCATTAAATCTGTAATAGCAACACTATTTGCGTAAGCCCAAGATGTAGAAAGAGCTCTTACTTCATGAGCCGAAATCTTAAGCACAGACTGCTGAGAAGAAGATAAATTTTCATAAGCAGTACGGATAGTTAATTGAATCCATCTAGCAATAGAATGGACCGAAATGTCCTTTCTATTAGGCATCAGAGACAGAAAGAAACGTTTTTGTCCCTTTCTGATAAACTGAGATCTCTGTTTATAAATACGTAAAGCTCTAACAGGACAGAGTAAAGGCCTACGCCCGTCTGAAGACGGCAGCGCCTTAATAACAATAGGTTCCGGATATTTATTAGGAGCCTGATTCTTAGCTAAAAATCCCACATTAGTAGTGAAGGTGATAGTGTTCCCGACACTACGATAGTGAGAATCGTCCACCGATAGTGCATGAAGCTCACTGACTCTTCTAGCGGAAGAGAAAGCTAAGAGAAAAGCTGTCTTATAAGACAAGAATTTGAGATCTACTGTCCCAAGAGGCTCAAATGGCTTTTCCTTCAGTTTAAGAAGAACCCAAGCTAAATTCCACTTAGGAATTAATCTAAGAGTTCTGGGTCTATTTATCGAGAAGTTTCTAACTAACTTAGATAAAGAGACATTAGATCCAATTTGTAAACTATCGTGGTGTGCATAGGTATCAGATAACATAGACCTATAACCCTTAATAGTAACAGGCTGCAGTTTGATCTTGTCAAACAAGTATACTAGAAAGTTTGCAATGTCTGGTATGGAGGGATCAAAAATATCAACATAATGATCCCTACACCAACGACGAAAAACCTTCCACTTAGCCGCATAGTTTAGCGAAGAGGAGGTCCTCCTACAGTTAGAAATCGCGTCCACTGCTCGTCCTGTAAAGTGCTTGCCATGCAAGAAGGACTGCACAACGGAAAAACATGAAGGTTGAGACCTTGCGGGTTGTGATGGAGTTGACGCGGTTTCCCCTGCGAAAGAAGATCCTCCCGTGGAGGAAGCTTTCGCGGTAGGTCCCACAACAGACACCTGAGTAGATTTATCTACGGTCTCTGTGGAGACAGAGATGCTACCAACAGAATCTTGCATTGGGATTGTTTTATTTTTAGCAATACTTGCTGAATCAACGGCGCTGGAGGATACGCATATCCTATCATTCCATCCCATGAGATCGATAGAGCGTCTACTGCAAATGCTCTTGGATCCAGACACGGTGACACATACGTCTGCAACTGATTGTTGAGATGTGTCGCAAATAAGTCTATCATTGGCCGTTCCCATTGGTAGCAAATCTGATTGAATACTTGTTTGTTGAGAGTCCACTCCGATGGCAACAAGCGACCCTTCCGTGAAAGGGAGTCTGCTAGTACATTCAGACGACCCGGTATATGACAGACCGAAAGTAGAACTTGATGTTCTAGAGCAAACAGAAGGATTCTTTCCGTTAAATTGAATAACGGAACGGAATGAGTGCCTCCCTGGTTCCGTATATACACCACTACTGTCGTATTATCGGACAGGATTTGGACATGAGCTTTGTGAATAATGTCCATCCAATGACGTAACGCAAGCCAAATTGACATCATTTCCTTGATGTTTATGTGCTTGCTTAGGAACTGTGGATCCCGAAGACCCTGGCATCTCGAATCCGTTCAGATCAATGATGCACCCCAACCTGTTTGACTGGCATCCGTCATAATCGTAAAACTCGGATCCGGCAACTGCAGCGGAACTCCCTGAGTTAACCACTGAATGTTTGCCCAAGTCTGAATCTCTTGTTTCACTTGATCTGACAAGAGAACGTCTATGTCGAGCGAATGAATCTTCACACTCCAATTCTGAGTCAAGAAAATTTGGAGAGGACGAGTGCGTAACCGCCCCATCGGAATGAGATCCGCAGCGGCTCCGCACAGACCTATCAGTCTCATGAACTCCCTTTGTCTGCATGAAGACAATAGCGAGCGTAACAACTGACTAATTTCGCTCTGGTTAACGGCAGACGAACGAGATTGTTGTGCATCTCGAAGCTCATTCCCAGATGAGTGAATGACTTGGACGGCACCAGATCCGACTTCTCCTCGTTTATAACAAAACCGAGACGTCGGAGCAATAGAAGCAGATTCTGAACATCGTTCTGAAGCGTTAACTCGTTGCCGTACCTCTGAAGAATGTCGTCCAGGTAGGCCGACGTTACCGCAGACGAATGAGCTCGGAAATACATCATTACCGAGTTCATTACCCGAGTGAAAGCCCAGGGTGCTAGGTTCAATCCGAAGCACATCGCCCGGAATTGATACACCACTCCTAGGACTGCGAAGCGTAGATACTTTCTGAATGTCGGATGTACCATGACATGAAAATACGCATCTTTGAGATCTATGCTTGTAGCATAATCGTTCACCCGAATACTCGCTCTGACCAATCGAATCGTCTCCATATAGAACTTCGGAGTGACGATCAGCTTGTTTATCCAGCACAAATCTATGACTGGACGGAACGAGCCGTCTGGTTTCGGAACCAGAAACAGATGGCTGTAGAATCCCGGTGTTTCCTGGTCTTCTACGACCTCTACCGCGTTCTTCATTAAAAGAGACTGCACCTCCAATAACAGAGCGTCTCTTTTCTGCGGATTTGACGGAAGTTGAGTCCATTTTGGACTTCGAGTTAATGGAGGCTTTCGTTTGAAGGATATTCTTAGACCTTCCGAAATCACCCCTCTCACCCAAGGGTCGTCCGTAATCGACGCCCACTCTTCTGAAAAACTTGACAACCTTCCGCCAACCGGAACACGATAGAGGTTGAAACCATCACCTCCTGGACCTGCGAGGCCTGCGGGAGGAGAAACCACGTCCTCCACGACCTGCACCTCGTCCCGTCGACCCCGGGGCGTCCGACCGGTTGTCCCGGCCCGAAGGACGTCCCGCACGTGAGTCGCTGCCTTGACGGTCTCTTGAATAAGACCAAGAGGATGCACCGGAACCTCTATAGGAACCTCTCTTGGGCGCATTAGTCCCAGAAGTACCTGTCTTACTCTTATCTGCCGTATCCGACTTTTTGGAAGCGGATTAAAACAGCAGAGAATCCGAAGCTTTCTTAGTAATTTTATCGTAGATTGCAGAAAGCTTGCCGTCGAAGAGAAGTTCTCCAGAGACCGAAGCGACTCTGAGAGAGTTCTTCACCTTACTATCCACGCGTGTGGATGTAGCTAGGGCTGCGTCACGTCTAACCAACTCCAGGTTTGCCACTGAAAGGGCGGAGTTATACGTGGAATAAGCTACTGCCCTTGAAAGAAGTCTTAAAGAGGATTGTATATCCTGGAATTCTTTCCCTTGAAGACGCAGTGATAACGCCTTTGTAAGATGGTCTGCGTAAGATAAAGCGTCTAAACTGGCCCTGTTAGACGTAATTGTCGTATCCAACACCGCGGTTGGAATGGACGTAGACGACGGTAATGACAATTCTAAGTCTTCCGCCTCGTCGTCAAGACGCAGAGGAACTCTCGGAATACCCTGTCCTGCCGTATCGAATTTATTCCTTGCATTAATGAAAGGCAGGTTAAGAGCATTGGCGGACAAGAAACCAGCTTTGCCTGTTTTGGAAGCAAGCTTGAAGATAGCGTTGTTCAATAATTCAAATGTTCTTGTGACATTATTGGACTGAGACGGAAACTCAGGGACGATGTCTCTGAACCGCTCGAAGAATTCAGTGTCCAATGACGCTATCAGTCTCTTATCCGGTACCGCAGCAGTCTGGCCCGACGGAACAACTTGAGGAAGGAGGTGCCGGATGAAATCCACAGCAGCTTTATGTTGTTCCGAAAGGGATAGCTCCAAGTCATCCGTATCCCTTTCGCCATCCGGTCGGACTTCATGATGCTCCCAGTTGTCCGCACCCGATGCTTCGGCGGAGCGTACCGACCCAGCGCCATCGGATAATTACCGATCCGACACCGATTCTGTCGATTGCTGGGATGCTGCGATAATTTGTGCTATCTGAGCTAGCACGTCCGTCATCGAGGCCTGCGGAGTAGCGGTCTTTCGCTGCTTAGCCACGGGAAGCTCTGCATCAACTGACTCCCGCATACTCTTCCTATGCGAACGTCCGGAGTCTACCGGGCTCGTGTCCATGGCTACCGGATGGCGTGACCTGGTCGCCAAGGAATGCCTGATCGGCGAAGCTGGTACAATATCCGCGGACACGTAGCCAAGGTGCGGTCGTGTGCGCTGGTGAGAGGATGAGGAAGTCTGAGTAGTCTCAGCGGACTGCCTATACAACGGAGCGTCCCGAGCGACGGACGTGTGCTCCGCTTGCGACACATTTTGTACCACAACATCTGGTCCCAGATATTGTTGTACGAGAGAGGGGCCTCTCTCGCTCGCGGCCCGGCTGGACCTGGACGAGCTAGGAACCGGACTAGAAGGCTTCCTCCGATCTCTCCTATTATCCGCCGTCACTGGGTGTGCACCTTGTATGTTTATAGTGCTCGCATCACCCAACATTTCCTCCTGGACCGCAACGGACGAACCTGGCTGCCGAACCATTCGGTGAATGGAAGCTACACCGGGCGAGCTAGCGGACGACAGCGCCGTCGATCCTACTCGGGACCTCTTAGGCAACTGTCGTATCTCCATGAGCACTTTTGCCGCAAGCTCTGCATTCAATTGTGACGACGGAAGCGCACTTTTGGAAGATAACATGGAAACATCACCCTGTTCTTGTTCCTCTGAAATAGAAACTGATAGACTAGAGTGACCCTGCGGAGAAAGGACCGGTATAGCCCTTTCTCCACTAACAACATACCGTGACACACGTTTCCAATGTTTGTCATCCCAATATTCACATATTGAACAGGAGTTAGTGCGAGTACACTGACTACAATTAATACAATGATCATGAAAGTCAGAGGAAGATTTCTTCCTATTACAATTTGAACAATATCTTTTCATTGTGAAAAGACAACAACAAGTCCTAGTACTCGCACAAACCCCTAAAACCAAAGATACATAATAACAAGATCCATTAACATTGAAAAAACAATTGAAATCCAAAATAATTTTTGAAAAATATTTTTTCAGTGAAGCCCAAGTTTCTGAAAAGTAACGTTGAGCCCCAATGGATCCCAAGGCTAAGTGTGGTCAAAAATTTTAAAATTATTTTAAATAATTAATGCAACACTTACGGATAATAATAATGTATCTTGTAATGAGATAAACTACTCCAAAGGCAAAAAGCCCCCCTCAAAAGAGACTGTTGCCAATGTAAACAAGAAGTGTATAAACACCAGAAAACATGACTCCAGGCACTGACAATACTGGCCCGAAATCAGTTATCAACAATACACACTATCTGATGCAAAACAGAGACTTCCAGGGAAGAATCTGCAGAACATCAGATGGTAGATGCAGAACACAACGTCTAAACACCCATGGGTGAGAACGTAAACATGGGGAAAATAACAGAATTCATTCAGTAACCAAGCTAATTCTCCCAAGAAATTTTAGTAGTAATCTTACTCAAAAATATGCCAAAAGCATGGGAGAATAGCAAGGGGGGACTTACAGGATAAGGGGAGAGGAAACACTGAATAAGCAGTGCAACTTCATAGCAAGAATGACAACAACAGGCCCATGCCTCAAAAGTTAAAAAATTTATAGTAATTTATATATTTTTTATACTTACCAATGACCCAGACATAGCTGGTGCTAACTCTTAAAATATAGGGTCAAACACAAATTTTGCCCCCCAATCCCCAAAATTTGCATCTAAAACCAAAGAAAACATGTCCTGAATGGCCCTCCACACTTCACCTCTACTGCGCATGCGCAGTGTCAAGGACGTTCCGAAATTGGCACCATTAATCATTCTAATGACCAGTGCCTGGTAAGTCCTATGTACTCAGCGGGGAGGTAAGAGTTCCCAACTCCTGGGAGGGCCATCCCCGTCTGGGTCATTGGTAAGTATAAAAAATATATAAATTACTACAAATTTTTTAACATTTTTATACTGTACCAATGACCCAGACATAGCTGAATAGTAAAAAGGCTGGAGGGCCAAGGACATAGAGCAAGATGGAATACGCTCAATTATATAAAATAGAGTCATCCCCTCTAGGAAAAAAGAAGTATTAGGCCTTACATGTATCTTTCTTATTTATGATAAATTAGAAAGATACAACACCTTCCAAAATTGAGCATCCTACATCCATGTACTCTATTAATATCTAGTATAATCCTTATACTAATAATTTTTAAAGTAAGCCAATAAATAAAGTAAGTCTAGAGAATAGAGACTCTTTATACTCCTTAAAAGTGTCTGAGGATTGTATAATAATGTCCGTTGACACATGCTATATTCAAAAGCTATACTTTAAAAACTAAGACTTGAATGAATTTTTAAAACATAAACTTCTCACTAAACAACCATCCCAATAACAGCTCAGAATTACTAACTCCGGAGGAGGTATCCCCTTGTTTTCATAGTAAAAACAGGTGACCCAAGGGAACACCCTCCCCCCCCTTTTTTTCTTGCCCTGGGTCAAATAGCCCAGAGCGAAGAGGGCAGCAGAACGGAGTCACTGTCGAAACAGACAGCCTACCTAGCTATAGTAGCAACTGTTAAGTGAATGACATTCTGAGCAGTAGATAATAGACCTAACAATAGAGGCCTCCAGAAATGGACTCAATATTTCTGAGATAAAAATTCATGAATGTGGATGGCTGAGCGCAATGAGCAGCCTTCAAAAATCTATAATAGCGACACTATTAATGTAAGCCCAAGATGTAGAAGAACTCTTACTTCATGAGCCGAAATCTCAAACACAACTGCTGAGTCAATGATATACCATAAGCAGTATCGATAGTTAATTGAATCCATTAGCAATAGAATGGAGCGTAAGGTCCTTCTATTAGGCATCAAAGATAGAAGAAGCTTACGCCCGTAGTAATAAACAGATATCTGTTTATAAATACATAAATTCTAACCGGACAGAGTAAAGGCCTATGCCCGTACAAAGACGGAAGGACCTTAATAACAATAGGTTCCGGATATTAATTAGGAGCCTGACTCTAATGCAAAAATCCAACCTAAATAGTAAAGGAAGAAGTGATTCCGAAACAGCGAAAGTGAAAATCATCCACCGATAGTGCATGAAACTCACTGACTCTTCAGTAAAAGAGAAGCCAACAGAATTACTGTCTAAAAGGTCAGAATTTGAAAACTACTGTTTCCAGAGGCTCAAATGATTACTTAGCTAAATAAGAACCGAAGTTAAATTCCATATAGGAATTTAATCTAATGATTCTAAGTCTATTTATCGAAAAGTTACTAACTGACTTAGATAAAGAGACATAAGACTCAATTGTAAACTATCATAGAGTGCATAGGTATGAGGTAACATAAACCTATAACCTTAATAATAACAGGCTGCAGTAGATCTTGTCAAACAAGTATACTAAAAAGTTGCAATGACTAGTATGGAGGGATCAACAATATCGACATAGTGATCCCTACACCAACGACGGAAGAGCCTCCACTTTAGCCGCATAGTAGAGCGAAGAAGAGGTTCTCCTATAGTAAGAAATCGCGTCCAAAGCTCATCCAGTACAATGCTTACAATGCAATAAGGACCACACAACGGAATACGTGAAGGTTGAGACCTTGCGGGTTGTGATAAAGATGACACGATTTTACCCAGCGAAAAAAGATCCTCTCATGGAGGAAGATTTCGCATTAAGTCCCACAGTAGACATCAGAGTAAATTTACCCACGGTCTCTGTGAAGACAGAGATGCTATCAACAGAAATGTATTGTGGTTGTTTATCTTAGCAATACTTGCTGAAACAACAACGCAGGAGGATACGCATATCCTATCATTCCGTCCTATTAGATCAATAAAGCGTTAACAACATAAGCTCAGAGATCCGGACAAGCAAACACATACGTCTGCAATTGACAAGCAAGTTGTGTCGTAAATAAATTATCATTGGGCGCTCCCATTGATAGCATATCTGATTGAATACTTGTTTGTTGAGAGTCCATTCTGACGGCAACAAGCGACCCATAAGTGAACGGGAGTCCGGTAATACAATCAGACGACACGGAATATGACGGACCGAAGCAGAACTTGGTGTACTATAACAAACAGAAGGATTCTTTCCATTAAATTGAATAACGGAAACGAATGAGTGCCTCCCTGGTTCCGGAGATACGCCACTACTGTCGAATTAACGGACAGGATTTGGACATGCGTTTCTGAATAATGTTCATCCAATGACATAAAGCAAGCCTAAAAAAACATTATTCCGTGGAAGATAAGTGCTCGCTTAGAGACTGCAGAACCCAAAGAACCTGGCACTTCGAATCCGTTGGGATAAATATTATATCCCAAACTGTTTGACTGGCTACCGTCATAATATAAAACTCGGATCCGGCAACTGCAGTGGCACTCTCTGAGTCAACCACCGAATGTTTGCCCCAGTCTGAATCTCTTGCTACACTAGATAGACAAGAGAACGTGTAAATCGAGCAATTCATGGATTGCTGAAAAGTTGCCGTCGAAGAGAAGCTTCTCCGAGAACGAAGCGACTCTGAGAGAGTTCTTCACCTTACTATCCACACGCGTGGATGTAGCTAGGGCTGCGTCACGTCTAACCAACTCCAAGCAGCCACTGAAGGGCGGAGTTATACGTGAACAAGCTACTGCCCTCAAAAGAAATCACATTGACGATAATATCCCGGAATTCTTTCTCTTGAAGACGTAATGATAACGCCTCAGTAAGGTGGATTACGTATGATAAAGCGTCTAAGTTAAGTCTATTAGACATCATTGTCGTTTCCAACATTGTGGTTGGAAAAGACATAGACGGCGAAAAAGAATATTTCCAGTCTTTAACCACGCCGTCTAGACGCATATGAACTCTCGGTATGCCCTGTTCTGCCAAAATAAATTATTCGTATAAATGATAAAAGGCAGAAATGAGCATTGCGGACAAGAAACTAAACTATCATGCTTGGTAGCAGGCTTATATATATATATAGCGTCGATAAATAATACACATGTTCTAATGACATTATTGGACTGTGTCGGTAAGTCAGGGACAATGTCCCTGAACCGATCCAAAATTCCGTGTCCAATGACGCTATAAGTCTCTTATCCAACATCGCAGCAATGTAGTCCGAAATAACAATCACTGGAAGATAATGCCGGAAGATATGTATGGCAGCTTCCGATGCTACGAAAGGGAAAACTCAAAATCTTTCGAATCCCTTTCTCCATCCTGTCGGACCCTATAAAACGTTCGGTCGTCCGTACCTGATGCAACCACGGACCGCACCGACCCAGCGCCGTCAGATAATTCCTGATTCGACCAAGAAACTGTCGATTGCTGGGATGCTGCGAAAAAACTGTGCTAACTCGGATAGCACGTCCGTCACTGAGGCCTGTGGAGAAGCGGTCCTACGATGCATTGCCGCTGGAAGCTCCGTGATCGTTACCCCGTGCATACTACTAATATGCGAGCGAACGGAGTGTATAGGCCTCGTGTCCCTTGGCTACCGGATGGCGTGACCTGTTCGCCGTGGAATCACTGAATGACGAAACTGATCGGATACTCGAGGTCACGTAGCCAATGTGCGGTCGTGTGCACTGCTGTGAGGATGAGGAAGCATTATCGACAGTCTCTCGGACTGTCAATATAACGGAGCGTCCCGAGTGACGGACATATGCTCCGAATGTAAAATATCTGAACCACAACATGCGGTCCCCTATGTTGTTGGACGAGAGAGGGACCTCTCTCACTCACAGCCCGGACGGACCTGGACAAGCCAGGAACCGGACTAACAGGCTTCCTCCGATCTGTCCTCAATCCGCCGTCACTGGGTGAGTACTAAAGTAATTATAGTGCTCGCATCACCCAAATCTCCTTCCTAGACCGCAACGGACGAACCCGGCAGCCGAACCATTCGATGAATGTACGCTACACCGGGTGAGCTAGCAAATGTCACTCCGTCGATCCTACAAGGGACCTCTTAGGCGATAGACATATTCCATGAGCACTTATTGCCGCTAGCTCTTCATTAACTATGACGACAGAGGCACACTTTTGAAAGACATCTCCGTAACTTTGCGAACAAGAAACCAGAAATGCTTGGTAATAGCAAGCATATAATAATAATTATATAGCGTCGTTCAATAATTCGAAAGTTTGTGTGACATTATTGGACTATGTCGGAACTGAGGGACAAAGTCCCTGAACCGAACCAAAAATTTCTAAGTCCACCGACGCTATTAGTTTCTTATCCGGCATCGCAGCATTCTGGTCCGACGAAAGAACCTGTAGAAGATCAAGTCAGATGACATACACAACAGCATATGTTGTTCCGAAAGGGAAAGCTCGAAATCCTCCGAATCCCTTTCGGTATCCCGTCGGACTGGATGAAATTTTCGGACGTCCGTACCTGCTTCCGCGGAGCGTCCCGACCCAGCATCGTCGGATAAAACATATGCGACAGATTCAGTTGTTGCTGGGATGCTGCGATAAGCTGTGCTATTTAGGATAGCACGTCCGTCCCCGAGGCCTGTGCAGTAGCGGTCTTACGATGCATAGCCGCCGGAAGCTCCGTGTACGTTGACTCCCGCACACTTTCCTATGCGAACGTCCGGAGTCTGCAGGCCTCGTGTCCCTGGCTACCGGATGGTGTGACCTGGTCGCCGATGATTCTCTGACTGGCGAAGCTGACTGGATATCCGAGGTCACGTAGCCAAGAGCGGTCGTGTGCGCTACCATGAGAATGAGGAAGCCTTATTGACAGTCTCTCCGGACTGACTATATGTCGGAGCGTCCCGAGTGACGGACGTATGCTCCGAATGCGAAACATTTTGTACCACAACATCTGGGGCAAGATGTTGTTGTACGAGAGAAGGGCCTCTCTCGCTCGCCGTCCGGATGGACCAGAACGAGCTATGAACCAGACTAAAAGGCTTCCTCCGTTCTCCCTCTAATCCGCCGTCACTGGGTGTGCATTTGGTTGATTTATAGTGCTCGCATCACCCCAAAACTCCTTCTAGACCGCAACGGACAAACCCGGCTGCCGAACCATTCGATGAATGGACGCTACACCGGGCGAGCTAGCGGACGTCAAAGGCCGTCGAACCTACTAGGGTCCTCTTAGGCAATTGGCGTATTTACATGAGCACTTTTCTGCTAGCCCTTCATTAATTGTGACGACGGAGGCACACTGTTGGAAGACATCACAGATACATCACCCTAATCTTGATCGTCTGAAATAGAAATTGATAAAGTAGAGTGACCCTGCGGGGAAAGGACCGGAATGTCCAATTCCCCACTAACATACCGTGACATACGCTTCCCGTTTTGTCATTGAAATCATCAGATACAGAACAGGAGTTAATGCGAGTACACTGACCACATATAGAATGATTATAAAAGTCAGAGGAAGACTTCCTCTTATTACAATTGATCAAAATCCTTTCAATGTGAAAAGAAAACAAAGTCCTGGTACTCGCACCAACCCCTGACAATCAAAGTACATAATAATAATATGATCCATTAATATAGAAAAAATAATTGAAATCAAAATATTTTGAAAAAATATTTTTTCAGAACAGCCCAAGTTTCTGAAAAGTAATGTTGAGCCCCAATGGATTCCAAGCCTAAGTGTGGACAAAAATTTTAAAAATATTTTAAACAATTTATGCAACACTTACGAACAATAATAATGTATCTAGTTATGATTAAATTAACATCAAGATATTATTTTCAAGAAATCCCCCCCTCACACAGAGGGCTGTTGTAAATGTAAACAATGAGTGTAAAAACACTAAAATAAGACTCCAGGCACCCAGGCCCGAAATCAGTTACCAAAAAAAAAAACACTATCTGATGCAAAACAGAGACTTCCAGGGAAGAAACTGCAGAACATCAGATGGTAGATGCAGAACACAACGCCTAACCACCCGTAGGTGAAGACGTAAACATGGGGAAAAGAACAGAATTCATTCTGTTATTCAGCTAAAACTCCCAAGAAATATTAGTAATAATAAAACTATGCCAAAAGCATGGGAGAATAGCAAGAGGGGACTTAAAGGAAAGGGAGAGAGGAAAACACTGAAAAATCAGTGTAACTAAATAACAAGAATGACAACAAAATGGCTGCTGCCTCGAAAATAGGTAACTTAACATAATTTCATTAAAAAATTTTAAGTTACAGCCCTGATAATATTCTGTCACACATTTTTCCTCTCCTCCTTCTCTATCCTCCTTAGAATCACCATTTCACTAATATTTATGTGTCTGGCATCATTTAAACTGAGATTTACAAGCACAAAGATCAGTCAGATGTTAACTGATGAAGGGCCAAACTTAGAATGCTTAATGGTGCCAATTTCGGAACGTCCTTGACACTTCACATGCGCAGTAGAGGTGAAGTGTGGAGGGCCATTCAGGACATGTTTTCTTTGGTTTTAGATGCAAATTTTGGGGATTGGGGGGCAAAATTTGTGTTTGACCCTATATTTTAAGAGTTAGCACCAGCTATGTCTGGGTCAGGTGCAGGCTGCAAGCCGAGAGGTCCTCGGTTCGAATCCCACCTGCGGCAACCACGTTGTGTCCTTGGGCAAGACACTTCACCCCGATTGCCTACATGGGGGCACGATGACGCTGTGTACTGAGGCGTACTGCACGTCGATGGTGCGCATGTCTTCAACCAATCTAACCCTGCCTGTGCTGCGGTGCAGAGTTCAGAGTTACGATGTTGGAGAGCTGACAGCTGCTCGTCGTTGCTCGGTGGTTCTCTCCGGGTACTCCGGCTTCCTCCACCTGTAAAACTGTCACGGTCACGATTAGCCATTGTGCATAAGTATGTGACCTTAAACACCAATAAATAAATAAATAATAAATGTCTGGGTCATTGGTACAGTATAAAAATATAGGCAATTTAACATAATTTCATTACAAAATTTTAAATTACAGCCCTGAATATTTTCTGTCACTCCTTTTTCCTCTCCTCCTTCTATATCCTCCTTAGAATCACCATTTCTCCAATATTTATGTGTCTGGCATCATTTAAACTGAGATTTACAAGCACAAAGATCAGTGAGATGTTAACTGATGAAGGGCCAAACAAAGAATGATAATTGGTGCTAATTTCGGAACGTCCTTGACACTGCGCATGCGCAGTAAGGGCAAAGTATGGAGGTCCTTCAGGACATGATTTCTTTTGGTTTTAGATACAAATTTTGGGGATTGGGGGGCAAAGTTTGTGTTTGGCCCTAGATTTTTAAGAGTTAGCACCAGCTATGTCTGGGTCATTGGTACAGTATAAAAATCTGGGAATGACGAATTTCGTGTATAGCGCTGGCCGATTTTTACAGTTATGTCACGTAAAGTGTTAAATGCAAAAATGAATATTACACAGTAATTAGACTTGAATATTTCTCCATTTGAACTTTATATGCCAAGATTATTTTAATGTGATTTTGTTACAAATTACAATTAATTGAATATATTGATATATATTCATTCCCAATAAAATATAACAAAATACAGAATAAATTTCAAAAAGATATTTAATAACATTTGATAAATAAAAGTTGTCAGAGAAGGTTATAAACAACATCACAAAAGTGTAATGCTTTATCAGACCAGTGCTGAAAAACCCCATCAATTAGCTCCGCCCACTCATAAAAAGTTCCTCTATAAATAGACACAGAGATCTTAATTGAACCGGATTAACGGTGATTGCATTATGTAATCATATGTAACAACTGGGGTAATTTGGAAGACAACTTTTACTGGGACTGTACACGTAATGATAAATTATTTTATCGAATCAAGACTCATTACAGATCTTTGAATTTATCTTACATTTCAGTGGATAGTGCCAATAGACACTCTCCTATAAATTGAAAAACAATAATTTACAAATGGAAACACAATAATTTTTGGACAGATACCAAAGCCCAATGCATATAGTCTTTCAGAACTTTTCACAAGAGTCCATAATCCAGTCAACTAACAGTTGGAGAAAGCCTGAGTCCCCATATATGGCTAGCACTGTTCATAAAAATTAACATTCCAATTTTATCCTTTTTTTAATTTTTTGCCTCTAAATCATTGCATATTTCCCCCCAATGGAACAAGCTGAACACTTTTTTTTTATTATTTTCTTTTGCAAGAGCTGTCCTCTGGTTGTGTTAACAATTAGCACTCTGGTAGTGGAAAAGAATTTTCTCCAATCTCTCTGTTTTTGTCTTGTTTAACTATGAATTTAACCAATTATATCTTGTTTGACAGAGCTCACTGAGCTCTGTCAAACAAGGTATATTTGGTTGAGTATCAAACAGCATTATGGGAAATATTTGCAGCTGGAAACTTTGCCATTTTCACATCAGAGTGCAGAGGGTTAAGTAAATGATAGAGCAGCATTTACTCCATAAATCTCACCATCATTTCAGTTGTACTGTTCAATTTCATTGTGCATGAACCCAATGGGATCATTGAATGCACAAGAGATAGGTCTTTGTTCTCAAGCTGTTTCATGTATCGTACAATGTTAGTTTCAGACTGATATCTGCAAAATAAAGGTGAGAATTTGAACTTTAGATATCATATTAGAGCATTTTAGAGTAGTTTCAGGTCATAAACCTGAATGGACAAGCTCTATAAAAACTAAAAAACACAGATAATATAGACACATATTTTACCTCTTACAAGTTTCTGGGAATTTCATTGGTTTAACTCTTTACCTGCTGAGTATTTTTCATGAAATTTAGTCATGGCTGCTGTGAAGCAGCCACGACTAGTTTGATGAAAAATTCATCTAAATTTAACTCAAAAGAAATTATTGGTGCAAAAGTCCATTCCATTTACAAAGGGGAATTTTGATTAAATGTACCCAAATTATACATATTTCAGTGGCAAGAGAAATCTGTCCTGAGTGGAAATATCTGTAGGCAGCATGCAGGGAGTTAAAATGTCGCAATCAAACTGTGTATAATCTATTTACAACAGTAAATTAAAACCTATATGCAGATGACAGATTGATGCCCCTTTGTTCATTCATCTTTCAAACTGTTAGTGAACAATAACCGCTTGACATTAAACAATTAAGAAGTAATTCAGCATAGTTGCTAGTTCACTATATAGAATCAAGAGGCCCCAAGGGCCCTTAATCACTCACTAGATAAAATTGTTTATCATTTTATTTATTGGTGTTTAAGGTCACATATGTCTGCACAATGGCTAATCATGACCATGACAGTTTTATGGGTGGAAGAAGCCGGAGTACCTGGAGAGAACCATTGAGCAACTGTCAGACAAGTGCACCATGCCTTAGTACTCCACAATGCCACAGTGCCCCCAAGTGGGCAATGGGGGGTGAAGTGTCTTGCCCAAGGACACACGGTTGCTGCAGGTGTGATTCAAACAGAGGACCTCTCGGTTTGCAGCCTGCACCTCTACCTACTGAGCCAACGTGCCCCCAAAATTGTTTAAAGGAGAATTTAAGGTCACATTATCATATATCAAAAGATTCTGACCAGTAGAACGGAAGACGATTTTTAAATAGTATTCCTCATATTGTGCTATGTTAAAATTCAAGATCCCATAGTGAGTCCACATATGACCCCAGGGACTTGATTTGAACAAACAACCCCTCTAAGGATGCTCTATACCAATCACCCAAAGATTCTGACCAGTGGATCTGAAGAAGAAGATTTTGACAAAGGTTTCGTCAAATTGGAATGAGTCACAATTCTGGTTTCCACAGGGAGCAAAATGAAAGTGTCAATGACACTGTAGCTCAACATGTGTAAGACATGTATATGTATAGTATGTGAAACAGCAATGATACACATCTAGGTAATGACCCAATAAAAAAGGTACATGTAAAGTATTGTAAAGGTCTGTACATAAATACTGATTGTAACAAATGTACAGGTAAAGTATTGTAAAGGTGGGTGACAGTTAGATGCCTCTACCCAGAACCATATTTGAATGTAGACTTACTGTGTATAAGTAGCACTGAATAAATCAAAGTTTGTCTAATTGACTGTTGGTGGCCATCTTGAAATTTTGGACCACACCCAAAACACTCGTTCTCGTCCCAAGGTGGTAACAAAGGTACCCCAAGAAGTTTCATGAAGATTGGTTCATAAATACAGCCTCTAGCCTGAGTCGTATTGACATGTGTACTAACTGTGTATAAGTAGCACTGAATAAATCAAAGTTCATCTAATTTTCATAATTTATGCACGAGAAAAAAACACGTATTATATGTGATGTATTCCATGTTACTAAACATTCATACAAAAATTTATTCAAATCAGAACCTTCATATAGAAGTTCTGTACAAAAAACTGATTGCACCTAATTTGGGTATAAAATGGCAGCTGGCAGCCCTCTTGAATTTTGGGCCGCACCCAAAAACACTTGTTCTCGTCCCAAGGTGATAACAAAGGTACCCAAGAAGTTTTGTGAAGATCGGTTCATATACACAGCCCCTAGCCCAAGCTGTACTAACATGTGTACTTACTGTGTATAAGTAGCACTGAATAAATCCAAGTTCATCTAATTTGCATAATTTCTGTATGAGAAAAAAACCTGTATTATATGTGATGTATTCCATGTTACTAAACATTCAGAGAAAATTTATTCAAATCAGAACTTTCATACAGAAGTTCTGTTAAAAAAAATGATTGCATTAATTTTGGTACAAAATGGCTGCCAGTGGCCATCTTGAATTTTGGACTGCAACCAAAAACACACGTTCTCATCCCACAGTGATAACAAAGGTACCAAAGAAGTTTTGTCAAGACTGGTTCATAAATACGGCCTCTAGCCCGAGCAGTATTGAATTGTTGACGGATGGACAGATGTCCAGACGGACGACAGGCCATGACAAATCCTCAAATTTGACTATGTCAAAGTTGAGCTAAAAATTCTGAGACTTGATTTCAACAAACTTTAAACTGACACTACCACAGTCCTCACCCAAATTTTTTTTTTTATTGCTGTTTAAGGTCATATATTTCTGCACAATGGCAAATCCTGAACACAATATGGATATAAAGTCAAGTCAGCCAATCATTTATACCCATGCTGCACATTTTGGAGGACTTCCACCTCAGGCATTGGTGACCAGGTCCTATTTTACCAGTAAAACAGAGCTTGATCACCACAGTAAACAAGCACTGCTTCACTTTCCGGAATTCCCACATGGATCTCTCCCAAAAAGTAATTAACTGACACCATTTAAAAAAGTAGTGCACCTACAAAAGTAACAAAAAAATAGCATTACACAGCAAAGTAAATACCTCTGCCTCCAATGAACTATGATGTAAGCAAAAGTGTAATAAACTAATCATTATTGAAATCTAATAATTTAAGTTCAAGATATCACATAATCAAAAAAATTTCCAATAAAACAATTTTATGATATCACATAATCATAAAAGTTTCTTCAAACTTGTCCAACACAATGTTAATATAAAGCTGCATTCCAAAAGTCGCTGAAATCTGATGAATACTTTTCAAGTTATCACATAAACAGAAAGAAGACAAAGTAAAACAGAGTACACAAGGGGCAATAACTCTCTAAATTTTTTCGATCTGATCAAAGACAATGTTAATAAAAAGCAACATTTAAAATTTATTGAAATCTTGTTTGCTTTTCAAGTAGACACACAAATATTAATACTTCAAGTAAACAGAACCAACAAAGGGCAATAACTCACCCAATTTCCAGTCATCATACTTTTTTAACATGTCCAGGACATTATTAATACAAAGCATGATATCAAAATTTATTGAAACTGGATGTTGTTCACTGTTCCAAGTTATTGCATAAACATGATAAATTTAAAATAATTTGTATATTTTTTACACTTACCAATGGCTCTGACTAGCTGGCGCTAACTCAATTTAATTCAAGGTCAAATACAAATTTTGCCCCCAATCACCAAAATTTGATTACAAAACTGAAAAAAATAAGTCCTATCTGGTCCTCTAAACTTTTGTTATCCTCGCATGCGCAGTATCCTGAAAGGTACCAAAATTGGCGCCAACCATCATTCTTTCTACAGTGCCTGCTAAATGTTATAATCAGCGGGAAGATATGCGTGCCCATTCAAGGGAGGGCCATCCCCATCTGGGCCATTGGTAAGTATAAAAAATATACAAATTACTTAAAATTTATCATAGTTTTATACAACAACCAATGGCCTGAACTAGCTGAATCGTAAAAAAGGTTGGAGGGCCTAGGACTTAAAGGAAAATCCAATCTCTCAATTACTTTGATAAAGGATAGTTCCTAGGGGAGAATAGGAGAAGACATAGGAATTACATATGTCCTTCTCTTTTACAAGAAAAGAGAACGGCATAACACCAATGTAATTGAGAATTTCATAATTTCTCCATTTAATGCCAGCATAACAAGTTATACTAATTCGGTGAAGGAAACCAATATATAAAGATAGTCCAGAGAATGAGATGCTTTATACTCATTTAAAAGTGTCCGAGGATTGTATATTAATGCTTGTATGACACCTAACATATACAAATGCTTCACAGTGAGCTACACTTTAAAAACAGTACATAAATGAAAACAACCCAGCCCCGACGCTGGACTACTGTCTCCGGAGGAGGTATTCGCTTGCTTTTCACTATAAAGCCAGATAACATAAGGAAAAACTGCCTCCCCCCCCCCTCCCTCTTGTTCTGAGGTAAAATTCCTCAGAACGAAGAGGGCAGCAGAACAGCGTCAGTGCTCAAGCAGACTGCCTAAAGACCTTGTAGATGTATTAATGGACGACATTCTGAGCAACAGAAAGAGGACCCAAAGATCTAAGGTCACTGGAGATGGACTCTAAATTTCTAAGGTAAAACTTGGTAAATGAAGAGGGCTGTGTCCAGTATGCAGCCTTCATAAGATCAGTAATGGCTATACTGTTAGAATAAGCCAAAGAAGTGGACAGTTCTCTAACCTCATGCACTGAAATCTTGTTGACAGAACGTTGATCCGAAGATAGACTTTCATAGGCAATATGTATTGCCAACTGAATCCATCTAGCAATAGAATGAACAGATATATCTTTTCTGTTAGGAATCGGAGAAAGAAACAATCTTTTTCTTCCCTTTCTAATAAAATCCGATTGACATTTATAAATGCACATTGCTCTAATTGGACACAGCAAGGGTCAACGGTTATCCGAGGACGGTAAAGCCATAATGACAATAGGCTCCGGCCACTTATCCAGAATCTGATTCTTAGCCAAGAATCCCACTTCCGTAGTGAGGGTAACTTTATTACACTACGGTAATGGGAATCATGAATAGATAATGAATGAAGTCCACTCACTCTTCTGGCAGATGCAAAGGCTAAGAGAAAAGCCGTTTTAGAGGTCAAGAATTTGAACACTACATAGTCTAACGGCTCAAAAGGAGCTTCTTGAAGCTTCAACAGACCCAAGCCAAATTCCACTTAGGAATTAATCTGAGAGTTCTTGGTCTATTAATAGAGAAATTTCTAACTAGCATGGATAAAGAAGTATCTGATCCAATAGCCAAGTTATCATGATGAGCGTAAGTGTCTGATAACATAGACCTTTAGCCCTTAATAGTGACGGGCTGCAGTTTGAGTTCGTCAAACAGGTAGACCAGAAATAATAGCGATGGCTGCAGTTTGAGTTCGTCCAACAGGTAGACCAGGAAACTGGTAATATGTGGAATGGACGGATCATATATGTCTATCAACTGATCCATACACTAAAGGAAGAAACCCTCCACTTCGCTGCATAATTCAACAAAGAGGAGACCCTCCTACAGTTAGAAATTGTGTCCATTGCTCGTCCTGTAAAATGTTTTTCGTGTAAGAAGGACCACACAACGGAAATACATGAAGGTTGAGACCTTCCAGGTTGTGATGCAGTGGGCGTGACTTCACCTGAAATAGAAGATCCCTTCGAGGAGGAAGCTTCTAGGGAATGTCCCATAACAGACACCTGAGAAGATTGATACAAGGTTTCTGTGACGACAGTGGTGCTACAAGCAGGATTTTGCAGTGAGACTGTTTGATCTTTAACAGAATCTGCTGAATCAATGGAGCAGGAGGATATGCATATCCTATCATTCCGTCCCATGAGATCGATAGAGCATCTACTGCGTACGCTTGATGATCTGGACATGGCTACACGAACGTCGGTAACTGATTGTTTAGGCGTGTTGCAAAAAGATCTATCATGGGATGATCCCAGTGGCAGCAGATCTGACTGAATATTCGCTTGTTGAGAGTCAACTATGATGGTAACAGGTGACCTTTCCGAGAAAGCGAGTCTGCTAGTATGTTCAGACGACCCGGTATGTGACGGACTGAGAGATGAACCTGATGATTCAGAACGAATAGGAGAATCTTCTCAGTTAATTCGCATAACAATATCGAATGAGTGCCACCTTGGTTCCTGAGTTAAGCTACTACTGTTGAGTTGTCCGACAGAATTTGAACATGGACGTTTGCTATTTGACGAATCCAATGTTGTTGTGCTGGCCAGATTGACATCATCTCCTTGATGTTTATGAGCTTCTCTAGGAACCAAGAGTCCCAAATACCCTGACACTTCAAGTCTGCGGGACTTAGACATGTGCCCCAGCCTGTCTGACTCACATTCGTCATAATCGTGAAAGCCAGATCTGGCAGTTGAAGCGGAACTCCCTGAGTCAACGATTGAAGATCCACCCAAATCTGAACTTTTTGTTTTACTAGATCCATTAAAACAATACTGGTTTTGAGCAAATGCGTCTTTACACTGAAGTTTTGAGTAAATAATATCTGGAGGGGACGTGTGTGCAGGTGGCCCATCGGAATAAGATCCGCAGCAGCTCCGCACAGCCCCATCAGTTGCATAAACTCTCTCGCTGTTACTACGGAAGAGTTTAGACAAAAGCGAGCATAACAAATGACTAATTTCGCTCTGGGTAATGGAAGACGAACCAGATTGTTGTGAGTCTCGAAGCTTATTTCCAAGTGAACAACTTGGACGGAGCTAGATCCGACTTGCTCTCGTTTACTATGAAATCGAGATGTCAGAACAATTGAAGCAGACTATGAACATCGTTCTGAAGAATAATTCTGTTGCCGTATCTCTGCAGAATGTCATCCAACAAGTAAGCCAACATTACCACACACGAATGAGCTCGAAAGTATGACATTACCGAGTTCATTATTTGAGTGAATGCCTAGGGAGCCAGGTTCAGACTGAAGCACATTGCTCTGAACTGATAAACCTCTCCTTGCACAACAAAACGCAGGTACTTTCTGAATGCCGGATGTAGCAGGACATGAAAGCAGGTGTCCTTTAGATCTATACTTGCTGCATAGTCGTCCACTTGAATGCTTGCTCTTACTGACCGAATCGTTTCCATATAGAATTTTGGAGCCACGATTAACTTGTTCATCCGGCTCAAGTCTATTACCGGTCAGAACGAGCCGTTTGGCTTCGGCACGAGGAACAGGTGACTGTAAAAATCTTGAGTATTTTGATTTCCGACGACCTCTATTGCTTCCTTCAATAAGAGAGCCTGTATCTCTGCTAGGAGAGACTCTCTTTTGAAAGAATCTGCTGGAAGATTTGTCCAACACGGACATCTTGTAAGTGGGGGTTTTGCTTGGAATGATAGCCGTAGGCCTTCCGAGACTACACTTCACAGCCACTGATCTTCTGTGACTTCTATCCAGTTTCTCACAAAGTTTGATAACCTTCCGCCAACTGGCAAGCAATAGAGGTCTTGTCCATCACCTATACAACTTACAAGGCTTACAGAAGGAGAAACTACGTCCTCCCCGCGAAGAACCTCGTCCCGTCGGCTTAGGGGCTTCTGACCTATAATCTTGATCAAACCTGCGCCCCTTTCCTGAGTCGCTATACTGACGACCTCCGGAGTAAGAATAAGAGGGTTTCTTGTACCCTCGCGAGAAGTTCCCTTTAGTTGATTTGAAGTGGAACGGCCTCGCTTACCCCGGTCTTCTGAAGCGTGTTGTTGTGTTTGTAGCCTGTTCATAGACTAACGAAAGCTTGTTGTCAAACAGAGTATGTCCAGAGACTGGAGAGACTCGGAGAGAGCTTTTCACCTTGTCATCTCTAAGTGATGATGGCGCAAGGGCAGCATCACATCTGGTCAACTCCAAATTTGCCACTGTCAGCCTGGAGTTGCACGTGGCATACATGACTGCCCTGGAAAGAACTCTAAGCGAAAAACAAATGTCCTCAAATTCCTTCCCATTAAGAGATTGTGCCATAGCTATGGTAAGGTGATCTGCGTAGGACATCACATCCAGATTTGCTGTATAGCACATTCCATCACTTCCGAGCGTATATTGAATGAAGCAGGTAGGGACATATCTAAATCCCCGGCCTGCTCATCTAAAGACAGAGGAGCTCTCTGGACATCTTCTCCAACCGTTTTAAATGAACGTGGTCCAAGGAACGGTATATTTATAGAACATTTCGATAAGACTCTGTCTTTCCTCTTGCACTAGAGAGGTTGAATATGGCATCGTTAACATGGCTGAAGGCCTGCGACATCTGTCTAGACTGTATCGGGAAGGAAAGAACATCCTCTTTCCTCTTCCCTCCGCACGAAATCTGCATCCAGAGACAACAGCGGTTTCTCTCTAGTAGTCGCAGCTTGCTGATCAGGTGGAACAATTTCAGGATAGTATTGATGAATAAAATTCATCGCTACCATATGCTGTTCCGAAAGGGAAGGGTAATCATCTTCCTTGTCCCTTTCACCATCCGACTGATTCAGCTGTGACGTTTGGTCTATCGCATCTGCGTGTGCAGATGACTGGACCGACCCAGCACCGTGGGACAGCTCATCACTGCAGAAGGCTGCTCTTGCACTAGCTGCGATCAGCTGCGCAATCTGCGACAGTAAGTCCGTTACTGAGGCTTGAGGTGCAGCGGTCTTGTTTTTTCGCCGCTTGCTGCTCCTGAGACGAAGATCCGGAGATAGATCTTTTCTCCGCACGTCCCAATGAATGAAACCTCGGATCGCTAGCTACTGGATGGGCCAACATCACGGGTGAAGACTGGCTCCGTCTTCGTGCAGCTGGCTGGATATCCGAAGTCGGGTAGCTAGCATGCGGTCGTGTGTGCTTTTGTAACGTAGCAGAGGAAGCCGTGACTGTAGGCGACCCTGGCTGCAGTCTAGATGGTGCGTCCCGAGCGGCGGGTGTGGACGTATGGTCCGGCTCATGCAAGTTTCTCAAAACAACGTTTGGCCCCAAATGTTGTTGGGTTAGAGAAGGATCTCCCGCTCGTGGTCTATCAGACCTCGCCGAGCCTCCCGAAAAGAAACTTGTTGATTTCCTCCATATTTCCGTTGTCGCTAGGTGAGCTTGTGATTTTGAGGTGCTCGCTCTACCCAAATCTACACTTCCTTCGACCACAATGGACTTTCCTAGTATCACGGCTTCTACGGAGGGAGTAACTGCTTCACCGGTCGTGCTAGCTGCTTGCAAAGGATTAAGAACACTAACTAGAGGCCTTATCCCTTGCTTAATATTCATGAGCACCTTTGCAGCAAGCTCTGTTTGCTCATCAGAGCGCGACGACAGTTGCACACTTTGGAAGGGTATCACAATACCATCACCGTTCCTCTGAAAAAGAAAAACTCAAATTATCTTGCAGTGAGAGCTCCGGCATAGGAACCTCACCGCTAACAACGTACCGTGACACCCGTCTCCATTTGTTATCCCAATGTACACACGTGGGACAAGAATCTGTAGGCATGCAGGCATGCAGCGACTACAGGTAAGGCAACAAATATGTAATTCCGTGGGAAGACTTCCTTGCCTTGCATTTAGAGCAGTAAGCTTTCATAATTACAATCAAAATACTAAGTCGATAGCACTCCTATAAACTCCACAATAAAATATATGATAAAGATACATGAATAATAGCAATCAAAATTAAATTCGAAAAATTATAAAAAAGTATTTTGAAAAATTTTTGAAAAAATGCCTAAGTTCCCCAAGGGAACATGATGAGCCCAAGATAGCCCAAGAACATTAGGTTTCACTAGGGAAAAAAATCGGAGAAAGCTGATTTTTTCAGGGAATGTCGAGTACATGTCACTGAACGATTAGACAAAAGGCCCTAAAATCCCAGTTGAGCTTTTTTTTCTACAGCCTTTTTTCGAAAACGCGTTTGAAAATTTTTTTAAAAAATCGCACAAACTTTGTAACCTCGAATTGATCCAACTGTATTTTTGTTTACGTGTATTTCGAGCTACATAATGTCTAATATACATTTACCTAGAGGAAAATGTGCATTCTGTGACAATTTATGCGAAAAATTATTGAAAATTCACAAAAAAGTATCGGATTTACGCAAAAAATGACGATTTTCCTAACGGATTTGCCCAAAGGGTCGTAGTACAGAACGGGATGTTAGTTGGACAGACGATAAAAAATCCACCACCATTTGAAGACTTTTATCATTGCTTACAAAATAGACATTATGGAAGACCCCCTCTGCTTCTGGGTGAGTTCCCCTTTTGGCATAAAATTCGTAAGCATGAGAACTCAACTATTTTCGGGCTTGGGACCGAACAGACACGTCTGTGTCTGGCAGCATTAGATCAATAATATTTACAGAATGTACAAAAATCAATAAATAATATTTACAGAATGTACAAATCAATCAACATGGATTAAGTTACATAGACTATTATCAACGCTATATACAGAAATGACATGACCTATATACATATTATTCATCGAACTCAGAAATTTCCGACAGGACAGTGTTTCTGTGGTTGCTACAAGAATCCGAACTGCAATTACACAAACCTGAGCAAGAGAGTCCTGCCTTCTTACACCCACACCTTTTTGTACAAGCACTCTTGCAACCACAACTGATCAGATTCAGTAGGTTATCGGGGGCACATGGCTTTGTGGCTGCAGTCGGTACAAGAAGTCCATTGTCTGGCGACCACCCCCAATCCGTCGGAGGAAGCAAAGTGCCCAGCCATTGTTGGACCTGGAGATAACATCTGTAGACATGTTGTTGTGCAGCATCGCTGCTTGGTGGGAGTGAGGCTAGGTCGATGGGTTTATTCAGTTTAGATTTTGCTACATAACGCTTGTAAGTGACATATCTATATTGGTCGAGAGAGGAAACAGTTTTACTCCCGTATAAGATCAGGAGAAGTTGTTCCCCGGCAGCAGCTACTGCACTTGGTGTACTGTCATCCGCCAAAATTGTGTTGACATACTGTTGTGAGTCGCTAGTAACATCGGAGACAATTGTACTGAATACTTTCTTCTTACCAACTCGAAAGAGTGCAGAAGTAGTGTCACAACCACTTATAGAATGTGCTACAAGGAGGTTGCTTCTATGGTCACCCATTTTGGTTGCTATTTCACTAACTGAAACTAGTAAGTTTGGGGTAATGGAATACATCATGTGAATATTACATCCCGGTTGAACTCGAGAGGTAAGAATGACTAACAAGTCTGTGTCTGTTCCCACAACGACGACATTGTTGTCATCTTGAGCGATGTCAAGTGCAGTTTCGGCTATCAGTACATCAGCATCAGCCTCGGCCTGCTTGGACTGAATATTGATAGCAGATAGCTCCTGCATTAGAAGATCGATCAGTTGGGTTTTGTTCTTGGCATTTGCAAGGAAATCGGATTGGGGTGTGGTGGCTGGTAACTCAGGTGAGATATTGATATCAATGGAATACCTGTCTTTAGATCTACGGGCTTGTTCCATGCCCTTTGTTGACATTGTACAAGCATAACCATCAAAAACAACCACGACGTTAGCCCCAAAATGTCTCACTAGATAATTGGAATATGATGTACATATGTCCTTATATGACGACTGTTTAGGCCATACAACTGCCCTCAATAAAAATCCACCATCTACAACAAACAGAGAATGTTCTGGGATTTTAGTTTGCTCGGAACCGTATGTTTTGAGGATCTTACCGAGCGTGCTTTTCTGTGTCTTCCTCATTCCAGCAGAATCAAACAACGCTGGTGGTTTCGGGGCGAGTTCATATTTGAGATACTCTTCCATCTCTGCTTGTGACTGAATAACACATGTGATGCGGTTGAACAGAATTGTGGGGTCAATCACTACCTTACTTCCACGGACTTTGATGCAATTTGCCATCGATGCGAAAGACTTCACAGTGTCAACACGTCGTAGTTTGATGCTGTTGAACGTTTTGCTTACAACATTCGATACGCAACATTCACCAATTTTGCGAACTTGGTCACAGTTCAGTTTCGTCGGCCACAAGCCCGGTCGCTATAGAGACTAATTGTAGTGGATCTCTATTCTGAAAGGGGGAATGCACTCTGAGCCAGTTCAATAATTTGGTGATATCATTGGCATCAGTCAATTGTGAACTTTGACGGAGATCCCGATGTTGTTCGCCATGACCAGTGTGAACATGAACAAAATTTTCGAGAGCATTACATATCGGAAGGCAAGAGGTAGTCCATGTACCCATTTCGCAACAGTGCTATCGGTTATTCCCCTGCCATGTGTGAGACCACCAGGGAGCTTGAACATTCTCATTAAACACTGCTCTATGGTCTGATCAGAATATATCCCGTCCCAGAATTTATCTGAGCGCCTTATGGTAAAGTAACCTTTCTCAGTGAACAACTTCAAATCATCCTGTTGCATTATTTCTGTTAGCTCATTCATCTGCTGCAAATAGAGATGAGAACTTTTTGCGTATGCAAAATGACCACCTGCGTGAAATACTGGAATCATATTGCGAACACAATATGTGTGGAGTTCCCAGTCGCCTGTGCGCTCTGCTCTCAAGAACAACTGGAGAAGACCTATTTGCTCGTAGTATTGTACCTAAAGCTTTCCTGTGCGTCCTACGGACGCATTCTGGAATAGTTTGTGTAATTTTGACAGTAGATGGTTGACACTTTCTTGATTGACAGTGTCAGCTGTTGTACAGTCACCTCTGGCAAGTCCACAGAATATTTCATTGACTTCTGTGCAGTCTATGTTATCTAGTGTTCGGCTTTCTTCAAACACAAGTTTTGTAATGGCAATTTGTGTTAGCAAATGGGCACGAACTGCTCTTGAATATGCATGACCACTGATCAAATGATGGATTGACCCACCAGCATAAACAGTCCCCCAAAGTTCATCCAAGCCGCTACCAGCCATGATCGAACCAATTGCCCCTAAGTATGACATAATCATATGGAAGCCGCCGAGTCTAACGAAAACTTTTGTCAACTTATCTGACGAAGACACAATCTCCACTGCTTTGATATAAAGTGGTTGGTCAAACGTCACTGGACAAACGTTCAGTCTCTGTTTCTCACATTCAGTTTGTGCAAACATGAGAGCAGTGTAAATTGTGCTCGGGTTGGATGGATCAAAATTAATAAAGGGAAGTATCTCGACATCACTTGTTTCATAATCATCTGATGATGTGACAATGTGCATATATCCAGCCCAAGATGGGCAAGGTACTCTCAGTACATGCGTCAAAGACCAAAGACTGTCGACTGTTTTTGCGAGTTTCAAATTTTTCAGATCAGATTCACCCAAAGTTGATAAATCCTTCATCACAATTTCGTCAAGACCCGATTTGCTTGGTTTACTGTAACCTTTCAAAGGGATGTACCCGAATTCACCAGAGCCAATATTCGAATGATCACCAGTTAGTCGTTTTATCGGAGACTCTTCTGTGTGATCTCTGCTTGGAGTTATACAGGCGATGCCTCCCATACTATGGAAAGTATTCTTGCCATCTAGCGTGCGCACATTACAATCGGCGTTATCGAAAACGAATTGTGTGAAGTTTGCAAGTCTAGGCGACGGACCTTTGCTTATCATGACAGAATGAACGTATTGTTGAACTTCCCGGTAGCTAGAAGAGAACATTAGTCCATTCAGAATGTCGATCAATTCCCGAGATGCGAATTTCCTATGTATGTAAACTGCTACCAACAATAATACTGGTGACAAGAATGAACGGGGCTGACAAGAACTTATTAGAGACTGACCTATGGCTGTCATGCGTCTCTGGTTGGCTTGGATGTTTTGCCCACGCTGCGACGGAGCAACAATCCCTTGTAACAAGGTTTGGAGTGTATCGGGTAGTAGATCACTAGATACAGATAACGAATCGGGTTTGGGATAAACGTCACACTCGTAAATGGCTGACCGAATATCATCGCGGACTATAGCCGATGCTTTCTTGACGATGCGCATACGTTCATCAGTTTTATTGGTACATTTGTCTGAGTACCACGAATCATATAGTATTTTGTCTGATGAATCTCTGAATGTGACAACATTTTTTAGGGACCTCAGTGTTGTAATAGAGATTCTACTACCGAAATGCTCAAGCAGTTTGGTTTTAAGATGTTTATTTGTGTAACCGACTTCGTCACCAAGATACGATTCAAACGTCTCTGCCAATTCGCTCAAGGAAAACTGACACTCATCGCTGTTCTCCATAAAGGTACACAATTCATGGAATGCAAGTGCTTTCTTGTCTGCAACAGGCCTACCCCGTGAAAGAGTTCGCTCAGGCTTATCTCTGACAAATCCTGTCCAGCAATCATGGTGATACCGACCTTCCTCGGCCACTAGATCGATAGCACAACCGATCCGAGTAAGTACAGACTCACCCCATTCATCACTACGTTTCAAACAACGGGTTCTGATACTATCAACAAAAGTCAATGTTTCAACGGTGTGGACTTCTCTTCTACGTTGAACGGGTATATGAGTTTGTTTGTCGGCGGATTCTCCACAGAACAGACAATGGAGTTTAAAATTGAAAGCATCTTGATCAGAGCGCAATTTTTTTGTCATAGATGGACCAGCTTCGTCAGATTCAGCTGCATCTAGAGACATTCTCTTACTTTTTCTTACAGAACTTTCCCGTGTATAATTCTTGTAGCAGAATTTGTGAATTTTCTCACCAACTGTGGGTTTCTTCGAACCGGCAAAAAGATTATCGCCAAGCTCGACGCTTACAGCAACCAACTTTTCTATACCCAGCTCACCAAGTGTAGTTATTCCGGACGAGCCGGTCAACTCATCGTTACATTTGATACATTTATCCATTGCCAAAGTCACAAC
This sequence comes from Pictodentalium vernedei, assembly GCA_031216915.1. Lineage (NCBI taxonomy): Eukaryota > Metazoa > Mollusca > Scaphopoda > Dentaliida > Dentaliidae > Pictodentalium > Pictodentalium vernedei. The sequence continues at coordinate 171,832,376 of CM062291.1, read as the reverse complement.
AGAAAAAAGATGATAGACACAATAAACTCAAGTACAATACCACAGAACAGATATCAATGTGCAGACCTGCTTCGTTGTCACCATAAGGTATCAACAGGTAACGCTAAGTGATATGCCAACAACATAACTGATCAGTTCTACAAATAACACAAGACTCTAATAATCAACAACAGGCAAAATTACATATATATCTATCAAGGGATCATTGGTTTCAATATCTAGGCATCAAATGCGGAGTGTCCAATACTGAACAGAGCAAATTGTGCAATGGACAGACCTGGAATGCGGAATTAAACAGCGTTTCCTGATGAAAGTCGTTCAAGGCTATTTTGCATCAAATTAAAGAGCGTTGTCTGTACATAAAGACCTGGAATGCGGAATTAAACAGCGTTTCCTGATGAAAGTCGTTCAAGGCTATTTTGCATCAAATTAAAGAGCGTTGTCTGTACAATATAAATTTGTTTATGAGTACACATCAAGGGCGTGCACACATTACATGCCAATGCATCTTGAGTGTAGGCGAACACCACATTATGTGATTTAATCGAACATGGAAATTGAAACAATGATGCTATAATACGGTATTTGAATGAGAAAAGTCGATGCCGTTTGAATTTGAGTTTAGGGGGTATGGTTAATATTTCACACGTTTCACCAGTTCATTATGGAATAAATGACTATTGTTATATATCATTATAAAGCCACTGCTTTTCTGCAATTTTTGATATATAATTTAACTCCCAAAGTAGTCGTAGATTTGATTTAATGGACGTTGTGTACCGTTGTGTGTATGAAAACAATAAATTTTTTTTCGTAATTTTGTACATTTTCGTGAATATTTCACCATTGAGTGTGAGGATTGGTACAAAGTTGGCATTTTCTGTTGGGGATATGTATTCTCAATATAATTCAGCATGATATTTATGATTCTCACCCTACTAAGGCGAATAAGAATGAGAAATATGGAGCTGGGTCGAATTTAAAAAAAAAAAAAATTTTTCATCAAAAAACGCTATAACTAAAAAAGCTCAACTCGGATTCGCGGGGACTTTTCACACTTTATCCGCAATGTGTGTCCCGGAAACATATAAAAAAATCAGCTTTCTCCGATTTTTTTCCTTACTTTCTCATTTTTATGTCTAATGTGCCTGGACTAAGAGCATCTCGATAGAGCCTAAGTGTGGGCAAAATACAAATTTTTTGAGCTACACTACCGGAATCATAATCAATGTATCCTACAGTAGTCCTACAGTAATATAATATTAAATACCGCATATATTTGAGGACATTGCCAATGTAAACAACGTCAAAGGAAAAAACAGGAAACAAGACATCAGGCACACAAAAAGGCCCAAAGTCAGTAACTGATTTAAATGCTACCAGATGCAAAGCTAGATCTTCATACAAAGAAAATACGATACATCGGATAGAAGATGCAAAAACAAAATGACCTAACACCCCCTAGGGTGAGGATGCAACCATACGGATAAACGGAATAAACATTCTGTAATACACGTTGAACTCCCAATAAATTTAATAAAAAAATTCAATAAAAATAGCCAAAAGGCTTAGGAGTTTAACAGAAGGGCTTCAAGGAAGGATAGGGAAGGAACACTTAACAAACAGTGGATTAATCATTAGTAAGAATGATGACATCAGGTGTATGTCCCGAAATTGGGAAACATGAAATAATTTTTATAATTATTATAAAGTTACAGCCCTGAACATTTGAAACCACTGTTGTTCACTTCCATCATCCTTTTACAGCCTTGGATCCACCAATTTGTTCATTGATTTGTGTCTGCCATCCTCAAAAAGTTAAAAAATTTATAGTAATTTATATATTTTTTATACTTACCAATGACCCAGACTTAGCTGGTGCTAACTCTAACAAAACCAGGGCCAAACACAAATTTTGCCCCCCAATCCCCAAAATTTGCATCCAAAACAAAAAGAAATCATGTCCTAAAGGACCTCCATACTACGCCTCTACTGCGCATGCGCAGTGACGCAGACGTCCCAAAATTGGCGCCAATTATCATTCTTACTGGCAGTGCCTGGTCAGCGCTATGTACTCAGCGGGAAGGCAAGAGTTCCCAACTCCAGGGAGGGCCATCCCCGTCTGGGTCATTGGTAAGTATAAAAAATATATAAATTACTATAAATTTTTTAACATTTTTATACTGTACCAATGACCCAGACTTAGCTGAATAGTAAACAGGCTGGAGGGCCTAGGACATAGAGGAAAATCCAATAAGCTCAACTATATAGTAAAGAGGTAACCCCTTAAGGAGAAAAGGAGCATTAGGCTTTACATGTATCTTTCTTATTTAATATTAAATTAGAAAGATACACTACCCTTAATAATTGAGCACAATAACATTCATGTTCTCTATTAACATCCAGTATAACCCTTATACTAATTATTTTTAAAGCAAGCCAATAAATAAAGTAGTCCAGAGAATTGAGACTCTTTATAGTCATTTAAAAGTGTCCGGGTATTGTATATTAAAGCCCGTTTGACACTTGACATATACAAATGCTTCACACCGAGCTACACTTTAAAAATAAGACATGAATGAATTTAAACATTAATATTACACTTTAAAACCATCCCGGAAGCGACTCAGAAATACTGACTTGGAGGAGGCATTCCCTTGCTTTTCACTATAAAGCAGGTGACCTAAGGGAACACCCGCCCCCCCCCCCCTTCCCCTTGCCCTGGGTCAAATAGCCCAGAGCGAAGAGGGCAGCCGGACGGAGTCACTGCCGGAACAGAAAGCCTGCATAACTATAGTTGCAACTGTTTAGTGGACGACATTCTGAGCAACAGATAACGGACCTAAACAATGCAGGTCTCCAGAAATGGACTCAATATTTCTGAGATAAAAATTCGTAAATGTGGATGGCTGAGACCAATAAGCAGCCTTCATTAAATCTGTAATAGCAACACTATTAGCATAAGCCCAGGAAGTAGAAAGAGCTCTTACTTCATGAGCAGAAATCTTAAGCACAGACTGCTGAGAAGAAGATAAATCTTCATAAGCAGTACGGATAGTTAACTGAATCCATCTAGCAATAGAATGGACTGAAATGTCCTTTCTATTAGGCATCAAAGACAGAAAGAAACGTTTCCTTCCCTTTCTGATAAACTGAGATCTCTGTTTATAGATACGTAATGCTCTAACAGGACAGAGTAAAGGCCTACGCCCGTCTGAAGACGGAAGAGCCTTAATAACAATAGGTTCCGGATATTTATTAGGAGCCTGATTCTTAGCTAAAAAACCCACATTAGTAGTGAAGGTGATAGTGTTCCCAACACTACGATAATGAGAATCATCCACCGATAGTGCATGAAGCTCACTGACTCTTCTAGCAGAAGAGAAAGCTAAGAGAAAAGCTGTCTTATAAGATAAGAATTTGAAATCTACTGTCCCAAGAGGTTCAAATGGCTTTTCCTTCAATTTAAGAAGAACCCAAGCTAAATTCCACTTAGGAATTAATCTAAGAGTTCTGGGTCTATTTATCGAAAAGTTTCTAACCAACTTCGATAAAGAGACATTAGATCCAATTTGTAAACTATCATGATGTGCATAGGTATCAGATAACATAGATCTATAACCCTTTATAGTAACAGGCTGCAGTTTGATTTCGTCAAACAAGTATACTAGAAAGTTTGCAATGTCTGGTATAGAGGGATCGAATATATCTACAGAATGATCCCTACACCAACGATGAAAAACCTTCCACTTAGCCGCATAGTTTAGCGAAGAGGAGGTCCTCCTACAGTTAGAAATCGCGTCCACTGCTCGTCCTGTAAAGTGCTTGCCATGCAAGAAGAACCGCACAATGGAAAAACGTGAAGGTTGAGACCTTGCGGGTTGTGATGGAGTTGGCGCGATTTCCCCTGCGAAAGAAGATCCTCCCGTGGAGGAAGCTTCCGCGGTAGGTCCCACAACAGACACCTGAGTAGATTTATCCACGGTCTCTGTGGCGACAGAGATGCTACCAACAGAATCTTGCATTGAGATTGTTTTATCTTTAGCAATACTTGTTGAATTAACGGCGCTGGAGGATACGCATATCCTATCATTCCATCCCAAGGGATCGACAGAGCGTCTACTGCAAATGCTCTTGGATCCGGACACGGAGACACATACGTCTGCAACTGATTGTTGAGATGTGTCGCAAATAAGTCTATCATTGGCCGTTCCCATTGGTAGCAAATCTGATTGAATACTTATTTGTTGAGAGTACACTCCGACGGCAACAAGCGACCCTTTCGTGAAAGGGAGTCTGCTAGCACATTCAGACGACCCGGTATGTGACGGACCGAAAGAAGAACGTGATGTTCTAACGCAAACAGAAGGATTCTTTCCGTTAGATTGAACAACGGAACTGAATGAGTGCCTCCCTGATTCCGTATATACGCCACTACTGTCGTATTGTCGGATAGGATTTGGACATGAGCATCGTGAATAATGTCCATCCAGTGACGTAACGCAAGCCAAATTGACATCATTTCCTTGATGTTTATGTGCTTGCACAGGAATTGCGGATCCCAAAGACCCTGGCATCTCGAATCCGTTGGGATTAATGATGCACCCCAACCTGTTTGACTGGCATCCGTCATAACGGTAAAACTCGGATCCGGCAACTGCAGCGGAACTCCCTGAGTTAACCACTGAATGTTTGCCCAAGTCTGAATCTCTTGTTTCACTTGATCTGACAAGAGAACGTCTACATTGAGCGAATGAATTTTCACACTCCAATTCTGAGTCAGGAAAATTTGAAGAGGACGTGTGCGTAACCGCCCCATCGGAATGAGATCTGCGGCGGCTCCGCACAGACCTATCAGTCTCATAAATTCTCTCGCCGTGACTTTGTCTGCGTGCAGACAAAAGCGAGTGTAACAACTGACTAATTTCGCTCTGGTTAATGGCAGACGAACGAGATTGTTGTGCGTCTCGAAGCTCATTCCCAGATGAGTGAATGACTTGGACAGCACCAGATCCGACTTCTCCTCGTTTACTATAAAACCGAGACGTCGGAGCAATAGAAGAAGATTCTGAACATCGTTCTGAAGCATTAACTCGTTGCCGTACCTCTGAAGAATGTCGTCCAGGTAGGCCGACATTACCGCAGACGAATGAGCTCGGAAGTAGATCATTACCGAGTTCATTACCCGAGTGAAAGCCCAGGGTGCTAGATTCAATCCGAAGCACATCGCCCGGAATTGATACACCACTCCTAGGACTGCGAAGCATAGATACTTTCGGAATGTTGGATGTACCATGACGTGAAAGTTCGCATCTTTGAGATCTATGCTCGTTGCATAATCGTTCACCCGAATACTCGCTCTGACCGATCGAATCATCTCCATATAAAACTTCGGAGCGACGATCAGCTTGTTTATCCAGCTCAAATCTATGACTGGACGGAACGAGCCGTCTGGTTTCGGAACCAGAAACAGATGGCTGTAGAATCCCGGAGATTCCTGGTTTTCTACGACCTCTACCACGTTCTTCATTAAAAGAGACTGCACCTCTGATAACAGAGCGTCTCTTTTCTGCGGATTTGACGGAAGATGAGTCCACTTTGGACTTCGAGTTAATGGAGGCTTTCGTTTGAAGGATATCTTTAGACCTTCCGAAGTCACTCCTCTCACCCAAGGGTCGTCCGTAATCGACGCCCATTCTTGTGAAAAGCTCGACAACCTTCCGCCAACCGGAACGCGATAGAGGTTTAAGCCATCACCTCCTGGACCTGCGAGGCCTGCGGTAGGAGAAACCACGTCTTCCACGACCTGCACCTCGCCCCGTCGACCTCGGGGCGTCCGACCGATTGTCCCGGTCTGAAGGACGTCCCGAACGAGAGTCGCTATCCTGACGGTCTCTCCAATAAGACCAAGAGGACGAACCGGAACCTCTATAGGAACCTCTCTTGGGCGCATTAGACCCAGAAGTGCCTGTCTTATTCGTGTCTGCTGTATCCGATTTCTTAGGAGCAGATTTGAACAACAGAGAATCCTTAGCTTTCTTTGTAATTTTATCATAAATAGCGGAAAGCTTGCCGTCAAAGAGAAGTTCTCCTGAGACCGAAGCGACTCTAAGAGAGTTCTTCACCTTAGAATCCACTAGGGTGGATGTAGCTAGGGCTGCATCACGTCTAACCAACTCCAGATTTGCCACTGAAAGGGCGGAGTTACACGTGGAATAAGCTACTGCCCTTGAAAGAAGTCTTAAAGAGGATTGTATATCCTGAAACTCTTTCCCCTGAAGGCGCAGTGATAACGCCTTAGTAAGGTGATCTGCGTAAGATAAGGCATCTAAATTGGCTCTGTTAGACGCAATAGCTGTTTCCAATAGCTGTTGGGGATTGGGGGGCAAAATTTGTGTTAGGACCAAACAAAGAATGATGGTTGGTGCCAATTTCGGTACCTTCCCGGATACTGTGCATTTATTTATTTATTGGTTTTTAAGGTCACATACTTATGCATAATGGCTAATCGTGACTGTGACAGTTTTATTGGTGAAGGAAGCCCAAGTACCCGGAGAGAACCACAGAGCATCGACGAGTAACTGTCAGCTACTCAACATTGTAACTCTGTTCAAGCTCTGCTCAAACAGGGTTACAGCGGTTGAAGACATGTCCTCCATCGACGTGCAGTACGCCTTAGTACATGGCGTCATTGTGCCCCCATGTAGGCAACCGGGATAAAGTGCCTTGCCCAAGGACACAACGCAGGTCGTCTGGACAGGGATCAAACTCGGGACCTCTAGCACAGAAGTCCAACAGTCTATCACTGAGCCACCACAGTCTCAAAACTGCACATGCGCAGATAACAAAAGTATGGAGGACCAGATAGGACTTATTTTGTTCGGTTTTGTATGCAAATTTTGGGGATTGGGGGGCAAAATTTGTGTTTGGCCCTGACTTAAATTGAGTTAGCACCAGCAAGTCTGGGCCATTCGTTGAGGAATAAAAATAGCAATAACTCTCAACATTTTTTTTAAAATTTTGGCTGTTTTTGAACTTGTCCAAGCCAATGTTAATTTGAAATGTTCTATCAAATTTTATTGAAATCTGAACTTGTTCACGTTACTGCATAAACAATGAAATTTCAGGCAAAATTCAACAAAGGGCAATAACTTAATAAATTTTCTTTCAGTGATGACAGTTATCAAACCTTCCAAGACAATGTTAAAGCAGCACAACAAAGTTAATTAAAATCAGCTGATTGTTCAAGTTATCGCATAAACAGACTTTCAGACAGATGGACAGACAGACAAATGAAAAGATAGACAGATGAACATGGCTGTTCACTATACCCATTCCCTTCATGGGGATAATAATATAGGTCCAGGCAAATTATGAAACAACCAGACCTGTTTTGCAGTGAAAATAATCACCCTCATCTTGATCTTCTTGATTGAAATGACAGGGAATTTGGGTGAATTAAACTTACTTTTGGAAGGCTCAACATATATGTCCTGTCAGGACGTACCAATTAACTTATGGCCTTCCTGTCCAAGTTTGTACTGAAAATATATATACTCATATATAAAGATGCCACCTTACTCATGCAAAAAGGAAACAAAGTAGAGAAACAGAATTTACTGTGATTAGTAAATTCGGGTCTGTGTGAAAATGGTGAAAGCATCAGAAGTGAACTATGGAGAAAGATAATTTATATAGAGACTTACTTTGGGCATAAAATATCTTTAAAGAAATCAGAAATGGGTTTTCATGAACAGCATTTGTAGATTTTCATACAGGAATCAGATAAAAAAAATTTAAGAAACCAGAAATAACTTCTGTGCAGTGAATTCAATGTGTTCTATAAAAGAATTAGAAATAAACATATTTGGTTCAACTTTTTCTAGTGAAGAAACGCATGTATAATATTAACTTCAGATATATATTGGGGGTTATAAAATGCAATTTCCAGAAATTCTCCTAAAAATGCACTTAATGACCTAGACCATATTATGAACCTCCAGTGAGTTTCAAGTCATTTGGTGCTTGTTCCATGTTCATAGGTCATACCATGCTTGAGGTTTGAGCGTGAACCACTTTCAAAATTTTTGACTCTGCCCACATCTCTGAGTGATTAAATACATGAATGAACTTTTGGAATGTATTGGGGGGGGAGGGGGGGGGGGAGGGGCATAAAATGTGATTTCCAGCAATTCTGAAAAATGTGCATAGTTTCAACTCATTTGGTGTTGGTGCCAGGTCCTAAGGTCATACTATGTTTGTGATATGAGCATGACCCACTTTCAAAATACTTGATCTCGCCACTTTTTTGAGTGCAACTAGAACTATCACTGAAGGTGATTAATACCCCCGCTTTGGGTTTTTAGAGGAATGCACCTCTGATCATGTAGGCGAAGGCCATAAGGAAATGTATACATAAAGATCATTTTTTGTTGTTGAAATTTGTATTTGCATGTGGCCTTCCACAGAACAGCACTGAATATTTAAAGAGCCCACACATATATGGTTTACATTTGGAAAAACACATTTACAATGTGCAACATGTATTCAAAATCGGTTCATTAATGTAGGAGGAGTTGCACACACAAGAATCCCATTTGAAAACCCATAATAAATCCAAGTTAAAGGGAGATAACCTGGTTAAAATTGTCGCAGATCAAAAATTTGGGAATATGCGTATGTTCACTTAGTTGTGATAATGTTTGAAAGGTTTCGTCAAAATTGATTGATAAATGTAGGAGGAGTTACGCACACAAGAATTTGTTCGAACGGAAAGACATAATAAATCTAAGTCAAAGGGAGATAACCTGGTTAAAATTGTCGCAGATCAAAAATCTTGGAATATGCGCATGTTCACTTAGTAGTGATGATGTCTGAAAAGTTTTGTCCAAATTGATTGATAAATGTAGGAGGAGTTGCACGCACAAGAATTTCATGTAGAAACCCATAATAAATCTAAGTTAAAGGGAGATAACCTAGTTAAAATTGCCACAGCTCAAAAATTTTGGAATATGCGCATGTTCACTTAGTAGTGATGATGTCTGTAAACTTTCGTCCAAATTGATTGATAAATGTAGGAGGAGTTGCGCACACAAGAATTTCATGCAGAAACCCATATTAAATCAAAGTTCAAGAGAGATAACCTGGTTAAAATTGTCGCAGATCAAAAAGTTTGGAATATGCACATGTTCACTTAGTAGAGATGATGTTTGAAAGGTTTCATCAAAATCAGTTCATTAATGTAGGAGGAGTTGCGCACACAAGAATTTGTTCGAACGGAAAGACATAATAAATCTAAGTCAAAGGGAGATAACCTGGTTAAAATTGTCGAAGATCAAAAATCTTGGAATATGCGCATGTTCACTTAGTAGTGATGATGTCTGAAAAGTTTTGTCCAAATTGATTGATAAATGTAGGAGGAGTTGCGCACACAAGAATTTCATGTAGAAACCCATATTAAATCAAAGTTCAAGAGAGATAACCTGGTTAAAATTGTCACAGATTAAAAAGTTTGGAATATGCACATGTTCACTTAGTAGAGATGATGTTTGAAAGGTTTCATCAAAATCGGTTCATTAATGTAGGAGGAGTTGCACACACAAGAATTTGTTCGAACGGAAAGACATAATAAATCTAAGTCAAAGGGAGATAACCTGGTTAAAATTGTCGCAGATCAAAAATCTTGGAATATGCGCATGTTCACTTAGTAGTGATGATGTCTGAAAAGTTCTGTCCAAACTGATTGATAAATGTAGGAGTTGCGCACACAAGAATTTCATGTAGAAACCCATATTAAATCAAAGTTCAAGAGAGATAACCTGGTTAAAATTGTCGCAGATTAAAAAGTTTGGAATATACACATGTTCACTTAGTAGAGATGATGTTTGAAAGGTTTCATCAAAATCGGTTCATTAATGTAGGAGGAGTTGCGCACACAAGAATTTGTTCGGATGGAAAGACACAATAAATCTAAGTCACAGGGAGATAACCTGGTTAAAATTGTCGCAGATCAAAAATCTTGGAATATGCGCATGTTCACTTAGTAGTGATGATGTCTGAAAAGTTTTGTCCAAATTGACTGATAAATGTAGGAGGAGTTGCGCACACAAGAATTTCATGTCCGGAAAGACGGATGGACGGACGGACGGACGGACGGACGGACGGACGGACGGACAGGGCGATTCCTATATAGCCCCCACTTCTTCGAAGCGGGGGTATAATAATGCATATACTTTGGGAATGCATTGGGGGTATAAAATGTGATTTTCAGCAATTCTGATGAATGCACACAATGACCTCAATGAACTGACCCATAATTTGAACCTCAATTGAGTTTTGACTCATTTGGTGTAGGTCCCAGGCCAATAGGTCAGACAATACTTGAAATATGAGTGTGACAGACTTTCAAAACACCCTAGAGACACCCCCCAATGCCTCAGAAGCCTGAAAAACATTGATGGGCCAAAAAGCAATGAGATAGGAAGATTTGTAATCGAGTTATCGGGTGGACAAGAAAATGAGTACACAGAAGACCAGGAGAACGAGAAGAAGATAAAAAAAAGAAAAAGAAACCATACAAAACAATAGTGTGTTTCACACAGATTAATAATTGAAAACTATTTGAAAAATGTGAATGATTATTCAAACTCTAACATCTGCTATTCATTTCAAGCACTACATCTCATGACCACTGGGTGACACCTAAAGTTACTTTTACTTCTCATCAGAGCTTCTCATATTTTGTACTCCGAAACTCTTGTGTTCATCAGGTGGAACATTTGCCCCACAGCGTTTTTTAGTAATCCACCCTCCCTGTGCTGTAGATGACTGGCAATGAGATATATTTGCCAGAACTAGGACTATAAATTAATTAATTTTGCTTAAAAAACTAGAAACTGTTTTAGCACACTAAAACTTATGTCTCCCCTTCCTTTCTATTTAATGCACTGCAAATTATATATACATGAATAATATTGACAATCATGCCAAATATCTAAGGTCTAGGTCAAAAGACAAAAAAGTTATGCCCTGGACGTTTCCCTTAAAAAAGCACATAAATCTGACCTTCAGATCAAAGGTCAAGGTCACATGAAGGTCACTATGGTACGCGACACACCGGCTCATGGTGATACATACACATGCCAAATATCTAAGGTCCAGGTCAAAAGACAAAAAAGTTATGCCCCGGACAAAGTTTCCCTTAAAAAGCACATAAATCTGACCTTGAGGTCAAAGGTCAAGGTCACATGAAAGTCACTATGGTACGCGACACACCTGCTCATGGTGATACATCCACATGCCAAATATCTAAGGTATAGGTCAAAAGACAAAAAAGTTATACCCCAGACAAAGTTTCCCTTAAAAAGCACATTAATCTGACCTTCAGGTCAAAGTCTGGTCTGGACAATTACTCCCTATTTAAAGTACATAAATTTGACCTTGAGGTCAAGGTCACATGAAGGTCATGATGACATGTGGCCTCATTGTGATACATCCACATGTCAATCATCTAAGTCCTTGGTCAAAAAACAAAAAAGTTCTGATCTGGACAATTATTCCCTATTTGAAGTACATAAATTTGACCTTGAGGTCAGAGGTCAAGGTCACATCCAGTTCATCAAGGCAGCGGACATGCGGTTTCATGGTGACACATCCACATGCCAAAAAAAAAAAATTCTGGCCTGGACAATTACTCCCTATTTAAAGTACATAAATTTGACCTTGAGGTCAAGGTCACATGAAGGTCATGATGACATGTGACATGCGGTCTAATTGCGATACATCCACATGTCAAATATCTAAGTCCAAGGTCAAAAAACAAAAAAAGTTCTGGTCTGGATAATTATTCCCTATTTGAAGTACATAAATTTGACCTTAAGGTCAGAGGTCAAGGTCACATGAAGGTCATCAAGGTAGATGACATGCGGTCTCATGGTCACACATCCACATGTCAAATAACCAAGTCCTAGGTCAAAAAACAAAAATATTCTGGTCTGGACAATTACTCCCTATTTGAAGTACATAAATATGACATTGAGGTCAAGGTCACATAAAGGTCACAATGGTATTCAACACACCGGCTCATGGTGATACATCCACGTGCCAAATATCTAAGGCCTAGCTCAAAAGACAAACAAGTTTTGGTCCGGACAAAGTTTCCTTGAAAAAAGCACAAATCTGACCTTCAGATCAAAGGTCAAGGTCACATGAAGGTCACAATGGTACGCTACACACCGGCTCATGGTGATACATCCACATGCCAAATATCTAAAGCCTGACTCGAAATACAAAAAAGTTCTGGTCCAGACAGTTTCCCTTAAAAAAGCGCATAAATCTGACCTCCAGGTCAAAGGTCAAGGTCACATGAAGGTCACTATGGTACACTGCACACCGGTTCATGGTGATACATCCACATGCCAAGTATCTAAGGTGTAGGTCAAAAGACAAAAAAGTTATGGCCCGGACAAAGTTTGTGTGATGTTTCCCTTAAAAAACACATCTGACCTTCAGGTCAAAGGTGAAGGTCACATGAAGGTCACTATGGTACACTGCACACCGGCTCATGGTGATACATCCACATGCCAAGTATCTGGGGTGTAGGTCAAAAGACAAAAAGGTTATGGCCCGGACAAAGTTTGTATGAGAAGAAGAAGAAGAAGAAGAAGAAGAAGAAGAAGAAGATGAAGAAGAAGAAGAATATGCACTAAAACAATATGTCTCCCTTCTGGGAAGGGGAGACATAATAACTTATGATCCCTCAATGGAACAAGCTCATTCCAATGAGGGCTCATAAGCTATGTATTTGGGACAAAAAATGGAAAAAAAAACTCCTAAAATTTGAAATGTGATGTCCGCAAATAGTACTGGTTGTTTTTAATTATTTTGTTGGGTAAAGGGTTAACTTGAAACATTTTTGTTACAAAAATGTTTCAGCTATCCAGAACTAAATTACCTGTTAAATACTGGATGTGTTAAAAAATCTGAAGTTCTCCTGAAGGGGGTGTTGTTTATTCCAAATTCAGGAGCTGGACCTAAATCACTTGATATTTCTTCCTTAAAAAGAAAAGTCAATGAGTCTTAAAAATTGCATCACATATCAATCTTTAATTCTATGCACACTGATGTCAAAATATTGAAATGTCTGACATTAAATTCTTCCCATAATGTAACTTGGATTTAACCAATTTCATTCTTCAATGAGCACTGAATAACAAAGTTGAACTGATTACATTTCTTGCTGCATTATGTGAAAAATATGGGAACAATTGCTGGCATGACATTTTTATATTTTGACATCAGAGTGCATAGGGCTGAAGCATTAATAAATTAGATTTCTGTTAACTCTTTGCCTTATGCAGACAGATTTTCCTGCCTTGAACAAAAACACCCATTGAGGTATATCCTCCCATTAAATATAGTTCTTTTAGGCCTCACAAAGTAGATGTTCTGTTTCTCAGATCATTTATTGTAAAACTGTATGTGGGCGGGCAGTTTTTTATTTTATTTTTGTAATTATTTCTTTGCAATCCAAAGGTCATATTCTTGGTTTGTTTCATGTTTTAGACCTCATAATCTACAAAATAGCATGAGTGGTGGTCAGACATGTTAAGTCTCACTATTTTAGAGTGAGAATCACTTTTTTCCAGTATTAATTTTTGTTCAATGAGCCTAAAAATTGGGATTTTTTACCAAATCTCACTATTAAAATCAAAAATTTTTACTCTGAGCCATTTAAAAATTAAAATCTCATGATTTTTGGTAAGAAATCTCACTATTTTACAATTCAGCAGCTTAACATGTCTGGGGTGGTGTACTTCGTCTCTTGAGTGCAAGAAGCTTTGCAATGCTAAAGCATTGCAAAGCCTTGTTGCAGGCAAGGTAGAAATTTATCATTTTATTAACTTGGGTAAAATATCAGCCATAAACCATATTTTTTTCTTAAGTTTGCATTGGTTATAAAAAGAGAACATGCAGCAACCAAAAGGATCATGCGGGAGGGCCGAGAAACAGATTTTTAACTTTTTAGGCCTTTACAATAATTTATAAACCTCGTAGTATGAATTTTCCATCTGCTTGGCTTCATTTAATGAGATATTCAAGGAAATACTCCGCAGGTTATGAGTTAACCCTCTGCACACTAATGTCAAAATAACAAAATTTCAGGCTGCAGATGTTTCTCTGAATTCCACTTGGAATTTAACCAATTCATTCTTGCTTGAAAAGACTACAATAAACTCTGTCAAGCAAGATAAAATTGGTTAAATTCCTAGTTGACTTATGGGACAAATTTGCCGTTTTAAATTTTGCTATTAGTGTGCTGAGGGCAATATAACTGTTAATGGCCTATTATCAACTTTTACATCATCAGAACATGTGCCCTTAACTTGCTATCATGAGGAGGTCCTGCTGACAGTAGATAAAATTATCTAGCTAGTCAAGTCTGGGCTGCCTTAACTCCTTACATGCTGTTGACAGATATTTCTGCCCAGGTCACAAAAGCTCTCATAATTAAACAAGGACAACGCAAAGCATGGGCCACTGCCCCCAACCCTCAGGCATGTCTGAAGTAGCCTTAAAGGTATTGTGGGACTTGAAAATTTTCCAATATTTTGTAAGTTTAAAATGTGACAAAAGGGCCATAACTCTGGGAAAAATCATTGGACAGAATCTGTTCCTTGTGTATATCCGTTCCCCCATACATTTCTGTCAGCATACCAAAGGAGATTAAAATCCGACCAATGGTTTTGAAATTACAATGCAAAACGTTTGTATGGACAGATGGACGGAGGGCTTCACTGGATACCCCAGAATCCTCCTTCGGAGGTCGGGGGCTGTCACATTTAGTAATAGCTGCTTGACAGCAGCCATGACTAGATATGATGAAAAATATTTTGAAAATACTCAGCGAGTTAAGAGTTAATAAGCAGCCAATACTTGACTAGAAATCACTGCTAAGCCACTTTATTTGTACAGGCTGTGGTCCAGTGTGAATTTCCAAGCCATTAAGGGTTACAGTACGCTCTGCTTCTACTTCCAATCTTAGTTTACAATTTCCTTAAAACATGATAGCATTCTAAAAACAGGAGCTGCATCAAACTTGATGAGAGAAATTTACTACGCAAAAATATACGGATAAATGTCCAGAGTTTGACTAATATTTTGAGAAAACGTGTTCTGTTCAAATAAGAATTGAAATTGAATATCTGTTCCTTTAATAGAGTACGAATGTGGGATGGGTGTGTTAAGTTGCATGAAGTGCGTAGCTCTTCATACAAAACTTTCATACCTTCATACTCTGATAAAGGAACATGCAATTCATTTCAATTGTTATAATTTAATTCAGAGTGTTTGCTTGTATTGTAATACACAAATACTAACCCACCAGCAGCAGCAACTGCAGTTGAATTGAAGAGTTGGTTGTGCCCACAATTTTTATTTGACAAATGGGTGGGACAAACAAAGACATTCATTCGAATGGAAAATTATTCAAGTTTGAAAAAGTTATGAACAAGACGAATGTTACTAAGGTAACACATGCTCCCTCCCCCTCCCCCACCTTGTGACCTTCACCTTGCAGATGTGGTGGAAACTATTATATGCGACACACCATCTGACTGTCCTTAACATTTGTAAAAAGTTTAACAACTGTACTATGATTCGTTTCTGAGTTATGGCCGAGACACGAATATTGACTGATTTTTAGTGTGACCTTGAAATGTGACCTTGACCTTGAAAGTACGAACCCGGCTATGGTATGTGACACATCCTCCCATGGTCCTTTATAATTGTGTGAAGTTTGATGACTGTGGCCCTAACAGTTTTCGAGTTATTGGCTCGGACACACACACAGACACATGCACACTTCAATCACTATATGCCACCCGCTTTAAGTCGGGGGGCATAAAAACTCATCTCAATCAATCATATGCAAGCAAAATCGGATATCATTATAGACAATTAAATCATATGCAATTGATAAGAATGCTGCTGATAAGAATTACTGCGGGAGAGTTTAGACAAAAGCGAGCATAGCAACTGACTAATTTCGCTCTGGGTAACGGAAGATGAACCAGATTGTTGTGAGTCTCGAAGCTCATTCCCAAGTGAATGAACGACTTGGACTGAGTTAGATCCAACTTTTTCTCATTTACTATGAAACCGAGACATCGGAACAATTGAAGCAGAGTATGAACATCATTCTGAAGAATAATTCTGTTGCCGTATCTCTGTAGAATGTCGTCCAAGTAAGTCGACGTTACTGCAGACGAATGAGCTCGGAAGTATGACATTACCGAGTTCATTATTCAATTGAATGCCCAGGGAGCCAGGTTCAGACCAAAGCACATTGCTCTGAACTGATACACCTTCCCTTGTATGGCGAACCGCAGGTACTTTCTGAATGCCGGATGTACCAGGACATGAAAGTACACATCCTTTAGATTTATGTTTGCCGCATAGTCGTTCACTCGAACGCTCGCCCTTACAGACGGAATGGTCTCCATATAGAATTTTGGAGCTGCGATAAGCTTGTTTATCCAGCTCAAGTCTTTTAGTGGTCGGAAAGAGCTGTCTGGCTTCGGTACAAGGAACAGGTGACTGTAAAACCCTGAAAATCCCGAATCTCAATGACCTCTATTGCTTCTTTTAATAAGAGAGCCTGTACCTCCACTAGGAGAGAATCTCTTTTACAAGGATCCGACGAAAGATTTGTCCAATGCAGACGTCTTGTTAGTGGAGGTTTCGCTCGGAATGATAGCCGTAGGCCGTCCAAGACTACACTTCTCACCCACTGATCTTCCGTGACTGTTATACAGTTTCTCGCGAAGTTTGATAACCTTCCACCAACTGGCAAGCACGGTAGAAACTACGTCCTCCCCGCGAAGAACCTCGTCCCGTTGGCCTAGGGGCATCTGATCGATAGTCCCGATCAGACTTACGCGCCTTTCCCGAGTGGCTGTTCTGACGACCTCCAGAGTAATTGTAAGAGGGTTTCTTGTATCCTCGTGAGGAGTTCCCTTTTGACGATTTTGGTTTGGAAGGCCCTCCTTTACTCTTGTCTGCTGAAGCGGGTTGTTGAGACGCCGACTTCAAAATCAGAGCACTAGATGCTTTCTTAGTAGCCTGTTCATAGACTAACGAAAGTTTGTCAGCAAAAATAGTATGTCCGGAGACCGGAGTGACTCGGAGAGAGCTTTTCACCTTGTCATCTATAAGTGATGATGATGCAAGGGCAGCATCACGTTCAATTAACTCCAGATTAGCCACTGTTAGGGTGAAGTTATATGTGGTATACATAACAGCCCTGGAAAGAACTCTAAGAGAGGTACAAACGTCCTCAAAATTCCTTTCCCTTGAGACGTTGCGCCAAAGCTCTTGTAAGGTGATCTGCGTAAGACATAACATCCAAATTCGCTGTATTTGATGAAATTGCCATCTCAATTGCGTCTGAGCGAATAGAGAATGATACAGGTAAGGATACCTCTAGATCCCCGGCCTGCTCATCCAAACGCAGAAGAACTCTTTGAACATCTTCCTCGACCGTTTTTAAATGAACGCGATCCAAAAAACGGTATGTATACGGAAGATTAAGAAACCGCCTTCTTCCTCGCGCTCACGACGATAAATACGGTATCGTCTACATAGCCGAAGGCCTGTGACACCTGCATACACTGAACCGGAAAAGAAAGGACTTCCTCCTTTGTCCGGAGAAAGTCTGCGCCTAACGACGCCAGCGGTTTCTCTCTTGTCGTCGCAGCATTCTGATTCGGCGGAACAAAACAGGGTATGGATGAAAGCCATCGCAACCATGTACTGTTCCAAAAGGAAAGGGTAATCCTCTTCCTTATCTCTTTCACCATCCGAGAGAATCAGTTGCGAATCTCGGTCCATTGCATCTGCGTGAAAAGACTACTGGACCGACTCAGCATCGTCCGACAGCTCAGATTCTGAGTCTGAGGGAGGCTGCATCTGCACTTGCTGGGATGCTGCGATTAGCTGCGCAATCTGCGACAGCAAGTCCGTCATCGAGGCCTGAGGAGCAGTGGATTTCCGTTCCTTAGCCGCATGCTGCTCCTAGGACGGTGTGTCTGAAACGGATCCTTTCTCCAAGCGTCCAGATGATCAAGGCCTCGTCTCCCTAGCTACTGGATGGTCTGACTTCACGGACGAAAAGTGGTTCCTTCTTCGTGCAGCAGGCTGGATATCCGAAGTCGGGTAGCTAGGATGTGGCCGTGTGCTTAAATAACATAGCAGAGAAAGCCGTGACTGAAGCCGACCCCAGCTGCAGACTAGACGGAGTGTCCCGAGCAGCGGGCGGACATATGCTCCGTCTCGTGCAAGTTTCCAACCAGAAAACTTCATTTCGGCCTTGTGAAACATAGTGGAGGAAGCCTTGACATAAGCCGACCCCGGCTGCAGACTAAACAGAGCATCCCGAGTGGAGGGCGGACATATGCTCCGGCTTGTGCAAGTTTCTCAAAACAACATCTGACTCCAGACGTTGCTATATTTGAGAGGGGGGGGGGGCTCTCCCGCTCTATCAGACTTCGCCGAGTACAAGAACTTGCAGACTTCCTCCATATTTTCTCCCTATTTCCGTCGTCGCTGGGTGAGCTATTTATATTAAGAGTGCTCGCTCTACCCAATCCACCTCTTAGACCGCAACAGACTTACCTGGCATCACGGCACCGAGGGACAGAGTACCGCTTCACCGGTCGAGCCAGCTGCTTGCAAGAGATTAAAAAGTTTAACCAAAGGCCCTAACTCTTGCAATAATGAGCACTGCAGCTAGCTCTATATGCTCCACGGAGCGCGATGACGGTAGGACACTTGGATGAGTGTCAGAATATCATCACCATGTTCATGTTCCTCTGAAATAGATACTGACAGAATGAATTTAAACGCGGTAAGAGGCTCTGATCCTCAGAACCTCACCACTAACAACGTACCGCGACACCTGACTCCAACATCAGTCATCCCAGTGCAACACAAGAATGACAAGAGTCCGCAGGAGTGTATCAACTAAAGTCGATATCAGTCCTCCAAAATCCTCAACAATATAGAAACATAACTGAGAAACACGAATAATAGCAATCATAATTAAATTCCAAATATTTTTTGCAAACAAAACATTTTTTTGAAAAACGCCCAAGTTCCCAAAGGGAACATGAAGAGCCCAAGGGCATCCCGATAGAGCCTAAGTGTGGACAAAATCCCAATTTTTTTGAGCTACACTATCGGAATAATAGTCCATGTATTCTACAGTATATTACAGTAATAGAATATAAGAAACTACCTATATATGAGGACGTTGATAATGTAAACAACGTCAATATAAACAAGACATCAGGCACACAAAAAGGCTTAAAATCAGAACCAATTGAAATGCTATCAAAAGCAAACCTAGATCTTCATATGAAGAAAAAACGATACATAGGATAGAAGATGCAAGACTAAACGACCTAACACCCCTAGGGTGAGGATGTAACCCTGGGGAAGAAACAGAATAATATTCTGTAATAAATGTTAAACTCCCAAGAAATTTAATAAAAAAATTCACTAAAAAATAGCCAAAAAGCTTAAGAGTTTAACAGGAAGGGTTCATGGAAGGATAGGGAAGGAATACTTAACACACAGTGGAATAATCATTTTTAAAAATGATGACATCCGGCATATGTCCCAAAATTGAGAAAAATAAAATAATTTTATAAATATTATAAAGTTACAGCCCTGAACATCCAAAACCACCGTTGAACACTTTCTTCATCCAATAACAGCCTTGTATCCACCAGTTCTTGCATTAATTTGTGTCTGACATCCTCAAAAAAGGAGATTTTAAAGCACAGATGTCATTTCATTGTTGATGACTTTTAGGGCCAAACAAAGAATGATGTTAGCGCCAATTCCGGTCACTGCCTGACGTCTGTGCATGCGCGGAGAGTAAATGTATGGAGGGCCAGATAGGACTTTTAATTTTCGGTTTTGCAAGCAAATTTTGGGGATTGAGGGGTTCAAAATTTGTGTGTGGCCCTTAATAACTTTGAGTTAAGCACCAGCTAGTCAGGGCCATTGGTTTACAGTGTAAAAATAGGAGATTTTAAAGCACAGATGTCAGTTCAATGTTTCTGACTTTTGGGCCAAACAAAGAATGATGTTGCCGGCAAGTCCGGTCATTTTCTGATGTCTGCGCATGCGCGGAGAGTAAATGTATGGAGGACCAGATAGGACTTTTAACTTTCGGTTTTGCAA
Organism: Pictodentalium vernedei; assembly: GCA_031216915.1. Classification (NCBI taxonomy): domain Eukaryota; kingdom Metazoa; phylum Mollusca; class Scaphopoda; order Dentaliida; family Dentaliidae; genus Pictodentalium; species Pictodentalium vernedei. The sequence goes on along the minus strand of CM062291.1, from coordinate 171,812,129 downwards.
GCAAATTTCGGCCCTTGCTAACTTTGAGTTTGCACCAGCTAGTCTGGGCCATTGGGTTATAGTGTAAAATATACCTCGAACAACTAGCTATGGACCCGAACATGCGAAGTCAGATAGCTAATCTGCGGTCAACGTGCTTCATTAATGAAACAGGGGAAGATGCCATAGCTGCTACCGGATCCGGCTGCGGTGCAGAAGGAGTGTCCCGAACCGCAACCGTGAATGGGCGTCCTAACCGACTAAAGTTTCTCGAATCAAAAACAGTTGACCCCGATTGCTGACGGAAAGGAGAGGGTTCTCCAGCTCGCGGTCTTCTCCAGATCTCACCGAGCATTCTGTTAGAAACTTGTAGGCATCTATCCCTTAGCGTGCATATCCATGGAGGAAGAGGAAGCCGTATCAACAGGCGATCCCAGCTGAAGTGCATAAGAAGCATTCAAACTAGCCACACTCTGGACGTATGCTCCTACTCACTGAAGTTTCTTACAACACAAAACAGTCGTCCCTGACTGTTAACAGGAGGAAAAATGCTCTGCACTCGCGATCTGTCTCCAGATCTCGCTGAGTATCCCGCTTAGAAACTTCTATGCTAATTCCCCTTTTGTGCACTTCCATGTAAGTAGAAGAAGCCATAAGTGCTGCTGGCCCCAGTTGCAGTGTGGAAGGAACATTCTGATGCATGTTCCAACTCAATATGGTTTCTCACAACGGACACAGTCAACCCCGACTGTTAATGGGACGGAGAGTGTTCTCCAATCAGTGATCTGACCCCAGAACTAGCCGAATGTCCCGTAGAGAAACTTCTGGCTTCTTCTACATGCACAAATGATCGGACTGACCCAGCACCGTCTGACATCTCACTACCATAATCTGCTGACGGGTGCCCCTTGATGGGTTTTACGCTGCGATAAGCTGCGCAAATTGCATCAGCAAAGTCCGTTATGGAGGCTTGTGGAACAGCAGCTTAGACAAAATGGTAAACTCCATCCTTCTCCACCGCATGTTGCTCCCGGGACGGAGATCAGGCTGCCGATCTCTTCGTCGAACATCCCGATGAATCAAGCCTTGAATCACTAGCTACTGGATGTACCGACTTTCTTTTCCTTCTTTCTTTATCTTTTCTTCGATGGTAAAGACTGGAGCATCTTCGCTCAGCTGCATGAACATCTATAGTTGGGTAGCTAGTGTGCGGTCGCATGTGCGTCGCTAAAGCGGAGGAAGAAGCCGTAACTACAGCCGGCCCCGGATGCAGTGTGGAAGGAGCATCCCGAGTGGCCAAGGAGGACGTTAGCTCCGACTCTGTGCAAGTTTCTCAAAGCAATAGTCGACCCCGACTATTACTGGGTTAGAGAAGGCTGTCCTGCTCGCAGTCTGATCCAGACCTCGCCAAACTTCCCGAACAGAAACTTGCAGACTTCTTCCCCTTATTTTGCCATCATTGCTGGGTGATCTTTTGATTAAAAGGTGCTCGCTCTACCCAAATCTACACTCTCCTCAACCGCATCGGACATACCCGGTATTACTGTTCCCACTATCGGGTAACCGCCTGACCGGTCAAGCTAGCTGCTGAAAAAAGAGGTCTTATTCCTTATATTCAAGAGCACCTTAGCAGCTAGCTGTTTACTCCTCAGAGCGCGACGATGGCAGCTCATTCTGGACGGCTGTCACAACACCATCACCATGTTCCTGTTCCTCTGGAAAAGAAACTGAGAAATCGAATTATCTTGCTTTGACAGCCGGACATCGGAACTTTACCGCGAATACATAGCATGACACCCGCTTCCAACGTTAGTGTCCTAAGAGTCGACCCTGACCACACAAGTAGGACCAGAATCAGTAGGAGTGCAGTGACTACAGGCAAGGCAACACGTATATAAATCCGTAGCAGTAATTCATAAATAATTATAATCCAACAAGTTCACTGCAATCCTAACATCTAACATATGAAAGTGTCAATGACACTGTAGCTCAACTTATTTAAGACATGCACATGTAAGACGTGCGGCAGCAATGACAAACATCTAGGTAATGACCTGATAACAAAGGTACATGTAAAGTATTGTAACGGTCTGTTCATAAATGCTGACCGTAGTCTTTAACAAATATATAGGTAAAGTATTGTAAAAGTGGGGTGGCAGTTAGATGCTAAACTAGAAAAGAAATCTTTGAGTCCCAGAGTGGGTCTGACTGAACCCCAAAATATTTGTTCTCATAGCAAAGTGATAACAAAGGCACCCCAAAACACTCGTTCCTGTCACAAGGTGATAACAAAGGTACCCCAAGACGTTTCGTGAAGATCGGTTCATAAATACAGGCTCTAGCCCAAGCCGTATTGACATGGGGGGGGTCTGGTCAAAATCTCCGATTGCCAAAATGTCCGATTTTCTGGATGAAATGTCCGATTTCATTGGACGAAATGTCCGATTTTTTTGGACACAATGTCCGATTTATTCAGACATTATGTACGGTACATAATGTCTAAAAAAATCGGACATTTCGTCCAATGAGTGCTGCTCTGAGTGTTTTCTCCCAGGGAAAATGGGTTGAGCAATATTAAATAACAACAAAACGTTTGCTGACTTGACATAATTTTATTGACAAAAAAAAAACAAACTTAAAACAAAACTAAACAAAATAGAGTCGATAAGCAAATACACAGAAAATAACAGTAAGACAAATAAAGTCCCCAAAGAATGTGTATACCAGCAACTTGCTGAGATCAATTTCATGACTGCTCGACCATGTTGTTATAGACAAGTTTACATTAAATTGACTGCAACAAGTTGTACCTATAATATAATTTAATAAAACACTCCCTTAGAATATGTCTATCGACAATACAAATAAAGTCCCTAAAGAATGTGTATACCAGCAACTTGTTGAGGTCAATTTAATGACTATTCGACCATGTTGTTATAGTGAAGTTTACATTAAATTGACTGCAACATGTTGTACCTATAATATCTAGAGCTGTAGGTTAACCGAAACCGAACCAAGGTTTTTAGTTTTTTTAAACAAGAGGCCCCACGGGGCCTGAAGCGCTCATCTTGTACAGAACACAATTTAAACAGAGTCCAAGAATAAGTCTACATTAAGCAAGCCATCTCTATAGGCTACACTGTCAATCCTTGAGTCCCTCGGGAGTGACAAAAATAATCTGGGCATCATGCCTTTTCTTCAGTTGATCATAAGTAAAATGTAGAGCTCCCCTATGAAGCCCCTTGATACAACCTATGTGGATTAATCTTAGTACCTCTTGAGGGTACTGAATACAAAATTTTTAATTCTTCAGCAAAATGGCCAATTCCGGCTCCCATAGAGAGCCCAAATATTAACCCAGGCTCTTGATTTGAACACAGTTAAATCTGACTTCCCTAGAGATGTTGTGTACCGAATATGAAAGCATTCTGACTGTTGGATCTGAAGAAGAGAAATTGTAAAGAAATTTCTTCGAATTGCACTAAGTTCAAATTTGGGCTACCATAGCGAGCCCAAATATTGACCTATGGATCCGAGTTGAACAAACTTGAATCTGACCCCCCTAGAGATGTTGTATACCAAATGTGAAAGCATTCTGAGATGTGAATCTGAAGAAGAAGATTTTTGAAGAAATTCCCTCATATTGTACTAAGTTTTGTACTAAGTTAAATTTCATGTTCCCATATGGAGCCCAAATATTAACCTAGGCACTCGAATTGAACAACCTGGAATCTGACCCCCCTAGAGATGTTGTATACCAAATATAAAAGCATTCCGACTGGTGGATCTGAAGAAGAAGATTTTTAAAGAAATTTTCTCATATTGCACTAAGTAAAAATTTGGGCTACCATAGTGAGCCCAAATATATACCTAGGAATTTGATTTGAACAAACTTGAATCTGACCCCCACAGAGATGTTGCATACCAAATATCAAAGCATTCTGACTGATGGATCTGAAGAAGAAGATTTTTTTAAATTACCCTCCATATTGAACAAAGATAAAATTTGGGCTTCCGTAGGAAGCCCAAATATTAACCTGGGGACTTGGTTTGAACAATCTAGAATCTGACCCTCATAACAATGATGTATACCAAATATTAAAAGATTCTGACTGGTGGTTCTGAAGAAGAAGATTTTTAAAGAATATTCCCCATATTACCCTATGTTAAAACTTTGGGCTCCTGCAGAGAGCCCAAATATGAACCAATGAGCTTTATTTCTATAAACTTTTATCTGACCCCCCTATGAATGCTGTATACCAAATATCAAAAGATTCTGATGATTGGTTCTGGAGAAAAGATTTTTTAAAATTTTTGCAAATATGCTGACTCAGCATTTTTTCGATGCCCATTACAGAACACCCTAACATAACCGATGGCAATTTTTTTTTACCATTCAATTCTACTGGTCGTAAGGATACTTCATACCAAATAAAAGCTCTCTGTTCCATGGGGTTTGGGAAATATGGGCGTTTGAAAATATTTCTATTTTTAGCTCCCAGGGTTCCCATGGGAATGCAGGAATTTTTTTTTTTGCATGGGTCAAGTACCTATGACCCAATACTACCATAAACCAAATTTGGTTCATACCGGACCATCGGTTCAGAAAATAGAAATTTTGGGCGGGGCCAAAAATCTTACCCCTCCTATTACAAAGCCAAATATTAATTTACGAACTTCGTTTGAACAAACTTGATTCTACACCTCATATGGAAGCTCCATAGCAAATATCAAGTCATTGTACACACTGGTTCTTGAGAAGAAGATTTTTAAAATATTTTGGAGCATTTTCCCCCACTCCCTCCCTATGGGGCTGGGCATGCTGAGTTGAACAAAAATGAAATGCCCCTTTGGGACCATCACTCACACAAACTTTCACTTGAATTGGCCCAGTGGCTTTGGAGGAGAAGACCAAAACATGGTGTTGACGGACGCCAGACGACAGACGCCGGACGACGGACAGGAAGCGATTAGATTAGCTCAGCTTGACTTTGTCAAGATGAGCTAAAAACCGAAACCGAAAACGTTGACATCCCGTAATCTAAGGTTTTTCGTTTTTTATTAAATACTCTCTTGCAGCAGAAATTCACAGAATGTAGCCATCCCAGAGTAGTGAAAGTACCCAGACACTGCCATTGCAGTGTCTGGGTACTCTCACTACTCTGGGAAGGCTACATTCTGTAAATTTCCGACATTTCAGTTTAGTTGTGTTTGCAGCTTTCCTCAAGTTGCGTGTAGGTGTCAGACCTCAAAAAATGGCCAAGCACAATAAAAGTTCTGTACATTTAGGTAATTATTATATTGGCCTTCCTGATTCTTCATGTATTATAGCTTATTTCGGGCATTCATTGAGTTTCACTCAATTTCACTACCATTGAATTTTACTTGGCCTCATGAACAAACCGAAAACTGAACCGAACTGAGGTTTTACTCCACCTGAAAAACCAAAACCGAAACCGAACAAGAAATTTAAAAACCTACAGCTCTAATAATATCATTTAATAAAACAATGCTGTACCTATATTATTACTTAACTCTTTACCCAGATGACTCTTACAAACAGATCATTACTAACATGTATTACTTAAGAAACATAAGACACTAATCCTCGGGCACTGAAGCAAGTTCAGAAGCTCGATGCAGAAATTCTGATGTAGATAAAGAACGAGGTTCTTCAGAATATTCACTCCAAAGTTTGTGTAAACTATTCCCCTTCGCACGCTGAGCCTTGTGTTGATACCTATACAGTTTATGTTGACTCAGAAGTTGAATCTGTAAATCAAGAAGCGAGGCCACCTGAAATAAGGCATGTATGAGTCTATACATGTTTGGATGGTTATGTGGGAGAGTCTGATTTAAACGAAGATGCCATCCTTCCAAGACGTTTCAAAGACATGCGTCCTCTGTGTTTATTTGTTGGGAAAGTATTCATGGCTCAAACTTTTCTTACAGGTGAGAATCAATCAGTAACTTCAAAAGAACACTCATGGCTTCACTATCAAAGCAACGTGACGAATCATGTACGAAAAGTCAAAATTACTAAATAAACAAGTAAATTCAAATTCACTAATTTGTTTTTTTATTGTTTCATTCAAGTTTTCGCCGTGGTATTATGAGCACCGTGTTTTGCAATGTGTTCTTCAATTTATTTCACTTCAAACATTACATGGAGGATTAAATTCCAATATTAAGGATATAATTGGAATATACTTATACAATAAAGGTAAGTCAGTAACTGAATCTTGTTTCGTACATTTTGTCCAATGATCATCGGACATTTCGTCTAAAACTATCGGACATTTTGTCCAAAAAGATCGGACATTCTGTCCAACCATCGGACATTTTGGCGATCCGACATTTTGTCCAGTAATTGACATGTGCACTTACTGTGTATAAGTAGCACTGAACAAATCAAAGTTCATCTAATTCGCATAATTTCTGCACGCAAAAAAACCCCATATTATATGTGATGTATTCCATGTTACTAAACATTCCTACAAAAATTTTTTCAAATCAGAACTTTCATACAGAAGTTCTGTACAAAAAACTGATTGCGCTAATTCGGGTACAAAAAGGCTGCTGGAGGCCATCTTGAATCTTGGACCGCACCCAACAACACTCGTTCTCGTCCCACGGTGATAACAAATGTACCCAAGAAGTTTCGTAAAGATCGGTTCATAAATATGGCCTCTAGCCTGAGCCATATAGAAGTTGTGTGCAAAAAACTGATAGGACCTAATTTCGGAACAAAATGACCACTAGCAGCCATCTTGAAGTCTGGACCGCACCCAGAAACACTCGTTCTCATCCCAAGGTGATCACAAAGGTACCCAAGAAGTTTCGTGAAGATCGGTTCATAAATACAGACTCCAGCCTGAGCCGTATTGACATGTGCACTTACTGTGTGTAAGTCGCACTGAATAAATCAAAGTTCATCTAATCAGCATAATTTTTGCACGAGAAAAAAACCTGTATGATATTTGATGTATTCCATGTTACTAAACATTCATATAGAAATTTATTCAAATCAGAACTTTCATACAGAAGTTCTGTACAAAAGTTAAAAAATTTATAGTAATTTATATATTTTTTATACTTACCAATGACCCAGACATAGCTGGTGCTAACTCTTAAAATATAGGGCCAAACACAAATTTTGCCCCCCAATCCCCAAAATTTGCATCTAAAACTAAAGAAAACATGTCCTGAAAGGCCCTCCACACCTCGCCCCCACCGCGCATGCGCAGTGTCAAGGACGTTCCGAAATTGGCGCCATTTATCATTCTAATAACCAGTGCCTGGTAAGCACTATGTACTCAGCGGGGAGGCAAGAGTTCCCAACTCCTGGGAGGGCCATCCCCGTCTGGGTCATTGGTAAGTATAAAAAATATATAAATTACTATAAATTTTTTAACATTTTTATACTGTACCAATGACCCAGACATAGCTGAATAGTAAAAAGGCTGGAGGGCCAAGGACATAGAGCCAAATGGAATACGCTCAATAAAATAAAATAGAGTCATCCCCTGTAGGGAAAAGAAGTAATAGGCCTTACATGTGTCTTTCTTATTTATGATAAATTAGAAAGATACAACACCTTCCAAAAATTGAGCTTCATACATCCATGTACTCTATTAATATCCAATATAATCCTTATACTAATAATTTTTAAAGTAAGCCAATAATAAAGTAAGTCTAGAGAATAGAGACTCTTATACTCCTAAAAGTGTCTGAGAATTGCATAATCATGTCCGTTGACATATGCAATATTCAAAAGCTATACTTTAAAAACTAAGACTTGAATGAATTTTATAAACTTAAACTTCTCACTAAACAACCATCCCAATAACAGCTCAGAATTACTAACTCCGGAGGAGGTATCCCCTTGTTTTCATAGTAAAAACAGGTGACCCAAGGGAACACTCTCCCCCCCCCCCCCCCTTTTTCTTGCCCTGGGTCAAATAGCCCAGAGTGAAGAGGGCAGCCGAACGGAGACACTGCCGAAACAGACAGCCTACCTAGCTATAGTAGCAACTGTTAAGAGAATGACATTCTGAGCAGTAGATAATAGACCTAACAAAAGAGGCCTCAAGAAATTGACTCGATATTTCTAAGATAAAATTCATGAATGTGGATGGCTGAGCGCAATGAGCGGCCTTCAAAAATCTATAATAGCGACACTATTAAAGTAAGCCCAAGAAGTAGAAGAACTCTTACTTCATGAGCCGAAATCTTAAGCACAACTGCTAAGTCAATGAAATACCATAAGCAGTACGCTAGTTAATAGAATCCATTAACAATAAATGGAGCGTAACGTCCTTCTACTAGACATCAAAGACAGAAGAAGCTTACGCCCTTGTAATAAACAGATATCTGTTTATAAATACATAAACTGTACCCGGAAAGAGTAAAGGCCTATGCCCATACGAAGACGGAAGGACCTTAAAATAATAGGTTCCGGATAATAGGAGCCTAACTCTTATGCAACAATCCAACCTAAATAGTAACGGAAGTATTGATTCCGAAACTATGAAAGTGAAAATCATCCATCGATAGTGCATGAAACTCACTGACTCTACAGTAAAAGAGAAACCAACAGAATTACTGTCTAAAAGGTCAGAATTTGAAAACTACTGTTTCCAGAGGCTCAAATGATTACTTAGCTAAATAAGAACCGAAGTTAAAATCCGTATAGGAATTTAATCTAAAGATTCTAAGTCTATTTATCAAAAAGTTACTAACTGACTTAGATAAAGAGACAAAAGACTCAATTGTAAACTATCGTAGAGTGCATAGGTATGAGGTAACATAAACCTATAACCTAAATAATAACAGGCTGCAGTAGATCTTGTGAAACAAGTATACTAAAAAATAGCAATGAGTAGTATGGAGGGATCAACAATATGAACATAATGATCCCTACACCACGACGGAAGAGCCTCCACTTTAGTCGCATAGAATAGCGAAGAAGAGGATCTCCTATAGTAAGAAATCGCGTCCAAAGCTCGTCCAGTACAGTGCTTACAATGCAATACGGACCACACAACGGAATACATGAAGGTTGCGACCTTGCTGGTTGTGATAAAGATGACACGATTTACCCAGTGAAAAAAGATCCTCACATAGAGGAAGATTTCACGTTAAGATCCACAGTAGACAAGAGAGTAAATTACTCATGATCTCTGTGAAGATAGAGATGCTATCAACAGAAATGTATTGTGGTTGTTTATCTTAGCAATACCTGCTAAAACAACAGCGCCGGAGGATACGCGTATCCTATCATTCCGTCCTATAGATCAATAGAGCGTTAACAGTATTAGCTCAGAGATCTGGACAAGCCAACACATACGTCTGCAATTGATTAGCAAGCTGTGTCATAAATAAAACATCATTGGGCGCTCCCATAGATAGCAAATCTGATTGAATACTTGTTTGTTGAGAGTCCATTCTGACAGCAACAAGCGACCCGTAAGAGAACGGGAGTCCGATAAAACAATCAGACGACCCAGAATATGACGGACCAAAACTGAACTTGGTGTACTATAACCAACAGACGGATTCTTTCCATTAAATTGAATAACGGAAACGAAAGAGTGCCTCCCTGGTTCCGGAGATACGCCACTACTGTCGAATTAAAGGACAGGAATTTGGGCATGCGTTTCTGAATAATGTTCATGCAATGACATAAAGCAAGCCTAAAAAACATTATTCCTCGGAAGTTAAACTAATAGCTAAAAGACTGCGGAACCCAAAGACCCTGGCACTTCGAATCCGTAGGGATCAGAATATATCCCAATCTGTTTGACTGGCAACCGTCATAACAGCCACACTCGGGTCCGGCAACTGTGGCGGCACTCTCTGAGTCAACCACCGAATGTTTGCCCCAGTCTGAATCTCTTGTAACACTAGATAGACAAGAGATTGTATAAATCGAGCAATTCATGGATTGCCGGAAAGTTGCCGTCGAAGAGAAGCTCCTCCGAGAACGAAGCGACTCTGAGAGAGTTCTTAACCTTACTATCCACGCGTGTGGATGTAGCTAGGGCTGCGTCACGTCTAACCAACTCCAATCAGCCATTGAAGGGCGGAGTTATACGTGAACAAACTACTGCCCTCAAAAGAAATTACATTGAGAATAATATCCCGTAAATCTTTTCTTGAAGACGTAATGATAACGCCTCAGTAAGGCGGATTACGTATAATAAAGCGTCTAAGTTAAGTCTACTATACATAATGTCGTTCCCAACATTGAAATTGGAAAAGACATAAACGGCGAAAAAGAATATATGCAGTCTTTAATCACACCGTCTAGACGCATATGAACTCTCGGTATGCCCTGCTCTGCCAAAATAAACTATTTGTAAAAATGATAAAATGGCAGAAATGAGCCACGCGGACAAGAAACTAAACTATCATGCTTAGTAGCAGGCTTGTATATATATATAAATATATAGCGTCGAAAAATAAAACACATGTTGTAATGACAATATTGGACTGCGTCGGTAAGTCAGGGACAATGTCCCTGTACCGATCGAAAAATCCGAGTCCAATGACGCTATAAGTCTCTTATCCAAGATCGCAGCAATGAAGTCCGAAAAATAATCACTGGAAGAAATGCCAGAAGATATGAAAGGCATCTTCCGATACTACTAAAGGGAAAACTCGAAATCTTTCGAATCCCTTTCGCCATCCTGTCGGACCCTATAAAGCGTTCGGTCGTCCGTAGCTGATACAACCGCGGACCGCACCGACCCAGCGCCGTCGGATAATTCCTGATTCGACCGAGAAACTGTCAATTGCTGGGATGCTGCGAAACAACTGTGCTAACTCGGATAGCACGTCCGTCACTGAGGCCTGAGGAGAAGCGGTCTTACGATGCATTGCCGCAGGAAGCTCCTTGATCGTTACCCCGTGCATACTTCCAATATGCGAGCGAACGGAGTGTATAGGCCTCGTGTCCCTTGGCTACCGGATGGCGCGACCTATTCGCCGTGGAATCACTGAATGCCGAAACTGATCGGATACTCGAGGTCACGTAGCCAATGTGCGGTCGTGTGCCCTGCTGTGAGGATGAGGAAGCATTAAAGACAGTCTCTCGGACTGTCAATATAACGGAGCGTCCCGAGCAACGGACATATGCTCCGAATGTAAAATATCTGAACCACAACATGCGGTCCCCTATGTTGTTGGCTTCCTCCGATCTGTCCTCAATCTGCCGTCACTGGGTGAGTACTAAAGTAATTAAAGTGCTCGCATCACCCAAATCTCCTTCCTAGACCGCAACGGACGAACCCGGCAGCCGAACCATTCGATGAATGTACGCTACACCGGGTGAGCTAGCGAATGTCACTCCGTAAGCGATAGACATATTCCATGAGCACTTATTGCCGCTAACTCTTCATTAACTATGACGACAGAGGCACACTTTTGAAAGACATCTCCATAACTCTTCGAACAAGAAACCAGAAATGCTTGGATAGCAAGCATAAAATAAAATATATATAGCGTCGTTCAATAATTCGAAAGTTTGTGTGACATTATTGGACTATGTCGGAACTGAGGGACGATGTCCCTGAACCGAACCAAAAATTTCTAAGTCCACCGACGCTATCAGTTTCTTATCCGGCATCGCAGCATATGTTGTTCCGAAAGGGAAAGCTTGAAATCCTCCGAATCCCTTTCGGTATCCCGTCGGACCGGATGAAACTTTCGGACGTCCGTACCCGCTTCCGCGGAGCGTCCCGACCCAGCATCGTCGGATAAAATATATGCGACAGATTCAGTTGATGCTGGGATGCTGCGATAAACTGTGCTATTAAGGAAAGCACGTCCGTTCCCGAGGCCTGTGCAGTAGCGGACTTACGATGCATTGCCGCTGGAAGCTCCGTGTACGTTGACTCCCGCACACTTCCTATGCGAACGTCTGGAGTCTGCAGGCCTCGAGTCCCCGGCTACCGACCCAGCGCTGTCGGATAATTCTCGATCCGACACCGTTTCTGTCGGCTGCTGGGATGCTGCGATAAGCTGTGCTATGTGCACAAGAATGTCCGGCGTCGAGACCTGCGGAGGCGCAGTCTATCGCTGCTTCGCCGAGGGCAGCTCCGCATCAGGTGGCTCCCGCATACTTTTCCTATGCGAACGTCCGGAGTCCATCGGTCTCGAATCCCTGGCTGCCGGATGGTGTGACCTGGTCGCCGAAGAATCCTTGATCGGCGAAGCTGGTAATATATCGGCGGTCACGCAGCCAAGGTGCGGTCGTGTGCGCTGACGAGAAGAGGAAGCCTTAGCAGTCTCAGCGGACTGCCTATACAACGGAGCGTCCCGAGCGACGGACGTATGCTCCGCTAGCGACACATTTGTACCACAACATCTGGGGCCAGATGTTGTTGAACGAGAGAGGGGCCTCTCTCGCTTGCCGTCCGGATGGACCGGAACGAGCTATGAACTGGACTAAAAGGCTTCCTCCGTTCTCCCTCCGATCCGCCGTCACTGGGTGTGCATTAAGTTAATTTTATAGTGCTCGCAATCACCCCAAAATTCCTTCTAGACCGCAACGGACGAACCCGGCTGCCGAACCATTCGGTGAATGGACGCTACACCGGGCGAGCTAGCGGACGTCAAAGGCCGTCGAACCTACTAGGGTCCTCTTAGGCAATTGGCGTATTACATGAGCACTTTTCCGCTAGCCCTTCATTAATTGTGACGACGGAGGCACACTGTTGGAAGACATCACAGATACATCACCCTAATCTTGATCGTCTGAAATAGAAATTGATAAAGTAGAGTGACCCTGCGGGGAAAGGACCGGAGTGTCCAAATCCCCAACAACATACCGTGACATACGCTTCCCATATTGTCATCGAAATCATACGATACAGAACAGGAGTTAATGCGAGTACACTGACCACATATAGAATGATAATAAGGTCAGAGGAAGACTTCCTCTTAAAACAATTGATCAATATCCTTTCAATGTGAAAAGAAAACAAGTCCTGGTACTCGCACTAACCCCTGGCAATCAAAATACATAATAATAATATGATCCATTAATATAGAAAAAATAATTGAAATCAAAATATTTTGAAAAAATATTTTTTCAGAACAGCCCAAGTTTCTGAAAAGTAACGTTGAGCCCCAATGGATCCCAAGCCTAAGTGTGGACAAAAATTTTAAAAATATTTTAAACAATTTATTCAACACTTACGAACAATAATAATGTATCTAGTTATGATTAAAATAACATAAAGATATTATTATTTAGAAATCCCCCCCTCACACAGAGGGCTGTTGTAAATGTAAACAATGAGTGTAAAAACACTAAAATAAGACTCCAGGCACCCAGGCCCGAAATCAGTTACCAAAAATACACTATCTGATGCAAAACAGAGACTTCCAGGGAAGAAACTGCAGAACATCAGATGGTAGATGCAGAACACAACGCCTAACCACCCGTAGGTGAAGACGTAAACATGGGGAAAGAACAGAATTCATTCTGTTATTCAGCTAAAACTCCCAAGAAATTTTAGTAATAATAATTACAGAAACTATGCCAAAAGCATGGGAGAATAGCAAGGGGGAACTTAAAGGACAGGGAGAGAGGAAAACACTTGAAAAAACAGTGTAACTAAATAATCAGAATGACAACAAAATGGCTGCTGCCTTGAAAATAGGTAACTTAACATAATTTCATTAAAAAATTTTAAGTTACAGCCCTGATAATATTCTGTCACACATTCTTTTCCTCTCCTCCTTTTCTATCCTCCTTAGAATCACCATTTCACTAATATTTATGTGTCTGGCATCATTTAAACTGAGATTTAAAAGCACAAAGATCAGTCAGATGTTAACTGATGAAGGGCCAAACTTAGAATGATAAATGGCGCCAATTTCGGAACGTCCTTGACACTGCGCATGCGCGGTGGGGGCGAGGTGTGGAGGGCCTTTCAGGACATGTTTTCTTTAGTTTTAGATGCAAATTTTGGGGATTGGGGGGCAAAATTTGTGTTTGGCCCTATATTTTAAGAGTTAGCACCAGCTATGTCTGGGTCATTGGTACAGTATAGAAATAAACTGATTGCACTAATTTTGGTACAAAATGGCCACCGGCAGCCATCTTGAATTTCGGATTGCACCCAAAAACACTCGTTCTCATCCCAAGGTGTTAACAAAGGTACCAAAGAAGTTTCGTAAAGAACGATTCATAAATACAGCCTCTAGCCCAAGCCGTATTGGCATTTGCAGTTACAGTGCTGAAAGTAACATTAAATAGATCAAAGTTAGTGTAATTGGCATAATTTATGCACGAGAAAAAAACCTGTATTATATGTGATGTATCCCATGGTACTAAACATTCACACAGAAAATTATTCAAATCAGCTCTTTCATATGGAAGTTCTGCGCAAAAATCTGATTGCACCTAACTTTGTACAAAATGGCTGCCAGCGGCCACCTTGAATCACTCGTTCTCGTCCCACGGTGATAACAAAGGTACATAAGAAGTTTCGTAAAGATCGGTTCATAAATACGGCCTCTAGCCCGAGCCGTATTGGCATTTGCACTTACAGTGCTGAAAGTAACACTAAATAAATCAAAGTTAGTCTAATTTGCATAATTTACACACAAGAAAAAACCCCGAATGATATGTGATGTATCCCATGGTTCTAAACATTCATACAAAAAAATTATTCAAATCAGAGCTTTCATATGGAAGTTCTGCACAAAAATCTGATTGCACCTAATTTTGGTACAAAATGGCTGCCAGTGGCTGTCTTAAATTTCGGACCGGACCCAAAAACACTCGTTCTCGTCTCACGATGATAACAAAGGTACCCAAAAAGTTTCGTAAAGATTGGTTCATAAATACAGCCTCTAGCCTGAGCCGTGTGTACGGCAAGACAGATGGACAGACAGACAGACGGATGATGGGGCATGACAATACCTCAAATTTGGCTTTGCCAAAGTTGAGCTAACAATCATACAATATAAGGATACATGATGAAGACAATCAAAAATAATTTTGAAATAAATTAAATCAAATTCTTTCCGAAAATATTTTTTGGGAAATGCCTAAGTTCCCTAAGGGAACCACACGAGCCCCAAGGGCATCCCGATAGAGCTTAAGTGTGGACAACACCAAAATATTAAAGCTACACTACCGGAATATTAATAAATGTATCCTAATATAATTGCGATGAAATAAAACCCTGAATATTACCTGTTAAGGACGTTAATAAAAGTAAACAACATCAGGATCATTACGTGTACACTCCATATAAAAAAAATTATCCCAATATCGACTGAGTGTGTTATGTATGTTTATATAACAGCAGGTATTTACTCACTAATCAGTGTTGATTGGGAAAACACCTCGCAATTTACATAATAAGTTCTCTTCACTAAATCCCTTTTCTATGCCTGAAATATTTTTGGGGGGAATTTTCTGTTATCAAAAAAATCCTTTAAATGTGAAAATGGGTCCAATAATTCACGTTTCGTGTTCTTATAAATCTTGAAAAAAAATGCGAATTTTGACAATCCCGTGAAGCAGTGTGGCTCTTCCATCTATTGGATTTACATTACATAAAATAGTCTGAACTCGCTTAATCGAGGTCATTGTTGTAGAAAAAAACATTCTGATTCTCAACCGAAAAGGGACGGGTACAGATAACTACACATTTTTCTTTTTGAACATACTGGCAATTTATCTGCTTTTCGCCCGGGATATAACATCATAATCCGGCCAAATGTTAAATTAAAACGCATTTTTTATTCTATCTGACAGCCGCTATTTAATCCCAGGCACAGGGGAGATTATCTTCAAAACACGGATCAGATCCAATTGGGGTAAAACTGGTCCGTGCTTCTCTTATCTTTTTCCCAGAGCTACTTTAAAACACAGTATCAAAATTCAACTCGGGACCATTCCGATCGATGAAGTGTGTCCCCACGGGAACGAAATGACGCCACCCAAAAATACATTACTTGAGTTTATGGTCACGAGAACACCGTCGTGACATCTTATTCAACCCGGGGAATCGGTCATATCAGTGGTGACTGATATAGGTGATAAAACGAGTTTTGGCTCCCATTTTTTTCTTTTTTTTGGGGTGGGGGGGGGGGGGGGGATGGGGTGGGGGGATTTTGAAAAGATTAGGACCAAAACGCATGCTCTATTCAATTCGGCCAAACTCAAACCGTTCTTGCCCTAACTGGGTGATAATGTTGTGGCGTCATACAATGATGTGGATAATTAATGCTACTACCCCGCCCCCCCCCCCCCCTTCTTTTTTTAAAGAACTTCATGAACTGCAACTGCGGGGAACCACAGGATCATTTCGGTTGTCCCTTAACCCAACGTGGACCCCACAGGTGGCACTTACAAAATAAATTCTAGGATTACAACTACCAATTTCCAATTTTGTCTCTAAACATAGCCTGTGGCCTCTCATTGGAACAACTCGTGATTTATTTACTTATTTACCAGTAAAACAGCGAATCGTGATTAGCGAGCTCATTCCGACGAAGGGTCATAAGTTATGGGGTTTTTTTAGAGAAAAATTGGAAGTGTAATAAAATTTGAATGGAGACTTTTGTAAAAAAAAATGTCAATTTTGGCGTAGGCTTTGGGGATTAACAACAAACAAAGGATTTAATTTAACACGCTACTGAACAGAAGTAACTAATTGAGCTTAATTGTATACTGGTATGTCATATCTTCAACACCTTTTCCAAGGCTAATTTACTTATTAATCTGGCAAAGGGCCGAAGCATTTGATGCATCTATTGAAAAGAAACCCATGCTGGCTGGGGAGAATTATTATTACCAAAACACCAACATACAGACGACAACGTCTGGTCAAAATGTTATCAGTCTACCCAGTTTCCAGCCATGAAAATAAACATACTATTTCCAAGAAAAAACGTACCAAATGCTAGGAAGATAAACCCGGTGATCCATTAGTCTCCCCGGGCCTACAGGACCAGTTGGCACCTGCAAGATAAATTCTTTAATAACAACTAAAAATTTGAATTTTTTTTGTCTCAAAACAGAGCTTGGGACCCCTCAATGGAATGACTCAATATCCACTAGCTCGTTCCAATGAAGGGTCATAAGCTATGTTTTTGAAACAAAAACTTAAACATAATAAAATCTGAATGCAGATTTTTGTATAGCCTGAGTGCTGGCCAAATTCGGGCATTGGCGTTGGATGTAGGGCTACAGTGAATTTCCATATTTTGTCTCAGTCACATAGTTTATGGCCCCTCATTGGAATGCTCTTCTTCCCCCGTCAATGAGGGCCACAAGCTGTAAAAAAAGGAAAATATATAAAATTTTAAGGGAGAATTTTTCCAGGCGTGGCGGATCAGATTTAAAGCGTGAATACACCAGGGTTACGGGGGACAGAGAGAGAGAGAGAGAGAGAGAGAGTGTGTGAGTGTGTGTGTTATGGACGTGGGAAGCAAATGTGGCCAAAATCTACTTTTAAGGGGCGAATAAGTACCACCCCCACCCTCCCCCCACTGACACCACCAATTTTTCATGCCTTTTTCAGATATTGGAAGTTGACAAGAAAATCCCATCGTGGGTGTCTTAGTATCAATCCACTTCCTATACTGCACTATAAATTTGTTTACCATAGGCCATGATTCGTCCGTCTCTTACTTCTAAAATTTCATGATTCCGAAGACTGAACTTAATTTTAAAAATCCACCTGAGTTGTTACGAAAATGACCGGAAGGAGTAGATGGATTTATCTATTAATTCTGTTCCATTCTCAATTTAGTCCGTCAAAAATAATTACTGAGGTATGATCCCGAGTCATCTCGAAAAATGCCGGTCAAATTGATTAAAAATCGGACATTATTCCGGGGTACAATGATCTGGAAAAGACAGATATGGTATTTTTATGTCATTATTTTATGAAATGCAGGTTTTAGAAATTCGCTGACTGAAGATTAATATTGCTAATCAGGTTCAGACTCTGGAAGAAATTTCTCGTCGAGCGCCAATTGATTATGTAGTGCTTCTCTCCTAACAGCACTTGGGTACCCCACTTTTCTACACAAAAAGTGGGGTACGCGAAGTGCAGTTTTATATGGAGTGTACACGTAATGTAGACCAGAAACTAGACAAACAGCACACCAAAGGCCCAAGTCAGTAAATAATTAACTGATACCTGATGCAAAGCTAGATCTTCATGTGAAGAAAAAACAATGCATCCAGTAGGAGATGCAAGCAGGGTTCACACACTTTTCAGAGAATCAACTTCCATGACTTTTCCAAAACTTTTCAAAAAAATTCCATGACCGGGTTAGTTTGCACCCAAACAGAAAAGCTTCATTTTTTGCATAATTTTTGCGCAAGTCACGCATAATTTTTACACAAAATCAATCTCTTTTAAACCTGGTTACGAATTCCATGACTTTTCCAAAACCTTAACCCTTCCAGCCCATTTTCCAAAACTTTTCAAGGCCCTTGAATTTTTTTTCAAAAGGCCAGGACTTTTCCAGGATTCCATGACCCGTACGAACCCTGTGCAAGACAAAAACGGCCCAACACCCCAAGGGTGAGGACGTAACAGAGGGGATAAACAGAATAAGCATTCTTTACAACACATTAAACACCCAAGAAATTTAATAAAAAATTTAAAAAAAAAAACAGCCAGAAGGCTTAGGAGTTTAACAGGAGGGTTCATGGAAGGAAAGGGAAGGAACACATAATCAACAGTAGGTAAATCATTAGAAAAACTAATGATGTCAAGGTGTATATCCCGAAATTGGGTAACATGAAATAATTTTCATCTTATTTAAAAGTTACAGCCCTGAACGTCTCAAACCACCATTGTTCACTTCCATCATCCATTTTCCACCATATACTTCATTGATTTGTGTCTGGCATCAACCAAAAGAGAGATTTAAAGCACAGATGTCAGTTGAGATCTTTACTGACTTTGGGCCAAACAAAGAATAATGTTTGCGCCAATTCCGGTCTCTTCCTGGGTACTGCGCTTGTGCAGATAGTAAAAGTATGGAGGGCCAGATAGGACTTTTAATTTTCGGTATTGTATGCAAATTTTGGGGATTGGAGGGTTCAAAATTTGTGTTTGACCCTTGATAATATTGAGTTTGCACCAGCTAAGTCTGGGTCATTGGTTATTAGTATAAAAATATAGTCTGTCAATGATTTCTGTTCCACACGCGTGCAGAACAGATGTTCATTTTCCGCATGGTTTAGTGTTGCTGTAGATGGGGATTTCAAAGAACAGACATATAATAAAAAAGAAAGACTTACTGCTGTATTTGGAGATCCAACAATGTACAATAAATCTTCAATGTCCTCTCTTTCAACTGTTTCATCTAACGATATACCAATCTGAGAACACAGAAAAAAAAACCTAAATAAAACTGTACATGTCGGAAATAAACAGAAATGTTTTTTTAGAGAAATCTGGTTTTGGACCAACATTGGGATGAGATAAGCAGGGTCTTCCAATGAGGTCATAACACATGCTTAAAATTAATTTCATAGTTGGTTCCAACTTTGCTGCTAGATTACTAGTAGCTCTTAACAAGAGAAGTATAACCCCACAGAGACGAAAAGCGATTTATCCAGTGGTGGCTGGATGCCTCAGGGGGCCCGAGCCAGAACTTGCATGAGGCAGTGGAACACTTAACACACCAGGGAGATCATGGTTGGGCCAATGTGAGAAAATTTTGAAAATTGCTGCCAAAAGATGTGAAATCCTTCACATTAGGAGTTAGGAGAGGTGTGCATTACTGAATGGAATACCCTGTATGTTCCTATTGATAATTGCTGTTGCATCAGTTGACTATATATTTACTGGCAAACTGGCAGTAAACTGGTGGATGGTGTAATAACAGAATACAGAAAAATTTATAATTATTTATTGACGGACAGATACACTCACTACATGTTAATAGAATAATAATCATGGAAAAAATAAACATTGAGTCAATGCTACCCCACCCCCTTTTTAAATTGGGGGCCCCTAGGATGAGCCGCCTCTGAATTTAACACAGTTACCATCCAAGTGCCATTGATGTATTTGTAAAGAAACAAAACATGTTAAGTGTCCATACACATAGGTTTAGTGGTGTGGAAATGGTTTCCTCTTGCCAAAACTTTCCAATGAAATAGTTAAATTATGTGTTGAAAAAGATCTCAAATTTGTTACGATTCAAATGAAATTGATTAGCTTTGTTCACAAGTTTGATTCAAGCAAATAAATTTCATGTAGAAGCGTGATTCACTTGAGAGCCTATATATATTGTTAACCCTTTATCTAATGAAACAGCTGCATCTATAAATGTAATTTAGAAATTGAGTAGTTGGGAAAATTTTTTTTTTTTTTTAAATTCCAACTAAACCATGCCATCTGACCCCTCACTGGAAGAGCTTCTCAAGCTCATTCCAATGAGGGAGATGCATGGTGTAGTTGTGTTGATAGTTTGTTAAAAATTTTAAGAAAAAAAAAACAAAAATTTTATACCATGTGCATTGGGTAAGGGGTTAAATTAGGTACAGAAAAACTGTGAATGAACTGTATCCTGTGAAAAATAGGTTAACCCTTTACCTAACGAATCAGCCACACCCGTCCACATAATATGCAAATTCAGCAGTTGAAAAAATATGATTTTCCAAACAATTTCAATAAAACCATATCATGTGACCACTCATTGGAATGAGATCATTGAGCTCATCACATTCATTGTTGAAAACCACTCGAGAGAACTTTCCAACAATTCATCCAGCCCGTGCGGATGCAAAAACTGTGCAAAAATGACTGATATAAGACTTGGGAGTGAGCTTAGTCTCAAGGGACAAGGCATTGGTACTGCCCGGCACCAGAGTTGACAGTCCAGCAAGCACACTTTCTTTCAAGTTTGTTAAAGTCTGTGATGTCATTCAGGTTTTGTTGTGATGCATTAAAGAAAGTAATAGAATATCCTTGCATGTGCTTGAGTGTCTCACATATATGTAGGCAAGGATTAACTCCTCACATGCTAGTGGAGGATATTCACGCACAGGGCAGAATTTCACTTGCCACTGAAATAAGGATAATTTGGGCATATGTGATCAAATTTTCCTCTTGTAAATTTAAGGGACTTTTTCACCAATGATTTCTTGAGCTAAATTTAGATGAATTCTCATTAAATCTAGTCATGGCTGCTTTACAGCAGCCTTGACTAGATTTGATGAAAAATATCTTTAAAATACTCAGCGAGTAAGAGTTAAGACTTAATATCTTATTCTACAACACATTATATAAAATGCTCATTTTCATTGAGAATTATTTCCACTCCTGCCTGCTCCTGCTGGAGCTGCATATATACCTTTTTATTGGATTATTCCGACTAAAATTCAGGTCAGTGCAAAAAGTTTATGTGTTTCTTCTGCTTTGTGGTGCTAGTAGAGTTAAAAGCATGCCTTCATAAACAGATTGGATAGAAATTTTCGAAGTCCCAAACAAAATATTTTCAGCCTAAATTTTTTATTCTTCTTAAAATTGACCAAAACGCATAATTTTTCAAAAACCCACCCAGACCCAAATTTTCAGTGTAAAAAAAATTTTTTTTTGTCTTAAAATTGACCGGAACGCATAAAAAACCAAAAAAAAATTTCAGGATTTTGGTCCAAAATTTTCTAAGTCCCACCTGGCCCCCAAATTTTCAGTGTAAAAAAACTAAATTTTTTTTGTCTTCAAATTCACCGAAACGCATAAAAAACAAACATAAAAAATTTCCGGATTTTGGTCCAAAATTTCAAAGTCCAGAATGGGACCCCAAATGTTCATCCTA
Source organism: Pictodentalium vernedei (assembly GCA_031216915.1). Classification (NCBI taxonomy): domain Eukaryota; kingdom Metazoa; phylum Mollusca; class Scaphopoda; order Dentaliida; family Dentaliidae; genus Pictodentalium; species Pictodentalium vernedei. The sequence goes on along the minus strand of CM062291.1, from coordinate 171,790,331 downwards.
AATATGAACTCAGGGACTTGGCTTGTACAAACTTGAATCTCACCCCCTTAAGGATGCTGCATACCAAATATCAAAAGATTCTTATTGGTAGATCTGAAGAAGAAGATTTTTAAAAAATATTCCTCATACTGCACTAATTCAAACATTTGGGCTCCCATAGAGAGCCCAAATATGGACCCCGGGAATTGATTTCAATAAACATGTGAAACAATCTTCCAAAGATGTTATATGTGAAATTTGAAAGCTTTTGGAGCAGTGGTTTGGGAGAAAAGTAGTCTTATATGTTTTTCCCATTACCCACAAGTGTTAAAAAATGCTGACTCAGCACTTTTTCAAAGTCCCGAAACTGAACCCTATGATAAAACCGATGGCTATTTTTTTTTGACCAATCCTTTCTGTTGGTCCTAAGGAAGCTTCACACCAAATAAAAATTCTCAGTGCCGTGCAGTTTTGGAGATATGGGCATTTTAATATTTTTTCTATTTTTAGCTCCTGCGGTTCCCACGGGGCTACGGAAAAAAAAACTTGGCATAAATTAGGTACTTATGACCCAATAAGCCCTCACATAAAATTTGGTTCAAATCAGCCTCTCGGTTCAGAAAATAGAAATTTCGGGCAGGGGCCAAAAAATTTTCCCCTCCCATAACGACGCCAAATATAGCCCATCAAACTTCTCTTGAACAAATCTGAGTCTACACCTTAAAAGGAAGCTGCATATCATATATTAAGTCTCTGCTACTGCTGGTTCATGAGAAGAAGATTTTCAAAGATTTTGGTGCCCCTTGGGGGAGGGGCAACTTCATTTGAACAACATGAATTGCCATATAGTAATGAACATCCACATAAGTTTCGTGAAAATCGGATCAGAGGTTTCAGAGGAGAAGTCGTTTGAAAAATGTTCACAACGATGGACGACAGACGGCAAGTGATAAGTTGAGCTCCCTTTGGTGAGCTAAAAACCAATGTACATGTATTCAAAGAATCCACCAGAGTACCCATTCACCTTCCATTTAGAAAAAAATTCATTTCATTTTCAGTGAGGACAACCCTGAAGTGCTTGCCTAACCTCACAGACAGTGCATCCCCAGGGGCATCTCTATGGGAGGCATAACCCCCCCCCCCCCCTCCCCTCCACATCCCCCCCCCCCCCCCCAAAAAAAAGTGTCATTAGGGTTGGAGTCTAAATATCAATTCTTTCTTGCTAGTAATCATGTAATTACCTAAAAGACCGGATTTGATACTTTGGACATACAACTGAAGTCTGTAGGATGAGATTCGGGCTGTTTGGGGACCCAGCATGACCAATTTGGAGTAGTGGTGAGGTTTGTGAAATGAGGAGTGGTGTCATGTCTACCACATGCATATTTTATTTTTTCACTAATAAATGTTGAAGAACTCTTAAATTTTTAACGATAACCCTGACAAATATTCCAACTACATCATCAAGGCATGCCTTGATGATGTAGTTGGAATATTAGTCAGCCAGGTCTTAAGCCATCAGGCAGCCCTGAATCTGGAAAAATCTGCTCCCACCCCTACCACCAAACAGCACCAAATCTGCCATCTTTGCAATGCCCCTGCACATTCCACCCATAGCCTAGGTTTTCTGCTGATGCAAAATGTTTTACCAAGCCAATTTTTTAGATCAGACAAATCTGCCCTAATTACAGGAACTGAATAAGATGAGAGTTAAAACTGCATTATCCATTTTATAAAACTTCCTCACCTTCAAGCATATATATTGGTGCTGCATATATGGTAGAAATGAACATGGCAGGATAAGACTTAAAACTATCCAGGCCTTTGTGGATTAAGCAGTATAGAATTCCATGACAAAGACTCAAGTTAGTTAATTCGAAGGTGTTACTGCTAAAAAGCTGAAGAATGAAATAAAAAAGACTTACTTTTCCATCACCGTAATAACGTAAATTGACATGTTTTTCATTTCCTCTTTGCATAACTTCTGCTTGTCCATTCTTTGGTGTAAAGGTTAAAGTATCAAAAAATAGCTCCACGGTCAAGTTATGGCCAGCCCTCCTTGTTCCTGTGAAAGAAATATTCAGACCACTTACTGTAGTACAATGGTGGAAGTTTCAAAATAATTGTTACCTTTTAAGCCTCAAAAAGTAAAAAAACAAAGCTCAACTTTTCCAAGAAGGGACAGAACTAAATAGAAAGATCCAGTAATGCCATGTCACTCACTCAAGTTTCTACAGAAAAGACATCACACCAAAGTTACAAATGAAAGCTGAAAAAAATCGGGTGAGGGATGGAACCTGCTGGGTGTTCTAATGCAGGGTTTCCGCTAGGGGAAAATTTGTGGGTCCGGTAGTTTAAAGAAAGTGAAACTCACACGCCGAAGGCATGTGCCGCACGTGCCAAAGGCACGTGCATATAGAGGGGGGCCTGGTGGGGTTCTCCCCCAGGAAAATTTTGATTTTTAGGTGCTCTCTGGTGGCCTCTGGGGACATTCTGGTCGCTAAAATGCTGAATAATTGATGTGGAAAATATGTATTTTTTCCTCCTACAATTCTCTAAATTCCCACGGGACACACAATACTACATCTGGTCGGAGGTTTCATAAAAATACAAACCCAAAACAACACAAAATCCACGAATCCTAACAGTGACTGAGCTTTGTTTACAACCGCTCGCAGTAATATTAAAAAAGAACCATGATGCTGACATGTGACGTCATGCACGTGCAATTACCGTACTGACTCGTGTAGAAGCCCAGGGAGGTGCTTGTAGTGGATAAATTGCAAAGTGTGTGTGTGTGGGGGAGGGGGGGGGGGGACTTCGGGACGAGTAATAGTGCTTACAAGACGTGTTGGGATGCGTCTGAAATTGGCGATATAAGGCAAGTAAATATCCACTGAGTATGTTACGTTTCTTTGGAAACCACCTACCAATTTTATATAATTTGCTTTAAAAATTCTCATAATTATCTTGTTCATACGTTTCATTTTCAGATTTCGGTTTTTAATCCTCAATTTAATGAATAAAACAAACAGAAAACCATGCGGTGTTGTTTTAATTTTTTTTTTGTACAGGCTGCTCTCGAAAGTTGAAGCCAGAAATGGACATTAAGTATGTCAATCAGCACTGCAAACCACCCCCTTGAAAACAGACAAACATTGTCTGTTTAAAAATAGAGGTTTTTTTAAATATGTACATTTTAAAAAAATTTTACGAATAAAACAAAATATAGCTTCAAACAAACTCAATAAAAGAATCATAATATGAAGACCAGATAAAATTTACACAGCGAAATATGAATAACAAAATAGTTGCCTCCCTTGGCACCATTCGAAAAATTGATTTTACACTGCAAGTCATAACTTCACATGTTGCAGAGCATGATGAAATGATAAATGAGCATGTTTTATTGAACCAATAAGTCATAAATCATATCCCTGGTTATATCGTTATATAATTCTCAAATACCAGAGTTGTAATTATTTTTTATTTTTAATTACCACTTTCTCATTAATTTCTGAACACCCGTTTTTCACAATGAGTTGTGCATGCTTGAAAGTGGCAGTGTTCTTTGGGAGCGGGTCTTTTCGGCCTTGGGAACATTTGGCCTCGGAAACATTCGGCCCCGGGAACATTCGGCCTGGGAACATTCGGCCTCCGTTTTCTACAAGGGAGACTAAGAGAGACGCGGTTTAATATGAGTTTAAATACCTTTATTACAACTCACAACAAAAATAAATACTGCGTAATATAAAATATACACAATATAAAATACATTTACACTTGATATATACTGGCACATAACCTCAAAAAAATATGATGCAGTTATATCATTCTCTTTATATTTCTCCAATGCTTCCTCTAACATTCGGCCTCGGGAACATTCGGCCCCGGGAACATTTGGCCTGGGAACATTCGGCCTGGGAACATTCGGCCTCCGTTTTCTACAAGGGAGACTAAGAGAGACGCTGTTTAATATGAGTTTAAATACCTTTATTACAACTCACAACAAAAATAAATACCGCGTAATATAAAATATACACAATATAAAATACATTTACACTTGATATATACTGGCACACAACCTCAAAAAAATATGATGCAGTTATATCATTCTCTTTATATTTCTCCAATGCTTCCTCTAACTTCTTGGATACCTTTGGACAAGCAAGTAAGCAAGCAAGATTGATATTGGAGTCGAATGAATGAAAAGTTTCAGCACGCCGACTGCGCACAGGGTCGATGTGGGGTTTAAACCCCTTGCAACCCGAATAACTTTGCTTTATAATTTTATTTCCTTATGAATACTGAAATCGCAGGTTGTTGGCTGTTTTAGAAAAACAGAAAAAGAAACCCAAACAGTCGCTGGTTTGGGAGTAGCCCCAGCATGTTATCCCTAACGGTTACAAAAAGGAAAAAATCCACCGATATGTGTTTCTGAAAGCTGAAGCAATGAATGAAATGAAAGCTTTCAGCGCGCAGAAGGCGCACAGGGACGATGTTGGATTTAAATCCCTTGCGACCCAAACAACTTTATTTGCTTTATAACTTTATTTGCTTACGAATCCAAGATAGTTTTTTAAAGCTGGGAGTTATCCATCAACCTGTAAGGGAGAGGGCTATAGTTACAGTCCACATAAAAAAGGTTTAAGTGTTCAAAGAAACTGTAAAAACAGTATATATGATCGCCTAATCAAGTGCGATTAAATCAATCAAACTTCAGTCATACTGAAAAAACGCTGTATGAGTATCTCATCAGAGGCCAGAACTTTGATCACAACTTCAGAAGAACTTATAAAAACAAACTTTTAAAGCTGGGTTGTGCCAAACAACACCCAAGAAGAAGTATATCATTTCGGGTTTGCATGTCGACGTTGGAGCACACATTTTGTTATTCTGTTATTCAATACAGTGGATTTTATACAATGGATTTTATATTTCATTATTCATTATGGATCGGTCTCGTGCTCAGTATATTTCGACTTTAGGAATAAAGGTAGGTCGTATATATTATTATTTAAAAAAAATATTCTGGAAAAACTCCTAATATACAAAAAAAACACAACAAAATGAACTAAAAAATTATTTTTTAAAGTTATTTTTCAACTCCCAAACTAAGAAATTTTTTACCAAAAGTGGGAACATTCGGCCTCAAAAGTGGGAACATTCGGCCTCGACCGAGGCCGAATGTTCCCGGAAAAATACCTGGGGCCGAATGTTTCCGAGGCCGAAAAGACCCGGACCCTGTTCTTTCACAATGAGTTGTGCACCGCTCGAAAGTGGCAGTGTTCAATCAGTATCTTTCTGATGATATTCAACCACTGTGAAAACTGTGAAAACTATATGTTGTGGGAGTGTTTCAGACAACTACTGACAGCAGCCTGCACACTCATTTGAAACAAGTGGCAGCTTCCAAAACGAGTACATCATTTGTCGCTCAAAATAAAAGCCAGTGATTTCGGACCAAACACGACAATATGAGTCCAAAATTTTATAGGCGACGTTTAGGATTTGAACTTTGTTTCCCCCTCTCGTCTGGGGGTTATAAGGTATCAGGTTGTCACCAGTAATAGTAGGCATAGTATACAACATAATTGTGCCTATATTACGTGGAAACAAAGGATCCCGAGTGTCGTTACGATACAGCATTGTACTCAACATTTTAACCACTAGCTTTTCTGACTGATCATAGTATGATCGGCAGGGGGAATGGGGCCGGTCGACGGACCCGCTGCCGGTATAGCGGAAACCCTGTCTAATGGAATTGTTGACAATGTATATGCCAAATCTAAGATGGCCACTGGCAGCCATGTTTTTTAACAAAATTTGGAAAAATTTGATAACTCCCATCTAGACATTGCCCCAAGGCTCCATATGAAATTTGAGACTGATCGGGTGAGAGCTAGGACCTGTAGGGTGTGCTAAAGGAATTGTTGGACAATTTATATTCAAATCCAAGATAGTCACTCGTGGCCATGTTTTACAACAAAATTAGAAAAAAATTGATATCTTCCATCTAGACATTGCCCTAAAGCCACATATGGAATTTGGGACAGATCGGGTGAGAGCCACAGCCTGTAGGGTGTGCTAAAGGAATGGTTGAACAATTTATATCCAAATCCAAGATGGTTGCTGGCAGCCATGTTTTTCAACAAAATTCAGAAAAATTCAATAGCTACCATCTATACATCATACAAAAGTTACATATGAAATTTGAAAAAAGATTGGGTGACAGATGCGGCCTGTAGGGTGTGCTAATGGAATTGTTGACAATTTATATGCCAAATCTAAGATGGCCACTGGCAACCATGTTTTTTTAACGAAATTCGGTAAAAATTGGGTGAGAGCTGCGACCTGTAGGGTGAGCTAAAGGAATTGTTGGACAATTTATACCCAAATCCAAGATGGCCAATGGTGGCCATATTTTTCAATGAAATTCGAAAAAAATCGATAGCACCAATCTAGACATTTCCCTAAAGCCACATATGAATTTTGGAACTGATCAGGTGAGAGGTGTGGCCTGTAGGGTGTGCTACAGGAATTGTGGATTGACGTACAGATGGAGACGACGGATCACAACCCATCCCAATAGCGGGTGGACAGATGGACGGATGGATGGATGGATGGATGGATGGACAGATGGACAGATGGACAGACGGACCGACTGATGGACAGATGGATGGACAAACTGACCCCATTTCTATATCCCACGCAAACTTTGTTTTGGCGGGGGATAAAAACTGCCCGCCCACATGTAACTTTACAAAAAAAGGCCAGAGAAACAGAAGATCTAATTTGTGGGGCCTTACTTAATAACTCAACCCAAGCCCTAAACAAAGAGTGCATTTAAAACTTTTGTCTTTTGCTCTTCCAGTCTCCAAAAAAAATAATTGTGGTGTCCATTTAAGATGATATTTCTTAATCGCACAACCCTGTTAATTGCAAATAACTTCAAAATTGCAAACTAATTACCATATGTTTCAACCAAATTTGACCTGTTAACTGCCTACTGGTTTATAGTGTAAGCTCATGAATAAACAAGAGGCTCCAGAGACACGAGGCGTTCACCTGACAAAACTGTTTAAAGAAGGATTTAATTCAGCATCTATGCCAAGTTAATGCTACAGAGGAATGAAGTCATGTGAACTATGTTGTCAATGTCCGATGATTTTTCTAGTATTCAGACGCTCCAACAGCAATAATGTCCATATGTCCAATAATGCTAAGAAAGAAATGTTTTTTGAGGACCTGGAAATTTTAAATCTCTATTTCTCTAGTTTTCAGTTCCTAGGACATGTAGCAGACCTTACATTCAAATAAAAATAAGAGCAATGTGAAGTTTGGCATAGACCCAAGACAGTGTCATATAGACACACATACCAAATTTGGTTTCAATTTGATGACACATACTGAAGCCAAGCCAGAACAAGAGGGATGTTACATCCCAATGCTCACCTACATTCGCGCTTGATAATGTTGTTCCAATATAACATGCCTAATATTTAGTTAATATAAATCATTAACTAGGCATCAAATGATTAATGTGGTTTATGTGATGGCTTTGGAAAGTCTATATTTCTGCATTTATTATATATCAATTCAACATAGAATCATTAAAAAAAAGCATTTTTTTCTTTTAGAAATGCTTATGATTAAGAATATGAATCGTGAGGCCAGATATTAAATCATAAATAAGAATTAGGAAAGGCTTTCATAAATTTACTTTTTATAAAATAAAAATACATCAGATCAAAAAAAAAATAAAATAGGAGGTGCAAAATGGCATTATGTAATGAAGAATCACTGAAATTGTAATTGAAGTACATTCATTGGTTAAAGAGGAGTTGCGGAAAAACATTCGTTCAAGAAAGTAACTATAAGTCCCAACAAAAATACATCACATCTACAACTAAAATAAGCCTTAATGTTACTAGTAACAAGTATGAGAAAGTATTAAATAAAAAAAAAAAGTTTTTTTTTTTAATGAGGGCACAACGTTACCGCAATGTAGTTCAGTAACCCATGTGTACAATATCAATTGCCTGGAAAGACACACAGAAACAGAACTCACCTTAACACAAACTTTTAGAACTTAAAATTGAGTAAGTCAGAGAAAAACGTGAACATTGTGACTGAAAAAAAGAAAAGAAATCAGTTAAATTTCTGCATACAGTAGGGTTAATACCTAGAGTAGTTATTGAAATGAGAAAATAAACAGTAATGAGAGGTGAAGGCACCACAATCTGCACAAAAGCTGACTTTAACGCAAATTCTTACAACACCTAAACGCTAATTCTTACAACAAGTTTTGGCAGAAAATCAGCCTTAAATTCCTCAAATATGCATGTAATGAGGGTTAAATATTACTGCAATGGAGTTCAGTAACCCAAGTGTAGAATATTCATTGCCTGGAAAGACACATAGAATCACAACTCACCTAAACACAAAGTTTACAACTTAAAATTTTCTAAGTCCGAGAAAAACATGAAAATTTTGACTGAAAAAAAAGAAAATTTCCATTAAATTTCTGCATACAGAAGGGTTAAAACCTACAGTTGTTATTGAAATATGAAAATCAACAGTAATGAGAAGTTAAAGCAGCACAATCTGTACAAAAGCTGACTTTAACGCAAATTCTTACAACACCTAAATGCAAATTCTTACAAGTTTTGGCAGAAACTTTTAAGTGAAATTTGGAAAAAAGTTGTAGTATCAGGGTTAAATACTGTTCTGATAGTCCCCTACAACCTACATATGCAATATCAAAGGCCTGAGCCCACTGATCTTTGAGAAATTAACCTTAACATTAAATCTTACAATATTGGACACGCCGACGCTGACGCCCGAGGTCATGACAATAGCTCACCACTTCTAATAGAAGTAGGTGAGCTAAAAATTTAAATTTTCCAAGTCAAAAAAAGTAGAAAAAGGACCATAATTCTACAAAAATAATGGAACAGACCCCGTTACTTGTGGATATTCTTTTGAAAAGTGGGTCCATGAGCATGCCAAGAATAAATCGAATCCAACGTGCAGTGAATGCAATACAGAGGTCGAGAAAAATTTTCTAAGTGGAAAGAATTAAAAAAGGTCCATAACTCTGGGATAAATTATTGGATGGAACCCATTCCTTGTGCATATCCGTTCTACCCTGCGGGTCTATCAGCATAACACAGGAGATCCAAATCTGACTGATGGCTTTGAAATTACAATCCAAAATGTCTGTACGGACAAAATTTTTTTTTTTAAGTTGCAAGAGTGAAAAAAGGCAATAACGCTGGGAAAAATTATTGGATAGAACATGTTCCTTGACCATATCCATTTCCCCATGCGGATCTATCACCATACCAAAGGAGATCCAAATCCGAAAGATGGCTTTGAAATTACAATCCAAAACATTTGTATGGATGGACAAAATTTTCTAAGTCGAAAGAGTGAAAAAGGACCATAACTCTGGGAAAAATTATTGGACAGAACCTGTTCCTTATGCATATCCGTTCCCCCATGGGGGTCTATCAGCATACCAAGGAAGATCCAAATCCGACCAATGGATGGCTTTGAAATTACAATCCAAAACATTGTATGGACAGACAGACACAATTTTTTAAGTTGAAAGAGTGAAAAAGGGACATAACTCTGGGAAAGATTATTGGACATAACCTGTTCCTTGTGCATATCCGTTCCCCTATGCGGGTCTATCCACATATCAAAGGAGACCCAAATCTGCCCGATGGCTTTGAAATTACAATTCAAAGCCTTCGTATGGACAGACAACGGATGGACAGACAGATGGACAGATGAATGGATGGATGTGCCTCCGCTAAGCCTGGAAGGAAAAACAGATGGAAAGACTGATGCCTAGATGGATGGAGGTCTCCACTATATACCCACGGATCTGCCTTCGGAGGTCAGGGGCATAAAAAACCTCCCCTTTGTCAACATCCTATTTTTAATCAGGGAGGAGGAATTTGAGGTGGGGGTGGAGGGGGGGAGGAGAGAGTGGATTGGTGTGAATTGTTTATGTTTGCTTTTTAAGTTTTTAAGAATTTTGAACGACTTGATGACAAAAACCTAAAAAAATTTACCCAATTGATCACCCCACTCCCCCCAGGATATTCAACTGGGTGATCATATGTCAATGTCTCCAAGTACATCCAGGTAACAAATATGCACTTAATCTTACCTTCAGCTATAATCTGAGTACCATTGTGTACCCTACTGCCAATATGTCTTAATCCTTGAGCACCATGGTAGATTGCAAACATAGCTGACATGTTTGCTAAAAGAGCCTAAAAAATATTAAAAGTGGCAGAAAACATTTTACATGTGATTCTCATTCTTAATTCATAATCCTCAAAGACCAGGAACACTTTTCAACAATAATCTTAATCCTTTGGCTTTGATGCTGCAGAAATGATGAATTACTTTGGATAGGAATGGTTGTATAAGTATCTGATGAGTTTGGTGACTTAAAAAGCCCAACTGGACCATCAAAACAATTCCACTGGTCATCACTAGGGTTAATATATTCCCAGTTTTCTATAGTAACAGAAAAGGGAATGAAATTACACTCAGAATTGGGAACTGTATCAGATAATAGCAAGTCAATTTAAGAGAGTAACAAGACGCATTTATTTACATAAAAAATTAACATATTCTATTTGCAATCTGACATCTTCATATGGAAAAGTTCTTTTCCAACTCGGCTTCATTTTAAGAATTGCTAGTTTTATCACCATTACCTTCTTCGGCTTCAACTCCCTCTTCACTGCCATCACCAGTCTCCTCTGCTTGTGTCAGAGGAGACTGGTGACGGCACTGAAGTAGTTGATCTTGAAGGCGGTAGTGAATAGTGTGTGATACTGTTGTACTGGAGGTCCTCCTCAAGGATGTACATAGGCATCTGTTGGGTTAATGCATAGTTGTAACATATTATCTCCCTTGATACACTCACTGGTGGAAATCTCCCTTTGTTGTCATTCAGTAATGTAGCTTCAATGTGACAAGACGTCCAAAATGTTCATCTCAACTTGGAATGTATTTAACCCAAGAATTGACACACTTTTTGTAAAATTTTCCGCAGAAATAATTTCCAAAACTGCTCTAATTGATGATACAGTTCATAAATTATTTTTGCGAATTCATCCTAAGTATTGACATAGCCTGAATGGGGTGGTGTAAATTGTAATGACTCATGTTGATTGTTTTTGTATGTTCATTTCAATAAAAAATAAAATTAATTTTGAAGAAGGCTGTATTTTGTTGATACTTTCAATACGCTTATTAAAAGATATATATCATCTGTGTTTGTTATTACTCACTCTGGAGAAATAAACAGTGATGAAGATACGGTACCGGTAAGTTAAATGGAAAGATACAGGAAGCTTCGAAGAAAAGGTATTGTGTTTTTTCTCCATGCAATTCAACACAACAGCACATGCAAACAAATAGGTCAGTCACCAAGTCGTGAAATTCCACTTCATTCTCTCAATGTTTGGAGAATGTAACAGAATTTCCCGAGTGTCTGAGTGAAACGGAACAGGACATTTGAAAAGAAAGATGGGATAAGACAGCCCTTTGCCACTTTGAAATCAGAATTTGAACGTTTTCGCCTTTCATAAGCCAAGGGGAATGAATCAGTTTACTGCGAAATGAGTGATGGGAAAGAAAACAAAACACGGCTTAAAGTTAAACACTTTCTTTTTATTCTTTCAATTTCATTGAATTAAATAATAGTACTGGTATGTTAATATACACTATAGTGACAGAAACAAAAGAACATTGTAAACAGTATATAAACAATAAAGCTTAACAATAAGAATTCTAGAATTTTATAATTATCGATGAAAAGGGCTTCTTATAAATGAACAGGTAATGTTAAGCTTGAACTTGAAGAGTGACCGCTATTACGAAAGAAGGAAAAATCATAGAAATCTTCAGACGGTGATAGCACAACTTTGTTGTGGGATAACCGCTTGAAATTTTTTATGATTTTTGCATCTCGGATAATGTCTGGAAATGTAAACTGTACACCACTCCTTATGTTACTGAAAAACTGCCTCCCCACCCTCCATGCATCTCGGATAATATCTGTAAATATAAACTGTAAACCCCACCTATATGTTATTGATAGCCTGCCCCCCCACCCTCCTTCTCGCTAAATAATAGTAAAAAACATTTCCTTCAAATGATTAATAATAGCCTTGAAGAGTGCCCGCTATTACCAAAGAAGCAAAAATCATAGAAATCTTCCAGTGGTGATAGCACAACTTATGTGGGATAACCACTTGAAAATGTTTATGATTTTTGCGTGTGGGATAATGTCTGGAAATATAAACTGGACACCACCCCCTATGTTACTGAAAACCTGCCTCCTCCCCCTCCCCCCCCCCCAGCCCCCTCCTTGCATCTCGGATAATATCTGTAAATATAAACTGTAAACCCCACCTATATGTTACTGATAGCCTGCCCCCCCCCACCCCCCTCCTCGCCTTGAAGAGTGTCCGCTATTACCAAAGAAGCAAAAATCATAGAAATCTTCAGACAGTTATAGCACAATTTATAGCTCACATCCAATGGCTGAAGTTTGGATGTACATCTACCTGGTATAATTGCAGGTAAAATATTACTCTTGCGAAGCACTTTTTTTACATTATCCGTTAAGTGCCCCCTGAAACTGTCCATTACAAGGAGACAGCACTCCTTCTTCGTGTGTTTGACAAGTACATCTTATGCAACGGTGGATTAAGGATGTTTGACAAGTACATCCTTAATCCACCGTTGCATAAATTTTCGTCCATCCACCCCTTCTCCTGAACACACACGATCCAATGTTTTGGAACATCAAGTTTTAATTCATGCTTTAAAAATCACCATTGAAGGGAGAACAACACCACTGCTGGCCACAGCCAAAACAAGAGTCAAGTGCCTTTTTTCAGAACCAGTTGAACATAAACGAACAGACTTGGCCCCAACTTTGTCAATAGTTTTGTTTGGAATTGAATCAAAATACACAGGTGCCTCGTCCATATTAACGATATATTCATCGTCAAACTCATCCTCCAATCTCTTTTCTTTGATAAAAGCTAAAAACTTAGTTGTCTTCTCCTCTAAATCCTTTGGAAGCCATTGTGCTAGTGATGTCTTTGCACGAAGTGTCAAATCATGGCACCGCATAAATTTTACAGCCCATCCATAACTGGCCCGAAAGTCTTTCGGTGTGTGGACATCTGCTTTTTTACCAGCTCTCGGGCATAAGAACACAGGGATTCTACAGAGACTGGTAACTGAAGGTCTCTCTGTATTAACACCCATTCTGCTATTTTATAATCTATGTTTGTGCCATAAGATCCAGGCCTCCCACTTTTAGCCAGATGACCCGCCTTGTTCCTTTTCTCAGTTGGATCATCAAAATTAATTCTACTCCATCTGCTCAATGAAGTTGGGTGGATTTTGAGCATGGAGGCTGCTTTTCGTATTCCCACCTGTTTCCCAAGATCAATGACCACTTTCTTTTCCTTTGCACTCATACTTTTGCATTTTCCCCTTATGACTAGCGTAGAATCAACAGTATCTGCTACAGTTTGCAATGCTTCATCGTTACTGTTCTTGGTCAATTTCTTTGGTGGGCTTTCAGTCTCTGTTACTTCCTCTATCTTTCTCTTTGCTGGTCTTCCAATGGGACATTTAACAACTGGTTTCTGTGGGCTCAATGTTACTTTTGGTCTTGCCTCCTCTGCTGTCCGATACTTTACGATAAATCTATCCATGGTTGCATTCAAAACTATCACTCCAAACATGCCTTGAAATTTTATACAGTTTTAGGGGTTAAAAAAACAACAATGAACTCACTTTGATGTTTTACATATTTTTTTTATTTAATTTCACCGAAAAGGCAAACCACTTTCTGTGTCTATTTTTGTAAAAACACAGGCGGTAGCATTTTGTAATCAACCCGGAGCATGTGATTACCAGCAATGTTTTGTTTATGCACAGCACTGTCAGTGGTTCGTTTGATGTGGAAAACACCTGTTTTGTGTCAGTGATATTTAATCAAGTATCCAGTCCTCACAATTAAACCTCATCATTGTTGTTTTTAACTTCGAATGAGAAATCAAAGACAATAAAGATAATGTATTGACATCTGTCGAATCAAAGACAATGTATTGACGTCTGTTTGTATATCAGAGGAATGGTCAGTGTATCTCTGTGAAATGCAAAACAGCCAATGAGTTTCCCAAAAAGCAGTTGGAAGGCGTGGTTTAGTATGTTGGAAATGTCAATCAAAGTGGTTGCATATGTTGTTGGAGACATTAAGTGAATACTTGACCTTTATTAAATTGAAGATCAGCTGTGTTTTTACCACGTGTTTACGAAATTTCTCCGTAAATTCACTTGGAAATTCATTTTAAATGGGAATATTTATCAATATCATAACTGATTACGTGGACTACTATACAGCCTAATTAAAATAAGTAATCTTTGAAAATGGATATTCAATGTATGCTACAGAAAAACCAAAAATGAAACTAGAGAAAATGAGGTCAGATAAGTTCTTCTGTACCCTAAATTATTGGTCTGAACCATGTGCAGGTATTTTCCATTTTTCTAAAAATTGACACACAATGGAAGATGATGTTTCTGACATTTTATTTCATTTTCTAAGTTTTGATACAGACAAAAAAATAATTATTTTAAAGTGTGCCAGTTCTTAGGATAAATACAGTAGTGTCAGTGCTATTACTGAATCAGTGGTTCATGTGGTTTTAACCAATTTTACCATACTGGCGACGGGGATTTAAAATGATTTCAAGGATATTTGTATGTATATTTTGATTTTATTCTCACTGTTTCGTTGTCTGGTTTGTAAAACTGTTTTGCCTTCTTCATGGAACGATTCCAGTGCATGAGTTAATCAGGTGGATCTTAATTGCTGCTTGATTCTCAAATTTTGCCATCATTTCCATGAAAATTGAGTTTAGTCGTTGTCTGATAAAACGGTGTTTTTTTTTTAATGTTGTGTTATTCTCTCATGAAATTCAAGCCGTTTTGTTTCAAAGTTCCCATTTGTAAATTTGGTTGTGTGTAAATAATTTGTTCTTTTGAAAACGGCCTTGTTTGGCTCTTCCACAGAATGAAAATTCTTCAGTTATTTCAATTTTTGAATACAAAATATTTGTACTCAGAATATTTCGTTGTTTATAAATTAATCCCTTTTGATGTGATTTTTTGCAATGTTCATTTCCACTGTTCCATTGTTTCTTCAGTCATTGTTTGTAATTGTGGTCAATGAATAATGAGTACAGCTCACTGCAAGCTCTGCTGTTCAATGACTGTGTTAAAACTTGTTAATGTTAAATGTTTTCATCCATTTTAATTGTATGGAATTTAATTTTGTCACCTCTTCATAGGGAATATAGTCAAATTTTTGAGAATTTTTTATTAGTCTGTTCTTTTCATTACAAATTTATCAAAGATATGAGACAAATAAACATTCAAAGTGCCACAGCCAAAGAGTTCCAGCAACTGAAGAATATTGATGACCGAACAGCCTACAAGTTGTTAAAATGTTGGGAAAGAAAAGAGTGCCTGGAACTGAGTGATTTAGAGAGAAAATCTGGCTTGCTGATTGAGTATTAGTCTCATGTGTTGGTGAAAGGACAAATAATGCTCATGCACCCATCATATGATGAAGTGCCATGAAACTCCAAATGCACACTTCACAATAACTATTGGTATGGTATGGTATAGTACAGATTTTGAGGGAGGAGGTGAAACATTAAGAGGAGCAAGTGAAAAAAAAGACAAATTATGTGAAGATAATTACTGGATGGCGGTAGAAGATACAAATAGCAAATGGGAATCATACATTACACAAAACTACATTCTTCAAGAAGTACAACTAAAGGAAGTAAAAGAAACACAGTGTAACTGGGAGGACAAATATATAAAGTTGGAAAGAGAGTGTCAAACCTACAAGCATTACTTTCAAGAGCCCATAAAACTAAATGAAAGAATGACAAGGACACTTGTAAATTAGAACCACGAATCTTTGGATGAGCTTCTAACACCAACATGTAAACTGTTCCCAGACATTTTGCAAGAATGTGTCACCCAAATAACTGCAGTAGACAGACAGCGGAGTTGCCATGTTGAAAAGGACATCACAAAACTTCTCCATGTCGATACAGCTGTTAATGCTGATAATGGTTCATTGCGTTTTCAGAAGCCAGTAGAAGAATTTAAAAGATTAACTTCTCTTCTCAGTTTATTTCACCTGACAGGTGAAAAAAGCAAATGTGTATGTTCTGATGAGGTTAGTGTAAAATCATCAACAACAAATAAGGAGACTGATGATGTTGCTGATCTCAGTTCGTCGTCTCAAACAGAAGATCGCGGAGAAGAAAATGAATCTGTCCTCCGCAATGTTTCTTCTACGAATGTCAAAATGAAAAATTCTGCTCAGCCCAGAGCAAATTTCAACAGAACTACATAATTTTCAGTGCATGTCATGTGCGAAAATACCAGAATCTGAAAGAGACGGTCACCATGTCTCTCGGGTAAGAAGAAAGTGTGAAAACACAGGTGTAAAAAAAATATTCTAGAAAAATCGAGTCACCTGTGATGGAGGGGTCATCGAAAATTGGCATGCCAAGTCACCTGGATGCACAACTCAACCACGTCAGCTTTCCAGCCAAATACACCATGAGATGGTTATCAAAGACTGAAGAAGCACAGGAGCAATGTGTTCCAACCAACCAGTCAACGTTGTACCTGATGCAAGTGTGAGAAGTAGAGCAACTCCTCCTCACGCATTGCAAACGTCACAAAATGTATGTAGTTATGGTGGTCCGGTAATTATCGGCAGTTTCTTCCAACCTGATAACCTATTACCACAACATTATTTACCACAAACACTGTCACCACTTCTGCATGGTACACACCGACTCATTCCACACAACTGCACTCTCCAGACATCAATCTCCTAGTTTAGGTCTTGGTTGTAGACCACAAACATTGCAGACGTACAGTAGAATTACACCTTTATACCAACCCACCATTCCAGTGCTTCTTTTGCAATGAGTTTACATACGTTACATAACTACAATGCTCAGACTACTGCATGTGTCACACCTTTTAGTGCAGGAAGGCTCTATATGTTTCTTGCCTGGACAGCATTCGTAGCATCCATGACAGACACACACAAACAGATGCAAACACATTACACAACAGAGATACACATACACGTTATGTTTTCCATGGGGAGGACTTAATCGCTTCCTCGCGGGGACATTTACGTTCACATTACACCATGCAGCTTTCGCTCACACACACACACACTCACTCCATTATTTTTAACATTCATCTCTAGTTCTTTTTTAAAATCTTCACCTTTTATGCACACGATCAATTCTTTTAAATAACATGTTTTAAAACTTTTAAACCATTGTGTCAGTTTATTTCAAACAGAGTGCAAAATTTCAAAACTGCTATATGCTATCAAATATAAAAACTTCTCTTATAACGGTTAAGGCTTCCACGTTTAGACAAAATTGTAAACGTTTAAACGACTGTCTGTAAACGAAACAGAAACGTTTACACGTACTAACAATGCAAGTAGTCAATATTTGATAGAAGTGTGTAATAATACACAGCAAGTTCATCATATCTTTGCGTACAGGGCATACAATTTATGTTATTGAGACAGCCGATTTACAGTTCGTTCAAAAACGACGTAGACGAACGATCACAGCATGCAGATGCCGAAGGCAAAGTCACTCGGTCTATGGAGGGGGGGGGGGGGGGGGGGGGGAGGGATTCTCCCCCAGGTCAATTTTGAAATTTATGGGGGGTCTCTGAGCTCATTCTGGTGGGTTCGGGGTGAAATTCCTTGTGTTTTTTCACACAGTAATGTTGGAGCGAGTTGCCACGACACACAATAGTGACAATACCGGACTTGGAATGCAATGTCGCAAAAATAAACAAAGTCTACAAACCATGCAGGGGAATCCAAATTTTCAAACACCGCAAGTGCCAGTCTGTCTGTCAAACTCCATAAATCGATCCTAAGATCATCCCATGTGTGAATAATAAATTAATAATCCATGTCAGGTGAACAAAATCATCGAGAACAATTGTGTATCACTTTGGGAATATACATGTAAATCCGAATAAACTAAAACATCCCACACATGTTTCGAAGGAAACACCAAAGATAAGCATGTGCCATGCGGCTCATCTGACTGTGTCACATACAATATCACATGATTTGAAGATGATTTCGTTCGGTTACTGTGACGGCGGCGCCAGTCAGAACCAGTACACAGTTTTTCTGAAGCATTACCAAAATATTGCATTGTAAAGTTGGAAATTTTTTTTTTGTTTCTTCGACTTTCTGCATTAACTGCAATTTTGAAATTACTCTATTAAAACTTCATTCCGTGTACACGTTTACCAGAACTGTAAACATTTAATGCCCATAAATGAAACGTTCACGTTTACACGTGTAAACGTGGAAGCCTTAATTATGGTGAACATTTTTGGTGAGTGGTGACATTTTAGGGAAGGCCTTTGTTGCTTTCTTTACTGAATCCACTCATCAGATCACTGACATTTGGCTATTTACAGTTCGACAAATAAGATAAGTTTCCAACTGCAAATCTGTTCTGTCTGCACTCTAGTTTTAGGGGAAGATTGTTCTTGATCCACAAAACTCTGAACCTAGTGCAGGTTGTTTTTGTCACTAATGGCTATTCTTGGCTCAGCATTAATTAGAATTCTCAGTTTTAGTATCTGGACAAGTCTGATGGGGAGGTAATTTCTGCTACCCTGTCATGCTCCAGTTGATAAATCTGTTGATGGTTACTCACGTGTTTTATTGAACTGAATTTCCCTTTGAGTTTTGCCAATGGTTATTTCTGACTGCACGATTTGTTCCGAGGCATGTTAAGGGATGATTGTTGTCATTTCCCAACAGTTTTGTAAACAGGTTACCAGTATTCGTACACTGAATTTTTGTTGTTTGCAGATAATTTGTCCACCTGCTTGGGCATCATGACCTCCCATCTGTTTGACCCAAATGTGAATAGCTCTAACCAGTAAACAGGGAAGGGAGGAGTGTGGTACTGGAGGTCCTCCTCAAGTATTCTGTTGGGCTAATGCACAGTTGTAACATATTATCTCCCTTGATACACTCACTGGCGGACAATCTCACTTTGTTGTCATTCAGTAATGTAGCTTCAAAGTGACAAAACATCCAATGTTAATCTCATCTTGAAATGTAGTGTCAATGCTTAGTTACTGAATCAGAGGTTTATATGGTCAGGGTTCGTGCACCTGACGATGGAAAAAATTTCATGACTTTTCCTTCCAAAACTTTTCCAAAACCTTTTTTGAAATGAAAGTGTCAATGACACTGTAGCTTAACTTGTGTAAGACATGTACACATAAAGTATGTGGCACAGAAATGACAAAATCTAGGTAATGACCTGATAACAAAGGTACATGTAAAGTATTGTAAAGGTCTGTATATAAATACTGACCATAGCCTGTAACAAATGTACAGGTAAAGTATTGTAAAGGTGGGTGACAATTAGATGGTAAACTAGGAAAGGAATTTCCATGGGGTTAATGTTACAATAGGGATCCTTGTATGGTGCACCATAAGCCAAATGTTAGCAACTGTTTTGGCCTGTTTGATTCAAACCCTTCTGAGGTTGATTCATACTAATTAATAAATATTTGTCCAGTCCTACTTAAAATATAGGTATTTGAATTTTCTATCTTTAGCTCATAGGGTTCCCATGGGTGAGGAGGTTTTATTTTGCTCATTGCAAATAGAAAATCGTGTTGTGCTAATAATGTTTACCCTCCCCAAACAACGCCAAATATTAACACAGGAACTTGGTTTCAACACATTTGAATATACACATCCCAGGGATGCCAAATTCAAGAAACATTATTTTGTCTGGCGTTTTTGGAAAAGATTTTTAATTATCCCCCTTTTTGAGTCCCAGAGTGGGTCTGAATGAACCCCAAAATATTTGTTCTCATACCACAGTGATAACAAAGGCACCCAATAAATTTATAGCAAACATTACTGACATAAAAAAATCTTCTTTGCAGGCTCTGTACAAAAAATGTAATACTCACAATTCCCGTAAATATCACTGCCGACAGGCATTTTGAATTTTGGGCTGAGCCCAAAAGCACTCGTTACCATCCCATGAAAAAAACAAACGTAGTCCTAGAAGTTCTGTACAAAAAACTGATTGTACCTAATTTTGGTACAAAATGGGTCACCGCCAGCCATCTTGAATTTTGGACCGCACCCAAAAACACTTGTTCTCCTCCTAAGGTGATAACAAAGGTACCCAAGAAGTTTTGTGAAGATCGGTTCATAAATACAGCCTCTAGCCCAAGTCGTACTGACATGTGCACTTACTGTGTATAAGTAGCGGGGGGGGTGGGGGGGGGGAGGGGGGGTGGTGGTGGCATTGCGGTAACCAGTTCAACGTCGAGCCTGGTTACTCCTCAGATGGATGACCGTCTGAGCGATCGATTTGGACTCTTGCATTGTGTTGTTGGGCAAGGCACTTAACCGTGATTGTCCACATGGGGGCATGATGATGCCATGTACTAAAGCATACTGCACATTGATGGTGCACTTGTCTTCAACCAATCTAACCCTGCCTGTGCTGCTGTGCGGAATTACGATGCTGGGGAGCTGGCAGCTGCTCATCGTTGCTCGATGGTTCTCCCCGGGTACTCCGGCTTCCTCCACCCGTAAAACTGTCACGGTCATGAATTAGCCATTGTGCATAAGTATGTGACCTTAAACACCAATAAAGAAATAAATAAGTAGCACTGAATAAATCAAAGTTCATCTAATTTGCATAATTTCTGAACGAGAAAAAAATCTGTATTATATGTGATGTATTCCATGTTAGTAAACATTCATTCAAATATTTATTCAAATCAGAACCTTCATATAGAAGTTCTGTACAAAAAACTGATTGTACCTAATTTGCATAATTTCTGCACGAGAAAAAAACCTGTATTATATGTGATGTATTCCATGTTACTAAACATTCATACAAAAATTTATTCAAATCAGAGCTTTCATACAGAAGTTCGGTACAAAAAACTGATTGCACTAATTTTGGTACAAACTGGCTGCCGGTGGCCATCTTGAATTCTGGACTGCACCCAAAAACACTCGTTCTCATCCCACGGTGATAACAAAGGTACCGAAGAAATTTCGTAAAGATTGGTTCATAAATACGGTCTCTAGCCCGAGCTGTACAGAAGTTCTGTACAAAAAACTGATTGTATCTAATTTTGGTACAAAATGGCCACCGGCAACCATCTTGAATTTCGGACCGCACCCAAAAACACTTGTTCTCGTCCCAAGGTGATAACAAAGGTACCCAAGAAGTTTCGTGAAGATCGGTTCATAAATACAACCCCTTGCCAGAGCCATATGTGTACTTACTGTGTACAAGTAGCAATGAATAAATCAAAGTTCATCCAATTTGCATAATTTCTGCACGAGAAAAAAACCTGTATTATATGTGATGTATTCCATGTTACAAAATATTCATACCAAAATTTATTCAAATCAGAACTTTCATACATTTCGGACCTCAGCCAAATATGATAAATTTAAAGTAATTTTTTAAACTTACCAATCGCCCAGACTTAGCTGGTGCAACCTCAATATTATTAAGGCAAAACACAAATTTTGAACCCCCCCCAATCCCCCAAATTTGCATACAACAAAAATTAAAAGTCCTCTCTGGCCCTCCATACTTTTGTACTTGTGTATGTGCAGTACCCAGAAAGAGACCGGAATTGGCGCCAAGACCATTCTTTGTAGACGTGCCTACTAAAAAGATAACTCAGTGGGGAGGTATGAGTATCCACTCATGGGAGGGCCATCCCCGTCTGGGCCATTGGTAAGTATAAAAAATATACAAATTACTTTAAATTTATAATATTTTTATACTACAACCAATGGCCCAGACTTAGCTGAATCGTAAAAAAGGTGGGGGGGCCTAGGACTTAAGAATTAGCAGACCAAATACAGCTCCTTAGACTGCATTGAATTTCCAAGGTGAAAAAGAGAAAATTTTTTTTAAGGAATTACATGTATGTCTCTCTATACAATAATAGAGCAGACATATCATCAAAATAAAGAGCCATATCTAAGTAATTCCAGATTACTTAGCATGAATGACAATGCTAACTGGGTGTAACAAGCCCCCAATTTTAAGGCTAGTCCGGAGTAAGCCACTTAAAATCAGTATGGCGTGTCAGAGAGTGAAAGACTAACGCCCACAAACACACACCATATATATAATAAAACAAGCTGTATATAAGATCAGTAAAAATCTACAGACAAAAACAGCTTCACTCATAGTTTCAGTTATTATCAGGCCAGAAGAGGTGAAGAGAAATCCCCCCCCCCACCTCCCACTTTTTTTTTGAAGGAATATTCTTCAAAACAAAGAGGGAAGCGCTCTGGAATCAGTGAAAAGTGGTACCAAATAATCTATATATATTCGCCAAAAGGCACCCAGATATTAATTATTATTAATTATTGGTGCTTAACGCCACATCAGTAGCTAAGGCTATCGTGGCGATCCTGGTTATTAAAAGTGCAAGCTTCTAACGTATGCCGGAACCAGAATACGTAGACAGGTCGAAAACCAGTGATATAAATGTGTACAACCTTAAACTTGTCCAATTGAATCCCAATGGAAAGTTATCTGATAGAGCAAATAGGCTTCTGAGGCAACCAAAAGGCGACCAGGTGTACAATTAATTCCAATAATGAAACTCCAAACTGAATCATGTGAATATACGAGAATAGGAATTCTCCTTGTGTACCGTCTCTGGTAGAAAGCTGGATTCAGAACATGGAAAGGACCATGATTAAAAGACCCATCACAGACCGTCCCCCAAATAAATCATTGTTCCCTAGGTTTGTTACAACCAATGACTGTTTGGAGAAAGAATATACTACTCTGAATAATGAAGCCAAAAATAGAGAATGTATGCATAGACGGCCTATTGGAAACTCTATAACTGATCCAACTAGCCCCAAAATTATCATAAGCTCTATAATGCAGAGCAAGAATTTTAGAGAATTTATTCAATAATGCATCTGCCTAATAAATATACATATTATGCACGCGGGCAACAGAATCCTGCATTTACCTGTCTGAATACAACCTGTATCCACGGTATGACCAAGAGATACAAATGCAACCAGGAGACTGAATGAATAATACAACGTTAATGCAGTTAAACTGAGGAATAAACTCATACGTCGTAAGAAAAGGCAGACTGCTCTGAGCGAAACTTCTCAAGAGTGGACTAATTGCCACATTTGGAGAATCTTGCCCAGATAACCGACATGCCTGCCACACAGATACACGAAGGCTAGCAATATCAACATATTCATGAAATCCAAAAATCAGTTACTGTGCAGGAATCATATGCTTGTATATAACTTATAAATGAACAACCACAGGAAACAAACCAACTAAAGAGTGGATGTGCCCATGAGGTCGCTGTTGGAACACAACCCGGCCGCCAATTGAGGAGCCATGAAAGGCATGCATATAATTGAATGCATACAAGGCTTACGGGAAGAAAACTACGTCCTGCCCTGTAATCGCATCTTAACATATTGGCGGGGGTGGGGGTGGGGGTGGGGGGGAGGGGGGAGGGGTGGGGGGGGGGGGGGGGGGTTGGTTCGACGAATAAATCCTACCAAATCCCCCTCACCCACATTACTTGAATCGCTAGATAAGTAAGGCCGGTGCAGTAGAATTAAAGCTATACTGCTGCTGCTATTCTCAATAAAGAGTAATACAGCTAAAGAGCTTATTGTCAAAGCAATCATAATAACACTTGACCAGCGCGACTTGTAACGCTTTCGTGTTAGTTATCGAATAGTATAGAAACCGTAGGGCTCCCTCACGTCTGACCGACTCCATAATGCCACTATGGACAGACAAATAATACACCTTATTGACATAATATCCAATCCCCCGATTGGAAATATAATCCAGTAGATTGGACAGAAATGAAGAGGGGGACGAAAAACAGTGTTCCGACACCCGATCATAAAAACCAAGATGAACTCCTTACTTTCGATCTGATGTCAGGAAATATATTCCTGAAAAGGAGTTTAGTATAGGCATTTGAAGAAACGCTCATTAATAACACTAGGTTAATATGGCGTCAACAATAGGGCTTACAGCGTCAGATAACTAACACCAAACAATACCGGTAGGAAGAGAATAACCTCCTCTAACATAACAATATCATGTCCGATAAAACAGTGAACTCAGCCTAGCTGAAGCAGCTAAAGGTCTTCCTATTCATGAAGACAATTAAATGGTTGATGACTGCAGCCTTAGAAGCTCACTAAAGGAGACTTAACATGCTAGCCGCTAACGAAAGGTAAGAAAACACCGCTCATGATTTTAGCTAGGCTACACTGGTGTCAACAATAAGACTCAAGTCTGTGACACTTAAGAAAACAAACCAAGAAGGAAAAAGCACTCTTTCCTTTAGCGTTTCTATTCCCAATAGACAGCGGTCTGAGCCTAGCTAACGTAGCTTAGAAGTCTTCATCTCTGTGAAGATAGATATCTCGGTGTAACTTACGACCCAGAAAGCTCACTAAATGGAGACTTACAACCATCGTTGTGCAAGGTAGGGAATGAAGAGCCGCTATTCTAACAGCCGTAACTCCCAAAGAGACAGTAGTCTCAACTTAGCTACGCAGTTATGAGTCTTCAACTGTGTGAAGACATATCTGTGTCACCTGCGGCCTCAAAAAGCTTACTAAAATGATACTTACAACACTAGCCGCTAATGTATAAGAAAAGACCGCTTAACAGTACATAAGGCTACTATGGCGTCCACAACAGCATTAAATGCCTTGATGCCAAGGAATACAACACCGAGAAGGAAAAGACGTACTTGTTCCTTCTAACGGCTCTATTCCAAACCAGACAGCTGTCTCAGCCTAACTATGCACTTGCATTTCTTATACTATTGCTAAGGCAAGGAAGGCGTTGTTAATCGGGACAAAACCCTCAATGCCTGAGCCAAAAGATCCGGGAAGGAAAGATCTTCGTCATTCCATAGCCTGGTATCTTAAGCTGTTCTTGCCTAGCAAATGCAAACTTATATTCAGATGGAACAAGATTCAAAGAGCTTATGACTAAAAATTCATAGTCTTAAGGTGCCCTTCTGTGAGGGATGGAGACTCACACTCCGTAGCCCTCTCACCATTCAAATGTTCCATCTGAAAATATGGTCAACACCATCCGACTGAACGGATGACTGGACCAACACAGCACTGTCCAATAGCTCAGTACCGGAGCCTGATGATGGTAGTACCAGCGACTACTGGGATGCTGCGATACGCAGAGCAATCTGCGGCAGCCGGCCTGTGACCGAGGCTAGCAGAGCAATGATAATCCACTTGTTAACATAACCTGCTCACAGGACGGAGATCTGGCCCCAGATCCTCGACACATGTCCTGTATAAAAATGCCTTGAACGAATAGCTATCAACCGGAACATGCAAAGTCAGATAGCTAGTCTGCGGTCAACGTGCTTCATTAATGAAGCAGGGGAAGATGCCATAGCTGCAACCAGACATGGATGCAGTGTGGAAGGAGCATCCCAAACCGCAACCGTGAATGGGCGTCCTAACCGACTAAAGTTTCTCAAATCAAAAACAGTTGACCCCGACTGCTGACGGAAAGGAAAGGGTTCTCCAGCTCGCGGTCTGCGCCAGACCTCACCGAGCATTCCGTTAGAAACTTGTCGGCATCTATCGCTTAGCATGCATATCCATGGAAGAAGAGGAAGCCGTAACAACAGCCGACCCCGGCTGAAGTGCATAAGAAGCATCCAAACTAGCCACACTCTGGACGGATGCTCCTACTCATTGAAGTTTCTTACAATACAAAACAGTTGTCCCCGACAGTTAACAGGAAGAAAAACAGGAAGAAAAACGCTCTACACTCGCGATCTGTCCCCAGATCTTGCCGAGTATCCTGCTTAGAAACTTCTAAGCCAATTCCCCTTTCATAAGTAGAAGAAGTCATTACTGCCGCCGGCCCCGGTTGCAGTGTGGAAAGAACATTCCGATGCATGTTCCGACTCAATATGGTTTCTCACAACGGACACAGTCGAGCCCGACTATTAACAGGATGGAGAGTGTTCTCCAATGGTGATCTGACCCCAGATCTAGCCGAGCATCCCGCAGAGAAACTTCTGACTTCTTCTACATGCACAAATAACCGGACCAACCCAGCACCGTCCGACGACTCACTACCATAATCTGCTGACAGGTGCCCCTTGCTGGGTTTTAAGCTGCGATAAGCTGTGCAAATTGCATCAGCAAGTCTGTTACAGAGACTTGTGGAACAGCGGCTTAGAAAATATGGTCAACTCCATCCTTCTCCACTGCATGTTCTTCCCAGGACGGAGATCTGGCCACCGATCTCTTTGTCGAACGTCCCAATGAATCAAGCCTCGAATCACTAGTTACTGGATGGACAGACTTTCTTTTCCTTCTTTCTTTATCTTTTCTTCAAGGGTAAAGACTGGAGCATCTTCACTTGGCTGCATGAACTTCTATAGTCGGGTATGTGCGTCACTAAAGCGGAGGAAGAAGCCATAACTGCAGCTGGCCCCGGCTGCAGTGTAGAAGGAGCGTCCCGAGTGTCCAGGGAGGACATTAGCTCCGACTCAGTACAAGTTTCTCAACGCAATAGTTGAACCTGACTATTACTGGGTTAGAGAAGGCTCTCCTGCTCGTGATCTGATCCAGACCTCGCCAAGCTTCCCGAAGAGAAACTTGCAGACTTCTTCCCCTTATTTTGGTATCATCAATGCAACCAGTCCGTGAACAAGGCTAGCAGAGCAGCGATAAACCACTTCTTACCATAAGCTGCTCATGGGACGGAGATCTGGCCGCAAATCATCTACACATGTCTCATATAAAAATGCCTCGAACGACTAGATATAGTTTTAATCAGACTTCGGTGGTGAAGATTGGAAACATCTCCGTGGAACAGCATGAACATGCGAAGTCGGATAGTTAGTCTGCAGTCAATGTGCTTCATTGATGAAGCAGGGGAAGAAGCCATAGCTACAACCGATCCTGGCTGCAGTGTGGCAGGAGCGTCCTGAACAACAAGATTTAACAGGTGTCCCAACTCACTCAAGTTTCTTGAATTAAAAACAGTCGACCCTGACAGCTGACGGAAAGGAGAGGGTTCTCAAGCTTGTGGTCTGCTCCAGACCTCACCGAGCATTCCGTTTAGAAACTTGTTGGCACATCTACATCTTAGAGTGCATATCCATGGAAGAAGAGGAAGCCATAACAGCCAACCCTGGCTGAAGTGTGGAAGGAGCATCCAAACTCATCACTTATCGGACGGATGCTACTACTCATTGAAGTTTCTCATAACACAAAGCAGTCGTCCCAGACTGTGAACAGGAAGGAGAACGCTCTGCACTCGCGATCTTTCCCCAGATCTCGCCAAGTATCCAGCGGAGAAACTTATAGGCTAATCCCCTTTCATGCACTTCCATGTAAGAAGAACAAGAAGCCATAACTGCCACTAGCCCCGGCTGCAGTGTGGAAGGAACATTCCGATGCATGTTCCGACTCATTATAGTTTCTCACAACGGACACAGTCGACCCCAACTGTTAACGGGACGGAGAGGGTTCTCCAATCGGTGATCTGACCCCAGATCTAGCCGAGCATCCCGCAGAGAAACTTCTGGCTTCTTCTACATGCACAAATGACTGGACCAACCCAGCACCATCCAACGGCTCACTACTGAAGTTTGCGGATGGCTGCCCCTTGCTGGGAAGCTGCGCAAATTGTGACAGCAAGTCTGTTACGGAGGCCTGTGGAGCAGCGGCTTCTATTCTCCACTGCATGTTGCTCCCGGAACGGAGATCTGGCCGCCAATCTCTTTGCTAAAAGTCCCGATGAATCAAGCCTCGAATCACTGGCTACCGGATGGACGACCTTGAGGGCAAAGACTGGAGCATCTTCGCTCGGCTGCACGAACATCCGAAGTCGGGAAGCTAGTGTGCAGTCGCATGTGCTTCGCAAAAGAGGAGGAAGAAGCCATACCTTCAACCGGCCGCGGCTGCAGTGTGGAAGGAGCGTCCTCAGCGGCCAGGGAGGACGTTAGCTCCAACTCAGTGCAAGTTTCTCAAAGCAACAGTCGACCCGACTGTTACTGGGTTAGTGAAGGCTCTCCCGTTCATGGCCTGATCCCAGACCTTACCGAGCTTCCCAAAGAGAATCTTGCATGCTTCTTCCCCTTTTTTTGCTGTCGTCGCTGGGTGAGCTTTTGTTTTTAAGGTGCTCGCTCTACCCAAATCTACACTCTCCTCAACCGCAACGGACATACCCAGTGTTACGGCTCCCACTATAGGGTAACCGTCTCACCAGTCGAGCTAGCTGCTGGAATAAGAGGCCTTA
This sequence comes from Pictodentalium vernedei, assembly GCA_031216915.1. Taxonomy (NCBI): domain Eukaryota; kingdom Metazoa; phylum Mollusca; class Scaphopoda; order Dentaliida; family Dentaliidae; genus Pictodentalium; species Pictodentalium vernedei. The sequence continues at coordinate 171,761,811 of CM062291.1, read as the reverse complement.
TTCCCTTTGATATTCAAGGGCACCTTTGCAGCTAGCTCTGTTTGCACCTCAGAGCACGACGACGGCAGCACATTCTGGACGGGTGTCGCAATACCATCACCATGTTCTTGTTCCTCTGGAAAAGAAACTGAATACTCGAATTATCTTGACACAAGTAGGGCCTGAATCAGTAGGAGTGCAGCGACTACAGGCAAGACAACAAGCATGTAAATCCGATGTAGACTTCCTCGCCAAACACTAAGAGTAGTAATCTTCATAAATAATTACAATCAAAACAAAGTCCACTGCACTCCTAAAATCTAACATATAATAATACATTATTAGGATACATGACGAAGAGAATCAAAAATAATTTTGAAATAAATCAAAACAATTTTTTTCTGAAATTTTTTTTTTAAAACACCTAAGTTCTCCAAGGGAACTTCACGAGCCCAAGGGCATCCCAAGAGGGCCTAAGTGTGGACAAACACCAGAATACTGAAGCTACACTATCGGAATATTAATAAATGTATCCTACTGAATATTACCCATTAAGGGCGTTGTTAAAAGTAAACAACGTCAAGAAGAAAAAGTGGAAACTAGACAATAGGCAGACAAAAGGCCCAAGTCAGTAAGCAATTAACTGTTACCTGATGCAAAGCTAGGTCTTCATGTGAAGAAAAAACAATGCATCCGATAGAAGATGCAAGTCAATAACGACCCAACACCACAAGGGTGAGGACGTAACAGTGGGGATAAACAGAATAAACCTTCTGTACAACACGTTAAACTCCCAAGAAATTTAATAAAAAATTTCAATAAAAAACAGCCAGAAAGCTTAGGAGTTTAACCGGAGGGTTCATGGAAGGAGGGGGAAGGAACACATAACCAACAGTAAGTAAATCATTAGCAAAACTAATAACGTCAAGGAGTATATCCCGAAATTGGGTAACATGAAATAATTTTCATATTATTTAAAAGTTACAGCCCTGAACGTCTCAAACCACCGTTGTTCACTTCCATCATCCATTTACTGCCTTGAATCCATCATATACTTCATTGATTTGTGTCTGGCATCCACCAAAAGAGAGATTTAAAGCACAGATGTCAGTTCAGATGTTTACTGACTTGGGGCCAAACAAAGAATGGTGTTTGCGCCAATTCCGGTTTCATCCGGGGTACTGAGCATGTGCAAGTACAAAAGTATGGAGGGCCAGATAAGACATTTAATTTTCGTTGTTGTATGCAAATTTTAGGGATTGAGGAGTTCAAAATTTGTTTGGCCCTTAATAATATTGAGGTTGCGCCAGCTAAGTCTGGGCCATTGGTTGTAGTATAAAAATACACTTGTTCTCGTCCCACAGTGATAACAAAGGTATCCAAGAAGTTTCGTAAAGATCGGTTCATAAATACGGCCTCTAGTCTGAGCCGTATTGAATTGTTGACGGACGGACAGACATCCAGATGGCCAGATGGATGACAGACCATGACATAACCTCAAATTTGACTACGTCAAAGTTGAGCTAAAAATTCCAAGACTTTGAGGAAAACAAATTCACGACCTTTTCAAAACTTTTCACAAAAATTCAAAGACTCTGGATGAAGAAATTTTCTTGTAACTTACATACACCAAACTAAAGGAAAAATTTACTATGATTTACTCTCCAGATGCAGTCATCTTCATTTCCATATTTTCACAATGTTTTTGCCTCTAGTGTGGCTAACAACAGCTGCTTTGCCCACATTACTGATATCAAAAGTTCTATCACAAAGTTTACATTTTGCTCTCAGTTTATTATCATTTATTCAATTGCCCGGCATGGCTGAATGAAGTTCGTAACAATAAATAACCACAAAGGGAAGTAACCTGCAGTAAAGATTTGGAGATGGACAAAGGAAAAATCTGAAGAAGCTGGGATTTTTGCATAATCGTAATTAAAAATAATTAAAATATTTTGACTTGTTTATGTTCATACACAATAGTCATTGGACTCTAGCTCACCAAAAAATAAAATTTCATGGCTTTTCCAACGCTTTGGGAAAAATGTGCTTTTTCCATAACTTTTCCAGGCCTGGAAGTGCTATTATGAAATTTCATGACTTTTCCAGGATTCCAGACTAGAGTATGAACCCTGATGGTTTTACCCAATTTTACCATAATACAAGTGATTCTGAAAATGAAGACGAGTTTGAACTTTAAAGCAAATGAAAATTTTGCTGTTCAAGACAGGAGTCCTCCGGAACTGATTGAGAGCTATGGTTATTTGGTGAAAAAGGTTCTCCAAGAAGCAGAATTGTCAAAAGTTCTGGCATGGAAGGGCTGACGAAACCTTACAAAATTACGTTGGGCCGTTTTCGATTTAGAAAACTTCAGCTCAACACACAAACATTGCAATGCTATAGATTTTCCAGGTATCGTGACCTGCTTTTGGAACTGAAAACCTGGGAATTCCCATTCCTGGGATTAAAACCTTAGTCATCACCACTTGACAAATTATTGAGTTCTAAAGACAAACATTATTTGTGTTATTGAGACACCCTCATTCACACCATCCTCATCCAGAGCTTACAGCATTGGGCAAAAAGATGCAGGACTAAAAGATGCAGTAACAATATCTAAACTTTGAGAAAAATGGACAGCTGGAACTGAATAATAGAGTTGTAAGAATCAGAAAGTCCACTTTTACATGGGAGCAATAAAGCAGGGTTTCTGCTAGAGGAAAATTTGTGGGTCCGGTAGTTTTAAAGAAAGTGAAACTCACGCGCCGAAGGCGTGTGCCAAATGCACGTGCGTTTAGAGGGGGATTGGGTGGGGGGGGGGGGTGGGGGGGGTGGGGGTTCTCTCCCCAGGAAAATATTGATTTTTAGGTGCTCTTTGGTGGCCTCTGGGGACATTCTGGTCGCTAAAATGCTGAATAATTGATGTGGAAAATACGTATTTTTTCCTCCTACAATTCTCTAAATTCCCACAGGACACACAATACTACATCTGGTCAGAGGTTTCATAAACATACAAACCCAAAACAACACAAAATCCACGAATCCTAACAGTGACTGAGCTTTGTTTACAATCGTTCGCAGTAATTTTCGAAAAGAACCATGATGCGGACGTGTGACGTCATGCACGTGCAATTACCGTACGGACTCGTGTTGAAGCTCAGGGGAGGGGGGGGGGGGTGCTTGTAGTGGATAAATTGCAAAGTGTGTGTGTGTGTGGGAGGGGGGCTTCGGGACGAGTAATAGTGCTTGCAAGTCGCGTTGGGATGTGTCTGAAATTGGCGATATAAGACAAGTAAATATCCACTGGGTATGTTACATTTCTTTGGAAACCGCCTACCAATTTTATAGAATTTGCTTTAAAAATTCTCATAATTATCTTGTACATACGTTCATTTTCAGATTTCGCGTTTTAATCCTCAATTTAATCAATAAAACAAACAGAAAACCATGAGGTGTTGTTTTCATTTTTTTTTGTACAGCCTATTCTCGAAAGTCGAAGCCAGAAATGGACGTTAAGTATGTCAATCAGCATTTCAAACCACCCCCTTGAAAACAAACATAGTCTGTTTAAAAATAGCTGTTTTTTTTAAATATGTACATTTTTAAAAAATTTTACAAATAAAACAAAATATAGCTTCACACAAACTCAAAAAAAAAATCATAATATGAAGACCAGATAAAATTTACACAGCGAAACATGAATAACAAAATAGTTGCCTCCCTTGGCACCATTCGAAAAATTGATTTTACACTGAAAGTCATAACTTCACATGTTGCAGGACATGATGAAATGATAAATGAGCAAGTTTTATTGAACCAATAAGTCATAAATCATATCCCTGGTTATATCGTTATATAATTCTCAAATACCAGAGTTGTAATTATTTTTTATTTTTAATTACCACTTTCTCATTAATTTCTGAACACCCGTTTTTCACAATGAGTTGTGCACGCTCGAAAGTGGCAGTGTTCTTCACAATGAGTTGTGCACCGCTTGAAAGTGGCAGTGTTCAATCAGTATTTTTCTGATGATATTCAACCACTGTGAAAACTGTGAGAACTATGTGTTGTAGGCGTGTGTCAGACAACTACTGACAGCAGCCTGCACACTTATCTGAAACAAGTGACAGCTTCCAAAACGAGTACATCATTTGTTGCTCAAAATAAAAGCCAGTGATTTCGGACCAAACACAACAATTTGAGTCCAAAATTTTATAGGCGACGTTTAGGATTTGAACTTTGTTTCCCCCTCTCGTCTGGGGGTTATAAGGTATCCGGTTGTCGCCAGTAATAGTAGGCATAGTATACAACATAATTGTGCCTATATTACATGGAAACAAAGGATCCCGAGTGTCGTTACGATACAGCATTGTTCTCGACATTTTAACCACCAGCTTTTCTGACTGATCATAGTATGATCGGTGGGGGGAATGGGTCCGGTCGACAGACCCGCTGCTGGTATAGCGGAAACCCTGAATAAAGTTAATGCATTCATCAAGAGGTACCATTGGGACAATTTCATTAAAATCTGGTACTTTTAGTATTTGCAACAGACCAAACATGTATGTCGAGTTTCATTAAAACTGGAACAGGTGAAAAAATCTAATTTTACTGGGTGTTCGGATATGGAATTATATATAAACTGAGAAAGAGTAGAAGATTCTATTTATCACTCCATGAAAGATCTCTAAATTGATCAAGAAAAAAACAGTGTTTCCCATAAGGTCTGGATGAGACTGGTAAAAACAATGCATTGTTTGGCAGAATTTTACTGTAACAACGATTCAAAAACACATTAATTCTTATCCAAACCCACAGGATATCAAAATTTATTATTTTAATCATTGTTTTTTAAAATTTTTCCACAAAATGAATATAATATGTGACGTCATTGGAATGGGCTTGTCAAGCTCATTCCAATGAGGGGTCACATAAGATGGTTCAGTTGAAATTTCTTGAAAGGTTTTTTCCCCCAACTGCTTAATTTGTAAATTATTCAGGTGACTGCATGGGATTCATTAGGTAAAAGGTTCAAGATGTCACTAGAAACTGTTTTAAACTGATGGTCAGAGGTCAGAGTTAAAGTTTTGCACAAGAATACAACTGTGTACATCTAAAGCTACTTGCGGAATACAATTCAATTATAATGTTTCACAGATTTAACCCTCTACCAAAAACACGCAGTATGAAAATTTTTTTTTTCAAGTTTCAAAAAAGTTTTTAAAAAGCCCCTTATTGGAACACAGCCAACAAGTCACATGATATGTTTTTGATGAAAGGCTGTTTTGTCCCAACTGCTCAATTTGTAAAGATGAATGGGGCTAATTGTTAGGTAAAGGGTCAGACAATGTGATGAAGAAAATATTTACCTGAGCAGTACATATATTACTGGTAGCTTTATCTCTCCGAATATGCTGCTCCCTTGTTTGTAATGCAAGCCTAGCAGCCTCGTTGCCACTGGCATCCCTGAAAAAAATAGGAAACTAAAAATATCACATTATACTTTAGTTATCATGTTCGTGAAGTGTTGTACAACTCATTTGCAATATTTATATAAAGTCAGAGTTGGTATTTTATTGCATACCTGTTCTATGAAATCCCTATGTACAGCAACACTAAACCATGTGGAAAATGAAAATCCGTTCCGCACACATGTGTGGAATGGAAATCGTTACCGACTATTTTCAAATAGAAGCAAAATTTCTCTGGAATTTTCTACAAATCGTGCACAGCGCTTACAATTTGATTCGCTAGCGATTGCTAAAAATAGTAACAGGGTTCCCTAGCAAATTTGGTTGTCAATAAAATGTGTTCCTTTTGTTGATAGTTCATCTCCTGAGTTCCAATGTGTTCTGTGTGCCTGCTGGCACATAGAACACATTGGAACTCAGGGCTCGAGTTGTCAAATGAATTGCTGAGTGTCCTTCTAATAACTGCTTTTATAGACGTGAAGGCATGTGATAAACACAGAATGAAACGTGTGTGAATGGGTTAATCGATATGGCACTTGTGCCATCGTGGAAGGATAAAACTCGAGGCCACGTTCTGTGCATTATATTGAAAACTATCTTTTGCCACAAAGCGATCTCTAATCAACTGAAGCCAAACACTTTTCTTAAGGTCACATCACTAGCATGAAGTATATTAGATGACTTGGTACATTCCGAAAATAAAAGCTTCAAAATAAAACTTACCACCAGATACACTGACATTGTAAGGCCCCACAAAGTAGATCTTCTGTTTCTCACGCCATTTTTTTTATTTTTGTAATTATTTCTTTGCCATCAAAAGTTCGTGTTCTTGGTTTGTTTTATGTTTTAGACCTCATAATATACAGAATAGCATGGGTTATGATGTATTTCATCCCTTAGTGCAAGAAGGCTTTACAATGCTAAAGCATTGCAAAGCCTTGCTGCACTCAAGGGACAAATTTATCAAATTTATTAACTTGGGTAAAATATCAGACATAAACCATTTAATTTTTTTTAAGTTTGCATTGGTTATAAAAAGAGAACATGAGACAGACAAAAGGACCATGCGGGAGGGCCTGAGAAAAAGATTTGTAACTTTTTTAGGCCTAATCTAGTGTTCAAAATGAACCACAATTTTTACCCCTACAACCATAACAATGCCAATGTGTAAAGGTGGTGTCAAATTTGTAATATAAAACTGCAATATACCAACATTTAACATAGGCAACAAAGCGGGCTGAAATAGCCAGGTTAAGTAATTCCTAATGTTGTTTCTAAACCATTCTGAGACAAGGGAATGTGTTATATATGTACCTTTACATTTACATAGAGGAGATCTCTAATGAGCCCCAATTTCATATGAAATTACTGTATCGAGTTCACTGCAAAAACTGAGGTTTGTCAAGGCTCAGAATGATTTCAGTGAAAAGGATTCAGAAATTTCAGATCAAATCATGACAAATTTGGATTCCTTTTATCACATTATGTGTAATTTAACCTTTTAGCTAACTTAATGACTAAAGCCGGCCAAAGGTGGTCATATATTTTTTTTCTTCAATTTTTGCCTAAAAAAACATAGCTTTTGACCCCTCATTGGACTGAGCTCCTCATCGAGCTCATTGCAATGAGGGGTCTTTAGCTAGGTTTTGAAGACAAAAACTGAAAAAACTTAGTATTCAGGAAATGTTTTCTGCAAATGTTGTCTGCTATTTGTATTAGATAGACTGTTAATGAAAAACAAGTGTTTGACCACCGAGGTGGAATTAGTCCCCTACGGCGCTTTTGTGACATAAGGTGTTTTTGTCACAGAAGACACTAGAGTATATAAGCATCCTGGATTTTGAATAAAAAATATTGAGCGTGCATAATCCCCTCACAACCTTTTATCCATGTACCATATATGAAAGGTGTAGCTTGAACCATGTTGGAGGGAGGGGTGGTAACATAAAATAGAGAAAAAAGCTTAAAAAACATAACAAAAATGGCCGCCATTCTACCATCTTGGATTTTGAAAAATAAATATTGACTGTGCATCATCCCCTCAGAACCATTTATCCATGTACCAAATATGAAAGGTGTAGCTTGAAGCATATTAGAGGGAGAGGTGGTAACATAAAAACAGACAGACAGACGGACAGACAGACAGATGTTAGATTTGGAAAAAAAATATTGAACGTGCAACATCCCATTACAACCCTCTATCCATGTGCCAGATATAAAAAGTGTAGCTTGAACCATGTTGGAGTGAGGGGTGGTAACATAAAATAGAGAAAAAAGCTTAAAAAACACAACAAAAATTGCCCCCATGGCGCCATCTTGAATTTTGGAAAAAAAATATTGAACGTGCAACATCCCATTACAACCCTCTATTCATGTGCCAGATATAAAAAGTGTAGCTTGAACCATGTTGGAGTGAGGGGTGGTAACATAAAATAGAGAAAAAAGCTTAAAAAACACAACAAAAATGGCCGCCATACCGCCATCATGGATTCTGAAAAAAAAATATTGAACATGCATCATCCCCTCCCAACCCTCTATCCATGTGCCAAATATGCAAAGTGTAGCTTCAACCATGTTGGTGGGAGGGGTGGTAACATGAAAATAGAGAAAAAAAGCTTAAAAAACACAACAAAAATGGCCGCCATTCCGCCATCTTGGATTTTGAAAAAAAAAATTTTGAGCGTGCATCTATCCATGTGCCAAATATGCAAAGTGTAGCTTCAACCATGTTGGTGGGAGGGGTGGTAACATGAAAATAGAGAAAAAAAGCTTAAAAAACACAACAAAAATGGCCGCCATTCCGCCATCTTGGATTTTGAAAAAAAAATTTTGAGCGTGCATCATCCCCTCAGAACCATTTATCCATGTACCAAATATGAAAGGTGTAGCTTAAAGTATGTTGGAGGGAGAGGTGGTAACATAAAAAACAGACAGTCAGACAGATGGACGGACAGATGGACAGACGGACGGACGGACGGACAGACGGATGGAGTGCAATCCTATAGTTCCCTTAGGGTTCCCGTAGGGGACTAATAAGAGAAGATTAATTCAATTCTACTTTCGATACCAACACACAATGTTACCATGTCAGCGTTGACTTCTGACTGCATTCCGGTATTAGACCTGTTGTGAATGCTGTTTTCCATAATGAACTTTTTGATGGTTATAATGTGATAAATATGGACGGGGCCCCAAGTAGTTTCAAGCAGTCGCAAACACTATTGGATGCCATTATTATTTATTTATGTATTTTATTGGGGTTTAACAACACTTTTGACAGCCAGGGTCACCTCGTGTTAGACATTTTTACAGGTGGAGGAAGCCGGAGTACCCAGAGAGAACCAATTAGCAACGGCGAACAACAACTGCCAGACTCCTCAACATACTAACTCCACACAAGCAGGGTTATCATTGGTTGAAAATAGGTGCACCATTGACGTGCAGTATGCCTTAGTACACAGCGCCACCATGCCCCCTAGGGACAATCGGGATTAAGTGCCTTGCCCAAGGACACAGCGCAGTTACCACTGGAAAGGATCGAACTGTGGACCTTTTAGTTTGAAGTCTAATTCTGTAATCACTGAGCCACTGCGCAGTTTGAACTCTAATTCTGTAACCACTGAGCCACTGCGATTCCCAGATGCCATTATTACTCCCTCAAAAACAAAATATGTTAACCCTCTGATGTCAAAATGGCAAAGTTTTTAGCAAAAAATATTTCCGATAATGCAGTTTGATATTTAACTAAATATAACTTGTTTGAAAGAGCTCAGTGAGCTGTGTCAAACAAAACATAATTGATTAAATTCAAAATAAAACAAGAGAAAACCAGAGAGATTGGTGAAAATTCTGTTGCTCTGCCATAATTACTCCCTCTTTATGATGAGGGAGGGAGTCTTTTTTTTGGGTTTATTCACAAAACAGTTCTGAAAATGGTTGGAATTAGAAATGTAACTACTAACACTATTATTTGGCAAACCAATGTTTTCAGCAGTGAAAATTTCCCATAATGTAGTTGAAAATTTAACCAACTATATTTTGTACGACAGAGTTCTGTGATGAGGCAGATTTTCTATGATGAGGGAGGTGCCAGAGGAACAAGAATTCTTTTTTTGATGGCCTAATTGCTAATGTTAATTATTATTAAAGCTTCATCACTAAAATTTCAACACTGAAAACCTATTCAAAACCTAACAGTAGGATACAATCAGGATGTCCTATTTTTAAACTTGTCAGGGGTGGAACCAGGATTTTCCCAATAACAGGGTTTGTGCTCAAGAAATGGATGGAGAGTTTTTGTACAGTGGAGCCCACTTAATTGGATATCTCTCATCTGAGTAACCCTGTTAATTGAATATAATTTCCCAACACAAAACCATTTACCATACCTCCAGTAGAAATTTGACCTGTTAATTGAATATAAGTTATAGAGTAAATTCCTGTTAATTGAATAAAAAATCTTGTAACCTGTTGAGAAATTACCCTGACTCTCCCAAGTATTCCTTTGTTTATGGACCTATTTGGCCTCAGTACATCCAATACGGGTATTTAATCTATTATATCTTGTTTGACAGAGCTCATGGAGCTCTGTCAAACAAGATATAATAGAATAAATGCTAAGTTTATCTCTAGAATACAGGAAAGTGACACAATCCCTGTTAAATGAATACTCCTGTTAATTGAATAATTTTCACTGGGAAAGTGGCTATTCAATTTACAGGGTTCCACTGTATTTACATTCAAAGAAAGTTGGATGATATAAAAATAAAGAATAAAGTATTTCACCATTCTCCACTGTGAGCCTATGTAATGATATACATGTTGAAAAGAATAAATTTATTTAAGCCTTGAGACAATGCACACAGTATCAAAGTTTCTTATTTTAATAGTTTTTTTTTTCAAATTTTAAAACTGAAACAGGCTCATTTCAATGAGGGGGGTCACATGATATTTTTTTTTTTTTATTTTTCAACTGCTCAATTTGTAAATTACGCAGACGGATGCATCCAATTCAATAGGTAAAAGGCTGAAATATAATGACCTTCAAAGATACCATTTTTATGTCATATTGCAATTCCAAACTAGATGTGGTCTGTCCCAACTTGGGACCAAGAATACTTGGTACAGTTGGATATGGATGTGGGGGTATGTAAACTTGAACTAAGTCTGTGACCTTGACCTTGTAGACAGGCATTCCAACCTATTCACAACACACCCTCTGGTGGTGGGCAACATTAATACCAAGTATCATTAATAGCCTTCACAGCCATCAATAGTTCTGAGCCAGACACGACTTGTTACAGTGGGATTTGGATGTGGGGGGGGGGGGGGGGGGGGTATGTAATCTTGAATTAAGTCTGTGACCGTGACATTGTAGACAGGCATTCAAACCATATTCGTGACACACTCTAGTGGTGTGCAACATTAATCCCAAGTATCATTAATATCCTTCAAGGGCACCAAAAGTTTTGAGCTGAACAGACGACAGACAGACAGACCGACAAAGTGATTCCTAAATTCCACCCCCCCCCCCCCCCCCCAAACTTCGTTTGCAGGGGTACAAAGAAAAGTTGTGATTAACAGCAATAAGTTCTAATTCTGTTTAAAATTATCTGATATCAGCCACTGAATTCATTTCTTGAAAAGCATCTCAAGAGGTCTACAAGAATTGATTCTGTGTAAACACCAACCAGTGGGGCCTGGCTTATTTACTGTGGTATGTATTTCTGCAATACTGTAAAAAGCAACCTGGTAACTAATGCAGAGACTGCAATTTATTTTTTTATTTATTTAAACAACACTTTAACAGCCAAGGTCATATCGTGTCAGTGACAGTTTTACGGGTGGAGGAAGCCGGACTACCCGGAGAGAACCACCGAGCAACGATGAACTGCTTCCAGCCCCCCAACATCGTAACTCCGCACTGCGGCACAGGCAGGGTTGAAGAAATGCACACCATCAACGTGTTGTATGCCTTAGTACACGTCGTCATCATGCCACCATATGGACAATCAGGGTTAAGTGCCTTGACCAAGGACACAACGCAGGAGTCCGAATCAATCACTCAGATGGTCACCCATCCAAGGACTAACAGGACTTGACATTTCTTAACTTCGGTGATCTGATGAGAACAGGTTACCGAAATGCCACTGCACCCCCTGCCTAGACTGCAATTCCTCTGAAGTAAATAACATAATTATTAATATATATGATTTATTTATTGGTGTTTAAGGTCACATACTTCTGCACAATGGCTAACCATGATCACAACATGGAGATAAAGTCAAGGTTAGTCAATCATTTATACCCCATGTTGCCTGTTTTAGAGGACTCGCACCCAAAGCAAGGTCATGTTAAGCATCAATGGCTATCTTAATCACAAAACTTCCATAAAGTAAAGTTTAGGCCGTCATATATATTATGGCCTAAACTTTACTTTACAGAAGTTTTGTGATTAAGATAGCCATTGATGCTTAACATGACCTTAAATCCCAATAAACAAACCAAGAATTGATGTTGCATGTTCAGTTGTTCAAAACAAAGAAGACTGAAGTGGAACTTTCACTGTAGTTTATCTACAAATCATCCCCATTGATACAATTGTTTAGATCAGAGGGCTGAAAGCACAGGGCAGCTCAAAGCAGCTGTGCAAGCAGTTTGGAATGAGCCTGGTTAATTTTGCATAAGTCTCAATTAACCTACAACTCATCCCAAGTGATACAATTGTATACATTGCGACGGCTAAAAAGGATGCGAGCAAATCAGCAGTTAACTGGTAGAGTGCTAAATTACTTTTCAATGGTCATTTGTAAAGCGAGTATCTTTTTCTCAAAGATATCAAACTACTAGTAAAATGAACCTTAATTTAGCAAGATGTAGCTCATAATTGTTTTGTTGTAATTTATTGCAGAGTGCCAGTTGGCACTCTTCAAAAAATTATAACAAAACAGTTTTATAATATTTTTCTTCCACTGCTGAGTCCACAATAAATTAGTGCAAACAGTGTACAGCCAATACAGTGGCTTTCAGCTCTTTTCAGTAAAACCCTGATAGTAGCTTCTAACACTCAACCAGTTAATAGTTAGAAAATGCTGATAGGATCACCGATCCAATGTCGAGTTGTGACAGCACAAAAGTGGGTTTAATCATTATCAACTTATCATCCGGAAACCAGTTGTTGACAATTTACTATGTGAAGGGTCACTGTGACCTTGACCTTTGACCTAGTGATTCCAAAATAAATAGGGCACTTTCTTGCACCAATGCCAACCTACCTATGAAGTTTCATGAATGTGGGTGGAACCATTATCAAGTTATCATCCAGAAACCAATTATTTATGATTTATTATGTTCAAGGTCACTGTGACCTTGACCTTTGACCTAGCGAGTCGAAAATAAATAGGGTTCTTCCACTCACCTAGGCCAACCTACCTATGAAGTTTCATGAATGTGGATCAAACCATTATCAAGTTATCGTCCAGAAACCAATTGTTTACAGATTTACTATGGGTACGTTTCCGTGGGCCATTCGAGAATACTAGTGTTATTCTGGGCATGCGCAGATAAGGCAGAATGTGATTCGTGTCGTTTTGTTCAAGTAAAAGTATTCTGGAATATTATTCGGAATGTATTCTGTTAATCCACCTCTCGAGGAGGAATAAACGTTATTCTAGACATGCGCAGTATTGCGCACTGACTAAATAGTTTTGCACATCACAAATCTTGTGGCCGAAATTTGTTTTCAACGGTGGCAAATTAGTGCCAACCCGTCTCCAGTCATTTATCTGTTACAACAGATTAATAAACTTTTATAACATATTCATAATTTGTTTTAACAAATTAGTAATGTGTTATAACCAACTAATAATCTGTTTTTAACAGTTTTTATACAGTTATAGCAAACTAATATTCTGTTGTTACAGATTAAGTTGGCCTTATCTATTTTTACCAATTAATGATCTGTTATAGTTATCTTTTAAAAGCAACTAATGGGGAGCACGGCGGCTCATTGGCTGGCACATCGGACTTGTGACCGGTATGTCGACAGTGCGAAAGCGGTCCATTCCACTTGCATTGTGGCACTGAGCAAGTCACGCCAAACTGCGCACACAGGGGCACAGATGCAAAGTGTTCTAAGATGTGCTGCGTGTTGATGGCACGCGTGCATTCAACCAATGCTCATCCGGCTTGTGTCTGGTGAGTCCGTTGGAAAGTCTAGCAGATACTTGTCGCTGTGCGATGGCTTTTCTAGATATTTCGGCTTTCTCCATCTGTAAAACTGCTCGACACGATATGGCCTTGGCATTCGAAAGTTCCGAAACCCTCAATAAACAAACTAATTATCTGTTATAACAGTTTAGTAATCTGATTGATTGGGTTTTATTAAGAAAGTGGTGGGACCGAAAGATGTCTTCTTTTACGGAACTGCAATTGCAGAAGCTATGTGATTGGGGATTGAGATGGGGGCGAGGGGGGGGGGGGGGGGGGATATCGTGAAAATGTCACAGCAGAACCTTTCAGAATGGTGTTTTCGTGGTCAGTACTGTAAGCTAAAATACGCCCCCCTCCAATCACACATGACAAATAGCATACATGTATGCCTCCAGGGGCGAGAATTAATGTAACGTGTGTAATTTAAGAAAAGGATTGACAAGTTCCGTCATCTGTGAACCATCAACCTTTCGTACGCGATTGTGCAAATAAAACCTTTATGGTTCACAGGTGTTGTTTTAGAATGGGATTTCAAGGCTTATGTGACTGGGTACAGACCTTGTAAAGTAGTAGAGCGGTATGTGTTGGTATGTACAGTATATGGCTAGAGACCCACGTGTTTCCCCATGCCTATAGAAGGGGGGTCTCTGAAGAAGGTCCATGACCACTAAAGCAGTTTTATTTTCGTAAACAAATCCGTTGGGTTTTCCAGGATGTGGTCTGTCGGTCAGCGGGGCCTTAACGTCGCTGGGGCTTTTGAGCCTTTCCAATACGGCTCGACCCGTGCTTTTACCGAGGCTATTGCACAACGCCTTCTTTCTGTTTACCCTATATAACACTGTACCCACCCCCCACCCCCCCCCCCCCCCCCCCCACACACACACACACCTCCATTGTTACAATGACACGAGCATTTTCAGTGCACAGCCGCCTTCTCGCTCTGACGTCGCCCGTGCCCATGACTCTTTTGCGATGTCACTCTAGTAGCCTACAAGGTCTCTTTGACTCAACCGTGACTACAGAATTGCGCCCCACCCAAATGGGCCTTATCATGCTTTACCCCATGTAACACTGTACTGCTACGGCCCATTCGCTTTAACACGCGAGGACTCGAAGCAAGTCCCATGCAGCTCTACCGACTTTATACACCGAGCCCAAACATCTGACAGCCACCTGGTCTTTAGTCGACTTTTTGTGACTGGTATCCAACGCGCGCCCCTACCTCCGTTTGTTCTTGCGAGTTTTAATTCCTTGTTTTACACCACACCGCAGCCACACGCATAAAATCTTCATCCAGTAGGTGATTAAATTATGCAACTTGGCATTTTGACCGGACCCTCCCCCACCCCAAATACACACTGCGCCACTGACCTATTTAGAAATAAGCCGTAACACATGACTCCTGTTGGCCCCATATACATTTACTGGCCAAGTTTCTGTGAGGCGACGCCTTATCCTCGTACCCAAGTTTGTACTTTAGCTCTCTAATTTCATAGAAAAATAAACTGAGACTATCTTTATAATTCCGTGTCGGTGTTGAGACCAATTTGTTTCAGCCACATCTCACTCTACCCGGCATTCAAAAATAAATTCAGACTATTCTTATAATTCCAATTCGGTGTTGAGACCAAATTGTATCAGCCACGACTCACTCTACCATAAAATAAAACATTGTTGGAAGCTATTGCAAGGTTCAAAGTTTCCAAAGGTTTTGCATATTGCAGTTAAATTAAGTGTCGAATCTACTTCCATTCACGGGCACTCGACTAATTATCAGATTTCAATTTTAACAAAATATATGTTATATTATCAACACTATTTTTTAGTATTGATAATATATTTTATTTAAAATGATCAAATCTAATAATTTGTCGAGTGCCTGTGCACAGAATAATTCTTGTTAGCTGCCGATAACGCAACCAACTTTTTCTGTGTCGTCGGTTAATTCTTCGACGAGAAACGCAATCTTGATCCATATCGATTATTCTGAATATCATTTAACGTCAAATGAACGTTTCCTTGAGAATAAGATTCTGTAATTGAACTGCGCATGACACACTAGTCGGGTGAATTCTGAATACATTCGGAATGGCCCACGGAAACGTACCCTATGTTGAAGGCCACTCTGACCTTGACCTTTCACCTAGCACGTCCAAAATAAATAGGGTTCTTCCTCTCATTGATGCCAACCTACCTATGAAGTTTCATGAACATGGGTCAAACCATTATCAAGTTATCATCCGGAAACCAAGTGTTTTGATTTACTATGTTCAGAGTCACTGTGACCTTGACCTTTGACCTAGCCAGTCCAAAATAAATAGGGTTCTTCCTCTCATGAAGGCCAACCTACATATGAAGTTTCATGAATGTGGGTTCAACCATAGTCAAGTTATCATCCGGAAACCAATTGTTTATGATTTAGTATGTTCAAGGTCACTGTGACCTTCACCATTGACCTAGTGAGTCCAAAATAAATAGGGTTCTTCCTCTCACCGAGGCCAACCTACCTATAAAGTTTCATGAACGTGGATCGAACCATTATCAAGTTATCATCCGGAAACCAATTGTTTAAGCCTGCCCGCCCAAGCCCGCCCGCCCACAATTCATCAAACTATAAGTCGAGTTTGACTTCGTTACAACTCAACTAAAAATCAATTTATTATCCTTTTTCCTAACATGAACAGAAGACAACACTTGCAAAATAATTCTTGATGAACTGAAGATTTTAATAGACTGCCTTAAAAACAAGATCGTTCCAATGAGGCATCATAAGCTATGTTATGAAGAGATAAAGTGAAAATATATTAAAATTTGAAGGATGATTTATGTGAATAGCACTCTGTGTTTTTAAATATAATGTTGGGTAAAGGGTTAAAAGATTCTAGTGTAGGCAGAACAAAAGTTTCATGATTTAAAACAGTTTGAGGATTCTAAGATCTGATGATGAGGGAGATGCCTGAAAAAACCCCCAGTTATTTATAGCTTAACATAAAAAACTATGTTCACAAAAGGTTGAGACTCATTTTCCAGTAATTCAGAATTGATGAGCAAACAGCAGTGCTTTTAACTCTTTACCAAATGAACTGGCCGTACAAATTAGATAGTTGAAGAAAATAATGTTTCAAGAAACTTCAGCAAAACTATATCAAGTGACCCCTCACTGGAATAAGTTTGTCGAGCTCATCCTAATGGGGGGATCACATGGTATTGTTTTGTGGGATTTTTTTTTTTTAAAATTCGAAAAAATACGATGAAATTTTGATATCTGCATTGGGTTAAGGAGCCATTTGTGGTAGCAGGGTGCTTGCAGCCGAGGACTGATAAAATTTAAGGCTATTCAAGGCTGTTTCTAGACATATTTTGGCATTTTCATAGCCCCACACAGTGACGCATGGGAAAGGCATGCGATCGCTCTCGCGCACCATCGCTCACACAAAAATTGTCCAAGGTGCGCGAATAATCACTTGCCTCTATTCTAGGGTGTGCTTTCATCCTTTTTTGAGTTGCGTCAACAGATACATTCAATTAAGTTTTCATGTTGGAAATGTTTAAGAATCACTCACAATTTGAAGAGTTTAAAGTACAATTCCAAACAATTTCCTTTAACGTCGTTATGAACATGGCACACAGTAGTTTGCTTATACATCCACACACGACATGCTAACAGTAAGAGGGTTGTACATTAACAACTCGCACAGAGCTTACTCCCACCACAAAACGAACATGCATGTTCAGACAATAAAAACATGCAGAATGTTGCCCTGTACCTTATTTTCCTTTATACATGTGACACCTGTCGCTCCAATTCACCAGTGACATGAATTAATGTGCCCGATTTGGAATTTACGCATCCATTTTCCACAATTCTAATAATCTGCCATTTAAAATCCAGAATTAATATTTTTATACAACCAATGGCCCAGACTAGCTGGTGCAAACTCTAAAATTAATCCAGAGGCAAACACAAATTTTGCCCCCCAATCCCAAAATTTGAAGGCAAAACCAAAAACTGAATGTCCTATCTGGTTCTCGATAATTTTGCTAACTGCGTATGTGCAGTATCCAGGAAGACACCGATATTGGCGCCAATCATCATTCTTTGTTTAGCCCTCCAGTCAGTAACAACAAACTGACATCTGTGCTTTAAAAAATCTCAGTTTTAAAGATGCCAGACACAAATCAATGGTAGAATTGGTGGATCCAAGGACATAATTGGATGATGGAAGTGAACAACGGTAGTTGGAAACGTTGAGGGCTGAAACTTTATAATTTTTATCAAAATTATTTCATGTTTTCCAATTTTGGGACATGGGCCTGACATCATCATTCTTGCTAATGATTTATCCACTGTTTGTTAAGTGTTCCTTCCCTATCCTTCCTTGAAGCCCTCCTGTTAAACTCCCAAGCTTTTTGGCTTATTTTATTGAATTTTTTTTATAAATTTCTTGGGAGTTTGACGTCTCATACAGAATGTTTATTCTGTATATCCCAATGGTTACGTCCTCACCCTAGGGGTGTTTAGGCGTTTGGGTCATGCATCTTGTATCCGATGTATCAGTTTTTCTTCATCTGAAGATCTTGCTTTACATCGGATAGTTTAAAATCTGTTACTGACTTCGGGCCTTTTTATTCAGTGCCTGGGGTCTTGTTTCCGTTTTTTCTGGTGATGTTGTTTACATTAGCAACGTCTTATAAATATATGTAGTTTCCTATTTCTTTTACTGTAAAATTGTTGTAAGATACATGTTATAATATTCCAATAGTGTAGCAATTATTTTTGGAATTTTGACCTCACTTAGGCTCTATCGGGATACCTTTGGGTGACGAAACAGAGGAAGAAGCCAGCAAGTACTGTGGGAAGCTCGGCGAGGTCTGAAAGGGCCACGAGCGTGACAGGTCCCTCTCTTTCCCAGCAACATCTGGGGCCAGATTTTGTGATAAAAAAATTGTGTGAGTCGAAGCATGTGTCCGCACCTTCCGTCCAGGATGCTCCATATAGATCGCAGCCGGCCTCGGCTATAGTTATGGCTTCTTCCACGTCATCTACAAAGCACACACGACTGCACCCTAGCTACCCGACTTCAGATATCCAGCCTGCATTGCCAAGAAGGGACCATTTGTCGTCTGCGTAGTCGGACCATCCGGTAGCTAGGGAGACAAGGTCTCGTTCATCGGGACGTTCGGAGAATAGAGCCATCTCTGACACACTGTCCCAGGAGCAGCAAGCGGTGAAAAAACAGAAGACCGCTGCTCCTCAGGCCTCCGTAAAGGACTTGCTGTCGCTGATTGTGCAGCTGATCGCAGGATCCCAGCAAGGGCAAGAGCAGCCTATTAAGTCTCGAAACCTGAGCTGTCGGACGGTGCTGGGTCGGTCCAGTCATCTGTTCATTCAGATGCAAGGGACCAAGATTCACAACTGATTCTCTCGGATGGTGAAAGGGATTTGTCACAGCAGAACCTTTCAGAATGGTGTTTTCGTGGTCAGTACTGTAAGCTAAAATACGCCCCCCTCCAATCACACACGACAAATAGCATACATGTATGCCTCCAGGGGTGAGAATTAATGTAACGTGTGCAATTTAAGAAAAGGATTGACAAGTTCCGTCATCTGTGAACTATCAACCTTTCGTATGCGATTGTGCAAATAAAACCTTTATGGTTCACAGGTGTTGTTTTAGAATGGGATTTCAAGGCTTATGTGACTGGGTACAGACCTTGTAAAGTAGTAGAGCGGTATGTGTTGGTATGTACAGTATATGGCTAGAGACCCACGTGTTTCCGCATGCCTATAGAAGGGAGGTCTCTGAAGAAGGTCCATGACCACTAAAGCAGTTTTATTTTCGTAAACAAATCCGTTGGGTTTTCCAGGATGTGGTCTGTCGGTCAACGGGGCCTTAACGTCGCTGGGGCTTTTGAGCCTTTCCAATACGGCTCGACCCGTGCTTTTACCGAGGCTATTGCACAACGCCTTCTTTCTGTTTACCCTATATAACACTGTACCCCCCCCACCCCCCCCCCCCCCCCCCCACACACACACCTCCATTGTTACAATGACACGAGCATTTTCAGTGCACAGCCGCCTTCTCGCGCTGACGTCGCCCGTGCCCATGACTCTTTTGCAATGTCACTCTAGTAGCCTACAAGGTCTCTTTGACTCAACCGTGACTACAGAATTGCACCCCACCCAAATGGGCCTTATCATGCTTTACCCCATGTAACACTGTACTGCTACGGCCCATTCGCTTTAACACGCGAGGACTCGGAGCAAGTCCCATGCAGCTCTACCGACTTTATAAACCGAGCCCAAACATCTGACAGCCACCTGGTCTTTAGTCGACTTTTTGTGACTGGTATCCAACGCGCGCCCCTACCTCCGTTTGTTCTTGCGAGTTTTAATACCTTGTTTTACACCACACCGCAGCCACACGCATAAAATCTTCATCCAGTAGGTGATTAAATTATGCAACTTGGCATTTTGACCGGACCCTCCCCCACCCCAAATACACACTGCGCCACTGACCTATTTAGAAATAAGCCGTAACACATGACTCCTGTTGGCCCCATATACATTTACTGGCCAAGTTTCTGTGAGGCGACGCCTTATCCTCGTACCCAAGTTTGTACTTTAGCTCTCTAATTTCATAGAAAAATAAACTGAGACTATCTTTATAATTCCGTGTCGGTGTTGAGACCAATTTGTTTCAGCCACATCTCACTCTACCCGGCATTCAAAAATAAATTCAGACTATTCTTATAATTCCAATTCGGTGTTGAGACCAAATTGTATCAGCCACGACTCACTCTACCATAAAATAAAACATTGTTGGAAGCTATTGCAAGGTTCAAAGTTTCCAAAGGTTTTGCACATTGCAGTTAAATTAAGTGTCGAATCTACTAATACTAATATATGTTATAATATGAAAATACGTGACACGTAATGGTGCACACCCAATATTGTTAATTTCGGTAAATATTGCAGGCCCCAAGCATGATTTTTCAGGAAAGAGATGGTATATATCGCAGAAATAGGAGCGGTTATGTGAAATATAACAATTTGCCAAAACGTGTTGTACAGTGACATGCAATAAACACAGAACCACGCATGTATGTTCATATGTTACTGTGGCGACAAATATGGCAATCGAGAAATTTTGAAAGATTGCGGAAGGATCAAACTTCAGACAAGCTATAGTAAAACAAACCTTCATTTTTTAAACTGACAAAAGATCATAATTCAATGGCAAATAGGTTCATTAGGGTTTAACAACATTCTCAAAAACCAAGGCTATATTATAAGCGGGAGTGTACGTCAATTTCAATAACTAAAGTTATTATATCACGTTGTTAGTTCTCAAGATCCTTCCCATCCTTCAATACCTAGACGAGAAAAATAGTCGTACATGGAGTCACTCGTTCAGGCAATTACTCTATAGCTCATTTGTTCGATGGGATTCTGGTCGTTCGAGCAATCGGAGATGGTTAGCAAGCCTGTACCAGTGCTAGTAATGGTACAAGGCCACAAGAGTGGAAGAAGACTGCGGGATTCGGTGACTACTGTAAAAGCTAATCATAGGACAGACGATGGCAATATTGGGAAAATCAGTAATAGTGGCGTTCGAGATATGAAGATCATGGAGTGGTCTAGAACTGGGCAGATGCTAGGAGCTAAATTATCATCAGATATATACAGTACTACATCATCATGTCATAGGTATCCTCCTATACCCCGATGAGCATTAAGAGCCGTAAAAGAAATCGCTCTTTCGATACTCATCTGCTCAATGGGATTTGAGTCGTTCGAGTAGAGACTTTTTCAGTAACTGCTCAAAAGCTTATTTGCTCGATAAGATTCGAGTCGTTCGAATAATACCTAACCCTGCTTGATTGTATTTTGGGTTTGAGGATCATAGAGGACTTCGTTATACACAGGAAAGGCAAAAACAGAGACGACCAAGACAAAATAGTCTGCTGGGATAGGCAGAAATGGGACCAGTAAAAGGCAAAACAGGCCACGAAATAGGATAATCCACAGAAAATATCGGGATAGATAAAATACCGAGACTATGGTGCACATCCGAAACAATAAAGTTAATCTTATACAAAGGAATGTGTCTATTGTTGGGCAAAAATAAGAATTCTAGGGGACAACAGATAGAAACCGAATATTTAGTGGGAAATCCACACTAGTAAAAGAACTGTTTGATTCATTTGGGTAATTTTACAAAGTATTCGAACAAATACAATTACTCATACCAGGAAACGCACCTTAAAGCACTGCATGCTACTCTTTTAAGTCCAGTATTGAGGAATCTGTGCCAAATAAAGTTGTTTTGATGGTTTAGAGAGATTGGCTGGATGTTTGTGGTAAATCGATGTACTCTAGTTCACTTCAATTTATCCACATGAGACCTCTCATCATTCATTTAGCACTACGTGCTACTATTATAAACCCTAGGTGGGGGTTTTCTAAGTCCGTCTCGGTAGTTTTGGATTATTAAGAGGGATTGTCGGGTTGTTTGCTGTAATTAAAATTACTCCTATTCAATCGAACACACCCCTTTCCTACTAGAAGATTTTGGGTCACATAGCAAACATGTGCTACCATAGAAACCAAGATGGCAGCCTCGGATATACAAAAATGGACGACGTACTCTCGTCTCACCTCAACAAAACGCGCTGCGCATGCACACTAGGACCACGTATCACTATGGGGATGTTGTCACAAGATGGCGCTCACGCACGCTACCATGACAACCAAAAATGAAGTAACTGGGTCATGTGTCTATGACGTCACATGAGATCCGGCCAATGTGGGTCGATCGGGTACATGATCTACTACTAACATCAAGCCGAGAGATACACGGTTCGATCCCCAGCAGGGGTAGCTGCGTTGTGTCATTGGGCAAGGCACTTAATCACGATTGCTCAAGTGGGGGAACGGTGGTGCAGCCATGGGGGCGTTCAGGGGGCACCCCCCCCCCCCCCCCCCCCCACACACACAAAACAAAAATAATTCCGATAGGATCACCGATCCAATGTCGAGTTGTGACAGTACAAAAGTGGGTTTAATCATTATCATCTTATCATCCGGAAACTAATTGTTTACAATTTACTATGTGAAGGGTCACTGTGACCTTGACCTTTGACCTCCTGATTCCAAAATAAATAGGGCTCTTTCTTGCAATAATGCCAACCTACCTATGAAGTTTCATGAACGTGGGTGGAACCATTGTCAAATTATCATCTGGAAACCAATTGTTTACGATTTATTATGTTCAATGTCACTGTGACCTTGACCTTTAACCTAGCGAGGCCAAGATAAACAGGTGTCTTCCACTCACCTAGGCCAACCTACCTATGAAGTTTCATGAATGTGGCCTCAACCGTAGTCAAGTTAGGAAACCAATTGTTTACAATTTACTATGTTGAAGGTCACTGTGACCTTGACCTTTCACCTAGCAAGTCCAAAATAAATAGGGTTCTTCATCTCACTGATGCCATTCTTCCTATGAAGTGTTATGAACGTGGGTCGAACCATTATCAAGTTATCATCCAGAAACCAATTGTTTTGATTTACTATGTTCAGGGTCAATGTGGCCTTGACCTTTGACCTAGTGAGTCCAAAATAATAGGGGTTTTTCCTCTCAGGAACGCCAACCATTACCCACGTGGGGGCACGGCGACGCTGTGTACTAAGGCGTACTGCACGTTGATGGTGCACTGTCTTCAACCAATGCTAACCCTGCTCGTGTGGAGTCAGTAAAATGGGGAGCTGACAGTTGCTCGCCGTTGCTCGGTGGTTCTCTCCGGGTACTCCGCCTTCCTCCGCCCATAAAACTGTCATGGTCATGATTAGCCATTTTGCAGAAATATGTGACCTTAAACACCAATAAATAAATAAATAAATAACTTCCTGACTTCCGAAGTCAGATCCGTGTCACATGAGTCTTAGATTCTTAGAGCTCATACAACAAGCTGAATAGTATATGTAGCCCTTGAAAAAAAAAGAAGAAGCCCTTGAAAAACCCTTGAACTTTGAGAGCAAATTTTTGTATGAACCCTGTTGACGGATGTCGGATGGAGAGCGATGAGATTAGCTCAGCTTGACTTTGTCAAGATGAGCTAAAAAAGCCAGTTTTCCCAGTTAAGGCACCTAGAGTCATTGGTATGGAACTGACAAAAACATAAAACACTGCTTTTTTCAACAGTATGTCCAGTACTGCTCATGTGGTATCTCTTAGCACTGTTAAAATGCCTAAAAACATCCAATATTGATTCTGTGGTGCTGTGCTTGAGCAAAAAGTATCCATTAGGGCACTTTCACAACCTTAGATTTAATCCCCACAAATACCCATTCTGATAAAAAGTGTGAAATTGTGGAAAATATGTCTCCAAGGAGGATGAATGAGATATTTGCTTAAAAAATTTGTTTTTTTTAGTGTTTTGAAAGTCTACACAGAAATAAAAACTGACATACAATGAAAAATTTCGTTAGAAGAGCCAAGACAAGATTGTCAAACAGAAAAAAACCTCAATGGACCCTGAGTTCTGCAGTACCTAAGCAAATCATAGGAAACTGAGAGAGTATGAGATTGACTTTAGTTTCCAAAACATACTGTACAGTCTTTCCTATTGTTTCTCATCAACTGAGGCTGCAGTATGAGGGGGGGGGGGGGGGGGGGTGGGCGGGGGACTTGATTCAAGGAGAGAACAATATTTCACAGCTGTTACTGTAGTTTTGTGCTGTAACATGGGAACCGTGACAACAACGCTTGATCTGAACAAAATTTTATCGCATCTCTTTAATTTTGGGATTCAAATATCTTTGTCAAGTATAACCCTTCAGAGAACTTTTTCCGACCCCAAAACAGGGGGGCATGCATCAAATAAGAGGGAAAATTTAGTACTAGACTACTTTACTGGTAGCTGTGCACAAATGCCATTCACTCACATTTGCAACTTTATTGTGTTATTTTTTCCACTGTACCTCACCCCCAAATTTATGTTCTAAAATACTCTTTCAATGAAAAAATTATTTTTTAACACTTTTTAACCCTTTACCAAATATAACGGTCAAAAGCTGCTGGTGCTATTCACAAGTATTGCCATTCCATGTTCATTATTTTCTCGTTTTTTTGTGTCAAACACATAGCTTATGACCCCTCATTGGAATGGGGTCATTCCAATGGTGTAAAAAGTCATTTTTTGACACAAAAAATTAGTAAGTCAATAAGTTTGTGGGCAAGGGTAATCAGCTTTTCATGTTACATGTAAGTAAAGGGTTAACAGTATAATTCAGGCAAACATCTAAATGCCAGTAAATAAAAGTGCAATATGGGTTTTCTGGCTGTGGGTTTGAATGGTGATTTGGAAGGGGGTTGGAAAATTGGACTCCCCCTCTGCCCCTAATACTATGATGGGGAACCATGGTTTAATTACATTTGTTAATACATGTGTACAGGTAGGGTAAAATAGGTTGTTATGTGGCATTTGCTGGGGGCTGTAGTGTGCCACTGGAGGCTACACTTGCTCAAGATGTGAATTTGCTTGCAATATATAGCCCTTATTGCTGATGATGACAAAAACATACTTTTCAAAACAATAAAAAAGTATTGTAAGGTGTGTGGTACGTACCCCAATGAATTTTTTAATGTGAAATAATCTCTCAAAATAATAATTAAATCAGGTTCGGAAGCCAAATTATGTATTTCCTTAATCAACCCCAATCCTATCAAAGATACATTTTACCTCTTTCATGTGACAAAAGAGTCATTTCTGCA
Organism: Pictodentalium vernedei; assembly: GCA_031216915.1. NCBI lineage: Eukaryota > Metazoa > Mollusca > Scaphopoda > Dentaliida > Dentaliidae > Pictodentalium > Pictodentalium vernedei. The sequence goes on along the minus strand of CM062291.1, from coordinate 171,736,370 downwards.
TGAGAATTCAACTTTTGGCTTCCACTGAGTTAAAAACATGGGAAATGTGTTCTTTTAAAGAAAACTGTCCAAACTGTGTCAAATAGCTTAAAAACTGCTGTTGCCTCCAATACATTTTTCTACTCTGTTTTGCTCTGTTACCTAAAGGAATTCATGTAGATTTTTTTGAAAACTAACCCAATCCCCAAATGAAACTAAAATCTGCATCAGCATGTAATACTTTGAGGAAAACATTGTCTCCTTTAACCATACAGCAAGACAAAGAGTGGTGTTCCAACCCCATGAAACCATATAAATGTCAATTTTGATTCAAAAATTGGGGTTGCAACCATATAATTCACCAATATCAATAGACAGTACCATTTTGTCCTAACAACTGATGTCAAATTTTCTTCTACATACTGATGTGGCAAAATATAGCCCTGAAGGTGTCCCCCTAGTATGCCCCTTTTTATCAAAAACTAGGATAAAATTCACAAATTAATTGATGTTGACATATAACAAACCGCTTGTGATATTAAATTTCTGATTTGTGATAATTTCTAAATCACATTCTGGCTTCTGAAGATATTTCACATTGCGCTTGATGAATGTTTTGCCATTCTTGTGAAAAAAGCCTCACTTTCTCAGTTAAGACACCTTGAGTCATTGGTATGGCACTGACACAGCATTAAACGCTGATTTTTTCCAACAGCATGACCAGCTGAGCACTGCTCCTATGTTATAGCATAGCACTGTTAAAATGCCTAAAACCATCAAGTATTGATTCTGTAGTGATGTGCATGTCCTACAAGTACATGTACCCACAAGGGCTCATTTACAACCTTGGATTTAATCCCCGCAGGCACCCATTCTGATAAAAAGAGTGAAATTAGGGAAAATACATGCATGCCTAGTATCCAGTGAGGATGACTCAGATATTTGCTTCAGGAATGTAGTGCTCTTTTATGTTTAATATATTTGTGTATGTGTGTGTATGGGTGTGTGTGTGTGGGGGGGGGGGGGGGTCAATTGCCAGTTATTGAAAATGTAGAACTGTGCAAATGGAAACAAACCAATACTTTGCATGTATGGACAGACAGACATGCAATCACATATCTTGAAAGAGACAGTCTACATGTACATAGGAATGGTATAATGGACAAACAGACATGCAATCACATATTTTGAAAGTGACATTCTACATGTACATAGGAATACTGACTGACATACAATGAAAAATATAGCGAGAAGAGCCAGGACAGGGTTATCAAAACAAAAAAACTCAGTGAACCCTGAGTGCTGCAGTACTAAAGCAAATCATAGGAAACTGAGAGTGCATGCTGTTAACTTTCTCATCAGCTGAAGGGTTTAGTATGGGTGGTAGAGGGACAATTGTCAATGCAGTTTTGTGCTATAACATGGGGACCAACAGCACTAGTATCAGACTACTATATTGGTAGCTGTGCACAGAAGCCATTCATTCACATTTGCAACTTTGTTACTTTTCCCACTGTACCCCCCACCCACTTTCCCCAAATTTATGTTCCAAAATACTCTGTGAATGAAAAAATTGTTTTTCAACATTTTTAATCACTCACTCAATGTAATGGCCAAAACAGGCTAGCACCATTCACCGAAACAGCCATTCAATGTTCATTATTTTTGCACCAAAAACATAGCTTATGACCCCTCATTGGAATGAGCTCGTTCAGCTCAATCCAGTAGGGGTCATAACTATGTTTTTGACGCAAAAAAATGAAAAAAAATTAGTTATTCAAAAGTGCTATCTTCTTTTCATGTGAGGTAAAGGGTTAACATCATAAAATGGAGAAAGCTTCTATTAATCATTCACTCAATGTAATGGCCAAAACCGGCTTGCACCATTCACCAAAATGGCCATTCAATATTAAATTTTGGGGGCATTTTTTGGCATCAAAAACATAGTTTATGCCCCCCTTATTGGAATGAGCTTGTTCAGCGAATACAAGTGAAGTATGGGCGAATACAAGTGACACCCTTATTGGAATGAGCTTGTTCAGCGAATACAAGTAAAGTATGGGTTTTCTGGCTAAATGTTTGGATGGTGATTTGGGAGAGGATTGGAATATAATTGGAATCCCCTCTTTCACAAGTACAATGAGGGGAAAGCATGGTTTCATTAGATGTGTTAATAGGGTAAAAAAGGTGGTTACATGTGTACATGTATTAGGGCTGGGCGGTTTTGAAATTTGCATTTCGGTTCGGTTTCGGTTTCGGTTTTGTACAAAAACTCGGTTTTCGGTTCGGTTTTCGGTTTTTCATAATATATTGTAGAAATCCACATTTTAGAGGGTAATGTTCACATAAAATCTGTCTGTATTTGTCATCCAAGTCATGAGGCTCATATAGCGAGTTGAGTCATTCGGGTTAATCAGTGTTCACCACTCTTCTCAGCAAATGGACATAATGTGTTGGGCTGCTGTAGTGGGCAACAGTGGTGGAGCGGTGGAGCCATGAGGTATCTAGGGAGACCAGCCCCCCCCCCCCCCCCCCCCCCCCATCCTCCACTCAAAATCCCACTTGCTTCTCCAATCCCCAAATTTGAAAAAATTATTTTTGATTTCCTGCCCTCAATACAAGTACAGTACCCTCAGTCCTGAGATTCCCCCCCCCCCCCCACCCCACCCCAAAAAAAAAAATCTCCACTAGCATGGTCCACAGGATTTCAAACCATGGCTCCACCACTGGTGGGAGCTGCCTTGTTCTGTCAGTGAGATTTGGGACCTTGTCAAGACAAGATGCAGAAATTCACAAGAAAAGCTACATTTTAGCAAAAATCAACATTTCCTTATTTTTTATGGAGTCGCAATGCTCTCATCCTGGTTTTGGTGGATAATGTGCAATTGTTGTGCTTATTTCGGTAATTATCACATCGCTTGAAAATAGACGTGCCCCGTGTTTCTTGATGGTTCCTGCTTCAAATGACAGTGGAATAAGAGGAACACAAATCATATTTTTTCTGATTTTGATAACTATTGTTGAAGTAAGTCGTGATATACGAATCACTTTTATTGGTAACTCACTCCAATGCTTTCACAATATCTCTCTTAATTTCGACTGTAGATGTTCGTTTTTTACTTTGATTCTGCCCAAACATAGAAATTGGGCGAAATGGGCGGTGCCAAGGCAAAGATATTACCAACTTTACTTTGCCCTCTTGGCTTATCCCTGCGTTGATTTCATCTTATTCAAGACAGGCGATTGATGATTTTGAAGGGAGGGGAGACTGCTGCATAATGGGGGTTGAAAGAAAGTTTGCAATATTGCATCTTGGGATTTGTTGTGTTTACAAAATACACATGGTCATGACACGTGCTGATTTTAACATCATATTGGGAATGCAGCGTGTGTACCTGACAGACCTGCAGTACTGCGCGATTCCTTAAAGTAAGTTCAAATAGTATACAAACAATTCCCAATAAGTTTTAAAAAAACTTTCAATAGTTACCTGCCATCCATTTAATTGGATGTGTTCTATTTTAATTTAACCATTTTATTGTTGACAAAAAACATAACTGCCAATGCGCAGCGTTATCTCTGAGCATGTGACTTCAGAGAACGTGCCAGTGGTCGGTTAATTAACATAATTTACTCGTCATTTTTCCCATGTGAACTTTGAGGTTTTAAAACTCAATAAATTTTATGTTTACCACCAATCTAATTTACAACGTGCTGTACGCAGATGATTTTAGGTCAAAGGTAATTTATAATACTTTTACTCCACACATTGTCAGGTAACTTGCAATACCTCTTTGGTCGAATATGCCCGGTTCAGTAAATTTACTTAACAATTCTTGAATTGCATGTGTGGATTTTTACGTACGACTTTTTAATTTTTCATATTCCATCTGCTGTTGGTTTTGTAGATATTGTTTAAGATACAAGAAATTTGCTACCACTATTTGTGTGGGGAGGGTGGGGGGGATTTGTTGTCAGTCCTCTCGAAGTAAGCATAAATGGCACAGCATTTACCTTTGCCTGACATTTAAGCCTTTGGCGTGCGGAAAGCAAGTGATTGAGTGGTCATAAACTTAACCAATTCTGGGAAATTTGTTGAAACCGAAAGTCTCGGTTTTTTGTTAAGGCGGCGGTTCGGTTTCGGTTTAAAAAAAAAACCGAACCGAACCGAAAAACCGATAAACCGCCCAGCCCTAACATGTATTTGTCATTTGCCAGAGGTTATAGTGTGCTTCCCAGTTCTGGATGCCACACTTGCTCAAGATGCATTTAACTGCATTATTTTTGGCAATATATGGCCTTTATTGCCGACTGTGACAAAAATATAACTTTTCCAAAAATAAAACGTTATTATTCAGTCTGTGGTTCTCGAATGAACATTTAAAAGTGAAATATGTGTAATATCCAAAAAAATATAATTAAATCAGTGTTTGAAGCCAAAATAATGTACATTTACAATGTACATATACTTATTTCCTATAATCAAACCCAAACCTTTCGAAGGGTAACCTACAAAACTTTTCCCTGACAAAGATCCCCCCCCCCCCCCCAATCATTTTCACACAATGCGCAAAAATCCCCCCCCCCCCCCCATGTTTTTTTCAGGTAAACAGAAATTCCTCCCTCCATAATTTCTGGTGAACAAACCCCCCCTCCCCCCCCCCCCCACCTCCCTAATTTTTTAGAAGTACATGTATATTTAAAGCCATACAAAAATGTCCAAAGCTTTTTACCACTTGAGGCCGAGCACCTGTCGCTTCAATCAATTCTAACTTTGCTTGTGTGGAGTTAGCACGTTGGATAATTGCTCACTGTTGCCCAGTGGTTCTCTCAGTGTACTTTAGTAGTTTCCTCCACCCATAAAACTGTCCGACACGAGGTGACACTGGCTGTTGAAAGTGTCCTTAAACTCCAATAACTAAATAACTGTGTTGATAAATAGTTATTGAGGCATGTTTTCTTGTAAATAGTGATGAGTGTTTATGTAATTTACAAATTAAATACATAAATTTTTAAATCCTTTTGGACTGCCTTTTAATCTTTTGGTGTAAGAGGCCGGGTGGGGGATTTTTTTGTACTGCTCCTAAAATAATGTGAGAGAATGTGGTACTACTCAAAAACTGTGGGAGGAATTTTTGCTAAGTGTTTAAAAATGATTGGGGGTATTTTTTGTAGGGGGGATTTTGACCTACATTCTAATCCTTCCAAAGATATATTTTATCTCTTTCATTTGATAAAAGAGTCATTTTTGCATGAGAATTCACTGCTGTCTTTAAAAACTAGCCCAATCCCAAAATAAAACTAAAATCTGCATTAGAAGACAATAGTTTGGGGAAAAATCTGTTTCATTTAACCATACTGCAAGAGAAAGAGTGGTGTTCACCACCTCCCCCCCCCCCCCTCCACTCCACACAAAATGAATGTCAATTTTGATTTAAAAACTGGTGTTGCAGCTATATAAATCACCAATATCAATAGACAGTGCCATTTTATCCTAACAAATTATGTCAAATTTTCTTCTACATATTGATGCGGTAAAATATAGCCCTGAATGTGTTCCCTGGACCCCCAGCATACCTACTTTCATCACAAATTATGATATCATTCATAAATTAATTGATGTTGACACAAAACAAACCTCTTATGATATTAAATTTCACATTTCTGATAGTTTTTAAATCACATTCTGGCTTCTTAAGATATTTCACATTGTGTTTGATGAATATTTTGCAATATTTTAACAAAAAATTTTTTTTTTTAAATCCCTCACATTTCTTAATTAAGGTACTTTGAGTCATTGGTATGGTATGTCTCTGATAAAACATTACACATTGATTTTTTTGAATTTTTTTCCAACAGTATGACAGTGCAGGTCATATGTTATCTCATAGCACCATTAGGCCAAAAAAAAAAAAGGAATTGATTCTCAGGCACCGCCGCGTTGAAAAAAATGGCCCGCGTTGGGCCTTTTTATTTGGACCGTCATTGCAAGAAAATATGAAACAAGGAAATTGAAAAGGGACTATTGGTTTTAAGGCCCAAAACCAACGAATAAACAGGTAAATATACACAGGCGTGTGTTAAGTGTGAGAGCCTCTGGCCTTGGCTTACATTGGGGGCGAAATTCAAGTCGCCCTTCTAAACTTCCTTGGGAGACATGGCAGTTTACTGTATTTTCTTATGTTTTATTTTTTTAAAAACACACCGCTTCCGCAAAAAACAGAAAACACGGTTGCTGTTCAAGTCCGTCACACGGCTATGAAAATAGCCTAAACTAGCCCAATTTTATATTTCTGAAAAGAATTGCAATGGCGTAGTCGTTCGAACAATTCGCCCCAACTGATAGCAACCAGCACAAAATGGCTATTTAAAAACAAAGTACCAGACAAAACAACGAATTACAGAAGACACGCATCGAGTTAATTAGAATTTATTAAAAGTTAACCACCGTTTCAAAACAAAAAAAATGTATTGGAGACAGTTCGTCCATATGGAAATTGCTTGCGGTTACGCTCTGTTCCACTGAAAAATTGGCTGCATTGAAATTCGCACCGCAATTTGCATTGAATGTTTTTCTTTGAAAACTTGTGAAGTTTGTTGGAAAGGGGTTAAATGTAATAAGGCTACAATAGAAATCACAGGTATTTGGATGGATAAGAATGGCAGACCTTCAAAGCACCAATCGCACGTGTCAGTGAAAGATGGTTGGCAGAAATTGTCAGTTTTCTGAACAGTGTATTATTACCCAGCGCAGCCGGAAAGGGAGACAACTGAAATGTTTTGTCATTTACCAAAGAAATTAATTAACTCAAATTGTTAATAACGCTTAATTTACGAAGAATATCGAAAACTTTTTTAACTACGCTTTTCAACTCAGTTAGGGTATTCAGAAACCATGAATGACCCAGCTTCTTATGTGAACTTGAAATTTATTTTAAACACTTTAAATATTTTTTTAAAAAGAATATACCTTCTGTTACAGAGAAGAACACGCTCACCATGGGTCATACTAAAAATCAAAATAACTCACAATGATACCAATTTAATACGAGGGTGGTCAATAATATCCAGTATTCATAAAATAGTTCTGCTTTGTAAAAGTTTAAAAGTGAAGTCAGAGTTCTGTTTCTAAATACAAAAAGTGGTGATATCAGAAAATAAAGAAAAACAGTTTTAGTTTTCAATAAAATTAGTTTTATTTGTATATCATTTTACAATATGCACTTTCCATGCTTTTCAGGTAAAAACAGACATCAGAAAGTGACTTTTGCCTCTCAATCCTTTCTCACCATCTGGAAGAAATAAAAATAAAAAATAAAAATAAAATCCTCCCTCCCTCCCTCATTGATTTGAAAAAAAAATTGCCTGAGAATCAATTGATTTTTTTTTTTTGGCCTTAAAATGCCTGAAACCATCAAATATTGATTCTGTAGTGCAGTGCCAAATATTATTTAGAGGTCAGTTCTGGGGAGGTTGGTATTTAGGCTTTTTAAAAGTTTTTTGCCATTTTTGGAGAAACATACTCAAGACTAAATATCAGAATCCCCACCTCCAGATGTTGGTCAGACGAGGAGGGCGACATTGACTAGTTTTAAGATGAATTCAGTTCTATTCTGGTTGCAATGCCTAAAGCATCCAGGAATTAAAACATTGTTTACCAAAACACAGAGGAAGTGTGCATTTAATTTAAATTGGAGTTCTGGGTGATTCTGGTATTTAGTCTTCAGGAAAACACGTCGGATCACAAAATTAGCTGGACGCTACACTGTAATTCTGACAGTCTTAAACTGACATTGTATTATATCATTGGTAAAAATAGTTCATAGACTGGATCCTGTGAACTTGTGAAGAAAAATCTAGGAAATAAATGAATAGGTATCGCTGTTCGCGTGCATGTCTGTTTCTGTAAAATTTTACTACAAGACTGCATGCCCGTGTTTTGAGAACAAAGATTTTCCCAGACCTTGACTCAACATAACTTGAATTCATCCGAACTCCGGCTGTTTCTGAGGAAATTGCGCTAAGTTCCCCACAAATGAAAAAAGGCCCACTAAAAGTGTCAATAAATCACTTGTTTTATTTTTTATTCGTTGTCAACAATTTGTGAAGTGTACGTTCTCAATTAAAATTGAAACTGGGCTTCAAATCTGACGAAACCGGCAACGGACGGCATTGGCACTTCAAACTTTCAAATAATACCTAACTCGCCAACAACTTCCTAACTTCGAAAGTCACTTCATTACTTGATTATTTATCGTAGTTTCCAGCATTCTGCAACAATATATTTTACATAATGTCCTTTGAAAGGCCCAAAACAATTAAGTATCCGTTACAATGATTCTGGATTTTTAGCCAGTGGGAGAGCCACGCTGCCAGATTGCACCCCAAACTCTGTTGCATGGTATATAGAAAAATTATAAAATCATGGACACGTACCCATTACCTATGTGCGCACACGCCAATGTGTGGGTGTGCACTATTATCAACACTGTTTTTTAGTATTGATAATATATTTTATTTAAAATGATCAAATCTGATAATTTGTCGGTGCACAGAATAATTCTTGTTAGCTGCCGATAACGCAACCAACTTTTTCTGTGTCGTCGGTTAATTCTTCGACGAGAAACGCAATCTTGATCCATATCGATTATTCTGAATATCATTTAACGTCAAATGAACGTTTCCTTGAGAATAAGATTCTGTAATTGAACTGCGCATGACACACTAGTCGGGTGAATTCTGAATACATTCGGAATGGCCCACGGAAACGTACCCTATGTTGAAGGCCACTGTGACCTTGACCTTTCACCTAGCAAGTCCAAAATAAGTAGGGTTCTTCCTCTCATTGATGCCAACCTACCTATGAAGTTTCATGAACATGGGTCAAACCATTATCAAGTTATCATCCGGAAACCAAGTGTTTTGATTTACTATGTTCAGAGTCACTGTGACCTTGACCTTTGACCTAGCCAGTCCAAAATAAATAGGGTTCTTCCTCTCACGAAGGCCAACCTACATATGAAGTTTCATGAATGTGAGTTCAACCATAGTCAAGTTATCATCCGGAAACCAATTGTTTATGATTTAGTATGTTCAAGGTCACTGTGACCTTCACCATTGACCTAGTGAGTCCAAAATAAATAGGGTTCTTCCTCTCACCGAGGCCAACCTACCTATAAAGTTTCATGAACGTGGATCGAACCATTATCAAGTTATCATCCGGAAACCAATTGTTTAAGCCTGCCCGCCCAAGCCCGCCCGCCCACAATTCATCAAACTATAAGTCGAGTTTGACTTCGTTACAACTCAACTAAAAATCAATTTATTATCCTTTTTCCTAACATGAACAGAAGACAACACTTGCAAAATAATTCTTGATGAACTGAAGATTTTAACAGACTGCCTTAAAAACAAGATCGTTCCAATGAGGCATCATAAGCTATGTTATGAAGAGATAAAGTGAAAATATATTAAAATTTGAAGGATGATTTATGTGAATAGCACTCTGTGTTTTTAAATATAATGTTGGGTAAAGGGTTAAAAGATTCTAGTGTAGGCAGAACAAAAGTTTCATGATTTAAAACAGTTTGAGGAGGCTAAGATCTGATGATGAGGGAGATGCCTGAAAAAAAAACCCAGTTATTTATAGCTTAACATAAAAAACTATGTTCACAAAAGGTTGAGACTCATTTTCCAGTAATTCAGAATTGATGAGCAAACAGCAGTGCTTTTAACTCTTTACCAAATGAACTGGCCGTACAAATTAGATAGTTGAAGAAAATAATGTTTCAAGAAACTTCAGCAAAACTATATCAAGTGACCCCTCACTGAAATAAGTTTGTCGAGGTCATCCTAATGGGGGGATCACATGGTATTGTTTTGTGGGATTTTTTTTTTTAAAAATTCGAAAAAATACGATGAAATTTTGATATCTGCATTGGGTTAAGGAGCCATTTGTGGTAGCAGGGTGCTTGCAGCCGAGGACTGATAAAATTTAAGGCTATTCAAGGCCGTTTCTAGACATATTTTGGCATTTTCAAAGCCCCACACAGTGATGCATGGGAAAGGCAAGCGATCGCTCTCGCGCACCATCGCTCACACAAAAATTGTCCAAGGTGCGCGAATAATCACTTGCCTCTATTCTAGGGTGTGTTTTCATCCTTTTTTTGAGTTGCGTCAACAGATACATTCAATTAAGTTTTCATGTTGGAAATGTTTAAGAATCACACACAATTTGAAGAGTTTAAAGTACAATTCCAAACAATTTCCTTTAACGTCGTTATGAACATGGCACACAGTATTTTGCTCATACATCCACACACGACACGCTAACAGTAAGAGGGTTGTACATTAACAACTCGCACAGAGCTTACTCCCGCTACAAAACGAACATGCATGTTCAGACAATAAAAACATGCAGAATGTTGCCCTGTACCTTATTTTCCTTTATACATGTGACACCTGTCGCTCCAATTCACCAGTGACATGAATTAATGTGCCCGATTTGGAATTTACGCATCCATTTTCCACAATTCTAATAATCTGCCATTTAAAATCCAGAATTAATATTTTTATACAACCAATGGCCCAGACTAGCTGGTGCAAACTCTAAAATTAATCCAGAGCCAAACACAAATTTTGCCCCCCAATCCCAAAATTTGCATGCAAAACCAAAAACTGAATGTCCTATCTGGTTCTCCATAATTTTGCTAACTGCGTATGCACAGTATCCAGGAAGACACCGATATTGGCGCCAATCATCATTCTTTGTTTAGCCCTCCAGTCAGTAACAACAAACTGACATCTGTGCTTTAAAAAATCTCAGTTTTAAAGATGCCAGACACAAATCAATGGTAGAATTGGTGGATCCAAGGACATAATTGGATGATGGAAGTGAACAACGGTAGTTGGAAACGTTGAGGGCTGAAACTTTATAATTTTTATCAAAATTATTTCATGTTTTCCAATTTTGGGACATGGGCCTGACATCATCATTCTTGCTAATGATTTATCCACTGTTTGTTAAGTGTTCCTTCCCTATCCTTCCTTGAAGCCCTCCTGTTAAACTCCCAAGCTTTTTTGGCTTATTTTATTGAAATTTTTTTATAAATTTCTTGGGAGTTTGACGTCTCATACAGAATGTTTATTCTGTATATCCCAATGGTTACGTCCTCACCCTAGGGGTGTTTAGGCGTTTGGGTCATGCATCTTGTATCCAATGTATCAGTTTTTCTTCATCTGAAGATCTTGCTTTACATCGGATAGTTTAAAATCTGTTACTGACTCCGGGCCTTTTTATTCAGTGCCTGGGGTCTTGTTTCCGTTTTTTCTGGTGATGTTGTTTACATTAGCAACGTCTTATAAATATATGTAGTTTCCTATTTCTTTTACTGTAGAATTGTTGTAAGATACATGTTATAATATTCCAATAGTGTAGCAATTATTTTTGGAATTTTGACCTCACTTAGGCTCTATCGGGATACCTTTGGGTGACGAAACAGAGGAAGAAGCCAGCAAGTACTGTTGGAAGCTCGGCGAGGTCTGAAAGGGCCGCGAGCGTGACAGGTCCCTCTCTTTGGCTTCTTCCACGTCATCTACAAAGCACACACGACTGCACCCTAGCTACCCGACTTCAGATATCCAGCCTGCATTGCTAAGAAGGGACCATTTGTCGTCTGCGTAGTCGGACCATCCGGTAGCTAGGGAGACAAGGTCTCGTTCATCGGGACGTTCGGAGAATAGAGCCATCTCTGACACACTGTCCCAGGAGCAGCAAGCGGTGAAAAAACAGAAGACCGCTGCTCCTCAGGCCTCCGTAAAGGACTTGCTGTCGCTGATTGAGCAGCTGATCGCAGGATCCCAGCAAAGGCAAGAGCAGCCTATTAAGTCTCGAAACCTGAGCTGTCGGACGGTGCTGGGTCGGTCCAGTCATCTGTTCATTCAGATGCAAGGGACTGAGATTCACAACTGATTCTCTCGGATGGTGAAAGGGATTTGGAAGAAGATTACCCTTCCCTTTCGGAACAACACATGGTTGCGATGGATTTAATCAATACTACCATGAATTTGTTCCAGTGAATCAGAAAGCTGCGGTGATTAGAATGAAACCGCTGGCGTCGTGTTGGACGCAGACTTTATCTGGAAAAAGGAGAAAGTCCTTTCTTTTCCAGTTCAGTCTAGGCAGGTGTCACAGGCCTTCGGCCATTTAGACGACGCCGTATTTAATTTCTCCAGTGGAAAGAAGAAAGGCGGTTTCTTGACATCATCTTCCATACATTTACCGTTTCTTGTACATTCATTTAAAACGGTCTGGGAAGATGTTCAGAGAGTTCCTCTGCGTTTGGATGAGCAAGCCAAGGATCTAGAGGTATCCTTGCCTGGTTCATTTACAATTCTCTCAGACACAATTGAGACGGCAATTTCTTCTAATAGAGCAAATTTGGACGCTATGTTGAATGCAGATCACCTTACAAGAGCTATGGCGCAATGTCTCAACGGAAAGGAATTTGAGGACGTTCGTACCTCTCTAAGAGTTCTTTCCAGGGCAATTATGCATACCACATATAACTCCGCCCTAACAGTGGCTAATTTGGAGTTAATCAGACGTGATGGTGCCCTTGCATCGTCATCTTTGATAGATGACAAGGTGAAAAACTCTCTCCGAGTTGCTCCAGTTTCCGGACATACTATATTTGATGACAAGCTTTCATTAGTCTTTGATCAGGCTACTAAGAAAGCGTCTAATTCTCTGCTTCTCAAGTCGGCATCAAATCGACCCGCTGCAGCAGAAAAGAGTAAAGGAGGACGACCCAGCCAGAATACGTCAAAAGGGGACTCCTCTCGAGGGTATAGGAAACTCTCCTATAATCAGTACAGCTACTTGGGAAAGGGGCATAGGTCTGATCCCTAAGCCAACAGGTCGAGGCTCTTGGCGGGTAGGATGTGGTTTCTCCTCCCTAGGCCTTGCAGGTCGTACAGGTGATGATCAGGACCTCTATTGCTTGCCAGTTGGCGGAAGGTTATCAAGCTTCAAGAAAAACTGGATAACAATTATGGAAGATCAGTGGGTGAGAAGTGTAGTCTTGGACAGCCTACGGCTAACATTCTGAGCGAAACCACCACTAACAAGATGTCTGCGTTGGACAAATCTTCCGTCAAATCCTTGCAAACGAGAGTCTCTCCTAGCAGAGGTACAGGCTCTCTTATCAAAGGAAGCAATCGAGGTCGTAGAGAATCAAAATTCTCAAGGTTTCTACAGTCACCTGTTCCTCGTACCGAAGCCAGACGGCTCGTTCTGACCGGTAATAGACTTGGGCTGGATAAACAAGCTTATTGTGGCTCCACAGTTCTATATGGCAACAAAATTGTTCTTCAAAACGATGTTCAGAGTCTGCTTCAATTGCTCTGACGTCTCGGTTTCATCGTAAATGAGAAAAAGTCGGATCTAGCTCTGTCCAAGTCGTTCATTCACTTGGGAATGAGCTTCGAGACTCACAACAATCTGGTTCATCTGCCGTTATCCAGAGCAAAATTAGTCAGTTGTTATGCTCGCTTTTGTCTACACTCTGACGCATTAACAGCGAAGGAATTCACGCGACTGATGGGGTTGTGCGAAGCGGCTGCAGATCTTATTCCGATGGGCCGACTACGCCTGCGTCCCCTCCAGATAGTCTTTACGCAGAACTGGAGTGTGAAGACGCATTCACTCGAGACCAGTATTGTTTTAACGGACCTAGTAAAACAAAAGGTCCAGATTTGGGCAGATATTCAATGGTTAACTCAAGGAGTTCCACTGCAACTGCCGGAACCGGTTTTCACGATTATGACGAATGCAAGTCAAGTGGGTTGGGGCACGACCTTGAGCCCCGCAGACTTGAAGTGTCAGGGTCTTTGGGACCCTTGATTCTTAGAGAAACACATAAACATCAAGGAGATGATGTCAATATGGTTAGCACTACAACATTGGATTCACATTTTAGAAGACGCTCATGTGCAGATTTTGTTGGTCAACTCGACAGTCGCAGCATATATCAGGAACCAGGGCGGCGCAGTCCTTCGATTCCGTTATGCAATCTAACGGAGAAGTTCTTCTATATGTCGTGAATCATCATGTTCAGCTTTCTGTCCATCATATACCGGGTTGTCTGAACGTATTAGCAGACTCACTATCTCGAAAAGGTCGCATGTTGCCATCGGAGTGGATGCTCAACAAGCTAGTATTCAGACAGATTTGCTACCAGTGGGATCGACCCATGATACATCTTTTTGCGACACACCTGAACAATCAGTTACCGACGTTCGTGTCGCCATGTCCAGATCATCGAGCATACACAGTAGATGCTCTGTCAATCTTGTGGGACGGAATGATAGGATATGCGTATCCTCCAACTCCGTTGATTAAGCAGATTTTGTTAAAGATCAAACAGTCTTGTTGCAAAATTTTTCTAGTAGCACCTCTGTCATCACAGAAACTGGGGATCAATCTTCTCAGGTGTCTGTTATGGGATGTTCCCCGAAAGTTTTCTCCGTGAGAGGACCTTCTTTATCAGGGGAAGTCACACACACTGCATCACAACCTGGAAGGTCTCAACCTTCATGTATTTCCGTTGTGCAGTCCTTCTTGCACGGCAAACAGTTTACAAGACGAGCAGTGGGCACAATTTCTAACTGCAGGAGGTCCTCCTCTTCATTGATTTATGCAGCGAAGTGGAAGGTTTTCTTCCGTTGGTGTAAGGATCAATCAATAGACGTCTATGATCCGTCCATACTGGATATTGCAAACTTTCTGGTCTACTTGTTTGACAATCTCAAACTGCAGCCCGTCACTATTAAGGGCTATAGGTCTATGTTATCAGACACTTTCGCTCATCATGATAACTTGGCAATTGGATCTAATGCTTCATTGTCCAAACTGGTTAGAAATTTCTCTATTAATAGACCTAGAACCCTCAGATTAATTCCTAAGTGGAATTTGGCTTGGGTTCTGTTGAAGCTTAAAGAAGCTCTGTTTGAGCCATTGGACGTTGCAGAGTTCAAATTCTTGACCTATAAAACGGCATTTCTCTTAGCCTTTGCATCTGCTAGAAGAGTTAGTGAACTTCATGCTTTATCTGTTGACGAATCTCACTATCGTAGTGTGGGTAATACCATTACTCTGACTACGGAAGTGGGATTTTTTGCTAAGAATCAGGCTCCAGATAAATGGCCTGAGCCTATTACCATAAAGGCTCTGCCATCTACGGACAACCGTAGACCTCTGCTGTGTCCAGTCAGGGCTATGCGCATATATAAACGTCGATCAGATTTTATAAGAAATGGAAGGAAATGTTTCTTTCCTTCATTAATTCCTGACAGAAAAGATATTTCTGTTCATTCAATTGCAAATTGCATTCAGTTGGCAATACGCATTGCCAATGAAAATCTAAATTCGGATTAACGTTCTGTAAATAAGATATCAGCGCATGAAGTTAGAGTGCTGTCCACTTCCTGGGCTTATTCTAACAGTATAGCCATTACTGATTTCATGAAGACTGCGTACTGGACACAGTCCTCTACATTTACCAAGTTAGTTTTACATGAGAAATTTAGAGTCCATCACTGGTGACTTTAGATGTTTAGGTCCTCTTTCTGTTGCTCAAAATGTCGTCCATTAAAGGTTACATCTACAGTTATTTAAAGCAGCCCGTTCCAGCAGTGATGCTGTTCCGCTGCCCTCTTCATTCTGAGGTCATGTACTTCAGAATAAGGGGAAGGGGGATGGTTTTTTCCCTTATGATCATCTGGCTTTATAGTGAAAAGCAAGGGAAGACCTCCTCTGATGTCAGTAGTGCTGAGTCGGTGCTGGGATGGTTTTAATGTGTAGCTCGGTGTGAAGCAAATAATATATCTCATTTTTGTATTTTTTTTAAACTGTAGCTCACTGTGAAGCATTTGTATATGTCACGTGTCAAACGGGCATTAATATACAATCCTCGGACACTTTTAAATGAGTATCAAGAGTCTCATTCTCTGGACTGTCTTTATATTTTGGGTTTCCTTCACCGAATTAGCATAATGGGTTATGCTGGCCTGGCTATAAATGGAGAATTATATATTATGTAATGCTCAATTACATTGTTGGTGTTATGGCTTTCTCGTTTCTGGTAAAGGAGAAAGTCATATATAATTCCTTTCTCTCCTATTCTCCTGTAGGAGATATCCTTTATGAAGTGATTAAGTAATTGGATTTTCTTTTATGTCCTAGGCCCTCCAGCCTTTTTTACGATTCAGCTAGTCTGGGCCATTGGTTGTTGTATAAAAATATTATAAATTCGAAGTAATTTGTATACTTTTTATACCTACCAATGGCCCAGACGGGGATGGCCCTCCCATGAGTGGGCACTCATACCTCCCCACTGTTTACAACATTTAACAGGCATTATAGAAAGAATGATGGTTGGTGCGAATTTCGGTGTCTTCCTGGATACTGCGCATGTGCAGTTCGCAAAAGTATGGAGGACCAGACAGGACATTCAATTTTTGGTTTTGCATGCAAATTTTGGGGAGTCAGGGCAAAATTTGTGTTTGGCCCTGGATTAATTTTTGAGTTAGCACCAGCTAGTCTGGGCCATTTTAAGTATAAAAAATATACAAATTACTTTGAATGTATAATTTTAGTGGGTTACATATATTTTCTCCGTCAAAATTTCCATCTGTGTTCAGTTGCATTCATACATTTGTTTCGAAGGATGTTTGTCAGTTGAAGTTAAACATTGAAATCAACACTCAATCAAATTCACTCTCATCACAGTTTTCACTCTCGCAAACTTTATTTGAGGTGAGAGATTTTCCACTCGCCTCCATTTTGCTCCCATTCGTCACTGCCCACATAAGCCAAATTCAAGGCTCTTCCTTCACTAGTCCCAACTATGACCCTCTGGTTATTACCCTATCCTCCCACTTCCCTTGGAAAGGGAAGTGGGAGGATGGGGTAATGACCGGACGTACTAGTTAATACTATGTCTTCACAAACTCTAACATATAAAACTATATAGTTATGACTATATGCTTTCTCAGCATTTTTATTTCATGAATATTCAAGCCCTTTCAAGGCCTCTTGGCATATTTTCCAGGATTCAAGGCCTTGAATGAACCCTGGTCAAATTCAAGGCCATTCCTTGAATCCAAGGCTCCATGGGAACCCTGGGTAGTCATAAAATAAAATATCAAATTTTTAATGATACCTTGTAACACCAATGACACGACCTGGCATCAGTCTCATAAATGATGGCTTTGTGGCAAAGAAACCAGCATGCGGACCACCATAACCAAGTGGAATGCCAAATCTTTGACTAGATCCAACTGCTATATGAGCACCAAACTCACTCGGTGGTCTCAAGATTGTTAGAGCGAGTAGATCTGTTGCACAAACTACAAGAGACTAAAATATACAAAAGGTGTATTAGCAATCATGTATTATGCAAGCAAAATTCATTTTCTGCAAGGCCTAAAAAAATTAATGAAAGTGTCAATACCACTGTAGCTCAACTTGTGTAAGATATGTACATGTATAGTATGTGACACAGCAATGACACACTTCATCTAGGTAATGATCTGATAACAAAGGTACATGTAAAGTATTATAAAGGTCTGTACATAAATACTGACCGTAGCCTGTAACAAATGTACAGGTAAAGTAATTTGCATAATTTATGCATGAGAGAAAAAACCCATATTATATTGATGTATTCCAACATTCATACAAAAATTTATTCAAATCAGAACCTCCATATACAAGTTCTGATACAAAAAACTGATGCACCTAATTTCGGTATAAGATGGCCGCTGGCAGCCATCTTGAATTTTGGACCGCACCCAAAACACTGATTCTCGTCCCAAAAGGTACCCAAGAAGTTTCGTGAAGACCGATTCATAAATACACCCTCTAGCCCAAGCTGTATTGACACTTACTGTGTATAAGTAGCACTGAATAAATCAAAGTTCATCTAATTTGCATAATTTATGCACGAGAAAAAAAGGGTTAAAATTTAGAAAAATACCCTGAAAATGTTACAGTAACTACCATGCCAATATGCCAGTGAGGTAAAACTACGCTTAAAAAAAAAATATGAAAACCTGTACACTAAAGTCAAAAACTTGCACACAAAAGTAAACAAGAGGCCCCAAGAGCCTGAGGGCGCTCACCTGACATGGTAGCCTAAATTTATATCAACCCAGAGAATTGATTTCAACAAGTTGCATCTGCTCCTCCTAAGAAAAGCTTATACCAAATATCCAAAGATTCTGACGAGTGGATCTAAAAAAAAAAAGATTTTTAAAGAATATTCCTCATATTGAACTAAGTTATAATTCAGGCTCCCAAAGAGAGCCCATATATGAACCCAGGGACTTGGCTTTAACAAACTTGAATCTCACCCCCCTAAGGATGCTGCACACCAAATATCAAAACATTCCAACTGCTGGATCTGAAGAAGAAGATTTTTAAAGAAAAGTCCTCATTTTGAACTAAGTTACAATTCGAGCTCCCACAGTGAGTCCAAATATGGACCTAGGGACATGGCTGAAGAAGAAGATTTTTAAAGAAAAGTCCTCATTTTGAACTAAGTTACAATTCGAGCTCCCACAGTGAGTCCAAATATGGACCTAGGGACATGGCTTGAACAAACTTGAATCTCACCCCCTAAGGATGCTGCATACCAAATATCAAAACATTCCGACTGCTGGATCTGAAGAAGATTTTTAAAGAAAATTCCTCATTTTGAACTAAGTTATAATTCGGGCTACCACAGTGAGCCCAAATATGAACCCAGGGACTTGGTTTGAACAAACTTGAATCTCACCCCCCTAAGCATGGTGCATACCCAATATCAGAAGATTCTGCCTGCTGGATCTTGAGAAGAAGATTTTCAAAGAAATTTGCCTGAAATGCACTAAGTTCAAATTTGGGCTCCTATACTGAGCCCAAATATAAACCCAGGGGGCCGAGTTGAACAAACTTGAATCAGATCCACCCCAAAATGTTGCATACCAAATATCAATAGATTCTGCCTGCTGGATCTGGAGAAGAAGATTTTTTAAGAAATTTGCCTGAAATGCACTAAGTTCGAAATCGGGCTCCTATACGGAGCCCAAATATTAACCCAGGGGGCTGATTTGAACAAACTTGAATCAGATCCACCCCACAATGTTGCTTACCAAATATGAAAAGATTCTGCCTGCTGGATCTGGAGAAGAAGATTTTTAAAGAAATTTGCCTGAAATGCACTAAGTTCGAATTCGAGCTCCTGTATTGAGCCCAAATATGAATCTAGGGAGCCGATTTGAACAAACTTGAATCAGATCCACCCTACAATGTTGCATACCAAATATCAAAAGATTCTGCCTGCTGGATCTGGAGAAGATTTTCAAAGAAATTTGCCTGAAATGCAGTAAGTTCAAATTTGGGCTCCTATACTGAGCCCAAATATAAACCCAGGGGGCCGATTTGAACAAACTTGAATCAGATCCACCCCACAATGTTGCATACCAAATATCAAAAGATTCTGCCTGCTGGATCTGGAGAAGAAGATTTTTTAAGAAATTTGCCTGAAATGCACTAAGTTCGAAATCGGGCTCCTATACTGAGCCCAAATATGAACCCAGGGGGCCGATTTGAACAAACTTGAATCAGATCCACCCTACAATGTTGCATACCAAATATCAAAAGATTCTGCCTGCTGGATCTGGAGAAGAAGATTTTTTAATGTTTTTCCCATTGCCTACAGTGTTAAAAAGTGCTGACTCAGCACTTTTTCAAAGTCCTGAAACTGTACCCTATGATAAAACCGATGGCAATTTTTTTTTACCAATCCTTTCTGTTGGTCCTAAGGAAGCTGCACACCAAATAAAAATTCTCAGTGCCGTGCAGTTTTGGAGATATGGGCGTTTTAAATTTTTTCTATTTTTAGCTCCTGCGGTTCCCACGGGGCTGCGGGAATTTTTTTTTTTGCATAAATCAAGTACTCATGACCCAATAAGCCCTCACATAAAATTTGGTTCAAATCAGCCTCTCGGTTCGGAAAATAGAAATTTTGGGCGGGGCAAACAATTTTGCCCCTACCATAACGAAGCCAAGTATAGCCCCACAAACTTCTCTTGAACAAATCTGAGTCTACACCTCAAAAGGAAGCTGCACACCAAATATCAAGTCTCTGCTACTACTGGTTCATGAGAAGAAGATTTACAAAGATTTTGGTGCCCCTTGGGGGCGTGGCACCACCCAGGAGGAGGGGCAACTTCATTTGAACAAATCTGAATTGGCATTAGGTAATAAACATTTAGTCAACATTTGAATAAAATTGGGCTAGTGGTTTAGGAGGAGAAGTCGATAATGTAAAGTTAACGCCGGACGGACGACGACGACGACGGACGCCGGCCGACGGACGCCGGCCGACGGACAGAAAGTGATTAATAAAGCTCCCCTTGAGCTTCGCTCAGGTGAGCTAAAAAGGATTTCCCCTGTGAAAGAAGGTCCTCCCGTGGAGGAAGCTTCAGCAGAATGTTCTACAACCGACACCTGAGTAGATTTATCCATGGTCTCTGGGGTGACAGAGATGCTACCAATAGGATCTTGCAGTGAGATTGCTTGATTTTAGCAATATCAGCTGAATCAACAGAGCTGGAGGATACGCGTATCCTATCATTCCGTCCAAAGAGATCGAGAGGGTGTCTACTGCAAACGCTCGAGAATCTGGGCATTTCGACACATACACCTGCAACTGATTGTTGAGATGCGTCGCAAATAAGTCTATCATAGGACGATCACAAAGGTAGCAAATCTGATTGAATACTCGTTTGTTGAGAGTCCATTCTGACAGCAACATACGACATTTCCGAGAAAGGGAGTCCGCTAGAACGTTCCGACGACCCGGAATATGAAGGACCGATAGAAGAACTTGATGCTCTAGGACAAACAGAAGGATTCTTTCCGTTAGATTGAACAACGGAATGGAATGAGTGCCTCCCTGGTTCCGAATATACGCTACTACTGTCGAATTGTCGGACAGAAAATGAACATGCGAATTCTGAATGATGTTCATCCACTGACATAGTGCAAGCCAATTGACATCATCTTTTTTGAAATAATTCAATGTTTCTAAGGTCCATAACATACAGTAATGCGTCTGCCTATTTATTATGAGCATTGAAATACTGCATGTAATCATCTGAATACCAGTTAAGTGATTAGACAGCCTCCCAGGTACCCAAAGACTAGCAATTTATTGATGATGAATTTGGTGCTTGTATATGACATAAAGACGAACCACCACAGGAAACCAACCAACTAAAAAGTGGATGTGCCCATGAGGTTGCCATAGAACAGGACCCAGCCACCAATCGAGAAGTCATGAAATGCACGAATGTACATAAAATCATACAAGACTTACGGGAAGAAAACTACGTCTTGCCCGTTAATCGCCTCTTAACACATTGGCGGTGTGGGGGGTTGGGGGGGATTCAAAATCATATTGAACCCCCCTCACCCACATTACTTTAATCGTTCTTGTGTTAGTCATCAAATAATATAGGAACCACAAGGCTCCCTCACGTCTAACCAACTCCATAATGACACTAAGGGCAGAGAAGGATGTGAAGAACAAATATTTCCCCTCATAAAGAAGGTCCTATCGAGGAGGAAGCTTCTGGGGAACGTCCCATAACAGACACCTGAGAAGATTGATCCAAGGTTTCTGTGACGACAGAGGTGCTACTAGCAGGATTTCGCAACGAGACTGTTTGATCTTTAACAGAATCTGCTGAATCAACGGAGTTGGAGGATACGCATATCCTATCATTCCGTCCCATGAGATCAACAGAGCGTCTACTGCGTTACGCTCGATGATCTGGACATGGCGACACGAACGTCGGTAACTGATTGTTCCTGTGCGTCGCAAACAGATATATCCTGGGGCGATCCCACTAGTAGCAAATCTGCCTGAATACTCGCTTGTTGAGCATCCTCTCCGATGGCAACAGGTGACCTTTCCGAGACAGCGAGTCTGCTAGTACGTTCAGACGACCCGGTATATGACAGACAGAAAGCTGAACATGATGATTCACGACGTATAGGAGAATCTTCTCCATTAGTTCGCATAACGGAATTGAATGAGTGTCGCCCTGGTTCCTGATGTACGTTACTAGAGGAGAATAATATTCTGTAATACATGTTAAACTCCCAAGAAATTTAATAAAAAATTTCAATAAAAAGTAGCCAAAAAGCTTAAGAGTTTAACAGGAAGGGTTCATGGAAGGATAGGGAAGGAAGGATTCATGGAAGGATAGGGAAGGAATACTTAACAAACAGTGGAATAATCATTAACAAAAATGATGACGTCAGGCATATGTCCCGAAATTGGGAAACATAAAATAATTGTATAATTATTATAAAGTTACAGCCCTGAACGTCTAAAACCACCGTTGAACACTTCCATCTTCCAATAACAGCCTTGGATCCACCAATTCTTGCATTGATTTGTCTGGCATCCTCAAAAAAGATTTTAAAGCACAGATGTCAGTTGTCAATGTTGCTGACTTAAGGGCCAAACAAAGAATGATGTTTGCACCAATTCCGGTCACTTCCTGACGGATGCGCACATGCAGAGACTAAATGTATGGAGGACCAAATAGGACTTTAATTTTCGGTTTTGCAAGCAAATTTTGGGGATGGGGGGGGGGGGCAAAATTTGTGTTTGGCCCTTGATAACTTTGAGTTAGCACCAGCTAGTCTGGGCCATTGGGTTATAGCATAAAAATAATGGGTATCATGGACTGGGATGATGTGTTTATTCTGTTTTATAAAATAATGACTGGGTTTGAGGGAAACACTGTGGATTATCTCCCCTTGAAACCATTATCTCACTTTTCTAAAGACTCTGGAAGTAATGGTGATAATCTGCAATGTTCACCTCAAGGCAAGTCATTATTTTTATATTGGATGAAATGATGCCAAACATGTCAATAAAGGGAGTTCAGTGGTTGTCCTAGTGCTTCCTCCAACACACCACCAGATTTCTTATTCACTTAATGAAAGTTTCCTTAATTACCTATATGCAAGAAATAGGTCAAATTTGTGTTCAAGGTATGCTTTGATGTTTGGAATTTAGATGCAATTAACAGGGTTATTCAACTAGAACTATCACTGACTTTTGGCATTCCACAATACACTCCTGAAAGTGGAGCTTCGTAATTTTTGGAAAAATAACAGTTCACTTTCTTGTAGGCATGTCTGGGTAGTTTCACCAAATTCAGTTCAGAAATGTAAGGAAATGTGCCCTTAAGTATTACATACAGAAATGCATGTTCAATCAATGCTAAGGGTTGAGGGGGCTGGAATGACTTAGTCAAAATTGTCTCACCATGAAATTTAGAAATACGGACATGTCTATTTGCTCGATATGTTTGAAAACTATCATTAAAATCAATGTGGGAATGTTCCCTTTGTAGTGATCATGTTTGAGAAATTTCATAGAAATTGGTTCATAAATATAGGGGTTCCTGCACACATAAGAATCTCACATAGAAATCTATATTAAAGCTTCTAAGTTCATGGATAGCTTGAAATTGTTGAGTCTTGAACATAATAAGCACATGTCTACTTGCTAGAGATCAGATATTTATTTACTGGTATTTAAGTCAGCATTTATGGCAAATCATGTCTTCAACATAGCTATGAAGTTAGATTTAGCCAATCGTTTATAACTGTGCAGCCCACTTTGGATGACTTCTATCCCAGGCATTGGTTACCCATGTAACAGTTTATCTTCCCCGATTAAATCTTTCCCCCACTCCACATATCTTTCCCCCTCCCCACTTGATTATTTTTGTTTTACACAAAATTTGATGACCACAGTAAACAAACACGACTCCACTTTGAGAGATTCCTGGGGGAGTCATTAGAGATCAAAAAGTTTCATGAAAATCATAAGTGTAGGGGAGGCACACACAAAATAATTTCATTTAGAGACTGCAATGAATATAGGTTATTACCGCCAAGTGGGTTGCCAAAATGGTGTACTGAAGTCAAAACTTTGTCTCTGGGCAAATATCAATGAATCTGTTAGGAAGAGTCGACATATGATCCAGAGACGATGTTGATACTTCAATACACCATCTCAGAAATCCATTTGGTAGTAATAACCAATTTAAATTTATGCTACAAAATTTCCCTCTTTCTTGACTCATTTGCATATATTTTTACAATAATTCAGCATCTATGAACTGATTTTTAGGAATTAGGAATGAAGATCATGACGTCGTATGACAGTATTGAGCTGTGCATAGTGTAATCCCCATTCATTGTTCTACTTGTACTATAACTGCCAAAGTAGTGTTTCAGCTGTCTGTTTCTTCATTTATTACTTTTTTCAGATTTAAGGCATGGTAGTCCAGAATAAAAATTATGGCAAAAAATGATCTAATTTACTTCACTGAGTTGTTGATTTGTTTAATTACTTTTATCAAAATGGTGGCATCAACATATGTAATCAGTTTTTGATAGGTGCAGGTAAAAATACATTTTTACTTGTATTGGGGGAAATGTGTTCTTTCTGTAAGAGAAATCCAAGTTCCAGAGGAAATGAAATTATAGCAAGAAAATTTAGGAATATGTGCATGTTGACTTGTTAGTGGTAATACTTGAAGAGTTTGAAATCGATGCATAAATGTTGGGAGTTCAGCTCTCCAGAAATACTGCAGCTAATTTCTTGAGCTTCTTTCATAATTTATTTATTTATTGTTTTTAATTTTTTTCTATGCTTTTGCACGGCTCATAGACTGACAAAGTGTGATCGTTTAACTCCTAAAACCTCCTGTAAACCCTATCTGTACAATTTGTGCCGTGAGCTGGTTGTGAAGATATCTGATGACCAATAAAAATGACGGATATTAACTGGTTGAGTGCTAAAACCACTATCAAGGCTTTCAAATAAATGAGGATACCAAAGCAAAAGCCAACATTTTCTTTTCTTGTATTCCGTATTTAGTCAAACGCAAAGATTATTTTATTTATATAAATTTGAATTATTACAAATTATTGGATAGTGCCTATGTAAAAAAAACAAATTTTGATGAACAAATTCTGACCACCAAAAATAATCTAGCCCTCAACCAGTTAAAGCATTTAAATGCTTTGTGACTGCTCAATACATACTCCTTGCGCATGTGCTGCTGCAATAAGTGAGGAGTAGTCTTCAATGCTTCCTTCTGTGTTTGGATACTGTATTAATGCGCCACTTATGTCTTGTTTGCTGAAGTCCATGTCATGCCAGTCTATTCTCTCAATCTCTATCCCAAGAGCACTACAAAAAATATACTAAGGTTCTAAAGTTTACTTTTGAATCTTAGATAACCAATTAAAAATTAAAAGAATCAGACCTTTTTTTTTACAGGGCTTGTGAGATCATACATTATTGTCTAAAGGAATCCCAATGCAACATAAAACAAGAGGTTCCAGGGGACCTAAAGAGATATTTCAACATCTATGGCTAGTTAACATTATAGAGGAATAAAGTTAGGTGAACATTTATAATTTTGTAGTCCATGTCAGATTATTTTACTATAATTCAGACCCTATGACAGATATAATGCCTGGATTTCCAATAGAGTTATCGGTATAGCTCACCCTGAATTTCAGTCGTGAGCTAAAAATGTTGGTGGTAATGTAGATGATGCAACATGCAGTTATCCTTGAATCTTTCGAATTATCTTTCCAGTAGTTTTTCTGATGCCATGTCTAACCATATTTGTGGCCCAGCGTTGACATGAAGTCTCTGATGAGGACATGTCTTGCAAGAAATGAAAAAAAAATATTGAGAAAATAATTTCAGAAGATGTAGGCTTAAACTTTACACTCTTATTAAGGCTATATTCTAGCAAATCAGTGGAAAATGAGCCTTCAAGTTGAATAGCATTTAAAAACAAGAGGCCCCAGGGGGCCTGAGGGCGCTTACCTGACATGGTAGTCTAAATATCAAACCAGGGACTTGACTTGAATAAGCTGCATATGCCCCTCCTAAGAAAAGCATATACCAACTAGATGAAGTGATTGTACCCACACAATACACAGGATTTTCCTTCTATTTTCAGTTCCTGCACTTTTACATCCCAAAATTGAGATAAACGCATAAAAAACCAGATTTTTTTTTATTTTTGTTCGGAAATTTTTGAAGTCCCAAACAAAATATTTTTAGACCAAAATTTTTTTTTCTTCTCAAAAAACCCCAAAACTAATTTCCGGATTTTGGTCGCAAAAGTCCCACCCTGACCCCAAATTTTCAGTGTAAAAAAAAAAAAAATTTTGTCTTAAAATTGACCTAAACGCATAAAAAACCCAAAAAACTAATTTCCGGATTTTGGTCCCACCCGGACCCCAAATTTTCAGAGTAAAAAAAATATTTTTTTTGTCTTTAAATTGACTGAAACGCATAAAAAAACAAAAACTCATTTCCGGATTTGGGTCCAAAATTTCTAAGTCCGGACCGGGACCCCCAATTTTCAGCCTAAATATGAACACAGGGACTTGGCTTGAACAAACTTGAATCTCACCCCTCCCCTCCCCCCCCCCCCCCCCCCCCCCTAAGCATGCTGCATACCAAATATCAAAAGATTCTTATTGGTAGATCTGAAGAAGATTTTTAAAGAATATTCCTCATACTGCACTAATTTGTGCATTTGGGCTCCCAAAAGGAACCCAAATATGGACCCAGGGATTTGATTTCAACAAATGTGTGAATCAATGTTCCAAAGATGTTATATGTAAAATATGAAAGCTTTTGGAGCAGTGGTTTGGAAGCAAACGATTCTTTAATTTTTTCCCATTGCCCACAGTGTCAAAAAATGCTGACTCAGCATTTTTTCAAAGTCTCGAAAAAGTACCTTATGACAAAACTGATGGCAATTTTTTATTACCATTCCTTTCTGTTGGTCCCAAGGAAGCCTCACACCAAATAAAAATTCTCAGTGCCGTGCAGTTTTGGAGATATGGACGTTTTCGGTTTTTTCTATTTTTGGCTCCTGAGGTTCCCACGGGGCCGCAGGAAAAAATGTTTTGGCAAAAATCAAGTACTTACAACCCAATAATATCTCATATTAAATTTGGTTCAAATTGGCCTCTCGTTTCAAAAAACAGAAATTCTGAGGCAGAGCAAAAATTCTTGACCCTCTCAGAACAAAGGTAAATATTGCCCGTCAAACTTCTCTTAAACAAACTTGAGTCTATACCTCAAATGGAAGCCGCATACCAAATATCAAGTCTCTGCTCTGGCTGGTTCATGAGAAGAGAGAAGTTTTTTTTTAAATTTTGTGCATTTTTTCCTCATTCCCCTCCACAATATGAGCAGAAACCCAATTTGAAGAAAAACCCAAATGCCCCTATATAACCGCTACTCATGTGAATTTTCACTGAACTGCAGCCAGTGGCTTGGGAGAAAATGACCCAAACACCACCTTCACAACGTACGACGGATGACAGACGACGGACAGACAAAAAGTGAGCAGAATAGCTCACCCTGACTTTCAGTCAGGTGAGCTAACAAGAGGCCCCCAAGGAGCCTGAGGGCGCTCACCTGACATGGTAGCCTAAATATCAACCCAGGGAATTGATTTCAACAAGTTGCATCAGCCCCTCCTAAAAAAAGCTTATACCAAATATCCAAAGATTCTGACCAGTGGCTCTAAAAACAAGAGGCCAAAGGGGGCCTGAGGGCGCCCACCTGACATGGTAGTCTAAATATCAAACCAATGACTTGACTTGAATAAGCTGCATACGCCCCTCCTAAGAAAAGCATATACCAACTAGATGAAGTGACTGTGCCACACAATACACAGGATTTTCCTTCTATTTTCAGTTCCTGCACTTTTACGTCCCAAAATTGAGATAAATGCATAAAAAACAGAATTTTTTCCCAACCAAAATATTTTCAGCCTAAAATTTTTTTTTTTCTTCTTAACATGCGTAAAAAACAAAAAAAAATTAAAAAAAATAATTTCCGGATTTTGGTCCAAAATTTTCTAAGTCCCACCAGGACCCCAAATTTTCAGTGTAAAAAAAATGTTTTATTGTCTTAAAATTGACCGAAACGCATAAAAAAAAAAAAAAAAATTTCCAGATTTTGGTCCAAAATTTCTAAGTCTGGAATGGGGTCCCAACTTTTCAGCCTAAATATGAACCCAGGGAATCGGCTTGAACAAACTTGAATCTCACCCCCCTAAGCATGCTGCATACCAAATATCAAAAGATTCTGATTGGTAGATCTGAAGAAGAAGATTTTTAAAGAATATTCCCCATACTGCACTAATTTAAACATCTGGACCCCCACAGAGAGCCCAAATATGGACCCAGGGAATTGATTTCAATAAACCTGTGAAACAATCTTCCAAAGATGTTACATGTGAAATTTGAAAGCTTTTGGAGCAGTGGTTTGGGAGAAAAGCAGTCTTAAATGTGTTTCCCATTACCCACAGTGTTGAAAAATGCTGACTCAGCACTTTTTCAAAGTCCCCAAAAAGTACCCCATAATAAAATTGATAGCAATTTTTTTTTACCATACCATTTTGTTGGTCCTAAGGAAGTTTCACACCAAATAAGAATTCTCAGTGCCATGTAGTTTTGGAGACATGGGCGTTTTAATTTTATTCTATTTTTAGCTCCTGTAGTTCCCATGGGGCGACGGGAAAAAAAATTGGGGCATAAATTAAGTACTTATGACTCAATAAGCCCTCATATCAAATTTGGTTCAAATCTGCCTCTCGGTTTGGAAAATAGAAATTTTGGGTGGGACGGAAATTCTTGCCCCTCCCATAACGAAGGCAAATATAGCTCCTCAAACTTTTCTTGAACAAATCTGAGTCTACACCTCAAAAGGAAGCTGCACACCAAATATCAAGTCTCTGCTACTGCTGGTTCATGAGAAGAAGATTTTTTAAGATTTAAGCACACTTTTTAGGGTGGCCCTACCGAGGGGCGAGGCAACTTGATTTGAACAAAATCAAATTGCTATGTCATTAACAAACTATTATCTCAAATATCCATTAAATTGGTTCAGTGGTTTGGGAGGAGAAGACACAAAAAATTTGCAGACACAGGGTCTAAAAATGAAAGTGTCAATGACACTGTAGCTCAACTTGACAAACTTGAACTTGGTAAGTTATAAATGAAATGGCAAAATTGAAGATCACTGGTACCAATGTTATTTGATGAAATTTCAACATAACAGAATTGTGTGTGCACAACGTCAGAGTAATCCATGCATTTTTAAATGTAAACTGTAAGACTGGCTAAAGGAAGAATGTTGATACACAAATGCAGTATGTTCAGAGGTTATTGTAAATGACAACTTTTTTCACAGAAATGAATGCTAATCAACAGCTCTTATCTAGAGTTCTTGACTAATAAGCACACCAAGTTCAAAAACAATCCTATGATAAAGGTGGCCTGTAGGCCATGTCAAAGAATGTTGATGCACAAATGCAATAAATTCAAAGATTGTTGCTAACAGCAACAGTTTTTGATGGAAATGAAAAGAAAATCAATAGCTCCTATCTTTGTCACCCTACATAAGCATACAAAGTTTCAAAACAACCTGATAATGAATGTGCCCTCTGAGGCATGCCAAAGGAAGATGTTAATGCACAAATGCACTAAGTAGAAGGTCAATGCTTTGTGGCAATGGTTTTTTTGTTTGTTTGTTTTTTTATGGAAATTCATAAATATACCCCGCAGAGAGTGCAAAAGGGATAAGTTGATGCACAAATGCAGTAAGTTCAAAGGCTGGTGATAACAACAATAATTTTTTATGGAAATGAAAAAAGGCAATAGCTCACATCTAGAGGACACCCCAAACACACATATCAAGTTTTAAAGTGATCCAATCATAATGTGCCTTGAAGGGTGTGTTAAAGGGAAATATTGAGGTCTTACTAAACTAAGTTCAAAGGTCAGCGGCAACATTTTTTTACAGAAATGGAAGAAAATTGACAGCTCCCAGATAGATGTCACTCCACACAAGCAAACCAACTTTGCAAGCGATCCAATCTTAAATGTGCATTGCAGGGTGTGTCAAATGGAAATATTGATGCTTAACTGCACTAAGTTTTTACTAAGTTCATCGAAGGTCATTGTCAGTGGCAACATTTTTTGACAGAAATTGAAGAAAATCAATAGCTCCCATGTAGAGGTAACCCCAAACAAGCATACAAGGTTTCAAACCGATCTGAACATAAATGTGCTCTGTAGGGCATGCCAAAGGAATACATTGATGCCTGACTAAACTAAGTTCAAAGATCGTTGCCAGTGGCAACATTTTTCGAAGGACGGAATTGGAAGAAAATCGATAGCTCCCATCTAGAGGTCACCCCAAACAAGCATGCCAGGTTTCAAAGCAATCCGATCATAAATGTGCCCTGTAGGGTGTGCCAAAGGGAAATATTGAGGTTTGATGAAACTAAGTTCTAAGAACGTTGGCCGTGGCAACATTTTTTGACAGAAATGGAAGAAAATCGATAGCTCCCATCTAGAGGTCTCCCCAAACAAGCATGCCACGTTTCAAAGCAATCTGATCATAAATGTGCCCTGTAGGGTGTGCCTAAGAGAATTATTGAGGTCTTCTGACTAAACTAAGTTCTAAGAACGTTGGCCGCGGCAACATTTTTTGACAGAAATGGAAAAAAATCAATAGCTCCCATCTAGAGGTCACCCCAAACAAGCATACCAGGTGTCAAAGCAATCCAATCATAAATGTGCCCTGTACGGTGTGAGAAAGGGAAATACTGTGGTTTGACTAAACTAAGTTCTAAGAACGTTGGTCGTGGCAACATTTTTTGACAGAAATGGAAGAAAATCGATAGCTCCCATCTAGAGGTCACCCCAAACAAGCATGCCAGGTTTCAAAGCAATCTGATCATAAATGTGCCCTGTAGGGTGTGCCTAAGGGAATTATTGAGGTCTTCTGACTAAACTAAGTTCTAAGAACGTTGGCCGCAGCAACATTTTTTGACAGAAATGGAAAAAAATTGATAGCTCCCATCTAGAGGTCACCCCAAACAAGCATACCAGGTGTCAAAGCAATCCAATCATAAATGTGCCCGTAGGGTGTGAGAAAGGGAAATACTGTGGTTTGACAAAACTAAGTTCTAAGAACGTTGGCCGCGGCATCATTTTTTGACAGAAATTGAAGAAAATTGATAGCTCCCATCTAGAGGTCACCCTAAACAAGCATGCCAGGTTTCAAAGCAATCCGAACATAAATGTGCCCTGTAGGGTGTGCCAAAGGGAAATATTGAGGTTTGACGAAACTAAGTTCTAAGAACGTTGGCCGTGGCAACATTTTTTGACAGAAATGGAAGAAAATCGATAGCTCCCATCTAGAGGTCACCCCAAACAAGCATGCCAGGTTTCAAAGCAATCCGATCATAAATGTGCCCTGTAGGGTGTGCCAAAGGGAAATATTGAGGTTTGATGAAACTAAGTTCTAAGAACGTTGGCCGTGGCAACATTTTTTGACAGAAATGGAAGAAAATTGATAGCTCCCATCTAGAGGTCTCCCCAAACAAGCATGCCACGTTTCAAAGCAATCTGATCATAAATGTGCCCTGTAGGGTGTGCCTAAGAGAATTATTGAGGTCTTCTGACTAAACTAAGTTCTAAGAACGTTGGCCGCGGCAACATTTTTTGACAGAAATGGAAAAAAATCAATAGCTCTCATCTAGAGGTCACCCCAAACAAGCATACCAGGTGTCAAAGCAATCCAATCATAAATGTGCCCTGTACGGTGTGAGAAAGGGAAATACTGTGGTTTGACTAAACTAAGTTCTAAGAACGTTGGCCGTGGCAACATTTTTTGACAGAAATGGAAGAAAATCGATAGCTCCCATCTAGAGGTCACCCCAAACAAGCATGCCAGGTTTCAAAGCAATCTGATCATAAATGTGCCCTGTAGGGTGTGCCTAAGGGAATTATTGAGGTCTTCTGACTAAACGAAGTTCTAAGAACGTTGGCCGCAGCAACATTTTTTGACAGAAATGGAAAAAAATCGATAGCTCCCATCTAGAGGTCACCCCAAACAAGCATACCAGGTGTCAAAGCAATCCAATCATAAATGTGCCCGTAGGGTGTGAGAAAGGGAAATACTGTGGTTTGACAAAACTAAGTTCTAAGAACGTTGGCCGCGGCATCATTTTTTGACAGAAATTGAAGAAAATTGATAGCTCCCATCTAGAGGTCACCCTAAACAAGCATGCCAGGTTTCAAAGCAATCCAATCATAAATGTGCCCTGTAGGGTGTGGCAAAGGGAAATATTGAGGTCTGACTAAACTAAGTTCTAAGAACATTGGCCGCGGCAACATTTTTTGACGGAAATTGAAGAAAATCGATAGCTCCCATCTAGAGGTCACCCCAAACAAGCATACCAAGTTTCAAAGCGACCTGTGAGGTGTGCCAAAGGAAATTGTGGATGTATGTACTAACATACTAACGTACTAACGTACGTAACACTACTGGACAAGCAACCCATTAAAAATCCATTAAAAACCCTTTAAAACCATTATTTTTACCCATTAATTCTTGTAATGAAAAAAGTAATGGCTGGGTAATGAAACCATTAAAATTGCTCAATTTAATGGTCATTTTCATGTTTGGCCATTAAATTTGCCATTAAATATGGTCTTCATAATTTTCATGTCCATTAACACCCATTAAAATCTGTAATGACTTTGTTTAATGGCCATGATTGGGTTTTAAACTCATGGCCATTAAATATAAATAAAATTAGATAAATTAATGCCCATCATACTGTCTTAAAGCATTTTTACAGGGCATTAAGCAAACCCATGTTGACAATCATAGATTTCAAAAGAATTAATGGCCATTAAACCATTTTAAATAAAAGAAATCACCCAGAATGGTTTTTAATGGACATTAAATTGTAGCTCCAGTGAGGTAGAAAAATTCATGGGCATTAAAATATTGTAGATCTTTCAATGACCATATGAATAACCAATGTTTAAAGGTTTATCATATCGATTTGACAATTTATTGGAATTCTCTTTCATAAAAAGTACCAGTACTGAAATAAATACATTTCCCCATGTACATCATCTATTCACAACCTACAAGTACTAGCATATTTGGTTGTAAATAAATGTTCAGCAATCACAATATTCCTTTGATTTTGTTACAATAATACCCTAACTTATATATTATTGCTTGGAAAGTGCAATGTATACCCAGAAATGGAATCAAATGCTAAATTTAAATGTACATGTACTACAAACTTGCCTCTTAGGAATTTTTATATTCATTACACCCCTCAAAATTTGTCTACGCCAATCATTGCTGTAGAAGAAGCTGTTTTGTAAAGCAAAATTTCCTTTAAAATTGCCTTAGAAAAATATGTCCGGCAAAGAAACAAAACTTGCAGCTACGGTGAGGTTTACACTCTTAACCCTTAAGGGACAAGACAGTTGCTCTAAATTGACACCTGACCACAGCAAGCTCACATCCAGTGGCTTACATGTAGCAGTGATTTCTAGTCAAGTCGCTGCCAAGACTTGACTAGAAAACACTGCTAGGTAATTTGTCTCTTGTCATTGGACCAATCTTAATGAAAATTGGTATGGACGATGAAGGGCGGGAACTCCTACTAGTAATTTAGATGCAATTAAACAGGTCAAGGGAAGGGATGCAATAATGCTTATTTACTCTGGTAAGACTGCCGATTTGAACTAAAAATCTATGAAGTATTGGTTGATATATCATGGCTGCTTTATGGCAGCCATGATTTGATTTGATTTCAAAACCTAAATACAACTGGCATACAACAAGAGATCAGAACTGTTTATATAATGGGAACATTTTGCAAGCACAATCTAGGATATTCTACCTCAGAAATTTGCAGAGCATTTCTCTTTGGGAGAATCCACCACCATTAAAAGTAAAGGGTCAATTGTAATCATTTGGTATTATTTATTTATTTATTTATTTATTTATTTATTTATTTATTTATTTATTGATGTTTAAGGCCACATATTTATGCACAATGGCTAATCATGACCGTGACAGTTTTACGGGTGGAGGAAGCCGGAGTACCCGGAGAGAACCACCGAGCAACGACGAGCAGCTGCCAGCTCCCCAACATCGTAACTCCGCACTGCAGCACAGACAGGGTTAGATTGGTTGAAGACATGCGTACCATCGACGTGCAGTACGCCTTAGTACACGGCGTCATCGTGCCCCCACGCGGGCAATGGAGATGAAGTGTCTAAAAGGACACAACGCGGTTGCCGCAGGTGGGATTCGAACTGAGGAGCTCTCGGCTTGCAGCCTGCACCTCTCCAACTGAGCCACCGCGCTCCCAATCATTTGGTATGTACTAATACTAAACTGATACATTTGACCTTAAAATGATTAAATCAACTAGAACTATCACTGAAGGTGATTAATACCCCCGCTTTGGGTTTTTAGAGGAATGCACTTCTGATCATGTAGGCGAAGGCCATAAGGAAATGTATACATAAAGATCATTTTTTGTTGTTGAAATTTGTATTTGCATGTGGCCTTCCACAGAACAGCACTGAATACTTAAAGAGCCCACACATATATGGTTTACATTTGGAAAAACACATTTACAATGTGCAACATGTATGCAAAATCGGTTCATTAATGTAGGAGGAGTTGCACACACAAGAATCCCATTTGAAAACCCATAATAAATCCAAGTTAAAGGGAGATAACCTGGTTAAAATTGTCGCAGATCAAAAATTTGGGAATATGCGTATGTTCACTTAGTTGTGATAATGTTTGAAAGGTTTCGTCAAAATTGATTGATAAATGTAGGAGGAGTTGCACGCACAAGAATTTCATGTAGAAACCCATAATAAATCTAGGTTAAAGGGAGATAACCTAGTTAAAATTGCCACAGCTCAAAAATTTTGGAATATGCGCATGTTTACTTAGTAGTGATGATGTCTGTAAACTTTTGTCCAAATTGATTGATAAATGTAGGAGGAGTTGCGCACACAAGAATTTCATGCAGAAACCCATATTAAATCAAAGTTCAAGAGAGATAACCTGGTTAAAATTGTCGCAGATCAAAAAGTTTGGAATATGCACATGTTCACTTAGTAGAGATGATGTTTGAAAGGTTTCATCAAAATCGGTTCATTAATGTAGGAGGAGTTGCGCACACAAGAATTTGTTCGAACGGAAATACATAATAAATCTAAGTCAAAGGGAGATAACCTGGTTAAAATTGTCGCAGATCAAAAATCTTGGAATATGCGCATGTTCACTTAGTAGTGATGATGTCTGAAAAGTTTTGTCCAAATTGATTGATAAATGTAGGAGGAGTTGCACGCACAAGAATTTCATGTAGAAACCCATAAGAAATCTAAGTTAAAGGGAGATAACCTAGTTAAAATTGCCACAGCTCAAAAATTTTGGAATATGCGCATGTTCACTTAGTAGTGATGATGTCTGTAAACTTTCGTCCAAATTGATTGATAAATGTAGGAGGAGTTGCGCACACAAGAATTTCATGCCGAAACCCATATTAAATCAAAGTTCAAGAGAGATAACCTGGTTAAAATTGTCGCAGATCAAAAAGTTTGGAATATGCACATGTTCACTTAGTAGAGATGATGTTTGAAAGGGTTCATCAAAATCGGTTCATTAATGTAGGAGGAGTTGCGCACACAAGAATTTGTTTGAACGGAAAAACATAATAAATCTAAGTCAAAGGGAGATAACCTGGTAAAAATTGTCACAGATCAAAAATCTTGGAATATGCGCATGTTCAATTAGTAGTGATGATGTCTGAAAAGTTTTGTCCAAATTGATTGATAAATGTAGGAGGAGTTGCGCACACAAGAATTTCATGTAGAAACCCATATTAAATCAAAGTTCAAGAGAGATAACCTGGTTAAAATTGTCGCAGATTAAAAAGTTTGGAATATGCACATGTTCACTTAGTAGAGATGATGTTTGAAAGGTTTCATCAAAATCGGTTCATTAATGTAGGAGGAGTTGCGCACACAAGAATTTGTTCGGATGGAAAGACACAATAAATCTAAGTCAAAGGGAGAAAACCTGGTTAAAATTGTCGCAGATCAAAAATCTTGGAATATGCGCATGTTCACTTAGTAGTGATGATGTCTGAAAAGTTTTGTCCAAATTGATTGATAAATGTAGGAGGAGTTGCACGCACAAGAATTTCATGTAGAAACCCATAATAAATCTAAGTTAAAGGGAGATAACCTAGTTAAAATTGCCACAGCTCAAAAATTTTGGAATATGCGCATGTTCACTTAGTAGTGATGATGTCTGTAAACTTTCGTCCAAATTGATTGATAAATGTAGGAGGAGTTGTGCACACAAGAATTTCATGCCGAAACCCATATTAAATCAAAGTTCAAGAGAGATAACCTGGTTAAAATTGTCGCAGATCAAAAAGTTTGGAATATGCACATGTTCACTTAGTAGAGATGATGTTTGAAAGGTTTCATCAAAATCGGTTCATTAATGTAGGAGGAGTTGCGCACACAAGAATTTGTTCGAACGGAAAAACATAATAAATCTAAGTCAAAGGGAGATAACCTGGTTAAAATTGTCATAGATCAAAAATCTTGGAATATGCGCATGTTCAATTAGTAGTGATGATGTCTGAAAAGTTTTGTCCAAATTGATTGATAAATGTAGGAGGAGTTGCGCACACAAGAATTTCATGTAGAAACCCATATTAAATCAAAGTTCAAGAGAGATAACCTGGTTAAAATTGTCGCAGATTAAAAAGTTTGGAATATGCACATGTTCACTTAGTAGAGATGATGTTTGAAAGGTTTCATCAAAATCGGTTCATTAATGTAGGAGGAGTTGCGCACACAAGAATTTGTTCGGATGGAAAGACACAATAAATCTAAGTCAAAGGGAGAAAACCTGGTTAAAATTGTCGCAGATCAAAAATCTTGGAATATGCGCATGTTCACTTAGTAGTGATGATGTCTGAAAAGTTTTGTCCAAATTGATTCATAAATGTAGGAGGAGTTGCGCACACAAGAATTTCATGTCCGGAAAGACGTACGGACGGACGGATGGACGGATGGACGGACGGACGTACGGACGTACAGGGCGATTCCTATATAGCCCCCACTTCTTCGAAGCGGGGGTATAATGATCTCTTATCTAGATCATGTATTCTAATGTTTACCAATGACCACCAGAGAAAAATAATTTCCCACTGCCACACTAAAAATAGGTCAATTATATTAATCTCTTCACTTTGTATTATATCTCTGAGAGTCTGATCTTTTTTCCATGTCAGTTCAATGTGACAATTTTGATGAAACCATGTTCATTAATTAGTTTAAGTAGGCCAAATCTATTTGTGAGAAAAAAAGAAACCTGTGGGAACACCGGGAAGTGAGGCAGTGCTTGTTTACTATGGTCAACAAGTTCTGTATTACTGGTAAAATAGGACCCAGTCACCAATGCTTAGGGTGGAAGTCCTCTAAAATTGGCAACATGGGTATAAACGATTGACTAAACTTGACTTTATCTCCATGTTGCGGTCATGATTAGCCATTGTGCATAAATATGTGACCTTAAACACCAATCAATAAATAAATATTTAAAAACCCATTGTTCTGTGTCAGGTGAGTGCCTCAGGCCCCTTGGAGCCTCTTGTTTTGTTTATGTCCCTGGTATTGTGTTCCATCTGAAATAATGTAAAGGGATCAAGACAAAATCATTCTATTCTGAGTGCAGGAAGTTCATATTTGAGCCTAAGTGCATGACCCACGTTTTAAATGCTTCTTATTTCCTCCATATTACCTTTTTTTAAGTGAAATTACTTAGTCTGTATAGATTTTCTTTGTAACAATTCATATTGGAGAGTGCCTATGAGCAGTTGGGTACTCTCCCATGAATTCTTACAAGGCAAAGGCACATGAACAAATTTTGATGCCCAAATATAATTTAGTACTCTGCCAGTCAATAAATCCAGGTCCTGGTACCATGTTTAATGAAACAATGCTCTCCAAAACAGCTTTGCAAGAAATGATGGACCTGGTTCTATTATTACACAACCAGTGTAAATAAATTAACTTTAATTGCTGCCTTTGATCTTCAAAATGTTTTTTCCTATCTTTTGATCATGAGGTGCCTCAGTTATTGACACCATATACCTAACATACTGTACTGACCCGTGTCGAAGCCCAGGGGGTGCTTGCAGTGGATAAATTGCAAAGTGTAGGGCGGGGGGGGCTTCGGGACGAGTAATGTAATAGTGCTTGCAAGTCGCGTTGGGATGCGTCAGAAATTGGGGATATAAGACAAGTATCCACTGGGTATGTTACGTTTCTTTGGAAACCGCCCACCAATTTTATAGAATTTGCTTTAAAAATTCTCATAATTATCTTGTACATACATTTCAT
This sequence comes from Pictodentalium vernedei, assembly GCA_031216915.1. Classification (NCBI taxonomy): domain Eukaryota; kingdom Metazoa; phylum Mollusca; class Scaphopoda; order Dentaliida; family Dentaliidae; genus Pictodentalium; species Pictodentalium vernedei. The sequence goes on along the minus strand of CM062291.1, from coordinate 171,697,933 downwards.
TTTCAGATTTGGGGTTTTAATCCTCAATTTAATGAATAAAACAAACAGAAAACCATGCGGTATTGTTTTCATTTTTTGTACAGGTTGCTCTCGAAGCCAGAAATGGACGTAAGTATGTCAATCAACACTGCAAACCACCCCCTTGAAAACAGACAAACATAGACTGTTTAAAAATAGCTGGTTTTTTTTAAATATGTACATTTATTACGAATAAAACAAAATATAGCTTCACACAAAATCAATAAAAAAAATCATAATATGAAGACCAGATAAAAATTTACACAGCGGAATATGAATAACAAAATACTTGCCTCCCTTGTCAAAATTCAAAAAAATGCCGCTCAGGATCACAGATCCAATGTCGAGTTGTGACCTTGACCTTTGACCTGGCGAGTCCAAGGTCAATAGAGTTCTTCCTCACACCAAGGCCAACACACCTATGAAGTTTCATGACTCTAGGTTGAACCACTATCAAGTTCTCATCCGGAAACCAATTGTTGCGATATACTATGTTCAAGGTCACTGTGACCTTGACCTTTGACCAGGTGAGTCCAACATCAATAGGGTTCTTCCTCGCACCAAGGCCAACATGTCTGTAAAGTTTCATGACTCTAGGTTGAACCACTATCAAGTTATCATCCGGAAACCAATTGTTGTGATATACTATGTTCAAGGTCACTGTGACCTTGACCTTTGACATAGCATGTCCAAAATCAATAGGGTTCTTCCTCCCACCAAGACCAACCTATGTATGAAGTTTAATGAATGTGAGTTGAACCACTATCAAGTTATCATCCGGAAACCAATTGTTGCGATATACTATGTTCAAGGTCACTGTGACCTTGACTTTTGACCTGGTGAGTCCAAGATCAATAGGGTTCTTCCTCGCACCAAGGCCAACACACCTATAAAGTTTCATGACTCTAGGTTGAACCACTATCAAGTTATCATCCGGAAACCAATTGTTGCGATATACTATGTTCAAGGTCACTGTGACCTTGACCTTTGACCTGGTGAGTCCAAGATCAATAGGGTTCTTCCTCGCACCAAGGCCAACACACCTATAAAGTTTCATGACTCTTGGTTGAACCACTATCAAGTTATCATCCGGAAACCAATTGTTGCGATATACTATGTTCAAGGTCACTGTGACCTTGACCTTTGACCTGGTGAGTCCAAGATCAATAGGGTTCTTCCTCGCACCAAGGCCAACACACCTATGAAGTTTCATGACTCTAGGTTGAACCACTATCAAGTTATCATCCGGAAACCAATTGTTGCGATATACTATGTTAAAGGTCACTGTGACCTTGACCTTTGACGTAGCGAGTCCAAAATCAATAGGGTTCTTCCCCTCACCAAGGCCAATCTACCTATGAAGTTTCATGAATGTGAGTTGAACCATTATCAAGTTATCATCCGGAAACCAATTGTTTAAGATTTACTATGTTCAAGGTCACTGTGACCTTGACCTTCGACGTAGCATGTCCAAAATCAATAGGGTTCTTCCTCCCACCAAGACCAACCTATGTATGAAGTTTAATGAATGTGAGTTGAACCACTATCAAGTTATCATCCGGAAACCAATTGTTTACGCCCGCCCGCCCGCCCGCCCTCCCGCCCTCCCGCCCGCCCGCCCGCCCGCCATTCACCAAACTATAAGTCGAGTTTGACTTCGTCACAACTCGACTAAAAATTATTTTACACTGAAAGTCATAACTTCACATGTTGTAAGAGCATGATGAAATGATAAATGAGCATGTTTTATTGAACCAATAAGTCATAAATCATATCCCTGGTTATATTGTTATTTAATTCTCAAATACCAGAGTTGTAATTAGTTTTTATTTTTAATTACCACTTTCTCATTAATTTCTGAACACCCGTTTTCACAGTGAGTTGTGCACGCTTGAAAGACGCAGTGTTCTTTCACAATGAGTAGTGCACCGCCCGAAAGTGGCAGTGTTCAATCAGTATCTTTCTGGTGATATTCAACCACTGTGAATAGTATATGCTGTGGACGTGCTTCAGACAACTATTGACAGCAGCATGCACACTCATTTGAAACAAGTGACAGCTTCCAAAAACGAGGTCGACAAAAAAAATAAACAAGACAATTTTGCTTGGGATATATAATTTTTTAATAAAGACTTATTACACTGAACACAGACATAATGTATTACACAAAAGACGAATTTAACAACACAAAAACCTCAACTCCAAAAAAATATACATAATACAGTATTATAGTTCTATTTGGTAAGTACAGTGTTGCAACAAGTCAACTGTTTTTCCATTTGCCTGTAAATTTGACGTCTTGTCTCAAACAACTTTCGTCCAATCTGAAACTTGGGGGTGGGCTTTGACTCGAGTAGGGCACAATTCTGAAAAAGTGGGGGGTGGGCTTAATCATGAATATGGGCTTCGACACGGGTCAGTACGGTACCTTTTTTTTTTTTTAAAAAAAAAAGAAATTTAATTTGCAAATTGGTGTTACTGTTTTTTGATAAATTAAAGAAGATATAAATATGGATATCATTGAAACCAGCTTGTTGAGTCAATTCCAATAATATCCATATTTAAATTTGTATGATTTTATTGAGAACATTCAGATATTTCAGGCTGGGTCAGCCTTATATTAGTTAAATTTTTGGAATTTTGTTTCTACCATGTTAGACAAAGGGTTATGTTTGTGCACCATGATTTTTGACTCCACAAAGATTGGTAATTATATATAAAGTGAAAATAAATTACATTCCGTGCAATATTTGTGCAATGTGAAATTAATAAATATTCACACAATTTGTTTCGTTAATAAAACATTTGAGTTTGTCCTCTAAAATGGACAACATGGTTATAAATGATAGACTAAACTTGACTTTATCTCCATGTTGCGGTCACGATTAGCCACATAATTATGTGACCTTAAACACCAATAAATAAATAAATAATAAGGTCGTAAGACTAAATTGAAAACTCAGAAGTTTTTTGAAGTCGCCCCCGGGCCCCGACAGGGATCAGCCGGGGCTAAAACACCGAATTACGGCTGCCTATAGTTAGTAGCTGGCCCTAAATGTTTTGCCACCACACAAACTTGGCTAACGACAATCCCAAATTGATGTTAGCTCAGTTGGCATGGTGGAGAACAGTTAGGGCTAGACGATCCACCACAAGGAACAGTACTAGGCCTGAAAATTCTAAATTTTCTGAAGCCTACCCGGTGGGGGGCCGATCACAGGTCTTTGGCACAGAATCATATCAACTGAGCTCAAAATGGCCCATGACCATTCGTTGTGGTATTCCTGCAAGCCTGCAAATTAGGCAGCCTGTCATGGTCACTGACTGACTCAACTTGAATGATTGACAGACACTGATTCAGTTGTGCCTGTCATATAATGACCAGTGCAATTTCTTATATTAGAACTAGATATAAGCCTGTTCAACTTCTGTATGCTTCAACATAACTAAATTCTTTATATATGATCATTTATTGGAAAGCTCTCTGTAAGAGAGCTTTCCAATAAATAATAAGTCAATTATACAGTTAACACACATCTCCATGATGCTTTGAACTTATAAAATGCTAAAGAATTAATAACCCGTGAAATTTATTAACAGACAGTGAAAATCTGTATGTAAACCCCAACCCCTCGACAGGTACCAAGTTTGGGATGATTAGCAGAAAATTGTTGGTGCCTGACACAAAAGTTAAAAAATTTATAGTAATTTATATATTTTTTATACTTACCAATGACCCAGACTTAGCTGGTGCTAACTCCACAAAAACCAGGGCCAAACACAAATTTTGCCCCCCAATCCCCAAAATTTGCATCCAAAACAAAAAGAAATCATGTCCTAAAGGACCTCCATAGTACGACTCTACTGCGCATGCGCAGTGACGCAGTCGTCCCGAAATTGGCGCCAAATATCATTCTTACTGGCAGTGCCTGGTCAGCGCTATGTACTCAGCGGGGAGGCAAGAGTTCCCAACTCAGGGAGGGCCATCCCCGTCTGGGTCATTGGTAAGTATAAAAAATATATAAATTACTATAAATTTTTTAACATTTTTATACTGTACCAATGACCCAGACTTAGCTGAATAGTAAACAGGCTGGAGGGCCTAGGACATAGAGGAAAATCCAATAAGCTCAATTATAAAATAAAGAGATAACCCCTTAAGGAGAAAAGGAGTATTAGGCTTTACATGTATCTTTCTTATTTAATATTTAAATTAGAAAGATACACTACCCTTAATAATTGAGCACAATAACATTCATGTTCTCTATTAATATCCAGTATAACCTTTATACTAATTATTATTAAAACAAGCCAATAAATAAAGTAGTCCAGAGAATTGAGACTCTTTATAATCATTTAAAAGTGTCCGAGTATTGTATATTAAAGCCCGTTTGACACTTGACATATACAAATGCTTCACACCGAGCTACACTTTAAAAATAAGACATGAATGAAATTAAACATTAATATTACACTTTAAAACCATCCCAGAAGCGACTCAGAAATACTGTCTTGGAGGAGGCATTCCCTTGCTTTTCACTATAAAGCAGGTGACCTAAGGGAACACCCGCCCCCCCCCCCCTTCCCCTTGCCCTGGGTCAAATAGCCCAGAGCGAAGAGGGCAGCCGGACGGAGTCACTGCCGGAACAGAAAGCCTGCATAACTATAGTTGCAACTGTTTAGTGGACGACATTCTGAGCAACAGATAACGGACCTAAACAATGCAGGTCTCCAGAAATGGACTCAATATTTCTGAGATAAAAATTAGTAAATGTGGATGGCTGAGACCAATAAGCAGCCTTCATTAAATCTGTAATAGCAACACTATTAGCATAAGCCCAGGAAGTAGAAAGAGCTCTTACTTCATGAGCAGAAATCTTAAGCACAGACTGCTGAGAAGAAGATAAATCTTCATACGCAGTACGGATAGTTAACTGAATCCATCTAGCAATAGAATGGACTGAAATGTCCTTTCTATTAGGCATCAAAGACAGAAAGAAACGTTTCCGTCCCTTTCTGATAAACTGAGATCTCTGTTTATAGATACGTAGTGCTCTAACAGGACAGAGTAAAGGCCTACGCCCGTCTGAAGACGGAAGAGCCTTAATAACAATAGGTTCCGGATATTTATTAGGAGCCTGATTCTTAGCTAAAAAACCGACGTTAGTAGTGAAGGTGATAGTGTTCCCAACACTACGATAATGAGAATCATCCACCGATAGTGCATGAAGCTCACTGACTCTTCTGGCAGAAGAGAAAGCTAAGAGAAAAGCTGTCTTATAAGATAAGAATTTGAAATCTACTGTCCCAAGAGGTTCAAATGGCTTTTCCTTCAATTTAAGGAGAACCCAAGCTAAATTCCACTTAGGAATTAATCTAAGAGTTCTGGGTCTATTTATCGAAAAGTTTCTAACCAATTTCGATAAAGAGACATTAGATCCAATTTGTAAACTATCATGATGTGCATAGGTATCAGATAACATAGATCTATAACCCTTTATAGTAACCGGTTGCAGTTTGATTTCGTCAAACAAGTATACTAGAAAGTTAGCAATGTCTGGTATAGAGGGATCAAATATATCAACAGAATGATCCCTACACCAACGACGGAAAACCTTCCACTTAGCCGCATAGTTTAGCGAAGAGGAGGTCCTCCTACAGTTAGAAATCGCGTCCACTGCTCGTCCTGTAAAGTGCTTGCCATGCAAGAAGGACCGCACAACGGAAAAACGTGAAGGTTGAGACCTTGCGGGTTGTGATGCAGTTGGCGCGATTTCCCCTGCCAAAGAAGATCCTCTCGTGGAGGGAGCTTCCGCGGTAGGTCCCACAACAGACACCTGAGTAGATTTATCCACGGTCTCTGTGGCGACAGAGATGCTACCAACAGAATCTTGCATTGAGATTGTTTTATCTTTAGCAATACTTGTTGAATTAACGGCGCTGGAGGATACGCATATCCTATCATTCCGTCCCAAGGGATCGATAGAGCGTCTACAGCAAATGCTCTTGGATCCGGACACGGGGACACATACGTCTGCAACTGATTGTTGAGATGTGTCGCAAATAAGTCTATCATTGGCCGTTCCCATTGGTAGCAAATCTGATTGAATACTTGTTTGTTGAGAGTCCACTCCGACGGCAACAAGCGACCCTTTCGAGAAAGGGAGTCTGCTAGCACATTCAGACGACCCGGTATGTGACGGACCGAAAGAAGAACGTGATGTTCCAACGCAAACAGAAGGATTCTTTCCGTTAGATTGAACAACGGAACTGAATGAGTGCCTCCCTGATTCCGTATATACGCCACTACTGTCGTATTGTCGGATAGGATTTGGACATGAGCATCGTGAATAATGTCCATCCAGTGACGTAACGCAAGCCAAATTGACATCATTTCCTTGATGTTTATGTGCTTGCACAGGAATTGCGGATCCCAAAGACCCTGGCATCTCGAATCCGTTGGGATTAATGATGCACCCCAACCTGTTTGACTGGCATCCGTCATAATGGTAAAACTCGGATCCGGCAACTGCAGCGGAACTCCTTGAGTTAACCACTGAATGTTTGCCCAAGTCTGAATCTCTTGTTTCACTTGATCTGACAAGAGAACGTCTACATCGAGCGAATGAATTTTCACACTCCAATTCTGAGTCAAGAAAATTTGAAGAGGCCGTGTGCGTAGCCGTCCCATCGGAATGAGATCCGCAGCGGCTCCGCACAGACCTATCAGTCTCATAAATTCTCTCGCTGTGACTTTGTCTGTATTTAGACAATAGCGAGCGTAACAACTGACTAATTTCGCTCTGGTTAACGGCAGACGAACGAGATTGTTGTGCGTCTCGAAGCTCATTCCCAGATGAGTGAATGACTTGGACGGCACCAGATCCGACTTCTCCTCGTTTACTATGAAACCGAGACGTCGGAGCAATAGAAGAAGATTCTGAACATCGTTCTGAAGCGTTAACTCGTTGCCGTACCTCTGAAGAATGTCGTCCAGGTAGGCCGACGTTACCGCAGACGAATGAGCTCGGAAGTAAATCATTACCGAGTTCATTACTCGAGTGAAAGCCCAGGGTGCTAGATTCAATCCGAAGCACATGGCCCGGAACTGATACACCACTCCTAGGACTGCGAAGCGTAGATACTTTCGGAATGTCGGATGTACCATGACGTGAAAGTACGCATCTTTGAGATCTATGCTCGTTGCATAATCGTTCACCCGAATACTCGCTCTGACCGATCGAATCGTCTCCATATAAAACTTCGGAGCGATGATCAGCTTGTTTATCCAGCTCAAATCTATGACTGGACGGAACGAGCCGTCTGGTTTCGGAACCAGAAACAGATGGCTGTAGAATCCCAGCGATTCCTGGTTTTCTACGACCTCTACCGCGTTCTTCATTAAAAGAGACTGCACCTCTGATAGCAGAGCGTCTCTTTTCTGAGGGTTTGACGGAAGATGAGTCCACTTTGGACTTCGAGTTAATGGAGGCTTTCGTTTGAAGGATATCTTTAGACCTTCCGAAGTCACTCCTCTCACCCAAGGGTCGTCCGTAATCGACGCCCACTCTTGAGAAAAACTCGACAACCTTCCGCCAACCGGAACGCGATAGAGGTTTGAGCCATCACCTCCTGGATCTGCGAGGCCTGCGGTAGGAGAAACCACGTCTTCCACGACCCGCACCTCGCCTCGTCGACCTCGGGGCGTCCGACCGATTGTCCCGGCCTGAAGGACGTCCCGAACGAGAGTCGCTATCCTGACGGTCTCTCGAATAAGAGCTAGAGGACGCACCGGAACCTCTATAGGAACCTCTCTTGGGCGGATAAGACCCAGAAGTGCCCGCCTTATTCGTGTCTGCTGAATCCGACCTTTTAGGAGCGGATCTAAACAACAGAGAATCACTAGCTTTCTTTTTAATATTATCATAAATAGCGGAAAGCTTGCCGTCAAAGAGAAGATCTCCTGAGACCGAAGCGACTCTAAGAGAGTTCTTCACCTTAGAATCCACTAGTGTGGATGTAGACAGGGCTGCGTCACGTCTAACCAACTCCAGATTAGCCACTGAAAGGGCGGAGTTACACGTGGAATAAGCTACTGCCCTTGAAAGAAGTCTTAAGGAGGATTGTATATCCTGAAACTCTTCCCCTTGAAGACGCAGTGATAACGCCTTCGTAAGGTGATCTGCGTAAGATAAGGCATCTAAATTGGCTCTGTTAGACGCAATAGCTGTTTCCAACACTGCGGTTGGAATAGAAGCTGACGACGGTAATGATAGCTCTAAGTCTTCCGCCTCGTCGTCCATACGCAGAGGAACTCTCGGTATACCCTGACCTGCCGTGTCGAATTTATTCCTTGCATTAATGAAAGGCAGGTTGAGAGTATTTGCGGACAAGAAGCCTGCTTTCCCTGTCCTGGAAGCAAGTTTAAAAATAGCGTCGTTCAATAATTCAAATGTTCTTGCAACATTATTGGACTGCGACGGAAACTCGGGAGCGATGTCCCTGAACCGCTCGAAAAAATCAGAGTCCAATGACGCTATAATTCTCCTGTCCGGAAGCGCAGCAGTCTGGCCCGACGGAACAACTTGAGGAAGAAAGTGCCGGATGAAGTCTACGGCAGCTTTGTGTTGTTCCGAAAGGGATAGCTCCAATTCATCCGTATCCCTTTCACCATCCGGTCGGACCTCCCGATGTTCCCGGTCGTCCGCCCCCGATGCTTCGGCGGAGCGTACCGACCCAGCGCCGTCGGATAATTCTCGATCCGACACCGTTTCTGTCGGCTGCTGGGATGCTGCGATAAGCTGTGCTATCTGCACTAGAATGTCCGACGTCGAGACCTGCGGAGGAGCGGTCTTTCGCTGCTTTGCCGAGGGCAGCTCCGCATCGGATGGCTCCCGCATACTTTTCCTATGCGAACGTCCGGAGTCCATCGGTCTCGAGTCCCTGGCTGCCGGATGGTGTGACCTGGTCGCCGAATAATCCTTCCTCGGTGAAGCTGGCAAGATATCGGAGGTCACGCAGCCAAGGTGCGGTCGTGTGCGCCGGCGAGAAGAGGAAGCCTTAACAGTCTCTGCGGACTGCTTATACAACGGAGCGTCCCGAGCGACGGACGTATGCTCCGCTAAAGACACATTTTGTACCACAACATCTGGTCCCAGATGTTGTTGTACGAGAGAGGGGCCTCTCTCGCTCGCGGCCCGGCTGGACCTGGACGAGCTAGGAACCGGACTAAAAGGCTTCCTCCGTTCTCGTTCACTATCCGCCGTCACTGGGTGTGCATCTATTATTTTTATAGTGCTCGCATCACCCAAAATTTCCTCTTGGACCGCATCGGACGAACCCGGCTGCCGAACCATTCGGTGAATGGACGCTACACCGGGCGAGCTAGCGGACGACATTTGTCTAATCTCCATGAGCACTTTTGCCGCTAGCTCTGTATTTAATTGTGACGACGGACGCACACTTGAAGAGGATAACATGGAAACATCACCCTGTTCTGGTTCCTCTGAAATAGAAACTGAGAGAGTAGAGTGACCTTGTGGAGAAAGAGCCGGCATCGCTCTTTCTCCAGAAACAACATATCGTGACACACGTTTCCAATGTTTCTCATCCCAATGTTCACATACAGGACAGGGATTAATGCGAGAACACTGACTACAATTTATGCAATAATCATGAAAGTCAGAGGAAGATTTCTTCCTATTACAATTTGAACAAGTTCCTTTCATTGTGAAGGAACAACAATAAGTCCTAGTTACTCGCAAAAACCCCTGACACAAAGATACATAATAACATGATCCATTAATAAATGAAAAAACAATTGCAAAACAAAATAATTTTGAAAAAATATTTTTTCAGAGAAGCCCAAGTTGCTGAAAAGTAACGTTGAGCCCCGATGGATCCGATGGCAAAGTGTGGTCAAAAATTTTAAAATTATATAAAATAATTAATGAGACACTTTCGGATAATATAAATGTATCTTATAATGAGATAAACTACCTCAAAGACAAACAGCCCCCCTCAAAAAAGGCTGTTGCCAATGAAAACAAACAGTGTAAACACAGAAGAAAACATGACTCCAGGCACTGAAAAAACTGGCCCGGAATCAGTCCTCAATTACACTCTATCTGATGCAAAACAGAGACTCCCAGGGGAGAATCTGCAGAACATCAGATGGAAGATGCAGAACACAAACGTTATACACCCATGGGTGAAAACGTAACTATGGGGAAAATAACAGAAAACATTCTGTAACCAAGCAACTCTCCCAGGGAAATTTTAGAAATGAAACTTCTCAAAAATATGCCAAAAGCATGGGAGAATTGCAAGGGGGGACTTTAGAAGGTTAGGGGAGAGGAAACACTGAATAAGCAGTGCAACAATTAGCAAGAATGACAACAAGAGGCGTTTGCCTCGAAAATAGGCAACTTAACATAATTTTAACAAAAAATTTTAAGTACAGCCCTGATTATTTTTTGCCACTTCTTTTTTCCTCTCCTCCTTCTATCCTCCTTAGAATCACATTTTCTCCAAGAATTACGTGTCTGGCATCCTTTAAACTGAGATTTACAAGCACAAAGATCAGTGAGATGTTGACTGATGAAGGGCCAAACAGAGAATGATATTTGGCGCCAATTTCGGGACGACTGCGTCACTGCGCATGCGCAGTAGAGTCGTACTATGGAGGTCCTTTAGGACATGATTTCTTTTTGTTTTGGATGCAAATTTTGGGGATTGGGGGGCAAAATTTGTGTTTGGCCCTGGTTTTTGTGGAGTTAGCACCAGCTAAGTCTGGGTCATTGGTACAGTATAAAAATATATTATTTGCAAGCTGTATTCCTGCTTGATACAGGCAAGATATATAGGCTAAAAAAATAGTGTTTTGTTTCTCAGACAATCCCTCATTGAATTTGAACCCCCTCAAGCTCATTAGACATTTTTATTGCCTTTCACCATCTTCCAAACCCAGCTGGAGACTCAAAATTATTTAGGTTTTTTGACTGATGGATATTTATTTATTTGTGTCTGCAATATGTTGGCCTCTGTATATGGGGATTTGCCTCATTACAATTTATGGGAGAGTGCCTATAAATTGTAATGTGGCAAATCCCCACAGATTGAATAATTTTACTTCAAAGATAATGAAGAGCATCAAAAGAATACATAGCCTTTGAAGTACCTACAGTTTGTTTTTAGAGGAGAGTTTTATTTTTAAATCTTATATATAAAGAAGAGATTCTGTGTGTGTGTGTGTGTGTGTGTGTGTGTGTGTGTGTGTGTGTGTGTGTGTGTGTGTGTTTGCACGGACGCACTGGGGCACATAGAAGGCTGAAATTTGGCATGGTGCTATATTCTGACCTAACTTAGAGGACCGCAGGGGTCACGAGGTTGAAGGCCCTGCCCGAAGGTCGGGGCCGAGTGAGTTGGGTGCGCGACCCTCATTTTTTTTTTTTTTCACTTTTCTCTCCTTCATTGACCCCGAATGAAGTCAGGTATCCTGCTAGTTTATTATATAATAAACTGATTTAAGAACACAAAATAGTGCTCTTGCATGTCAAATCTGGCACTGGGAAGGGGGGGGGGGGGGTGGAGTTGGGGGTGAGAAACAGATCATTTATCTTTTTTGGCCACATATATATATGAAAGCGTCAATGACACTGTAGCTTAACTTGTGTGTTGTGTTTGATGAAAAGGATAATGTTCAATGTTTATGAAAGGATTATGAAATAAGACAAGAATTGTGATAATTGGGAATATGTTCATTTCTGTTCCCTGTGTGCTATGTTTATGATAAAAATAATATGAGGTGTACACTGTACTAAAGAGCTGAGGGATGGGTTAATATGACCTCACAGTTAATGTATGTGGCCCTCACAGTTAATGTATATCAACAAAAGTTACCAAGTTACAGTGAAATTATTCCAAAACGAATCATCCTATCAAGTTACATTAAAATCCCCTCATAAATATGGCCTGTAGACTGTGCTAAAGGTTTTCGGGCTTCAGGCCCCTGTAGCCGTCAGTTTCCCAATTGCGTCCAAAGGGGAAGTTCTCATCTAGACATTATATGAAGTCAATCTACCAAGTTACAATGAAATCCCTTAATAAATATGATCTGTAGACTGTGCTAAAGGTTTTTGGGCTTTGGGCTCTGGCAGCCATCATGGTTGAATGATCGCAACCAAAAGGGGACATTCTCATCTGGACACTATTTGGAGTCATCCTACCAAGCTACAATGAAATCCCTTCATAATTATGCCCTGTAGACTGTTCTAAAGGTTTTCGGGCTTTGGGCCCCTGAAGCCGTCACAGTTGCCCAATCGTGTCCAAAAGGGAACATTCACATCTAGACATTATATGAAGTCAACCTACCAAGTTACAATGAAATCCCTTCATAAATATGACCTGTAGACTGTGCTAAAGGTTTTCAGGCTTCGGGCATGGGCAGCCATCATGGTTGAATGATCGCAACCAAAGGGGACAATCTCATCTGGACATCATCTGGAGTGATCCTGCGAAATTACAATGAAATCCCTTCATAAATATGACCTGTAGACTGTACTCAAGGTTTTCGGGCTTCGGGCACCTGTAGCCATCACATTTGACCAATCACGACCAAAAGGGGATGTCATCATCTAGGCATTATATGGAGTCAACCTAACAGGTTACAATGAAATCCTTCTATAAATATAACCTTTTGCCTATGCTAAAGGTTTTTGGGCTCGGGCACCCATCAAGGCTGAATGATCACGGCCAAAATGGGACGGTCTCATCTAGACATTATTTCGAGTCATCCTACCAAGTTACAATGAAATCGCTCCATAAATATGACCTGTAGACAGTGCAAAAGGTTTTCGGGCTTCGGGCACCTTTAGCCGTCAAAGTTGACCAATCATGTCCAAAAGGGGACATTCTCATCTAGACATTATATGAAGTCAACCTACCATGTTACAATGAAATCCCTTCATAAATATGACCTGTAGACTGTGCTTAAGGCTTTCGGGCTTCGGGCATGGGCAGCCATCATGGTTGAATGATCGCAACCAAAGGGGACAATCTCATCTGGAGTGATCCTACGAAGTTACAATGAAATCCCTTCATAAATATGACCTGTAGACTGTGCTTAAGGTTTTTGGGCTTCGGGCTCGGGCAGCCATCATGGTTGAATGATCGCAACCAAAGGGGACAATCTCATCTGGGCATCATCTGGAGTGATCCCAGGAAGTTACAATGAAATCCCTTCATAAATATGACCTGTAGACTGTGCTCAAGGTTTTCGGGCTTCGGGCACTAGTAGCCATCACAACTGACCAATCACGACCAAAAGGGGATGTCATCATCTAGGCATTATATGGAGTCAACCTAACAGGTTACAATGAAATCCTTCCATAAATATGACCTTTTACCTTTTCTAAAGGTTTTTGGGCTCGGGGACCCATCAAGGCTGAATGATCGCGATCAAAATGGGACGTTCTCATCTAGACATTATTTGGAGTAATCCTACCAAGTTACAATAAAATCCCCTAATAAATATGACCTGTAGACTGTGCTAAAGGTTTTCGGGCTTCAGGCACCTTTAGCCGTCGCAGTAGCCTAATCATGTCCAAAAGGGGACGTTCTCATCTAGACATTATATAAAGTTAACCTACCAAGTTACAATGAAATCCCTTCATTGATATGACCTGTAGACTGTGCTAAAGGTTTTCGGGCTTCGGGCTTGGGCAGCCATCATGGTTGAATGATCGCAACCAAAGGGGACAATCTCATCTGGGCATCATCTGGAGTGATCCTGCGAAGTTACAATGAAATCCCTTCATAAATATGACCTGTAGACTGTGCTCAAGGTTTTCGGGCTTCGGGCACCTGTAGCCATCACAGTTGACCAATGATGACCAAAAGGAGATGTCATCATCTAGGCATTATATGGAGTCATCCTTACAGGTTACAATGAAATCCTTCCATAAATATAACCTTTTGCCTATGCTAAAGGTTTTTGGGCTTGGGCACCCATCAAAGCTGAATGATCATGACCAAAATGGGATGTTCTCATCTAGACATTATTTGGAGTCATCCTACCAAGTTACAATGAAATCCCTTGATAAATATGACCTGTAGACAGTGCAAAAAGTTTTCGGGCTTCGGGAACCTTTAGACGTCAAAGTTGCCCAATCATGTCCAAAAGGGGATGTTCTCATCTAGACATTATATGAAGTCAACCTACCAAGTTACAATGAAATCCCTTCATAAATATGACCTGTAGACTGTGCTTATGGTTTTTGGGCTTCGGGCTCGGGCAGCCATCATGGTTGAATGATCGCAACCAAAGGGGACAATCTCATCTGGGCATCATCTGGAGTGATCCTGCGAAGTTACAATGAAATCCCTTGATAAATATGACCTGTAGACTGTGCTTAAGGTTTTTGGGCTTCGAGCTCGGGCAGCCATCATGGTTGAATGATCGCAACCAAAGGGGACAATCTCATCTGGGCATCATCTGGAGTGATCCCAAGAAGTTACAATGAAATCCCTTCATAAATATGACCTGTAGACTGTGCTCAAGGTTTTCGGGCTTCGGGCACTAGTAGCCATCACAACTGACCAATCACGACCAAAAGGGGATGTCATCATCTAGGCATTATATGGAGTCAACCTAACAGGTTACAATGAAATCCTTCCATAAATATGACCTTTTGCCTATGCTAAAGGTTTTTGGGCTTGGGCACCCATCAAGGCTGCATGATCACGATCAAAATGGGACGTTCTCATCTAGACATTATTTGGAGTCATCCTACCAAGTTACAATGAAATCCCTTCATAAATTGTGCTAAAGGTTTTCGGGCTTTGGGTCCCTGTAGCCGTCACAGCTGCCCAATCACACCCAGAAGGTGACTTTCTCATCTAGACATTGTATGAAGTCAACCCACCAAGTTACAATGAAATTCCTCAATAAATATGACCTGTAGACTGTGGGTCCCTGTAGCCGTCACAGCTGCCCAATCACACCCAGAAGGTGACTTTCTCATCTAGACATTGTATGAAGTCAACCCACCAAGTTACAATGAAATTCCTCAATAAATATGACCTGTAGACTGTGGTAAAGGTTTTCGGGTTTTGGGCTCGGGCAATCGTCACGGTTGGCAGATCATGCCCAAATGTGGAAATTCTCATCTAGACATCATAAGGAGTCATCCTACCAAGTTACAATGAAATCCCTCCACATTAAACATGACCTGCAGACTGTGCTAAAAGTTTTTGGGTTTCGGGCTTGGGCAGCCATCACAGTTGATAGATCATGCCCAAAAGGGGACGTTCTCATCTAGGCATTATACAGAGGCATCCTACCAAGTTACAATGACATCCCTTCATAAATACGACCTGTAGACTGTGCTAATGGTTTTCGGGTTTTGGGCTCGGGCAGCCATACCGGTTGCCTGATCGCGACCAAAAGGAGACGTTCTCATCTAGACATGACCCCAAACCTGCATATGAAATTTCATGATGATCAGACAAGAACTGCGGGGTGTAGCCCATGCTAAAGGAAAATGTGAACAGACGTCACAGACTCCCAGACTAACAGACTTCCGCACGCGTGATGGCAATAGCTTATCTTGCCTATGTCAAGTTAAGCTAATAATATACATGTCTTTGCCTTGTTACAATTTGTGGGAGAGTATAGTATATATAGGTTTCATGGGCTTTAAAAACCTAGGGATAAACAGTGCCTCTACCCCTTTAATGGGCATTAAAGAAACGACTAACTGGATTTTGTAATGGCCATTAAAATGGCTAAATGGTATAAGTTTTAATGCCCATTACTTTTTTGGCATGCACAAAACGTAACCATTAATTTTGGTTCCTTTTAATGGCCATCAAAATCTGGCTATTGGTTTGTAATTAATGCCCATCAAATTGTTGCTTACAATAACAGTTAATGGCCATTAGATTTTGACAAAACAAATTTCCCATTAATTTGGTCGCTTTAATGGCCATTACATTCACTAAGAAACTGGTAATAATGCCGATGAAAATGTAGTTCATATCCATTAACTTTTGATGCCCATTAACATTTGTAATGGGCATTATATCCACATTTTTTAATGGTCATCAAGTTTAATTTAATGCCCATTAAAGCGACCAAATTAATGGGAATATTTAATAGTATTTTTAATGGCACAATTTAATGGCTCATTTAATGGCCGTATGTGCAGTAGTGTAAGTATGCCGATGGACGAGAAGTGATAGCAATAGCTCAGCTTGATTTTGTCAAGTTGAGCTAAAAATGTTTCTGCCTGCCGCAGACCCACCACCCCAAACCTGTAAATTTTTTCCACCCCTCCTGAGGGGACCCACCCCCCATATTTCATTCCAGAGCTCAAAACACTACTGAAACCTGGCCAATTATCAATGGTCTGTTTTCTATGCTATTGTGCATTCCCAAATTTTAGTTTGTTCTGCATAAACTAATACCCTTTATGCTATATAAACTGTTTGAGAAATACGATTGTTTCATTTTTGTTGATTTTGAAGAGATTCAGTTTATTTTTCCACGTTTTATTTTATATTCAAGGTTTTATTTTATCACAACATTTTCGATTTACAAATATCTTAATTTTTTTATGGAGTTAACTTCTTAACCAAGTCATGGTTGAATATGTTTTTGTTGATTTTAGTTAAGTTTACATTTTATATAAACTAATCAAAATGAGTATGATAGTTTTTGCTTTTTACATGTGGAGAGATGAGCTGTGGGATTAGGCAAACTCAAATGAGTTGGTTCTAAAGACTATATAGCAAAGACATATTTTGTTAAAGTATATTAATAGCTGAATTCAGTAGGGTAATTCTACATGAGTCAGTTTGGTTGAATTGAAAAAAAAGTGTTCATAACAAAACTCAATTGCGAACTAGACTCTATGATTCTGGAGAATCATGGCTTTTCCCGATGAGATTCCAGGATTTTGCATGACCCCAGTGTCTGATGAATTGTTTTTAACTGTCTCACTGAAGTTCCTTCATTGATGTTATGAGAAAGGTGAGTATAGTAGTCTCAAATGCCTCAGTTTGATAAAAAAAATTGTTTAGGTAAAAACCATCATTAACGGTGGAGTGGAGTGTCTTAATGTCAATATCGTCATCCAACAAGTTAATGACCGACAAAAGGAGTTATGTTTGTTTGACACATACCCACGTAGTGCTGTGGCTATTTGAAAATGGTCCATTTTATCTCAAATGTATCCAAAATATTGATGTCTGGCAGTTTGTAGAGGGTTAACAAGTGCTAACAGGAATATTCATTCATGCAACTTGTAATGTCACACCAAGAACTGCGAATGGCCACTTTTTCTTTAAAATCTACATGACGTTTTCAGAGAAATCCAGGGAGAACACAAATTTTAAGCTTTTGATGGGTATCATTGTTTATCCAGCCCAAAACGGGTTAAGTGTTGTTTTTTGAATACTCTTATTACTTCCAAAAATAATTCTCAGTGAATTCTACTTCCACTTATTTTGATCTCTCCTCTCCAATTTGGGTGCTGTGGGTATGCAAACACAGCCCATTTTATCAACATTTTGTTGTTTGAGAACCTGCATAGGGTTAAATGCTTCCAGGAATATTTTGTACATGCAATTTGTAATGTCACACTAAGATCTGAGAATGGCCATTTTTTCTTGAAAATCTACGAGATGTTTTTTGAGAAATCCTTGGATAACATGAATTTTTAACCTTTTGAGGGGAATCTTTCTGTAATTGGCCCTAAACGGGTTAATGCTTGGTTTTGTGAATACTTTCATTACATACCAAAATGATCATCGGTGAATTCCACTTCCAATGAAGGGGGTTATGTTTATCTCACAGGTACACATTTGGTATTATGGTTGCCCAAGAACAGCCCATTTTCTCCAAATGTCTATGCTTGGCAGCCTCTGGAGGGTTAACAAATGCTTACCGAAATATTTTGTCCATGCAGCTTGAACTGTCACTCCAAGACCTGCGAAAGGTCAATTTTTTCTTGAAACTTAGTTTTGAGAAATCCACAGAAAACTGAAATTTTAAGCTTTTAAGGGGTATATCTCTTTAACTAGTCAAAAATGGGTTAAGACCTCGATTTTTGAATACACTTACTACTTACAAAAATGTTTCCCTGTCAGTTTTGTGTCCGGTAAAAGAAGTTATGCATCTCTGTTGCATTCTCATTTGATGTTGTTGGTGTCCAAACACAGACTATTTTTCAAAATTTTCACATTTAGCAGCCCATGGAGGGTTAACAAATGCTTCCCGGAATAATTTATCCTATCAACTGGTAATGTGACACCAAGACCTATCAGTGGCCATTTTCTCTTGAAAACTCTACAAGATGTTTGTAAAGACATCCAGGGAAAACATAAATTTTTAAGCTTTTGATGGGTATCACTATTGACAACCACAAAAGAGGTTAACGCTTGGTTTTTTGAATACTCTTATTACTTACAAAAGTTAAAAAATTTATAGTAATTTATATATTTTTTATACTTACCAATGACCCAGACATAGCTGGTGCTAACTCTTAAAAATATAGGGCCAAACACAAATTTTGCCCCCCAATCCCCAAAATTTGCATCTAAAACCGAAGAAAACATGTCCTGAATGGCCCTCCATACTTCACCTCTACTGCGCATGCGCAGTGTCAAGGACGTCCCGAAATTGGCGCCATTAATCAGTGCCTGGTAAGCGCTATGTACTCAGCGGGGAGGTATGAGTTCCCAACTCCTGGGAGGGCCATCCCCGTCTGGGTCATTGGTAAGTATAAAAAATATATAAATTACTATAAATTTTTTAACATTTTTATACTGTACCAATGACCCAGACATAGCTGAATAGTAAAAAGGCTGGAGGGCCTAGGACATAGAGGAAATTCCAATAAGCTCAATTATATAAAATAGAGTCATCCCCTCGAGGGGAAAAGGAGTATTAGGCCTTACATGTATCTTTCTTATTTATGATAAATTAGAAAGACACAACACCTTCCATAATTGAGCATCACAACATCTATGTACTCTATTAATATCCAGTATAATCCTTATACTAATAATTTTTAAAGTAAGCCAATAAAGTTAGTCAAGAGAATAGAGACTCTTTATACTCCTTAAAAGTGTCTGAGGATTGTATAATAACACCCGTTTGACACGTGATATATTCAAAAGCTATACTTTAAAAACTATGACCTGAATGAATTTTTAAAACATAAACTTATCACTTAAAAACCATCCCAGTAACAGCTCAGAATTACTAACTCCGGAGGAGGTATCCCCTTGTTTTCATAATAAAACAGGTGACCCAAGGGAACACCCCCCCCCCCCCCCCCCTTCTCCTTGCCCTGGGTCAAATAGCCCAGAGCGAAGAGGGCAGCAGGACGGAGTCACTGCCAGAACAGAAAGCCTACCTAGCTATAGTAGCAACTGTTAAGTGAATGACATTCTGAGCAGTACATAATAGACCTAACAATGATGGCCTCCAGAAATGGACTCAATATTTCTGAGATAAAAATTCATGAATGTGGATGGCTGAGCCCAATGTGCAGCCTTCATAAAATCTATAATAGCGACACTATTAATGTAAGCCCAAGATGTAGAAAGAGCTCTTACTTCATGAGCCGAAATCTCAAGCACAAACTGCTGAGTTAATGATATACCATAAGCAGTACCGATAGTTAATTGAATCCATTAGCAATAGAATGGAGCGTAATGTCCTTCTACTAGGCATCAAAGACAGAAGAAGCTTACGTCCTACTAATAAACTGATATCTTTTTATAAATATGTAAACTCTAACCGGACAGAGTAAAGGCCTATGCCCGTACGAAGACGGAAGGACCTTAATAACAATAGGTTCCAGATATTTATTAGGAGCCTGATTCTTAACCAAAAATGCAACATTAGTAGTAAAGGAAATAGTGTTTCCGATACTACAAAAGTGAGAATCGTCCACCGATAGTGCATGAAGCTCACTGACTCTTCAGTAGAAGAGAAGACTAAGAGAATTACTGTCTTAAAAGGTCAGAATTTGAAAACTACTGTTTCCAAAGGCTCAAATGATTACTTAGGTAAATAGGTATATTCCGTATAGGAATTTAATCTAAGGATTCTAGGTCTATTTATCGAAAAGTTTCTAACTGACTTAGATAAAGAGACATAAGACTCAATTGTAAACTATCATAGAGTGCATAGGTATGAGATAACATAGACCTATAACCTTAATAATAACAGGCTGCAGCTGATCTTGTCAAACAAGTATACTAGAAAGTTGCAATGTCTAGTATGGAGGGATCAAAAATATCAACATAATGATCCCTACACCAACGACGGAAGAGCCTCCACTTTAGCCGCATAGTATAGTGAAGAAGAGGTTCTCCTACAGTAAGAAATCGCGTCCAAAGCTCGTCCAGTACAATGCTTACAATGCAATAAGGACCACACAACAGAATACGTGAAGGTTGAGACCTTGCGGGTTGTGATGAAGTTGACACGATTTCCCCAGCGAAAGAAGATCCTCTCATGGAGGAAGTTTCGCTATAAGTCCCACAGTAGACACCTGAGTAAATTTACCCACGGTCTCTGTGAAGACAGAGATGCTATCAACAGAATTGTATTGTGGATGTTTATCTTAGCAATACTAGCTGAATCAACAGCGCTGGAGGATACGCATATCCTATCATTCCGTCCTATTAGATCAATAGAGCGTTAACAACATAAGCTCAGGGATCCGGACATGGAAACACATACGTCTGCAATTGAATAGTGAGTTGTGTCACAAATAAATTATCATTGGGCGCTCCCATTGATAGCAAATCTGATTGAATACTTATTTGTTGAGAGTCCATTCTGACGGCAACAATCGACCCTTACGTGAAAGGGAGTCTGCTAATACAATCAGACGACCCGGAATATGACGGACCGAAGCAGAACTTGGTGTACTATAACAAACAGAAGGATTCTTTCCGTTAAATTGAATAACGGAATCGAATGAGTGCCTCCCTGGTTCCGGAGATACGCAACTACTGTCGTATTAACGGACAGGATTTGGACATGCGTTTCTGAATAATGTTCATCCAATGACAAAGTGCAAGCCTAAATAACATCATTTCCTGGAAGTTAAGTGCTTGCCTAGAAACTGCGGAACCCAAAGACCCTGGCACTTCGAATCCGTTGGGATCAATATTGTACCCCAACCTGTTTGACTGGCATCCGTCATAATCATAAAACTCGGATCCGGCAACTGCAGTGGCACTCTCTGAGTCAACCACCGAATGTTTGCCCCAGTCTGAATCTCTTGCTACACTTGATAGACAAGAGAATGTGTATATCGAGCAATTCATAGATTGCTGAAAAGTTGCCGTCGAAAAGAAGCTTCTCCGAGACCGAAGCGACTCTGAGAGAGTTCTTCACCTTACTATCCACGCGCGTGGATGTAGCCAGGGCTGCGTCATGTCTAACCAACTCCAGGTTACCACTGAAGGGCGGAGTTATACGTGGAAAAACTACTGCCCTTGAAAGAAATCACATTGAGGATCATATCCTGGAATTCTTTCTCTTGAAGACGTAATGATAATGCCTCAGTAAGGTGGTCTACGTATGATAAAGCGTCTAAGTTAAGTCTATTAGACATCATTGTCGTTTCCAACATCGTGGTTGGAATTGACATAGATGGCGAAAAAGATAATTCCCAGTCTTCAGCACCGCCGTCTAGATGCATATGAACTCTCGGTATGCCCTGTTCTGCAAATATAAATTATTTCCTAGAATTGAAAAAAGGCAGAATAGAGCATTGCGGACAAGAAACTAGACTATCATGCTTGGTAGCAAGCTTATATATAGCGTCGTTAAATAATTCGAATGTTCTAAAGACATTATTGGACTGTGTCGGTAAGTCAGGGACAATGTCCCTGAACCGATCCAAACTCCGTGTCCCATGATGCTATTAGTCTCTTATCCAGCATCGCAGCAATGTAGTCCGACGGAACAACCTCTGGAAGATAATGCCGGAAGAAATGTATGGCAGCTTCTGTTGTTCCGAAAGGGAAAGCTCGAAATCGTCCAAATCCCTTTCGCCATCCTGTCGGACCCTATAAAGTGTTCGGTCATCTGAACCTGATGCAACAGCGGAGCGCACCGACCCAGCGCCGTCGGATTATTCCTGATCTGACCGAGAATTTGACGTTTGCTGGGATGCTGCGATAAACTGTGCTATTTTGGATAGCACGTCCGTCACTGAGGCCTGTGGAGAAGCGGTCTTACGATGCATTGCCGCTGGAAGCTCCGTGTTCGTTACCCCGTGCATACTTCTATTATGGGAGCGAACGGAGTGTATAGGCCTCGTGTCCCTTGGCTACCGGATGGTGTGACCTGTTTGCTGTGGAATCACTGAATGACGAAGTTTGCCGGATACTCGAGGTCACGTAGCCAATGTGCGGTCGTGTGCGCTGCTGTAAGGATGAGGAAGCATTATCGACAGTCTCTCGGACTGTCAATATAACGGAGCGTCCCAAGCGACGGACATATGCTCCGAATGCGAAATATCTGTACCACAACATCCGGTCCCATATGTTGTTGTACGAGAGAGGGACCTCTCTCGCTCGCAGCCCGGACGGACCTGGACGAGCTAGGAACCGGACTAACAGGCTTCCTCCGATCTGTCCTCTAATCCGTCGTCACTGGGTGTGTACTATTGTCTATTATAGTGCTCGTATCACCCAAAACTCCTTCCTAGACCGCAACGGACGAACCCGACTGCCGAACCATTCGATGAATGGACGCTACATCGGGTGAGCTAGCGAATGTCAACTCCGTCGATCCTACTAGGGACCTCTTAGGCGATTGACGTATTCCATGAGCACTTATTGCCGCTAGCTCTTCATTAACTATGACGACAGAGGCACACTTTTGAAAGACATCTCAGTAACTTTGCGAACAAGAAACCAGACATGCTTGTTAATAACAAGCATATAATAATATATATAGCGTCGTTCAATAATTCGAAAGTTTGTGTGACATTATTGGACTGTGTCGGAACTGAGGGACGATGTCCCTGAACCGAACCAAAAATTTCTGTGTCCACCGACGCTATCAGTTTCTTATCCGGCATCGCAGCATTCTGGTCCGACGAAAGAACCTCTAGAAGATAAAGTCAGATGACATACACAGCAGCTCATGTTGTTCCGAAAGGGAAAGCTCGAAATCCTCCGAATCCCTTTCGGCATCCCGTCGGACCGGATGAAATTTTCGGACGTCCGTACCTGCTTCCGCGGAGCTTCCCGACCCAGCGTCGTCGGATAATACATAATGCGACAGAGATTCTGTCGTTGCTGGGATGCTGCGATAAGCTGTGCTATTTGGGATAGCACGTCCGTCACCGAGGCCTGTGCAGTAGCGGTCTTACGATGCTTTGCCGCTGGAAGCTCCGTGTACGTTGACTCCCGCACACTTTCTAATGCGAACGTCCGGAGTCTGCAGGCCTCGCGTCGCTGGCTACCGGATGGTGTGACCTGGTCGCCGATGATTCTCTGATTGGCGAAGCTGACTGGATATCCGAGGTCACGTAGCCAAGAGCGGTCGTGTGTGCTACCATGAGGATGAGGAAGCCTTATTGACAGTCGCTCCGGACTGACTATATATCGGAGCGTCCCGAGCGGCGGACGTATGCTCCGAATGCGAAACATTTTGTACCACAACATCTGGGGCCAGTTGTACGAGAGAGGGGCCTCTCTCGCTCGCAGTCCGGATGGACCTGGACGAGCTAGGAACCGGACTAAAAGGCTTCCTCCGTTCTCTCCTCTAATCCGCCGTCACTGCGGTGCTCGCATCACCCAAAACTCCTTCTAGACCGCAACGGACGAACCCGGCTGCCGAACCATTCGATGAATGGACGCTACACTGAGCGAGCTAGCGGACGTCAAAGGCCGTCGAACCTACTAGGGTCCTCTTAGGCAATTGACGTATTTACATGAGCACTTTTCCGCTAGCTCTTCATTAATTGTGATGACGGAGGCACACTTTTGGAAGACATCACAGATACATCACCCTGTTCCTGATTGTCTGAAATAGAGATTGATAAAGTAGAGTGACCCTGCGGGGAAAGGACCGGAATGGCCAATTCCCCACTAACATACCGTGACACACGCTTCCCATGTTGTCATCGAAATTAACACATACAGAACAGGAGTTAGTGCGAGTACACTGACTACATATACAATGATTATGAAAGTCAGAGGAAGATTTCCTCTTATTACAATTGATCAATATCCTTTCATTGTGAAAAGAAAACAAAGTCCTAGTACTCGCACCAACCCCTGACAATCAAAATACATAATAACATGATCCATTAACATAGAAAAAATAATTGAAATCAAAAAATTTTGAAAAAATATTTTTTCAGAACAGCCCAAGTTTCTGAAAAGTAACGTTGAGCCCCAATGGATCCCAAGCCCAAGTGTGGACAAAAATTCTAAAAATATTTTAAACAATTTATGCAACACTTACGAACAATAATAATGTATCTAGTTATGATTAAATGAACATCAAGATATTATTTCAAGAAATCCCCCCTCACACAGAGGGCTGTTGTAAATGTAAACAATAAGTGTAAACACACCAGAAGAAGACTCCAGGCACCCAGGCCCGAAATCAGTTACCAATAATACACTATCTGATGCAAAACAGAGACTTCCATGGAAGAAACTGCAGAACATCAGATGGTAGATGCAGAACACTATGCCTAACCACCCATAGGTGAAGACGTAAACATGGGGAAAAGAACAGAATTCATTCTGTTATCTAGCTAAAACTCCCAAGAAATTTTAGTAATAATATTACAGAAAATATGCCAAAAGCATGGGAGAATAGCAAGAGGGGACTTAAAGGAAAGGGAGAGAGGAAAACACTGAACAAGCAGTGTAACTTGATAACAAGAATGACCACAACAGGCTGTTGCCTCGAAAATAGGTAACTTAACATAATTTCATTAAAAAATTTTAAGTTACAGCCCTGATAATTTTCTGTCACTCATTTTTCCTCTCCTCCTTCTATATCCTCCTTAGAATCACCATTTCTCTAATATTTATGTGTCTGGCATCATTTAAACTGAGATTTACAAGCACAAAGATCAGTCAGATGTTAACTGATGAAGGGCCAAACAAAGAATGATTAATGGTGCCAATTTCGGGACGTCCTTGACACTGTGCATGCGCAGTAGAGGTGAAGTATGGAGGGCCATTCAGGACATGTTTTCTTTGGTTTTAGATGCAAATTTTGGGGATTGGGGGGGCAAAATTTGTGTTTGGCCCTATATTTTTAAGAGTTAGCACCAGCTATGTCTGGGTCATTGGTACAGTATAAAAATATGGCCCTCGGTGAATTCCACTTTCAATAAAGGAGATTATGTTTATTTCTCAGGTACACATTGGGTGCTGTGAGTGTCCGAAAACAGCCCATTTCAACAAAATTACGATGCTTGGCAGCCTCTAGAGGGTTAATAAACGCTCACTGGAATATTTTACCCATGCAACTTTTAATATCGCAGAAAGACCTGCGAGTAGTCAATTTTTCATGAAAACCTACAGGATGTTTTTAGAGAAATCCACAGAAAATGGGAATTTGAAGATTTTAAGGGGTCTCTTTCTTTAGCCTGTCCAAAATGGGTTAAGACTTCGACTTTTGAATACCCTTACTACTTACAAAAATGTTTGCGTATAGATTGTGCGCTCGATAAAAAAAGGCTCCCTTCCCTTTTTCGTACCCATTGGGTGCTGTTGGTGTCCAAACACAGCCCATTTTATCACAAATTTGACTTTTAGCAGCTCGTGGAGGGTTAACAAATGCCTACCGCAGTATTTTGTCCATGCAACTTCTATTGCCACACCAAGGCCTGGGAGTGACAAATTTTTCTTGAAAATCTACAAGACTCGTTCAGAGAAATCCACGAAAAACATGAATTTATGAGCATTATAGGGGTATTGCAGTTTAACCAGCCCAAAACGGGTTAACGTTTGGTTTTTTGAACACCCTTATTACTTACAAAAATGATCCTTGGTGAATTCCACTTCCAATAAAGGAAGTTATGTTTACCTCTAAGATATCGTTTGAGTGCCGTGGGGGTCTGAATCCGGCCCATTTCATCAAAATTTTGATGTTTGGCAGCCTGTGGAGGGTTACCATATGCATCGCCTAATATGTCGTTTATATCAAATGTCGTGTCATAGGCAGGTCTAGCAATGATGAATGTTTAAAAAAAATCTACAAGACGTGTTTCGAGAAAGTGCCGATAAACCCCAATTTTGGCAGTTTTTTGCCAATTCTGGCGAAATAAGGGTTAAATCGAAAATTCCGCTTCGGTACATTTTTAGCTTTTTTGCCCGTCTATGCGTGTGCCAAATTGTGTGAAAATCGGTTCGAAAATGGCTTCTGAATCATACGGACAAAAATGTGTGGAAAAAAAAAAAAAATAAAAAAAAAATAATCCGTAGAAAAACAATAGTCTTTTCCAGAGGGAAAAGCCTAATTATTCAAATTTAATCAGTGTATGTTAATGTTTCTAATGTCCACTTCAGCTGTCGAATTTGCAAATCTTCACTGAGAACATTTTGACTCTTCTGAGCTTGTCTTACCTCACATTGAATGTGCAATTTGGGTCATTTCCATGTTTTTTCGGGGCCAATGGACCCACCCACCCCTACCCTGTGTCTGGAATTTTTTGGCAGACCCCCCCCCCCCCCCTGATTACGCATGGCAAATCTATGTCAACATGTGATCTGTAGTCTATTGATTTCATTGTGTGACAACCATTTTCTTACTTTGAAGACACAATGAATACATAATTCGGAACAGACTATAATTTCTCTTAGTTGTTCTATTTTAACACACAGCATGACGATTACACACCAGGATGTTTTGAGATTCCAGTGTAGAAATCAGGCTCATCTTTAAAATTAATACAAGGAAATCCCTCAATTTGCAACAAATTTTTTTGTTAATTTCACAAAACATAAAGAACTTCAGGGTCTGATATTTAAAAATGACCATCTACTGTGGATGTGCTACCACTTGGAAAAATACTTTCTGGTGTATATGCCCCCACAAAAGAGAAGACGATTCCAGAACGAAAACGGTCTCTAATTTTTTAGTTTATAAGATAAGGAAGCAAACTAGAGGTTCTAAAGAGCCTTTTATCGCTCACCTGAACTACATATAAAAATGAAAAATTTATACCAATTTTAATATTTTTAATACTTACCAATGGCCCAGACTAGCTGGTGCAACCCAATTTATTTCCAGGGCCAAACACAAATTTTGAATCCCCCAAACCCCCCAAAATTTGCCAAAAAACGCAAAAACGAGAAGACCAGTATGGTCCTCCATACTTTTGCGCAATGCACAACTTGTTGTCAAGGACAACAATAGGCTACCGCCATCATGTCATTCTTTATTGTTGTGCCTGTTAAATGTTATTAAGAACTGTAATATATAACTCAGCGGGGAGGAAGGAGTGTCTACTCCAGGGAGGGCCATCCCCGTCTGGGTCATTGGTAAGTATTAAAAATATTAAAATTGGTATAAATTTTTCATATTTTTCCACTATACCAATGGCCCAGACTAGCTGAGAATAGTAAACAGGCAGGCGGGCCCAGTACTTGATATTCATTGCTCTTATTACAGAAAAAACAATGAAATATAGGTGTAACTCTTTTAAGGGCTAGCATAACCCAGTATGCTAATTTGATAAAGGAAGCCAAAATATAAAGAAGTCCAGAGAAATGAGACTCTTTATAAATCATTAAAAGTGTCCGAGTATTGTATAGTAAAGCTCGTCTTGACACATGACATATACAATAACGCTTCACATCGAGCTACACATTAAAAGCATATAATACATTGAAAATTGCTTCATACCAAGCTACACATTAAAACTACCATAGCACCGACCCCAGGATACTATCACTGAAGGAGGTATGTCCATACTTTTCACTATAAAGCCAGATGACTATTTGGAAATACCATCCCCCCCCCCCCCTTCCCCTTGTTTTGAAAGTAACTGCACTTCAAAACGAAGAGGGTAGCAGACTGGAGACAGTGCTAGAGCAGAATGAAAGTCCTAATTAGAATGGACGACATTCTGAGCTACCGATAACGGTCCTAAAGATCTGAGATCATCCGAAATTGATTCTAAATCTCGAAGATAAAATTTGGTAAAAGTCGTCTGTTGTGTCCAGTAAGCTGCTTGCATCAAATCCTTCAAAGAAGTACTACTAGCATAAGCCCAAGAAGAAGCTAAAGCTCTAACTTCGTGAGCTGAAATCTTATAAGCTATTCTCTGATTCACAGACAAAGCATTATAAGCCGACCGAATAGCTAATTGAATCCATCTAGATATGGAATGTACAGAAATATCATTTCTGTTAGGAAGAAGAGAAAGAAATAACCTCTTCCTACCTCTTCTAATAAAACTAGAACGCTCCTTATAAATCCTAAGCGCTCTTACTGGACACAACAAAGGTCTCTGACCATCTGAAGACGGTAATGCTTTAATCAGAATAGGACTAGGCCGTTTGTCCGGAACCTGATTCTTAGCTAAGAATCCCACTTTCGTAGTGAGGGTAATAGAATTACCAACACTACGATAATGAGAGTCTTCAACAGACAAAGCATGACGCTCACTAACTCTTCTAGCTGACGCAAATGCTAAGAGAAAAACCGTTTTATAAGTAAGAAATTTAAACTCAACAGTATTTAACGGTTCAAAAGGTGCTTCCTGAAGTTTCAGAAGAACCCAAGCTAAATTCCACTTAGGGACTAGTCTCAAGGTGCGAGGTCTATTCACAGAGAAGTTCCTCATTAATTTATTTAAAGATAAATCTGACCCAATGTTTAATTTCCCTTGGTGTGCATAGGTGTCAGAAAGCATAGACCTATAGCCCTTAATAGTGACTGGCTGTAGCTTAACTTCATCAAAAAGATAAATAAAAAAGTTAGCTAATTGAGGAATAGTTGGGTTGAAAAAATCAATCAATTGTGATTCACACCAACGAACAAAAACCTTCCACTTCGCTTCATAATTTAATGAAGAGGAGGTCCTCCTACAGTTAGAAATTGCGTCCATTGCTCGTCTGGAAAACTGTTTTCCGTGCAAGAAGGACCGCACAACGGAAAAACGTGAAGGTTGAGGCCTTCCGGATTGTGATGAAGCCGACGGAGTTTCCCCTGCGTCAGAAGATCCCGGAGAGGTGGTAACTTCCGTGGAACGTCCCAAAGAAGTTCCCGGAGAAGATTTATCCATGGTCTGTGAGCCGACAGACTTGCAACCAGAAGAATCTTGCAAGAAGACTGTTTTATCTTTAGCAAGATTTGTTGAATGAGGGGAGCTGGAGGGTAAGCATACCCTATGATCCCGTTCCAAGAAATTGACAGAGCGTCTACTGCATAAGCCTGAGGGTCCGGGCATGGAGACACAAACGTCTGTAACTGATTGTTCAGACTCGTGGCAAAAAGATCGATCATTGGAC
The DNA here is from genome assembly GCA_031216915.1 of Pictodentalium vernedei. Classification (NCBI taxonomy): domain Eukaryota; kingdom Metazoa; phylum Mollusca; class Scaphopoda; order Dentaliida; family Dentaliidae; genus Pictodentalium; species Pictodentalium vernedei. The sequence goes on along the minus strand of CM062291.1, from coordinate 171,668,389 downwards.
GTTCCCACTGGAAGCAAATCTGATTGAAGACAGACTTTTTTAACATCCATTCTGAAGGTAGCAGGCGATCCTTTCTCGATAGAGAGTCTGCTATTACATTGAGACGACCTGGAATATGACGAATCGATATCAGAATCTGATTCTCTTGAGAGAAAAGAAGAATCTTTTCGGTAAGATTCATCAGCTGGACGGAATGATTCCGAATATAGGCTACTACTGTTGAATTGTCCGACAGAATTTGAACATGTGAGTGTATTACTTGACTGAGCCAATGATTTAGAGCTAACCAAATTGCTCTCATTTCTTTGTAGTTTATATGGGACACAAGAAACTGACTCTCCCATAAACCGTGACACACTTGATCGCCCGGAATCAGAGAAGCACCCCAACCCTCTTGACTGGCGTCCGTCATGATTATGAATGACGACTCCTGAATCTGAAGCGGTATTCCCTGGGATAACCACTGGATATCCGCCCAAATTTGAAGATGATGTTTTACTGACTGTGTTAAAACAATCGGACTGTCCAACAACTGACGTTTTACGCTCCAATTTTGAATTAGATAAATTTGAAGTGGACGAGTGCGTAAACGACCTAGCGGAATTAACTCCGCGGCGGCGCCGCAAAGTCCTAACAGACGCATAAACTCTCTTGCAGTAATGACTTGTGCGTTTATGCAGTATTTTGCGTAAAGCGAAACTAATTTTGCTCTTGCTACCAGCAAACTGACCCGATTGTTTTGAGTATCGAAACTCATTCCCAGATGAACAAACGACCTCGTCGGCGTTAAATCCGACTTGTCGACATTGATTATAAAACCTACGCATCGTAGCAGCGATAGCAGACTCTGAACGTCGCTTTGGCGAGCATGAAAATTTTCGTACCTTTGAAGTATTTCGTCCAGATATGCCGACGTCATCGAAGCCGAGTGCGCTCTGAAATGGCTCATTACTGCATTCATCACCCGAGTGAACGCCCACGGAGCAAGGTTCAGGCCAAAACACATTGCTCTGAACTGGTATACCTTTCCTTGAACCGCGAAACGGAGGTATTTCCGAAATGCTGGATGAATCATGATGTGAAAATACGCGTCCTTCAAATCTATACTTGCGGCGTAATCGTTCACTCGGATGCTGCCTCTCACCGATCGAATTGTCTCCATATAAAATCTTGGAGCAATTATTAGCTTGTTTATCCAACTGAGATCGATGACCGGTCTGTACGAGCCGTCTGGCTTCGGCACAAGAAAAAGATGACTGTAGAATCCCTTTGAATTGGGATTCTCTACGACCTCTACTGCCTCCTTTTGTAGGAGAGAGTCTACTGCTGAAATCAAAGCCTCTCTCTTTGTTATATTTTGTGGAAGGCTCACAAATCGCAGAATCCGCGTTAATGGAGGTTTTCTCCGGAACGAAAGACGTAGACCATTTTTCACAACGTCTCGAACCCAAAGATCCTGAGTTATTTTGTTCCAGTTGCTTGCGAATTTTGAAAGCCTTCCGCCAACCGGAGAACAGTAGAGGTCGAAATCTTCATTTGTAGGACTTACGAGGCTTATACGAGGAGAAACCTCGTGAAGCTCTCGCACCCCTCTGTGACGTCGGTGTGGGGTTACGTGTTTCGTTATTATCCAACTGCGCCATCCCCTTTTTGAAATCGCCCCCCTGTTTCGAGCCACCACGCCCACGATTAGCTTTAGAAGCAGCACGGGCTGAGCCTCTCTTGGAGAAAAATTTACCTCTCCGAGGAGTACCACTTGTGGAAGGCTGAGGTTGAGAAGCTGAGCGCAACAAAAGCTGACTTGTAGCTTTCTTAGAAGCATCTTCAAAGACAGCTTTTAGCTTATCATTAAATAATGAAGAGCCCGAAACGGGAGCGGCCCTTAGAGAGCTCTTAACACTGTCGTCAATAAATGACGTAGATTTAAGGGCAGCATCGCGCCTGACCAACTCTAAATTCGCTACTGAAAGAGCAGAGTGGGATGTTGTATACATTATGGCGTGAGAGAGCACTCTCAAAGGAGATAACAACTCCTGTAAGCTCTCAGATTCCAGATTGCCGGCCAATGCCCTGCAAATATGATCTGCATAAGACATAGCGTCCAAAATACTTCTGCTAGATTCAATGCAAGTATCTATAACAAAAGAACTGACGCTACACGATGACGGAAGAGACATACCCAAGTCCCTAGCTCCGTCATCCAATCGCAGAGGAGCTCTTGGAATCTTATTCTCGCCTACCGTATTTAAGAAGGTATTGCCTCTAAACGGTAGGTCAAGCTTCTTTTCCGAAAGGAAAGAATTTTTTCTAGCCTGAGCCAGGTCAGCAATAGCCTCGTCACAACAATCAAACGCATCTGACGCTTGGACTGATTGAGACGGATACAGAAGGATACTTTCCTTCGACTTAATGACCTCCCTGTCTAAAGAAGACAGTCGCTTGGCTCTAGAAGGCGCAGAACTCTGACCAGAAGGAATTAATTCAGGTGAAAAATCCTGCAGGAACCTCATAGTTTCCATATGCTGCTCAGCCAAAGATGTAGTGTCAGTCTCGTCTTCATCAAACTCCCTAACACTACCAACTAGAGGTTCCTGGTCTGGTCTATTATCGGCATACTGATTATTTGAGGAAACCCTTCTTTCTGCCGATCCAGCACTGTCCGAATCATCCAAAGCGGAGATCGATGACGGCCGCATATTTTGCTGCTGGGAGTCTGCAATTAGCTGGGCAATTTGCTCCAGCAATTCCGTATTCGAGGCTATGTTCACCCCCGTTCTACGCCTTTTAGGCTCCGGAAGGTGATCTGACACATCGCCCTGTGTCCGTCTTTTTGAAAAAGACGTTTGCCTCGAATTGCTAGCCGTAGAGAGAGCCGTATCCTGGCTCTGACTCTCTACCTCTGGATCTTGCCGGCTAGCATGCGGTCTACTGTGCTGAGTCCTGGAAACGGACGAAGAAGAGGCTCTTATATCAAAATTACTGCCAGCCGCACTGGCAGAGAAAGGTACATCAGAAACAACTGGCTCTGAAGCATTTTCTACCGGACTACCAGCGGAACTGGCAACAAAAGTCGAATCTTTCTGTTTTGTCCCTAAAACAGAAGAATGCTTCACTACTGATGCACCTTTCAATTTGACTGGCCTCTTCCCCTTACATGCCGTCGTCTGAACAGAGGACTGTCTTCCATCCTCCGTATCCTGGCGCATTCCGTACATTATCTAAGATTTTTAAGAAGAATTTTAATTAATAACAAATTCGCTAACAGCAATTAGTTCTTAAAAATCTAATGACAGGATTCAAGGGGAAAAAGGTGAACATTGAACACACACATATGATAAACAAAGAATGAACAAATCAGGTGCATATCCCGAAAACGGGAAGAACAAGAAATATTATTTTAATTTCAATAAAGTTATAGCCCTGATGTTCAAAAACTCAATGTCTATATTCAGCAGCATTCTGCTGCAATTATTCCACCATTCCACTTCCAAATCGTGTCTGGCTACATTGTACTGTAGGGTTTTATAGCACAAAAGTCAGGATACGTGTTGATCTGACATGGGCCAAACAACAGAATGACATGATGGCGGTAGCCTATTGTTGTCCTTGACAACAAGTTGCGCATTGCGCAAAAGTATGGAGGACCATACTGGTCTTCTCGTTTTTGCATTTTTTGGCAAATTTTGGGGGGTTTGGGGGATTCAAAATTTGTGTTTGGCCCTGGAAATAAATTGGGTTGCACCAGCTAGTCTGGGCCATTGGTATAGTGAAAAAAAATATGTGATTTCCCATAGGCTTTCTATGGTAACTATGAGCTGCAATTGTGGCCATGTTTACAACAATACATCAACATTACCTGAGGATCATTGGTAGAAGGTGTCCCAGTCCTCAATTATGTGAAGTTTCCAAACATTTGACTTTGTAGTTTCAGAGGGGAAGATTTTTGCAAAAATCCATCAATCAGAATCAGAGAATGTCTCTGGTGGCCATATTTTCCAACCAATGGGAACAAAAAGAGGATCAATTGTAGAGGGCCTCCTATAGACTATTCCTGCCACGTTTGGCTCACGTTGGCTCAGTAGTTCCAGAGAGAAGATGAAAATGTGATTTCCCATAGGGTTTCTATAGTGACTATAATACGCAATTGTTGCCATGTTTTCAACACAATCAACATTAAATGAGGATCATTGGTAGAGGGTGTCCCAGTCATCAACCATGCAAAGTTTCAAAACATTTGACCCTGTGGTTTCACAGGAAAAGATGTTTCAAAATCCACCAATCAGAATCAAAAATGCTTCTGGCAGCCATGTTTTTCGATGCACAGTAACAAAATGAGTAGCGTTTGTAGAGGACCTGCCATAGACTATCCCTGCCAGGTTTGGTTCATGTTGGCTCAGTAGTTCCAGAGATGAAAATGTGATTTCCCATAGGGTTTTGATAGTAACTATAAGCCACAATTACAGCCATGTTTACAATCCGATCAACATTAAATGAGGATCATTGGTAGAGGGGGTCCAGTTATCATTTATGTGAAGTATCAAAACATTTGGCCTGGCAGTTTCAGAGGAGAAGATTTTTTAAAATCCATCAACTAGAATCAAAGAATGCCTCTGGCGGCCATGTTTTCAAACCCATGGGAACAAAATGAGGATCGTTTGTAGAGGACCTCCCATAGACTATTATCCCTGCCAGGTTTGGTTCATGTCGGCTCAGTAGTTCCAGAAGAATTATTTTCTTCAAAATTATTTTCATCCAACAACTAGTGGTGGAGCTAGATTGACAAACATGTTGGGAAGAAATATTTTTATTAATACTTCTACATGAAACAAGGTAAAAAAACTCTGTATGTACTCAAGCGAGGGCATTAGTTCCCCCACAGGATCTGTTCCCATGATTCAGTAGAAGCACACCAAAAATTATTTCAATCCAACCACTAGAGGTAGAACAAGAGTAGAGATAGTAAAACTCACCTTGCTCTTGTTTCAACAACTGCTATATTTTGTGGATGACACTTATTATCCACATAAAATTTTCTTCTCTTGTTATGTCTGCAAAACAAAATAAAACAAAAAATATCTTCACACTTTCCAAATTCATGGACAACAGTAGAAATATGTTTTCTCAAGTAATTCTCCTTGGAAATTCTGTAAAATAAATAATGGTCTGAGAGGCAATCTGGGTGAGTTTAGGGGATTGGTTGACTACCAGCATCAATTCGGTGCTGCTAGTCCACCGATTTGCTAAAATTGCCTAGAATGCACAGTAGGCCTACATTGTGTAATTCAACAAGCTACTGGGGTATCCATTACACCGATACCTATTCAGATCATAATAAGTTCTTTGGTACTAAAGGTGACAAGTCGAATAAAAAGCAATTATGAGTATGAAGTTATGAACTATAAACACATCAGCTAGAATAATAAGACCCCCTCCAGTTTAAGATGTTATGAGTCTTCATTGGAAGAGCATTGAAGAAAAGAGTAATTGAAAATAAATATCAATGGTAACATTTGTGCATGATGGATGAATTATGTTGGATTGGGGGAGGGGCCACTTTCTGCACAAGTCAAGTTACAGTACAAGTCAAAATAAATTGTAGGATAACCACTATAAACTATGTATCTTTCTCTTCCCACACTGATAAGACCAGAAGCTGACACCATTTTCTGGAAAGCTCTCACTTTTTTACCAGTAAAGCAGAAACTGTTATCACAGTAAACAAGCACGACTCTACTACCAGGTTTCCTAATGGGGACTTTGAATATAACTTGCAAGTATACCCAAAGATGACAAGTTGGGACACCTGTTTTGTTGCATAAGAAGTTATTCAAGTCAGATTATGGCCTCTGAGGGTTAAATCTGCATTCGTGAACCAACAAAGACTTACCATACCAATTGCATTTCTTCACTGGCAAAGTTGCTATTCAAATATCACGATTCTGTTTTAAACAGTACTTGTCTTCCAAGTACATACTATCAGAAATTGCTTTAGCAAATTTTGCTTACCAGAAACAACAAACTCATGTACAGATATGAAATATATAATTCAAGCAAATTTATTTGATATGGGTTGTAACTTGGAGGATATTCCTGTACTTTGGGCAGATTGTTTATGACCTAGAATTTGGGAAAAATTAAAGACTTGCATTCATTAATGCAGCCTTCAAAAGGTTAATTTCTTGCACTCTGGGGGTACAAATCTTTGTTCAAGAAGTAATAAATTAACTAACAGTCTGTCAAACAAAATAGGATACTTGGCTTAATTTTCAATTCCTATTTGGGCACACTACAGCCTAAAATAAAGTGGAAATCTGGATGGCAGCTAACGCCTTAATAACACCATATTTTCAGCATAGTGTTACCACAATATGGAAGTATTAAGGAACAAAATCTCTGCTAAACACTTGCAAAACAAGCGGCCACAAGGGGCCTTAATCGCTCACCTGATAAAATTGTTTAATAAAGGATTTAGGGTCCCATTTAGCATCAGCACGTTAATATAGTTAATGTAATTCAGCTTGGGGAGTGGGGTAGAAGGGTCTGTTGGGTGAAGTTTTTTTTTTGCTTAAAAGCACTCAAACCTCTTCAAAACACTCTCCCCTCCCCCCCCCCCCCCCCCCCCCCCCAACAGGGTGTAATCTTATGTACTCACATTTACATCTGACCAAAAGTCACCACAATTCATTTAAACAAATAGTAAAATCTCCATTGGGTTCTGTGTTAAATTTCCAACCCCAATGGTGTCCACCAAAATCAGTCAAGCATAACACTTTGAATAAACTTTAATCTAGGAGTCATAGTAATGCTATACCAAGAATCAAAAGACTCTACCTGGTGGGTCTGAAGAAGAGCTTTCAATAATATTCCTCATGCTACACTAAGTTAAAATTAAAGCCCAAATATGAACACAACGATTTGATTTGAACAAACTTAAATCTCCCCACACTAAGAATTTCAATACTATCTAACAAAGAATCTGACTTGTGGATGTGAAGGATAAGATATTTTTTAAAAATGTCCTTATATTGCTGTAAGGTAAAATTTAGGGTGTCACTTGATTTGAACAAACTGGAATCGGAGCCTCCTAAGGTTGCTACATATCAAATTTCAAAAGGTTCTGACTGGTTGACCTGAAGAAGGAAATTCTTAAACGAATTTTGCCATATTGCACCAAGTTAAAATTTAGGTTGCCACTTTGAGCACAAATTTGAACCTAGGGACTTGATTTGAACAAATTGGAATCTGACCACACTAAGAATACTGCAAACCATATATCAAAAATTTCTGACTGTTGGATCTCAAAAAGAGGATTTTTAGGGATTATTCCTCAGATAGATATATTTTATTCGTCAGTATACATAAACACAACACAATTTACATGTAATGCACATATTTACAACATACATGTCAAAAGACATACAATTTGTTTTCTGTGGCTATGTAAAGATATGTCTATACCGACAGAGGAAGGCATAGCCAGATTGGCTGTCTTCCTGCCTTCCCCAAGTAAGAAAGAAGAAAAGAAAGAGATGCAAATAAAAAAGGAAATGGAAACAATGAAGAGAAAAAAGATGCTGGAAGAGTAGAAAAATACTAGTGCAACATCGTGACTTCACTTAATCGCTCTAACGATAGATCATCTTCTGCTTGAGCAGATGGTGTGTAATGTAGTTGAGACCTGATTTACCTCGACTATCCTGATTTGGGCCTCACTGTTGCATTCATGATCTTCAAGAATCAAAGTGAGACTGTAACAATCCATATGCCATAAATGTATGGAATGCAAAGGTGAAGGATGAATTCGGTGACCAGCAGGGACAAGAATACCAGACAAATTACGGTGAAAATGAGTAGCCTACATAAGGGAAGCTTATCAATACACCTATTACAATATCAATCTATGCACAACAGAACAGCTCAAAGAACATGGAGACACATCTGGGGATGGGCTAGAAATGAATAGCTTTCTAAATAGCACAATCCAGGCAGCAGGAATTTGAGCAAGAAATATTATTAGTGTATGAAGAAAGGAACTTTGCAATTAATTTTTTCTAGAACTCTTTCCTGTTTTTCATTGTCTTAATATCCATTTTCAATTCGTTCCATAGCTTAGAAAATCATAAATTTAAAGTAATTTGTATATTTTTTATACCTACCAATGGCCCAGTCTAGCTGGTGCAAACTCAAGGTTATTAAGGGCCGAACACAAATTTTGAACCCCTCCAATCCCCCAAAATTTGCTTGCAAAACTAAATTAAAAGTCTCATCTGGTCCTCCATACCTTTACTCTCTGCGCATGCGCAATGTCAGGAAGTGACTGGAACTGGTGCCAACATCATTCTTTGTAGAAGAGTACTACATAATAACTCAGCGGAGAGGTATGAGTGCCCACTCATGGGAGGGCCATACCCATCTAGGCCATTGGTAGTATAAAAAATATACAAATTACTTTAAATTTATAATATTTTTATACTATAACTCAATGGCCCAGCTAGCTGAATAGTAAAAAGGTGGAGGGCCTCGGACTTCAGAATTTGTAAACCAACATAGTTCCAAGCCTGTAATCCAAGGTGAAAGGAAATTAAATTTGAAAGGAATTACATATATGTCTCTCTATACAGTAATAGAGAAGACATATCATAAATAAGGAGCCAAATTCAAGTAATTCTGCATTCTTAGCATGAAGACTATGCTAATTTAGATGTAACAAGTTCCCAATTTTTAAGGCTAGTCCAGACTAAGCCCCAAAAATTAGGATAGCGTATTTGAGAATGAGAGGATATCTCCCACAAACATATGCCATATACAATAAAACACAAGCTGTATCCAGGATATAATTACAGACAAAACAGCTTCACTTATAGTTACATACTTATCAAGCCAGAGAGGTAAAAAAATCCTCCCCCCCTTTGAAGGAATCTTCTTCAAAAAGAAAGAGGAGAGCGCTCTGGAATCAGCAAAAGCGGTACCAAATAACAATATAAATATTCGTTGAACAGGCACCCAGGTATTAATTATAATTAATAAAATGATGTTTAACGCTAATTTAGAAGGTAAGGCTATAGCGGGGATCCCGTAATTAATATCGCCCGCTTGTAAGTTGTAACGTATACCGGAGTCGGCATACGCAGATACATGTAGGTCAAAAACCGGTGATATAATATATAACATACACATGTCCAATAGAATCACAATGGACGATCTCTGGAGAGCAAACACACTTCCGAGGTAACTCACAGGTGACCCCATTCAGGTGTACAATAAATTCCAGTAATAACACTCCCCAACATGTAGTATCCGATATCTATGTTCCTAGAAACGTGCAAATATACGAGAGTGTAAGACAAGGTGTATTCGATTGGGTACCGAAATTAATAGAAACCTGGATCTAGAAATGGAAGGAGCTATGATTAACAGACTCAGCACAGATCGCCCCCCGAAATAATTCATTGTTTCTAAGGCCCAAAACAGACAAAATGCGTCTGCCTAATAATGCATTTATTATGCGTGTGAGCATTGAAATCCCGCATGTAATCATCTGAATACCAGTTAACTGACTACACAGCCTCCCAGGTACCCAAAGACTAGCAATTTATTGATGATGAATCATATGCTCGTATATGACATACAGATGAACAACCACAAGAAACCAACCAACTAAAAACTGGATGTGCCCATGAGGTCGCCATAGAACATGACCCAGCTGCCAATCGAGAAGTCAGGAAAAGCGTGTATGTACTTAAATGCATACAAGGCTTATGGGAAGAAAACTATGTCTTGCACGGTATTCGAAATCATATCGAACCCCCCCTCACCCGCATTACTTAAATCGTTCTTATGTTAGTCATCAAATAGTATAGGAGGCGCAAGGCTCCCTCACACCTGACCGACTCCATTATGCCACTAAGGGCGGAGAAGGACGTGAAGAACAAGTACTTCCCCTGATAAAGAAGGTCCTCTCGTGGAGGAAACTTCCGGGGAACATCCCACAACAGACCCCTGAGAAGATTGATCCAAGGTTTCTGTGACGACAGAGGTGCTACCAGCAGGATTTCACAACCAGACTGTTTGATCTTAACAAAATCTGCTGAATCAACAGAGTTGGAGGATACGCATATCCTATCATTCTGTCCCATGAGATCAACAGAGCATCTACTGCATACGCTCGATGATCTGGGCATGGCGACACAAAAGTCGGTAACTGATTGTTCTGGTGTGTCGCAAACAGATCTATCATGGGACGTTCCCACAGGTAGCAAATCTGCCTGAATATTCGCTTGTTGAGCGTCCACTCCGATGGCAATTGGTGACCTTTCCGAGAGAGCGAGTCTGTTAGTACATTCAGATGACCCGGGGTATATGACGGACAGAAAGATGAACGTGATGATTCATGACATATAGGAGAATCTCTGTTAATTTGCATAATGGAATTGAATGGGTGCCGCCTTGGTTCCTGATGTAAGCTACCACAGTCGAATTGTCTGACAAAATCTGAACATGGACGTTCGTTATTATGTGAATCCAATGTTGAAGAGCTAGCCATATTGACATCATCTCTTTGATGTTTACGTGCTTCTCTAGGAACCGAGGGTCCCAAAGACCCTGACACTTCAAGTCTGCGGGACCTAGGGTCGTGCCCCAACTCGTCTGATTCGCATCCGTCATAATCGTGAAAGCCAGATCCGGCAGCTAAGTTAGTAAACCACTGAAGATCTGCCCAAATCTGGACCCTTTGTTTTTCCAGGTCCAATAAAACAATACTTGTTTCGAGCGAATGCATCTACACACTCCAGTTCTGAGTAAGGAATATCTGGAGGGGACGCATGAGTAGACAGTCCTTCGGAATAAGATCTGCAGCCACTCTGCACAACCCCATCAGTCACATTAATTCCTTTGCTGTTAATGTGTCTGAGTGTAGACAAAAGCGAGCATAACATCTGACTAATTTCGCTCTGGGTAATGACAGACAAACCAGATTGTTGAGTTTCGAAGCTCATCCCAAGTGAGTGAACGATTTGGACAGAGCTAGATCCAACTTTTTCTCGTTTACGATGAAACCGAGACGTCGGAGTAATAGAAGCAGACTCTGAACATCGATCTGAAGAATAATTCTGTAGCCGTATCTCTGAAGAATGTCATCCAAGTAAGCCAAAGTTACCGCAAACGAATGAGCTCGGAAGTATGACATTACCGAGTTCATTATTCGAGTGAATGCCCAGGGAGCCAGGTTCAGACCAAAGCACATTGCTCTGAACTGATAAACCTTCCCTTGTACGGCGAACTGAATGTACTTTCTGAATGCTAGATGTACCAGGATATGAAAGTACGCATCCTATAGATCTATGCGTGCTGCATAGTCGTTAACTCGAATGCTCGCTCTTACCAATAGAATGGTCTCCATATAAAATTTTGGAGCCACGATAAGCTTGTTTATCCAGCTTAAGTCTAATACCGGTCAAAACGAGCCATCTGGCTTTGGTACGAGGAACAGGTGACTGTAAAAACCCCGAGAATTTTAATTCTCGACAACCTCTATTGCTTCCTCAATAAGAGAGCCTGTACCTCCGCTAAGAGAGACGCTCTTTTGCAAGGATCCGACGGAAGATTTGTCCAACGCGGACATTTTGTTAGTGGGGGGTTCCGCTCAGAATGATAGCCGTAGGCCGTCTGAGACTACACTTCTCACCTACTGATCTTCCGTGACTGCTATCCAGTTTCTCACAAAGATTGATTATTTATTTATTTATTTATTGATGTTTAAGGTCACATATTTATGCACAATGGCTAATCATGACCGTGACATTTTTACGGCTGGAGGAAGCCGGAGTACCCGGAGAGAACCACCGAGCAACGACGAGCAGCTGTCAGCTCCCCAACATCGTAACTCCACTCTGCAGCACAGGCAGGGTTAGACTGGTTGAAGACATGCGTACCATCGACGTGCAGTACGCCTTAGTACCCGGTGTCATTGTGATCCCACGCGGGCAATGGAGATAAAGTGTCTTGCCCAAGGACACAAAGATTGATCCCCTTCCGCCAAATGGCAAGCAATAGAGGTCTTGAACATCACGTGTATGACCTGCAAGGTTTACAGGAGGAAAAACTACATCCTCCTCGCGAAGAACCTCATGCAGTCGGCCTAGGGGCATCTGACCGATAGTCCCAATCGGACTTACGCCCCTTTTCAGAGTCGCTATATTGACAACCTCCAGAGTAATTGTAAGAGGGTTTCTTCTACCCTCGTGAGGAGTTCCCTTATGACTTTTAGATCTGGAACGTCCTCCTTACTCGTCTGCTGAAGTGGGGTGTTGAGACGCCAACTCCAATAGCAGAGCACTTGATGCTGTCTTAGTAGCCTGTTCATAGACTAACGAAAGCTTGTCATCAAAAATAGTATGTCCGGAGACCGGAGCGAACCGGAGCGAATCGGAGAGAGCTCTTCACCTTGTCATCTATAAGTGATGACGATGAAAGGGCAGCATCACGTCTGAGTAACTCCAGATTAGCCACTGTTAAAGCGGAGTTATACATGGTATACAAATTGCCCTGGAAAGAACTCTAAGAGAGGCACAAACGTCTTCAAATTCCTTCCCGTTGAGCCATAGCTCTGGTAAGATGATCTGGGTAAGACATTGCTTCCAAATTCGCTCTACTTGATGAAATTGCCGTTTTAATTGTGTCTGAGTGAATAGTGAATGATGCAGGCAAGGATACATCTAGATCCCCAGCCTGCTCATCCAAACACAGAAGAGCTCTCTGATCATCCTCTCCGTTTTAAATGAACGTGGTCCAAGAAAGAAACGGTATGTTTATGGAAGATGTAGTTAAGAAACCGCCTTTTTTCCTCGCCTGCAACACCTGCCTAGACTGAACCAGAAAAGAAAGAAGTTATTCCTTTGTCTGTATAAAGTCTGCGTCAAATGACACCAGTGGTTTCTTGTTTGTTGTCACAGCATTCTGATTCATCGAAACAAATTCAGGGTAGTATTGATGGATGAAATCCATCGCAACCATGTGCTAGGTTTGCATGGTATTTCGATATACCGATAATACCAGTACTGAAATTTTAACCAGTTAAATATCATCCATTTTTAGCTGCGACTAGCAGCTCTATAAGTGGCAATGTCGGTCTGTCAGTCGGTCTGTCAGTCGGTCTGTCGGTCAGTCTGTCGGCCTGTCTGTGACCAACGAGTTTCAAAACTCAATAACTTTTGAAATACTTGATGGAATGACTTTATATTTGGTATGTAAGTGTATCTTATTGATGTCTAGCCACTGATCAATGCATGTGTTGTTCCAAATATTTTTCTTGGAGTTATGGCCCTTGATGGACTTAGAATTTTGTGAGATTGCACCACCCGCCGCAGCTGCGGCATCGATGTCGCAATTTTTTTTTAATACCGGTATATCGTCTGTGACGATATTCATTTCGAGCCGTGATATAAATTTTAGACTTTTTTAGTGACAAACATTTTCCGTAAAAATTCTATTTAATCTCACAGCTGATTGAAAAATGTGCATATAAACAGAAGTAAACTGCAAAAGCAATTTGTTTGTTTTTATCAATACACTTCATGTTCTGGTACTAGTAAAATATTCTCCAATAAACGGAATATTTTTGTTTCTCCAATGACACAGGTAAGTACAGATTTTGCCCAAACAGTATGGCTTCAAATGTAAACCATGAAGAATGATTAACGTATTTCCATTAATAATGGCTGCTTTTGTTGGACCGGGGAATTTCTTCTTTAATACTAATAGTTCCTCCCACTTCATTACACTTGTTCTCGCAATTCCAAGTGTGGCAGTAATAAATATAATGTTATTACCGGCACACTTGGAATGTGCTTTTCAATATGAACAAATCGCATACGTATTAATGAACCCACAATTCCAAGCGCGGCAGTAATGAATATTCATTTTTGTCAACACCAGTTTGCACATGTTAATGTTTTGAAAAGTAGGTGAATGTTTTGATCTGACTTGTATGCCACATCTTAAAAATTAGACAGACAGTCACCAAAACACTAATAAAATATAAAGGGAATAATATTGTTTATTTTCACTTTGTTAAGAGTGATTTAATATTGAAATAGTATTTATACATCGCCACTACACGAGGTGGTTTACCAGCACATCAAAACGTGCCTATTAAGCATGTGCATTTCAGCTGTTTGTGATACCACGTGACAAAACTGACTGCGTTCATTTGTGGAAAGTGTACAAACTCTTAGCCCTCTAGCGGCATCCTGCTTAACCAGTACATGGCAAATGCCCTCTAGTGGTGATCTATTCACATGTACATGACAAATGCAGGTTAAGCGTTTTTGTTTTGTAAAGCGATGGATCAATTAGTATATATTTATTTCAAATTATCGACTCAAAATAAACAATATCTATTGTGCCATCATGAAGTTTATTTCCAAATATTTATACAAGAATGAATTAAGACAAGTTAGGCTTATTATTTCAATGCTTTTAAAACGTAATAATTTGACTTCGAATGTCAAAAAATATTGGGACAATTTGGGAGAGAATTTTACATGATTTGAACTTGACGATATACTGGTATATCGCGATATTTTTTAAAATACCATTACCGGTATTGAAATCCGAATATTGTTCAGCCCTACAATGTACTGTTCCGAAAGGGAAGGGTAATCCTCTTCCTCCCTTTCACCATCCGAGAGAATCAGTTGCGAATCTCGGTCCATTGCATCTGCGTGAACAGACGACTGGACCGACCCAGCACCGTCCGACAGCTCAGGTTCTGAGGGAGGCTGCACCTGCACTTGCTGCGATCAGCTGTACAATCTGCGACAGCAAGTCCATCATAGAGGCCTGAGGAGCAGCGGTCTTCCTTTTCTTAGCCGCTTGTTGCTCCTGGGACGGTGTGTCGGAGATGGATCTCTTCTCCGAACGTCTCAATGATCGAAGCCTCGTCTCCCTAGCTCCCGGATGGTCTGACTTCACAGGCAAAAAGTGGTCCCTTCTTCGCACAGCAGGCTGGATATCTGAAGTTGGGTAGCTAGGATGCAGTCGTGTGTGCTTTTAGGAAGCCGTGACTGAAGCCAACCCCGGTTGCAGACTAGACAGAGCGACAGGCAGATATATGCTCCGTCTCGTGCAAGTTTCCAACCAGAAAACTTCATTTCGGCTTGTGAAACGTAGCAGAAGAAGCCATGACTGAAGCCAACCCTAGTTGCAGACTAAACCGAGCGTCCCAAGTGGAGGGCAGACATATGCTCCTGCTTGTGCAAGTTTCTCATAACAACATCTGGCCCCAAATGTTGTTAGGTTAGAGAGGGGCCTCTCCCGCTCACAGTCTATTAGACCTCGCTGAGTACAAGAAATTTGCTGACTTCCTCCCTTTTTCCTCCCTATTTCTGTCGTCGCTGGGTAAGCTATTTATATTTAAGTGCACACTCTACCCACATCTACACTTCCTTCGACCGCAACAGACTTACCCGGCGTCACGGCTCCCACAGACGCAGTAACTGCTTCACCAGTCGAGCTAGCTGCTTGCAAGAGATTAAAACCCTTAACAAAAGGCCCTAACTCTTGCAATCATGAGAAATGCAGCTAGCTCTATATGCTTGATAGAGCACGACGATGGTAGCACACGTGGATGGGTGTCAGAATATCATCACCAGGTTCATGTTCCTCTGAAATAGAAACTGACAAAATGAATTATAACGTGGTGAGAGGCCTGGCCTCAGAACCTTACTGCCAACAACGTACCACGACACCCATCTCCAACATCAGTCATCCCAGTGAACAAAGGAATGACAAGAGTCTGCAGGAGTACATCGACTAAAGTCGATATCAGTCCTCGAAACTCCACAACAAAATATATAATTAAGATACATGAATAATAGCAATCAAAATTAAATTCAAAATATTTTTTGGAAAATTTTTTTGTTGAAAAAATGCCTAAGTTCCCAAAGGGAACATTAAGAGTCCAAAGGCATCCCGATAGAGCCAAAGTGTGGACAAAATCCAAATTTTTTGAGCTACACTACCGGAATAATAATCCATGTATCCTACAGTAATTCCACAGTAATAGAATATAAAATACTACCTATATATGAGGACATTGTCAATGTAAACAACGTTAATGAAAACAAGACATCAGGCACACAAAAAGGCCCAAAGTCAGAAACCAATTTAAATGCTACCAGATGCAGAGCTAGATCTTCATATGAAGAAAAGACGATACATTGGATAGAAGATGCAAGACTAAACGACCTTACAACCCTAGGGTGAGGACGTAACCAAAAAAAAATAGCCAAAAAGCTTAAGAGTTTAACTGGAAGGGTTCATGGAAGGATAGGGAAGGAATACTTAACACACAGTGAAATAATCATTTTTAAAAATGATGACGTCAGGCATATGTCCCGAAATTAGGAAACATAAAATAATTTTATAATTATTATAAAGTTACAGCCCTGAACGTCAAAAACCACCGTTGAACACTTCCATCATCCAATAACAGCCTTGGATCTACCAATTCTTGCATTGATTTGTGTCTGGCATACTCAAAAAAGGAGATTTTAAAGCACAGATGTCAGTTCATTGTTGCTGACTTTATGGCCAAACAAAGAATGATGTTTGCACCAATTCCAGTCACTTCCTGAAGCTGCGCATGCGCGGAGAGTAAAAGTATGGAGGACCAGATAGGACTTTTAATTTTTGGTTTTGCAAGCAAATTTTGGGGATTTGGGGGGGGGGGGGGGGGGGGTCAAAATTTGTGTTTGGCCCTTGAGTTTGCACCAGCTAGTCTCGGCCATTGGGTTATAGTATAAAAATATGCAAAGACAGGTAGATTTTCTAGTGTTTTTGTTCTAGTTCTACATCGATGCAGGAGTCCGACTTGGTATGTGTTTACATTAGTCTGATTACTGACAGTATATTGCACAAAGTTAATATTCAGGCTCCAACAGGGAGCCCAAATATGACCCTTGAAACCTGATTTGAACAAACTTGAAGCTGCCCATCCTAAGCAGGGCTTGCATTTTAGAATCGAGACTAGGCTGGTCGATAAGCCTGGTGAAGTGGTCGACCAGGCTGATTTTTCTTCACTGGGGCCGATTTATTTTTTTACACTTGCATGTGCATATTATACTGATATTTCAGGTATATTGTGTTATTTGATGATTTGTTATGAATAAAGATTAATAATTCCAACCTAATTGTATTTTATTAATTAGCTATGGGCTATTAACAAGGCAATATTAATACCATGCTAATCTGTGTCTTGCCTCTTGGCACATATCCGTGATTTAGTCCCACTCACCCCCTCCCATCTTTCTGCATGTTGAAAATAGGGTGCCCTATCCATGTTCAAGCCTACTCCCTCAGTTTCGAAGACTTTAAAAGTCGGTGGTGCGCAGGTGAATTTGAAGCCAAATTAGGTGATTAGCAATGTGTTGTCAATACCCGTAGGACAATGTAGATTTCCTT
The DNA here is from genome assembly GCA_031216915.1 of Pictodentalium vernedei. Classification (NCBI taxonomy): domain Eukaryota; kingdom Metazoa; phylum Mollusca; class Scaphopoda; order Dentaliida; family Dentaliidae; genus Pictodentalium; species Pictodentalium vernedei. Next base: position 171,650,926 of record CM062291.1, on the reverse strand, counting down.
TTTCATCTAAAGTTCAAGAAATGGATTGTTGCCTGTCTTGATATGTCAAAAGGAGGTAAGTGATTTTATTTTATTAAAATAAAATCCATTTCGAAGAAAAAACAGTGTTGTTTTTATTTTCACGAATTGACTTTGAAGATCAACAAATTTGACATCATGCACTCTCACTTGTCAATTATTCCCTAAAAAGGCCCATCACACATGAATAATTAATGCACTTACCAGTATGTGTTCAGTGCATATTTTTCCAAATTAATTGTGATTGCTTTGTTTTGTGACAGGTTATTTTCGAAGACAGCTTGGAGGGAGGGGAGGAGGGAACCCACATAAGATGCAGAAATTACAAATTTTTGTGTAAACATTTCAGAATAAACGCTCAATCAATCAGAGATTATGTATGTTTATTCTCTTTATTATAACAGACACACATGTTTGTGTTGACAACACAGTTACACACAAAATAAATTTTTTTAAAAGTCTGCCGATGATATTCGTATGGCTTTTCCCATCATATGTACAAAACTTGGGCCAGGTAATCAAACAGTCATCGCAATGGAATATGGGATTTGAAGTCGTTACACCATATAAAGTTTATAAGGTTAGTATCAACCCGTTTGTGCATTTGACCTAAATCTGAACTCTCTACGGATTTGTATACCAAGTATCAAAAAATTCTGTTCGGTGTTCTGGAGAGGATTTTTTAATATTAAAAAAAAAATTTGTGGGGTGCAAACAGAATTATGCCTCTTTTGGTGTGTGGCAACTTTATTTGAACAAACTTGAATTGACATATAACAATGAACATGCATACCAAATTTGCTTCAATTCAGCCCAGTGCTTTATTATAAGTCATTATAAGTCGATAATGTAAAGTTCACGTCAGACGGAGAGAGACAAACGATGGATGGACGATGGATGGACGATGGACAGAAAGTGATCACTTAAGCTTCCATTGACTTTCAGTCAGGTGAGCTAAGAAGTAAAGGAATGATGATCAGGCTTTGAAATCATGTAGATATTTTTAAATACTTTCAAGTAATTTATGGAAAAATATTTCTGAAAGTTAAAAAATTTATAGTAATTTCTATATTTTTTATACTTACCAATGACCCAGACATAGCTGGTGCTAACTCTTAAAATATAGGGCCAAACACAAATTTTGCCCCCCAATCCCCAAAATTTGCATCTAAAACCAAAGAAAACATGTCCTGAGTGGCCCTCCACACCACACCTCCACTGCGCAGGCGCAGTGTCAAGGACGTTCCGAAATTGGCGCCATTAATCATTCTAATAACCAGTGCCTGGTAAGCGCTATGTACTCAGCGGGGAGGCAAGAGTTCCCAACTCCTGGGAGGGCCATCCCCGTCTGGGTCATTGGTAAGTATAAAAAATATAGAAATTACTATAAATTTTTTAACATTTTTATACTGTACCAATGACCCAGACATAGCTGAATAGTAAAAAGGCTGGAGGGCCAAGGACATAGAGCAAGATGGAATACGCTCAATAATATAAAATAGAGTCATCCCCTCTAGGGAAAAAGAAGTAATAGGCCTTACATGTATCTTTCTTATTTATGATAAATTAGAAAGATACAACACCTTCCAAAATTGAGCATCATACATCCATGTACTCTATTAATATCCAATATAATCCTTATACTAATAATTTTTAAAGTAAGCCAATAAATAAAGTAAGTCTAGAGAATAGAGACTCTTATACTCCTTAAAAGTGTCTGAGGATTGCATAATCATGTCCGTTGACACATGCAATATTCAAAAGCTATACTTTAAAAACTAAGACTTAAATGAATTTTTAAAACATAAACTTCTCACTAAACAACCATCCCAATAACAGCTCAGAATTACTAACTCCGGAGGAGGTATCCCCTTGTTTTCATAGTAAAACAGGTGACCCAAGGGAACACCCTCCCCCCCCCCCCCCCTTTTTCTTGCCCTGGGTCAAATAGCCCAGAGCAAAGAGGGCAGCAGAACAGAGTCACTGCCGAAACAGACAGCCTACCTAGCTATAGTAGCAACTGTTAAGTGAATGACATTCTGAGCAGTAGACAATAGACCTAACAATAGAGGCCTCCAGAAATGGACTCGATATTTCTGAGATAAAAATTCATGAATGTGGATGGCTGAGCACAATGAGCAGCCTTCAAAATCTATAATAGCGACACTATTAATGTAAGCCCAAGATGTAGAAGAACTCTACTTCATGAGCCGAAATCTTAAGAACAGCTGCTGAGTCAATGATATACCATAAGCAGTACCGATAGTTAATAGAATCCATTATCAATAGAATGGAGCGTAACGTCCTTCTATTAGGCATCAAAGACAGAAGAAGCTTACGCCCGTAGTAATAAACAGATATCTGTTTATAAATACATAACTCTAACCGGAGAGAGTAAAGGCCTATGCCCGTACGAAGACGGAAGGACCTTAATAACAATAGGTTCCGGATATTAGGAGCCTAACTCTTATGCAAAAATCCAACCTAAATAGTAAAGGAAGTAGTGATTCCGAAACTACGAAAGTGAAAATCATCCATCGATAGTGCATGAAACTCACTGACTCTTCAGTAAAAGAGAAGCCAACAGAATTACTGTCTAAAAGGTCAGAATTTGAAAACTACTGTTTCCAGAGGCTCAAATGATTACTTAGCTAAATAAGAACCGAAGTTAAATTCCATATAGGAATTTAATCTAAAGATTCTAAGTCTATTTATCAAAAAGTTACTAACTGACTTAGATAAAGAGACATAAGACTCAATTGTAAACTATCCTAGAGTGCATAGGTATGAGGTAACATAAACCTATAACCTTAATAATAACAGGCCGCCGTAGATCTTGTCAAACAAGTATACTAAAAAGTTGCAATGAGTAGTATGGAGGGATCAACAATATGAACATAATGATCCCTACACCAACGACGGAAGAGCCTCCACTTTAGCCCCATAGAATAGCGAAGAAGAGGATCCCCTATAGTAAGAAATCGCGTCCAGAGCTCGTCCAGTACAATGCTTACAATGCAATACGGACCACACAACGGAATACGTGGAGGTTGCGACCTTGCGGGTTGTGATAAAGATGACACGATTTACCCAGCGAAAAAAGATCCTCTCATTGAGGAAGATTTCACGTTAAGTCCCACAGTAGACATCAGAGTAAATTACCCATGGTCTCTGTGAAGATAGAGATGCTATCAACAGAAATGTATTGTGGTTGTTTATCTTAGCAATACCTGCTGAAACAACAGCGCCGGAGGATACGCGTATCCTATCATTCCGTCCTATAGATCAATAGAGCGTTAACAACATTAGCTCAGAGATCCGGACAAGCCAACACATACGTCTGCAATTGATTAGCAAGCTGTGTCGTAAATAAATCATCATTGGGCGCTCCCATAGATAGCAAATCTGATTGAATACTTGTTTGTTGAGAGTCCATTCTGACAGCAACAAGCGACCCCTAAGTGAACGGGAGTCCGGTAAAACAATCAGACAACCCGGAATATGACGGACCGAAACAGAACTTGGTGTACTATAACCAACAGATGGATTCTTTCCGTTAAATTGAATAATGGAAACGAATGAGTGCCTCCCTGGTTCCGGAGATACGCCACAACTGTCGAATTAACGGACAGGATTTGGGCATGCGTTTCTGAATAATGTTCATGCAATGACATAAAGCAAGCCTAAAAAACACTATTCCGCGGAAGATAATTGGTTGCTAAGAGACTGTGGAACCCAAAGACCCTGGCACTTTGAATCCGTTGGGATCAATATTATATCCCAATCTGTTTGACTGGCAACCGTCATAACTGCAACACTCGGGTCCGGCAACTGCAGTGGCACTCTCTGAGTCAACCACCGAATGTTTGCCTCAGTCTGAATCTCTTGTAACACTAGATAGACAAGAGAATATGTAAATCGAGCAATTCATGGATTGCTGAAAAGTTGCCGTCGAAGAGAAGCTTCTCCGAGAACAAAGCGACTCTGAGAGAGTTCTTAACCTTACTATCCACGCGCGTGGATGTAGCTAGGGCTGGGTAACGTCTAACCAACTCCAATCAGCCACTGAAGGGCGGAGTTATACGTGAACAAACTACTGCCCTCAAAAGAAATCAGATTGAGAATAAAATCCCGTAAATCTTTTCTTGAAGACGTAATGATAACGCCTCAGTAAGGTGGATTACGTATGATAAAGCATCCAAGTTAAGTCTACTAGACATCATTGTCGTTTCCAACATTGAGGTTGGAAAAGACATAGACGGCGAAAAAGAATATTTCCAGTCTTTAACCACACCGTCTAGACGCATATGAACTCTCGGTATGCCCTGCTCTGCCAAAATAAACTATTCGTATAAATGATAAAAACGGCAGAAATGAGCAACGTGGACAAGAAATTAAACTATCATGCTTGGTAGCAGGCTTGTATGCATATATAGCGTCGAAAAATAAAACACATGCTGTAATGAAATTATTGGACTGCGTCGGTAAGTCAGGGACAATGTCCCTGAACCAATCCAAAATTCCGAGTCCAATGAAGCTATAAGTCTCTTATCCAACATCGCAGCAATGTAGTCCGAAATAACAATCACTGGAAGATAATGCCAGAAGATATAAATGGCGGCTTCCGATACTACGAAAGGGAAAACTCGAAATCTTTCGAATCCCTTTCGCCATCCTGTCGGACCCTATAAAGCGTTCGGTCGTCCGTACCTGATGCAACCGCGGACCGCACCGACCCAGCGCCGTCGGATAATTCCTGATTCGACCAAGAAATTGTCGATTGCTGGGATGCTGCGAAACAACTGTGCTAACTCGGATAGCACGTCCGTCACTGAGGCCTAAGGAGAAGCGGTCCTACAATGCCTTGCCGCTGGAAGCTCCGTGATCGTTACCCCGTGCATACTACCAATATGCGAGCGAACGGAGTGTATAGGCCTCGTGTCCCTTGGCTACCGGATGGCGTGACCTATTCGCCGTGGAATCACTGAATGACGAAACTGATCGGATACTCGAGGTCACGTAGCCAATGTGCGGTCGTGTGCCCTGCTGTGAGGATGAGGAAGCATTATGGACAGTCTCTCGGACTGTCAATATAACGGAGCGTCGCGACCGACAGACGTATGCTCCGAATGTAAAATATCTGAACCACAACATGCGGTCCCCTATGCTGTTGGACGAGAGAGGGACCTCTCTCGCTCACAGCCCTGACGGACCTGGACAAGCCAGGAACCGGACTAACAGGCTTCCTCCGATCGGTCCTCAATCTGCCGTCACTGGGTGAGTACTAAAGTAATTAAAGTGCTCGCATCACCCAAATCTTCTTCCTAGACCGCAACGGACGAACCCGGCAGCCGAACCATTCGATGAATGCACGCTACACTGGGTGAGCTAGCGAATGTCACTCCGTCGATCCTACAAGGGATCTCTTTGGCGATAGACATATTCCATGAGCACTTATTGCCGCTAGCTCTTCATTAACTATGACGACAGAGGCACACTTTTGAAAGACATCTCCGTAACTTTGCGAACAAGAAACCAGAAATGCTTGGTTAGCAAGCATATAATAATAATATATATAGCATCGTTCAATAATTCGAAAGTTTGTGTGACATTATTGGACTATGTCGGAACTGAGGGACGATGTCCCTGAACCGAACCAAAAATTTCTAAGTCCACCGACGCTATCAGTTTCTTATCCGGCATCGCAGCATTCTGGTCCGACGAAAGAAGCTGTAGAAGACCAAGTCAGATGACATACACAACAGCATATGTTGTTCCGAAAGGGAAAGCTCGAAATCCTCCAAATCCCTTTCGGTATCCCGTCGGACCGGATGAAATTTTCGGACGTCCGTACCCGCTTCCGCAGAGCGTCCCGACCCAGCATCGTCGGATAAAAAATATGCGACAGATTCAGTTGATGCTGGGATGCTGCGATAGACTGTGCTATTTAGGAAAGCACGTCCGTTCCCGAGGCCTGTGCAGTAGCGGTCTTACGATGCATTGCCGCCGGAAGCTCCGTGTACATTGACTCCCGCACACTTCCCATGCGAACGTCCGGAGTCTGCCGGCCTCGTATCCCTGGCTACCGGATGGTGTGACCTGGTCGCCGATGATTCTCTGACTGGCGAAGCTGACTGGATATCGGAGGTCACGTAGCCAAGAGCGGTCGTGTGCGCTACTATGAGAATGAGGAAGCCTTATTGACAGTCTACTCCGGACTGACTATATGTCGGAGCGTCCCGAGCGACGGACGTATGCTCCGAATGCGAAACATTTTGTACCACAACATCTGGGGCCAGATGTTGTTGTACGAGAGAGGGGCCTCTCTCGCTCGCCGTCCGGATGGACCAGAACGAGCTATGAACCGGACTAAAAGGCTTCCTCCGTTCTCCCTCTGATCCGCCGTCACTGGGTGTGCATTTGGTTGATTTATAGTGCTCGCATCACCCCAAAATTCCTTCTAGACCGCAACGGACGAACCCGGCTACCGAACCATTCGGTGAATGGACGCTACACCGGGCGAGCTAGCGGACGTCAAAGGCCGTCGAACCTACTAGGGTCCTCTTAGGCAATTGGCGTATTTACATGAGCACTTTTCCGCTAGCCCTTCATTAATTGTGACGACGGAGGCACACTGTTGGAAGACATCACAGATACATCACCCTAATCTTGATCGTCTGAAATAGAAATTGATAAAGTAGAGTGACCCTGCGGGGAAAGGACCGGAGTGTCCAATTCCCCCCTAACATACCGTGACATACGCTTCCCATATTGTCATCGAAATCATACGATACAGAACAGGAGTTAATGCGAGTTCACTGACCACATATAGAATGATTATAAAAGTCAGAGGAAGACTTCCTCTTATTACAATTGATCAATATCCTTTCAATGTGAAAAGAAAACAAGTCCTGGTACTCGCACTAACCCCTGGCAATCAAAATACATAATAATAATATGATCCATTAATATAGAAAAAATAACTGAAATCAAAATATTTTGAAAAAATATTTTTTCAGAACAGCCCAAGTTTCTGAAAAGTAACGTTGAGCCCCAATGGATCCCAAGCCTAAGTGTGGACAAAAATTTTAAAAATATTTTAAACAATTTATTCAACACTTACGAACAATAATAATGTATCTAGTTATGATTAAAATAACATCAAGATATTATTTTCCAGAAATCCCCCCCTCACACAGAGGGCTGTTGTAAATGTAAACAATGAATGTAAAAACACTAAAATAAGACTCCAGGCACCCAGGCCCGGAATCAGTTACCAAAAATACACTATCTGATGCAAAACAGAGACTTCCAGGGAAGAAACTGCAGAACATCAGATGGAAGATGCAGAACACAATGCCTAACCACCCGTAGGTGAAGACGTAAACATGGAGAAAAGAACAGAATTCATTCTGTTATTCAGCTAAAACTCCCAAGAAAATTTAGTAATAATAATTACAACAAGAGGCCCCACGTGGCCTTAATCGCTCACCTGACAAAGTGACTCTAAGAAGTATTTTAGGTCACCTTCACCATGTCATGCCTCATCAACATTAACTGGTTGAGTGATAGATTTTGTTTGAAGTTCAACATTTGTTACCTAAAATTAGTTTTAGGCCAATCTCCAATGATTTTTAATAAAGCAAATTTATCTCTGCAGACAAACTGGTTTAGCATGAAGCACAAACAAGGAATGTGAAGAGATAGCCTTGGACATCTCTCCGCAACTGTGGATATCTTCCATGTGCTACATGTATATATTTGCATGCAAGAAAACAAAAATTTTCACAAATTTTCCAAAATATTAGTTTTTTTATCATCATTGGAACAAGCTCAAACAGCTTATTCCAATAGGGGTATGGGATGATCAGGTATATTTTTGAGACAGAAATGTGAATATATAAATAATGGTGTTTTTTTGTGAATGATGCTGGAGAATTTTGCGTCAAGATATGGTAAATGGTTTGTTCTAGATACAGAATGATGCAAAAGTATTTAAATTTGATTAGGCAAGTTGTTCCTATAATGCATTTAAAAATTGAAGTAACTGTTTTTTTGCTGACAAACTTTTAGATGTGTGTGTCTGTGTTTGTGTGTGTGTGTGTGTGTTTGTGTGTGTGTGTGTGAGTGTGGGGGGGGGGGGGGGGTAAGAGTGTTCTTGCAAACAAAATTCCTGAATAAATGGAAAATTTTATTTTTTGTGTGAAAGACATAGTGCGTGAATGTTGATTGGAACAAGCTTAGAGAGCTCATTTTAATGTGAAGTCATAAAGCTGTGTTTTACGTACGAAATTCTGGAATAACTAAAAAAATTGCTTTTTTGACTCAAAAAGCATGGTGTGCGACCTCTCATTGGAATGAGCTCAAAAAGCTCATTCCAATGGGGTATTTACAAGCGATAAGTACATGTATGTTTAAGAGACAAAAATTAAAATTTGAATAGCGATTTTTGCGAAGAATGCTGACAAGTTTTGGCAGTTATGCTGGTAAAAAGGTAAGATATGCAAAGTGGTTGTTTTTTAGAGGCGACATTTAATTAAGGGGAATTAACCCTTGATTACTGAGGTAACTTCTAAAAGTACTGAAATTTCATGAAGCAATGTGAATAACAGACAACAGTTGCCTAAAAATTTCATGAATAACTAAAATTTTTATTCCTTTGTCTCGAAAACATGGCATATGACCTTTGTTGGAATGAGCTGAATGCATGTGTTCCAATGAGGGGGTCATAAAATTTGAACGGAGATTTGTGTGAATAATGCATTAGTACTGCTAGATTTGGGTAAACGGTTCACCCTGGATACCACCCCTTCTATAGTAGATCTTTTCTGCAAATTTTGTCTAAGATTCTATCAACTTTACAAATAAATACGTTCATGAATCACAATCAGATCCACCCCACAATGTTGCATACCAAATATCAAAAGATTCTGCCTGCTGGATCTGGAGAAGAAGATTTTTTAGGAAATATGCCTGAAATGCACTAAGTTAAAATTTGGGCTCCTATACGGAGCTCAAATATAAACCCAGGGGGCCGATTTGAACAAACTTGAATCAGATCCACCCCACAATGTTGCTTACCAAATATGCAAAGATTCTGAAGCTGGATCTGGAGAAGAAGATTTTTTAAGAAATTTGCCTGAAATGCACTAAGTTCGAATTCGAGCTTCTATAGTGAGCCCAAATATGAAACTAGGAAGCCGATTTGAACAAACTTGAATCAGATCCACCCCACAATGTTGCATACCAAATATCAAAAGATTCTGCCTGCTGGATCTGGAGAAGAAGATTTTTTAATAAATTTGCCCGAAATGCACTAAGTGCGAATTCGGGCTTCTATATTAAGCCCAAATATGAATCCAGGGGGCCGATTTGAACAAACTTGAATCAGATCCACCCCGCAATGTCGCATACCAAATATCAAAAGATTCTGCCTGCTGGATCTGGAGAAGAAGATTTTTGAAGAAATTTGCCCGAAATGCACTAAGTTTGAATTCGAGCTTCTATAGTGAGCCCAAATATGAATCCAGGGGGCCGATTTGAACAAACTTGAATCAGATCCACCCCGCAATGTTGCATACCAAATATCAAAAGATTCTGCCTGCTGGATCTGGAGAAGATGATTTTTTAAGAAATTTGCCTGAAATGCACTAAGTTCGAATTCAAGCTTCTATAGTGAGCCCAAATATGAATCTAGGAAGCCGATTTGAACAAACTTGAATCAGATCCACCCCACAATGTTGCATACCAAATATCAAAAGATTCTGCCTGCTGGATCTGGAGAAGAAGATTTTTTAATAAATTTGCCCGAAATGCACTAAGTCCGAATTCGGGCTTCTATATTAAGCCCAAATATGAATCCAGGGGGCCGATTTGAACAAACTTGAATCAGATCCACCCCGCAATGTTGCATACCAAATATCAAAAGATTCTGCCTGCTGGATCTGGAGAAGAAGATTTTTGAAGAAATTTGCCCGAAATGCACTAAGTTTGAATTCGAGCTTCTATAGTGAGCCCAAATATGAATCCAGGGGGCCGATTTGAACAAACTTGAATCAGATCCACCCCGCAATGTTGCATACCAAATATCAAAAGATTCTGCCTGCTGGATCTGGAGAAGATAATTTTTTAAGAAATTTGCCTGAAATGCACTAAGTTCGAATTCGAGCTTCTATAGTAAGCTCAAATATGAATCTAGGGAGCCGATTTAAACAAATTTGCATCAGATCCATCCCACAATGTTGCATACCAAATATCAAAAGATTCTGCCTGCTGGATCTGGAGAAGAAAATTTTTTAAGAAATTTGCCTGAAATGCACTAAGTTCGAATTCGAGCTTCTATAGTGAGCCCAAATATGAATCTAGGAAGCCGATTTGAACAAACTTGAATCAGATCCACCCCACAATGTTGCATACCAAATATCAAAAGATTCTGCCTGCTGGATCTGGAGAAGAAGATTTTTTAATAAATTTGCTTGAAATGCACTAAGTTCAAATTTGGGCTCCTATACTGAGCCCAAATATAAACCCAGGGGGCCGATTTGAACAAACTTGAATCAGATCCACCCCGCAATGTTGCTTACCAAATATGAAAAGATTCTGCCTGCTGGATCTGGAGAAGAAGATTTTTTAAGAAATTTGCATGAAATGCACTAAGTTCAAATTCGAGCTTCTATAGTGAGCCCAAATATGAATCTAGAAAGCTGATTTGAACAAACTTGAATCAGATCCACCCCACAATGTTGCATACCAAATATCAAAAGATTCTGCCTTCTGGATCTGGAGAAGAAGATTTTTTAAGAAATTTGCCTAAATGCACTAAGTTCGAAATCGGGCACCTATACTGAGCCCAAATATGAACCCAGGGGGCCGATTTGAACAAACTTGAATCAGATCCACCCTACAATGTTGCATACCAAATATCAAAAGATTCTGCCTGCTGGATCTGGAGAAGAAGATTTTTTAAGAAATTTGCCTGAAATGCACTAAGTTCGAAATCGGGCTCCTATACTGAGCCCATATTAACCCAGGGGGCCGATTTGAACAATCTTGAATCAGATCCACCCCACAATGTTGCTTACCAAATATGAAAAGATTCTGCCTGCTGGATCTGGAGAAGAAGATTTTTTAAGAAATTTGCCTGAAATGCACTAAGTTCGAATTCGGGCTTCTATAGTAAGCCCAAATATGTATCCAGGGGGCCGATTTGAACAAACTTGAATCAGATCTACCCCGCAACATTGCATACCAAATATCAAAAGATTCTGCCTGCTGGATCTGGAGAAGATTTTTCAAGAAATTTGCCTGAAATGCACTAAATTCGAATTCGAGCTCCTATAGTGAGCCCAAATATGAATCTAGGGAGCCAATTTGAACAAACTTGAATCAGATCCACCCTACAATGTTGCATACCAAATATCAAAAGATTCTGCCTGCTGGATCTGGAGAAGAAGATTTTTTAATGTTTTTCCCATTGCCTACAGTGTTAAAAAGTGCTGACTCAGCACTTTTTCAAAGTCCCGAAACTGTACCCTATGATAAAACCGATGGCAATTTTTTTTTACCAATCCTTTCTGTTGGTCCTAAGGAAGCTGCACACCAAATAAAAATTCTCAGTGCCGTGCAGTTTTGGAGATATGGGCGTTTTAAATTTTTTCTATTTTTAGCTCCTGCGGTTCCCACGGGGCTGCGGGAAAATTTTTTTTTGCATAAATCAAGTACTCATGACCCAATAAGCCCTCACATAAAATTTGGTTCAAATCAGCCTCTCGGTTTGGAAAATAGAAATTTTGGGCGGGGCAAAAAATTTTGCCCCTCTCATAACAACGCCAAGTATAGCCCCACAAACTTCTCTTGAACAAATCTGAGTCTACACCTCAAAAGGAAGCTGCACACCAAATATCAAGTCTCTGCTACTGCTGGTTCATGAGAAGAAGATTTACAAAGATTTTGGTGCCCCTTGGGGGCGTGGCACCACCCAGGAGGAGGGGCAACTTCATTTGAACAAATCTGAATTGGCATTAGGTAATAAACATTTAGCCAACATTTGAATAAAATTGGGCTAGTGGTTTAGGAGGAGAAGTCGATAATGCAAAGTTAACGCCGGACGGACGACGACGGACGACGGACGCCGGACAGAAAGTGATTAGTAAAGCTCCCCTTGAGCTTCGCTCAGGTGAGCTAAAACTAGAATCTAACCCTCCTAGAGATGCTGTATACCAAATATCGAAAGATTCCACATGATGGTTCTTGAGAAGAAGATTTTTTTTAATTTTTGAAAAAAATCTATGGGTGCTATCAGAGTTATGCCCCTTGTGGTGCCCCCTGTGGGCGTGGCAAGCTTATTTGAACAAACTTGAATTGGCATATGATAAGGAACATGCAGACCAAATTTCGTCCAATTCGGTCCTCCAGTTTGTGAGAAGAAGTCGATAATGTAAAGTTAACGCCGGACGACGACGACGACGGACGACGACGGACGACGGACGACGACGACGGACGACGGACGGAAAGTGATTAGTAAAGCTCCCCTTGAGCTTCGCTCAGGTGAGCTAAAAACTATGCCAAAAGCATGGGAGAATAGCAAGGATGGGCTTAAAGGACAGGGAGAGAGGAAAACACTAAAAAATCAGTGTAACTGAATAATCAGAATGACAACAAAATGGCTGCCGCCTCGAAAGTTAAAAAATTTATAGTAATTTATATATTTTTTATACTTACCAATGACCCAGACATAGCTGGTGCTAACTCTTAAAATATAGGGCCAAACACAAATTTTGCCCCCCAATCCCCAAAATTTGCATCTAAAACTAAAGAAAACATGTCCTGAAAGGCCCTCCACACTTCGCCCCTACTGCGCATGCGCAGTGTCAAGGACGTTCCGAAATTGGCGCCATTTATCATTCTAATAACCAGTGCCTGGTAAGCGCTATGTACTCAGTGGGGAGGCAAGAGTTCCCAACTCCTGGGAGGGCCATCCCCGTCTGGGTCATTGGTAAGTATAAAAAATATATAAATTACTATAAATTTTTTAACATTTTTATACTGTACCAATGACCCAGACATAGCTGAATAGTAAAAAGGCTGGAGGGCCAAGGACATAGAGCAAAATGGAATACGCTCAATAAAATAAAATAGAGTCATCCCCTGTAGGGAAAAGAAGTAATAGGCCTTACATGTATCTTTCTTATTTATGATAAATTAGAAAGATACAACACCTTCCAAAAATTGAGCTTCATACATCCATGTACTCTATTAATATCCAATATAATCCTTATACTAATAATTTTTAAAGTAAGCCAATAATAAAGTAAGTCTAGAGAATAGAGACTCTTATACTCCTAAAAGTGTCTGAGAATTGCATAATCATGTCCTTTGACATATGCAATATTCAAAAGCTATACTTTAAAAACTAAGACTTGAATGAATTTTATAAACTTAAACTTCTCACTAAACAACCATCCCAATAACAGCTCAGAATTACTAACTCCGGAGGAGGTATCCCCTTGTTTTCATAGTAAAAACAGGTGACCCAAGGGAACACCCTCCCCCCCCCCCCCCCTTTTTCTTGCCCTGGGTCAAATAACCCAGAGCGAAGAGGGCAGCCGAACGGAGACACTGCCGAAACAGACAGCCTACCTAGCTATAGTAGCAACTGTTAAGAGAATGACATTCTGAGCAGTAGATAATAGACCTAACAAAAGAGGCCTCAAGAAATTGACTCGATATTTCTAAGATAAAATTCATGAATGTGGATGGCTGAGCGCAATGAGCGGCCTTCAAAAATCTATAATAGCGACACTATTAAAGTAAGCCCAAGAAGTTGAAGAACTCTTACTTCATGAGCCGAAATCTTAAGCACAACTGCTAAGTCAATGATATACCATAAGCAGTACGCTAGTTAATAGAATCCATTAACAATAAAATGGAGCGTAACGTCCTTCTACTAGACATCAAAGACAGAAGAAGCTTACGCCCTTGTAATAAACAGATATCTGTTTATAAATACATAAACTGTACCCGGAAAGAGTAAAGGCCTATGCCCATACGAAGACGGAAGGTCCTTAAAATAATAGGTTCCGGATAATAGGAGCCTAACTCTTATGCAACAATCCAACCTAAATAGTAACGGAAGTATTGATTCCGAAACTATGAAAGTGAAAATCATCCATCGATAGTGCATGAAACTCACTGACTCTACAGTAAAAGAGAAACCAACAGAATTACTGTCTAAAAGGTCAGAATTTGAAAACTACTGTTTCCAGAGGCTCAAATGATTACTTAGCTAAATAAGAACCGAAGTTAAAATCCGTATAGGAATTTAATCTAAAGATTCTAAGTCTATTTATCAAAAAGTTACTAACTGACTTAGATAAAGAGACAAAAGACTCAATTGTAAACTATCGTAGAGTGCATAGGTATGAGGTAACATAAACCTATAACCTAAATAATAACAGGCTGCAGTAGATCTTGTGAAACAAGTATACTAAAAAATAGCAATGAGTAGTATGGAGGGATCAACAATAAGAACATAATGATCCCTACACCACGACGGAAGAGCCTCCACTTTAGTCGCATAGAATAGCGAAGAAGAGGATCTCCTATAGTAAGAAATCGCGTCCAAAGCTCGTCCAGTACAGTGCTTACAATGCAATACGGACCACACAACGGAATACATGAAGGTTGCGACCTTGCTGGTTGTGATAAAGATGACACGATTTACCCAGTGAAAAAAGATCCTCACATAGAGGAAGATTTCACGTTAAGATCCACAGTAGACAAGAGAGTAAATTACTCATGATCTCTGTGAAGATAGAGATGCTATCAACAGAAATATATTGTGGTTGTTTATCTTAGCAATACCTGCTAAAACAACAGCGCCGGAGGATACGCGTATCCTATCATTCCGTCCTATAGATCAATAGAGCGTTAACAGTATTAGCTCAGAGATCTGGACAAGCCAACACATACGTCTGCAATTGATTAGCAAGCTGTGTCATAAATAAAACATCATTGGGCGCTCCCTTAGATAGCAAATCTGATTGAATACTTGTTTGTTGAGAGTCCATTCTGACAGCAACAAGCGACCCGTAAGAGAACGGGAGTCCGATAAAACAATCAGACAACCCAGAATATGACGGACCAAAACTGAACTTGGTGTACTATAACCAACAGACGGATTCTTTCCATTAAATTGAATAACGGAAACGAAAGAGTGCCTCCCTGGTTCTGGAGATACGCCACTACTGTCGAATTAAAGGACAGGAATTTGGGCATGCGTCTCTGAATAATGTTCATGCAATGACATAAAGCAAGCCTAAAAAACATTATTCCGCGAAAGTTAAACTGATAGCTAAAAGACTGCGGAACCCAAAGACCCTGGCACTTCGAATCCGTAGGGATCAGTATATATCCCAATCTGTTTGACTGGCAACCGTCATAACAGCCACACTCGGGTCCGGCAACTGCGGCGGCACTCTCTGAGTCAACCACCGAATGTTTGCCCCAGTCTGAATCTCTTGTAACACTAGATAGACAAGAGAATGTATAAATCGAGCAATTCATGGATTGCCGGAAAGTTGCCGTCGAAGAGAAGCTCCTCCGAGAACGAAGCGACTCTGAGAGAGTTCTTAACCTTACTATCCACGCGTGTGGATGTAGCTAGGGCTGCGTCACGTCTAACCAACTCCAATCAGCCACTGAAGGGCGGAGTTATACGTGTACAAACTAGTGCCCTCAAAAGAAATTACATTGAGAATAATATCCCGTAAATCTTTTCTTGAAGACGTAATGATAACGCCTCAGTAAGGCGGATTACGTATAATAAAGCGTCTAAGTTAAGTCTACTATACATAATGTCGTTCCCAACATTGAAATTGGAAAAGACATAAACGGCGAAAAAGAATATATGCAGTCTTTAATCACACCGTCTAGACGCATATGAACTCTCGGTATGCCCTGCTCTGCCAAAATAAACTATTTGTAAAAATGATAAAATGGCAGAAATGAGCCACGCGGACAAGAAACTAAACTATCATGCTTAGTAGCAGGCTTGTATATATATATAAATATATAGCGTCGAAAAATAAAACACATGTTGTAATGACAATATTGGACTGCGTCGGTAAGTCAGGGACAATGTCCCTGTACCGATCGAAAAATCCGAGTCCAATGACGCTATAAGTCTCTTATCCAAGATCGCAGCAATGAAGTCCGAAAAATAATCACTGGAAGAAATGCCAGAAGATATGAAAGGCATCTTCCGATACTACTAAAGGGAAAACTCGAAATCTTTCGAATCCCTTTCGCCATCCTGTCGGACCCTATAAAGCGTTCGGTCGTCCGTAGCTGATGCAACCGCGGACCGCACCGACCCAGCGCCGTCGGATAATTCCTGATTCGACCGAGAAACTGTCAATTGCTGGGATGCTGCGAAACAACTGTGCTAACTCGGATAGCACGTCCGTCACTGAGGCCTGAGGAGAAGCGGTCTTACGATGCATTGCCGCAGGAAGCTCCGAGATCGTTACCCCGTGCATACTTCCAATATGCGAGCGAACGGAGTGAATAGGCCTCGTGTCCCTTGGCTACCGGATGGCGCGACCTATTCGCCGTGGAATCACTGAATGCCGAAACTGATCGGATACTCGAGGTCACGTAGCCAATGTGCGGTCGTGTGCCCTGCTGTGAGGATGAGGAAGCATTAAAGACAGTCTCTCGGACTGTCAATATAACGGAGCGTCCCAAGCAACGGACATATGCTCCGAATGTAAAATATCTGAACCACAACATGCGGTCCCCTATGTTGTTGGCTTCCTCCGATCTGTCCTCAATCTGCCGTCACTGGGTGAGTACTAAAGTAATTAAAGTGCTCGCATCACCCAAATCTCCTTCCTAGACCGCAACGGACGAACCCGGCAGCCGAACCATTCGATGAATGTACGCTACACCGGGTGAGCTAGCGAATGTCACACCGTAAGCGATAGACATATTCCATGAGCACTTATTGCCGCTAACTCTTCATTAACTATGACGACAGAGGTACACTTTTGAAAGACATCTCCATAACTCTTCGAACAAGAAACCAGAAATGCTTGGATAGCAAGCATAAAATAATAATATATATAGCGTCGTTCAATAATTCGAAAGTTTGTGTGACATTATTGGACTATGTCGGAACTGAGGGACGATGTCCCTGAACCGAACCAAAAATTTCTAAGTCCACCGACGCTATCAGTTTCTTATCCGGCATCGCAGCATATGTTGTTCCGAAAGGGAAAGCTTGAAATCCTCCGAATCCCTTTCGGTATCCCGTCGGACCGGATGAAACTTTCGGACGTCCGTACCCGCTTCCGCGGAGCGTCCCGACCCAGCATCGTCGGATAAAATATATGCGACAGATTCAGTTGATGCTGGGATGCTGCGATAAACTGTGCTATTAAGGAAAGCACGTCCGTTCCCGAGGCCTGTGCAGTAGCGGACTTACGATGCATTGCCGCTGGAAGCTCCGTGTACGTTGACTCCCGCACACTTCCTATGCGAACGTCCGGAGTCTGCAGGCCTCGAGTCCCCGGCTACCGACCCAGCGCTGTCGGATAATTTTCGATCCGACACCGTTTCTGTCGGCTGCTGGGATGCTGCGATAAGCTGTGCTATGTGCACAAGAATGTCCGGCGTCAAGACCTGCGGAGGCGCAGTCTATCGCTGCTTCGCCGAGGGCAGCTCCGCATCAGTTGGCTCCCGCATACTTTTCCTATGCGAACGTCCGGAGTCCATCGGTCTCGAATCCCTGGCTGCCGGATGGTGTGACCTGGTCGCCGAAGAATCCTTGATCGGCGAAGCTGGTAATATATCGGCGGTCACGCAGCCAAGGTGCGGTCGTGTGCGCTGACGAGAAGAGGAAGCCTTAGCAGTCTCAGCGGACTGCCTATACAACGGAGCGTCCCGAGCGACGGACGTATGCTCCGCTAGCGACACACTTGTACCACAACATCTGGGGCCAGATGTTGTTGAACGAGAGAGGGGCCTCTCTCGCTTGCCGTCCGGATGGACCGGAACGAGCTATGAACCGGACTAAAAGGCTTCCTCCGTTCTCCCTCCGATCCGCCGTCACTGGGTGTGCATTAAGTTAATTTTATAGTGCTCGCATCACCCCAAAATTCCTTCTAGACCGCAACGGACGAACCCGGCTGCCGAACCATTCGGTGAATGGACGCTACACCGGGCGAGCTAGCGGACGTCAAAGGCCGTCGAACCTACTAGGGTCCTCTTAGGCAATTGGCGTATTACATGAGCACTTTTCCGCTAGCCCTTCATTAATTGTGACGACGGAGGCACACTGTTGGAAGACATCACAGATACATCACCCTAATCTTGATCGTCTGAAATAGAAATTGATAAAGTAGAGTGACCCTGTGGGGAAAGGACCGGAGTGTCCAAATCCCCAACAACATACCGTGACATACGCTTCCCATATTGTCATCGAAATCATACGATACAGAACAGGAGTTAATGCGAGTACACTGACCACATATAGAATGATAATAAGGTCAGAGGAAGACTTCCTCTTAAAACAATTGATCAAAATCCTTTCAATGTGAAAAGAAAACAAGTCCTGGTACTCGCACTAACCCCTGGCAATCAAAATACATAATAATAATATGATCCATTAATATAGAAAAAATAATTGAAATCAAAATATTTTGAAAAAATATTTTTTCAGAACAGCCCAAGTTTCTGAAAAGTAACGTTGAGCCCCAATGGATCCCAAGCCTAAGTGTGGACAAAAATTTTAAAAATATTTTAAACAATTTATTCAACACTTACGAACAATAATAATGTATCTAGTTATGATTAAAATAACATAAAGATATTATTATTTAGAAATCCCCCCCTCACACAGAGGGCTGTTGTAAATGTAAACAATGAGTGTAAAAACACTAAAATAAGACTCCAGGCACCCAGGCCCGAAATCAGTTACCAAAAATACACTATCTGATGCAAAACAGAGACTTCCAGGGAAGAAACTGCAGAACATCAGATGGTAGATGCAGAACACAACGCCTAACCACCCGTAGGTGAAGACGTAAACATGGGGAAAGAACAGAATTCATTCTGTTATTCAGCTAAAACTCCCAAGAAATTTTAGTAATAATAATTACAGAAACTATGCCAAAAGCATGGGAGAATAGCAAGGGGGAACTTAAAGGACAGGGAGAGAGGAAAACACTTGAAAAAACAGTGTAACTAAATAATCAGAATGACAACAAAATGGCTGCTGCCTTGAAAATAGGTAACTTAACATAATTTCATTAAAAAATTTTAAGTTACAGCCCTGATAATATTCTGTCACACATTCTTTTCCTCTCCTCCTTTTCTATCCTCCTTAGAATCACCATTTCACTAATATTTATGTGTCTGGCATCATTTAAACTGAGATTTAAAAGCACAAAGATCAGTCAGATGTTAACTGATGAAGGGCCAAACTTAGAATGATAAATGGCGCCAATTTCGGAACGTCCTTGACACTGCGCATGCGCAGTAGGGGCGAAGTGTGGAGGGCCTTTCAGGACATGTTTTCTTTAGTTTTAGATGCAAATTTTGGGGATTGGGGGGCAAAATTTGTGTTTGGCCCTATATTTTAAGAGTTAGCACCAGCTATGTCTGGGTCATTGGTACAGTATAAAAATATAGGTAACTTAACATAATTTCATTAAAAAAATTTTAAGTTACAGCCCTGATAATATTCTGTCACACATTTTTCCTCTCCTCCTTCTCTATCCTCCTTAGAATCACCATTTCACTAATATTTATGTGTCTGGCATCATTTAAACTGAGATTTACAAGCACAAAGATCAGTCAGATGTTAACTGATGAAGGGCCAAACTTAGAATGATTAATGGCGCCAATTTCGGAACGTCCTTGACACTGCGCATGCGCAGTGGAGGTGTGGTGTGGAGGGCCACTCAGGACATGTTTTCTTTAGTTTTAGATGCAAATTTTGGGGATTGGGGGGCAAAATTTGTGTTTGGCCCTATATTTTAAGAGTTAGCACCAGCTATGTCTGGGTCACTGGTACAGTGTAAAAATAGTATTTTTTTATGATGAGGTAAAAGCATCTACACATTGTTTTCCTAATACCTGATTATTGCCTTATTATTGCCAGACTGCAATGGCAATCTAGCAATAGTTAGGCAATAATCTGTCATATTTAACCATCGTTAGTCTAAAGTAAAAATTCTGAAATTTCAAGCAGCGAATGAAACTGGAATTTAACCAATTCAAATTTGTTTGAGAGCTCGCTCTGTCAAATAAAATTGAATTGGTTAAATTCATATAATTGCACACTTTGTTCTTGGCAGTACAGCAAATTATATTTGTGTAAATAATGATCACAGAACCATTAACTTGACAACTTTAAATAATCGTACAGAGATTGGCAGATGTACCTGTAACAAAGTGACATGGCTTCAGCAGCTGCTGTTGCTTCATCCAATAATGATGCATTTGCTATTTCTAGTCCAGTCAAATCTGTTATCATTGTCTGATAATTCAGCAAACACTCTAGTCTCCCTTGAGCCAATTCCGCCTGATATGGGGTGTATTGTGTTGTCCTTAAATGAAAAAAAAAGAAAAGAAATGTCAGTAGAACTGATGGATGCTCCTCGACAGTGGCCTTAGTTAAAAAGCAGATTCGTAAAAATTGTGGTCACCTGTTTTGGGAAATAATTTGGCACATTTCTTAGAAATTTAAGGACCATAACTCTGATGAAAAATATGCAGGCACCTTTTTTTATAACATGTGCATGCACAGGAGGGGCTTGTCACAAGGATCCTCATTGAAATCCATCCACTCACTGCTGAGATATTGCTGCAATTGGATGGACAAACAGATGGACAGACAGATGGATGGACAGATGGATGGACAAAGCTGCCTTTTTTTATCACGTGCAGGAGCGGCTTGTCACAAGGATGTCTCATACCAAATTTCAATTATTTACATCAACTAACTGCTGAGATATTGCTGCAGACAGAAATGAAAGTGTCAATGACACTGCAGCTCAACCTGTCCAAGAAGGGACTGAACTAACTAGAAAGCTCCAGTAAAGTCATTCAATCAAGTTTCCACAGAAAAGACATCACATCAAAGCTACATATTAAATCTGAAAGAGATCGGGTGAAGGGCGCAACCTGTATGGTGTACTAATGAAGTTGTTGACACTTTATATGCCAAATCCAAGACGGCAATGACGGCCATGTTTTTGAACGAAATTCAGAAAACTTTGACAGCTCCCATGTGGACATCACACCAAAGCCACATATGAAATTTGGAACTGATCCGGTGAGAGATGTGGTCTATAGGGTGTGCCAATGGAATTGTTGACAATTTATGTGCAAAATCAAAGATGACTTCTGGCAGCCACGATTTTTCAACAAAATTCAGAAAAATTTGATACATATGAAATTTGAAAAAGATCAGGTGAGAGATGTGGCCTGTAGGGTGTGCCAATGGAACTGTTGACAATTTATATGCCAAATCTAAGATGCCTGCTGGTGGCCATGTTTTTCAATGAAATCAGGAAAAATTCTATAGCTCCCATCTAGACATTGACCCAAAGCAACATATGAAATTTGGAACTGATCAGGTTACAGCTGTGGCCTGTAGGGTGTGCTAAAGCAATTGGGACAGACAGAGGAACCTACAGACGGATGTATGGACGGATGGACATACAGCCGGACAACAGATCGCAACCAAACACAATAGCTCAGGCTTGATGTTGTCAAGTTGAGGGGAAAAAAATAAAGTGATTTTTACAGTAATCTCCCTTGATAACCAAGGCAAACAATTTCATTTTGTTTTTCTTTTTTAAATACTTTTGGGGGAAATAAGATTCCTCTCTATGAGTATTTATATTACAATATATTAAAATAAATAATTTCTGAAAGAGCATACTCTTTACTAAGCAGACCCTTAACCCTGCGGTGACATCCCCTCTCTCAAAGAATTGCACTCGAACCATCCCCTTGCCAAACTGTCCCCCCACTAAGCGACCCAATCCATTCTCGATATTTGACCAAAACCATCCCCCAGGCACGTGACCCAAACCATCCCCTAGTCAATTTTACTACCTTAGGAAACATTTTTTGTTTGTATTTTGACAACAATCTTTTTCAGGTCACTGTGTCAGTATGAATATAGTTGAAAAGTTAAAAAATTTATAGTAATTTATATATTTTTTATACTTACCAATGACCCAGACTTAGCTGGTGCTAACTCCACAAAAACCAGGGCCAAACACAAATTTTGCCCCCCAATCCCCAAAATTTGCATCCAAAACAAAAAGAAATAATGTCCTAAAGGACCTCCATAATACGACTCTACTGCGCATGCGCAGTGACGCAGTCATCCCGAAATTGGCGCCAAATATCATTCTTACTGGCAGTGCCTGGTCAGCGCTATGTACTCAGCGGGGAGGCAAGAGTTCCCAACTCAGGGAGGGCCATCCCCGTCTGGGTCATTGGTAAGTATAAAAAATATATAAATTACTATAAATTTTTTAACATTTTTATACTGTACCAATGACCCAGACTTAGCTGAATAGTAAACAGGCTGGAGGGCCTAGGACATAGAGGAAAATCCAATAAGCTCAATTATAAAATAAAGAGATAACCC
This sequence comes from Pictodentalium vernedei, assembly GCA_031216915.1. Classification (NCBI taxonomy): domain Eukaryota; kingdom Metazoa; phylum Mollusca; class Scaphopoda; order Dentaliida; family Dentaliidae; genus Pictodentalium; species Pictodentalium vernedei. The sequence continues at coordinate 171,628,236 of CM062291.1, read as the reverse complement.
CTTAAGGAGAAAAGGAGTATTAGGCTTTACATGTATCTTTCTTATTTAATATTTAAATTAGAAAGATACACTACCCTTAATAATTGAGCACAATAACATTCATGTTCTCTATTAATATCCAGTATAACCTTTATACTAATTATTATTAAAACAAGCCAATAAATAAAGTAGTCCAGAGAATTGAGACTCTTTATAATCATTTAAAAGTGTCCGAGTATTGTATATTAAAGCCCGTTTGACACTTGACATATACAAATGCTTCACACCGAGCTACACTTTAAAAATAAGACATGAATGAAATTAAACATTAATATTACACTTTAAAACCATCCCGGAAGCGACTCAGAAATACTGTCTTGGAGGAGGCATTCCCTTGCTTTTCACTATAAAGCAGGTGACCTAAGGGAACACCCGCCCCCCCCCCTTCCCCTTGCCCTGGGTCAAATAGCCCAGAGCGAAGAGGGCAGCCGGACGGAGTCACTGCCGGAACAGAAAGCCTGCATAACTATAGTTGCAACTGTTTAGTGGACGACATTCTGAGCAACAGATAACGGACCTAAACAATGCAGGTCTCCAGAAATGGACTCAATATTTCTGAGATAAAAATTAGTAAATGTGGATGGCTGAGACCAATAAGCAGCCTTCATTAAATCTGTAATAGCAACACTATTAGCATAAGCCCAGGAAGTAGAAAGAGCTCTTACTTCATGAGCAGAAATCTTAAGCACAGACTGCTGAGAAGAAGATAAATCTTCATACGCAGTACGGATAGTTAACTGAATCCATCTAGCAATAGAATGGACTGAAATGTCCTTTCTATTAGGCATCAAAGACAGAAAGAAACGTTTCCGTCCCTTTCTGATGAACTGAGATCTCTGTTTATAGATACGTAGTGCTCTAACAGGACAGAGTAAAGGCCTACGCCCGTCTGAAGACGGAAGAGCCTTAATAACAATAGGTTCCGGATATTTATTAGGAGCCTGATTCTTAGCTAAAAAACCGACGTTAGTAGTGAAGGTGATAGTGTTCCCAACACTACGATAATGAGAATCATCCACCGATAGTGCATGAAGCTCACTGACTCTTCTGGCAGAAGAGAAAGCTAAGAGAAAAGCTGTCTTATAAGATAAGAATTTGAAATCTACTGTCCCAAGAGGTTCAAATGGCTTTTCCTTCAATTTAAGGAGAACCCAAGCTAAATTCCACTTAGGAATTAATCTAAGAGTTCTGGGTCTATTTATCGAAAAGTTTCTAACCAATTTCGATAAAGAGACATTAGATCCAATTTGTAAACTATCATGATGTGCATAGGTATCAGATAACATAGATCTATAACCCTTTATAGTAACCGGTTGCAGTTTGATTTCGTCAAACAAGTATACTAGAAAGTTAGCAATGTCTGGTATAGAGGGATCAAATATATCAACAGAATGATCCCTACACCAACGACGGAAAACCTTCCACTTAGCCGCATAGTTTAGCGAAGAGGAGGTCCTCCTACAGTTAGAAATCGCGTCCACTGCTCGTCCTGTAAAGTGCTTGCCATGCAAGAAGGACCGCACAACGGAAAAACGTGAAGGTTGAGACCTTGCGGGTTGTGATGCAGTTGGCGCGACTTCCCCTGCCAAAGAAGATCCTCTCGTGGAGGGAGCTTCCGCGGTAGGTCCCACAACAGACACCTGAGTAGATTTATCCACGGTCTCTGTGGCGACAGAGATGCTACCAACAGAATCTTGCATTGAGATTGTTTTATCTTTAGCAATACTTGTTGAATTAACGGCGCTGGAGGATACGCATATCCTATCATTCCGTCCCAAGGGATCGATAGAGCGTCTACAGCAAAAGCTCTTGGATCCGGACACGGGGACACATACGTTTGCAACTGATTGTTGAGATGTGTCGCAAATAAGTCTATCATTGGCCGTTCCCATTGGTAGCAAATCTGATTGAATACTTGTTTGTTGAGAGTCCACTCCGACGGCAACAAGCGACCCTTTCGAGAAAGGGAGTCTGCTAGCACATTCAGACGACCCGGTATGTGACGGACCGAAAGAAGAACGTGATGTTCCAACGCAAACAGAAGGATTCTTTCCGTTAGATTGAACAACGGAACTGAAAGAGTGCCTCCCTGATTCCGTATATACGCCACTACTGTCGTATTGTCGGATAGGATTTGGACATGAGCATCGTGAATAATGTCCATCCAGTGACGTAACGCAAGCCAAATTGACATCATTTCCTTGATGTTTATGTGCTTGCCCAGGAATTGCGGATCCCAAAGACCCTGGCATCTCGAATCCGTTGGGATTAATGATGCACCCCAACCTGTTTGACTGGCATCCGTCATAATGGTAAAACTCGGATCCGGCAACTGCAGCGGAACTCCTTGAGTTAACCACTGAATGTTTGCCCAAGTCTGAATCTCTTGTTTCACTTGATCTGACAAGAGAACGTCTACATCGAGCGAATGAATTTTCACACTCCAATTCTGAGTCAAGAAAATTTGAAGAGGCCGTGTGCGTAGCCGTCCCATCGGAATGAGATCCGCAGCGGCTCCGCACAGACCTATCAGTCTCATAAATTCTCTCGCTGTGACTTTGTCTGTATTTAGACAATAGCGAGCGTAACAACTGACTAATTTCGCTCTGGTTAACGGCAGACGAACGAGATTGTTGTGCGTCTCGAAGCTCATTCCCAGATGAGTGAATGACTTGGACGGCACCAGATCCGACTTCTCCTCATTTACTATGAAACCGAGACGTCGGAGCAATAGAAGAAGATTCTGAACATCGTTCTGAAGCGTTAACTCGTTGCCGTACCTCTGAAGAATGTCGTCCAGGTAGGCCGACGTTACCGCAGACGAATGAGCTCGGAAGTAAATCATTACCGAGTTCATTACTCGAGTGAAAGCCCAGGGTGCTAGATTCAATCCGAAGCACATGGCCCGGAACTGATACACCACTCCTAGGACTGCGAAGCGTAGATACTTTCGGAATGTCGGATGTACCATGACGTGAAAGTACGCATCTTTGAGATCTATGCTCGTTGCATAATCGTTCACCCGAATACTCGCTCTGACCGATCGAATCGTCTCCATATAAAACTTCGGAGCGATGATCAGCTTGTTTATCCAGCTCAAATCTATTACTGGACGGAACGAGCCGTCTGGTTTCGGAACCAGAAACAGATGGCTGTAGAATCCCAGCGATTCCTGGTTTTCTACGACCTCTACCGCGTTCTTCATTAAAAGAGACTGCACCTCTGATAGCAGAGCGTCTCTTTTCTGAGGGTTTGACGGAAGATGAGTCCACTTTGGACTTCGAGTTAATGGAGGCTTTCGTTTGAAGGATATCTTTAGACCTTCCGAAGTCACTCCTCTCACCCAAGGGTCGTCCGTAATCGACGCCCACTCTTGAGAAAAACTCGACAACCTTCCGCCAACCGGAACGCGATAGAGGTTTGAGCCATCACCTCCTGGATCTGCGAGGCCTGCGGTAGGAGAAACCACGTCTTCCACGACCCGCACCTCGCCTCGTCGACCTCGGGGCGTCCGACCGATTGTCCCGGCCTGAAGGACGTCCCGAACGAGAGTCGCTATCCTGACGGTCTCTCGAATAAGAGCTAGAGGACGCACCGGAACCTCTATAGGAACCTCTCTTGGGCGGATAAGACCCAGAAGTGCCCGCCTTATTCGTGTCTGCTGAATCCGACCTTTTAGGAGCGGATCTAAACAACAGAGAATCACTAGCTTTCTTTTTAATATTATCATAAATAGCGGAAAGCTTGCCGTCAAAGAGAAGATCTCCTGAGACCGAAGCGACTCTAAGAGAGTTCTTCACCTTAGAATCCACTAGTGTGGATGTAGACAGGGCTGCGTCACGTCTAACCAACTCCAGATTAGCCACTGAAAGGGCGGAGTTACACGTGGAATAAGCTACTGCCCTTGAAAGAAGTCTTAAGGAGGATTGTATATCCTGAAACTCTTCCCCTTGAAGACGCAGTGATAACGCCTTCGTAAGGTGATCTGCGTAAGATAAGGCATCTAAATTGGCTCTGTTAGACGCAATAGCTGTTTCCAACACTGCGGTTGGAATAGAAGCTGACGACAGTAATGATAGCTCTAAGTCTTCCGCCTCGTCGTCCATACGCAGAGGAACTCTCGGTATACCCTGACCTGCCGTGTCGAATTTATTCCTTGCATTAATGAAAGGCAGGTTGAGAGTATTTGCGGACAAGAAGCCTGCTTTCCCTGTCCTGGAAGCAAGTTTAAAAATAGCGTCGTTCAATAATTCAAATGTTCTTGCAACATTATTGGACTGCGACGGAAACTCGGGAGCGATGTCCCTGAACCGCTCGAAAAAATCAGAGTCCAATGACGCTATAATTCTCCTGTCCGGAAGCGCAGCAGTCTGGCCCGACGGAACAACTTGAGGAAGAAAGTGCCGGATGAAGTCTACGGCAGCTTTGTGTTGTTCCGAAAGGGATAGCTCCAATTCATCCGTATCCCTTTCACCATCCGGTCGGACCTCCCGATGTTCCCGGTCGTCCGCCCCCGATGCTTCGGCGGAGCGTACCGACCCAGCGCCGTCGGATAATTCTCGATCCGACACCGTTTCTGTCGGCTGCTGGGATGCTGCGATAAGCTGTGCTATCTGCACTAGAATGTCCGACGTCGAGACCTGCGGAGGAGCGGTCTTTCGCTGCTTTGCCGAGGGCAGCTCCGCATCGGATGGCTCCCGCATACTTTTCCTATGCGAACGTCCGGAGTCCATCGGTCTCGAGTCCCTGGCTGCCGGATGGTGTGACCTGGTCGCCGAATAATCCTTCCTCGGCGAAGCTGGCAAGATATCGGAGGTCACGCAGCCAAGGTGCGGTCGTGTGCGCCGGCGAGAAGAGGAAGCCTTAACAGTCTCTGCGGACTGCTTATACAACGGAGCGTCCCGAGCGACGGACGTATGCTCCGCTAAAGACACATTTTGTACCACAACATCTGGTCCCAGATGTTGTTGTACGAGAGAGGGGCCTCTCTCGCTCGCGGCCCGGCTGGACCTGGACGAGCTAGGAACCGGACTAAAAGGCTTCCTCCGTTCTCGTTCACTATCCGCCGTCACTGGGTGTGCATCTATTATTTTTATAGTGCTCGCATCACCCAAAATTTCCTCTTGGACCGCATCGGACGAACCCGGCTGCCGAACCATTCGGTGAATGGACGCTACACCGGGCGAGCTAGCGGACGACATTTGTCTAATCTCCATGAGCACTTTTGCCGCTAGCTCTGTATTTAATTGTGACGACGGACGCACACTTGAAGAGGATAACATGGAAACATCACCCTGTTCTGGTTCCTCTGAAATAGAAACTGAGAGAGTAGAGTGACCTTGTGGAGAAAGAGCCGGCATCGCTCTTTCTCCAGAAACAACATATCGTGACACACGTTTCCAATGTTTCTCATCCCAATGTTCACATACAGGACAGGGATTAATGCGAGAACACTGACTACAATTTATGCAATAATCATGAAAGTCAGAGGAAGATTTCTTCCTATTACAATTTGAACAAGTTCCTTTCATTGTGAAGGAACAACAATAAGTCCTAGTTACTCGCAAAAACCCCTGACACAAAGATACATAATAACATGATCCATTAATAAATGAAAAAACAATTGCAAAACAAAATAATTTTGAAAAAATATTTTTTCAGAGAAGCCCAAGTTGCTGAAAAGTAACGTTGAGCCCCGATGGATCCGATGGCAAAGTGTGGTCAAAAATTTTAAAATTATATAAAATAATTAATGAGACACTTTCGGATAATATAAATGTATCTTATAATGAGATAAACTACCTCAAAGACAAACAGCCCCCCTCAAAAAAGGCTGTTGCCAATGAAAACAAACAGTGTAAACACAGAAGAAAACATGACTCCAGGCACTGAAAAAACTGGCCCGGAATCAGTCCTCAATTACACTCTATCTGATGCAAAACAGAGACTCCCAGGGGAGAATCTGCAGAACATCAGATGGAAGATGCAGAACACAAACGTTATACACCCATGGGTGAAAACGTAACTATGGGGAAAATAACAGAAAACATTCTGTAACCAAGCAACTCTCCCAGGGAAATTTTAGAAATGAAACTTCTCAAAAATATGCCAAAAGCATGGGAGAATTGCAAGGGGGGACTTTAGAAGGTTAGGGGAGAGGAAACACTGAATAAGCAGTGCAACAATTAGCAAGAATGACAACAAGAGGCGTTTGCCTCGAAAATAGGCAACTTAACATAATTTTAACAAAAAATTTTAAGTACAGCCCTGATTATTTTTTGCCACTTCTTTTTTCCTCTCCTCCTTCTATCCTCCTTAGAATCACATTTTCTCCAAGAATTACGTGTCTGGCATCCTTTAAACTGAGATTTACAAGCACAAAGATCAGTGAGATGTTGACTGATGAAGGGCCAAACAGAGAATGATATTTGGCGCCAATTTCGGGACGACTGCGTCACTGCGCATGCGCAGTAGAGTCGTATTATGGAGGTCCTTTAGGACATTATTTCTTTTTGTTTTGGATGCAAATTTTGGGGATTGGGGGGCAAAATTTGTGTTTGGCCCTGGTTTTTGTGGAGTTAGCACCAGCTAAGTCTGGGTCATTGGTACAGTATAAAAATATTATAAATTTACAGTAATTTGTATATTTTTGTACTTACCAATGGCCCAGACTGGCTGGTGCTTAACTCAAAGTTATTAAGGGCCAAACACAAATTTTAAACCCCCCAATTCCCAAAATTTGCTTGCAAAACCGAAAATTAAAAGTGCTATCTGGCCCTCCATACATTTACTCTCCAAGCATGCGCAGACATCAGGAAGTGACCGGAATTGGCGGACAAAACAGCTTCCCTCATAGTTACATACCTATCAAGCCAGAGGAGAGGTAAAAAAGCATCCTCCCCCCACCCCCTTTTCTTTTGAAGGAATCTTCAAAAAGAAAGAGGGGAGCGCTTTGGAATCAGTAAAAGCGGTACAAAAAAACAGTATAAATATTCGTCGAACGGGCACTCGGGTATTAATTTATTATTAATAAATAGTGCTTAATGCCACTTCAGAAGTTAAGGCTATAGCGATGATCCTGGTAATTAATAATGCCCGCTATATAACGCACACCGCAGATGGCGTACGCAGATATATAGAAAACCGGTGATATAATATATAACATACACATGTCCAATCGAACCACAATGAATGATCTCTGGAGAGTAAACACACTTCCGAGGTAACCCACATGCGACCCCATCCAGGTGTACAATAAATTCCAGTAACAACATTCCCCGACGTGTACTATCCGATAGTTATGACACTATAAGCGTGGGAATATACAAGATTAGTATGGACATTAATAGAAAACAGGATTTAGAAATGGAAGTAGGTATGATTAACAGGCTCCAACACGGACCGTCCCCGAAATAATTCATAATTTCAAAGGTCCATAATATACAATAAAGCGTCAGCCTAATAATTATTATGCGCGTGAGCATTGTACCTTACCCAGGGACACAGCATAGTTACCCCTGGTGGAGTTCGAGCCATGGACCTTTCAGTTTGAAGTCTGAATCCAGTAAAAGCGGTACATGCATTTACTGGATTCAGACTTCAAACTGAAAGGTTATGCAGCCTCTGAGGTACTCAAAGACTAGCAATTTAATTATGATGAAATATGCGCTCGTATATGACATACTCGGAATGATAGCCGTAAGCCGTCCGAGACTACACTTCTCACCCACTGATCTTCCGTGATTGTTATCCAGTTTTTTAAGGAGCTTGATAACCTTCCGCCAACTGGCCAGCAGTAGAGGTCTAAACCATCACCTGTATGACCTGCGAGGCTTACAGGTGGAGGAACCACGTCCTCCCCGTGAAAAACCTCGTCTCGTCGGCCTACGGGCTTCTGACCTACAGACCCGATAAGACCTATGCCCCTTTTCCGAGTCACAATAATGACGACCTCCAGAGTAATTATAAGAGGGTTTCTTGTACCCTTGTGAGGAGTTTCCTTTTGACGATTTTTGTCTGGAACGCCCTCCTTTACTCTTGTCTGCTGAAGCAGGTCGTTGATACTCCGACTTCAAAAGCAAAGCACTAGACGCTTTCTTAGTAGCCTGGTCATAGACTAACGAAAGCTAGTCATCAAAAATAAAATGTCCGGAAATCAGAGCGACTCGGAGAGAGCTTTTCACCTTGTCATCTTATCAGTGATGACGAGGCAAAGGCAGTGTCACATCTGATTAACTCCAGATTAGCCACTGTTAGGGCAGAGTTATACGTGGTATACATAATTGCCCTGAAAAGAACTCTAAGAGAGGTACGAACATCCTCAAAATTCCTTTCCCTTGAGATGTTGCGCCATAGCTCTTGTAAGGTGATCTGCGTAAAACATAACGTCCAAATTCGCTCTATTTGAAGAAAATGCTGTCTCAATTGCGTCTGAGCGAATAGTGAATGATACAGGTAAGGATACCTCTAGATCCCCAGCCTGTTCATCCAAACGCAGAACTCTCTGAGCATCTTCCCCGACCGTTTTTAAAAGAATGTGGTCCAAAAAACGGTATGTATATGGAGGATGAAGATAAGAAACTGCCTTCTTCCTCGCACTCGAGAGGATAAATACATCGCCGCCGCCATCGTCTATATGGCCAAAGGCCTGAGACACCTGAATAAACTGAACCGGAAAAGAAAGGACTTCCTCCTTTGTCCGGATAAAGTCTGTGCCTAACAATGCCAGCGGTTTCTCTCTTGTTGTTGCAGCATTCTGATTTGGAGGAACAAAAGAAGGGTAGTATTGATGGATGAAAGCCATCGCAACCATGTACTGTCCCGAAAGGGAAGGGTAATCATCTTCCTTATCCCTTTTACCATCCGAGAGAATCAGTTGCGAATTTCGGTTCATTGCAACTGCGTGAACAGACAACTGGACCGACCCAGCACCGTCCGACAGCTCAAATTCTGAGTCTGAGGGCGGCTGCATCTGCACTTGCTGGGATGCTGCGATTTGCTGTGCAATCTGCGACAGCAAGTCCATCATCGAGGCCTGAGAAACAGCAGATTTCCGTTTCTTAGCCGCATGCTGTTCCTCGGACGTGTGTCGGAAATGGATCCTTTCTCCGAGCATCCCGATGATCACGGGTGAAGAGTGGTTCCTTGTTCAGGCAGCAGGCTGGATATCCGAAGTTGGGTAGCTAGGATGCGGTCGTGTGTCCTTAACGTAGTGGAGGAAGCCGTGACTGAAGCCGACCCCGGCTGCAGACCAGACGGAGCGTCCTGAGTGGTGGGCAAACATGTGCTGCGTCTCGTGCAAGTTTCCAACCAGGAAACTTCATTTCAGCCTTGTGAAACGTAGCGGAGGAAGCCTTGACTGAAGCCGACCCTAGCTGCAGACTAAACAGAGGTCCCGAGTGGAGGGTGGATATATGCTCCAGCTTGTGCAAGTTTCTCAAAACAACATCTGACCCCAGACGTTGCTATATTAGAGAGGGGGGCCTCTCCCGTTCGCGGTCTATCAGACCTCGCCGAGTACAAGAACTTGCAGACTTCCACCCTATTTCCATCATCGCTGGGTGAGCTATTTATATTATAGTGCTCGCTCTACCCAATCCACCTCTAAGACTGCAACAGACTTGTCCGGCACCCACGGACGGAGTACCACTTCACCGGTCGAGCTAGCTGCTTGAAAGAGATTAAAACCTTTACCCAAATACCCTAACTCTTGCAATAATGAGCACTGCAGCTAGCTCTATATGCTCCAAGGAGAGCGACAACGGTAGCACACTTGGATGGATGTCAGAATATCATCACCATGTTCATGTTCCTCTGAAATAGAAACTGATAGTAGTGCTGGGCGGTTTGCCGATATACCGACTTAGCCGGTTTGAAAAGCAATACCGTTCGTGATATCGTCTTGTTTTCAAAAAACCGAAATATCGCGAACGTCGTTGGCAACCACCCATCATTTGATGAAAAGGTGCAAAACTTTGTGAATACGTCTCTGTATTGCCATGTAATGGCAAGCTGTTTGTGAGAAAATCGAAAATTACTTCACTCAGGTTTTTTTTTACCGCTGACGGCGATGAGAGAGGTTGAATCCAGCCCCACTGGCCATTCCCAATCAAAAATAGTCACTTTCCTCCCCAATTTGCTCCCAAACATTCCCAATTAACTCTGGTTTGGAATTCATTTCTGTGTGACCAATCGCTTATTTTTAAGTGACAAGGACTGAATGTTTGGCAGTGAGCTTCACAGTGTGACTGTGAATGGTTTCCGTACGATGGAATTCACTTGTTGTTTTGAAAACGTTTTGACGGTGGTCTCCTGGATGTCGGCATTAAAATTAGCTCCCTTGATGTGCAGCAATGATAACTCACTGTGTGTGGGTCAAACTGTCAAAGTGACAAAATGCGCTGCTCTCAACTTAGTCTCAAGCAAAACTATCCATGAACGGTACCTAAATTTCGTCACCGACCAGTTTTGTACCGATTTTTTGGTTCCGTTAATATGTCGCCGTACCCAGTCAAATTGGTCAGGAATAATCAAGGACAGTGCAATGGATAACTGGTTTGAACAGAAATTTGAAACTGATCAGGTTACTCAGGTCGGAGTGATGGAATACGCACTGTCCGACCACTCCGTTGTTGCTCATTATTGCTCATTACTGATGTGTCTAAAATTTGTATTGAAACCCATTATCCATTTCACAGTCCTTGTCTATTCTAATTTCCAAAGTTGTTTATGCACGATTTTCAAATTCCATTTAAATTTTTGTGACTTGCACCTATCTGGCAATAATCATGGCTGACAGTGACACAAACAAAGTGAACTTTATTGATAAAAAGAAGATAAAATCAGCAGTTTGGACATTTTTGGGGTTTAAGAGCAGTGATGATCATGATAAGGAAGATGCGGTGAACTTTGATGTCCCGACCTGTAAGATTTGCAGGAAGCAAGTCGGCGCCAAAGGTGGGAATACATCCAATCTGTACAACCACCTGAAAAATCACCACCCGGTTGAATACACAGAAGTTGCATCAAAAATGGACAAGAAAGGACCCATATCTTCAGTGGGGCAAGGGGGAGGTGACAAAGAAACGACACAGACACACACGCAACAGACAATTTCAGGTAGCTTTTTGAAAGGGCGTTCATACGAAAGGAATGGCAAACGCTGGAACCAGCTGACAAATGCAGTAACGCAATGTATTGCTCGAGATATGCTGCCAATATACACGGTCAAAAAACAGGGGTTTAAAGCGATGCTCTCTGAATTTGATAGTCGGTATGAATTACCCAGTCGAAAGTACTTTTCTGGAGAATCCATTCCCAAGTTATATAATATAATAAAACCAGAGAACAGGTAACTGCCAGTATATCTGATGCAATTTTTTTTTCGGGTACAACAGACATGTGATCCAGCAGCACATCAGAGCCATACATGAGTTTCACGGTCCATTACATCGACTCTGACTGGGTATTACAGAACAGGTGTTTGGAAACATTATTTACACCTGAGGACCACACAGGGGAAATTCTGGCTGATGGTCTCAAAGATGTCCTGACCTCGTGGGGTTTAGAAGAAAATAAGTTGGTCGCAATTACATCGGACAATGGCAGTAATATAATAAAGGCAGTTGAGCTTAATGGATGGCAACGGATGTCTTGTTTTGGCCATCGGTTACATTTGACAGTGGGAAAAGGGCTGGCTGATGACAAGAGACTTGACAGGGCTACCAGTGTGGCTAAATGTATCATAGCCCATTTTAACTACTCTTGGAAGAAGCTTGACCTTCATAAAGCCCAAGAAGAAATTGGACTGCCAATTCATTCCTTGGTAACAGACTGCGACACCCGTTGGGGTTCAAAGCAAAAGATGATTGAACGAATTCTTGAACAGGAAAAGGCAATTACAAAAGTCCTTAGTTCTGACCACAAAGCCCTCCATCTTATTCCAAAGTGGCAGGACATTGATGTATTAGAGTCTGTAAATGCAGCAATGAGCCCCTTAGCCGATTTTACTGACATACTTTCGGGTGAGAAGCATATTACCATTTCCTACATAAAACCTGTGCTACATCTACTGGAACATGACATCCTTAAGGTGGAAGAGACGGATAGTCAGCTAACTTCGGACATAAAATCAAAAGCCATTGCTTATCTGAAATCAAAATACTCAGATACGAACATTCTTGGTACCATCGAGAAAGCTACCTTTATGGACCCACGCTTTAAAAGTAAGTTCGTGGATGATTTGCCAACAGTGAAGTTGGAAATTGAAAAGGACGCACTCAAGATAAGCTCACAGAATAACTTTTGTGTTAATTCCTTTAACTCAATTCTATCTGCTGACAAACCTGGTTGCAGCGGTGATGGCGAAGTGCAGCCACCAAAAAAGAAAAAAAAGTCTCTTAGCGACTTCTTTAAGTCTGACTCAAAACCCAGTGCATCAAATTCAAAATCTCATGCTAACAGCCAAAAGGACCGCGAATGCGCTCTTAAAAAGGAGATTGAGAACTATTTGCTTTTCCCCGCACTAGACCAGGAAGAAAACCCCTTGTTGTGGTGGAAGTCAAACCAACGCCTATTCCCAATGTTGTCACCCGTTGCAAAGAAATACCTGTGTATTCCAGCAACTAGTTCAGCATATGAGCGTGTGTTCAGTGCAGCAGGAAACGTGGTGACAAACAGACGAACGTGTCTGAATCCGGGAAAGTGAACATGTTGGTGTTTTTGGCCAAAAATCTCCAATAACTCAGTAACTCATCAATGATCAATCCATTGGATCTGTTCTAAGTCTGTAGATTGTTGTGTATCGCAGCCTTCCGAGGGAATCATTGACAATTTGACATTGACTAATTGAAAATACCCATTGCACCATGACCGTATCAAATATTCAAGTCGTAATCAGTAAACTGACAGACTGACAATAATCAGTTACCTAGAACGGCATTCCAGGAGATCGAAACTTCCAATGTAGTTTTCAAAACTTTATTCCCCGAATGAAATTCTTTACAGATTAAAATTATGATTAAAGTTCACACATTTTTGATTTAGGACTTGCAAAATCCTATCACCATATGTGGTCACAGTTGTCACTAGTCAGCAATCACTTCGGTACTAAACATGACTTAAGTTTTATGTGTATGTACACTGCATGACTACCGGCATATTCTCGTACCGGGAGGCGGGAGCCACCACATTGTTGTAGCGCCCGACAGTCCCCAAGCGGGAAATATGCCAGTAGTCAGTGTACACATAAAACTGAATAATTTGTATTTTTGGTGCTGTACTACTGTACTGATTGCTGACTAGAGAGTATTGTACTGACTGTTGAGTGACTGGAGTCAGTATTCAGAATGGTACTCCACTGGCACTAAATGGATGTATGCACTCTGGAGGCTGGACGGTAGTATTATAAAGTTAGTAACACTTGACTGTTCAGGGTAAACATACATGTATACTTGCCTCAATCATGAATGAGGACATACACTTTGGTCACCCACAAAGTGCACAAACCAGCCACAGTTCTCCAAAGAGAAAACCACATCACACACCTTTCCAGTTACGACCCAACTAACCCCACTCACCCTCACACTCTACTTTCTCAGTCCTCACCTTCCACCATTCCCAAATGAATTCGTTTATGGCACCACGTCACAATCCCGTGATGGAAGGAAGAGGCGAGGAGCGTAGTTTGGGGGTGCGCGAGCATAGTCATAGTGTCATGAAGGAGTGGGAACTTGAGGGAGGTGGGGGGAGGGGGGGCATAGAGAGTTTGGAGTATGCGTGTGTGAGTGTATGTGTGTGTGTGTGTGTGTGGGGGGAGGAGGGGCTAATGCAGTGAGGCGACACTACCATCACTATGCTACTCTTCCCACTATTCCTTCCATCTTGGGGTGTGTGTGTTGGGGGGGGGGGGGGGGGGGCGGGCAACAGACCTAATATCAAAGGTACGTGAGTCAGAGACTCAGCGTCAGAATCATCTTCAGATACTATAGATTCGGAATAATTGACTTCGTGATACCAAGACTGAATTAGCAGTTTCAACAGTACCATAAAATGGGTCAATGCAACTTAATGTGGGTGACTTCGACAATGGGAGCAAATTCGGCAGGTAATTGATTATAGGAGAATTTCTTACATCTCTACATCTCCCCCCCCTCCCCCTCACGCAACTACCACACGCTAAGGTACTTATTGAAGTAACGTACATGCACGTGTACTTCAGTGAAGTAGCTAACATTGTGGACGAGGCGTGGGAGGGGGGGGGGTCTGAATCCCGACCTCGGTTCTCGTCAGTCACCTTACTTGTCCGGAATGTGAGATTGTCCCTATTGCCCAAGTCGTTAGCGGTCTTGCCAACAGCTTGAGATTCTGTTATTTCTAGTCAAAAAACTGATGACTTTACCACCCTTTCTGGGGTCATCAGTCCACAGCACGCCAGCGGTCTCGCTGAGACAATAAATTTCTTACACCTCACCACCATACCACTACTACATGCTGGGCTACTTATTGAAGTAAATCATTTCTTTGAGGTAGCCCAGCTTGTAGAATTGGTGTAGCCGGTGGGGGTGGGGGTGGGGGGGGGGGGGGGGGGGGGGTGAGGTCTTCATCCTTATTCTCCAGTTCTTGTCAATCAGCTTACTTCTCAGGAATGTCCCAAGTCATTAGCGGTCTCGACAACTGCTTGAGATGCTGTTGTCCTCGGTCAAAACACTGATTAGCCTATCAGCCTTTTTCGGGCAGCCTGTAGGCTATGCGGCAGGCCAGTGATCTCGTCGACAGACAGTAGGCATATACCCTTCCCCATGATTGCAGTCATCACAGTGAAAGAATATAAAATAATATGAACACATTAATCTAAATTGCACTCAGTGTTACCATCGTGTTGATTTATTCGCTGTCTCACCACCCCCACTCCTCCACGCTTGGTTTTTTTGTGTTCAGCTTGATTTTATTTGAAACAGTATGAGGGTATGGGCCAACCGCAAATGGCCGACAATTGCTGTCAATCAAATAATGTATACGCCTTTGCATATGACGTCAAACTCGTGTTTGCAATTTACATTCAGCACTTGCGTTCAACGCTTGAATGCTTTGGAACTTGTGAAGTTATGTTGGGCGAAAAGAATTAAGTAATTAAAAAGACCAGGGAATTAATGAAAATCATCCTCAATTGTTTATAAAATTTTAAAGGAAATTCCATTGTTAAGTGTGACTTTGTAAATGAGACGTTTCACTGCCAGAAGACTTCAGGTGATTTGCAATTCAATTCATTTGGTGTTGCCCTCTAAGATAACATTCATTGACCACGTGTGTTTATGCTTTCTCGTTGACTAAACACGAATCACCGATAATGATTATTCGGCTGACACCCCATGGGTAAAAATATTATGTTTTTGAGGTACAAGGTTAGGTTGTCGAATGGCATAATGAATAGCGGAAAAAAGGTTTCTATCCAATGACGGAAAATTGGAACTTGGAAAGTGGCTGTCAGGTAATTGATTGATTAAAATAAACAAAAGTTAAGATGATGAAACTTTGAAGTCGCAGATGAAGGTAACAAAATATGGTAATTCAAAAGCCCACAGTAGAACGTTTCTGCTGGGTAGTCAGTGTATTTCTGCACGTCAGTTTAGGCACCTTTGGATCAGAATCGCGCATCAGTACACGTTTTTGGAATGCCATTGGTTTCTTATCAAGAATGTGCCTTGTTGGGGCAATCCTTTAACTTCAAGTTTGTCATGCCGTTTGCTTAAATGGCCGATCGGCGCCTTCCCCAAAAATATCGCGATAATATCGTGAACCGCGATATTGTTACCAAAATATCGCGGTTTTTATTTAGACCGATATCGCCCAACACTAACTGACAGAATGAATTAAAATGCGGTGGGAGGCTCTGATCCTCAGAACCTCACCGCCAATACATACCGCGACACCCGACTCCAAAATCAGTCATCCCAGTGCTACACAAGAATGACAAGAGTCCACAGGAGTGTATCAACTAAAGTCGATATCAGTCCTCCAAACTCCACAACAATATATATATATAACTGAGATACATGAATAATAACAATCATAATTAAATTCAAAATAATTTTTGTAAACAAAACTTTTTTTTGAAAAACGCCCAAGTTCCCAAAGGGAACATGAAGAGCCCAAGGGCATCCCGATAGAGCCTAAGTGTGGATAAAATCCAAAATTTTATGAGCTACACTACCGGAATAATAATCCATGTATTCTACCCTATATTACAGTAACAGAATATAATAAACTACCTAAATATGAGGACGTTGATAATGCAAACAACGTCAGTGTAAACAAGACATCAGGCACACAAAAAGACCTAAAATCAGAACCAATTGAAATGCTATCAAATGCAAAGCTAGATCTTCATATGAAGAAAAAACGATACATTGGATAGAAGATGCAAGACTAAACAGCCTAACACTGCTAGGGTGAGGACGTAACCCTGGGGAAGAAACAGAATAATATTCTGTAATAAATGTTAAACTCTCAAGAAATTTAATAAAAAATTTCAATAAAAAACAGCCAAAAAGCTTAAGAGTTTAACAGGAAGGGTTCATGGAAGGACAGGGAAGGAATACTTAACACACAGTGAAATAACCATTTTTAAAAATGATGACGTCAGGCATATGTCCCGAAATTAGGAAACATAAAATAATTTTATAAATATTATAAAGTTACAGCCCTGAACGTCCAAAACCACCGTTGAACACTTCCTTCATCCAATAGCAGCCTTGTATCCACAAATTCTTATATTGATTTGTGTCTGGCATCCTCAAAAAAGGAGATTTTAAAGCACAGATGTCATTTCATTGTTGATGACTTTTAGGGCCAAACAAAGAATGATGTTGGTGCCAATTCCAGTCACTTCCTGACGTCTGCGCATACGCGGAGAATAAATGCATGGAGGGCCAGATAGCACTTTTAATTTTCGGTTGTGCAAGCAAATTTTGGGGATTGGGGGAGGGGCAGGGGGGGGGGTCAAAATTCGTGTTTGGCCCTTAATAACTTTGAGTTAAGCACCAGCTAGTCTGGGCCATTGGTTTACAGTGTAAAAATAATGACTTACTTGTGAATTTAATCTCAGAATATGTGTACAGTTAAATCCGATTTAGGAACTTCAGCCCGACTGCCAATGTGGGGGCACAGTAGCGCCATGTACTAAGGCATACTGCATGCTAATGGTGCACTTGTTTTCAACCAATGCTAACACTGCTTGTGTGGAGTTAGTACCTTGGGGAGTCTGACAGTTGCTAACAATTGCTTGGTGGTTCTCTCCAGGTGCTCCAGCTTCCTTCCCTCATAAAACTGTCCAACACAAGGTGACCCTGGCTGTCAAAAGTGGTGAAAACAGATAATCATAGCTGCAACCCAAATTAGCTGCAGTCTAAATATACTTTTTCTGTTGGGTAATGATATTTCGAACCAAATTCAATTCAATTCACGAGGTCACCCAAGGGATAGGTGGGTGGTTAGTGAAAACAACTAGGGAATTATATTTTTTTAGTGCGCAAGAATCTCTTTAAATACATGACTTCACTTCTTTCAGAATTTTTAGAAACGTGCAAACACAATGAGATTGATGTTTCGTTTCAAAATTTTCTTGCCTTAACTTTCTATTTTTGCGATTCAAAAGGTAGATGAATATATATAACAAATAAAACCTGAATCTGACACTGATCATTGGGAAGATCTCATGGAAAATGTCCCAAAGGATCTGTGGAAATAAGGCAGTACTGGGGAGCCCACTTAATTGGATACCTCTTAAATGAATAATGCTGTTAATTGAATATAATTTCCCAACACAAAACCATTTACCATTCCTCCAGTACAAATTTGACCTGTCAACTGAATATAGGTTGTAAACTCCTGTTAACTGAATAAAAAATCTTGAAACCTGTCGAGAACCAAGAGGGGAGCCACGCCCAGGGCATACCCCCACGGTGCATACCACCAAACAATGACAAGAGAAGAAATGAACCATGATACTGTGAAAGCTATTCCCCAAAACAATCTTCATTCCAAATTTCAGTGAGAGCCACTATCCCCATACCAGAGATATGAGGCAAACAGACAAAAAAATGGCTATTTTACGAGACAAACAGCAAAATTATTATCTTTGTTTTACAGCAAGGTAATTGTGAAGGCTAGAAACACCTGTTACTTAAGTCTAGTGACGATCGCACAATCCACATAAGAGATGTAGAACAAAGACATAATGCCACATGTGGGGAGGAGATTTGCATGTATTTTCTTTGTTTTACTGCAGGGACAAGACTCACTTGAAAACCTTTCCCATAAACAATCTTCACTCCAAATTTCATTGAAATCTGATAACCCAAACCTTATATAACAAAAATATAATGCCAAATGTGAGGAGGTGATTTGCATGTATTTTCTTTGTTTTACTGCAGGGACATGACTCATTTGAAAGTTTTTCTCAGAAACAATCTTCATTCCAAATTTCATTGAATCTGATAACCCAAACCTGAAATATGAGGCAAACAGACAAAAAATTGGCTATTTTACAAGGGAAACAGCAAGTTTTCAAAGTTAAAAAGGGGAATAAGTCTAAAAAGTTAAAAAATTTATAGTAATTTATATATTTTTTATAGTTACCAATGGCCCAGACATAGCTGGTGCTAACTCTTAAAATATAGGGCCAAACACAAATTTTGCCCCCCAATCCCCAAAATTTGCATCTAAAACCAAAGAAAACATGTCCTGAATGGCCCTCCACACTTCACCTCTACTGCGCATGCGCAGTGTCAAGGACGTTCCGAAATTGGCGCCATTAATCATTCTAATAACCAGTGCCTGGTAAGCGCTATGTACTCAGCGGGGAGGTAAGAGTTCCCAACTCCTGGGAGGGCCATCCCCGTCTGGGTCATTGGTAAGTATAAAAAATATATAAATTACTATAAATTTTTTAACATTTTTATACTGTACCAATGACCCAGACATAGCTGAATAGTAAAAAGGCTGGAGGGCCAAGGACATAGAGCAAGATGGAATACGCTCAATAATATAAAATAGAGTCATCCCCTCTAGGGAAAAAGAAGTAATAGGCCTTACATGTATCTTTATTATTTATGATAAATTAGAAAGATACAACACCTTCCAAAATTGAGCATCATACATCCATGTACTCTATTAATATCTAGTATAATCCTTATACTAAAAATTTTTAAAGTAAGCCAATAAATAAAGTAAGTCTAGAGAATAGAGACTCTTTATACTCCTTAAAAGTGTCTGAGGATTGCATAATCATGTCCGTTGACACGTGCTATATTCAAAAGCTATACTTTAAAAACTAAGACTTGAATGAATTTTTAAAACATAAACTTCTCACTAAACAACCATCCCAATAACAGCTCAGAATTACTAACTCCGGAGGAGGTATCCCCTTGTTTTCATAGTAAAACAGGTGACCCTAGGGAACATTCTGAGCAGTAGATAATAGACCTAACAATAGAGGCCTCCAGAAATGGACTCAATATATCTGAGATAAAAAAATTCATGAATGTGGATGGCTGAGCGCAATGAGCAGCCTTCAAAAATCTATAACAGCGACACTATTAATGTAAGCCCAAGATGTAGAAGAACTCTTACTTCATGAGCCGAAATCTCAAACACAACTGCTGAGTCAATGATATACCATAAGCAGTATCGATAGTTAATTGAATCCATTAGCAATAGAATGGAGCGTAACGTCCTTCTAATAGGCATCAAAGACAGAAGAAGTTTACGCCCGTAGTAATAAACAGATATCTGTTTATAAATACATAAACTCTAACCGGACAGAGTAAAGGCCTATGCCCGTACGAAGACGGAAGGACCTTAATAACAATAGGTTCCGGATATTAGGAGCCTAACTCTTATGCAAAAATCCAACCTAAATAGTAAAAGAAGTAGTGATTCCGAAACTACGAAAGTGAAAATCATCCACCGATAGTGCATGAAACTCACTGACTCTTCAGTAAAAGAGAAGCCAACAGAATTACTGTCTAAAAGGTCAGAATTTGAAAACTACTGTTTCCAGAGGCTCAAATGATTACTTAGCTAAACAAGAACCGAAGTTAAATTCCATATAGGAATTTAATTTAATGATTCTAAGTCTATTTATCAAAAAGTTACTAACTGACTTAGAAAAAGAGACATAAGACTCAATTGTAAACTATCATAGAGTGCATAGGTATGAGGTAACATAAACCTATAACCTTAATAACAGGCTGCAGTAGATCTTGTGAAACAAGTATACTAAAAAGTTGCAATGAGTAGTATGGAGGGATCAACAATATCAACATAGTGATCCCTACACCAACAACGGAAGAGCCTCCACTTTAGCCGCATAGAATAGCGAAGAAGAGGATCTCCTATAGTAAGAAATCGCGTCCAAAGCTCGTCCAGTACAATGCTTACAATGCAATACGGACCACACAACGTAATACGTGAAGGTTGCGACCTTGTGGGTTGTGATAAAGATGACACGATTTTACTCAGCGAAAAAAGATCCTCTCATTAAGGAAGATTTTGCGTTAAGTCCCAAAGTAGACATTAGAGTAAATTTACCCACGGTCTCTGTGAAGACAGAGATGCTATCAACAGAAATGTATTATGGTTGTTTATCTTAGCAATACCTGCTGAAACAACAGCGCCGGAGGATACGCATATCCTATCATTCCGTCCTATTAGATCAATAGAGCGTTAACAACATTAGCTCAGAGATCCGGACAAGCCAACACATACGTCTGCAATTGATTAGCAAGCTGTGTCGTAAATAAATTATCAATGGGCGCTCCCATTGATAGCAAATCTGATTGAATACTTGTTTGTTGAGAGTCCATTCTGACGGCAACAAGCGACTCATAAGTGAACGGGAGTCCGGTAAAACAATCAGAAGACCCGGAATACGACGGACCAAAACAGAACTTGGTGTACTAACAAACAGAAGGATTCTTTCCATTAAATTGAATAACGGAAACGAATGAGTGCCTCCCTGGTTCCGGAGATACGCCACTACTGTCGAATTAACGGACAGGATTTGGACATGCGTTTCTGAATAATGTTCATCCAATGACATAAAGCAAGCCTAAAAAACATTATTCCGCGGAAGATAAGTGCTTGCTTAGAGACTGCGGAACCCAAAGACCCTGGCACGCCGAATCCGTTGGGATCAATATTATATCCCAACCTGTTTGACTGGCAACCGTCATAATTATAACACTCGGATCCGGCAACTGCAGTGGCACTCTCTGAGTCAACCACCGTTTGCCCCAGTCTGAATCTCTTGCAACACTAGATAGACAAGAGAACGTGTAAATCGAGCAATTCATGGATTGCTGAAAAGTTGCCGTCGAAGAGAAGCTTCTCCGAGAACGAAGCGACTCTGAGAGAGTTCTTCACCTTACTATCCACACAAGTGGATGTAGCTAGGGCTGCGTCACGTCTAACCAACTCCAATCAGCCACTGAAGGGCGGAGTTATACATGAACAAACTACTGCCCTCAAAAGAAATCGCATTGAGGATAATATCCCGTAATTCTTTTCTTGAAGACGTAATGATAATGCCTCAGTAAGGTGGATTACGTATGATAAAGCGCCTAAGTTAAGTCTACTAGACATCATTGTCGTTTCCAGCATTGTGGTTGGAAAAGACACAGACGGCAAAAAAGAATATTTCCAGTCTTTAACCACGCCGTCTAGACGCATATGAACTCTCGGTATGCCCTGCTCTGGCAAAATAAATTATTCGTATAAATGATAAAAAGGCAGAAATGAGCATTGCGGACAAGAAACTAAACTATCATGCTTGGTAGCAGGCATATATGCATGTATAGCATCGATAAATAATACACATGTTCTAATGACATTATTGGACTGTGTCGGTAAGTCAGGGACAATGTCCCTGAACCAATCCAAAATTCCGTGTCCGATGACGCTATAAGTCTCTTATCCAACATCGCAGCAATGTAGTCCGAAATAACAATCACTGGAAGATAATGCCAGAAGATATGAATGGCAGCTTCCGATGCTACGAAAGGGAAAACTCGAAATCTTTCGAATCCCTTTCGCCATCCTGTCGGACCCTATAAAGCGTTCGGTCGTCCGTACCTGATGCAACCGCGGACCGCACCGACCCAGCGCCGTCAGATAATTCCTGATTCGACTAAGAAACTGTCGATTGCTGGGATGCTGCGAAAAAACTGTGCTCACTCGGATAGCACGTCCGTCACTGAGGCCTGTGGAGAAGCGGTCCTACAATGCATTGCCACTAGAAGCTCCGTGATCGTTACCCCGTGCATACTACTAATATGCGAGCGAACGGAGTGTATAGGCCTCGTGTCCCTTGGCTACCGGATGGCGTAACCTATTCGCCGTGGAATCACTGAATGACGAAACTGATCGGATACTCGAGGTCACGTAGCCAATGTGCGGTCATGTGCCCTGCTGTGAGGATGAGGAAGCATTATCGACAGTCTCTCGGACTGTCAATATAACGGAGCGTCCCGACCGACAGACATATGCTCCGAATGTAAAATATCTGAACCACAACATGCGGTCCCCTATGTTGTTGGACGAGAGAGGGACCGCCTCTCGCTCACAGCCCGGACGGACCTGGACAAGCCAGGAACCGGACTAACAGGCTTCCGCCGATCTGTCCTCAATCCGCCGTCACTGGGTGAGTACTAAAGTAATTATAGTGCTCGCATCACCCAAATCTCCTTCCTAGACCGCAACGGACGAACCTGGCAGCCGAACCATTCGATGAATGTACGCAACACCGGGTGAACTAGCGAATGTCACTCCGTCGATCCTACAAGGGACCTCTTAGGCGATAGACATATTCCATGAGCACTTATTGCCGCTAGCTCTTCATTAACTATGACGACAGAGGCACACTTTTGAAAGACATCACCATAACTTTGCGAACAAGAAACCAGAAATGCTTGGTAATAGCAAGCATATAATAATAATATATATAGCGTTGTTCAATAATTCGAAAGTTTGTGTGACATTATTGGACTATGTCAGAACTGAGGGACGAAGTCCCTGAACCGAACAAAAAATTTCTAAGTCCACCGACGCTATCAGTTTCTTATCCGGCATCGCAGCATTCTGGTCCGACGAAAGAAGCTGTAGAAGATCAAGTCAGATGACATACACAACAGCATATGTTGTTCCGAAAGGGAAAGCTCGCAATCCTCCGAATCCCTTTCGGTATGCCGTCGGACCGGATGAAATTTTCGGACGTCCGTACCCGCTTCCGCGGAGCGTCCCGACCCAGCATCGTCGGATAAAAAATATGCGACAGATTCAGTTGATGCTGGGATGCTGCGATAAGCTGTGCTATTTAGGAAAGCATGTCCGTTCCCGAGGCCTGTGCAGTAGCGGTCTTACGATGCATTGCCGCCGGAAGCTCCGACCGTGTACGTTGACTCCCGCACACTTTCCTATGCGAACGTCCGGAGTCTGCAGGCCTCGTGTCCCTGGATACCGGATGGTGTGACCTGGTCGCCGATGATTCTCTGACTGGCGAAGCTGACTGGATATCCGAGGTCACGTAGCCAAGAGCGGTCGTGTGCGCTACCATGAGAATGAGGAAGCCTTATTGACAGTCTACTCCGGACTGCCTATATGTCGGAGCGTCCTGAGCGACGGACGTATGCTCCGAATGCGAAACATGTTGTACCACAACATCTGGGGCCAGATGTTGTTGTACGAGAGAGGGGCCTCTCTCGCTCGCCGTCCGGATGGACCAGAACGAGCTATGAACCGGATTAAAAGGCTTCCTCCTTTCTCCCTCTAATCCGCCGTCACTGGGTGTGCATTTGGTTGATTTATAGTGCTCGCATCACCCCAAAACTCCTTCTAGACAGCAACGGACGAACCCGGCTGCCGAACCATTCGATGAATGGACGCTACACCGGGCGAGCTAGCGGACGTCAAAGGCCGTCGAACCTACTAGGGTCCTCTTAGGCAATTGCCGTATTTACATGAGCACTTTTCCGCTAGCCCTTCATAAATTGTGACGACGGAGGCACACTGTTGGAAGACATCACAGATACATCACCCTAATCTTGATCGTCTGAAATAGAAATTGATAAAGTAGAGTGACCCTGCGGGGAAAGGACCGGAGTGTCCAATTCCCCACTAACATACCGTGACATACGCTTCCCATGTTGTCATCGAAATCATACGATACAGAACAGGAGTTAATGCGAGTACACTGACCACATATAGAATGTTATAAAAGTCAGAGGAAGACTTCCTCTTATTACAATTGATTAAAATCCTTTCAATGTGAAAAGAAAACAAAGTCCTGGTACTCGCACCAACCCCTGGCAATCAAAATACATAATAATAATATGATCCATTAATATAGAAAAAATAAATGAAATCAAAATATTTTGAAAAAATATTTTTTCAGAACAGCCCAAGTTTCTGAAAAGTAACGTTGAGCCCCAATGGATCCCAAGCCTAAGTGTGGACAAAAATTTTAAAAATATTTTAAACAATTTATTCAACACTTACGAACAATAATAATGTACCTAGTTATGATTAAAATAACATCAAGATATTATTTTCAAGAAATCCCCCCCTCACACAGACGGCTGTTGTAAATGTAAACAATGAGTGTAAAAACACTAAAATAAGACTCCAGGCACCCAGGCCCGGAATCAGTTACCAAAAATACACTATCTGATGCAAAACAGAGACTTCCAGGGAAGAAACTGCAGAACATCAGATGGTAGATGCAGAACACAATGCCTAACCACCTGTAGGTGAAGACGTAAACATGGGGAAAAGAACAGAATTCATTCTGTTATTCAGCTAAAACTCCCAAGAAATTTTAGTAATAATAATTACAGAAACTATGCCAAAAGCATGGGAGAATAGCAAGAGGGGACTTAAAGGAAAGGGAGAGAGGAAAACACTGAAAAAACAGTGTAACTAAATAACCAGAATGACAACAAAATGGCTGCTGCCTCGAAAATAGGTAACTTAACATAATTTCATTAAAAAATTTTAAGTTACAGCCCTGATAACATTCTGTCACACATTTTTCCTCTCCTCCTTCTCTATCCTCCTTAGAATCACCATTTCACTAATATTTATGTGTCTGGAATCATTTAAACTGAGATTTACAAGCACAAAGATCAGTCAGATGTTAACTGATGAAGGGCCAAACTTAGAATGATTAATGGCGCCAATTTCGGAACGTCCTTGACACTGCGCATGTGCAGTAGAGGTGAAGTGTGGAGGGCCATTCAGGACATGTTTTCTTTGGTTTTAGATGCAAATTTTGGGGATTGGGGGGCAAAATTTGTGTTTGGCCCTATATTTTAAGAGTTAGCACCAGCTATGTCTGGGTCATTGGTACAGTATAAAAATGTGAAAAGTAAGAAATATTATTAGAGACTCACTTGGAAGTCTTTCCCATAAACAATTGTCATTCCAAATCTCACTGAGATCCAATAACCCAAACCTGAGATACGAGGCGAACAGACAAAAAATAGCCTATTTTTGTATATTCAAAGGGCCATAACTCACAGAAAAAATATTCCAACAGCAAAATGGCTGATACTGCTTAAAGATCTCATGATAAAGAACATCTGTATCAAATTTCATCGAATCTGAGCAGTAATGTTGAAGTTATAACATGAACAGATACCTGAGTGTGAACGGACAGACATACGGACGGACACACAGATGAACGGATGCACCAACAGGCACAATCCAATACTTTACTTACTCTAGTATATCTTGTTGGGCAGAGCTCATGGAGGTCGATCAAACAAGATGTAATAGAATAAATGCTAAGTTTATCTCTAGAATACAGGAAAGTGACACAATCCCTGTTAATTGAATACTCCTGTTAATTGAATGATTTTCATTGGCAAAGTGGCTATTCAATTAACAGGTTTCCACTGTAAAACCTGAATCTGACACTGATCATTCGGAAGATCTCATGGAGAATGTCCCAAAGGATCAGTGCAAATAAGGCATTATTTTAATGGATAAAAATCTTAGATTTGCACAACAAAAACACACAAATACTGCAGCTGAAAAGTACATATTCTGACCAAAATGAGCCATGCAATTACCTAAATATATTTTTACTAACTTACTATAACCTGCACACAGAAGTGTGATTTCAAACATTTTCAAGTGCCTGGAGTTTTAGTTATGAAATTCAAGCACTTTCAGGGACTAGGGATGCAACGATTAATTGTGATATGCGTGAACTGCGACACATTGCTCACAATTCAATACATATCATTGTTCACTATGTATCGCGATATGATAAATGTAAATAAAGTCAGGCAAAACAATTTTGTAGATTTTGAAAGGTGGTGCAGGGAACCCGTTTTTTGCTTACCAGCACTGACCGTGCTAAATATGTCATCTACATAGCATTATTCAGTAAACCAAAAGTTTGATTAATTCATTATATCCTGATTGACAGAGCTCTGTCAAACAAGATATAAGAGATTAAATTATTTTAACCTGTTTTCTGAGAGGAAAAAAAACCACTAGAAAACGGGTCATAAAATAAGAACGTGAATTTAATGCATGCCAATGGTTATCACTTGGGGAAGTTACATAATGTTTGAAGCATGCATTCAAAAATTTGTAATAAAAGGAAGCTACTGGAAATGAATACATGTAGTTCAAAGTATTTGATAGTTGTAGTTGCATGTAGATCAAGTGTATCATAATACATACAGATTATCATGATAATGTGCATGTCCTGTGATTTGTATCAAATTCGAGGATGGGATTACAACTAGTCGGCTTTTCCAGCGAATTGTGATCCCATTCTGGACACCACCAGGTATCTGATGCAAATCACAGGACATGCACATTGTCATGATAATTCATTTATCTAACAATTCTGTCACATAAACAGATTAAATCTTACATTATTAATACGGTTTTGGGACATAATGTCGGGTGAGAAAAAGTTTTAAAAAAAACCCATATTTTATGGAACAATATTGTTGTGAACTTTAACAAACAATGAGTAACGCGATCACTGCAAATTTTCAAACTTGTGTTGTAAAATTATTCATTCTCAATGTCACTTCCTGTGATGATACACTTGAATTTACAAGTGTGCAATATTTAATTGTGCAGTTTCTATTTATTGTGGAGGGTGGGGGAAGGGGGGGATCATTTGCTATTAATAGTTCTGGCGCTAATTATAAGGAATTTTGTTTTGTAAGCAATCAGCTGAGACGATCACTGAAACGCACATAGAAATCATTCATACGCCGGTTAGGATAGCCTGTCGCGTTCCTGGAAATGAGTTGTCTATATGATACGGAATCAGAATGAGTCGTCTATGTGATACGGAATCGGAACACATTATGTGATACATACCATTTCTCGTGGTTTTCAGGCCAAAATCTTTATGATTGTTAGATAAATATCATATTTTGCAGATTCAATTGTGATACATATCATATCGTAAGGGAAGCCTATCGTTGCAGCCCTATCAGGGACCCAAACAAATTTTAAACCCTGTAACTTTAAAGTCTTCAACTTACCAGCCAGGATTTTCAAATATATTCCTGAGGATTGTGTGAGGAGTGTAGGTGTTATAATATCCAATTCCCATGTAACTTCTCCACATCTTGTTTTTATTGGCCATTTTAGTAAGTCTCTCAATGAGCTCATGTTCACCTGAAAATAATGTGTTTTTTTTAATTCACTGTTGAGGAGCCTGCCATCATTTATAGTGATAATAAAATCTTGGAGCCTTTTTTCTCAGGGTTGCATTTGATATTTATTTTGTTGAGAAATGAAAATATCCACTGAAACTCCATAAATAAAGCAATATCAGAGTTGCAACTGACTGACATATGACAGCTGACAAATGTAAACAGCATGCACAAAAATGCAACTTTTTCACACAAGAGTGCTGTTTTTCTGAATCCTGACCTAAAATTTTTCAAATTTTGACCAAATTTAACCCTTTACCTAACACAGCGTTAACTTACTAATTAAGCAGTTGAAAAAAAAAGTATTTTTCAAAAAATTTCAACAAAACCATATCATGTGACACCTCATTGGAATGAGCTCATTGAGCTCATTCCAATGAGGGGTCACATGGAATGGGTTTGTTGAAAAATTTTCCAAAAATTTAAAAAACAATAATTAAAATAATAAATTCTGATATTGTGTGTCTTGGGTAAAGGGTGAACTTTGTGCACGCTGCTGGTGGATATTTGCACGCCCCTGATGGATATTCCTGCTTAGGGCAGAAAATCTCTCACCGCTAAAATAAGTATAATTTAGGCACTGTTAACAACATTGTCCCCTGTATGTTGAATCAACTTTTTGACCAATGACTTCACGAGTAAATATTACTGAATTTTTCATTAAATCTAGTCATGGCTGCTTCACATCAGCCATGACTAAATTTTCATAGAAAATATTTTTTAAAATACTCAGCGGATTAAGAGTTCAATACTACGAGTAAAACAATATAATGCACAATGTTTCAAATCAGTGGAAATCAGCATTATATCCCAAAATAAATATTCACTTGCTCATTGCAAACAGTGTTTATTGGTTTTCAAAGACACATCTTCATTTTTGAATACACTGCATAAATGGGATAACATTTAATTGTACATTCTTTAATTATTTAGTAAAAAAAAAAAAGGGTTTGGGTTCTCAGGCAATTCTGCACTGAAATTAAACCCCCTTGTTGAATGTTATTATTGGCTTGCAGTATCTTCCAAAATTAATATCAAATCACAGGACTTTAATATTTTATTTTTTTGACTGATGTATATATATCTGATCATGTTGCAATGGAGACAGATTAAAATACAATGTCTGTTTATTATAATTGTTTTGTAAACATCTAGTTTGCTATGTTTGGTATTTATGTTTCAAAAAAGGTACATAAATATAACTCAACACAAAAGTATTTTATATTTCTTTATTAACTGGTAGAGTGCTAAATTTTTCTTGGTTGCCAAAATTTGTTTACATGTCTGGTTACAAGGGAGAGTGCATATAAAATGTAACAAGGCAAATCCATACAGATGAAATAAATTCACTTCAAACAAAATGTGAACCAAATCCACAGAATATGAAACTTTTAACCCTTTAACCAACATAATGTTCAAAACCGACCAGTGTTATTCACAAAATTCATCATTCAAGTTTCATCACTTTTTCATTTTTGTCGAAAAACCCCATAGCTTATGACTCCTTATTGGAATGAACACACTGAGCTCATTCCAATGAGGTGTCATAAGCTGTGTTTTTTACACAAAAAAATGAAAAGAATTAGTTATTCAAGGATTTTGTTCACAAGTGTCGTCTGCTTTTCATGTTAGGTAAAGGGTTAAGTTGTGGAACCTGTTCTTGAGAGCCCAAATACATGTATAAGCTTCCTGCACTCAACCAGGTAACAAACATAAAAGGAAAAACATCCTTATTGATTTGAAAAATTAATCGCTCAAGAACCAAATGTAATAATTACCTAACATAACAGTCATATAATCGACAAGTGCTACTTACAAAAATCACAACTCAAATTTGATTACTTTGTGATATTTGCCTCAAGAACATCGCTTACTGACTTGTTGTTGAGCACATTCTCATGTTGGGTCATAAGCTATTTTTGAGGCAAAAAATGAAAATATTTAACACTTTGTGTCTTCTATTCGTGTTGGGTAAAAGGGTTAGAACACTCAAGAAACTTTTTTAAACAGTACATCACATAACATCAAGATTTATTATCAGGTGTAGTGGAACTGTTGAGCTGCAGGTGGCTAAACCTTGCAACTTTTAAACTTCAGTTTACCAACTGTAATGGCCACATTTCCCTCCAAAACATGGTCTTTGATCCACACATTGGAACAAGCTCATCAGGCTCATTCCAATGAGGGATCATAAGCTTTGTTTTTGGTTTTGAATTCAAAAATGAAAATTTTTAGTTTCTCAAGAAATATATTGGTGTCATCTGTTGGTCATGTTAGATAGAGAGTTAATGACCACTCAGAGATTAAATCCATGTTTTGACTGTTTAGTAAAGCCTACATGTACACGCAAGTCAGATTCAAGGTCAAATATGAATTGTAAATTAATAATAAATCAATATATATGATATATATATACCATATGGTTCTTCGAGATTCAAATCCCGTTTCAGTCGGATATTCTCTGGGACTGTATTCTCAATCAGTTCCTCTATGTTCTGAAAGTAAAGAAACAAACACTTTCACCTTTGGTGTATTTATCAGAACAGTTAAATGATAGACAATCAGAAACTTAAGGCCCCAAATCAAGCAAATCTTAAGTTCATGGGCCTCTGAGAAGGCTACAGGGTGTTTCAGGTAATGTAAGCTTGCTTATCCATTTACTGGTGTTTGGGGTCACATATTTCTGCACAGGCCTTGAAAATATGCAGTCTGACATTTGCAGAATGAGGTCCCCACAGGGTGAATTTGATGATGCTATCCCATACAGTGGACCAATTTATCCTCTGGGTACCTCTTTCTGTTTAGTTTTGAGACCCAGATTCAGATTGCAGTTCACAGAGGGTAAATTTAGTGATGCTACCCTGCTGTGCAGGGTAGCATCACTAAATTCACTCTCAGGGGACTTCATTTTGCAGATGACAGTCTGCTTATTTTCTGGCTTGTTTCTGCACAATGGTTAATCGCGACCACTACATGGATATAAAGTAATGTCCAACCAATCATTTCCACCCATGTTGCCCATTTTAGAGGACTTTCACCCCAGGCATTGGTGACCAGGTCATATTTGACCAGTAAAACAGAGCTGGTTTCTTACAGTAAACAAACAGTGCTCCACTTCCAGGGATTCCCATGGGGGAAGTAAGCTTGCTTATTAGTTCATCAAATCTTGGTCTAGCAAGTGAGGGTATTGGCTGATGCCGACCTGCTGTTTCGTCAAGTATCAAGACGTCACATGTGAACTGTGCAGCCATACTATACAAAATTATTAATTATTGGTGTTTAAGGCCACTTTCAACATCTATGTATCATGAATGCAACATAAGTACAGAAACAAATCAATTTTATACCTATTTATATATACTTTTATCATTTATACCTATGCTCCAATTGCAATGAGACTAAAATCCTCACCATCTGAGGGGACAAGAGTTTGAGCAGTTTTTCTATGTTTGCAGCTCCTGTAGAATATGTTACCATTTGAAGTCACAACATGAAATATTTTAATTAAGGTTGCCCATTTCGCAGTTATTTCATCAAAGGACTGATTTGCAAACTATTTCAATATTTTAGATTTTTCACACGTGCAGCAGATGATGTTCCGAATTAAGTGTTGTTTAAATTACAAATCAGTTTATGATTTGAACTAACTGGAGTTATATCAAGCCTCAGATCAATTTGATAGAATAAGGTTAAGAAATTTCATATCAAAATCTTAGCTAATTTGAGATTCTTTTCATCACACATGGAACATAACCCTTTACCTAACATAATGGCAAAACTAACTGGCACTATTCACAAAATCAGTGAACAAATTTCATTATTTTTTATCCCTTTACTCAATGTAATGGCCAAAAGTAGTCAGCGCTATTCACAACTAGAAGGGGTATCAGTATAGAAGTCCTGTACAACTAGAGGGGGTATCAGTACCCCGTGGCTCACCAACACGTGGCCAATGTAAAGGGTTGACTGGATTAAAACAAGAGATCACAGGGGTCTTGAGGGCGCTCACCTGACATGGTAGTCTAAATATCAAACCAGGGACTTGACTTGAATAAGCTGCATACGCCCCTCCTAAGAAAAGCATATACCAACTAGATGAAGCGATTGTGCCCACTCAATACACAGGATTTTCCTTCTATTTTCAGTTCCTGCACTTTTACGTCCCAAAATTGAGATAAACGCATAAAAAAACAGATTTTTTTCCCAAACAAAATATTTTCAGCCTAAAATATTTTTCTTCTTCTTAAAACACATAAAAAAACAAAAAACTAATTTCTGGATTTTGGTCCAAAATTTTCTAAGTCCCACCCGGAACCCCAAATTTTCAGTGTAAAAAAAAAAAAATTTTTTGTCTTAAAATTGACTGAAACGCATAAAAAACAAAAAAAAATTTCCAGATTTTGGTCCAAAATTTTAAGTCCCACCCGGACCCCAAATTTTCAGTGCAAAAAAAAAAAAATATTTTTTTGTCTTAAAATTGACCGAAACGCATAGAAAACAAAAAACAATTTTTCCACATTTTGGTCCAAAAGTTTCCAAGTCCCACCTGGACCCTAAATTTTCAGTGTAAAAAAAAATATTTTTTTTGTCTTAAAATTGACAGAAATGCATAAAAAAAAACAAAAAATTTTCCGGATTTTGGTCCGAAAGTCCCACCCCGGACCCCAAATTTTCAGTGTAAAAAAAAATAATTTTTTTTGTCTTAAAATTGACCGAAACACATAAAAAACAAACCAAAATTTCCGGATTTTAGTCCAAAATTTTTCTAAGTCCCACCCGGACCCCAAATTTTCAGTGCAAAAAAAAAAAAATTTTTGTCTTAAAATTGACCGAAACGCATAAAAAACAAAAACAAAATTTCGGATTTTGGTCCAAAATTTCTAAGTTCGGAACGGGGCCCCAAATTTTCAGACTAAATATGAACCCAGGGACTTGGCTTGAACAAACTTGAATCTCACCTCCCTAAGGATGCTGCATACCAAATATCAAAAGATTCTTATTGGTAGATCTGAAGAAGAAGGTTTTTAAAGAATATTCCTCATACTGCACTAATTTAAACATTTGGGCTCCCATAGAGAGCCTAAATATGGACTCAGGCAATTGATTTCAATAAACATGTGAAACAATCTTCCAAAGATGTTATATGTGAAATTTGAAAGCTATTGGAGCAGTGGTTTGGGAGAAAAGTAGTCTTACATGTTTTTCCCATCATCCACAGCGTTAAAAAATGCTGACTCAGCACTTTTTCAAAGTCCCCAAAAAGTACCCCATGATAAAACCGATAGCAATTTTTTTGAACCATTCCATTCTGTTGGTCCTAAGGAAGCTTCACACCAAATAAGAATTCTCAGTGCCGTGTAGTTTTGGAGACATGGGTGTTTTAATTTTTTTCTATTTTTAGCTCCTACGGTTCCCATGGGGCGACAGGAAAAAAAATTTGGACATAAATTAAGTACTTATGACCCAATAAGCCCTCATATCAAATTTGGTTCAAATCTGCCTCACAGTTTGGAAAATAGAAATTTTGGGAGTGTCAAAAATTCTTGCCCCTCCCATAACGAAGGCAAATAAATTATGCCCGACAAACTTCTCTTGAACAAACTTGATTCTAAACCTCAAAAGGACTCTGTATACCACATATCAAGTCTCTGCTACTGGTGGTTCATTAGAAGAAGATTTTCAAAAAATTGGGCCATTTTTTCCCCACACCTCTGCTCAATATGAGCCAAAACCTAATTTGCATAAAAATCAAAATGCCCCTATATAATCACTACTTACATGAAATTTAATTAAAATGTGGCCAGTGGTTTAGGAGAAAGAGGCTCAAACACCACTTTCAAGCAGGACGACAGACGAAGAGTGATAAGAAAAGCTCACCCTGACTTTCAGTCAGGTGAGCTATAAAAAAAAAGTCCAAAACCTGCACACAAAAGTCCAAAATTAAAGTAAATAAGCATCTAAAGGGTTAAATAATATAATAATAGTCCCAAGAAGCATGCTAACATAAAATAGGAACCATGGCAATATGCTACAAGGTAAGTCTCCACTTTGAAGAAAAGAAAGACAAACCTCACAACCTGCACATAAAAGTTAAAAAAAAAAGTATCACATTTGTTTCAATAGGTTAAAATTGAGAAAAATACCCTGATAATGTCACAGTACCCACCATGGCAATATGCCAGTAAGGTGAAACTCTACCTGAAAAATATCCACTTCAAAGAAAAGAAAGAAAAACTTCAAAACCTGCACATAAAAGTCAAAAATGTATCACATTTGTTGCAAAGGGTTAAAATTTAGAAAAATACCCTGAAAATGTTACAGTAACCACCATGGCAGTATGCCAGTGAGGTAAAACTCCACTTAAAAAAAATATCAAAACATGTACACAAAAGTCAAAAACCTGCACACAAAAGTAAAAAATTAAAGTAAATAAGCAGCTAAAGGGTTAAATAATATAATAATAGCCCAAAGAAGCATCCTAACATAAAATAGGAACCATGGCAATATGCTACAAGGTAAGTTGCCACTTAGAAGAAAAGAAAGACAAACCTCAAAACCTGCACATAAAAGTAAAAAAAAGTATCACATTTGTTTCAAGGGGTTAAAATTGAGAAAAATACCCTGCAAATGTCACAGTAACCACTATGGCAATATGCCAGTAAGATGAAACTCTACTTGAAAAATATCCGCTTGGAAGAAAAGAAAGACAAACCTCAATACCTGCACATAAAAGTCAAAAAAGTATCACATTTGTTTCAAAGGGTTAAAATTGAGAAAAATACCCTGAAATGTTAAGGTAACCACCATGGCAATATGCCAGTAGGGTAAAACTCCACTTGAAGACAAAATTTCAAAATCTGTACACAAAAGTCAAAAACTGCACAGAAAAGTCAAAAACCTGCACACAAAAGTCCAAAATTAAAGTAAATAAGTAGGGAAAGGGTTAAATAATATAATTCTGGCCCTAAGAAGAATTCAAACATAAAACTGGAACAATGGCAACATACTGCAAGGTAAATTACTCCTTGGAAGAAAAGAAAGACAAATATCAAAACCAGCACACAAAAGTCAAAAACCTGTACACAAAAGTCCAAAATTCAAGTAACTGAGCATGGAAAGGGTTGAATAAAATATTACTATCCCTGAAAAGCATGCTGACATAAAAAAAAAAAATCCAAAAAAAAAAAAAATCAAAACCTGCACACAAAAGTTCAAAATGATTGAATCCAGCCGCCGCCGACATGAGGGCTATTCCATAGGCTCACACAACTAACGTTGGTGAGCCAAAAATCACCATTCAATATTCATTTTTCTGTCTCAAAAACAGCACTCTCAGCAGCTTCTGACACTGTAAATCATCCCCTGCTTCTATCCATGTTACGTCAACTATGAATAGCCAGAACAGATCTGGAATGGTTTGAATCTTACCTTTCACTGAGATAGCAACAGGTTACTATCTTAAAGATGAAATCAGATAGTAAATCCCTTGTACGTGGTGTTCCACAGGGCTCAATTCTGGGCCCTATGTTATTTACATTATATACTGCCTCATTGGGCCAAATGCTGTGGGATGAAGGCATTCCATACCACCTCTACGCCAATGATACTCAGCTGTGTCTTTTAATGCACTTTGTGAGTCTTAGTTTCCAAAATCATTGGAGATGATGCAAAACTGTGTTAATAAGGTGTGAAACTGAATGGCTGGTCATAGGTTAAAAATGAATGATGATAAGACAGAAGTGTTGGTTATATCTCGCACCACAATTCCTTCTGATTTTCAAATTAAATCTATAGAAATTGGCAACTAAAAACAAATAGTATCAGATAGTGCTCACAACATTAGGGTAATATTTGATTCACGTCTTTCAATGAATGCAAGAAATGGTATTGAATACTATTGATGCAATTTGCAAGCGCTGTTCTATGCATATTAGAAATCTTGGGTCATCTTCGATGTTATTTGACTCAAAAATCTTTGGAAAGGCTTGTTCATGCCTTATTTGGCCCCTCATATCAAATTTGGTTCAAATCAGCCTCTCAGTTGGGAAAATAGAAATTTTGAGTGGGGCAAAAATTCTTGTCCCTCCCGTAATGACGACAAAGATAGCCCCTCAAACTTCTCTTGAACAAATCTGAGTCTTCTTGAACAAATCTGAGTCTAAACCTCAAGGAAGCTGCACACAAAATATCAAGTCTCTGGTACTGCTGGTTCATGAGTCGAAGAAATTTTAAGATTTACGCACACTTTTCGGGCGTGACCCTACCGAGGGGCAGGGCGATTTGATTTCAACAAACTTGAATTGACATATGATAGGGAACATGCACACCAGATTTGGTTCAATTTGGTCAAGTGCATGTGGTTTGTGAGATGAAGTCCATAATGTCACGTTATCGCTGGACGACAAATGACGGGCGGCAGGCAGAAAGTGATCAGTAAAGCTCCCCTTGACTTTGTTCAGGTGAGCTCATAATGTCCCACGGAGAGGTTCGCGGAAGGGGGGGAGGGGCATAAAAAGCACCCACATAACATGTTAAATATCACAAATTTGGAACTTCATTTTTCATTTTTCAATCTCCAATCATCTTTATTTTAGCACAGTCTAACATGTTTTTATATCTATTGAATGTTTTTTTTTAAAAATAAATTAAAGTGAAACATAACCAAATAAATAAACACTTTCTGTTCTGTTATTTGTGTTCTATTTATCCTAAAAATCACCTTTTCTATGCCATGGGACGGTAAGAGTCACAAAGTGCTTGGGCCTATGGCTATAGGTATCCGGACAAAATACCCTCAGACAAAATACCCTTAGGACATAATACCCTAAAAAAAAAATACCCTTAGGACATTATACACTCAATGGGTAGGATAAAATACCCTCGGACAAAATACCCTCAGACCAAATGTATATGAAGTTGTATTTGGAGGGGGGGGGGGGGGGGGGGGGGTAATTGCATCTAAGGCACTAGCCGGTGTTTTGTTTGAATTAACAAGTACCAATATTTTTAATTTTTTTTATTAAACTAAATAGATATGAAGCACAATACCAATGGCAGATAGCAATTGAATATGAAACACAATATAAATGGCAGATAGCACAGAACATGATCTTATTTCTTATGAAATATCTAATAATAATTTGGTGAGGAATAAATAAGTGGGTTTTTAACAAATCTTATTTCTTATGAAATATCTAATAATAATTTGGTGAGGAATAAGTAAGTGAATTTTGACATTTTTAATGAATGAATTCTTTATTTCTAACTTAATGATTTGCGCTCTCTCAGACAAGATATGAATCTGAATATGAAAATTTACCTATGTATTTCTCACCAAAATATTATTATTTGATATTTTATAAGAAATTTAAAATATTCAAAAGTAGACATATCTTTAATGTCTAGTTATCTAGACAGCTTGCTAATTATTAAGAAGATGTTTATTCTATTAAAACAGATCAGTTGATCTCATACACAGTTTTCAAAGCAATAATGACTTCAAAAGTAGACAAAATTGCTACAATTGTAGATTAAATTAACCCTAAAAAATTGAAAGAGAAAAGATAGAATAAAGTTGTGGAAGAACCGAAACACTGATAGAAGAATGTAGAAAGTAATGGAAAAAATTACAGGAGCCAGCTTGAACCCGACCCCCCCCCCCCCCCCCCCCCCCCCCAAAAAAAATCCAACTTTATATACATTTGGTCTGAGGGTATTTTGTCTGAGGGTATTTTGTCCTACCCATTGAGGGTATTATGTCCTAAGGGTATTTTGTTTTAGGGTATTATGTCCTAAGGGTATTTTGTCCGAGGGTATTTTATCCTACAATCATGGCTATAATACTATAGTATGGTCTAGAGCCTTAGAGGACGGTTCAGTAACTGTGGTCGTGTGGAGGACGGTTCCGTCACTGTGGAGCCTGGAGGACGGTTTTGGTTTAATTCTTGTGGGGGATTTTATCTACACCCCACCCCCACAAACTCAACATCATTCACCCACCAATCAAGGCGAACCCATTTTCATCAAATGCGTACAATTCACGCCACTAAAAATAAAATTCCTTCATACCTTCATCATTACAGTTGCTACGTAGTGTAACATTTGTGTTACCGAATTCTACATGGTAACTTACCTTCAGACCCAAATGTTCTAGCATTTGTGTCTGCTCCTCTTTATTTGGACCAACGTGTCTCTTGAAAAACGTGTCATGTTTTGGGTAGAGTTGATCGAAACTGGTGGAAGCATGTCGGATGTAAACAAAGTTAGACCTCTCTGGTTTGTGTTGTTGACAAACGATGCGAAAACGAGAATAGGTTAAGTTTCTCTTCAGGTTTGTTGACAGACAACAGGCACGACGAATCTGCCCCGCCTGCTGCATTTCAAACAAATCCTATGGTTGCCACCAATGAATTATTCTCCGTTGTATTTTCTTTTTAGGTTTTTTTCAAACTAGTCCGCTGTCTTCGGAAGGACGGCTGAGGTTAAACGGAAGCACCTGAAAATATTTATTTCGTGCGTGGCCATGTGATCACAGAATCTGGCCAATAATTGTTTTCAGACTGAGCCCAGCCTCCACCAGAAAACTTACTCCCCTTAATGTGCTTGATTTCGATGTCGGGTCGTGTCGTTCCAAAATACTGAAACGCGAAAACAACTGGCTTCACTCTCACAGAGGAGAACGGATTTTTTTTTGCGAGATGTTAGGAGTGCGTGTGTGTGTGTGTGTGGAGGGGGGGGGGGGGGGTATCTAAACCGCGAAAACACATTTTTCATCGGGATTGTGCATTTTTTACTTCGTCTTTTTTTAATCCGTGCTCACGGATATTGCGTTGCCCAGTGTAAACCGATTATTTATCATTTCATTGTGCTCAGCCCTGCATTCCTGGTTACAGGAGGTTTCTTGCACGGGACCCGTAATGTGCTGCACTGGATATTCCCGACTCCCTCTCTCAATACGCTGCACCTACGTGTTATAACACACTGAAGGGGGTAGAATAGAATTTGTACCCAAAACGCATAACAACACTTTCTCGCCGCGACGTCACAATTTGATTGGCGAGTGAATTTCCTCATCAGTTACGAATTTTTTGCTACCCCTTTCCACATGTTATAGCATGTAGGGACAGCGTGTGGAAGGAGGAAGTGGGGAATAGGCTATCCAGGAAAACGCGTTACGGGCCCCTATGCAAAAACATGAGCAATGGTCAATTGTCATATGTCCAACCACATACTTTACAACTTTAAAGCTTCAGAACACGACTTTGTTTGGAAAAACACGTAGCGCACCTTTTTCCTTTACCGAGTACGACATCTCTGTACCTTCAGCAATAGAAAGATATGCATCCAAGTGAATCAAAGTCAGTAAACCATACGACATTTTTTGGCTGCGCCTGTAGATCAGTTGGCCACCATGTTACCCGGAGGGTATTTGAGCCGACACGAGTTATCTTCCCTACCCTTGAAGTAGCATACCCCATCGTCTGGCCCCCTTTTGGAAGACAAATAACCGATTTTTGCTAAAAAAAATTCTAAAGGGAAGAGAGGATGGAGAGGATTGAAGGGAAGAGGAAATGGGGAATAAGAAGAGGGATGTGCGGAGGAGTGACTCAGATTCGGATAACCCTTAGATCATCCTTGGACCAGGATGGGGTCGTTATTGAGCATCCTAGTATCAGGATCACCCTAGGATCAAGATCATCCTAGGATAAGGATTAAAGGGCAGGTGCAGCAACCTCTACTTTGAGGAGTAACGGTGGTAGTGTACGTTGTGAGGGCTAACCCTAACCATGTGGTTATTTTACCCCCCCCCCCCCCCCAAAAAAAGGGATCAGTCGGCTGCCGTATGCTACTTCAAGGACGGGGGGGGGGGGGGGGGTTACTTGTGTCTGTACAAATTCTAGATGGCGGCCCCATGGTCCTTTTACAGAGGGGACTCTCGTGAGATTCTGATCCAACTAAAAGATTTCTTAACAATGTGCGTATGCAACACCTCGCATCACCATTACGACGACGTCACACGAAACCAGGTTACCAGTACAACCAGTAGGTATAGTCACGAGATGAATTCCACCAACTGGGTTCCAACGCGGGTAGGACTTCCGTCAAGGTCCCCCGAATAAGGATTGATCGGGCAGTACATAACCGTCAATCAATCATTTTCCAATACTTGCCAAGTAGGAAATGGTGGATAAATGTACAAACGGCATACCAACATGTTCCCATCCACCCCAGGAAGGGGGGGGGGGGGGGGAGGGTCGTGTATCAGGTTCTTAGTTGCCCTCATTCATAGGGCCATTTTTATACAGTCATGCTCCTTGATTAGTGTTGGAACCATAAAATAAATTAGCATGTCCCTTGTCGGGCGTATGCAATGACTGGTGCTCGTCAGATGCAAAGTGTGAAAAGCATTGTATATTAGTCCGTTCGCACAGATTAGTAATCCATTCGCATGATTAGTGAACCGTTTGCATGGATTAGTAAACCGTAAAAAAATTTACCATGTCACCTCTTGGGCTCCATAGAACTATTTGATCGTATTTGTTGTTATTATGATTGCGTGTGATGAGAAAAACAATAATGCATCCATTGTCAAGATAGTTTAGCCACTACGTGTTAATGTTTCAAGAAAAATTGGTTTCATTGAGTCATCTCATAGTGGAGAAGAAATGTTTTGCATGCATTTTTAAACAATTTTGCAGATTTTGCAGGATATTGCAGAAATTTACATTGGTTTTATCCTAGAGAATTGATTAATTGTTTAAATAATCTAACCTAACTTGAAGTTTAAGCATAAGGGCCCAGGTAAAGGATTGTAAATATATAAAGATTTTTAAAAAAAACATATTTTAATATTTATCGAAAACAAAAAACATGCAAAATCCCCTAATAAAATCAATACAGATAAACAAAAACACAACATAATAATAAGACCGATAAGAGGCAGCCTGATCCATCCTATATGAACAAGAGAGCTAGTTCCAAAGAGGGGTCATAACCTATGTTTTTGAGACAAAAAATGAAAAAAATAATGAAAATTAATGGGCGAGTTTTGTGATGGCCGGTTTTGGCCGTTTCTTTGAGTAAAGGGTTAACACAAAGGTCCTCAACAGCATACCTGGCATAAATACTTGCCTTACATGATTATATAAATGATGGATCATAATCTGTTCCGATTGATAATTATCTATCATGATATTGTGGGGATTGAACTAAGTTGACAACCAAACGGTTCAGAAACTGTCACTGTTCAGCACTACTTGGCTTTGAAATTAAAATAAACTGGGACACCAGGAGGCCACAATTAAGTAGAAAATAGTTTTGTTTTTTCCACGCATCCCACTGCACACATATACACCCTCTGCGTAAAGTTTACAAAAATAACAACAAAAATTCTATGACACTCAGCAATACATGCTGCCATTTCTATTGAGTAAATTTAATTTGGTCTTAAAAAATAGGTATCATCAAAGGGTGAAAGCAGGCTTTCTCATTGGTGATCATATTTGATTGCTTGGAGCTTCAAGTGATCACATCTACCTGTGAAAGTTCCTAATTAGTACCAAATTAGTGAAAATGGATTTCCTTACAGCACAGTTGAGATACTTTGATGGTGCTGAACGCCTGTTTGATTATCAACTGGAACGTCCAAGCTGATGGTGACAGCGTTCAGTTCACCACCAATTACCACCTTAAACCTTCCAAGAGTAGTGGGAGTACCTTTCACGGGGCCCCGCCCCGCACTGTCCACACCCAAGGAAGGACCAAGACTCCAAGTCTTGATAGTATTGCGTTATATAACGAGATAATTATTACGTTATAACTAGATAATATTGCGCTATTACGAGATTTTATTGCGTTATGACGAGAGAGTATTGTGTTTTAACGAGATAGTATTGCCTTATTATGAGATAATTATTGCGTTATTACGAGATAATTACTGCGTTATAACGAGATAATTATTGCGTTATTACCTGTTATTATTGCGTTATTATGAGATAATTACTGAATTATAACGAGATATTATTGCGTTATAAGGTCATTTTCCCTTAAACTGACCAAATTGGTCCAATAGTCGTCTCTTGCATTCTTTTATCAGAAAATATGAAGATTTGCTATTTTTTTCTTATTCCATGAAGAACTGGAATTCTATGAACTATATAAAACATCTTTGATGAGTGTCATATAATGTTATGGAGAATACATGTCTTGTAAATGCCATTATTTTTTAAAAGATGAAATGTCCCTCGGAAGGGCACACATTTTTTTCGATACCTTATGATTAATTTATTACCACTGTGGCGTAAGATAAACGCCCATATGATCACCGGTACATCTAAATTTCACATTTAGCATCTTGGAAAAGGAACAGATTGCCTTCAGGCAAATGGTTGGCATTCTTCTATTGTCGCCACTTTTGATATCAGATACGTTACCTTTAATGTATCTACCATTGAATATGGCGTATCAAGATTTTGTCGACACCGTTAACATAAATTGGAGCAGAAGGTGTGTCTAAATTAATTAATACCGGCTTCTTGGACGGAGCTTTGGAGATTTATGTGATTTAAACATCCCTATGCACGAACGTGAAGCGTTACGATTGTCGCATGTTAGATACGTTACCATGCTTTGACACCTTGTTATAGAATGGCAACTATAGAAGTATATGCCTAACTAAGATCTCCGTTATGGTGAATAATTCAACATGAAAACGATGTTGAATCATTCAGATTTAACGAACACTGTGCTTATCTATCATTGCTCCATCAGATACGTGATGTCAGATACGTTATCATAAAAATACTCAACCCTCACCCTAAAGCGCCTTGTTGTTATGTTCCCGTGGTCTGAGCTTGGCGTCATATGTTTTGACGCCAACAAACAATGTCCGAATCCTTATATTACTTCGGACGGGATTTTGGATAGATTTTATTTAATAATTTGTCTTGCGAAATTAATTAAGTACACATTATTTTACATTACATTT
Organism: Pictodentalium vernedei; assembly: GCA_031216915.1. Classification (NCBI taxonomy): domain Eukaryota; kingdom Metazoa; phylum Mollusca; class Scaphopoda; order Dentaliida; family Dentaliidae; genus Pictodentalium; species Pictodentalium vernedei. The sequence continues at coordinate 171,585,465 of CM062291.1, read as the reverse complement.
ACATTACATTACATTTATAAATAAATAAATTTTATTTTTATCAAATGTTACAGTGATCTGAGTTGTGATACGCAGTTAGCACTTACTCGCTTGATCCACACACCGAGGTAGTCTATTAATTACAAATTAAGCTACCTACTAAATACCGAGGGGCAATATGATAGGCGACGGCTCTGTCTATATATCTTGCATTTACTCGAATAAATCAGCGGTTGTATTAAATAATTAAATAGGAAATAAGAGAGAGAGAGAGAAAGAGAGAGACTTATGTATTCCAATAACGATTGGTCTGTTCTACTATTGACTGGGCCGAACTCACTTATGACCGGGCCGAACTCACTTATGACTCATCGGACTGTTTTAGTATTGACGGGGCCGAACTCACTTATGACTGGGCCGAAGTTACTCGGGCCCTGCTCGCTAATTGGGCCGAAGTCATTCGGGCCGAACTTGCAATGGGCCGAACTCACCTGATACCAGTTGCAAAAAAGGTTCAGCTTCCTGAGAGGTACTACCACTGTCAAATTGGCAGGTTCATCCTAAGAGGGACTTGTTTTTCTGTTTTCTAGAGGTTGTGTTTTAATGGTCAAGTCCTCAAATAGTGGACTATCTCGTAGTCTGCTGATGGTCTTTTGTTGAAGGGCGGCGTAGCGTACCCAGATGGTTCGGATATTTGAAGTTTCATGGAGGTAATTTGTCGCTGAGTCTCTAGGAAGCGTGAGGGCTATTCTGATTGCGTAGTTTTGCGTGCGTTGTATCTCTATGGGTGTTGATTTGCAGGCGTTTTTATTATGATTGTACCATATTCTAGTACTGGGCGTATGTAGGATATGTAGAATTGCAGTTGTCTCGTCAAGTTGGTAGCCCAGTTTTTCCCCGAAGTCTTTTGAATAGACCTATTCTTTTCCATGCTTCGCTACATATTCTTTTGCCATGACAAAGTAAGGTGAGCTTTTTGTCTAAGGTGATACCAAGTAGGTTGACTTCGTTGTATTGTTTGGCGTCTTCTCCAGTAAGGGTAATTTTGAATTTGGCTCGGTTATTTTGTTGTGGAAAAAGATTACTTGTATCTTTGTTGTGTTCCGTTTTATTCTCCATTTGGCACACCCTCTTTCAATGTCGTCTAGGGTTTTTTTGCAGTCTTTTTGGATTACAGTAATTATTTTCTTTGATGTCCAGAATCCTAAATCGTCGACAAATTAGGGTGCTTGCACGTTGTTGATTGGGCTGACAGGAAGATCGTTCACATCGACTAAAAACAGTTGTGGGCTAAGGACCTATCCTTGCGGTGTTCCTGCCCCTAGTTCCACCGCACTGGATGTGTCGCTGTTTAATTTCACTTTCAGTTTTTTGTTGTCGAGGAAGGCTGATAGTATCCTTATGATCTTGTGTGATAGGTTCATGTTGCTAAGTTTGTATTTGAGTCCATCAAGCAGGACTGAATCAGAAGCCTTTTTGACATCTAGATGTACGGCTGCGGTAATACATTCCTTTGCGTGCCCAGTCTGATGTCTTGCGCTAAACGTGTGACATGTTCGATTCCTCCTTTGCCCTTTCTATACGATCTCTGACATCCGTCGAAGAAGTTTGTAGTTTCTAGGTGATTTAGTATTCTATTGTTTAGTGTCTTTTCAAATAGCTTACCGATACAGGGGTGTAGGCTGACGGGTCTGTGATTTGTCGGGATAATTTTCATCTTTGTTGGGCATCGGTATAATTTTTCTAATGCATTTGTCCAGGTCTGTGAATAGTATCCTAGTTGTGGGCATCTGTTGGAAATTGTTGCTAGTTTCTCGAAGAGTTTAGTTGGTGCCTGTTTCTGTATGGCATCTGATAATAATTGGAATATACTCCCATTTTATACACTGGTGGGTTTTTGTTAACCTTTTGAACACCTGCTTCAATCACTTCATGCTTTCAAATCATGCAATCGACACATGCCAAATCGGTTTTCATAATGATTTGCTTTGTCGGTCGATTTTCGTAAGATGGTGTATTCTTGTTTCTGTCGTTTATAACGATGTGTTTGACCAAACTTAATTATTTTTTAGCAAAATGTCTATTTGGTTTCGATATTGGGACCTGACACTGATACAGTTCCAATGGAATTTTGTAACAGTAATACCATCAGCGTTGTGTGCTAGGTCTACTGTGTTATCCCATTCGATCTACACTTCGGCATTGGAACTGCACATGTTTTTCAAGCAAGTGGAATTAGTTCTGTTAATGGTGTGAATACTACTCACGAAGAGAAATCAAGATATTTTATACAGGGTTTTTTATAAGTATTTCTTTTTTTTATTAGTTTTATTTCAGGAAGGTGTATTTATATATTTAGTTTGTATGTGTGTTAGGGGAGGATTATAGGGTGAAATAAGGAAGTTTAGGTCATAGGTTTTCCCGAGTTTGAACTTATGTACGTTACGTTGCCTCTTTTCGTGTGTTTTGCCGATTTTAGTCATTATATTATTATTATTATTATTATTATTATTATTATTATTATTATTATTATATTTGCAAATATTTGTATACATGAATGGTAAGTGCTCGACGGGTGTCCAGACGAAGGTAAGTATGGTTAGTAAAGGGGGTCAGGTGGAGGTGAGTGGAGGGGTGCAGGTGCAGGTGGGGAGACTGAGGATACGGAGGCGTGCAGCAGTGTGATATGAGGTATTGTGGTGGTCGGCCAATGGACAGTAGTGGGGTGTGTGCGAGTTGCAGGGATATTTTACAGTTGTTAGAGAAGTGTGCTGGATTCGAGCGGGAAATTTCGGTGCTGAAGGGGAGGTTGGGGAGGGCTGGTGTATCTGGAGTCACCCCGTTGAAAGTTACCTATGATGGTGAGGTGAAAGATGGGTGGAAGGTCGTTGTGGACTCAAGGAGGCCGGGAGGCAGGAAACGTGTGGGAAGGACGCTTGATGTGGGGGGGGGGGAGGTGCAACCGAGGAGGGAGGATCCAGTAGGAAAATTTGGAAGGTGGAGTCAGGGCAGGGCTGTGTAGAGGCAGGAGGACAGAACCTGCGTAAGGCTGCCAAGGTTGCTAAGTGGTGTTTAGAGAACAGTTTTTTAGATTCTGATACCCCTGGGGATGAGAGTGAGGGGAGCATTGAAAAGGGAGAGGTGGTTGCTGATGTTGATAGGGCAGATGGGGGTAAGGAGGACGTTGAAGAGAAGGGGGGGGGGGGGTGGAAGGCATGCCGAACGAGGCGAGTTGCAGATGATATAGGGTATGGGGGAGAAGAAGAAAGTTAGTTGTAGCGGGGAGTTGAGTAGTATTGTACGTGGAATTGACAAGGCTGTCTGTGGTCCTGATAGTTCTGATCGAACAGTCTTGTGCTTTCCCGCATGGGGCGAAAGTAGAGGACCTGAGGGACCGGGTAAATTGTATTGTGGCAGGGTCTGGATCGGATCCAGTAGTGGTGGTCCATGTGGGGACCAACAATATCAGGGAGAGAAGGTCAGTAAGTTTGGTGGGGTCGTACAGAGGTTTATTCAGCAAACTGCTCAGTAGGAATGCAAGAGTAGTGGTATATGGTGTCCTTCCTGTCTTATGGGGTGAGGACGAATGGAACTCCAGGATTATGGCGCTTAATAAGGAGTTGGAGGACTACTGTGCTGACCTCGGAATACCCTTTATCGACCATTGGGGACACATTTTGGGGCAATGTGAACATGTACGGGCGTGACGGGTTGCGTCTTAGCAGGATGTTGACAGGGCTACTGTTTGCAGACGATATGGGCGAGTGTCAGAAAGCGACGAGTGGCTAGCGAAAATGCTGGAAATTGTTGGGAAATATGGAAACAAATGGAGACTCGAACTAAATGAAAGCAAAAGCAAAGTTATACCTGTGGGCCGTAAAGTGGATCCTACTCGAAGGTGGACAGTGGGGGAGTTCTGTATTCCAGAAGGTAGCAACAAACATCTTAGGAGAGACAGTTGACTACGAGTATCTGGGGGTAAACATAAACATCACAGAAAAAGGTGTCTACCGAAACTACACGAATAAATTGATTCTGAAGGGGAGGTGAATCCTTAACCAAATGAAACTTATAGGGAGAAACATTTGGGAAATGGTGGGTCTGCCAAGTATAATATATGGCGCGGAAGTGGTAGCCCAAGCCAAACAGCTATAAAGAGCTTGGAAACCCTGCAGAACGACGCAGGCCGATGAATAACAGGGTCGAGTAATGTCTCAGCACTTTAAGCAATTAGGGGTCTTGGATGGATGAGGATCAAGGACAGGATAGACTTATTGAAACTCTGTTATCTTTATTATTTGGTAAATCTTCCCAACAGCCGATGGTGTAAAGTAATGTTCCAGAGCATTTTCACTTCAAATACCAAGACAGGGTGGATGGTCTAAGTGAGGGAGTTAATAGAGAACTACTCATTGGAGATCACGGACCTAGACATAGGGGCAGCCGAGGCTAAACAAATCATCAGAGAAAGAGTCAGAGAGGATGGTAACCTTAAATGGCGAGAGGGGGTCAAATCAAAGAGATCGTTGGGTTGCCTGTGTGATAAAGAGAAGACTGGTTTTGAAAAGTACCTTGATGGCACCTTTGGGGAGGGTGTCATTGTTGTTCAAGCTGAGGTCGCGGTCCCTGTTGCTGAGAGTAAAAATTGGGGAAAACAGTGAAAAGGAGTGGCATATGTGTAATTTTTGTACTGGAGGAGACCCTGGAATACTTTCTACTATAATGCCCAAAATACCAGTCTAAAAGAATAATATTCACTTTGAGTGTAATGGGGAAGTGGGGTGGGAGAATGAAGGACATGTTGTTAGTGAGTGATTCAAAGGAGAGGGTTAATATGCTAATCAGAGAGATTGGGAAGGATGGGGCAAGGGATGTCATCAAGCAGTGCGTCTTCGAGTGTTGGGAGGTGAGAAGAAGCGTGGAAATGGGGAGGCAGTTTGGAGCACAGGGGTAACCAAGGCCTTCTCACCCGAGAACCGCCACAAATCAGCGGCCGTGGCCTTCTCACCCGAGAACCGCCACAAATCAGCGGCCGGCCAAAGTGTTATTATTATCCCCTGAAAGCGGGACTAAATGAATCGTGAAAACTGGTTGGCGAAGCGGACAGACCAACAACAGTGCCTACAGATGTTTGACAGTTGGTATTTCCTTATAAACTATCACCGATTCCACACTTACTAGGTGAACCTCACCCCCCCCCCCCCCCCCCCCACACACACACCCACTCACAGATTAGTTCAAGAAAGAACATAATGTGGAGGATTGGTAAGATCGGTTTAAAAGAACTCATCTAAATTCTGCTTAGTAGTTTATATCTGTGGAACCAATAATTTTATTTGCGTGTGTATAGGGGTTGGGGTAATTTTTTTTTTTGGGGGGGGGGGGGGGGTGGGGGTGCCAATGTAGTAATTCTGAAATGACTTTCTGTATAGTTTGTACTAGGGAAATAAAAAAAAATGTTATCACCAACCCACTGCTGAAAATCTTCAGTAAGGTGGGCATGAGACCATGAAGAGAGCGGGGTGGTAAATACATAAAATATTGACTGAAATTATATTCTTCTGTTATATATTAACCCAACTAAGTCTGGCAACTCGAAAAATTGCGGTACAAGTTGTCCAGCGTGGGTACGAATTGACTTGTACGAATTGCCCTCGGTTCGAGTTGTGTAGAAACCCAACGCCCGATCAAGTCAGCTAAGATCCGAGTACTACAGGCTCCGGATTATATGGGACGTTCGTTGTGCATACTTTTAAATTTCACACAGGGGCGACAATTCCAGCAATGTGATATAGAAGTGGATAATTGAAATGTCGAATCCAGATATTTCATATTTTTATGACCCTGATGTGGGGAATTTTCATTATGGTGAGTTCAGCATTCCGTAACATTAAATTTGCCTAATTAAAAATCATTATGCAATGAAACTACCTACCTAGTTCTGATTGTTTTTCTTTGATGACAGATCACATATCGATATGACGGAAAGAAAGAAACGACGAATTACCGAAGATTATTGGGGTCTCCCTTAGTCCAATAATATTAGCCTTCGCCTGTGCTCCGAATTTATTATTTTTTGATTTTTAATATAATAATAACACTTTGGCCAGCCGCTGATTTGTCGCGGTTCTCGGACGAGAAGGCCGTGGTTACCCTAGTCTTTGTAAGACTGTGACCCGGGGCCCTCCTGGCCCTCACAGTCTTTGAGAGACCCGTTCAAATCTAGTCTGACTAAAAATGAAAGAAACTGACCGCATTTGGGTCGACTCAGTTCACGCTTCATATCGAAGACACAAATCACATAATCAACATTCTACTTGTCGTACTCAGCCCAAATATAATTTATTTACGTGTCTGCATCATTTTTTAACGCAAACACAACATCAAATTCAAGAAATGTTGAAAAATATCCGTCTTCACCACGTCAAAAAACACCGATTTCAAAGATATACAAATTGTACTACACATGCGCACAGTATCTGTGCGCATGCGTAGTACAATTTGTTTATCTTTGAAACATGATGTTATTTTACGTGTTGAAGTCGGATATTTTTCAACATTTCTTGAATTTGATGCTGTGTTTGCGTTAAAAAATGATGCAGACACGTAAATAAATTATATTTGGGCTGAGTACGACAAGTAGAATGTTGATTATGTGATTTGTGTCTTCGATATGAAGCGTGAACTGTGTCGACCCAAATGCGGTCAGTTTCTTTCATTTTTAGTCAGACTAGATTTGAACGGGTCTCTCAAAGACTGTGAGGGCCAGGAGGGCCCCGGGTCACAGTCTTACAAAGACTATGGTTACCCCTGTACTCCGAACTGCCTCCCTATTCCCACGCTTCTCCTCTCCTCCCAACACTCGGAGACGAACTGCTTGATGATATCCCTTGTCCTATTCTTCCCAATCTCTCCGATTAGCATATTAACCCTCTCCTTTGAGTCTCCCCATAACCACATGTCCTTCATTCTCCCATCCCACTTCCCCATTATACTCCCAGTGAATCTCATTCTTTTAGGCCGATACTTTGGGCATTCTAGAAGAAAGTGTTCCAGGGTCTCCACCATGTCCAAGTTACACATCTGGCACTCGCTTTCACCGTCTTCCCAATTTTTCCTCTCAGCTCCAGGGATCGCGACCTCAGCTTGAACAACAGTGACCCCCCCAAAGGTGCCATCAAGGTACTCTTCAAAACCTGGCTTCTCTTTATCACGCAGGCCATCCAAAGACCTCTTTGATTTGACCCCCTCTCGCCAATTACGGTTACAATCCTCCATGACCCTTTCTCTGACGATTTTTTTACCCTGGTTTGCCCCAACGTCCAGGTCCGAGATCTCCAATGAGTAGTTCTCTACTAGCTCCCTCACTTGGACCATCCACCCCGTTTTGATATTTGAGTTGAAAATTCTCAGGAACATTGCTTTACACCATCGGCTGTCGGGGAGATTTACCAAATAATTAAGATAACCAAGCTTCAACAGGTCTATCCTGTCCTTGATCCTCATCCACCCAAGCTCACCCCTGATTGCTTCTAGTGCTGCGGCATTACTCGACCCCGTCATCCATCGGCCTGCATCGTTCTGCAGGATTTTCAAGCTCTTTATGGCCGTCTGGTTTAGGGGTACCACTTCCGTACCGTATGTTATACTTGGCAGCCCCACCATTTCCCAAATGGTTTTCCCCACGAAAACCTTATTGAAACTGTTTCTCCCTATAAGTTTCATTTGGTTAAGGATTCGCTTCCCCTTTAGAATCAATTTATTTGTGTGGTTCTGGTAGATGCCTCTTCCTGTAATGAACGGTTGGACCTCGATTAAAGATCAAATTTCCCCACCTGGTTCCTACTTCTGATTGACAGTTGTGTAAAACACATTTTCTTGCAAATAAATCGATATTTTGAATTATTTAGGCGTCATTTGCACTGCAATTTTTTCAACTCGAAACAAACTGTTGAACCGGAAGATGGGTTGATAGGAAAACGCGGAGTGAAAAACGGAATACCGATAATGTAGTGCACACCAAGTCAAACGACGCGACAGTCGTTGCAATACATCTCGATTTGTTCGAAACCGCTGAGGTCTGTTCCCGGAAATGGGATACGATTTTTAACAATTTTCCAACCGCTGTAACATTACCGCTTGAAAAAATGTTTTTATTTAATTATTGGTATTTAATACGTAATTCGACAGTAAGTATAGGAAATTTATACATCTAATATGAATCTGAAGGCATATTATTCTTGTCGAATGTGGGAACATGTATGGAGAATGAGTATTCATCATATTAGTGTTATGTCGCCTAATTTCGTACTTTGCTGCTGGAAAAACGAAAGATCAGATTAGACTTCGACGGTGCGACATATTAAAAATCAAAAAATAATAAATTCGGAGCACAGACGAAGGCTAATATTATTGGACTAGGGTCTCCCTGTACCGAATCTGACTTCAAATACCGAATCTGACCTCAAATCAATTAATTATACGTTTTTCCTAATGGAAATTGTCGGTTTTGAGTGGGACTAGTGGGTATATAATTATTTTCAAATAAAACTGCCACAGTAATTGTCCATGAATTTCATGTAACGGTACATTCATTCAGGCAGTAACGGGTCACAGGCAGTAATGGGTCAGGCGATGTTGAGCCCTAAAAAATCGAATATGAAGAGCATTTCAAACTAAAATTTTATTCCAGTTTTGTGAAGTAATTTGTTGCCCGTCGTCTTTGAAAGTTTCACGAGTTTGTTGTTGTTTTTTTGTTGACGAAAGTGATTTTTTTTAAAAAGACTGAATGCGAGCCGGGAGAAAATTTCGAAACGCGAAACCACAAAAAAAAGTTTGCGTCTCAGTTATGGGAAGAGAAATATAAAGAGTGTGAATGTAATTATTATTATTTGAACAGGTTTGTCTAATCTTCAAATTCACGATAAAATAATTGGGATAAATATCTGGCATCATGATATATTTAGTCCGTTTCAACAGCGAGTCGAGTTGTCAATACCGGGTCACTGTCAGACATACGCATTAAAACCCTTTGAAACACTGCTGCAGTTGAACTATTTTTAGAAAATTAATGCTAAACTACTGCATTTGATCCTCTTCGTTTTCAGTTCTTTCCACTGATACCTGTCTGTCAATAACAAAAAACAAACTTTGGATAACTTATTTTATTTGAGAGAAATAAATGAAAATATGAAAGGTGACCCGTTACTGCCTGAATGACTGTAGTTATTGATGGTACGGCGCAAGTTCAGTTTTCGAGCATCACCTAATTTTATGTATGATGCGGGGCTACCTATTCTCAGGAACATGATATGGAACAGGAACATTGACCTAATCTCAGGAAGGCAGGAACAGAGAGAAAGCACATTAATCCACGCAAGTGAATAAACTTTATTCAAATGTTTGCCCACCATAACAACACACTAATCATACAAAAGTTTTAACCTCTGTGCCTCTCGTCTATGTAATTTTTTTAAATGTGTCTTTTTCTCGCCTTGAATTCCCAGGAACAGTTACCGCCGATGGAACGATTCTCTTTGCAGCAGGAGTAAATTTCAACAGCGGAATATTTCTGCTCGCCGGGTTTTATTTATTTATCGGTGTTTAAGGTCACTTTCTGCAGCTATGGCTGATTCAGTGATTGTGACCACGACAAAGGTATAGTCAAGTTTAACCAATCGCTTACACCTTCGCTGCCCAGTTTAGAGGAATTCCACCCAGGTACTGGTGAACGGATCCTAATTTACCAGTAAAGCAGAACTTGTTGGCCACTGTTAACAAGCACTGTTTCACTTCCCGGGGTCCCTACGGGGAGAGGAGGTTGATAATGCCCCCCCCCCCCCCCAAAAAAAAAAAAGAAAAGAAAAGAAATAGACCCCGGTTATGTTCCCGGCTCTATGTTATGTGAAACTTACATTGGGCCAATGTTTCTTTTTTTTGGGGGGGGGGGGGGGTGGCAGCAAACATTTTAGCCCCACCCTTCCACACACTCAGACACGCACGCCAGTGGGAGAACTACCACAGAGGAACTTGATCGTAAGACTATATTTATACAAACCGAAGACCCATTTAAATATATAAATTAATGGGGAAAAAGTCGCCTGTGTCAAGTGGAAATACCACAAGGAATGGTGATATGGGCCTAAGACAAGATTGGAAATTCAAAATTGTTATGAAGCCTATCCGGCGGGGACAGAGCATGGGTGTGCAACACAGACTCGTCTAGCCCAAGATGAACAGCCATGATATCAACTGAGCTAACGACAACTCATCCAGGGGATGTCGTCAGTTCAGTTGATATGGTGGCTGATTGTTTATGGCTAGGCGATTTGGTGTGAATCTACCATTAAATTGAAATCCCATTGTTCTAAATTGGAATTAAATGCCACTATACATGTAAATGAATGCGTGTGTGACATATCTTGTATTCACTTTGCAACTATTTATTTGAAAGTGCCACTCGCTATATTTTTCAGAGAGTATAATTGCAAAGAAATATGAAAAATTGCGTGGATGGACCACTCTCAATTAAGATTAGGATGTTGTGTGTGAAAAAAAAAATGTGGTACGCCTATCTGGTTGTCCTAAAATTCCAAATACCCTCCCTCCACCGTTCCCCAAAAAATGATGGTCAGTCAGTCAGTCATTTCCCCCCGCCTAGTAGAGATAGTTTTTACGGCTGTATGCCTGCGGGGAACAAAGCGGCACTGTGCGCCCCTTGCGATCCCTGTTAGTGATATTTCACTAATTTGTTTTTTTTTGTCAGCTAGGCTTATGGGACAAATATCTGCAGCTCTGCCCTAGGCTACCACAGAGAGATCTTTAGCCTGCACAGGGTGTGTCTCTCCCTGCGTAGAAGCCAGCTATTTTACGTCCCCACCCGATAGTACGATGCATGGCGACAGCATCAACCCCACCCACTTCATGTTGGATTTTATAAGAAAATAACACGTTAAAGCAAATTGTTTGATTTATTATCTTACAAAAATAACTTGATATGGAATCATGTAACAATAAACTACATCTTGTATTAATAGTTCACTGAAACAACATTAAACAACAGGTTGTAATCGGTACTAATCTGGTGAATGTTTAATAAATAAATAAAACATGTCGACCAGAAATATTTGGCTGCTGAAATTTACTCCCCTCCGGCGGTAACTGTTCCTGTGAATTCAATGAAAATTGATAAAGGCGAGAAAAAGACACATTTTAAAAAAATTATATAGACGAATCACAGGGGGTTAAAAGGTATGATTAGTGTGTTGTTATGGTGGGCAAACATTTGAATAAAGTTTATTTACTTGCGTGGATTAATGCGCTTTGTCTCTTTTCTTGCATTCCTGAGATTAGGTACCCGTTCCTGTTCCACATCCTGTTCCTGGGAAAATTAGGTGATGTTGGAAAACTGAACTTGCGCCGTTTCACCAGTAACTACCGGTACATGAAATTCATGGACATTTACTGTGACAGTTTTATTTTAAAATAATTATATACCCATTAGGCCCATTCAAAACCGATAATTCCATTTGGAAAAACGTATAATTAATAGATTTGAGGTCAGATTCGGTATTTGAAGTCTGATTCGGTATAGAGGGAGACCGGATTATTGTACAGCTGAAGAAGTTAACTTACGCATGTTATGGCTTATCTCAGTAGCCAATATCACTATCACTGGTAGTATCACTATCAGGACAGGGCTGGGACAAGTTAATTTTTGTCCTAACGTGTTAACTTATAAAAAATTAACATGTTAAAATGATAATGCCCACAAAACAGGTACTTTGAATGTCTCATACAGTCATTCGGGGTATAACGGGTCACCTTTCATATTTTCGTTTATTTCTCTCAAATAAAATAAGTTATCAAAATTTTGTTCTTTAGTATCGACAGAAAGGTATCTGACACTCATTATTGCAGCGGAATTCTTCAGATAAAGTTTCTGTTTATTTTATAAAATTGGATTGCTTGACTGTCGCAATTTGGTCAATAACGGGCCGCTTGTGTCTATAAAGAATCACCCTCTTTGGTATCCACTAGCGATCTATTTTCTCATGTTATATGTATTTATTGTCTTCTCTGAATTAATTTCGCCACACTAGTCACAAATTTTACAGTGGAAAGAAGTGAAAACGAAGTGGAATAAATAAATAGTTTTGCGTTAATTTTCTAAAAATAGATCAACTTGAGCCGTGTTTCAATAGATTTTACTGTGCATGTCTGACAGTGACCCGGTGTCGACAACTCGACTCGCTGTTGAAACAGAACAAATATATCATGATGCCCGATATTTATCCCAATTATTTTATCGTGAATTTGAAGCGTAGACAAACCTGTTAGAATAATAATACTTACATTCACACTCTTTATATTTTTCTTCCCGTAGAGTGACAAAATTTTTTTTTGCGGTTTCGCATGTCGAAATTTTCATCTACAAACCGTGTTGACTGTCCAAGCCCAAAGCCCGAAAACCTTTAGCACAGTCTACACGTCATATTTATGGAGGGATTTCATTGTAACTTGATAGGTTGGCTTCATATAATATCTAGATGAGAACGTCCCCTTTTGGGCAACTGTGACGGCAACAGGGACCCGAAGCCCGAAAATCTTTAGCACAGTCTACAGGTCATATTTATGGAGGGATTTCAGTGTAACTTGATAGGTTGACTTCATATAATGTCTAGATGAGAACGTCCCCTTTTGGGCAACTGTGACGGCAAGAGAGGCCGGAGCCTGAAAACCTTTAGCATATTCCACAGGCCATAATTATGAAGGGATTTCATTGTAGCTTGGTAGGATGACTCCAAGTTTGTGGTTAAAAACCCAGACAAACACCACCACCCCCTACCCCCCCCCCCCCCCCTTCCCCCAATTAGCCTTTTTTTTTTTCTTCTTTTCTCCAATATGCATTTGGAACTATTTACAGTCACTACATGCAGAACCTTTTTTTTAAACTCACATACCCTGCCCCCTGGGGGGCCAATTAAGCACTTTTTTTTCTTTTGTCAAACACCACCACCCACCCCCCACCCCCATCCCCATGGTGCCAATTAAGTTTGTTTTTTTCTTTGCTCAAAATGCATTCTGAAGGATTTAGACTGACCACATGTGGAAAAAAAATGGACTCCCCTAACACACCCCCACTCTCCCCCACCCCTCACCCCCCACCCCACCTCCTCCTCACCCAGGGCCATTCATGCAGTATTTTTTCTTTGGTACAAAATGCATTATAAGATAAATTTAAACCAGTTGAAGTCTAAGATAACTTTGGCTATGCGACCACCTCCTGGACTCGAAAAAATAGACTTGAACAGCGCTTCGGCGCGTGCCTTGATCTGGGTAAAAAGAACTTTAAAAATAAGTTGACAGATAAGACGATTTCGGCCTATGAGTCTTACATTTCGGAACTTCGCCCAGCGTCTGGAGTAAGGAACAATACGGGAGGGAGCAAGCAAACTCCAGCCTGTGTTGTCCCTCTACTCCAACGCGAAAAGCAAAATAAGAAAAGATCAAGGCAAAGCACTTCTCCCTCTTCTTTTCCTTCTACTTCTTCTTTCTCTCAGAGTAAGCGCCTCAATTTGCAAACATCTCCGGTCCATATTGTGACTGAAGATGCTCGCAAATTGAGTAACGCTGTCTCGCCTCGTCTTGCTCCTCTACCTCCTACTCCTCCTCAGCCTTTCTTCTCTGGTTCTCCTAGTGCTCTCACTAGAACTCCTCCTCCTGCTTCTGTTTCTTATCAACCTACTTACAATTGTTTACTCTAGGCTTGCACTACAGTGGAAGTCCCTAACTCGGATAAAATACTCTCTATTTTGTCTTTCCCAAGCAAGTTGGGAAAGAAAAGTGGTGCAAAAGCACCAATAAAAATAAGCCAAAACTGGGTCGAGGGCAACCGACACAGACCCAGTACGGGACGCTCTCTCCCAAGTACAACTCCACGACTTCCTTTGCCAGTGCGCATATACCGTCTCTAAAGACTCTTTCTTTTTATAATCCGCTTCGTGTCGAGATGTTTTTGCACGTTTATCAGTGTTCCACCAGCTCGATGTTTGATGATTCCTGATTCATTATACCACAGTGTATCCTTTGTATTCTCAGGAACAGTGTTTTATATTCTCTTTTCTATTATATGTCCATAATGTATATTTATTTGCTCTCTCTCGAGTCGCTCGCGAATTTCGTGTGCCACGCGGTTCGGACTTAGATTTTTCACAATTATTGTTAATGCTTTTTTTTGCAAAATTTTCTAATTGTGTTAGAGTTAGGTGTCAGCGGGGTACCACTCCTACAGTGTTTCTTCTTTCTTTTGAGAGTAGTCTTCCTGTTGTGTGGTTCCCGGTCGACCGTCTGGGGTCTTTGTTTCTGTCACCTTTCTCTCTTCTTTGGGGGTGTTCTGTTTTCTGATCTCACCTTCTCTGCTCCTCTCACCTCTATCATGCCCAGGACAATTCCTTGTGGGCAATGTCTGCTGCCAAAGCATGTGGACGATGTACATTCGTCTTGTTCCTCCTGTAATGGGTGTTCGGCCGAGCGGCCGTGTGGTGTCTGTGGAACATGGTCTTCCACCTTCTGGGCGTCAGTAAACCGTGTCGTTTGTTCTCGTGGCCGTGCCTCCCGCTCCCGCGGGAAAGGAGAACATGGTCGTTCGGGGCCTCCTGAGCCGACTTTGTCTGGTGAGAGTTATTCCTCCTCCGTGGGGGGATGGGCAGTCTTTTCCTGTGGTGGATACTGCGGGAGCCGTTGAGTGTTCTGGTGAAGAGATGCCTGGTTCCGGGACTACGGTCCCCCTCCAGTCGACATCTGAGGCTGTCACTAGGGTTGTGACTCCTCCTTCGGAGCCGAGCCGGTGTGCTCTCTCCACTTTTTCACCAGCCTCAACGACTCTCGACGTATCTACTACTGCTGCTGGTCCGTCTGCTTCGTTGTCTGTTTCAGCCGGCCTCGGCTTTTTGCTGCAGGGGACTGCAGGAATGTCCGATACTGTAGACGTGGGATATCGGCCTCAGCCTTCCCTGGCTTCAACTCGGCGAAGTCGGAAGGGGCTGCCGGCCGAGCCCATCTCTGTGGTCTCTTCGCCGTCGAGCACCACAGTTGTGTCTTTGGATTCGGATGTTCGTAGTGGAAACACTATGAACTGCGTGGCGTTTCCGTCTACTCACTCTGGTCACACGACCAGTTTTGGGGGACCAACGCCTTTTGTGCAGCCTGGACCTTCTGCCCCACAGAGGTCCGCGGTGACTCTCATGAGTTCTCGCAATATTGATCCTCGGGGTGCATCGTACCCCTATACACGTCTGCCTTCAGATGTTTCGGCTGCCGCCCGTCGTCCCGCGTCAGGTGTTTTGGAGGATCGTGACCCTTCGCTGGTTAAGAGGGTCAGAGGTGAAGCCACTTTGCCGGTTCGCTCCCCTGTCGAACCGTTCGGTACGGGCAGTGAGCTTAGGGAGGCCCTCTCCTTACTCACTCAGGTTCTTTCTACGAGCCTTCCTGTTGCTTCCAGCGAGGCTATGGGTGGTTTCCAGGCGTCTCCTATGGCGCCGTCTCCCGGGATTGGAAACAGGCCGGTTTCCGATTCCTCTGGTGTCCCGACACCATGGGAGGCGTCGTCTGGTTTGCCCACGATGGGCTATGTGTCTTCCGACTCTGGGGAGGAGTCCGACATGCTTGAAGTCGAGGGCCAGCAGTCTTCGGACTTGGGGGCGGCTCTTGACTTTGTGTTTGGGTTTCTGCCTGAGCTCAAAACTGCTAACCACCCGACAGTGTCAGCCTGGCCGCGATCATCGGTCGCGCGCCAACAGCCTATGGAGCAACCTGCTTCTGGGCGCCTTCGACCGTGCCAGTCGGTACAGGTGGTTGAAGCTTTTTCAGCATTGGATGCCAAGCTGAATTCCAAGGCTATGAAGACTTCGTTCTTCACCAGGGTTGACACCTTTTTGCCTCCTGTGCGTTATCGTTCCTACGATTCCGCCAATCCGTCAGTCTGCCAGGCTTTGACGGTTCTGGATCAGGCTCCACTTCCCTCGGGCTTTCCAAGCCCAAGTCTGCCGTCATTCCAATGACGACTCTGGAGTCCACGTTGGGCTTATCTAGGGAGATGCTTGGCATGCTTTCTCTCTCAGATCACGTCGTCTCAGCTTTGGCTGCTTATCTGCCTCCAGATAAGTTTGACGAGGTACAGGCTCCTTTGCGTGTGCTGTCCAAGGCGCTTATGCACCTTACTCACACGCATGCCTGTAACACGGCTAATTTGGAATTAGTTCGAAGGGATGCTGTGCTGGACACAGGATGATCCCTTCCCGAGGAGCAGCATGCTACTCTTCGATCTGCTTCTTTGGCAGGTCCGCAACTTTTCCATGGTTCCGTGTCGACGGTCTGGGATGACATCCTACGTCATTCCAAAGATCAGCTGCTGTTTCGTCAGCTTGATCAGCCTTCTAGGGGAGGCAAGGGCCATTCCAAGCCTAACAAGTACCCTTCTGCTTCCTCTGTGAAGCAAAAGGCTGGTCCTTCTGCCGCCGCCTCTACTTCTTACTCACGGGGTAAAGGTAGGGGTCGGCAGAATCGAGGGAAGGCTCAGGATTCTTCATTTAGCAGAGGAGGTGGTTTCTCCTCTCGCGGGCCTCGTCGGGGCTCGAAATGAAGGTCCTCACCTCGACTCGTCCCAGGTTGGAGGAAGGATAGCAGAGTTCGCAGACCATTGGGCCACCATCACATCCGATCCATGGGTGTTAGATGTTGTTCGGTCCGGTCTGTGAATATCCTTCCGTCGGCACCCCACTCTGTCAAGGGTGCCTCTTCCAACCACAGTTCCTTCAGACGTTTTACGTCGGGAACTTTTGTCCACGGAGATTGCCAATCTCCTGGCAAAGGGGGCGATCGAGGTCGTCAAGAACGTTCAGTTAGTGGGTTTCTATTCCCGCCTGTTCTTGGTGCCGAAGAAGGACGGCCGACTCCGACCGGTTATCGATCTGAGTATCCTGAACCAGTCTATCATTGCTCCCAAGTTCAGCTTGGAGACTTTCAGGTCGGTCCGCCAATCTATTCACCAGGGAGATTTCGCAGCCAGCATCGACCTGCGAGACGCTTACTTCCACGTTCCGATGCATCGGGCGTCACGGAAGTATCTCAGGTTCGCTTTTCTGGGGCGAGTTTACCAGTTCAAGGCCATGCCTTTCGGCCTCAACCTGGCTCCTTGGGCGTTCACCAGACTGATGTCGCATGTGATAGCGTTCCATCGCACACAGTCCAGGGTGACTACTTCGGCATTACTGGACAATATCCTCCAGAGGCATTCCAATGCTGCCTTACTGGAGTCGGATGTCGCCACTCTGTTGAGCTTGCTCACGTCGCTAGGATTCAGAGTCAATGAGGAGAAGTCGGACCTGGTCCCTTCTCAGTCATTTTGTCATCTGGGGATGTCTTTCCAAACCAAATTCAATTTGGTAGCAGTTCCCCAGGCCAAGGCTGTGATTCTCTCAGCTTTTGCTCTGACTCTGTCCCAGTCCATGTCCGCGACCGCTCGGAGTTTTCTCCGGCTGATCGGTCTCTGCGGTTCGGTGACGGATCTCATTCCTCTAGGTCGGCTGCGTGTCAGACCTCTCCAACACTTTCTGCTCAGTCGTTGGAGGCCGAATGTAGATTCTCTGGATCAGGTGCTTCCGTTTCCGGACTCTCTGTATCCTCACCTTCTTCCCTGGACAGATGTTCAGTGGATTACGCAGGGTGTTCCACTGGACTTACCCACGTCCGATCGCGTTCTGACAGCAGATGCCAGCGATCTCGGATGGGGTGCGACATTGGATCCTCTCGGTCTTTCCCTACACGGGATGTGGGACCAGGATCAAGCAGCTCTACACATCAACCAGAAGGAGCTTCTTGCTCTTCTTCTGAGTTTCAGGCAGTGGATCCCTCACCTGTCGAACCGCCAGGTCCTTCTACTATCCGACAATTCGACAGTGGTTGCTTACATTCGGAACCAGGGCGGCACGCACTCGCTTCCGATGTACGAGTTAGCTCGGGATCTTCTACTGCTCGCGCAGGATGTTCAGGCCGGAGTGGTTGTTCGTCACATTCCCGGTTGTCTGAACGTCCTAGCCGACTCCCTGTCCCGACAGGGCAGGGTTATTTCCACCAAGTGGATGCTTCACAGGGCAGTGTTCCAGTCGCTTTGCGATCTCTGGGGACGTCCCCACATCAACCTCTTTGCGACTCGTTGGAACCATCAGGTGGACACTTTCGTGTCCCCATGTTCAGATCCTCTGGCTTTTGCCGTGGACGCTCTGTCACTCGATTGGCGCGGTCTAGTCGGCTACGCCTTCCCGCCGGTTCCGATTCTTCCTCAGGTTCTCGCCAAAATTCGAACCTGCAGTTGTCGAATCATTCTGATCACTCCCCTGTCGCCTCAGCGGGTGTGGATCAATCCGCTCCGCTCGCTGATGGCGGCGGTTCCGGCACGTCTCCCGCTACATCGCGATCTTCTTTGTCAAGGTCGCCCGAGGAGGTTTCACGTCGACCCGACTTCATTGTGCCTTCACGCATATCTTTTGTCAGGTCCTGTCTCCTCCGTAGAGGTTTTTCGAGACGAGCAGTGGAGTGCATTTCTTCTTCAAGGAGGCACTCCACTGGTTTAGCTTATGCAGCTAAATGGAAGGTCTTCTGTCGATGGTGTGCTGATCACTCTGTTGATTATGCCAATCCTTCGATTTCACAGATTGCGGAGTTTCTGGTATATCTGTTTGATTCTAGGGGTCTCCAGCCTGTTACCATCAAGGGTTACAGGTCTATGCTTTCAGAGACTTTTTCTTATGTGGGGAAGCGTCGTATCGGCACTAATCCTTACCTCTCCAAGCTTGTTCGGCACTTTTCTTTGAAAAGGCCTCGGACTTTGCAGCTTACTCCACGATGGAATCTTTCGTGGGAGTTGCTTTGCTTGGGGGGGGGGGGGGGGAGGGGGGGGGCGTTCGAACCTTTATCCCAGGTGGATATGCATTTTCTCACATATAAGACGGCTTTTCTGATGGCATTTGCTTCGGCCAGACGGGTTAGTGAGCTTCACGCCCTCTCGGTTGACCCGGCCTTTTTTAGGAGTTCTCCCAACAGTGTTACTTTTACCACTGATTGCTCCTTTTTGGCCAAGAATCAGTTACCAGATACTACTCCTCCTCCTATCTGTATCAGGGCTCTTCCTTCTGTTGAGGGTAATCGCCTTTTGCTCTGTCCGGTCCGTGCTATTCGCATTTATCTTGATCGGACAAGCTTCATCCGGAAAGGCAGAAAACGTTTTTTTCTGTCTCTCATTCCGGGTCGACAGAAGATCTCTCCTCAATCCATTTCTCGATGGATTTGTCTTGCTATTCGTACGGCTTATGGTCGTTTAGCAGCTGGCGATTGTATTACCAATCATATTTCTGCCCACGAGGTGCGGGCAATGTACACCTCTTGGGCTTATTCTAACTCTGTCAAGTTGTCGGATGTTTTGCAGGCAGCCTACTGGAGAAATGCTTCTACTTTCTCCACCTTTTATTTGCACCAGTTGCAGGAGCAGTCGGAGGACCTTTTTGCCCTGGGTCCTCTTTCTTCTGCTCAGGCTGTTGTCTGCCATAGCCATTAGGCTTTTTGAAGGTCAGTTTCAGCCTTGTGCTGTTACTGCCCTTTTTCTGTCTGTGTGTCACACAGGCTCATATGTCTCTTTTCATTGTCCTTTACCAATGATTGCGACATTATGGTTGATAAGCCTCGGGACCTCTTCCTTCTACTTCAAGGTTCCAGTGCACTGGGGTTATGTGTGGGTTGGTTATGCGATTCCCTCCAGCCTTTTGTCTATTCAGCCTAGAGTAAACAATTGTGAGTAGGTTGATAAGAAATCTAAATTTTATAGTAAATTTCCTTTCTTATTATACCTACCACAATTGTTTACATGGAGGCCCTCCTGTCTTCTTTACGGGTAAAGAATCTTTCCTCCCCGCTGATCACATAACTCTAACGTTTACGGATTCAAAAAGAATGAGTCTTTAGAGACGGTATATGCGCACTGGCAACGGAAGTCGTGGAGTTGTACTTGGGAGAGAGCGTCCCGTACTGGGTCTGCGCCGGTTGCACTCGACCCAGTTTTGGCTTATTTTTATTGGTGCTTTTGCACCACTTTTCTTTCCCAACTTGCTTGGGAAAGACAAAATAGAGAGTATTTTATCCGAGTTAGGGACTTCCACTGTAGTGCAAGCCTAGAGTAAACAATTGTGGTAGGTATAATAAGAAAGGAAATTTACTATAAAATTTAGATTTCTTATCCTGCTTCTGTTTCCTCTCCTGCTTCTGTTTCTTCTGCCCCTTCTCCTGCCTCTAGTGTGGTTCAACCAGGTGTATCGTACTCAAGTCAAATCACCGAGCCGCAACTCAGGCACTCATTTGATTCTAAATTCTCCCAGTTTCGGCATAAAAGCGGAGTTAATTTTGACAAAAGGAATTGGCGCCTCCCCGATGTTTGTAAAAACATCCTTATGATTGGAAGTTCAAATTTAGGACGCATTGGTCGAAATCCCCATCCGGACATCCAGGTGGGGTGTTACCCCCGGCGCCAAATTCAATCATCTGCACTCTATGTTTAAAGGGCACAGGGGCCAGTCCAGTCCCCCAAAAATATTATTAAATATTGGCGTGAATCCTCGAAACGATAATTCTGATCTCGTAGTTAAGCAGTTGCGGAATATGCTTAGCGATATCAGGGTCAAGTTTAGATCAGCAAAAATTTATTTCGCTGAACTAAACTTTTCGCAAAAACTCCCTCAGGCTGAGAGGAGAACCCTGAGCATCATCAACGAAACCATTCGGAAAGTGAAGGACGTTAACGTGATACCAAAAATTGATGACGCGAAGTTTGATGTTGCTCAGGATTTAATCCATTGGACCACGAGAACCGCCAATATTATGTACGATCACTGGTTGAACCACCTAAATTTAAACTAAGTAAAGGCTAAGGTAACAGCCGCCTAACAGATGTGGGATTAGGAACTAATGTGGTTAACCTGTCTGGCACCAATGACCTAACAACCCAAGAGAAATCTCTTTTAGATCGCGGTTTAACTTTTGTACCAGCACCAAAGCCTAAAACTGATAACCAAACAAATTTACCATCATACAACTGTAATTTTCTTAGGCAAATGAAATTAGCCGACCGCTTCAGAAACTCCAGCGGTCGGAAACTTCCTTTTACAGAATCATCTGGTTGGTCACCTCCAGATAGTGAAGTAGATCCCGAAATTATTGAGGCCAGCAAACGAATCATCAAAAAGGTGTTCAGCATGAACATACTCTCCGATAAAGACAATTTAACAGCTGGTGAAAGGAGAGCCCTCACGAAACTTCGAAAAAATAAGAAATTAGTAATTAAACCAGCCGACAAAGGTGGGTCGGTAGTTGTTCTATCTCGGGATAATTATATAAAGGAAGCCATGAGACAACTCAGCAACACTAAACATTATAAGAAAATAGATTCACTTATTTGGCCTAGTAATATCGAAAAATTCAATAAGATCTTAAAATTTCTCCTCGACGAAGGTCACATTACCAAAAAACAATTGAAATATTTAACAGCTAAGCTCAGTGCTCAAACAAGACAATTTTATATCCTACCAAAGATCCACAAGGACCGTTCTTCATGGACGGATGACTTAACTCCACCCGGGAAGCCAATTGTATCAGATTGTAATTCGGAATCTTATGCGATCTCGGAATTAATTGATTATCATCTTAAACCTATAGCAAATAGACATCCGAACTATCTAAAAAACACACAGGATTTCCTGTCACAAATTTCGAAATTGAAAATATCAAAAAATGCAATTCTGGCTACTTTGGATATCGACAGTATGTATACGAACATTGACATTGATAAAGGTATTAAATCAGTTAAAAATGCATTTGAAAAATATCCGGATGTGAAACGCCCGGATGAACAAATTTTGGATCTTTAGAGCTGAGCTTAAAAGGTAATGACTTTCAATTCATTGGAGAATATTTTCTACAAATAATGGGTTGTCCTATGGGTAAAAGATTCAGTCCTAATTTTGCAAGCATTTATGTAGCGGAATGGGAGGAAAATGCCTTAAGCAAATGTGCAAAGCATCCTCTCGTATATCTCAGATATTTAGATGACATTTTCATTATTTGGGAACATTCAAAAGAAGATTTTGATGAATTTTTAGAAATTTTGAACAATCACGATCCAAATATTAAATTGAAAGCTACTATCAATGAAAATTCTGTTGATTTTCTCGATGTGACCGTGTATAAAGGCAAGCAATTTCAGGCATCCGGTCATTTAGATTATAAAGTATATTTTAAACCAACTGATTCACATCAATTGTTGCACACAAAATCATTTCATCCTCAACATACATTTAAAGGTATCATCAAATCACAGCTCATTCGTTTCCACCGCAATTCAAGTGATAAGGTAAATTTCAATGAGGCTTGTTCTACTCTATTTGGCGCCCTCAGATCGAGAGGGTACTCGCTGCGCCTTTTGCGTAGACTGAAATACCAAACCCTGAAAAAGCTCGAAAGTCCAGCTGAAACTACCGATTTCGAACCACTGAAGATTGAACACAACAGACCGTTGCAAAATAGTAGTGGCGCGGTATTTAATTGCAAAACGCCTCGTTGTAGACTGCATACTTTTATGCCTGATCAGAAAGAGGAATTTTCCTCCGAACAAACGAAAAATCATTATCAGATCCGCAACCCCCTCCATTGTGATTCACCGAACATTATTTACCTTATCACTTGTAAGCGATGTCGGAAACAGTATGTTGGTCAAAGTCAAAATCCTTTCCGAGAACGTGCTACTAGACACAAACAGGATATAAAACATAATGCTGATGCCCCAGTAGCACAACATGTTAACCTTCCTGGCCATTCTTTGGACGATTTCGAAATCCACCCAATTGAACAACCACCAATTAAAGACACATTAGAAGAAACGAATGAATTTAGAAAAAAACGTGAAGCTTTTTGGATCAATACGCTTCAAACCCTCTGTCCATTTGGTATGAACATATCAGAGGGCGAATGCGAAAGGAGGTCCATCATTCCTTTCACTTTAATGTACAACAGAATGAATATCGAAATAGCAAAAATGTTAAAAGATGAATTCAATTTTACCAATGCTAAATTAAATGAACCTTTGAATCTTCGACTTGTCATCGCCTATAAGAAAAACAAAAGCTTGCGTAACATCCTTGTAAGGACTAAATTAGAGCCCATCAATGAATAACATCAATTATTGCCAATCAGTTTAACCAGTTCCTAAGCTCATCACTTAGTTTAAATCAATTTTGTGTAATTTTTTGTCATGTTTGAAACCCATCAGGGTTCAGTAAATGAAAACAATTTTTCGGCGGCATATTAAAAATAAAAAACGTTTCAGTATGAAATGTCTGTGCCAGTGCGATTTTTTAACTTCAAACACAAACATGTCACTTAGGCAATTATTCCCAAAATGCATTTTGAAGGATTGGGAGTTATTACATGCAAAAAAGAAAATTGACTCATATAGCCCAACATTGCTTTATGTACTGCATCTTTAATCCTTCACCTAACACAAGTTGAAGTTGAAGCCAACAGTACAAATTATTTTTCTGAAACATCAGATTTTTTCATTTTTTATTTACTTCTAACCATGGCTTATTACTCCTTATTGGAACAAGCTCATCAAGTTTGTTCCATTAATAGGTCATGAGGTATGTTTTGAAGTAGAGAAATGAAAAAATAAAATTTGAATAGCAAACTTTGTATACCACGAGTGCAGATATGGCAGATTCGTTAGGTAAACTGTTAACAAAAAATGGCTCCGACTATTTTGCGTCTAAGAATTGCCATTCCTGGGACAGTCGGGCTGCATGCATGACATCACTCTAGTTTTTCTTTCCTCCAATATGCATCTTGCAACTATTTACAGTCACTACATGTGGAACTTATTTTAAACTCACGTAACCCCTCCCCCCCTCCTCCCCCCCCCCCCCCCCACACACACACACACACACACACACACATCCTCCTCACCAGGGCCATTTAAGCAATATATTTTCTTTGGTACAAAATGCATTTTTTAGGCCGACTGTTTACAGTTGGGGGCTTTCGTCATGACTTTTTTTCCGTCTGTTTGTCAGTCTCTTAGCATTTAGAGTTTTGGTTAAAGTTTGTGGTTAAAGTTTTTTAGTCAAGGTTAAAGTTTTTTTTTCTTTTAAATTAATATTAATTACTATTGATTGTATCATTCTCATTATGTTTCATGTTATTTTGGGACATATTTAACCCTTTTTTGCAATCAATTTAACTTAGAACTTCCATGTTAAAGTTTTTGGTTAAAGTTTTTTGTTTACAAAGTTACACCTTTAATTCTTCAAACAGTTTAGTGGAATGTCACTGTTTATCATTTAGGACAATGTCTACTGAAGCTTTCTGTAATGATTTTAATTAATATTGGCAGGATTTTTAACTCCTTTTAACCATGTTTTCAGACTTAGTTTCTTTGTATTTGAAATTAGGCTTTTACCACATACTTTGTTACTTTAATTCTTGCATAGTCAATACAACTTAATGATTGCAAATACATCAGTGATTTATTTTATTGATTTTAGGAAATATTTAACCCATTTTTGCAGTCAATTTTACTTACCAGGTAGTTCCCAGCTTAAAGTTTTGGATTAAAGTTCTGCTTTTCAAAGTTGTACCTTTCATTCTTCAAACACCCTGTTACAACGTCATTGTTTTTCATTTGGGGCAAGGTCTACTTAAGCTGTATATACCGTGATTTCAAATGATATTGGCATTATTTTTAACCCTTTTAAAATGGTTTTCGAACTTATTTCTTTGAAATTTGGCTTCTACCACATACTTTGTTACTTTTTATTCTTGCATGATCAATACAACTTTAATAATTGCATTTACAGACATGATTTCCTTTACTTGTATGCAGCTTTTTTTCTCATTATGTGAGCTTCACAGTTTTAAATATAAAGAAATGCCTTCTGCAACATACTTCTGTTGTTTTACAAAAAGCAATACAGATGGGAAGGAAATAGGAGTGAGGGTCTTTGATGTTGTCTCCAAAACTTCGGGGTAGATGGGTGTAATCAATCCACCTCCTCCCCATGTTATCCAGAAGATAAATCCAGTTCTAATTCTTTCCTTCTTATTTGATTGCAGCCAAAGTTGGAATGTGTGTTCTCCAGCTAGTAATACAGGCCAAGTTCGAATATGGAATCCATCCAATTATTCCAATTATTTTTACATGAGTTATGTAGCTTTTTTGACCTTCTATTAAGATGTTTGGTTTCCGACCGATAATGTCAGTCCGTCAGTCCGATGATTTTTACAATAGTTATGAGGCTTTTCGACTTGGAAATTTGCATATTTCAATTTAAATTTTTTCAGAACTTTGTTTATGGCATAACTTGAACAATAGTTAACAGACTTTAATTCTTTTTGGTATATGTCTCTATAGCTACAATGTCTATGTCAAGTTCGATGACCAACCATATCAAATGAAAATTATGGGAGTTATTACCCTTAATAAATGTTGTGTAATCCTTGTTTATGGAATAACTTAAACAATAGTAACCAGATATCAATTTTGTTTTGGTATATATCTCTTTGGGAACAATGTCTACCTCAAGTTTGATGACCACCATTATCTGATGAAAATTGTTGTGTCATTTAGGCAATTTGCCCCAAAATAAATGCATTTTTTAGGATTTGGACTGATTACATGCAGAAAAAATTGCCCCCCACCATATGTCATTTAGGCAATTTTACCAAAAATGCACTGTGAAGGATTGGAAGTTATTCAATCCCCCTCCCAATGTCATTTAGGTGTTTTTTTTTCATTTCTGCAAAATGCATTTTTGAGCATTTGGAGTGATTGCATGCAGAGAAAAAATTTACTCTTATAACCCCCACCCCATCAGTTAGGAACTTTTTCTCTTTGCTCCAAAATGCATTTTGAAGGATTTAACGCTTGGCAATGCAGGCCGTTGTTGGGTGAAAACAGTGATAATGCACAATTTGAAAAAGTCTAACAGGGCACTTCGAGTTTGAAGCATAGACTTTTAAAATTTAAACGACAAATTTTAAGTTAAAAATTCCAACTTCTATTGACTGCAGTCATATTTCCTAATTAACAGAGCTATGCAGCTGATGATCTACCTACAAATTTTGTTGACATTTTCAGAAAACTTTCTTTCAGAAAGATGAAAAAAGCAGAATATTTTTCTTGTAAGTTTTTACCAAAATTATTTTTCAGTAGTATTATAATAGAAGATTTTAGAAAAAGAATGTTTTACGTACTGCATCTTTAACCCTTTACCTAACACAAGTTGAAGTGTACAGTACAAATTATTTTTCTGAAACTTCAGATTTTTTCATTTTTAGCTTAACTTGACAAAGTCAAGATAAGCTATTGCCATCACGTGTGTGGAAGTCTGTGAGTCTCTTAGTCTGTGAGTCTGTTCACATTTTCCTTTAGCACAGGCTACACCCCGTAGTTCTTGACCGATCATCACGATATTTCATATACAGGTTTGAGGTCATGTCTAGATGAGAACATTCCCTTTTTGTCGTGATCGATCATCCATGATGGTTACCCGAGCCCAAAACCTGAAAACCTTTAGCACAGTCTACAGGTCGTATTTATGAAGGGATTTCATGGTAACTTGGTAGAATGACTCTTTATAATATCTAGACGAGAACATCCCCTTTTGGTCATGATCTGTCAACCGTGACGGCTTCCCAAGCCAGAAACCCCAAAACTTTTAGCACAGTCTATAGGTCATATATAATGCAGAGGGATTTCATTGTAACTTGGCGCACCTCTGAACTCAGAGTGTGAGCATCCTAATTAACACCATAATTATGGAAACACTGGAACTACCAGCGCGACTGAAGAGAACAATAGCAGCTCTGGGCATATCTTGCCCTGTCACCTGGACTGTCCGGGAGACAGGCAAGAGAGTCCATCTGAACTTGGAGTTCGTCATTGATGAGCACAACACCACCACACCTTCTTCGGGGAGAGGTAGCACCTTTTGTGAGAGGAACCCCTCTCACACTGGTCCTCACCCGAAGAAGCCTGGACCTGGCCCTGAAAAGAAGAAGAGCAAGAAGAAGAAGAGTCCGTCCACCAAGCGCCGGGATTCCAGGCGCTTGGAGGCCTTCCGGAATAGGAAGAAAGAGGTGAGCGAGAGGATGGAGGTCCTGGAGGCAGCTGCCAGTTCCCCTCCTAGTCCCACTAGTACACCCAACCAACTGCCAGCTCCTGAGCTGGTACTGTTGGATGAGGAATGTCTGGTGGAGACTGAGGAGGAACCGGAGGTTGCCTTTTCACCACCTCCCACCCCTCACTCCCCACTTCCTTCTCTACCGGACAGCCCGGGTGAGTCAATCTCAGCAACACAGCCACCTAATTCTGCAGTCACCGCCGAAGAATTAAGGAGAATAATAGAGATGGGAAGACGAGCAGTTGAGATGGGAAACCGAATCGCCTCCGAAACCCACGAGTTCAGGGAACAATCCAAGGCAGATCTCAAAAAGAAATTAGACGCAATCCATTCACCAAACTCAACACTAAACTCAACATCGTCGACTTCACAATCTCAACCACCTCCAAAGAAAAAGAGCCGGAAGAAGCCTAGACGGGGTTAAGCCACCTCCCTTCTTCCTTTTCCTCCTCCACCGTGCCTTGACATCCTACAACAACAACAAACAGCTAACGAGGGTCGAAAGGGGCTTGTCCTCCAAATCGTCCCTGCGCGCCTTCGGCGCGTCAAACCATTTCGTTCGCTTGTAACTTGGTAGGATGAGCCTGCATGATGTCTAGATGAGAACTTCCCCATTTAGTCGCGATCTGTCAACCGTGATGACTGCCCGAGCCCAAAAACCTTTAGCACAGTCTACAGGTCATATTTACGGAGGGGTTTCATTGTAACTTGGTAGGATGACTCCATATAATGTCTAGATGAGAACGTCCCCTTTTGGTCGCAATCGGTCAACTGTGACAGCTACAGGGGCCCAAGGCCCGTAAATCTTTAGCACCATCTACAGGTCATATTTATGAAGGGACTTCATTGTAACTTGGTAGGATGACTCCAGATAATGCCTAGATGAGAACGTCCCCTTTTGGTCTCAATCGGTCAACTGTGACAGCTACAGGGGCCCAAAGCCCGAAAATCTTGAGCACCATCTACAGGTCATATTTATGAAGGGACTTCATTGTAACTTGGTAGGATGACTCCAGATAATGCCTAGATGAGAACGTCCCCTTTTGGTCACAATCGGTTAACTGTGACAGCTACAGGGGCCCAAAACCCGAAAACCTTTAGCACAGACTACAGGTTGTATTTATGAAGGGATTTCATTGTAACTTTGTAGGATGACTCAGTATAATGTCTAGATGAGGACATCCCCGTTTGGTTGGGATGGGTCAACCGTTATGGCTACACAGGCCAGAGGCCCAAAATCCTTTAACACGGTCTACAGGCTGTATTTATGAAGGGATTTCATTGTAACTTGATAGGATGACTCCTTTTAGAATAATTTCACTGTAACTTGGTAACTTTGGTTGACATACATTTACTGTGAGAGCCACATTAACCCACCCCTCAATTCTTTAGTACAGTCTACACCTCAAATTATTTTTATTGAAAACATAGCATACAGGGATCAGAAATTAACATTTTCTCAATTATCACAATTCTTGTCATATTTCATAATCCTTTCATAAACATTGAACATTATTCTTTTCATCAAATACAATGTACAACACACAATCAAGTTGAGCTACAGTGTCATTGACACTTTTATTTACTTCTAACCATTGCTTATTAGTCCTTATTGGAACAAGCTCATCAAGGTATGTTTTGGGGAAGAAAAATGAAATAATAAAATTTGAATAGCAAATAGTATTTATCCTGACAGTGTTCTTACATCATTGTTGGCTGCCTGTACAGACAGCTTCTAATAATGTAGAAACACCATCAAGTTATCTGCAGCTATGTATCTACAGGGATTCTTTTGGGTGTATACAGGGTCCGAATATGGGCCCCTTTCCCAATATCATTTGGGCATGATTTTTCCCAATTCCCAACCCCAAATTTCCCAATCTCAGTTCCCACTCAGAGAAAAATTTGATGCACAATTGGTGTCCTGAACTGGGTGGGTTGTAAGGCCTCAGAAAAAATTCTTAAAATTTAAATTGCTTAACTAACAAAGCTTAGAAAGTGTCTGAATTCAAAGGCAAATTACAAGTTCTTCTTTAGTAGTATAATAGTGAGATCTTAAGTGTTAACTCCGGGTTTTCCATTACTTCTGGAATGGACAGGAACTGCGTTCTCTGAACAGTGTTATGTTTTTTAGCTCAAGTCAGGGTGAGTTGTAGTGATCACTCACCGTCCGTAGTCCGTCATCCGTCCATCATCCGTGAACATGGTGTTTGCATCATGAACCGATTTAAGTGAAATTTGAGATGGTTGTTTGTTTTGACATTGCATTTTGATTTTGTTCAAATCAAGTTGCCCCACCCTCAATAGGGCCACGCTCCAAAAGTATGCCTAAATTTTAAAAAACCTTCTTGTCATGAACTATCAGTAGCAGAGACTTGATATTGGGTGTGCAACTTCCTTTTGAGGTGTGGACTCCGATTTGTTCAAAAGAAGTTCTTGGGGTTATATTTACCATTGTTATGGGAGAGGCAAGAATTTTTGCCCCGCCCAAAATTTCTATTTTGCAAACCGAGAGGCTGATTTGAGGCAAATTTCATATGAGGGCTTATTGGCTCGTAAGTACTTAATTTATACCCAAAACAATTTTCCCATTGCCCCACGGGAACTGCAGGAGCTAAAAATAGAAAAAATTTAAATGCCCATATTTCCAAAACTACACGGCACTGAGAATTCTTATTTGGTGTGAAGCCTCCTTAGGACCAACAGAATGGAATAGTCCAAAAAAATTACTATCTGTTTTATAGTGGGGTACTTTTTCGGGACTTTGAAAAAATGCTGAGTTAGCATTTTTTAACACTGTGGGTAATGGGGAAAACATTTAAGACTCTTCTTCTCCCAAACCACTGCTCCAAAAGCTTTCAAATTTCACGTATAACATCTTTGGAAGATTGTTTCACATGTTTATTGAAATCAAATCCCTGGGTCCATATTTGGGCTCTCTATGGGATTCAAGTTTGTTCAAGCCAAGTACCTGGGGTCATATTTTTGGGCTCACTTTGGGAGCCCAAATTATAACTTAGCTCAATATGAGGAATATTCTTTAAAACTTATAACTTAGTTCAAAGTGGGGAATTTAATTTAAAAATCTTCTTCAGATCCAACAGACAGAATGTATGGACTTCCTGTGTGAGCCCGAATTGTACCAAAATTTCTATATTTTTATACTGTACCAATGACCCAGACATAGCTGGTGCTAACTCTTAAAATATAGGGCCAAACACAAATTTTGCCCCCCAATCCCCAAAATTTGCATCTAAAACCAAAGAAAACATGTCCTGAATGGCCCTCCACACTTCACCTCTACTGCGCATGCGCAGTGTCAAGGACGTTCCGAAATTGGCGCCATTAATCATTCTAAGTTTGGCCCTTCATCAGTTAACATCTGACTGATCTTTGTGCTTGTAAATCTCAGTTTAAATGATGCCAGACACATAAATATTAGTGAAAAGGTGATTCTAAGGAGGATAGAGAAGGAGGAGAGGAAAAATGTGTGACAGAATATTATCAGAGCTGTAACTTAAAATTTTTTAATGAAATTATGTTAAGTTACCTATTTTCGAGGCAGCAGCCATTTTGTTGTCATTCTTGTTATTTAGTTACACTGATTTTTCAGTGTTTTCCTCTCTCCCTTTCCTTTAAGTCCCCTCTTGCTATTCTCCCATGCTTTTGGCATAGTTTCTGTAATTATTATTACTAAAATTTCTTGGGAGTTTTAGCTGAATAACAGAATGAATTCTGTTCTTTTCCCCTTGTTTACGTCTTCACCTATGGGTGGTTAGGCGTTGTGTTCTGCATCTACCATCTGATGTTCTGCAGTTTCTTCCCTGGAAGTCTCTGTTTTGCATCAGATAGTGTATTTTTGGTAACTGATTTCGGGCCTGGGCGCCTGGAGTCTTATTTTAGTGTTTTTACACTCATTGTTTACATTTACAACAGCCCTCTCTGTGAGGGGGGGATTTCTTGAAAATAATATCTTGATGTTAATTTAATCATAACTAGATACATTATTATTGTTCGTAAGTGTTGCATAAATTGTTTAAAATATTTTTAAATTTTTTGTCCACACTTAGTCTTGGGATCCATTGGGGCTCAACGTTACTTTTCAGAAACTTGGGCTGTTCTGAAAAAATATTTTTTCAAAATATTTTGTTTTCAATTATTTTTTCTATGTTAATGGATCATATTATTATTATGTATTTTGATTGTCAGGGGTTGGTGCGAGTACCAGGACTTTGTTTTCTTTTCACATTGAAAGGATTTTAATCAATTGTAATAAGAGGAAGTCTTCCTCTGACTTTTATAATAATTCTATATGTGGTCAGTGTACTCGCATTAACTCCTGTTCTGTATCTGATGATTTCGATGACAACATGGGAAGTGTATGTCACGGTATGTTAGTGGGGAATTGGACATTCCGGTCCTTTCCCCGCAGGGTCACTCTACTTTATCAATTTCTATTTCAGACGATCAAGATTAGGGTGATGTATCTGTGATGTCTTCCAACAGTGTGCCTCCATCGTCACAATTAATGAAGGGCTAGCGGAAAAGTGCTCATGTAAATACGCCAATTGCCTAAGAGGACCCTAGTAGGTTTGACGTCCGCTAGCTCGCCCGGTGTAGCGTCCATTCATCGAATGGTTCGGCAGCCGGGTTCGTCCGTTGCGGTCTAGAAGGAGTTTTGGGGTGATGCGAGCACTATAAATCAAACAAATGCACACCCAGTGACGGCGGATTAGAGGGAGAACGGAGGAAGCCTTTTAGTCTGGTTCATAGCTCGTTCTGGTCCATCTGGACGGCGAGCGAGAGAGGCCCCTCTCTCGTACAACAACATCTGGCCCCAGATGTTGTGGTACAAAATGTTTCGCATTCGGAGCATACTTCCGCCGCTCGGGACGCTCCGACATATAGTCAGTCCGGAGAGACTGTCAATAAGGCTTCCTCATTCTCATGGTAGCGCACACGACCGCACCTTGGCTACGTGACCTCGGATATCCAGTCAGCTTCGCCAGTCAGAGAATCATCGGCGACCTGGTCACACCATCCGGTAGCCAGGGACACGAGGCCTGCAGACTCCGGACGTTCGCATAGAAAAGTGTGCGGGAGTCAACGTACACGGAGCTTCCGGCGGCAATGCATCGTAAGACCGCTACTGCACAGGCCTCGGGGACGGACGTGCTATCCTAAATAGCACAGCTTATCGCAGCATCCCAGCAACAACTGAATCTGTCGCATAATGTTTTATCCAACGATGCTGGGTCGGGACGCTCCGCGGAAGCGGGTATGGACGTCCGAAAATTTCATCCGGTCCGACGGGATACCGAAAGGGATTCGGAGGATTTCGAGCTTTCCCTTTCGGAACAACATATGCTGTTGTGTATGTCATCTGACTTCATCTTCTACAGGTTCTTTCGTCAGACCAGAATGCTGCGATGCCGGATAAGAAACTGATAGCGTCGGTGGACTTAGAAATTTTTGGTTCGGTTCAGGGACATCGTCCCTCAGTTCCGACATAGTCCAATAATGTCACACAAACTTTCGAATTATTGAACGACGCTATATATTTATTATTATATGCTTGCTATTACCAAGCATTTCTGGTTTCTTGTTCGCAAAGTCACGGAGATGTCTTTCAAAAGTGTGCCTCTGTCGTCATAGTTAATGAAGAGCTAGCGGCAATAAGTGCTCATGGAATATGTCTCTCGCCTAAGAGGTCCCTTGTAGGATCGACGGAGTGACATTCGCTAGCTCACCCGGTGTAGCGTACATTCATCGAATGGTTCGGCTGCCGGGTTCGTCCGTTGCGGTCTAGGAAGGAGATTTGGGTGATGCAAGCACTATAATTACTTTAGTACTCACCCAGTGACGGCGGATTGAGGACAGATCGGAGGAAGCCTGTTAGTCCGGTTCCTGGCTTGTCCAGGTCCGTCCGAGCTGTGAGCGAGAGAGGTCCCTCTCTCGTACAACAACATAGGGGACCGCATGTTGTGGTTCAGATATTTTACATTCGGAGCATATGTCCGTCGCTCGGGACGCTCCGTTATATTGACAGTCCGAGAGACTGTCCATAATGCTTCCTCATCCTCACTGCAGTGCACACGACCGCACATTGGCTACGTGACCTCGAGTATCCGATCAGTTTCGTCATTCAGTGATTCCACGGCGAACAGGTCACACCATCCGGTAGCCAAGGGACACGAGGCCTATACACTCCGTTCTCTCGCATATTAGTAGTATGCACGGGGTAACGATCACGGAGCTTCCAGCGGCAATGCATTGTAGGACCGCTTCTCCATAGGCCTCAGTGACGGACGTGCTATCCGAGTTAGCACAGTTTTTTTGCAGCATCCCAGCAATCGACAGTTTCTTGGTCAAATCAGGAATTATCTGACGGCGCTGGATCGGTGCGGTCCGCGGTTGCATCAGGTACGGACGACCGAACGCTTTATAGGGTCCGACAGGATGGCGAAAGGGATTCGAAAGATTTCGAGTTTTCCCTTTCGTAGCATCGGAAGCTGCCATACATATCTTCCGGCATTATCTTCCAGTGATTGTTATTTCGGACTACATTGCTGCGATGTTGGATAAGAGACTTATAGCGTCATTGGACACGGAATTTTGGATCGGTTCAGGGACATTGTCCCTGACTTACCGACACAGTCCAATAATGTCATTGAACATGTGTATTATTTATCGACGCTATATATATATAAGCCTGCTACCAAGCATGATATTTTAGTTTCTTGTCCGCAATGCTCATTTCTGCCTTTTATCATTTATACGAATGATTTATTTTGGCAGAACAGGGCATACCGAGAGTTCATATGCGTCTAGACGGCGTGGTTAAAGACTGGAAATAATCTTTTTCGCCGTCTATGTTTTTTTTCCAACCACAATGTTGGAAACGATAATGATGTCTAATAGACTTAACTTAGACGCTTTATCATACGTAATCCACCTTACTGAGGCGTTATCATTACGTCTTCAAGAGAAAGAATTCCGGGATATAATCCTCAATGTGATTTCTTTTGAGGGCAGTAGTTTGTTCACGTATAACTCCGCCCTTCAGTGGCTGCTTGGAGTTGGTTAGATGTGACGCAGCCCTAGCTACATCCACGCACGTGGATAGTAAGGTGAAGAACTCTCTCAGAGTCGCTTCGTTCTCGGAGAAACTTCTCTTCGACGGCAACTTTTCAGCAATCCATGAATTGCTCGTTTTACACGTTCTCTTGTCTATCTAGTGTAGCAAGAGATTCAGACTGGGGCAAACATTCGGTGGTTGACTCAGAGAGTGCCACTGCAGTTGCCGGATCCGAGTTTTATTATGACGGTTGCCAGTCAAACAGGTTGGGATATAATATTGATCCCAACGGATTCGGAGTGCCAGGGTCTTTGGGTTCCGCAGTCTCTAAGCAAGCACTTATCTACAACGGAATAATGTTTTTTTAGGCTTGCTTTATGTCATTGGATGAACATTATTCAGAAACGCATGTCCAAATCCTGTCCGTTAATTCGACAGTAGTGGCGTATCTCCGGAACCAGGGAGGCACTCATTCGTTTCCGTTATTCAATTTAATGGAAAGAATCCTTCTGTTTGTTATAGTACACCAAGTTCTGCTTCGGTCCGTCATATTCCGGGTCGTCTGATTGTATTACCGGACTCCCGTTCACTTATGGGTCGCTTGTTGCCGTCAGAATGGACTCTCAACAAACAAGTATTCAATCAGATTTGCTATCAATGGGAGCGCCCAATGATAATTTATTCACGACACATCTTGCTTGTCAATTGCAGACGTATGTGTTTGCTTGTCCGGATCTCTGAGCTTATGTTGTTAACGCTCTATTGATCTAATAGGACGGAATGATAGGATATGCGTATCCTCCTGCGCTGTTGTTTCAGCAAGTATTGCTAAGATAAACAACCACAATACATTTCTGTTGATAGCATCTCTGTCTTCACAGAGGCCATGGGTAAATTTACTCTGATGTCTACTGTGGGACTTAACGCGAAATCTTCCTCCATGAGAGGATCTTTTTTCGCTGGGTAAAATCGTGTCATCTTTATCACAACCGCAAGGTCTCAACCTTCACGTATTCCGTTGTGTGGTCCTTATTGCATTGTAAGCATTGTACTGGACGAGCTTTGGACGCGATTTCTTACTGTAGGAGAACCTCTTCTTCGCTATTCTATGCGGCTAAAGTGGAGGCTCTTCCGTCGTTGGTGTAGGGATCACTATGTTGATATTGTTGATCCCTCCATTACTAGTCATTGCAACTTTTTAGTATACTTGTTTGACAAGATCTACTGCAGCCTGTTATTATTAAGGTTATAGGTTTATGTTACCTCATACCTATGCACTCTATGATAGTTTACAATTGAGTCTTATGTCTCTTTATCTAAGTCAGTTAGTAACTTTTCGGTAAATAGACTTAGAATCATTAGATTAAATTCCTATATGGAATTTAACTTCGGTTCTTATTTAGCTAAGTAATCATTTGAGCCTCTGGAAACAGTAGTTTTCAAATTCTGACCTTTTAGACAGTAATTCTGTTGGCTTCTCTTTTACTGAAGAGTCAGTGAGTTTCATGCACTATCGGTGGATGATTTTCACTTTCGTAGTTTCGGAATCACTACTTCCTTTACTATTTAGGTTGGATTTTTGCATAAGAGTCAGGCTCCTAATTAATATCCGGAACCTATTGTTATTAAGGTCCTTCCGTCTTCGTACGGGCATAGGCCTTTACTCTGTCCGGTTGGAGTTTATGTATTTATAAACAGATATCTGTTTACTACTACGGGCGTAAGCTTCTTCTGTCTTTGATGCCTAATAGAAGGACGTTACGCTCCGTTCTATTGCTAATGGATTCAATTAACTATCGATACTGCTTATGGTATATCATTGACTCAGCAGTTGTGTTTGAGATTTCGGCTCATGAAGTAAGAGTTCTTCTACATCTTGGGCTTACATTAATAGTGTCGCTATTATAGATTTTTGAAGGCTGCTCATTGCGCTCAGCCATCCACATTCATGAATTTTTATCTCAGAAATATCGAGTCCATTTCTGGAGGCCTCTATTGTTAGGTCTATTATCTACTGCTCAGAATGTCATTCACTTAACAGTTGCTACTATAGCTAGGTAGGCTGTCTGTTTCGGCAGTGACTCCGTTCTGCTGCCCTCTTCGCTCTGGGCTATTTGACCCAGGGCAAGAAAAAGGGGGGGGGGGGGGAGGGTGTTCCCTTGGGTCACCTGTTTTACTATGAAAACAAGGGGATACCTCCTCCGGAGTTAGTAATTCTGAGCTGTTATTGGGATGGTTGTTTAGTGAGAAGTTTATGTTTTAAAAATTCATTCAGGTCTTAGTTTTTAAAGTATAGCTTTTGAATATAGCACGTGTCAACGGACATTATTATACAATCCTCAGACACTTTTAAGGAGTATAAAGAGTCTCTATTCTCTAGACTTACTTTATTTATTGGCTTACTTTAAAAATTATTAGTATAAGGATTATACTAGGTATTAATAGAGTACATAGATGTTTGATGCTCAATTTTGGAAGGTGTTGTATCTTTCTAATTTATCATAAATAAGAAAGATACATGTAAGGCCTAAAACTTCTTTTTCCCTAGAGGGGATGACTCTATTTTATATAATTGAGCGTATTCCATCTTGCTCTATGTCCTTGGCTCTCCAGCCTTTTTACTATTCAGCTATGTCTGGGTCATTGGTACAGTATAAAAATGTTAAAAAATTTATAGTAATTTATATATTTTTTATACTTACCAATGACCCAGACGGGGATTGCCCTCCCAGGAGTTGGGAACTCTTACCTCCCCGCTGAGTACATAGTGCTTACCAGGCACTGGTTATTAGAATGATTAATGGCGCCAATTTCGGAACGTCCTTGACACTGCGCATGCGCAGTAGAGGTGAAGTGTGGAGGGCCATTCAGGACATGTTTTCTTTGGTTTTAGATGCAAATTTTGGGGATTGGGGGGCAAAATTTGTGTTTGGCCCTATATTTTAAGAGTTAGCACCAGCTATGTCTGG
Organism: Pictodentalium vernedei; assembly: GCA_031216915.1. Classification (NCBI taxonomy): domain Eukaryota; kingdom Metazoa; phylum Mollusca; class Scaphopoda; order Dentaliida; family Dentaliidae; genus Pictodentalium; species Pictodentalium vernedei. The sequence continues at coordinate 171,548,164 of CM062291.1, read as the reverse complement.
GTCATTGGTAAGTATAAAAAATATATAAATTACTATAAATTTTTTAACTTTCTGAACTAAGAGGCTGATTTGAACAAAATTTGATATGAGGGCTTATTGGGTCATAAGTACTTAATTTTTGCCCCAAACAATTTTCCCGTCACCCCATGGGAACTGCAGGAGCTAAAAATAGAAAAAAAATTAAAATGCCCATATCTCCAAAACTACACAGCACTGAGAATTCTTATTTGGTGTGAAGCTTCCTTAGGTACGGCAGAAAGGAATGGTCCCCAAAAAAATTGCCATCGGTTTTATCATAGGCTACTTTTCCCGGACTTTTGAACGAATGCTGAATCATCATTTTTTAATACTGTGAGTAATGGGAAAAACATCAAAAAATCTTTTTCTCCCATACCACTGCTCCAAAGGCTTTCATATTTCACATATAACATCATTGGAAGATTCATTCACATGTTTGTTGAAATCAAATCTCTGGGTCCATATTTGGGCTCTCTATGGGAGCCCTAATGTTCAGATTAGTGCAATACGAGGAATATTCTTTAAAGATTTTCTTCCGATCCACCAATCAGAATCTTTTGATATTTGGTATGCTGCATCCTTAGTGGAGTCAGATTTAAGTTTGTTCAAGTCATTTTCCCGGGTTTATATTTGGGCTCACTGTGGGAGCCCGAATTATAACTTAATTCAATATGAGGAATATTCTTTAAAAATATTTTTCTTCAGATCCAGCATGCAGAATCTTTGGTATACAGCATCCTTAGGGAGGTGAGATTCAAGTTTGTTCAAGTCAAGTCCCTGGGTTCATATTTGGGCTCCCTGCGGGAGCCCGAATTATAACCTAGTTCAATATGAGGAATATTCTTTAAAAATCTTGTTTTTTTCAGATCCACTGGTCAGAATCTTTTGATATTTGGTATAAGCGTTTCTCAGAGGGGCAGATGCAACTTGTTCAAATTAATTTCTTGGGTGGATATTTAGGCTGCCATGTCAGGTGAGTGCCCTCAGGCCCTCAAGTTATTAACATAAAATTAATATTAGGACTTACATGTACACTGCTCTGAAAATAACATTAATACAGTTTGCTTTAACCTGAAGTCTCTCTGAAGGAATGACATACAAAAGAGGCACATTTTCTTTAAATCAGAATATTGATCTCACTTGTAGTTTACCAACTAGAAACAATTCCTGTAGCATTTTGAATTATCAAGCTGTCAACTTGTTGTTCTCTGAAGCAGCCATGACTAGATTTGAGGAAAAATTCATTAAAACTCAACTTAACTCTTTAGTCCTCAGATTAATTTTTAGCTCATCTTGACAAAGTCAAGCTGAGCTAATCTCATTGCTCTCCGTCCATCCATCGTCCATCCGTCGTCCGTCAACACCATGTTTTGGTCTTCTCCTCTAAAGCCACAAGGCCAATTCAAGTGAAAGTTTGTGTGAGTGATGGTCCCAAAGGGGCATTGCATTTTTGTTCAACTCAACATGCCCAGCCCCATAGGGAGGGAGTGGGGGAACATGCTCCAAAATATTTTTAAAATCTTCTCATGAACCAGTCTGTACAATGACTTGATATTTGCTATGAAGCTTCCTTTTGAGGTGTAGAATCAAGTTTGTTCAAACAAAGTCCGTGAAGCAATATTTGGCTTTGTAATGGGAGGGGGTAAGATTTTGGCCCCGCCCAAAATTTCTATTTTCTGAACTGATGGTCTGGTTTAAACCAAATTTGGTATGTGGTATTATTGGGTCATAAGTACTTGACTCATGCAAAAAAAAAAAATTCCCGCATCCCCATGGGAACCCTGGGAGCTAAAAATAGAAATATTTTCAAACGCCTACATTTTCCAAACCACACGGAACAGAGAGCTGTTATTTGGTATGAAGCATCCTTAGGACCAGTAGGATTGAATGGTAAAAAAAAATTGCCATAGGTTGTGTTAGTGTTAGGGTGTTCTGTAATGGGCATAAAAAAAATTGTAAGTCAGCATATTTGCAAAAATTTAAAAAAATCTTTTCTCCAGAACCAATCATCAGAATGTTTTGATATTCGCTATTTACCATTCATATGGGGGGGAGGGGGGGGGGGGGAGGGAGATACAAATTTGTTAAAATGCAGCCCATTAGTTCATATTTGGGCTCAATACAGGAGCCCAAATTTTTAACATTGGGTAATATGGGGAATATTCTATAAAAATCTTCTTCTTCAGAACCACCAGTCAGAATCTTTTAATGTTTGGTATACATCATTGTAATGAGGGTCAGATTCAAGATTGTTCAAACCAAGTCCCTAGGTTAATATTTGGGCTTCCTACGGAAGCCCAAATTTTAACTTTGTTCAGTAGGGGGATAATTTTAAAAAATCTTCTTCAGATCCACCAGTCAGAATGCTTTCATATTTGGTATGCAGCATCTCTAGGGGTGGAGGGGGGGGTCAGATTCAAGTTTGTTGAAATCAGATCCCTAGGTATATATTTGGGCTCGCTATGGTAGCCCACTTTTTTTACTTAGTGCGATATGAGGATATTTCTTTAAAAATCTTCTTCTTCAGATCCAGCAGTCGGAATGCTTTCATATTTGGTATACAGCATCTCTAGAGGGGTCAAATTCAAGTTTGTTCAATTCGAGTGCCTGGGTTAATATTTGGGCTCTATATGGGAACCTGAAATTTAACTTAGTACAATTTGAAGGAATTTCTTAAAAAATCTTCTTCTTCATATCCATTAGTCAGAATGCTTTCATATTTGGTATACAACATCTCTGGGGGGGGGGGGGTCAGATTCAGGTTTGTTCAAATCGGATCCACAAGTTAATATTTGGGCTTGCTAGGAAGCCCAAATTTTAATATGAAGAAATTTCTTTAAAATTTCTCTTCTTCAGATCCAACAGTCAGAATGCTTTCATATTTGGTACACAACATCTCTAGGGAAGTCAGATTCAACTGTGTTCAAATCGAGAGCCTGGGTTAATATTTGGGCTCCCTATGGGAGCCAGAAATGGCCACATTGCTGAAAAATTAAAAGTTTTGTATTCAGTACCCTCTAGAGGTGTGTAACTAAGATTAATCCACATAGGTTGTATCAAGGGGCTTCATAGGGAAGCTCTACATTTTACATTTTGATCAACTGAAGGAAAGACAATATGCCCGGATTATTTTTGTCACTCCTGAGGGACTCAAGGATTGACAGTGTATCCTATGGAGATGAATTGCTTAATGTAGAATCATTCTTGGACTATGTTTATATTGTGTTCTGTTCAAGATGAGTGCTTAAGGCCCTGTGGGACCTCTTGTTTGTTAATAGCTTCCATTTATACATTTACATAACTGCAGATGACTTAACAGTGTTACTACATTATTGTCTTCAGAGAATCCAAGACTAGATCTGATGAAAAATTTGGAAAAAATAATCAGCAGATTAAGAGTTTAAGTAATTTGAGGTATTTTAAAGTATTGCCAACAAGTTGATAGCATGATCCAGATTTTTTCCGAACCACAGCCATAGGGACCAAAATCAACAAAAACACTTATACTTCATAAAAAAAATTCCAGTGTTGACCATGACTTTTCAAGCCAATTGTAACATTTAGCAAATTTAGTACGAAAAAGTCACTTCATCTGAATTTTAGGACCCTATTTTCCCATAATTGTACAAAGTTGTGTCTCGGAAATATGCCTCTGAGACACATTTGAACACCATGCAAATAAACCTACCGCTCATTCTATTTACTGGGCACCACCTTTTTGGCTTGTCCGTTCCTGCCTGGGTATCCAAGAATGTCTACAAGCAGATATTTTTATACTGTACCAATGATCCAGACATAGCTGGTGCTAACTCTTAAAAATATAGGGCCAAACACAAATTTTCCCCCCCAATCCCCAAAATTTGCATCTAAAACCAAAGAAATCATGTCCTGAATGGCCCTCCATACTTCGCCTCTACTGCGCATGTGCAGTGTCAAGGACGTCCCGAAATTGGCGCCATTAATCATTCTTTGTTTGGCCCTTCATCAGTTAACATCTGACTGATCTTTGTGCTTGTAAATCTCAGTTTAAATGATGCCAGACACATAAATATTAGAGAAATGGTGGTTCTAAGGAGGATATAGAAGGAGGAGAGGAAAAATGAGTGACAGAAAATAATCAGGGCTGTAACTTAAAATTTTTTAATGAAATTGTGTTTAGTTACCTATTTTCGAGGCAACGGCCTGTTGTGGTCATTCTTGCTATAAAGTTACACTGCTTGTTCAGTGTTTTCCTCTCTCCCTTTCCTTTAAGTCCCCCCTTGCTATTCTCCCATGCTTTTGGCATATTTTCTGTAATATTATTACTAAAATTTCTTGGGAGTTTTAGCTGGATAACAGAATGAATTCTGTTCTTTTCCCCATGTTTACGTCTTCACCCTTGGGTGTTTAGGCGTAGTGTTCTGCATCTACCATCTGATGTTCTGTAGTTTCTTCCCTGGAAGTCTCTGTTTTGCATCAGATAGTGTATTATTGGTAACTGATTTCGGGCCAGGGTTATCAGTGCCTGGAGTCATGTTTCTGGTGTTTTTACACTTCTTGTTTACATTGACAACAGCCTCTGTGTGAGGGGGATTTCTTGAAAATAATATCTTGATGTTAGTTTAATCATAACTAGATACATTATTATTATTCGTAAGTGTTGCATTAATTTTTTAAAATATTTTTAAAATTTTTGTCCACACTTAGGCTTGGGATCCATTGGGGCTCAACGTTACTTTTCTGAAACTTGGGCTTTTCTGAAAAAATATTTTTTTCAAAAAATTTTTTGATTTCAATTATTTTTTCTATGTTAATGGATCATGTTATTATGTATTTTGATTTTCAGGGGTTGGTGCGAGTACTAGGACTTTGTATTCTTTTCACAATGAAAGGATATTGTTCAATTGTATTAAGAGGAAATCTTCCTCTGACTTTCATAATCATTGTATAAATGTAGTCAGTGTACTCGCACTAACTCCTGTTCAGTATGTGTTAATTTCGATGACAACATGGGAAGCGTGTGTCAAGGTATGTTAGTGGGGAAATGGCCATGCCGGTCCTTTCCCCGCAGGGTCACTCTAGTTTATCAATCTCTATTTCAGACGATCAAGAACAGGGTGATGTATCCGTGATGTCTTCCAAAAGTGTGCCTCCGTCGTCACAATTAATGAAGAGCTAGCGGAAAAGTGCTCATGGAAATACGTCAGTTACCTAAGAGGTCCCTAGTAGGATCGATGGCCTTTGACGTCCCCTAGATCGCCCGGTGTAGCGTCCATTCATAGAATGGTTCGGCAGCCGGGTTCGTCCGTTGCGGTCTAGAAAGGAGTTTTGGGTGATGTGAGCACTATAAATCAACCAAGTGCACACCCAGTGACGGCGGATTAGAGGAGAGAATGGAGGAAGCCTATTAGTCCGGTTCCTAGCTCGTCCAGGCCCATCTGGGCTGCGAGCAAGAGAGGCCCCTCTCTCGTACAACAACATCTGGCCCCAGATGTTTTGGTACAAAATGTTTCGCATTCGGAGCATACGTCCGCCGCTCGGGACGCTCCGTTATATAGACAGTCCGGAGAGACTGTCAATAAGGCTTCCTCATTCTCATGGCAGCGCACACGACCGCACCTTGGCTACGTGACATCGGATATCCAGTCAACTTCGCCAATCAGAGAATCCACGGCAACCAGGTCACGCCATCCGGTAGCCAGGGACACGAGGCCTGTAGACTCCGGACGTTCGCATAAGGAAAGTATGCAGGAGTCAACGTACACGGAGCTTCCAGCGGCGAAGCATCGTAAGACCGCTACTGCACAGGCCTCAGTGACGGACGTGCTATCCCAAATAGCACAACTTATCACAGCATCCCAGCAAAGACAGAATCTCTGTCGCATCATGTAACATCCGACGACGCTGGGTCGGGACGCTCCGCTGAAGCATCAGGTACGTACGTCCGAAAACTTCATAGGGTCCGACAGGATGGCGAAAGGGATTCGGAGGATTTCAAGCTTTCCCTTTTGGAACAACATAAGCTGCTGTATATGTCATCCGGCTTTATCTTCTAGAGGTTGTTTCGTCGGACCAGAATGCTGCGATGCCGGATAAGAGACTGATAGCGTCGGTGGACACAAACATTTTTGGATCGGTTCAGGGACATCGTCCCTCAGTTCTGACACAGTCCAATAATGTCACAGGAACTTTCGAATTATTGAACGACGCTATTTATATATATATGCTTGCTATTAACAAGCAAGTCTGGTTTCTTGTTCGAAAAGTTACAGAGATGTCTTTCAAAAGTGTGCCTCTGTCGTCATAGTTAAATGAATAGCTAGCGGCAATAAGTGCTCATGGAATACGTCAATCGCCTAAGAGGTCCCTAGTAGGATCGACGGCGTTGACATTCGCTAGCTCACCCGGTGTAGCGTCCATTCATCGAATGGTTCGGCAGCCGGGTTCATCCATTGCGGTCCAGGAAGGAGATTTGGGTGATGCGAGCACTATAATAGACAATAGTACACACCCAGTGACGACGGATTAGAGGAGAGATCGGAGGAAGCCTGTTAGTCCGGTTTCTAGCTCGTCCAGGTTCGTCCGGGCTGCGAGCAAGAGATGTCCCTCTCTCGTACAACAACATCTGGGACCGGATGTTGTGGTACAAACGTTTCGCATTCGGAGCATATGTCCGCCGCTCGGGCCGCTCTGTTATATAGACAGTCCGAGAGACTGTCGATAATGCTTCCTCATCCTCACGGCAGCGCACACGGCCGCAACTTGGCTACGTGACCTCGAGTATCCTGCCAGCTTCGTCATTCAGTGATTCCACGGCAAACAGGTCACGCCATACGGTAGCCAAGGGACACGAGGCCTGTACACTCCGGTCGCTCGCATAATAGAAGTATACACGGGTAACGAACACGGAGCTTCCAGCGGCAAAGCATCGTAAGACCGCTTCTCCACAGGCCTCAGTGACGGACGTGCTATCCAAAATAGCACAGCTTATCGCAGCATCCCAGCAAACGACAGAATCTCTGTCGGATCAGGAATAATCCGACGACGCTGGGTCGGTTCGCTCCGCTGATGCATCAGGTACGGACGACCGAACACTTCATAGGGTCCGACAGGATGGCGAAAGGGATTCGGAGGATTTCGAGCTTTCCCTTTTGGAACAACAGAAGCTGCCATACATTTCTTCCGGCATTATCTTCCAGAGGTTGTTCCATCGGACTAGAATGCTGCGATGCTGGATAAGAGACTAATGGCGTCATTGGACACAGAGTTTTTGATCGGTTCAGGGACGTCGTCCCTGATTTGCCGACACAGTCCAATAATGTCACTAGAACTTTCGAATTATTGAATGACGCTATATATTTAAGCTTGCTACCAAAACACGCTAGTCTAGTTTCTTGTCCGCAAATGCTCTAATCTGCCTTTCATCAATTCTAGGAATAAATTTGAAATGGCAGGACAGGGCATACTGAGAGTTCCTCTCCGTCTAGACGACGAGGCTGAAGACTGGGAATTGTCTTTTTCATATGTAGACCACCTTACTGAGGCGTTATCATTACGTCTTCAAGAGAAAGAATTCCAGGATATGATTCTTAATGAGATTTCTTTCAAGGGCAGTAGTTTTCCACGTATAACTCTGCCCTTCAGTGGCAACCTGGAGTTGGTTAGACGTGACGCAGCCCTAGCTACATCCACGCGCGTGGATAGTAAGGTGAAGAACTCTCTCAGAGTCGCTTTGATCTCGGAGAAGCTTCTCTTCGACGGCAACCTTTCAGCAATCTATGAATTGCTCGATATACACGTTCTCTTGTCAATCAAGTGTAACAAGAGATTCAGACTTGGGCAAACATTCGGTGGTTGACACAGAGAGTTCCACTGTAGTTGCCGGATCCGAGTTTTTCGATTATGACGGATGCCAGTCAAACAGGTTGGGGTACAATATTGATCCCAACGGATTCGAAGTGCCAGGGTCTTTGGGTTCCGCAGTTTTTAGGCAAGCACTTAACTTCCAAGAAATGATATTATTTTGGCTTGCACTACGTCATTGGATGAACATTATTCAGAAACGCATGTCCAAATCCTGTCCGATAATACGACAGTAGTTGCGTATATCCGGAACCAGGGAGGCACTCATTCGGTTCCGTTATTGAATTTAACGGAAAGAATCCTTCTGTTTGTTATAGAACACCAAGTTCTGTTTCGGTCCGTCATATTCTGGGTCGTCTGATTGTATTAGCAGACTCCCTTTCACGTAAGGGTCGATTGTTGCCGTCAGAATGGACTCTCAACAAACAGGTATTCAATCAGATTTGCTACCAATGGGAGCGCCCAGTGATAAATTTATTTGCGACACAACTCACCAATCATTTGCAGATGTATGTGTCACCATGTCCGGATCCCCGAGCATATGTAGTTTACGCTCTATCGATCTAGTAGGACGGAATGATAGGATATGCGTATCCTCCAGCGCTGTTGATTCAGCAAGTATTGCTAAGATAATACATTCACAATACAATTCTGTTGGTAGCATCTCTGTCTCCACAGAGACCGTGGATAAATTTACTTAGGTGTCTGCTGTGGGACTTACCGCGAAAACTTCCTCCACGAGAGGATCTTCTTTCGCTGGGGAAATCGTGTCAACTTCATCACAACCCGCAAGGTCTCAACCTTCACGTATTCCGTTGTGCGGTCCTTCTTGCACGGCATGCATTGTACAGGACGAGCAGTGGATGCGATTTCTAACTGTAGGAGGACCTCCTCTTCACTATTCTATGCGGCTAAAGTGGAGGGTCTTCCGTCGCTGGTGTAGGGATCATTATGTTGGTATTTTTGATCCCTCCATACCAGACATTGCAAACTTTCTAGTATACTTGTTTGACGAGATCAACTGCAGCCAGTTACTATTAAAGGTTATAGGTCTATGTTATCTGATACCTATGCACACCATGATAGTTTACAATTGAGTCTAATGTCTCTTTATCTAAGTTAGTTAGAAACTTTTCGATAAATAGACCTAGAATCCTTAGATTAATTCCTATACGGAATTTAGCTTGGGTTCTTATTAACTAAAGCAACCATTTGAACCTCTTGAGACAGTAGTTTCAAATTCTGGTCTTTTAAGACAGCAATTCTCTTAGCCTTCTCTTCTGCTGAAGAGTCAGTGAGCTTCATGCAATATCGGGGGACGATTCTCACTTTCGTAGTATCGGAAACTCTATTACCTTTACTACTAATGTTGGATTTTTGATTAAGAATCAGGCTCCTAATAAATATCCGGAACCTATTGTTTTTAAGGTCCTTCCGTCTTCGAACGGACATAAGCCTTTACTCTGTCCGGCTAGACCTTTATGTATTTTTTAACAGATCTCAGTTTATTAGTAAGGACGTAAAGCTTCTTCTGTCTCTGATGCCTAATAGAAAGGTCATTACGGTCCATTCTATTGCTAAATGGATTCAATTAACTATCGGTACTGCTTAGGATAATCTATCCTTAACTCAGCAGTCTGTGCTTACGATTTCGGCTCATGAAGTAAGAGCTCTTCTACATCTTGGGCTTACGTAAATAGTGTTTAATGAAGGCAGCATATTGGTCTCAGCCATCCACATTCACAAATTTTTATCTCAGAAATATCGAGTCCATTTCTGGAGTCCTGCATTGTTTAGGTCCATTATCGGCTGCTCAGAATGTCGTTCACTTAACAATTGCAACTATAGCTATGTAGGCTTTCTGTTCCGGCAGTGACTCTGTCCTGCTGCCCTCTTCGCTCTGGGCTATTTGACCCAGGGCAAGGGGAAGGGGGGGGGAGGGTGTTCCCTTGGGTCACCTGTTTTATTATGAAAACAAGGGGATACCTCCTCCGGAGTCAGTAATTCAGAGCTGTTACTGGGATGGTTTTAAAGTGAAAAGTTTATGTTTTAAACACTCATTCATGTCACAGTTTTAAAGTATAGCATTTGAATATGTCACGTGTCAAACGGGCGTTATTATACAATCCTCGGACACTTTTAAAAGAATATAAAGAGTCTCAATTCTCTGGACTAATTTTATTTATTGGCTTACTTTAAAAATAATTAGTATAAGGATTATACTGGATGTTAATAGAGAATATGGATGTTATGATGCTCAATTATGGAAGGTATTGTGTCTTTCTAATTTATCATAAATAAGAAAGATACATGTAAAGCCTAATACTCCTTTTCTCCTCGAGGGGATGACTCTATTTTATATAGTTGAGCTTATTGGATTTTCCTCTATGTCCTAGGCCCTCCAGCCTTTTTACTATTCAGCTAGTCTGGGTCATTGGTACAGTATAAAAATGTTAAAAATTTTATAGTAATTTATATATTTTTTATACTTACCAATGACCCAGACGGGGATGGCCCTCCCAGGAGTTGGGAACTCATACCTCCCCGCTGAGGACATAGCGTTTACCAGGCACTGATTGTAAGAATGATTAATGGCGCCAATTTTGGGACGTCCTTGACACTGCGCATGCGCAGTAGAGGCAAAGTATGGAGGGCCATTCAGGACATGATTTCTTTGGTTTTAGATGCAAATTTTGGGGATTGGGGGGGCAAAATTTGTGTTTGGCCCTAGATTTTTAAGAGTTAGCACCAGCTACGTCTGGGTCATTGGTAAGTATAAAAAATATATAAATTACTATAAATTTTTTAACTTTCCTGCCCTGTACAAAAGTACAGTACAAGTCAATATAAGTTGTAGCATAAACACAATAAACTAAGTAATCTGCTGCTCCTGCACTGAGTGAGAGCTTTCCAGAAAATGATGCCAGCTTCTGGTCTTATAAGTGTGAGGAAGAGAAAGATACATAGTATGTAGTGGTTATCCTACAGGTTATTTTGACTTGTACTGTACTGTGTTCCGTAGCAGAGGTATAATCCTAGAGTTACTTAGAAAAGCACACATACATGTATACCTCTATCAATAGGAGTACTTCTCTCATGAATGATTTTTTAATGACAGATTGTTGAATTTTTTCATCAAATCAAGTTATGACTGCAAAACTGCACCCATGACTTGATTTTATGAGAAATTCAAGAAGGTCTTGAATAATTTTAGAATGAAATAACAATCATACAGTTTTAGTTTGCAAACTGCTTTGTGAATTTTGTCAACCCCGAACTTTGTGCAATGCAGCACCAATTAACCTTTTGGAGATCTCTTTTTGTTGTAATTATCAAATCAAGAAACTGGTTTATATGAATATCTTCTTTTTCAGGAATTGGACACCCCATGAAACCTCACAGAATATCTTTAACACATTGTTTGGTGTTGCATTATGGTCTTCAAAAAAGAATGAGTGTAAGTTAATGATGTTTTGGAAATTATAAAAAGTTTGCTGATGGATAAACAATTTCTGAAACTGTAATGGATATCTTCCCTTTGGGAACACCAGAAGTGCAGCAGTGCTTGTTTACTGTGGTAAACAAACACTGTTTTACTGATAAATAGCACCTGGTCATCAATGCCTGGGGTGTAAGTCCTCTAAAATGGGCAACATGCGTATAAACGATTGGCTGGACTTGACTGTATATCCATACTGCAGTCATGATTAGTCATTATGCAGAAATGTGTGGCCTTAAACACCATTAAATAAATAAATAATTGGATATCTCTTAATTGAATGACCCTGTTAACTGAATATAATTTTCAAACACAAAACCATTTACCGTACCCTCAGTATAAATTTGACCTGTTAATAGCTTATAGGTTATAGAGTAAACTCCTGTTCATTGAATAAGAAAGCTTGTAATACATGTACATGTATGTCAAAAAATTACCCTAACAATCAGTTTGGCACTCACCTAATTCCCTATGTTTATAGACCTGTTTGGCCTCAGTATGTCCAGTGCAGGCATTTCATCTATTGAATCTTGTTAAACAGAACTCCATGAGATTATGAGTCCCCATTTGAATCAGCTCAATGAATGTGTAACTAAAATGTTTATTTTCATATTAAAATATGTTTTAACTCCTCATTGCCACACACAAGCTTGTTGAGCTTGTTCCAGTGAGGGGTCATAAGCTATGTTTTTTATGGCAGAAATTTAAAAAAAAAGAATCTGATTTGCATTTTAATAGTTCAGATAATTTATGGCCATTATGTTAGGTACATATAAATGGTTAATCCAGGGGCCCACACACCTTGATTGGGAAAAGATCTGAGTCCCTTCCAGTTAGGGAATTTTCAGGTCGTGAGGACAAAAATTGGAAAATTTAGTGAAGTACTTTTCTTGAAAAAATTAGAAAGCCTCATATAATAGTTTACTTAACATGTTTAATTAACCTGTTAACAGAACTAATCCATTGCAACAATACATTTGGACACTTTTTCAATATGAAAAGTTCATTATTCAATTCTGTTACCTCCTTTAATGTGTCTCCAGTGTTGACTGCATTCCGGTTAACATTGGAGAAACACACATCAAGGGAGGTATTTATTTATTTATTAGGGTTTAACGACACTTTAACAGCTAGGGTCATATTATGTCAGTGACAGTTTTATGGGTGGAGGAAGCTGGAGTACCCAGAGAGAACCACCGAGCAATGACGAGCAGCTGTCAGCTCTCCAACATCGTAACTCTGAACTCTGCACCACAGCACAGGCAGGGTTAGATTGGTTAAGCGCACCATTGACGTGCAGTACACCTTAGTACACAGCGTCATCGTGCCCCCATATAGGCAATCAGTGTTAAATGCCTTGCCCAAGGACACAACCTGAGAGTGCAAATCAGTCACTGAAATGGTCACCCATCCAACTACTAACCGCGCTCGTTGTTGCTTAACTTCGGTGATCTGAAGAGAACCGGTTATCGCACCTCCCCCCCCCCCCCCCCCCCCCCCCCCATCATGCGAGGGAAAAATTTGAAAAATGAACATTACATTCTGATGTGTCCCGTGTCTTTTATCCGTAAACCATGCACACACACACAAGTTCACAACACACATTTTAAATCATAGTTATTATTAAATTGAGACACAAATTATATGTGCTGTTTTTTTCTGGTCAATACAACTGAGCCTATTGCATTCATTCACGAAACCGTATTAACAATATTTACCAAAACAAACACAACCTTCACAAGATAACAATATCATGATTATGTCATTAATCATAACCTTCTTTCCCCAAAACCAAGATTATTATGCCCCCAGCTTGAAAAGTCGAAGGGGTATCTAGTGGAGACCTCTGTCCATTTGTTTGTCCATCTGTTCATCTGTCCGTCAGTACCAACATTTTCCCTTGTATCTCAGCCACTGCTACTCTGATTTGAATGATATTTGGTTTTCCATAGAGCATCATGGAGGAATGACACCTGTCAATCCTGCATGTAATTTTCAATATGAATAATAACCACCGTTTATGACCAGACAATATGATTGGGCAATTTGGACTCCAAATTGGAAAAATCTTACCTTTTCCCATTGCCCACCGGCAGGGTTCGTACGTGTCATGGAATCCTGGAAAAGTCATGGAATTTTGAAAAAAAATTCATGGGCCTTGAAAAGTTTTGGAAAATGGGCTGGAAGAGTTAAAGTTTTGGAAAGGTCATGGAATTCATAACCAGGTTTAAAAGGGATTGATTTTGTGTAAAAATTATGCACGACTTGCGCAAAAATTATGCACAAAACGAAGCTTTTCTGTTTGGGTGTGAACTAACCCGGTCATGGAATTTTTAGCTCAACTTGACAAAGTCACGCTGAGCTATTCCCATCACTTCTCGTCCATCGGCATACGTACATACATATGTCAACAATTTCCAGGCGTATGTGCGTACGTCCACAATTTCCTTTGGCACACCTCACAGGTCGCATTTATAATCAGATTGCTTTAAAACTTGGCATGGTTATTTGGGGTGACTTCTAGTTGGGAGCTATTGATTTTCTTCAATTTCTGTCAAAAAACGTTGCCGCTGGCAGCGTTCTTAGAACTTAGTTTAGTCAGACCTAAATATTTCCCTTTGGCATGCCGTACAGGGCACATTTATGATCGGATTGCTTTGAAATCTGGCATGCTTGTTTGCAATGACCTCTAGATGGGAGCTATCGATTTTCTTCCATTTCCATCAACAAATGTTGCAGCTGCAACGATCTTTGAACTTAGTTTAGTCAGGCATCAATATATTCCTTTGGCATGCCGTACAGGCACATTTTTGTTCAGATCGGTTTGAAACTTGGTTTGCTTGTTTGGGGTTACCTCTGGATGGGAGCTATCAATTTTCTTCGATATCCGCCAAGAAATGTTGTCACTGGTAACGACCTTTGATGAACTTAGTGCAGTTATGCATCAAAATTTCTCTTTGGACACCCTGCAGGGCACATTTATTATCAGATCGGTTTGAAACTTGGTATGCTTGTTTGGGGTGACCTCTAGATGGGAGCTATCAATTTTCTTCCATTTCTGTCAAAAAATGTTGCCGCTGGCAACGTTCTTGGAACTTAGTTTAGTTAGACCTCAATATTTCCCTTTGGCACACCCTACAGGGCACATTTATGATTGGATTGCTTTGAAATCTGGCATGCTTGTTTGCAGAGACCTCTAGATGGGAGCTATCAATTTTCTTCCATTTCCGTCAAAACATGTTGCCGCTGACAACAACCTTTGAACTTAGTTTAGTCAAGCATCAATATATTCCTTTGGCATGCCCTACAGGGCACATTTATGATCAGAATGTTTTGAAACTTGGTATGTTTGTTTGGGGTTACCTCTGGATGGGAGCTATCGATTTTCTTCACTTTCTGTCAAAAAATGTTGCCACTGGCAATGACCTACGATGAACTTCGTGCAATTATGCATCAATATTTCCCTTTGGTGCTGCCTGCAGTGCACATTTTTAACCGGATCGCTTTGAAACTTGGTGTGCTTGTTTGGGGTGACCATATTCCTTTGGCACGCCATACAGGGCACATTTTTTATCAGATCAGTTTGAAACTTGGTTTGCATGTTTAGGGTTACCTCTAGATGGGAGCTATTGATTTTCTTCAATATCCGCCAAGAACCCCATTGCCCATGTGGGGGGCACGGTGGCGTTGTGTACTAAGGCGTACTGCACGCCGATAGTGCACCTGTCTTCAACCAATGCTAACCCTGCTTGTGTGGGGTCAGTATGTTGGGGAGCTGACAGTTGCTCGCCGTTGCTCAGTGATTCTCTCCAGGTACTCCAGCTTCCTCCACCCATAAAACTGTCGCGGTCATGATTAGCCATTGTGCAGAAATATGTGACCTTAAACACCAATAAATAATAAGCTGCCAAGAAATGTTGCCGCTGGCAACAACCTTTGATGAACTTAGTGCAGTTATGCATCAAAATTTCCCTTTGGCACACCCTGCAGGGCACATTTATTATAGTATCAGATCACTTTGAAACTTGGTGTGCTTGTTTGGGGTGACCTCTAGATGGGAGCTATTGATTTTCTTCTATTTCCGTCAAAAGTAGTTGCCATTGGCAACGACCTCTGATGAACTTAGTAAAAACTTAGTGCAGTTATGCATCAATATTTCCCTTTGACACACCCTGCAGGGCACATTTATGATTGGATCACTTGGAAACCTAGTGTGCTTGTGTGGGGTGATATCTATATGGGAGTTATCGATTTTCTTCCATTTCTGTCAAAAACTGTTGCTTCTGGCAACAACCTTTGAACTTAGTTTAGTGAGGCTTCAATATTTCCCTTTGGCATTCCCTTCAGGGCACATTTATGATCGGATCACTTTGGAATTTGGTATATGTGTTTGGGGTGACCTCTAGATGTGAGTTATTGATTTTTTTTCATTTCCATAAAAAATTATTATCGTTGTCACTAGCCTTTGAACTTACTGCATTTGTGCAGCAGCTTATCCCTTTTGCACTCTCTGCAGGGTATATTTATGAATTTCCATAAAAAAGAGAGAAAAATACATTGCCACAAGCAATGACCTTCAAACTTAGTGCATTTGTGCATTAACATCTTCCGTTGGCATGCCTCAGAGGGCGCATTCATTATCAGATTGTTTTGAAACTTTGTATGCTTATGCAGGGTGACAAAGATAGGAGCTATCAATTTTCTTATCATTTCCATCAAAAACTGTTGCTGTTAGCAACAATCTTTGAATTTATTGCATTTTTCTTTGATATGGCCTACAGGCAACATTTATCATAGGATTGTTTTTGAACTTGGTGTGCTCTTTAGGCGAGACCTTTAGATAAGAGCTATTGATTAGCATTCATTTCTGTGAAAACAGTTGCCATTTACAATAACCTCTGAACTTACTGCATTTGTGTATCAACAGTCTTTCTTTAGCCAGTCTTACAGATTACATTTAAAAATGCATGGATTACTCTGACATTTTGCACACACAATGCTGTTACGTTGAAATTTCACCAAATAACATTGGTACCAATGATCTTCAATTTTGCCATTTCACTTATAACTTGCCAAGTTCAAGTTTGTCAAGTTGAGCTACAGTGTCATTGACTCTTTCATTTTGAAGAGTTTTGGAAAAGTCATGGAATTTGATTCTCTGAAAAGTTTATGAACCCTACATTGGGGAAAGGAGTCAAATTTTGGCCCCTGTGTACCCCACAAGTGGACCCCTGTAATCTTTCTATAGCCTGTGCGAACCCTGTGAAAAAGTGGGAAGCATAGACATAAACAATTGACTAAACTTGATTTCATACTTATGTTGCAGTCAGGATGAAAGTGACCTAAATGCTAATAAATAGATAAAATAGATAAAATAGATAAAAAAATAAACTTGCTGTACTTATATATTACTTCATTTTTGGAGGTAAAAGAGATGGTCATATGCTTTGTGACTTGTATCATTTTCTCTTCATATCTAGTTATACAGACCATATCGGGCATCATTTCATGATATGTGTCGATTCCATTCAGAAGACTACATTGAATTCCTCCAGCGAGTCACACCACAGAATGTCCAAAATTTTACGAAAAGTCTTCAACTCTTCAACGTTGGAGATGATTGGTGAGTGATAGAAATTTAATTACATGTATGAATATCTATGCCTATGAAACCTGAATGTAAGCAACCTGTCATTTGCAAAATTTTTTATTTTTTTTTATTTATTAGGGTTTAATGACACATTAACAGCCAGGTCATATCATGTCGGTGACAGTTTTACGGGTGGAGGAAGCCGGAGTACCCGGAGAGAACCACCGAGCAACGACGAGCAGCTGTCAGCTCTCCAACATCGTAACTCTGAACTCTGCACCGCGGCACAGGCAGGGTTAGATTGGTTGAAGACATGTGCACCATCGACATGCAGTACGCCTTAGTACACAGTGCCATTGTGCCCCCATGTGGGCAGTCGGGGTTAAGTGCCTTGCCCAAGGACACAATGCGGGAGCACGAATCAGTTGCTGAAACGGTCACCCATCCAACTACTAACCGCGCTCGATGTTGCTTAACTTCGATGCCACCCCCCCCCCCCCCCCCCCCCACCCCCCCTCCTATTTGCAAAATAGGGCCCCCAGAGGGTGAATTTGCTGATGCTGTACCATACAGTGGGCCAATTTATCCTCTAGGTACATCTTTCTGTTTTGGCTTGAAACCTTGATTCAGGCTGAGGTTCACAGAGGGTAAATTTTGTGATGCTACCCTGCTGTGCAGGGTAGCTTCACCAAATTCGCCCTCTGGGGACCTCATTTTGCAGATGACAGTCTGCTTATTTTCATGCTTGATGCCTATGTATATGTAGCCTATAAATGTCCCTGTGGGAACACTGGGAAGTGAAGCGATGCTTGTTTGGTCTGATAGCTCTGTTTTACTGGTATAATATTACTATGTAACCAGTGCATGGGGTGGAAGTCCTAAAAGATTGGCAACATGGGAATAAACGATTGCATGAACTTGACTATATATCCATGTTGCAGTCATGATCAGTTATTGTGCAGAAATATGTTACCTAAAACACCAGTGAATAAATAAATATTTAAATAAATATATAATTAAAAAAGAAGTTTTTTTCTTTTTAAAGTGTTTGACCCCTTGTTGAAATCACACAGTCTGAAATTTCCACTTCCCCCAGTTCAGCTATTCAAAATTCTCAGCTTCTCTACTGTAGAAGTCGATATATTCAGAGAGCTAAACTACCTATTCTCCCACCTTAATGAATCTCCCACTTACCACTCACAATCTTAGTTTGCATTGAATTTTCTGTATAACTCTCTTCCTTTTTCTTTTCATCCACCTAATCCTTACTGATTTCATCATTAATTACTCAACATACAAAAACTCAGCTTCAAACAACTCCATTATGCCTGGTAATGCCAGTTTTCATGATTGCACTTGACAAATAACAATGAACGATTTCTCTGTAAACAAATCGGTTGTGCCTAGTAACACATCACAGTAGGGCTGCACAATATTCTAAACTGAATAACGGTATCGGTATTAAAAAAAAATACCACCGTATACAAGTATATCAAAAGACTGTTCAGATATATGAACATACGAATCTCAACCAGGACTTGATCCATCACAGTCAGAACGAATTAGCATGCCTTAATGTTGCAGTTTGAATAAACCTTTACCCAATACAAACGATATCAAAATTTATTATTTTAAATAGTAGTTTATCGATTTTTTTGAAAAATCTCAACAAAACAATATCATGTGGACAATGAGCTTGTTCCAATTAGGGGTCACATGATATGGTTTCGTTGAAATGTTTTAAAAAATATTTCTTCAACTGCTGAATTTGTATATTACACACATGGGTGGATTTGGCAGATTTGTTAGGTAAAGGGATAATATTATTCATTTGGGACTACAATGAAAACTCATGTCATCTTGAGAATTAAATTGTGGGTAAAATAAATAGTAACGATAAACCAGTATTTTTGTAATTACACCGGTATTCTATCGATACTGGTATGTATTGGTTTAGCGATATACTGAGCAGCCCTACATCAAGGAGCACAACTCTAGCTTGGTTCATATCGACTTGAGATTGGTATTATATCAGCAGAGTTTGAATTCATATCTGCCATGCTTGATAATGGGCAATTCTTGTAAAGAAAATCATATCTAATAAACAAAGGGTTATACTATAACCCTTTGTTTATTAGATATGATTTTCTTTCCAAAATCCCTGTGGGAACCCCAGGAAGTGAAGCAGTGCCTGTTCACTGTGGTAAACAGGCTCTGTTTTACTGGTAAAATAGGAACCAGTCACCAATGCTTGGGAGGTGCAAACCCTCTCTAAAATGGGCAACATGATGAGCCATTGTGCAAAAATATGTGACCTTAAACACCAATAAATAAATAAATTCTTCCCAAGAACGTATTACCGCTATATCAAAATTTCGTGCAGCCCTAGGTTAGGTTATACATGTAATCTATGTTTTAGAAGGGAAAACTGAAAATTAAGAAAACCGGCTGGATGTTTTTAAAAAGGTTTTAGTTTTAAAAAGGGTTAAACTTGTCAATTTTTATTGTTATTCTTTTCAAGTATGTCATATTACCCTGGAGTGGAATAAAGTGCAAAAGCTCTTAAAGAGGCTATTCAGATATTTATTGGTCAAAAAGTGAGAAAAAATGGTAGGGGTTCTTATATTGGGATAGAATTGGATGGTTTAATAACAGATGCTTTGTGTTTTGATTTTTGAAAAACTAGGTGCACTGTATATCACACCTAGTTTTACAGATTTACATGCACGACTTTTAACCAGTGGCCGTCAAAGGGAGGGAGGCAACAGCCCCAAGTGGAATTTCTTGGGGGGGGGGGGGGGGGGGAGGGGGGGAATGTATGATCAATAAAGCAGGTGAAATTCAAATGTCCATAAGAAACCAGCCACAAAAAATACTTAGTGATGCATGAGGATAGATAATGTTACTTATCTAAGAATAATAATCATTCAATGCTGAAAGTCACAACATATTTTTATACTGTACCAATGACCCAGACTTAGCTGGTGCTAACTCTTAAATTCTAGGGCCAAACACAAATTTTACCCCCAATCCCCAAAAATTTGCATCTAAAACCGAAAATTACATGTCCTATATGGTCCTCCATACCTTTTCTCCACTGCGCATGCGCAGTGTCAAGGAGGTCTCGAAATTGGCGCCAAAAGTCATTCTTTGTTTGGCCCATCATCAGTTCACATCTGACTGATATTTCTCAGTTTAAATGATGCCAGACACATAAATATGAGAGAAATGGTGGATCTAAAGAGGAAATAGAAGGATGAGAGGAAAATTCAGTGGCAGGAAATAATCAGGGCTGTAACTTAAATTTTTTTACGAAATTATGTTATATTCCCTAATTTCGAGGCATGAGCCTGTTGTTATCATTCTTGCTATGAAAGTTCCACTGCTTGATCAGTGTTGCCTCTCTCCCTTTCCTTTATTCCCCCCTTGCTATTCTCCCATGCTTTTGGCATATTTTCTGTAATATTATATCTAAAATTTCTGTTCTTTTTCCCATGTTGACGTCCTCACCCCTTGGTGTTTAGGCGTTGTGATCTGCATCTACCATCTGATGTTCTGCAGTTTCTTCTATGGAAATCTCTGTTTTGCATCAGATAGTGTTTAAATTGGTAACTGATTTTGGGCCGTGTTTATCAGTGCCTGGAGTCATGTTTCCAGTTTTTGTACAACTTCTTGTTTACATTGACTACGGTTACTGCTGATAGTGATTTCTTGTCTTTACATTAGTTTAGACATAGCAAGATACATTAATATTGTATGTAAGTGTTGCATTAATTTTTTGAAATGTTTTAAAAAATTTTGTCCACACTTAGGCCTTTTTGGGATCCATTTGGGCTCGGTGTTCCCATTGGGAACTTGGGCTCTTCTGAAAAATTTAAAAAAAAAAAAAAAACAATTTTTTTTTTTGAAAATTATTTTCTTTCAAACATTATAATGGATTATGTTATATTATGTATCTTTATTTCAAGGGATAGTGCGACTAATATGACTGTGTATTTTTTTATTGATAAAAAAAAATATTTTTTATTTATAATGCGAGGATATCTTCCTCTAATTCTCAGGTTCAGTGTATTCACACTAATTCCTGCTCTGTGTGTGTTGATTGAAATGACAACGTTGGAGACGTGTGTCACGATATTGTGTTTGCGGAAGGGGTCCGTAACGGTCCTCTCTCCGTAGGGTCACTCTATATTATCATTTTATTTTTCAGAATTCAGAGTGATGTTTTTGTGATGGATAAGTGCTCATGATATTACGTCAATTGCCTAAGAGGTCCCTAGTAGGATCGACGGCATTGGCGTCCGCTAGCTCGCCCGGTGTAGCGACCATTCATCGAATGGCTTGGCAGCCGGGTTCGTCCGTTGTGGTCCAGGAAGGAGATTTGGGTGATGCGAGCACTATAATAAGACAAAGTGCACACCCAGTGACGACGGATCAGAGGAGAGAACGGAAGAAGCCTATTAGTCCGGTTTCTAGCTTGTCCAGGTCCATCCAGGCTGCGAGCGAGAGAGGTCCCTCTCTCATACAACAACATCTGGGACCAGATGTCGTGGTACAAAACGTTTCGCATTCAGAGCATACGTCCGCCGCTCGGGACGCTCCGTTATATAGACAGTCCAGAGAGACTGTCGATATGGCTTCCTCATCCTCACGGCAGCGCACACGACCGCACCTTGGCTACGTGACCACGGATATCCAGCCAGCTTCGCCGATCAGGGATTCCACGGCGACCAGGTCACGCCATCCGGTAGCCAGGGACACGAGGCCTGTAGACTCCGGACGTTCGCATAAAAGAAGTATGCAAGAGTCAACGTACACGGAGCTTCCAGCGGCAAAGCAACGTAAGACCGTTACTCCACAGGCCTCAGTGACGGACGTGCTATCCCAAATAGCACAACTTATCGCAGCATCCCAGCAGACGACAAAATCTCTGTCGGATCAGGAATTATCCGACGACGCTGGGTCGGTACGCTCCGCTGAAGCATCAGGTACAGACGACCGAGAACTTCATAGGGTCCAACAGGATGGCGAAAGGGATTCAAAGGATTTGGAGCTTTCCCTTTCAGAACAACATAAAGCTGCCGTAGATTTTATCAGGCATTATCTTCCAGAGGTTGTTCCGTCGGACCAGAATGCTGCGATGCCGGATAAGAGACTGATAGCGTCATTGGACACAGAATTTTTTTGATCGGTTCAGGGACATCGTCCCTGAGTTTCCGACACAGTCCAATAATGTCACAAGAACATTTGAATTATTGAATGACGCTATATATAAGCTTGCTACCAAACCTAGCAAGGCTGGTTTCTTGTCCGCAAATGCTCTAAATCTGCTTTTCATCAATTCAAGGAATAAATTCGAAACAGCAGGACAGGGCATACCGAGAGTTCCTCTGCGTCTAGACGACCAGGCTGAAGACTTAGAATTGTCTATACCGTCGTCTATATCAATTCCAACCACGACGTTGGAAACGACAATAATGTCTAACAGAGTTAACTTAGACCTTTATCATCACCTTACTAAGACGTTATCATTACGTCTTCAAGGGAAAGAATTCCAGGATATACAATCCTCATTAAGAGTTCTTTCAAGGGCAATAGCTTATTCCACGTATAACTCTGCCCTTTCAGTGGCAAACCTGGAGTTGGTTAGACGTGACGCAGCCCTAGCTACATCCACGCGCGTGGATGGTAAGGTGAAAAACTCTCTCAGAGTCGCTTTGGTCTCCGGAGAGCTTCTCTTCAACGGCAAGCTTTCAGCAATCTATGATAAGATAACTAAGAAAGCTTCGGAGTCTCTGCTATTCAAATCTGCTTCTAAAAAGTCGGATACAGCATAAAAGAGTAAGACAGGCACGTCTGGGACAAGTACGCCCAAGAGAAGTTCCTGTCGAGGTTCCTATGCGTCCTCTAGGTCTTATTCTAGAGATCGTCAAGACAGTGACTCACGTGGGGGACATTATTCTGGCCGAGATAACCAGTCAGACGTCCCTAGGTCGACGGGGCGAGGTGCGGGTCGTGGAGGATGTAGTTTCTCCTTCCACAAGCCCCGAAGGTCCAGGAGGTGATGGTTTGAACCTCTATCGTGTTCTGGTAGGCGGAATATTATCAAGTTTTATAAACGATTGGGCATCAATTCTGGACGACCCCTGGGTTCGAGGGGTAATTTCGGAAGGACTAAGAATATCCTTCAAACGAAAGCCTCCATTAACTCAAAGTCCAAAATGGACTCAGCTTCCGTAAAAATCCGCAGAAAAGAGACGCTCTTTTATCTGAAGTACAATCTCTTCTGAAGAAGAACGCGGTAGAGGTCGTAGAAGACCAGGAATCACCGGGTTTCTACAGCCATCTGTTTCTGGTTCCGAAACCAGACGGCTCGTTCCATCCAGTCATAGATTTGAGCTGGATAAACAAGCTGATCGTCGCTCCGAAGTTCTCTATGGAAACAGTTCGATCAGTCAGAGCGAGTATTCGAGTGAATGACTATGCTACAAGCATAGATCTCAAGGATGCGTACTTTCTCGTCATGGTACATCTGACATGCAAAAAGTATCTACGCTTCGCAGTCCTAGGAGTTGTATATCAGTTCCGAGTGATGTGCTTCGGTTTGAACCTAGCGCCCTGGGCTTTCACTCGAATAATGAACTCGGTAATGATATATTTCCAAGTTCATTCGTCTGCGGTAACGTCGGCCGACCTGGACGACATTCTTCAGAGATACGGCAACGAGTTAACGCTTCAGATCGATGTGCAGAATCTGCTTCTATTACTCTGACGTCTCAGTTTTATAATAAACGAGGAGAAGTCGGTTCTGGTGCCGTCCAAGTCATTCACTCATCTGGGAATGAGCTTCGAGACGCACAACAATCTCGTTCGTCTGCCGTTAACCAGAGCGAATTTAATCAGTTGTTACACTCGCTATTGTCTTCACTCAAACAAAGTTACAGCGAGAGAATTCATCAGACTGATAGGGTTGTGTGGAGCTGCCGTGGATTTTATTCCAATGGGGCGGCTACGCACTTGTCCTCTCCAAATCTTTTTGACTCAAAAAGAACAGAGTTGGAGGGTGAAGATTCTTTCGCTCGTTACGTACATCCTCTTGTAAGTCAAGTGAAACAGATTCAGACTTGGGCAGATATTCAGTGGTTTATTCAGGGAAATAACTTCCACTGCAATTGCCGGATCCGAGTTTTACAGTTTTGACGGATGCCAGTTAAATAGGTTGGGACCCAACATTGAGCCCAACGGTTTTTAAGTGCCAGGGTCCTTGGGATCCGTAGTTCCTAATCAAGCACATAAACATCAGGAATTAATGTTATTTTGGCTTGCGTTACGTCATTGCATGAATGTTATCCAGATTGCCCACAGGCAATTCTGTCCGACAATTCGACGGTATAAGCGTATTTTCGGAACTAGGGAGGTACTCATTCCATTCTGTTATTCACTGCAACGGAATGAATCCTTCTGTTGGTACTAGAACATCAAGTTCTCCTATCGGTCCGTCGTATTCCGGGTCGTCTGAACGTATTAGCATACTCCCTTTCACGAAAGGGCCGCTTGTTGCAGTGAAATGGACTTTTAACAATGAGTATTTATATCAGATTTGCTACCTATGAGAGCGGCCAATGATGGACTTATTTGCGACGCATCTCAACAATCAGTTGCAAGTGTATGTGTCAACATGTTCGGATCCTCGAGCGTTTGCAGTTGACGCTCTATCCATCTCGTGAGACGGGATAATAGGATATGGGTATCCTCCAGCGCCGTTGATTCAGCAGATATTGCTTAAGTTAAATAATCTCAATGCAATTCTGTTGGTAGCACCTCTGTCTCCACAAAGACCGTGCATTAATCTATTTAGGTGTCTGTTGTGGCTTATGCTGTGGAAGCTTCCTCCACATTTTGGTCCATCCTATAGCTAGATGGATTCTATTTGCTTTCAGTACTGCTTATGATAATATCTTCAACACAGCAGTCTGCAATTAAGATTTTAGCTCTTGAAGTAAGAGTTCTTTCTACTTCAGAGGCTTATGCTAATAGCGTTGCTATTACAGTTTTAATGATGGCTGCATATTGGTTTTAGCCTTTCACTTGCACGAGTTTATACCTCAGAAATATTGAGTCCATTTCTAGAGACCGGCATTATTTAGTTTCGTTATCTGTTGCTCAGAATGTTGTCCACTAAACAGTTGCAACTATAGTTGTGTAGGCTTTTGGTTCCGGCAGTGACTCTGTGCTGCCGCTCTCTTCGCTCTGGGGTATTTGGCCCAGGGCAAGGGGAAGGGGGGGGGGGCGGGTGTTCCCTTAGGTCACCTGCTTTATAGTGAAAAGCAAGGGAATACCTCCCCTAGAGTCAGTAATTCTAGTCGGTACCGGGATGATTATTAAAGTGTAAAGACAATTTTTTACTCATCCATGTAATATATTTAAGTGTACCTCGGTGTGTAGTATTTGTATATGTCACATATCATGCAGACGTTAATATACAATTATCGGTCACTTTTAATGAATTTAAGAGTCTCATTTATCTGGACTACTTTATTTATCGGCTTTCCTTTAAAAATAATTACCATAATGGATTATACTGGAGGTTAATGGACATCAGTGATGTTATTATGCTCAAGTACTGAATGGTGTTGTGTCTTTCTCGTTTTGATGCAGAATAGAAAGATACATGTAAAGCCTATTTCTCCTTTCTCCTTGAGGGGATAATTCTGTATATATATAGTTGAGTTATTGGATTGCTTTATTCCCTAGGCCCTCCAACCTTTTTACTATTCAGCTAAGTCTGGGTCATTGGTACAGTATAAAAATGTTAAAAAATTAATAGTAATTTATATATTTTTTATACTTACCAATGACCCAGACGGGATTGCCCTCCCATGAGTTGGGAACTCATACCTCCCCGCTGAGTACATAACGCTTTTCCAGGCACTGCTTGTAAGAATGACTTTTGGCACCAATTTCGAGACCTTCTTGTCACTGCGCATGCGCAGTGGAGGAAAGGTATGGAGGACCATATAGGACATGTAATTTTCGGTTTTAGATGCAAATTTTGGGGATTGGGGGTAAAATTTGTGTTTGGCCCTAGAATTTAAGAGTCAGCACCAGCTAAGTCTGGGTCATTGGTAAGTATAAAAAATATATAAATTACTATAAATTTTTTAACATTTCAGTGTTTTTATTTATATGTCTAATTTAATTTCTGAGTTTCAAGTGCAAAATATACTCAACTGTACATATTTATTATTTGATGATGACTGTTTTTATAACTGTTGGTGTCAGTTACATCATGTGTGTACTTAAATTGCAGGCCTGCACAAACTGGGCAAATTTTTGTTTCGTTCTATTGTTTGCCTTAAAAGAAATAAGGAGGCCATTTTTTGGTTCACCAACATTACACTACTTTAGACAAATAATAAGAACATGTACTATCTTTATTATTCATTTATCACGGAGTGGTTCAGTGGGTACAGCATTGAACTTCAAACCAAAAGGTCCATGGTTGAATCCCCACCAGGGGTAAGTGCATTGTGTCCTTGTGCTTTATCCTGATTGCATATGTGACAGCATGGTTGTGCTGTGCACTAAGACATACATGATGTTGATTGTGCTCTTGTCTTCAACCAATGCTAACTGTGCTTGTGAGTTGTTGTGGTGAAGATTCTGACAGTTGCTTTCCATGGCTTGTTGGTTCTTTCCATGTTCTGCACCTTCTTCCACCTGTAAAACTGGCCGACATGAGGTGACCCTGGCCATCAAAAGTGTTGTTAAACCCCACGATAAAAAGAATAAAAGATTCCTTTGTCAACTCATTCAGAACCGTGATCCACTCTATAAAGATGATAAAATGTAGTGTTCTTTACTGCAAATATTTATAAAGTGCTCTGATGTAAAACACTGTTGGAAAAGGTGATTATTAACCTTTCACAAACTGGGAGACACCCCTTAATAGTGTTATTGTGCAGCATATGCCTCAGCATTAACCCTTTACCTAACATGAAAAGCAGACTTCACTTACAAACAAAATTATTGAATAACTATTTTTTTCACTTTTTGCGTCAAAAACATAGCTTATGGCCCCTCATTGGAATGAGCTCGTTCCAATGAGGGGTCATACGCTATGTTTTTGATGCAAAAATAATGAAAACCGAATAGCAGTTTTTGTGAATAGCGCTAACCAGTTTTGGCTGTTACGTTGGGTAAAGGATTAAAACTTGAGATCGGTCAAGCAGAAGCTTTCAAAGATCACATGCTCAATGGCATATAAGTATGATAGTGTTCCTCAAATTTGAAAAATTCACATTTTGCTTGAATGTTAAAGTGCATGTAAAAAAAATGACACTACATGCAAAGTGTAAGACATCTGAAGCAAAGCAAAATTACTTAAATCTGTAATTAAAAAGTTCTTGCACAAAAGAATTTGTGGTTTTGTTAAATGGTCGACTTATTTTTTTCAAAATGGCACCTTATTGTCCTTTTAACATATTCGTTTAATTTCATCTTGTGGATTATTGGAGAGTGTGAACAAGCTCGAATAACTTGTGCGAAAATATTTTTCATGAGGAGAAGCCAATGTTTAGTCAAGCATACAAAAATCAATGTTCTCTCAAGCAACACTTTAATAAATGATACTTTATGAACTTCCAGTGTGTCTCAACAGAGCCTGGACCTGTCAGAATATTCAGGCCAAACTTGAATTTTGAACTTTATAGCCCTCCTTACATGGTGGCTGCACATGTTCAGAGTAAAGAAAGTGCTGTCTATTCCCACCCAATACCATTTTGTTAGGACTTCCTGTAAACAATTGCATGTTTATCTGTTATGCAGTGGGGGCACGGTGGCTCAGTTGGTAGAGGTGCAGGCTGCAAGCCGAGAGGTCCTCGGTTCGAATCCCACCTGCGGCAACCACGTTGTGTCCTTGGGCAAGACACTTCACCTCGATTGCCTACATGGGGGCACGATGACACTGTGTACTGAGGCGTACTGCACGTCGATGGTGTGCATGTATTCAACCAATTGAACCCTGCCTGTGCTGCGGTGCAGAGTTCAGAGTTACGATGTTGGAGAGCTGACAGCTGCTCGTCGTTGCTCGGTGGTTCTCTCCGGGTACTCTGGCTTCCTCCACCTGTAAAACTGTCATGGTCACGATTAGCCATTGTGCATAAGTATGTGACCTTAAACACCAATAAATAAATATATATCTGTTATGCAGTGATTTGAGGTCTTTTCACCCAGTGTCAAAATGTCTCCACTCTCTTATATATTTGTCTCATAAATATTAAGTGGACTTCTCTTTCTAGTTCAATTATTTAAATGTATCATTTCATTTGTGAAGCTAAGTTACTCTGGCTATTTATAGCTTGTGGTGTGATGCATTTGGGTATGTCAAGTTGGAATTCTAGATGAGAATCAAGATCCAAATATTTACATACACCTGTTGTTATTAATGCTTTGCCACCTTTTTATAGCATATAGTCGCTACCCTGTCCATCCGTCCATCCAAAACAAATGGTTTCCGGCTGACAACTCTAGTTTGCTTTGATGTATGACCTTATAATTTTGCAATTCTACTACTTACCATGAAATGCAGGTCAAGTTCGATTTTCACCATTATGGCATTTACTTTTCCAGAGTCATACCCCTTGAAGTTGCAAAATGGTAAAATCAATGGTTTCCATATGATAACTCCAGTTCGCTTTGATGTACAACCTTATAATTTTGCAACATTACTATATACCATGACATACAGGTCAAGTTTGCTTTTCAGCATTATGGCATTTACTGTTCCATAGTTATGCCCCTTGAAAAGTCACAAAATGGTAAAATCAATGGTTTCTGGATGATAACTCTAGAAGCCCTATAGTAATCACTCTGTACGTCTGTCCATCTGTCTGTCACCATATTCCTGTGTTGTTCGCTAACTCATGTTTCCTTTGACCAATTCTCATAATATTTATACACAATATTGAAATTTATCAAACAAAGCTCCTTTTTGTTTTGGACGGTTTTTTGTTTTTTCTTTCCAAAGTTATGGGACTAGAATCTTAAAAAAATGGCATTTTTTACATGTCGTATGATAACTCAATAATACTTTTACTGAATCTCTTTAAATTTTGTAGAAATGTAACAATCAATAAAGGCAACATACCTTTTAGTTTTTATGATTTTCAGGTTTGTCATTCTGGAGTTATGGGACTTTAATAATAAAAAAATGACAATTTTTCACATATCATATCATTACTCAAGTTTGACCGATTCTCATAATTTATATTGTGACGTGGAGGGGTATGATATTGAAGTCCCGTAACAGAGAATTCCTCTCCAAATAAATATGTGACCCAAAACCTGGTTTCCCAGTGTTTTTGTCACGACACGAAGAGTAGATACTAAAAATCCTCGTGAATAAACTAATAACAAGAGCGGCCTAATTCACCCCTCATATGTCACACAGGAGATACAACAATTTAGGCCTGATTTAGTATTCTGTAGGCAAAAACTTGATTAACCCTATTGGCCCGATACAGAATTCACAGGACTGGAGAATATATGCTGGCATATGGATCTGTATTATTATTTCTCAACATGAGTAGTATTTCTTGGAGCGGTCAACATATAGTGGTAGAGTCTTCAATAATCTTTAACTTAACTGCGACAATTTATCTTTGTATTGATACAGGCATCTATAATGGTTTGCCTGGTAGCGTTTTATCTGACTATTCGACGCTCTTTGTTATACTATAGTCTTATGACTGACCAATGTATATAAATGTAAGTGATATTCTTTCTTTGCACAATTTTTTATGTCGACTTCAGAAAATGGATTATTCCGGAACATTTTGGGGACAATAAATATTTATTCACTCAGATCGATCTACTGGTACGATACTGAATAAATGACTACTGTCTCTATCAATTGCCCTGTTACTAGCATTAAGAGAGAATGGTCATTCTTTGAGGCACGACAAGATTTAAATACAGTTAAATCTTTAATAAATAATTGAATCAGATATTTTGATATAAATATGCAATAAATGAAGTCCCCTAATCTGCCTATTTCTGCGGAATGACTGTGTGTCTCACTAACAATTTGGTCCTGCGTTGTGCATTTGAGAAAGTGGAAAGTACGGGTTTAATATCTATAATTGAAGAAATATCTGAGTTAACCCTGTCATCTGCATGGCCCAAAGTATTAAAGTCAAGTGATAATACAAGTGTTAAGATATGCGTAACTATAGCGTTGCACAATTAAATATTTGTATACACAGTATGAATGTGTATTGTGTTCAAAGCTGCTTTTTTTTACCTACTGGACTTAACGTTTGCTGAAATAGTTAATTATATTTAATATTGAATGAAAAACGATGCCATTTTTTTTAATTCAGTGGCACAATATTTTTATTCCCTAAAACAAATTACAATTTAAAGTTTACTTATTTGGCTTCAGAAAAAGAACAGACCATACCACTAAAATCTTTGACTACTAGAAATAATAAATTACATGGACAATTAATAATAGAGATCCAAACTGACTCTAACACCATTACATTATTCACACTATTGAGATTGATCAAACAAAGCTTCCTTTCATTTTTTGCCAATTTTGTCAATCCAGAATTATGGGACTTGAATCGTCAGAAATATAAATTTTTAGGTCATCATTGTTGAAGGAGTAGTGTTGACTTGGAAAATTTCTGACCGTTTTTGCTATACATGATTGCAGGCATCCACTGGTATCCTTAGGCTTTCAAATTTCATATGTGTGCTAATTGCTTCAATATAAGTTAACATCAACCCTTGACCAGACAGTTTTTACAGATTGTGGAGATTTTGAATACACTGTTCCTCTTTTTTCCTTAGTTTCGTCAGGTTTAGTCTTAAGAAAAATTCTGACCTGTTTTGCTATACATGAATGCAGGCAACCGCTGGTTAACAAAGTTTTGGTGAGGGTGAAACCAATTTGTTCCATTTATAATAAGTCTGAAGATATTGTGTGAGATACTGTTGGTGAGCTGATGGGCCCCCTTTCCCTCCCCCCTTGTTTTTTGAATGTAGCTTGCTCATGGGTACCTCCACATAAAGTTTTAATTTCATT
This sequence comes from Pictodentalium vernedei, assembly GCA_031216915.1. NCBI lineage: Eukaryota > Metazoa > Mollusca > Scaphopoda > Dentaliida > Dentaliidae > Pictodentalium > Pictodentalium vernedei. The sequence continues at coordinate 171,517,123 of CM062291.1, read as the reverse complement.
CCAATCCTTTTGCTTATTGAAGAGTAAGGGCCCTTCAACTTGGAAATTTCATATATTAGCTGCTGTTATAGCTCCTCATCCATCATACAGACAGCTGTTGTTGGAAATTTGAATGGAAAACAAGACTTTTCGATGTAAATATCCCCTTCATATAATAATATAATAATTATATAAATACCCTGGACCCTGGAACCCACAACAGCTATTTGTTACATCGTATCACTGGCCTCTCAAGACAGGTGGTCTCTCAAGGAAGGTTTTACTGTACTCTGTACTGTTCAAATTGCAAACCGTTTCAAGTGCGGGGCCCACAGTGATGGCTCCCATCACTTTGCATCTAGTTTGCTTTGATGTATGTCCTTATAATTTTGCAATGTCACTACCTACTGTGAAATGCAGATCAAGTTCACTTTTCACCTTTATCACATTTACCGATCTAGAATTATGCCTCTTGAAAAGTGGCAAAATGGTAAAATCAGTGGTTTCCAGATAGTTTGGTTTCATATTTGACCTTATAATTTCACAACATTACTGCATACCACGAAATGCAAGTCAGGCTCGGGTGTCATTGGTATGGCACTTACCATTCCAGAGTTATGCCCCTTGAAAAGTCACAAAATGATAAAATCGGTGGTTTCCGGATGATAACTCTTCTAGTTCACTTTGATGTACGACCTTATAATTTTACAATATTAGTACCTACCGTGAAATGTAGGTCAAGTTAGATTTTCACTGTTATGCCATTTACCATTCCAGAGTTATGCCCCTTGAAATGTGGGAAAATGGTAAATTGATGAAACATTTCTTATGGTCCAGGGCATTAATAATCAAACCTGCTCTTACATTCACCCTAATTTAAACAGTGACCTGTCCTCAAAGGCCAGTTTAATCTCTGCCCCACAGAGCTTTTAGTACAGGTTTACTGTGTACTGTAACTCTTGTCCTTCCACACATTTTTGTATGTTTTTTTTAATATGACTTGAACCATTTCACAGTTTTGCATTTGAAAAAATCACTACGTTGTTTTCCATCTATTTGCATTTTGGGGTACTTGTTATAATTCTGTACCCTTCTAGCTCCAGTTGGGTGAGAATGTGTGAAAATAAAGTAGCTTTGCACAAAAGGGTTGACAAAACATTTTCCTTTCTCTTCTTCCAGAAGAAAAAATATTTCTGTCCATTCTGTTTTTGTATCAGATGGTGAAAGAATCATGCTAGAAAAATATTGCAAGAACATCAAGGGAATGAAATTACTGTTCTCACAATTTGTGCATCCCTGTACCTGTAACGGTGAGCATTCAGCTCATGAGGGCAGATGTTTATTTTCCTCTCTGGCATATTCTAATTCTTTTGCCTTATCAGATATTATGAAGTCTGCTCAGTGGATGCAGCCTTCGACTCCATTTTATCTAAGAAATGTGACATCCATGGCAGGTAACCTCAGATTTTTAGGTCCTCTGTCAGTGGCACAAAATGTTCTCCATTGATTTATGAGCTCACATTTACAATCGCAGCATTGACACTTATTGTGGGCCACCTTTTTTATGTTTTGTGTCAATTGGAACTTTGTTACAAAAACGGGCGAGGTGTGGGGGGGGGGGGGGAAGCTTGTTTATTACTTCACATTGTCTTTTCTCATTGTTGGAAATGTCTGATGAGCTTCTCTCAGGTGTTGGTTAGTGTGGACCACAATGAGTACCATTGTTTGGTGTTAGTACATTTGTATAAAAGTTTATTGGTCATAAGCTCATTCCATATTATAACTCAGGATTTGTAATCCATGATATAAATTGTCTTTATATACCAAAATATTGATGCATTTATATTTTGGAAATCTGAATCAAAATTATAGTGTTTAGGGAAGCGTAATGGTTTCAGAGAGGTAATAAATTTTTAACTCCAGACATGGATTCTTACAGTAATCTTATATATTTATCGTTAGTTGTTAGTCTGCTATTGTTAAATACAGATTTACTATTTAGATTCTCTAACCTCTATTAGGAATTTCCAGTTTCTAGAGTTGATTATGTAAGTCTGCTTTATAACTCTTCTCAGTCTGGTCTTAGCCTGCCATCCTCTTGTTCATTCAACATGTCTGGGCCAGTAGTGATGGCAGATACATATAAATATTGGAAATTTCAAGTAATTTTTATACCCCCCGCAAACAAAGTTTGGGGGGATATATAGGAATCACCCTGTCCATCCGTCTGTCCAGCCTTGTAAGCGCAACTCCTCCTAAACCGTTTGAAGAATTTTCATGAAACTTTACACAATGGAAGAACTCCATATGAAGATGTGCATGAAGCAATATAATTCCGTTCTGACATTTCCAAGGGGAGATAATCTAACTTATACCGTCTGTCCATCCTTGCAAGCGCAACTCCTCCTAACCGTTTGAAGAATTTTCATGAAACTTTACACAATGGAAGAACTCCATATGAAGATGTGCATGAAGCAATATAATTCCGTTATGACATTTCCAAGGGGAGATAATCTAACTTATACCGTCTGTCCATCCTTGTAAGCGCAACTCCTCCTAAACCGTTTAAAGAATTTTCATGAAACTTTACACAATGGAAGAACTCCATATGAAGATGTGCATGAAGCAATATAATTCCATTCTGACATTTCCAAGGGGAGATAATCTAACTTATACATTTCAGGTGTGGGGGGGGGGGGGGGGGGGGTATCACTTTGTGAGTTTGCTCACAGTACCTCTAGTTTTATTTATCATACCTACCACTGGCCCAGACAGAAAGTGTAATCCTATGAGTTGTTTATTCACACCGCCTCGCAAGAAACTGTAACATTTAGCAGACACAACAAAACAATGGAATTGGATGGGAATGGATGGCACTTCCTGTAACTGTGCATCAGCAGACATCCTGTGTGGAGGGAGGGCTATACAGGACTCAGACAGACACTTTTTTTTGTTAGTTTGGCTTAATTTTGGGGTTGGTGAGTTCAAAATTCAAGTATTTGGTCTGAGTCTGTCAAATAGAGTACCCAACATGTCTGGGCCAGTCATAAGCATGATAAATATAGAAATTATATAAAACAATTCCAATATTTTTTGCATAAAGATCTCCAGACAAGAGACAGATAGGCATTGGAAAAAACAAGTGGATGGTCCCATGCCACACATGGTTCTTGATAGGTAGCATTTCAGGGAGAATATTTTTTTATTCTAATTGTGAGAGTATTGGGACAATTCAATTTTGAGTTATCTCCCTTATACCATGAACGCTTCAAATTCATAAACTGTTTTAGCATAAGTAAATACCCCTATCTTGCAACACAATTGTCGATTTTCCATAAATAATGCAAAATCTTGCCACCAGACTTGTTGATGTAGGTATATCCAATAGAAATACATACACATCAACCCCATAAATGCTGAGGAGATAGGGCATGTCACTCAAGACAAATAGAAATTCACGACAGACAGAATATCTCAAAGCATAGTATTAAAAACATACTGGTTTGCAGCACAGTACACTGAAAATACTTTTGGGGGTTCGGATGTGTTTTAAAATCTGTTGAAAAGAATTTTGGTAGTTCATCACGTATGAAAATGCATTTGTTTCCAAAACATTTGCACCATTTTTTTTTATCAAAGATCTTCAGCATGAGCCATAAGTAATAAAACTGATATTTGATAACATATTCTGATCAATTTTGTGCAAAACTGATAAAAAAAATGTTTTCAAAATTTTTTTCTCTTTTGGATTTTTTTTACTTTTACCTAGAATTTGTGCTAAATTCAGCTAATTGTACTTTAGAGGTCCATTGTAAGAGGTGACATGTCACTTCACTGTAACAGGTAGATTATCCTTTTAAAATTTAAAAAAATATTTTTTTTGTCATAAGTATTCAGGAGCTCAAATACTGATTGCATTTGGTATTGAGGGAGTAAATACCAAAACCTTAATTGGAGCTCTGTGTGTGTATTTGTTCATACTTGACTGTTTGGAAAAAAGTTCTTTATCTTTTCACAAGATGAATTCATATGGCAGATAAACCATTTCTTCTTCAATTAATCTTCTATATTTTTGTTAATTTCAGTCCTGTTTTCGATGGTTTATATGATTTTTGCTCAATGTACACAGGAGCGACTCTGGAAGGAGCTATAAAGTTGAACAATAATGTAAGTATATTTTCAAAGGAATAACAGAAAACTTGATTGCTTTTTATAATTATCAGTATGATGGAACCCTGTTAAATGAATAGCTACTTGCCATTGAAAATCATTCAGTTAACAGAGATTTGACCGCTTTTCTGTATTCAGGTGATAAACTGAACATTTATTTTATGATCTCTTGTTTGACAGAACTTGTGGAGCTCTGTCAAATGATATAATAGATTAAATGCCTGTATAGGATATACTGAGGCCAGATAGGTCTATAAACAAGGGGAATTTGGTAATTAACAGGGCAATTTTTTGACATATTACAAGATTTTTTATTAGCTCAACTTTGATGTAAGTCAAATTTGAGGTTATGCCATGGCCCGTCGTCTGTCTGTCTGTCAACAATTCAATAAGCCTCAGGCTAGAGGCCGTATATATGAGCCGATCTTTACAAAATTTCTTGCGTACCTTTGTTATCACTGTGGGACGAGAACGAGTGTTTTTGGGTGCGGTCCGAAATTCAAGATGGCCACCAGCAGCCATTTTGTACCAAAATTAGTGCAATCAGTTTTCTGTACAGAACTTCTGTATGAAAGTTCTGATTTGAATAAATTTTTGTTTGAATGTTAAGTAGCATGGAATACATCACATATAATACAGGTTTTTTTCTCGTGGAAGAATTTTGCAAATTAGATGAACTTTGATTTATTCAGGGCTACTTTTTCACAGTAAGTACACATGTCAATACGGCTCGGGCAAGGGGCTGTATTTATGAACCGATCTTCACGAAACTTCTTGGGTACCTTTGTTATCACCTTGGGGCGAAAATTCAAAATTCAAGATGACTGCCAACGGCCATTTTGTACCGAAATTAAGTACAATCATTTTTTTGTTCACAACTTCTGTACAGCTCGGGCTAGAGTCCATATGTATGAACCGATCTTTACGAAACTCCTTGGGTACCTTTGTTATCACCGTGGGGCAAGAACAAGTGTTTTTGGGTGCGGTCCAAAATTCAAGTTGGCCGCCAGCAGCTATTTTGTACAGAAATTAGTGCAATCAGTTTTTTGTACAGAACTTCTGTATGAAAGTTTTGATTTGAATAAATTTTTGTATGAATGTTTAGTAACATGGAATACATTACATATAATACATGTTTCTTATCAACCTACTCACAATTGTTTACTACAGGCTTGCACTACAGTGGAAGTCCCTAACTCGGATAAAATACTCTCTATTTTTGTCTTTCCCAAGCAAGTTGGGAAAGAAAAGTGGTGCAAAAGCACCAATAAAAATAAGCCAAAACTGGGTTGAGTGCAACCGGCGCAGACCCAGTACAGGACGCTCTCTCCCAAGTACAACTCCACGACTTCTGTTGCCAGTGCGCATATACCATCTCTAAAGACTCATTCTTTTTATAATCCGCTTCGTGTCGAGATGTTTTTGCACGCTTATCAGTGTTCCACCAGCTCGATGTTTGATGATTCCTGATTCATTATACCACAGTGTATCCTTTGTATTCTCAGGAACAGTGTTTTATATTCTCTTTTCTATTATATGTCCATAATGTATATTTATTTGCTCTCTCTCGAGTCGCGCGCGATTTTCGTGTGCCACGCGGTTCGGACTTAGATTTTTCACAATTATTGTTAATGCTTTTTTTGCAAAATTTTCTAATTGTGTTAGAGTTAGGTGTCAGTGGGGTACCACTCCTACAGTGTTTCTTCTTTCTTTTGAGAGTAGTCTTCCTGTTGTGTGGTTCCCGGTCGACCGTCTGGGGTCTTTGTTTCTGTCACCTTTCTCTCTTCTTTGGGGGTGTTCTGTTTTCTGATCTCACCTTCTCTGCTCCTCTCACCTCTATCATGCCCAGGACAATTCCTTGTGGGCAATGTCTGCTGCCAAAGCATGTGGACGATGTACATTCGTCTTGTTCCTCCTGTAATGGGTGTTCGGCCGAGCGGCCGTGTGGTGTCTGTGGAACATGGACTTCCACCTTCTGGGCGTCAGTAAACCGTGTCGTTCGTTCTTGTGGCCGTGCCTCCCGCTCCCGCGGGAAAGGAGAACGTGGTCGTTTGGGGCCTCCCGAGCCGACTTTGTCTGGTGAGAGTTATTCCTCCTCCGTGGGGGATGTGCAGTCTTTTCCTGTGGTGGATACTGCGGGAGCTGTTGAGTGTTCTGGTGAAGAGATGCCTGGTTCCGGGACTACGGTCCCCCTCCAGTTGACATCTGAGGCTGTCACTAGGGTTGTGACTCCTCCTTCGGAGCCGAGCCAGTGTGCTCTCTCCACTATTTCACCAGCCTCAACGACTCTCGACGTATCTACTACTGCTGCTGGTCCGTCTGCTTCGTTGTCTGTTTCAGCCGGCCTTGGCTTTTCGCTGCAGGGGACTGCAGGATTGTCCGATACTGTAGACGTGGGATATCGGCCTCAGCCTTCCCTGACTTCAACTCGGCGAAGTCGGAAGGGGCTGCCGGCCGAGCCCATCTCTGTGGTCTCTTCGCCGTCGAGCACCACAGTTGTGTCTTTGGACTCGGATGTTCGTAGTGGAAACACTATGAACTCCGTGGCGTTTCCGTCTACTCACTCTGGTCACACGACCAGTTTTGGGGGACCAACGCCTTTTGTGCAGCCTGGACCTTCTGCCCCGCAGAGGTCCGCAGTGACTCTCATGAGTTCTCGCAATATTGATCCTCGGGGTGCATCGTACCCCTATACACGTCTGCCTTCAGATGTTTCGGCTGCCGCCCGTCGTCACGCGTCGGGTGTTTTGGAGGATCGTGACCCTTCGCTGGTTAAGAGGGTCAGAGGTGAAGCCACTTTGCCGGTTCGCTCCCCTGTCGAACCGGTCGGTACGGGCAGTGAGCTTAGGGAGGCCCTCTCCTTACTCACTCAGGTTCTTTGTAAGAGCCTTCCTGTTGCTTCCAGCGAGGCTGTGGGTGGTTTCCAGGCGCTTCCTATGGCGCCGCCTCCCGGGATTGGAAACAGGCCGGTTTCCAATTCCTCTGGTGTCCTGACACCATGGGAGGCGTCGGCTGGTTTGCCCACGATGGGCTATGTGTCTTCCGACTCTGGGGAGGAGTCCGACATGCTTGAAGTCGAGGGCCAGCAGTCTTCGGACTTGGGGGTGGCTCTTGACTTTGTGTTTGGGTTTCTGCCGGAGCTCAAACCTGCTAACCAGCCGACAGTGTCAGCCTGGCCGCGATCATCGGTCGCGCGCCAACAGCCTATGGAGCAACCTGCTTCTGGGCGCCTTCGACCGTGCCAGTCGGTACAGGTGGTTGAAGCTTTTTCTGCATTGGATGCCAAGCTGAATTCCAAAGCTTTGAAGACTTCGTTCTTCACCAGGGTTGACACCTTTTTGCCTCCTGTGCGTTATCGTTCCTACGATTTCGCCAATCCGTCAGTCTGCCAGGCTTTGACGGTTCTGGATCAGGACTCCACTTCCCTCGGGCTTTCCAAGCCCAAGTCTGCCGTCATTCCAATGATGACTCTGGAGTCCACGTTGGGCTTATCTAGAGAGATGCTTGGCATGCTTTCTCTCTCAGATCACGTCGTCTCAGCTTTGGCTGCTTATCTGCCTCCAGATAAATTTGACGAGGTACAGGCTCCTTTGCGTGTGCTGTCCAAGGCACTTATGCACCTTACTCACTAATTTGGAATTAGTTCGAAGGGACGCTGTGCTGGACACAGGACTATCCCTTCCCGAGGAGCAGCGTGCTACTCTTCGATCTGCTTCTTTGGCAGGTCCGCAACTTTTCCATGGTTCCGTGTCGACGGTCCGGGATGACGTCCTACGTCATTCCAAAGATCAGCTGCTGTTTCGTCAGCTTGATCAGCCTTCTCGGGGAGGCAAGGGCCGTTCCAAGCCTAACAAGTACCCTTCTGCTTCCTCTGTGAAGCAAAAGGCTGGTCCTTCTGCCGCCGCCTCTACTTCTTACTCACAGGGTAAAGGTAGGGGTCGGCAGAATCGAGGGAAGTCTCAGGATTCTTCATTTAGCAGAGGAGGTGGTTTCTCCTCTCGCGGGCCTCGTCGGGGCTCGAAATGAAGGTCCTCACCTCGACTCGTCCCAGGTTGGAGGAAGGATAGCAGAGTTCGCAGACCATTGGACCACCATCACATCCGATCCATGGGTGTTAGATGTTGTTCGGTGCGGGCTGCGCATATCCTTCCGACGGCACCCCACTCTGTCAAGGGTGCCTCTTCCAACCACAGTTCCTTCAGACGTTTTACGTCGGGAACTTTTGTCCACGGAGATTGCCAATCTCCTGGCAAAGGGGGGCGATCGAGGTCGTCAAGAACGTTCAGTCAGTGGGTTTCTATTCCCGCCTGTTCTTGGTGCCGAAGAAGGACGGCCGACTCCGACCGGTTATCGATCTGAGTATCCTGAACCAGTCTATCATTGCTCCCAAGTTCAGCATGGAGACTTTCAGGTCGGTCCGCCAATCAATTCACCAGGGAGATTTCGCAGCCAGCATCGACCTGCGAGACGCTTACTTCCACGTTCCGATGCATCGGGCGTCACGGAAGTATCTCAGGTTCGCTTTTCTGGGGCGAGTTTACCAGTTCAAGGCCATGCCTTTCGGCCTCAACCTGGCTCCTTGGGCGTTCACCAGACTGATGTCGCATGTGATAGCGTTCCATCGCACACAGTCCAGGGTGACTACTTCGGCATAACTGGACGATATCCTCCAGAGGCATTCCAATGCTGCCTTACTGGAATCGGATGTCGCCACTCTGTTGAGCTTGCTCACGTCGCTAGGATTGAGAGTCAACGAGGAGAAGTCGGACCTGGTCCCTTCTCAGTCGTTTTGTCATCTGGGGATGTCTTTCCAAACCAAATTCAATTTGGTGGCTGTTCCCCAGGCCAAGGCTGCGATTCTCTCAGCTTTTGCTCGGACTCTGTCCCAGTCCAGGTCCGCGACCGCTCGGAGTTTTCTCCGGCTGATCGGTCTCTGCGGTTCGGTGACGGATCTCATTCCTCTAGGTCGGCTGCGTGTCAGACCTCTCCAACACTTTCTGCTCAGTCGTTGGAGGCCGAATGTAGATTCTCTGGATCAGGTGCTTCCGTTTCCGGACTCTCTGTATCCTCACCTTCTTCCCTGGACAGATGTTCAGTGGATTACGCAGGGTGTTCCACTGGACTTACCCACGTCCGATCGCGTTCTGACGGCAGATGCCAGCGATCTCGGATGGGGTGCGACGTTGGATCCTCTCGGTCTTTCCCTACACGGGATGTGGGACCAGGATCAAGCAGCTCTACACATCAACCAGAAGGAGCTTCTTGCTCTTCTTCTGAGTTTCAGGCAGTGGATCACTCACCTGTCGAATCGCCAGGTCCTTCTACTGTCCGACAATTCGACAGTGGTTGCTTACATTCGGAACCAGGGCGGCACGCACTCGCTTCCGATGTACGAGTTAGCTCGGGATCTTCTACTGCTCGCTCAGGATGTTCACGCCGGAGTGGTTGTTCGTCACATTCCCGGTCGTCTGAACGTCCTAGCCGACTCCCTGTCCCGACAGGGCAGGGTTATTTCCACCAAGTGGATGCTTCACAGGGCAGTGTTCCAGTCGCTTTGCGATCTCTGGGGACGTCCCCACATCGACCTCTTTGCGACTCGTTGGAACCATCAAGTGGACACTTTCGTGTCCCCGTGTCCAGATCCTCTGGCTTTTGCCGTGGACGCTCTGTCACTCGATTGGAACGGTCTAGTCGGCTACGCCTTCCCGCCGGTTCCGATTCTTCCTCAGGTTCTCGCCAAAATTCGAACCTGCAGTTGTCGAATCATTCTGATCGCTCCCCTGTCGCCTCAGCGGGTGTGGATCAATCGGCTCCGCTCGCTGATGGCGGCGGTTCCGGCACATCTCCCGCTACGTCGCGACCTTCTTTGTCAAGGTCACCCGAGGAGGTTTCACGTCGACCCGACTTCATTGTGCCTTCACGCATATCTTTTGTCAGGTCCTGTCTCCTCCGTAGAGGTTTTTCGAGACGAGCAGTGGAGTGCATTTCTTCTTCAAGGAGGCACTCCACTGGTTTAGATTATGCAGCTAAATGGAAGGTTTTCTGTCGATGGTGTGCTGATCACTCTGTTGATTATGCCAATCCTTCGATTTCACAGATTGCAGAGTTTCTGGTATATCTGTTTGATTCTCGGGGTCTCCAGCCTGTTACCATCAAGGGTTACAGGTCTATGCTTTCAGAGACTTTTTCTTATGTGGGGAAGCGTCGTATCGGCACTAATCCTTACCTCTCCAAGCTTGTTCGGCACTTTTCTTTAAAAAGGCCTCGGACTTTGCAGCTTACTCCACGATGGAATCTTTCGTGGGTGCTGCTTTGCTTGGGGGGGGGGGGGGGGGGCGCCGTTCGAACCTTTATCCCAGGTGGATATGCATTTTCTCACATATAAGACGGCTTTCCTGATGGCATTTGCTTCGGCCAGACGGGTTAGTGAGCTTCACGCCCTCTCGGTTGACCCGGCCTTTTTTAGGAGCTCTCCCAACAGTGTTACTTTTACCACTGATTGCTCCTTTTTGGCTAAGAATCAGTTACCAGATACTACTCCTCCTCCTATCTGTATCAGGGCTCTTCCCTCTGTTGCGGGTACTCGCCCTTTGCTCTGTCCGGTCCGTGCTATTCGCATTTATCTTGATCGGACATGCTTCATACGGAAAGGCAGAAAACGTTTTTTTCTGTCTCTCATTCCGGGTCGACAGAAGATCTCTCCTCAATCCATTTCTCGATGGATTTGTCTTGCTATTCGTACGGCTTATAGTCGTTTAGCAGCTGGCGATTGTATTACCAATCGTATTTCTGCCCACGAGGTGCGGGCACTGTCTACCTCTTGGGCTTATTCTAACTCCGTCAGGTTGTCGGATGTTATGCAGGCAGCCTACTGGAGAAATGCTTCTACTTTCTCCACCTTTTATTTGCGCCAGTTGCAGGAGCGGTCGGAGGACCTTTTTGCCCTGGGTCCTCTTTCTTCTGCTCAGGCTGTTGTCTGCCATAGCCATTAGGCTTCTTGAAGGTCAGTTTCAGCCTTGTGCTGTTACTGCCCTTTTTCTGTCTGTGTGTCACACAGGCTCATATGTCTCTTTTCATTGTCCTTTACCAATGATTGCGACATTATGGTTGATAAGCCTCGGGACCTCTTCCTTCTACTTCACGGTTCCAGTGCACTGGGGTTATGTGGGGGTTGGTTATGCGATTCCCTCCAGCCTTTTGTCTATTCAGCCTGTAGTAAACAATTGTGAGTAGGTTGATAAGAAATCTAAATTTTATAGTAAATTTCCTTTCTTATTATACCTACCACAATTGTTTACATGGAGGCCCTCCCGTCTTCTTTACGGGTAAAGAATCTTTCCTCCCCGCTGATCACATAACTCTAACGTTTACGTATTCAAAAAGAATGAGTCTTTAGAGACGGTATATGCGCACTGGCAACGGAAGTCGTGGAGTTGTACTTGGGAGAGAGCGTCCCGTACTGGGTCTGCGCCGGTTGCACTCGACCCAGTTTTGGCTTATTTTTATTGATGCTTTTGCACCACTTTTCTTTCCCAACTTGCTTGGGAAAGACAAAAATGGAGAGTATTTTATCCGAGTTAGGGACTTCCACTGTAGTGCAAGCCTGTAGTAAACAATTGTGAGTAGGTTGATAAGAAACATGTATTATGTATTATATGTAATGTATTCCATGTTACTAAACATTCATACAAAAATTTATTCAAATCAAAACTTTCATTTACTATAAAATTTAGATTTTTTTCTCGTGCAGAAATAGGGCAAATTAATTGAACTTTGATTTATTCAGCGCTACTTATACACAGTAAGTGCACATGTCAATACGGCTTGGGCTAGAGGTTGTATTTTTGACCCGATCTTCACGAAACTTCTTGGATACCTTTGTTATCACCTTGGTATGAGAACGAGTCTTTTTGGGTGCGATCTGAAATTCAAGATGGCTGCTGGCGGCCATTTTATACCAAAATTAGGTGCAATCAGTTTTTTGTACAGAACTTCTAGGACTACGTTTCTTATCATCATGGGACAGTAACGAGAGCTTTTGGGCTCGGCTGTGTTAATATTTGGTGTTGTTTGGGGAGGGTAAGCATTATTAGCACAACCCAGTTTTCTGTTTCCAATGAGAAAAATAAAACCTCACCCATGGGAATCCTATGAGCTAAAGATAAAAAATTCAAATACCTATATTTTAAGAAGGACTGGACAAATGTTTATTGATTAGTAGGAATCAACCATAGAAGGGTTTGAATCAAACAGGCCAAAACAATTGCTAACACTTGGCTTATGATGCACCATACAAGGATCCCCATTGTAACATTAACCCCATGGAGATTTCTTTTCTAATTTAGCATCTAACTGTCACCCACCTTTACAGTACTTTACCTGTACATTTGTTACAGGCTATGGTCAGTATTTATGTACAGACCTTTACAATACTTTACATGTACCTTTGTTATCAGGTCATTGCCTAGATGTGTGTCATTGCTGTGTCACATACTATACATGTACATGTTTTACTCAAGTTGAGCTACAGTGTCATTGACACTTCATTTAATTAACAGTTTACAAGATTTTTTTATTTAATTAATAGTTTTCTCTTTAACCCTTTACCCAACGTAACGGCCAAAACCGGCCAGCGCTAGTCTTAAAAATCGTTAGTTACTTTTCATTATTTTTTCATTTTTTGTCTCAAAAACATAGGTTATGACCCCTCATTGGAACGAGCTCATTCCAATGAGGGGTCATAACCTATGTTTTTGAGACAAAAAATGAAAAAAATTGTTCAAGAATTTTTTTGGCAAGTGTCGTCTGCTTTTCATGTTAGGTAAAGGGTTAACCAAGCATGGTGGCTCAATAGGTAGAGGTGCAGGCTGCAAGCCAAGAGGTCCTGGCTGCAAGCCAAGAGGTCCTTGGTTTGAATCCCACCTGCGGCAACTGCGTTGTGTCCTTGAACAAGATACTTAATCCTAATTGCCCACGTAGAAGCTTGGTGGCATTGTGTACTAAGTCGTACTGCACGTCGATGGTACACTTGTCTTAACCAATGCTAACTGTGCATGTGTGGAGTTAGTACGTTGGGGAGTCTGACAGTTGCTCAACATTGCTCGGTGGTTCTCTCTGGGTACTCCAGCTTCCTCCACCCGTAAAACTGTTCGACATGAGGTGACCCTGGCTATCAAAATTGTTGTCAAATCCCAAATTGTTGTTAAACCCCAGTAAATAAGTAAATAAATTCTCTTTAGCCTATATGCAATTAACAGGTAAAATTTGTTCTGAAGGTGTGGCTTGTGCTTGCAAGTTATATTCAAGAAACAAAGTTATTGAACTGAGAGACATCCAATTAGGCTGACTCCACTGTACTACCAAATGTACCTCCAAAACGTCAAGCACTATTTAACAAAACTTGCTTTGCAAATTTTTATTTTTATTATTATTACCTGCGTCGCCATCGGCAAAGCAGGTCTAGTAACCGCTCGACTCCGTCCGTCTGTCCGTCCATCCGTCAGTCCGTCCGTCCATCCATCCGTCCATCCGAAACACTTTTTCCGTCAAAGTTTTCTTGGCTTCTATGAAAGGGAATGATTTTATATTTGGTCTGCTGCTTCATAATGATGAGTTGTATCATGTAAGCAATTTTCAGATCTGCCGTGCAGACACTTCCTGTTTGCCGATACTTTGAAATTTTACTGTACCCACTGAACATTGAAATTTTCCGTCAAGGGTTTCTCGGCTTCTATGCAAGGGATTGATTTTATATTTGGTCTGCTGCTTCATAATGATGAGTTGTATTGTGTAAGCAATTTTCAGATCTGCCGTGCAGCCACTTCCTGTTTGCCGATACTTTGAAATTTTTCTGTACCCACTGAACATTGAAATTTTCCGTCAAGGTTTTCTCAGCTTCTATGCAAGGGATTGATTTTATATTTGGTCTGCTGCTTCATAATGATGAGTTGTATCGTGTAAGCAATTTTCAGATCTGCCGTGCAGCCACTTCCTGTTTGCCGATACTTTGAAGTTTTACTGTACCCACTGAACATTGAAATTTTTCGTCAAACGTTTCTCGGCTTCTATGCAAGGGATAGATTTTATATTTCATCTGGAGCCTGATAATGATCAATTGTATCGTGTATGCAATTTTCAGATCTGCCATGCAGCCACTTCCTGTTTGCCGATTCAATTGCATGCAGCGACGCAGGTCCAGACCCGGTATTGGTCTTGTTTCTGATTTTTTTTGGTCTCAAAAGCATACCTTACTGACCCATCATTGGAACAATCTCATTGAGTTTGTTCCAATGAGGCATCATAAGATATGTGTTTGAGAAGAAAATTTCAAGTGATTCAACAGCCAGTTTCAAGAAAAATTTTTGACATTGTTGTCTGGCATTTGTGTTGGGTAAAATGTTAAAACTTCACACACTTACAATAGCTGAGAACCTTGATCAAGTTGTCTCTGAATTCAGTTGTATTGTTTTGTCCTTGAAGTTTTTCATTCATATTTTGCCTAGCTTTATAGGCATCCTAGACTTGATGGCGTCTAAACTGAGTCACAGTACTTGATGAGTTCAAGAAAACTGCTCAACTTGTTGTCCCCTGATCTGTTCACTTACATACAGTATTCCTGAACTTAACCCTCTCTCTCAAACTCTCAGGCCACCAGTCTAATTCTGTACAGAATCCAATGGTGTTATTGCCTGTTTGTTTACCCACTTTTCATGGAGTCTGCATGCAGACTGCCATTAAGGAAATGTGATGTTTCTTCATGCACAAAGATATAGATATTCTTTCATGCTCCAGTAATAGATATTCGAATAAAAAAGTATTTAATCCACCCATACACCATCAAGACACTAACACAATTAGTGGAATTTCTTGGCATAATCATAAAACTGTCTTAATTTCTAATGATAATGTCATCAAAAAGTCGGTCAAATCAAGTCTTGCTTGAGAAACATATCTAGCATTGATTCAGAGAAAATGAATCTACATTGTATTTTTCGGATTCACTCGTCTGGAATATATCAGTTGGTTGGAAAAGCAAACCGTTGGTTCGCTTTTCTGACCAACTGAAATATTTGAGACTAGTGAATCGAAACACATGTGTTGGACCATTTAAGGACTAGACTGGTTCCAGGCCATAACAAAGTTTTCCAGGCCATAACAAAGTTGAATTTCTTACAGAATGAGACTGGTGCCTTGAGAGCCAACCTCTATCCATGCAAATATTGTGAAATCAAGACCACATCAAGAAAAGCAAATGAAAATAGCATGTCAGATTGAGTATTCTCTCATTCTCTTTTTGACATGTCAGATTTTACAGTGTAAGTCAGAAGAAACTGGATTATTTATATGATATGAACTCAAAATAAGTTCTGATTCATTTCTTGGGCAAATATGTAGCAGGGACGCACAAATTGAAAATTTAGACAACTCCAAAACGTTTAAGCAAAAAAAAATTTGGATAGCCCTCCAAATTTAGATAACCATTCACATGTATATTCACTTTTTTGTTAAAGTGTAATAATATATAGAGTTGCCACGGTTAGCCAGGTATCCGATTTGCATCCGTTTGCAAAGAAACTCAACCGGTTAGAAAAGCCATCAACCGGATAACCATACTTGCGATATTGCATCCAATAATATGAGGTATTGAT
Source organism: Pictodentalium vernedei (assembly GCA_031216915.1). Classification (NCBI taxonomy): domain Eukaryota; kingdom Metazoa; phylum Mollusca; class Scaphopoda; order Dentaliida; family Dentaliidae; genus Pictodentalium; species Pictodentalium vernedei. Next base: position 171,501,326 of record CM062291.1, on the reverse strand, counting down.
TACTATTGAAGTCGGGAACAACCTGCGTTGAACTACTAAGAAATTCATCTCCATACTGGCATACATGGGGGTATATTTCGTTGACAGTAGTACTCACAGAAAACCTATGCACCGTAGAAACAATATCATTAAACGTTAGCTTTGTACCTGTCCTACATCATGGAATACTGTTTTGGCGATCAATTTCAAAGAGTTATGAAACCTATGACGTCAAGCTGTCTGTGCGTTTTGGAGAACATGTGCATTGCTTTGTAGGAAAGGATCAAAGGTATCACAAGATTCATGCACATTATTCCTTATAGTCCAATTATTTCAGCATGTGACGTCATTTAGCTAATGCCTACACTACTGCTTGCACACTAGTAGAAACAGATTATAGTGACTCGCTTTGTTTTGCTATTTACACTGTTGCATCGCGTGTGCTTTGTTTGTTGGCAATTTAGAAGAGCAAGAAATGGTTATCCAAATTTTTTTTTAGAAAACCACTGGATGAATGTAACGGACGTTCGTCCAATTTGTGCATCCCTGCTGTAGTAGTTCTTATGGGTAAAATGTTATTCTGTAGTTATCTCCCTTATGTCAAGAAGGCAGCTGACGAATTTCCATATTGCTTCATTCTACTCAAGTCTGTAAAAGCTGAACTGTTCATTATATCCAATCTCTCATCTTGAATTTTCAGCTCTGTGATATTGCTGTCAACTGGTCAGGAGGATTGCATCATGCTAAGAAATTTGAGGTAGGTAAATCTCGTGAATTTAGTGTGGATCCTTTTATGGAAGTGCAATTAGATCTTTTTAAATCTTTTAAACAATTAACATTCAAAAGTTCATTTACTTGGTTTAGTTAAATCTTAACTTCTCCATTAATCTGCTTTAAAAGTGAATTTGGTTTGGTGTTTGTAAGTTATATACTATTAGATGTTATTCAATTAAAAAATATACAATTACATGGGCTCCACTGTAGAAGACTTCTGGCTCTAATCTTGCATTTTTTTTCAACTGGTAATTTAGTATTGAGAATGAAGGGGCTTTAAAAAACTGAATGGCATAGAAGATGTTTCATGCAAGACTATGATGTCTTTTTTTTGGAGATTTAAAGAAAAAATCATCAATTTTAATTTTTATCCCCACGAAAAGATTTCAGGGGGATATGGCTCTGTCCGTCCATCTGTAGCGGATTTGGTTTCCACTCTCTAACTAAAATTTTGCTTGGCCGACTGAAACCAAACTTGACATATGTGTTAGTCATGATGAGAGGAAGAACTCTATGTATTTTGGGATCATTGTGTCAAAGGTCAAGGTCACAATGACCTTGAACTTGATTTTTTATCAGTGTTGATTTCCGCTCTGTAATTGAAGTTCGCTTAGCCAACTGAGGCCATACTTGGCATGTGGGTTAGGCATGATGGGAGAAAGAACCCTATTCATTTTGGATCATTGTGCCAAGGGTCAAGGTCATTGTGACCTTGAACTTCAATTTTTATCATTGTTGGTTCCCGCTCTGTAATTGAAGTTCTCCTTGGCCAACTGGAATCCGACTTGGCAGGTGGGTTAGGCATGATGAGAGGAAGAACCCTATTCATTTTGAGGTCATTGTACCAAAGGTTGATGTCACAGTGATCTAGAACTTAAACATTATCCAGAGTTGGCTTATCAAATTGTAATTTTGCTTGCTCAATTGATACTTAACTTGGTTTATGGGTTGAGTATGATGGAAGTAAAAACCCTATTTATTTTGGGATTATTTTGTCAAAAGGAAAAGGTCACAGTGACCTTGAATTTTAGGTTTTGTCGGTCAGAGTTGGTTTCCACTTTCTAATTAAAATGTTGTTTGCCTGATCGAAACCAAACTTGGCATGTGGATCGGACATCTTGAGAGAAAGAACCCTATGTATTTTTTATGTCATTATGCCAAAGGTCAAGGTCACTGTGACCTTGAAATTAAAATTTATTGGTCGGAGCTGGTTTCAGGCTCTCTTAATTATTAAAAAATATGTATTCGCTATTGAAACCCAGCTTGGCATGTGGGTTAAGCATGTTAAGAGGAAGAACCCCACATATATTTATGTTATTGTGCCAAAGGTAAAGGTCACATTGACCTTGAACATAAAATCTTATTAGTCCCGATCAAAACCGAACTGGACATGTCATCAAATACAGGTAATCTTATCTGTATTAACAGTGTCTGTGTTAATTTAATGTAATATTTTACCAAGGTTACGGTATCAGGGCAGTTTTTCAGGGGGGGGGGGGGGAGGGGGGTTGGCAACCCCTAGATAGCTATCTCTAGTTATATTTTTTTTTATGATTTGACTTAACCCTTGAAGGCCTATTTCTGAATTTTCCAACCACAGGATAGGTGCTCTTAACATGCCATCATGAGGAGGTCCTGCTGACCATAGACAGATTACCTAAGCAGCGGTTTCTAGTCATGTCTTGGCCCAAGACTTAACTAGAAATCACTGCTAAGCCATTAGATGTATATAGACTGTGGAATGGTGGGAATTCAAGACATTTGTCCAGGTCCTTAAGTGTTAACCCTTAAGCCCTCAGATTATTTTTTTTCACTATAAACTACTATTTTTCCATTTACAGAGCTGCAGATGACTTAGCAGTATTTCTAATTATTGTTGGCTGCCTCTGTAGGCAGTCAACAATAATGTAAAAACAATGTCAAAAAAAGTTCTTGAGGGAGAATACATCTGGGACAAATTTTACAAAACAATATAAAAAGTGCAGTTTGTGGCCGTTTGGTAAGTTAAGGATTAAACATGACATTCATATAATAAACATGTAATTTTTCTTTCCAGGCATCAGGGTTCTGTTATGTTAATGATATAGTGATAGGAATTTTAGAGTTATTAAAGTAAGTTTAATAATGTATCAAACTGTCATTGTTGTCATCAGTCAACATCTTTTTGAGATACCTTTTACTTAATAGCTATTTCAGAATGAGTGGTTTTTTTTTGGGGGGGGGGGGGGGGGTTGTTTAATTTCTCTATATTGAATCATTCATATATGTATTCTTTTGAACAATTTTTGAATTTAAAAGAACTCTGGTGGAGTTGAGCATAATATTTGTGTTCATTAACAGTTTTTTTTTTTTATTACATATGGTCATTTATACCATGATTTCCTATTCTACAGTATATGAAAAGCCTATGACATAAATTTTAGCTTTACACACCAACCGTGGTGAACACGCCAGCAATGGGATTTCAGTAGATAAAATTTACACCTACAGTAGAACTACATCCAAGCTGACCTTTGGTGACGTCGACCTGAATGCAACTTGTCTAAATTTATCGCAAGTCGCCTCATGAAGAGTGAAATGAAAGTGACAATTATTCATTACGTTTTTAAATGAGTTTACCCCATAAGACACCAAAACTTAACAAACATGCATTGTCTCGTGTTAATAAAGCATCCATAACTCGAAATGGTATGTTATTATGCTATTAAAATAAAAAAGGCCCTGTTTCATCATTTTCCAGTTCGTTTCGGCAATAAAATTGACAGCGGAAGTATGCCCACCGATGCTTGTGTAAACAAAAACAGATTTGCACATATGTACGTCTGGTGCTCAGTAAAATCAAGAAAAAATAATAGCGACTCTTAATAATCTGATGATCATGGTATAAATAAAATATACCAAAAGTAGCTTGGTGTACCAAATGTTCACCACTCGTGGTGAACATTTGGTACACTAAGCTACTATGGGTATATTCTATATTTATACCATTCCTACCATGTTTCCTTTGAATTTTTTAAACATTAGAGCCAGTTGGCTATTGAATCAGTTAAACATGTTTTACTGGTAAAATAGGACCTGATAACTAGTGCATAGGGTGGAAAGCCTCTGAAGTGGGCAGCATTGAGAATAAACGATTGGCTAAATTTGGCTTTATACTAGTCTTGTCGATATGATATATATCCAAGGTGCTGAATGGTACCTTCACTGGTAGAGTGCTAAATTATTTTTGTTCACCCAAATTTGTTCACTTGTCTTTCCTTTGTTAAAATATATGAGAGTGCGCCCATGGGTACTCTCCATGTTACATCGAAAAGTTAAAATGAAGCACATCCACAGAATGTGAAGCCTTTAACTTGTGGTATCTGCACATCAGATTAACCTTTTGCCTAACGATTTTCAAAAATATTTTAAAAAATTGTCAACAAAACCATATCATGTGACTACCCATTGGAACGAGCTTGTCAAGCTCATTCCAATTAGGGGTCACATGATATTTTTTTTTTTTTTTTTTTTAGACTAAACTTTTGAGAAAAAATAAAAATATAATAAGAATAACAAATTTTGACATCGTTTTGACAGTATGTGCATCGGGGAGAGGGTTAGAGCCCTAATTTGGACTTCCAGCCCTCAACATGTTGAAAACATAAAAATAAATAAATAAATAAACCTTTTGGTATCTATGGATATAGCATGACTGTAAAATAAAACTTGTTGGTGTTTTTGTTCTAATTATTTTTATATTATGTCAGGTTAGGCCTAAAAAAGATAGAAAATCTGTTTCTCAGACCCTCACACATTGTCATTTTGGCTACCACATGGTCTTTTTATTACCAATGCAAACTTTAAAAAAAAAATTAATTGCTTTATGTCAGATAAGTTAAAGTCATTAAATTGGATAGAATACACTACTGGCCATGTTATTCTGCAGATTACGTGGCCTAAAACATAAAAACAGATCAAGTATATTAACCTCAGTGTAAAGAAATAAAAATTGCAAAAAAAGAAAGTAACAAAATGCCCATGTGATAAAAAATGGCCTGAGAAACAGATGTACTTTGTGTGGCCTTAGTGTGTGTATAAGTTTGGTTAGTTGTCCCACACCAGTTACCGACATTTCCGTTTTCAATAATTTTTGGTATCGGGATGTAGCAGCATAAGATAAATAGCATATACAGGTTTTTTCTCGTGCATAAATTATGGAAATTAGATTTAAGGTTTTTTCAGCCATATTTGTATATATTATTTTGGTGTGTCCTGTTTTTACCTGTATCTCAGAGACACTTTTATGCTTTTGTTTCAAATTTTCAGCAATGATCAGACATTAGTAAAATTGATGCGCATTGGTCCACATTTCTACAGCTACAAATTTTGCACAATTGTTAACAAGCATCCGGAAATAAATAATCTGGACATGGATTTTTAATTTTCAACCTGTATTCAAAATAATGTCCAGTCAGGGTGTTTTTTTCCATCCTTTAATATCAACTCCTGTATCAAGCCTCCCTCTTTCAAATTTTGGTTATATCATCTCCGGGTACAGACCTTGTAAATTCTCAACTGTTATGGTCAAATTTTCAGTTATGTTATTGACGTTGATGTCACCAAAGTTTAAATGTCCAATTTTCATGAAATTTTAGTGTCGGATGTTGAAGAGCTAAAACAATCAGGATATAGCTGTTTTAGCTCACCTGAGCGAACCTTAAGTGATCACATTCTGTCCGTCATCTGTCTGTCCATCCATCCAGCATGAACTTTACATTTTCGACTTTTCCTCATAAACTACTGGGCCGAATTCAACCATTCGGCTTGCGCCTCATGGTTGAAAACCGACATCCAGGTATTAAATCTCCATGTACCCTGGATGTTGCCCGAGATAACTTATAATCTCTCCTGTTTGTTCATGATTGGCTTAACAGTACTCTGCCAATCTCATTTAACAACTTCTTCTCGATGACTAATACATGACCAAGAATCACTAGACAATCTTATCCATTGGAAATGAAGCGCACTTGGACACTTAGGAGCGTACATGAATGATGTTCATTGTAATAATCCTTATTGTTTGGATTGCATTCAGTAGAGATCACCTCTTTGTGTATTATAGTGAAATTAATCAAACAAGAATTGTATTTTATGGCTAGTATAGGACCTAGTTCTAACACATAGACATAAACGACTGGCTAAACTTGACTCTGTTCTTATGTTTTTGGTTCTATCTGGCCACAAATGTATAAAAGTGACTTTAAAAGTAATAAAAATAATATAATAAACAAATTAGTTTGTGTGATACCCAAATGTCTTTCCAGCTCGTCACAATATTTCTCCCTACCAGGCCCAGCTCAAGTAGCATCTGGGATAGATTATACTGTCCTGGTCAGTGATTGAGACAGGGGGTGTGTTGGGGAGCCACCAGGAGCCATATTATTTTTAAGTCCCTAAGTTGTCCCAAGTGATATTCAGACTCAAATATATGAGTCAAAGTATTTTGTCAACGGCATTTAAGTGTGCTGCTACAATGTCCAGTACAATGTTGTAATATAATTTATACTGGGGATAACAGGAAGACAGCCAATCTGGCTATGTTATTCCCCACAGTATACATGTGTGTTTTCATTTTACATTGTTCTTGCAAACTGTTATGTGTATGTTTACTGTGAAATAAAGAATCAATCAATCCTGTTGGTGGAGAGGATTAGGCCATATTCAGCTTTGTTCAAGTTAAGTCCCTAGGTTTATATTTGGGCTCCCTACTTTTCTATTTCTGGAAATCGGGGCATTGTTTCTGTGGTAGCATCCCAATACTAGAAAAAAGTTAACAGACATGGACAACAGAATTATAAATAATGAAAAGGCTTTGTTCCTCTATAGTGCTAACTAGGCACAGATGCTAATTAAATCCTTCTGTAAAAAGCTTTGCCAGTTGAGTGCCTGTGGCTTGTTGTTTTTAGCTCGCCTGACTTTCAGTCGGGGGAGCTATAGTGATCACTCACCGTCCGTCGTCCATGAACATGGTGTTTGCATCTTCTCCTCCCAAACCGCTGAATCAATTTAATGGATATTTGAGATAACAGTTTGTTAGGACATCGTATTTTGATTTTGTTCAAATCAAGTTGCCTCGCCCCTCGGTAGGGCCACGCTGAAAAAGTGTGCTTAAATCTTAAAACATCTTCTCAAGAACCATCAGTAGCAGAGACTTGATATTTGGTGTGCAGCTTCCTTTTGAGGTGTAGACTCAGATTTGTTCAAGAGAAGTTCAAGGAGCTATATTTTTATACTGTACCAATGACCCAGACATAGCTGCTGGTGCTAAATCTTAAAATATAGGGCCAAACACAAATTTACCCCCCCAATCCCCAAAATTTGCATCTAAAACCAAAGAAAACATGTCCTGAATGGCCCTCCACACTTCACCTCTACTGCGCATGCGCAGTGTCAAGGACGTTCCGAAATTGGCGCCATTATTCATTCTTAGTTTGGCCCTTCATCAGTTAACATCTGACTGATCTTTGTGCTTGTAAATCTCAGTTTAAATGATGCCAGACACATAAATATTAGTGAAATGGTGATTCTAAGGAGGATATAGAAGGAGGAGAGGAAAAATGTGTAACAGAATATTATCAGGGCTGTAACTTAAAATTTTTTAATGAAATTATGTTAAGTTACCTATTTTCGAGGCAGCAGCCATTTTGTTGTCATTCCTGTTATTTTGTTACACTGTTTTTTCAGTGTTTTCCTCTCTCCCTTTCCTTTAAGTCCCCTCTTGCTATTCTCCCATGCTTTTGGCATAGTTTCTGTAATTATTATTACTAAAATTTCTTGGGAGTTTTAGCTGAATAACAGAATGAATTCTGTTCTTTTCCCCATGTTTACGTCTTCACCTATGGGTGGTAAGGCGTTGTGTTCTGCATCTACCATCTGATGTTCTGCAGTTTCTTCCCTGGAAGTCTCTGTTTTGCATCAGATGGTGTATTTTTGGTAACTGATTTCGGGCCTGGGTGCCTGGAGTCTTATTTTAGTGTTTTTACACTCATTGTTTACATTTACAACAGCCCTCTGTGTGAGGGGGGGATTTCTTGAAAATAATATCTTACTAGATATATTATTATTGTTCGTAAGTGTTGCATAAATTGTTTAAAATATTTTTAAATTTTTTGTCCACACTTAGGCTTGGGATCCATTGGGGCTCAACGTTACTTTTCAGAAACTTGGGCTGTTCTGAAAAAATATTTTTTCAAAATATTTTGATTTCAATTATTTTTTCTATGTTAATGGATCATATTATTATTATGTATTTTGATTGTCAGGGGTTGGTGCGAGTACCAGGACTTTGTTTTCTTTTCACATTGAAAGGATTTTGATCAATTGTAATTAGAGGAAGTCTTCCTCTGACTTTTATAATCATTCTATATGTAGTCAGTGTACTCGCATTAACTCCTGTTCTGTATCTGATGATTTCGATGACAACATGGGAAGCGTATGTCACGGTATGTTAGTGGGGAATTGGACATTCCGGTCCTTTCCCCGCAGGGTCACTCTACTTTATCAATTTCTATTTCAGACGATCAAGATTAGGGTGATGTATCTGTGATGTCTTCCAAAAGTGTGCCTCCGTCGTCACAATTAATGAAGGGCTAGCGGAAAAGTGCTCATGTTAATACGCCAATTGCCTAAGAGGACCCTAGTAGGTTCGACGGCCTTTGACGTCCGCTAGCTCGCCCGGTGTAGCGTTCATTCATCGAATGGTTAGGCAGCCGGGTTCGTCCGTTGCGGTCTAGAAGGAGTTTTGGGGTGATGCGAGCACTATAAATCAACCAAATGCACACCCAGTGACGGCGGATTAGAGGGAGAACGGAGGAAGCCTTTTAGTCCGGGTTCATAGCTCGTTCTAGTCCATCCGGACGGCGAGCGAGAGAGGCCCCTCCTCTCTCGTACAACAACATCTGGCCCCAGATGTTGTGGTACAAAATGTTTCGCATTCGGAGCATACGTCCGCCGCTCGGGACGCTCCGACATATAGTCAGTCCGGAGAGACTGTCAATAAGGCTTCCTCATTCTCATGGTAGCGCACACGACCGCTCTTGGCTACGTGACCTCGGATATCCAGTCAGCTTCGCCAGTCAGAGAATCATCGGCGACCAGGTCACACCATCCGGTAGCCAGGGACACGAGGCCTGCAGACTCCGGACGTTCGCATAGGAAAGTGTGCAGGAGTCAACGTACACGGAGCTTCCGGCGGCAATGCATCGTAAGACCGCTACTGCACAGGCCTCGGGGACGGATGTACTACCCTGAATAGCACAGCTTATCGCAGCATCCCAGCAACAACTGAATCTGTCGCATAATGTTTTATCCGACGATGCTGGGTCGGGACGCTCCGCGGAAGCGGGTACGGATGTCCGAAAATTTCATCCGGTCCGACGGGATACCGAAAGGGATTCGGAGGATTTCGAGCTTTCCCTTTCGGAACAACATATGCTGTTGTGTATGTCATCTGACTTGATCTTCTACAGGTTCTTACGTTGGACCAGAATGCTGCGATGCCGGATAAGAAACTGATAGCGTCGGTGGACTTAGAAATTTTTGGTTCGGTTCAGGGACATCGTCCCTCAGTTCCGACATAGTCCAATAATGTCACACAAACTTTCGAATTATTGAATGACGCTATATATTTATTATTATATGCTTGCTATTACCAAGCATTTCTGGTTTCTTGTTCGCAAAAGTTACGGAGATGTCTTTCAAAAGTGTGCCTCTGTCGTCATAGTTAATGAAGAGTTAGCGGCAATAAGTGCTCATGGAATATGTCTATCGCCTAAGAGGTCCCTTGTAGGATTGATGGAGTGACATTCGCTAGCTCACCCAGTGTAGCGTACATTCATCGAATGGTTCGGCTGCCGGGTTCGTCCGTTGCGGTCTAGGAAGGAGATTTGGGTGATGCGAGCACTATAATTACTTTAGTACTCACCCAGTGACGGCGGATTGAGGACAGATCGGAGGAAGCCTGTTATTCCGGTTCCTGGCTTGTCCAGGTCCGTCCGGGCTGTGAGCGAGAGAGGTCCCTCTCTCGTCCAACAACATAGGGGACCGCATGTTGTGGTTCAGATATTTTACATTCGGAGCATATGTCCGTCGCTCGGGACGCTCCGTTATATTGACAGTCCGAGAGACTGTCGATAATGCTTCCTCATCCTCACAGCAGTGCACACGACCGCACATTGGCTACGTGACCTCGAGTATCTGATCAGTTTCATTATTCAGTGATTCCACGGCGAACAGGTCACGCCATCCGGTAGCCAAGGGACACGAGGCCTATACACTCCGTTCGCTCGCATATTAGTAGTATGCACGGGGTAATCACGGAGCTTCCAGCGGCAATGCATCGTAGGACCGCTTCTCCACAGGCCTCAGTGACGGACGTGCTATCCGAGTTAGCACAGTTTTTTCGCAGCATCCCAGCAATCGACAGTTTCTTGGTCGAATCAGGAATTATCCGACGGCGCTGGGTCGGTGCGGTCCGCGGTTGCATCAGGTACGGACGACCGAACGCTTTATAGGGTCCGACAGGATGGCGAAAGGGATTCGAAAAATTTCGAGTTTTCCCTTTCGTAGCATCGGAAGCTGCCATACATATCTTCCGGCATTATCTTCCAGTGATTGTTATTTCGGACTACATTGCTGCGATGTTGGATAAGAGACTTATAGCGTCATTGGACACGGGATTTTGGATCGGTTCAGGGACATTGTCCCTGACTTACCGACACAGTCCAATAATGTCATTAGAACATGTGTATTATTTATCGACGCTATATATATATATATAAGCCTGCTACCAAGCATGATAGTTTAGTTTCTTGTCCGCAATGCTCATTTCTGCCTTTTATCATTTATACAAATAATTTATTTTGGCAGAACAGGGCATCTCGAGAGTTCATATGCGTCTAGACGGCATGGTTAAAGACTGGAAATAATCTTTTTCGCCGTCTATGTCTTTTCCAACCACAATGTTGGAAACGACAATGATGTCTAATAGACTTAACTTAGACGTTTTATCATACGTAATCCACCTTACTGAGGCGTTATCATTACGTCTTCTAGAGAAAGAATTCCGGGATATGATCCTCAATGTGATTTCTTTTGAGGGCAGTAGTTTGTTCACGTATAACTCCGCCCTTCAGTGGCTGCTTGGAGTTGGTTAGACGTGACGCAGCCCTAGCTACATCCACGCGCGTGGATAGTAAGGTGAAGAACTCTCTCAGAGTCGCTTCGTTCTCGGAGAAGCTTCTCTTCGACGGCAATTTTTCAGCAATCCATGAATTGCTCGATTTACACATTCTCTTGTCTATCTAGTGTAGCAAGAGATTCAGACTGGGGCAAACATTCGGTGGTTGACTCAGAGAGTGCCACTGCAGTTGCCGGATCCGAGTTTTATAATTATGACGGTTGCCAGTCAAACAGGTTGGGATATAATATTGATCCCAGCGGATTCGAAGTGCCAGGGTCTTTGGGTTCCGCAGTCTCTAAGCAAGTACTTATCTTCCACGGAATAATGTTTTTTTAGGCTTGCTTTATGTCATTGGATGAACATTATTCAGAAATGCATGTCCAAATCCTGTCCGTTAATTCGACAGTAATGGCGTATTTCCGGAACCAGGGAGGCACTCATTCGTTTCCGTTATTCAATTTAATGGAAAGAATCCTTCTGTTTGTTATAGTACACCAAGTTCTGCTTCGGTCCGTCATATTCCGGGTCGTCTGATTGTTTTACCGTACTCCCGTTCACTTATGGGTCGCTTGTTGCCGTCAGAATAGACTCTCAACAAACAAGTATTCAATCAGATTTGCTATCAATGGGAGCGCCGAATGATAAATTATTTACGACACAACTTGCTAATCAATTGCAGACGTATGTGTTTGCTTGTCCGGATCTCTGAGCTTATGTTGTTAACGCTCTATTGATCTAATAGGACGGAATGATAGGATATGCGTATCCTCCTGCGCTGTTGTTTCAGCAAGTATTGCTAAGATAAACAACCACAATACATTTCTGTTGATAGCATCTCTGTCTTCACAGAGACTGTGGGTAAATTTACTCTGATGTCTACTGTGGGACTTAACGCGAAATCTTCCTCCACGAGAGGATCTTTTTTCGCTGGGTAAAATCGTGTCATCTTTATCACAACCCGCAAGGTCTCAACCTTCACGTTTTCCGTTGTGTGGTCCTTATTGCATTGTAAGCATTGTACTGGACGAGCTTTGGACGCGATTTCTTACTATAGGAGAACCTCTTCTTCGCTATACTATGCGGCTAAAGTGGAGGCTCTTCCGTCGTTGGTGTAGGGATCACTATGTTGATATTGTTGATTCCTCCATACTAGTCATTGCAACTTTTTAGTATACTTGTTTGACAAGATCTACTGCAGCCTGTTATTATTAAGGTTATAGGTTTATGTTACCTCATACCTATGCACTCTATGATAGTTTACAATTGAGTCTTATGCCTCTTTATCTAAGTCAGTTAGTAACTTTTCGATAAATAGACTTAGAATCATTAGATTAAATTCCTATACGGAATTTAACTTCGGTTCTTATTTAGCTAAGTAATCATTTGAGCCTCTGGAAACATTAGTTTTCAAATTCTGACCTTTTAGACAGTAATTCTGTTGGCTTCTCTTTTACCGAAGAGTCAGTGAGTTTCATGCACTATCGGTGGACGATTTTCACTTTCGTAGTTTCGGAATCACTACTTCCTTTACTATTTAGGTTGGATTTTCGCATAAGAGTCAGGCTCCTAATTAATATCCGGAACCTATTGTTATTAAGGTCCTTCCGTCTTCGTACGGGCATAGGCCTTTACTCTGTCCGGTTAGAATTAATGTATTTATAAACAGATATCAGTTTATTACTACGGGCGTAAGCTTCTTCTGTCTTGATGCCTAATAGAAGGACGTTACGCTCCATTCTATTGCTATTGGATTCAATTAACTATCGATACTGCTTATGGTATATCATTCACTCAGCAGTTGTGTTTGAGATTTCGGCTCTTGAAGTAAGAGTTCTTCTACATCTTGGGCTTACATTAATAGTGTCGCTATTATAGATTTTTGAAGGCTGCTCATTGCGCTCAGCCATCCACTTTCATGAATTTTTATGTCAGAAATATCGAGTCCATTTCTAGAGGCCTATATTGTTAGGTCTATTATCTACTGCTCAGAATGTCATTCACTTAACAGTTGCTACTATAGCTAGGTAGGCTGTCTGTTTCGGCAGTGACTCCGTTCTGCTGCCCTCTTCGCTCTGGGCTATTTGACCCAGGGCAAGAAAAAGGGGGGGGGGGGGGGTGTTCCCTTGGGTCACCTGTTTTACTATGAAAACAAGGGGATACCTCCTCTGGAGTTAGTAATTCTGAGCTGTTATTGGGATGGTTGTTTAGTGAGAAGTTTGGGTTTTAAAAATTCATTCAGGTCTTAGTTTTTAAAGTATAGCTTTTGAATATAGCACGTGTCAACGGACATTATTTTTCAATCCTCAGACACTTTTAAGGAGTATTAAGAGTCTCTATTCTCTAGACTTACTTTATTTATTGGCTTACTTTAAAAATTATTAGTATAAGGATTATACTAGATATTAATAGAGTACATGGATGTATGATGCTCAATTTTGGAAGGTGTTGTATCTTTCTAATTTATCATAAATAAGAAAGATACATGTAAGGCCTAATACTTCTTTTTCCCTAGAGGGGATGACTCTATTTTATATAATTGAGCGTATTCCATCTTGCTCTATGTCCTTGGCCCTCCAGCCTTTTTACTATTCAGCTATGTCTGGGTCATTGGTACAGTATAAAAATGTTAAAAAATTTATAGTAATTTATATATTTTTTAAAGTTACCAATGACCCAGATGGGGATGGCCCTCCCAGGAGTTGGGAACTCTTACCTCCCCGCTGAGTACATAGTGCTTACCAGGCACTGGTTATTAGAATGAATAATGGCGCCAATTTCGGAACGTCCTTGACACTGCACATGTGCAGTAGAGGTGAAGTGTGGAGGGCCATTCAGGACATGTTTTCTTTGGTTTTAGATGCAAATTTTGGGGATTGGGAGGCAAAATTTGTGTTTGGCCCTATATTTTAAGAGTTAGCACCAGCAGCTATGTCTGGGTCATTGGTAAGTATAAAAAATATATAAATTACTATAAATTTTTTAACATTTGCCTTTGTTATGGGAGGGGCAAGAATTTTTGCCCCGCCCCAAATTTCTATTTTCCAAACCGAGAGGCAGATTTGAACCAAATTCGATATGAGGGCTTATTGGGTTGTAAGTACTTAATTTATGCCAAAAAAATTTTCCCGTCGCCCCATGGGAACCGCAGGAGCTAAAAATAGAAAAAATTGAAACGCCCATAACTCCAAAACTATGCCATGACACTGAGAGTTCTTATTTGGTGTGAAGCTTCCTTAGGACCAACAGAATAGAATGGTAAAAAAAAATTGCCATCGGTTTTATCATGGGGTACTGTTTTGGGACTTTGAAAAATTGCTGAGTCAGCATTTTTTAACACTGTGGGTAATGGGAAAAAACATATAGGACTACTTTTCTCCCAAACCACTGCTCCAAAAGCTTTCAAATTTCACATATAGCATCTTTGGAAGATTGTTTCACAAGTTTATTGAAACAAATCCCTGGGTCCATATTTTGGCTCTCTATGGGTGCCCAATTGTTTAAATTAGAGCAGTATGAGGAATATTCTTTAAAAATCTTCTTCTTCAGATCTACCAATAAGAATCTTTTGATATTTGGTATGCAGCATGCTTAGGGGGTGAGATTCAGGTTTGTTCAAGCCAAGTCCCTGGGTTCATATTTGGGCTCACTGTGGGAGCCCGAATTATAACTTAGTTCAAAATGAGGAATTTTCTTTGAAAAATCTTCTTTAGATCCCGCATTCGGAATGTTTTGATATTTGGTATGCAGCATCCTCGGGGGAGTGTGGGGGGGGGGGGGGGGGATTCAAATTTGTTCAAGCCATGTCCCTAGGTTTGTTCGTATTAGGACTAACTGTGGGAGCTCAAATTGTGACATAGTTCAAAATGAGGACTTTTCTTTAAAAATCTTCTTCAGATCCAGAAGGCGGAATGTTTTGATATTTGGTTTGTATCATCCTTAGGGTGGGGAGTGGGGGTGGGGTGAGATTCAAGTTTGTTCAAGCCAAGTCCCTGGGTTTATATTTGGGCTCACTGTGGGTGCCTGAATTATAACTTAGTTCAAAATGAGGAATTTTCTATAAAAATCTTCTTCTTCAGATCCAGAAGTCAGAATGCTTTGAAATTTGGTATGCAGCATCCTTAGGGGGGTGAGATTCAAGTTGTTCAAGCCAAGTCCCTGGGTTGATATTTGGCTTCATGTGGGAGCCTGAATTATAACTTAGTTCAATATGAGGAATATTCTTCAAAAATTTTCTTCTTCACGTCCACCAGTCAGAATCTTTTGATATTTGGTATACAGCATCCCACTGGGAGTGAGATTCAGGTTTGTTCAAGCCAAGTCCCTAGGTTCATATTTGGTCTCCCTGTGGAAGCTCGAATTATTACTTAGTTCAATATGAGTAATATTCTTTAAAAATCTTTTTTTTTTTAGATCCACTGGTCAGAATCTTTGGATATTTGGTATAAGCTTTTCTTAGGAGGGGCAGATGCAACTTGTTGAAATCAATTCCCTGGGTTGATATTTAGGCTACCATGTCAGGTGAGCTCCCTCAGGCACCCTGGGGCCTCTTGTTCCATTAGCTCTGTGGATATAAATTACACGGCTATTAACTGGCTGAGTGCTGGAAGCCACTATCAGGGCTTTCAAAAAATGAGGGTACCGGAGCAAAAGCCAACATTTTCCTTGCTCATGTTTCATATTCAGTCAAACGCAAATAACATTTTGTTTAAAAATTTGTTTTATCACAAATTATGGAAGAGTGCCTGTGGGCACTCTTCAATAATTTGTAATAAAACATATTTTGAGCAACATATTCAAACCACCAAAAATAATGTAGCCCCCAACCAGTTAAACTTCACATGCCCTTTTCTGTTTATTTGAAATTTTGCACCTCTATTTTCGGAAATGAAATTTTTACCCCCTATGCCAGCGATGCCAATTTTACATATTTTTATACTATAACCCAATGGCCCAGACTAACTGGTGCAAAC
The DNA here is from genome assembly GCA_031216915.1 of Pictodentalium vernedei. Classification (NCBI taxonomy): domain Eukaryota; kingdom Metazoa; phylum Mollusca; class Scaphopoda; order Dentaliida; family Dentaliidae; genus Pictodentalium; species Pictodentalium vernedei. Next base: position 171,485,381 of record CM062291.1, on the reverse strand, counting down.
TCAAAGTTATCAAGGGCCAAACACAAATTTTGAACCCCCCCAATCCCCAAAATTTGCTTGCAAAACCGAAAATTAAAAGTCCTATCTGGTCCTCCATTCTTTTACTCTCTGCGTATGCGCAGCTGTCAGGAGGTGACCGGAATTGGCACCAATATCATTCTTTGTTTGGCCCTAAAGTCAGCAACAATGAACTGAGATCTGTGCTTTAAAATCTCCTTTTTTGAGGATTCCAGACACAAATCAATGCAAGAGTTGGTGGATCCAAGGTTGTTATTGGATGATGGAAGTGTTCAACGGTGGTTTTAGACGTTCAGGGCTGTAACTTTATAATAATTCTAAAATTATTTCATGTTTCCCAATTTCGGGACATACACCTGACGTCATCATTTTTGATAATGATTATTCCACTGTTTGTTAAGTATTCCTTCCCTATCCTTCCATGAACCCTTCCTGTTAAACTCTTAAGCTTTTTTGGCTATTTTTTATTAAAATGTTTTATTAAATTTCTTGTGAGTTTAACATTTATTTCAGAATATTATTCTATTTCTTCCTCAGGGTTACGTCCTCACCCTAGGGGTGTTAGGTCGTTTAGTCTTGCATCTTCTATCCGATGTATCGTTTTTTCTTCATATGAAGATGTAGCTTTGCATCTGGTAGCATTTAAATTGGTTTCTGACTTTGGGCCTTTTTGTGGACTGATGTCTTGTTTCCGGTTTTTCATTGACGTTGTTTACATCGACAACGTCCTCATATATAGGTAGTATTTTATATTCTATTACCGTAGAATTACTATAGGATACATGGATTGTTATTCCAGTAGTGTAGCTCAATAAATTTGGATTTTGTCCACACTTATGCTCTATCGGGATGCCTTTGGGCTCTTAATGTTCCAAAAAATATTTTGAATTTAATTTTGATTGCTATTATTCATGTATCTTAATTATATATTTTGTTGTGGAGTTTGGAGGACTGATATCGACTTTAGTTGATGCACTCCTGCGGACTCTTGTCATTCTTGTGTTCACTGGGATGACTAATGTTGGAGACGGGTGTCACGGTACGTTGTTGGCGGTGAGGTTCTGAGGCCAGGCCTCTCACCGCGTTATAATTCATTTCAGTTTCTATTTCAAAGGAACATGAACATGGTGATGATATTCTGACACCCATCCAAATGGGCTACCATCGTCACGCCCTGTTGAGCATATAGAGCTAGCTGCAGAGCTCATGAATGCTAGAGTTAGGGCTTTTTGATAAGGGTTTTAATCTCTTGCAAGCAGCTAGCTCGACCGGTGAAGTGGTTACTCCGTCTGTGGGAGCCGTGGCACCGGGTAAGTCTGTTGTGGTCGAAAGAAGTGTAGATGTGGATAGAGTGAGCACTTAAATATAAATAAGCTCACCCAGCGACGACAGAAAGAGGGAGGACGTCAGCAAGTTCCTTGTACTCGGCGAGGTCTAATAGTCTGCGAGCGGGAGAGGCCTCTCTCTAACCTAACAACATTTGGGGCCAAATGTTGTTATGAGAAACTTGCACAAGCCGGAGCATATGTCCGCTCACTGCTCGGGATGCTCTGTCTAGTCTGCAGCCAGGGTCGGCTTCAGTCAAGGCTTTCTCCGCTACATTTCACAAGCTGAAATGAAGTTTTCTGGTTGGAAACTTGCACGAGACGGAGCATACGTCCGCCCAGCGCTCGGGATGCTCCATCTAGTCTGCAGTCAGGGTCGACTTCAGTCACGGCTTCCTCCGCTACATTATTAAAGTACACACGACTGCATCCTAGCTACTCGACTACGGATATCCAGCCTGCTGCGTGAAGAAGGGACCACTCTTCGCCTGTGAAGTCGGACCATCCGGTAGCTAGGGAGACGAGGCCTTGATCATCGGGACGTTCGGAGAAGAGATCCATCTCTGACACACCGTCCCAGGAGCAGCAAGTAGCTAAGAAACGGAAGACCGCTGCTCCTCAGGCCTCGATTACAGACTTGCTGTTGTAGATTGTGCAGCTGATCGCAGCATCCCAGCAAGTGCAGATGCAGCCTCCCTCAGACTCAGAACCTGAGCTGTCTGACGGTGCTGGGTCGGTCCAGTCGTCTGTTCACGCAGATGCAATTGACCGAGATTCGCAACTGATTTTCTCGGCTGGTGAAAGGGATAAGGAAGAGGATTACCCTTCCCTTTTGGAACAGCACATGGTTACGATGGATTTCATCCATCAATACTACCCTGAATTTGTTCCGACGAATCAGAATGCTGCGTCAACAAGAGAGAAACTGCTGGTGTCGTTGGAAACAGACTTTATACGGACAAAGGAAGAAGTTCTTTCTTTTCCAGTTCAGTCTAGGCAGGTGTTGCAGGCGTTCAGCGCCATGTAGACGCCGCCGTATTCAACCTCTCGAGTGTGAGGAATAAAGGCGGTTTCTTAACTACATCTTCCATAAACATACTGTATTTTTATACTGTACCAATGACCCAGACATAGCTGGTGCTAACTCTTAAAAATCTAGGGCCAAACACAAATTTTGCCCCCCAATCCCCAAAATTTGCATCTAAAACCAAAGAAATCATGTCCTGAATGGCCCTCCATACTTCGCCTCTACTGCGCATGCGCAGTGTCAAGGAGGTCCCAAAATTGGCGCCATTTATAATTCTTTGTTTGGCCCTTCATCAGTTCACATCTGACTGATCTTTGTGCTTGTAAATCTCAGTTTAAATGATGCCAGACACATAAATATTAGAGAAATGGTGGATCTAAAGAGGAAATAGAAGGAGGAGAGGAAAAATGAGTGACAGAAAATAATCAGGGCTGTAACTTAAAATTTTTTTATGAAATTATGTTAAGTTACCTATTTTCGAGGCATGGGCCTGTTGTAGTCATTCTTGTTATAAAGTTACACTGCTTGTTCAGTGTTTCCTCTCTCCCTTTCCTTCAAGTCCCCCCTTGCTATTCTCCCATGCTTTTGGCATTTTTCTGTAATATTATTACTAAAATTTCTTGGGAGTTGTAGCTGGATAACAGAATGAATTCTGTTCTTTTCCCCATGTTTATGTCCTCACCCATGGGTGTTTAGGCATAGTGTTCTGCATCTACCATCTGATGTTCTGCAGTTTCTTTCCTGGAAGTCTCTGTTTTGCATCAGATGGTGTATTATTGGTGACTGATTTCGGGCCATAGTTATCAGTGCCTGGAGTCATGTTTCTGGTGTTTTTACACTTCTTGTTATACGCCCGTTTGAAAAACGGGACGTATTATAGTATGGCGTTGTCTGTCCGTCCGTCCATTTGGTTTCCAAACAATAACTTTAGTATTTGTTTTCCGATCGGTTCCAAATGTGGTATGTGGTTTAATCACAACAAAATACAGGTCAAGTTCGAATATGGGGTCGGTCCGAACATTTTTCGCCTGAATTATGGCCCCAGTTGGACTTAGAATTCGTCAAATATTTGGTTTCCGGATGATAACTTTAGTATTTGTTTTCCGATCGGCTCCAAATGTGGTATGTGGTTTAATCACAACAAAATACATGTCAAGTTCGAATATGAGGTCGGTCTGAACATTTTTCGCCTGAATTATGGCCCCAGTTGGACTTAGAATTCGTCAAATATTTGGTTTCCGGATGATAACTTTAGTATTTGTTTTCCGATCGGCTCCAAATTTGGTATGTGGTTTAATCACAACAAAATACAGGTCAAGTTCGAATATGGGGTCGGTCTGAACAATTTTTGCCTGAATTATGGCCCCTGTTGGACTTAGAATTCTTCGTCAAATATTTGGTTTCCGGATGATAACTTTAGTATTTGTTTTTCGATTGGTTTCAAACTTGTTAGTCTTTTTCTCAAATGACTGAAAAATTTAGTCATTTCACAAAATCACTGATTTCAAAGTCTGACCGTAACATATATATATATGCCAGTATAAATTTCTTGCACTCTAAAAAAATTGCAAATGTGTTAAAATTGTACAATTTGAACAGTTCACGGGCGTATGATGCAATGCCCAGCGGTGCTCTTGTTTACATTGACAACAGTCTCTGTGGAGGGGATTTCTTGTCTTTGTGTTAGTTTAATCATAACAAGATACATTATTATTATTCGTAAGTGTAGCATTAATTTTTTTCAATATTTTTAAAATTTTTGTCCACACTTAGGCTTGGGATCCATTGGGGCTCAACGTTACTTTTCAGAAACTTGGGCTTTTCTGAAAAAATATTATTTTTATACTGTACCAATGACCCAGACATAGCTGGTGCTAACTCTTAAAAATCTAGGGCCAAACACAAATTTTGCCCCCCACTCCCCAAAATTTGCATCTAAAACCAAAGAAATCATGTCCTGAATGGCCCTCCACACTTCACCTCTACTGCGCATGCACAGTGTCAAGGACGTCCCGAAATTGGCGCCATTAATCATTCTTTGTTTGGCCCTTCATCAGTTAACATCTGACTCATCTTTGTGCTTGTAAATCTCAGTTTAAATGATGCCAGACACATAAATATTAGAGAAATGGTGGTTCTAAGGAGAATATAGAAGGAGGAGAGAAAAAATGAGTGACAGAAAATAATCAGGGCTGTAACTTAAAATTTTTTATTGAAATTGTGTTAAGTTACCTATTTTCAAGGCAACGGCCTGTTGTGGTCATTCTTGCTATAAAGTTACACTGCTTGTTCAGTGTTTTCCTCTCTCCTTTTCCTTTAAGTCCCCCCTTGCTATTCTCCCATGCTTTTGGCATATTTTCTGTAATATTATTACTAAAATTTCTTGGGAGTTTTAGCTGGATAACAGAATGAGTTCTGTTCTCTTCCCCATGTTTACGTCTTCACCCTTGGGTGTTTAGGCATAGTGTTCTGCATCTACCATCTGATGTTCTGTAGTTTCTTCCCTGGAAGTCTCTGTTTTGCATCAGATAGTGTATTATTGGTAACTGATTTCGGGCCAGGGTTATCAGTGCCTGGAGTCATGTTTCTGGTGTTTTTACACTTCTTGTTTACATTGACAACAGCCTCTGTGTGAGGGAGATTTCTTGAAAATAATATATTGATGTTAGTTTAATCATATCTAGATACATTATTATTATTCGTAAGTGTTGCATTAAATTTTTAAAATATTTTTAAAATTTTTTGTCCACACTTAGGCTTGGGATCCATTGGGGCTCAACGTTACTTTTCAGAAACTTGGGCTTTTCTGAAAAAAATATTTTTTCAAAAAATTATTTTGATTTCAATTATTTTTTCTATGTTAATGGATCATGTTATTATGTATTTTGATTTGCAGGGGTTGGTGCGAGTACTAGGACTTTGTTTTCTTTTCACAATGAAAGGATATTGTTCAATTGGATTAAGAGGAAATCTTCCTCTGACTTTCATAATCATTGCATAAATGTAGTCAGTGTACTCGCACTAACTCCTGTTCAGTATGTGTTATTTTCGATGACAACATGGGAAGCGTGTGTCACGGTATGTTAGCGGGGAAATGGCCATGCCGGTCCTTTCTCCGCAGGGTCACTCTAGTTTATCAATCTCTATTTCAGACGATCAAGAACAGGGTGATGTATCCGTGATGTCTTCCAAAAGTGTGCCTCCGTCATCACAATTAATGAAGAGCTAGCGGAAAAGTGCTCATGGAAATACGCCAATTGCCTAAGAGGTCCCTAGTAGGATCGACGGCCTTTGACGTCCGCTTGCTCGCCCGGTGTAGCGTCCATTCATCAAATGGTTCGGCAGCCGGGTTCGTCCGTTGCGGTCTAGAAGGAGTTTTGGGTGATGCGAGCGCTATAAAACAACCAAGTGCACACCCAGTGACGGTGGATTAGAGGAGAAAATGGAGGAAGCCTATTAGTCCTGTTCATAGCTCGTCCAGGCCCATCCGGGCTGCGAGCGAGAGAGGCCCCTCTCTCGTACAACAACATCTGGCCCCAGATGTTGTGGTACAAAACGTTTCGCATTCGGAGCATACGTCCGCCGCTCGGGATGCTCCGTTATATAGACAGTCCGGAGAGACTGTCAATAAGGCTTCCTCATTCTCATGGCAGCGCACACGACCGCACCTTGGCTCTGTGACTTCCGATATCCAGTCAACTTCGCCAATCAGAGAATACGCGGCGACCAGGTCACGCCATCCGGTAGCCAGGGACACGAGGCCTGTAGACTCCGGACGTTCGCATAAGAAAAGTATGCAGGAGTCAACGTACACGGAGCTTCCAGCGGCAAAGCATCGTAAGACCGCTACTGCACAGGCCTCAGTGACGGATGTGCTATCCCGAATAGCACAACTTATCGCAGCATCCCAGCAACGACAGTATCTCTGTCGCATCATGTAATATCCGACGACGCTGGGTCGGGACGCTCCGCTGAAGCATCAGGTGCGGACGTCCGGAAACTTCATATGGTCCGACAGGATGGCGAAAGGGATTCGGAGGATTTCAAGCTTTCCCTTTTCGAACAACATAAGCTGCTGTATATGTCATCCGGCTTTATCTTCTAGAGGTTGTTTCGTCAGACCACAATGCTGCGATGCCGGATAAGAGACTGATAGCGTCGGTGGACACAAAAATTTTTTGGATCGGTTCAGGGACATCGTCCCTCAGTTCCGACACAGTCCAATAATGTCAGGAACTTTCGAATTATTGAACGACGCTGTTTTATATATGCTTGCTATTTACAAGCAAGTCTGGTTTCTTGTTCGCAAGTTACTGAGATGTCTTTCGAAAGTGTGCCTCTGTCATCATAGTTGAATGATGAGCTAGCGGCAATAAGTGCTCATGGAATACGTCAATCGCCTAAGAGGTTCCTAGTAGGATTCACGGCGTTGACATTCGCTAGCTCACCCGGTGTAGCGTCAATTCATCGAATGGTTCGGCAGCCGGGTTCGTCCGTTGCGGTCCAGGAAGGAGATTTGGGTGATGCGAGCACTATAATAGACAATAGTACACACCCAGTGACGACGGATTAGAGGAGAGATCGGAGGAAGCCTGTTAGTCCGGTTCCTAGCTCATCCAGGTCCGTCCGGGCTGCGAGCGAGAGAGGTCCCTCTCTCGTACAACAACATCTGGGACCGGCTGTTGTGGTACAAACGTTTCGCATTCGGAGCATATGTCCGCCGCTCGGGACGTTCCGTTATATAGACAGTCCGAGAGACTGTCGATAATGCTTCCTCATCCTCACGGCAGCGCACACGACCACAACTTGGCTACGTGACCTCGAGTATCCTGCCAGCTTTGTCATTCAGTGATTCCACGGCGAACAGGTCACGCCATCCGGTAGCCGAGGGACACGAGGCCTGTACACTCCGGTCGCTCGCATAGTAGAAGTATACACGGGGTAACGAACACAGAGCTTTCAGCGGCAAAGCATCGTAAGACCACTTCTCCACAGGCCTCAGTGACGGACGTGCTATCCAAAATAGCACAGCTTATTGCAGCATCCCAGCAAACGACAGAATCTCTGTCGGATGAGGAATAATCCGTCGACGCTGGGTCGGTTCGCTCTGCTGATGCATCAGGTACGGACGACCAAACACTTCATAGGGTCTGACAGGATGGCGAAAGGGATTCGGACGATTTCGAGCTTTCCCTTTCGGAACAACAGAAGATGCCATACAGTTCTTCCGGCATTATCTTCCAGAGGTTGTTCTGTCGGACTAGAATGCTGCGATGCTGGATAAGAGACTAATAGCGTCATTGGACACAGAGTTTTTGATCGGTTCAGGGACATCGTCCCTGAGTTGCCGACACAGTCCAATAATGTCACTAGAACCTTCGAATTATTGAACGACGCTATATATATATAAGCTTGCTACCAAAACACACTAGTCTAGTTTCTTGTCCGCAAATGCTCTAATCTGCCTTTCATCAATTCTAGGACTTTGAAATGGCAGGACAGGGCATACTGAGAGTTCCTCTGCGTCTAGACGACGAGGCTGAAGACTGGGTATTGTCTTTTTCGCCGTCTATGTCAATTCCAACCACGACGTTGGAAACGACAATGATGTCTAATAGACTTAACTTAGATGCTTCATCATATGTAGACCACCTTACTGAGGCGTTATCATTACGTCTTCAAGAGAAAGAATTTCAGGATATGATTCTTAATGAGATTTCTTTCAAGGGATTTCTTTCAAGGGATTTCTTTTCCACATATAACTCCGCCCTTCAGTGGCAACCTGGAGTTGGTTAGACGTGACGCAGCCCTAGCTACATCCATGCGCGTGGATAGTAAGGTGAAGAACTCACTCAGAGTCGCTTCGGTCTCGGAGAAGCTTCTCTTCGACGGCAACCTTTCAGCAATCTTTGAATTGCTCGATATACACGTTCTCTTGTCAATCAAGTGTAACAAGAGATTCAGACGTGGGCAAACATTCGGTGGTTGACTCAGAGAGTTTCACTGTAAGTTGCCGGATCCAAGTTTTTCGATTATGACGGATGCCAGTCAAACAGGTTGGGGCACAATATTGATCCCAACGGATTCGAAGTGCCAGGGTCTTTGGGTGCCGCAGTTTTTAGGCAAGCACTTAACTTCCAAGAAATGATATTATTTTGGCTTGCACTACGTCATTGGATGAACATTATTCAGAAACGCATGTCCAAATCCTGTCCGATAATACGACAGTAGTTGCATATATCCGGAACCAGGGAGGCACTCATTCGGTTCCGTTATTGAATTTAACGGAAAGAATCCTTTTGTTTGTTATAGAACACCAAGTTCTGTTTCGGTCCGTCATATTCTGGGTCGTCGGATCGTATCAACAGACTCCCTTTCACGTAAGGGTCAATTGTTGCCGTCAGAATAGACTCTCAACAAACAGGTATTCAATCAGATTTGCTACCAATGGGAGCGCCCAGTGATAATTTATTTGCGACACAACTCACCAATCAATTGCAGACGTATGTGTCACCGTGTCCGGATCCCCGAGCATATGTAGTTAACGCTCTATCGATCTAGTAGGACCGGATGATAGGATATGCGTATCCTCCAGCGTTATTGATTCAGCAAGTATTGCTAGGATTATACATTCACAATACAATTCTGTTGGTAGCATCTCTGTCTCCACAGAGACCATGGATAAATTTACTTAGGTGTCTGCTGTGGGACTTACCGCGAACACTTCCTCCACGAGAGGATCTTTTCTCACTGGGGAAATCGTGTCAACTTCATCACAACCTGCAAGGTCTCAACCTTCACGTATTCCGTTGTGCGGTCCTTCTTGCATGGCAAGCATTGTACAGGACTAGCAGTGGACGCGATTTCTAACTGTAGGAGGACCTCCTCTTCGCTATTCTATGCAGCTAAAGTGGAGGGTCTTCCGTCGTTGGTGTAGGGATCTTTATGTTGATATTTTTGATCCCTCCATACCAGACATTGCAAACTTTCTAGTATACTTGTTTGATGAGATCAACTGCAGCCAGTTACTATTAAAGGTTATAGGTCTATGTTATCTGATACCTATGCACACCATGATAGTTTACAATTGAGCCTAATGTCTCTTTATCTAAGTTAGTTTGAAACTTTTCGATAAATAGACCTAGAATCCTTAGATTAATTCCTATACGGAATTTAGCTTGGGTTCTTATTAAACTAAAGCAACCATTTGAACCTCTTGAGACAGTAGTTTCAAATTCTGGCCTTTTAAGACAGCAATTCTCTTAGTCTTCTCTTCTGCTGAAGAGTCAGTGAGCTTCATGCACTATCGGTGGACGATTCTCACTTTCGTAGTATCGGAAACTCTATTACCTTTACTACTAATGTTGGATTTTTGGTTAAGAATCAGGCTCCTAATAAATATCCGGAACCTATTGTTTTTAAGGTCCTTCCGTCTTCGAACGGGCATAGGCCTTTACTCTGTCCGGCTAGACCTTTATGTATTTATTAACAGATCTCAGTTTATCAGTAAGGACGTAAAGCTTCTTCTGGCTCTGATGCCTAATAGAAAGGTCATTATGGTCCATTCTATTCCTAAATGCATTCAATTAACTATCGGTACTGCTTAGGATAATCTATCCTTAACTCAGCAGTCTGTGCTTAAGATTTCGGCTCATGAAGTAAGAGCTCTTCTACATCTTGGGCTTACGTAAATAGTGTTGCTATTATAGATTTTAAGAAGGCTGCATATTGGTCTCAGCCATCCACATTCACGAATTTTTATCTCAGAAATATCGAGTCCATTTCTGGAGGCCTGAATTGTTTAGGTCCATTATCGGCTGCTCAGAATGTCGATCACTTAACAATTGCAACTATAGCTATGTAGGCTTTATGTTCCGGCAGTGACTCCGTCCTGCTGTCCTCTTCGCTCTGGGTTATTTGACCCAGGGCAAGAAAAAGGGGGGGGGGGGGGGGGAGGGTGTTCCCTTGGGTCACCTGTTTTATTATGAAAACAAGGGGATACCTCGTCCAGAGTCAGTAATTCTGAGCTGTTACTGGGATGGTTTTTAAGTGAAAAGTTATGTTTTAAATTTGTTCATGTCATAGTTTTAAAGTATAGCGTTTGAATATGTAACGTGTCAAACGGGCGTTATTATACTATCCTCGGACACTTTTAAAAGAGTATAAAGAGTCTCAATTCTCTGGACTAACTTTATTTATTGGCTTACTTTAAAAATAATTAATATAATAATTATAATGGATATTAATAGAGAATATGGATGTTATGATGCTCAATTATAGAAGGTTTTGTGTCTTTCTAATTTATCATAAATAAGAAAGATACATGTAAAGCCTAATACTCCTTTTCTCCTCGAGGGGATAACTCTATTTTATATAGTTGAGCTTATTGGATTTTCCTCTATGTCCTGGGCCCTCCAGCCTTTTTACTATTCAGCTATGTCTGGGTCATTGGTACAGTATAAAAATGTTAAAAAATTTATAGTAATTTATATATTTTTTATACTTACCAATGACCCAGACGGGGATGGCCCTCCCAGGAGTTGGGAACTCATACCTCCCCGCTGAGGACATAGCGCTTACCAGGCACTGATGGTAAGAATGATTAATGGCACCAATTTCGGGACGTCCTTGACACTGCGCATGCGCAGTAGAGGTGAAGTATGGAGGGCCATTCAGGACATGATTTCTTTGGTTTTAGATGCAAATTTTGGGGCTTGGGGGGCAAAATTTGTGTTTGGCCCTACATTTTTAAGAGTTAGCACCAGCTATGTCTGGGTCATTGGTAAGTATAAAAAATATATAAATTACTATAAATTTTTTAACTTTTCAAAAAAATTTTTTGATTTCAATTATTTTTTCTATGTTAATGGATCATGTTATTATGTATCTTTGTTTTCAGGGGTTGGTGCGAGTACTAGGACTTTTTGTATTCTTTTCACAATGAAAGGATATTGTTCAATTGTAATAAGAGGAAATCTTCCTCTGACTTTCATAATCATTGTATTAATTGTAGTCCGTGTACTCGCACTAACTCCTGTTCAGTATGTATCAATTGGGATGACAAACATGGGAAGCGTGTGTCACGGTATGTTAGCGGGGAAATGGCCATGCCGGTCCTTTCTCCACAGGGTCACTCTAGTTTATCAATCTCTATTTCAGAAGAACAAGAACAGGGCGATTTATCCGTGATGTCTTCCAAAAGTGTGCCTCCGTCGTCACAATTAAATGAAGAGCTAGCGGCAAAGTGCTCGTGGAAATACGTCAATTGCCTAAGAGGTCCCTAGTAGGATCGACGGCCTTTGACGTCCGCTAGCTCGCCTGGTATAGCGTCCATTCATCGAATGGTTCGGCAGCCGGGTTCGTCCGTTGCGGTCCAGAAAGGAGTTTTGGGTGATGCGAGCACTATAAATCAACTAAGTGCACACCCAGTGACGGCCGATCAGAGGAGAGAACGGAGGAAGCCTATTAGTCCGGTTCCTAGCTCGTCCAGGTCCATCTGGGCTGCGAGCGAGAGAGGCCCCTCTCTCGTACAACAACATCTGGGACCAGATGTTGTGGTACAAAATGTTTCGCTTTCGGAGCATACGTCCGCCGCTTGGGACGCTCCGTTATATAGACAGTCCGGAGAGACTGTCAATAAGGCTTCCTCATCCTTACGGCAACGCACACGACCGCACCTTGGCTACGTGACCTCGGATATCCAGCCAGCTTCGCCAATCAGAGAATCCACGGCGACCAGGTCACGCCATCCGGTAGCCAGGGACACGAGGCCTGTAGTCTCCGGACATTCGCATAAGAAAAGTATGCAGGAGTCAACGTACACGGAGCTTCCAGCGGCAAAGCATCGTAAGACCGCTACTCCACAGGCCTCAGTGACGGACGTGCTATCCCAAATAGCACAACTTATCGCAGCATCCCAGCAACGACAGAATCTCTGTCGGATCAGGTAATATCCGACGACGCTGGGTCGGTACGCTCCACTGAAGCATCAGGTACGGACGTCCGAAAACTTCATAGGGTCTGACAGGATGGCGAAAGGGATTCGGAGGATTTCGAGCTTTCCCTTTCAGAACAACATAAGCTGCCATACATTTCATCCGGCTTTATCTTCCAGAGGTTGTTTCGTCGGACCAGAATGCTGCGATGCCGGATAAGAGACTGATAGCGTCTTTGGACACAAGAATTTTTTGATCGGTTCAGGGACATCGTCCCTGAGTTTCCGACACAGTCCAATAATGTCACAGGAACTTTCGAATTATTGAACAACGCTATATATATGCTTGCTATTAAACAAGCAAGTCTGGTTTCTTGTTCGCAAAAGTTACCGTGATGTCTTCCAAAAGTGTGCCTCTGTCGTCATAGTTAAATGAAGAGCTAGCGGCAATAAGTGCTCATGGAAATACGTCAATCGCCTAAGAGGTCCCTAGTAGGATCGACGGCATTGACATCGCTAGCTCGTCCGGTGTAGCATCCATTCATCGAATGGTTCGGTGGCCGGGTTCGTCCGTTGCGGTCCAGAAAGGAGATTTGGGTGATGCGAGCACTATAATAAGACAAAAGTGCACACCCAGTGACGACGGATCAGAGGAGAGATCTGTGGAAGCCTATTAGTCCGGTTCCTAGCTCGTCCAGGTCCATCCGAGCTGCGAGCGAGAGAGGTCCCTCTCTCGTACAACAACATCTGGGACCAGATGTTGTGGTACAAACGTTTCGCATTCGGAGCATATGTCCGCCACTCGGGACGCTCCGTTATATAGACAGTCCGAGAGACTGTCGATAAGACTTCCTCATCCTCACGGCAGCGCACACGACCGCACCTTGGCTACGTGACCACGAATATCCAGCCAGCTTCGCCATTCAGGGATTCCATGGCGAACAGGTCACGCCATCCGGTAGCCAAGGGACACGAGGCCTGTAGACTCCGGACGCTCGCATAATAGAAGTATGCACGGGTCAACGTACACGGAGCTTCCAGCGGCAAAGCAACGTAAGACCGCTTATCCACAGGCCTCAGTGATGGACGTGCTATCCAAAATAGCACAACTTATCGCAGCATCCCAGCAAACAACAGAATCTCTGTCGGATCAGGAATAATCCGACGACGCTGGATCGGTACACTCCGCTGAAGCATCAAGTACGGACGACCGAGCACTTTATAGGGTCCGACAGGATGGCGCAAGGGATTCGGATGATTTCGAGCTTTCCCTTTCGGAACAACAGAAGCTGCCATAGATTTCTTCCGGCATTATCTTCCAGAGGTTGTTCCGTCGGACTAGAATGCTGCGATGCTGGATAAGAGACTAATAGCGTCATTGGACACAGAATTTTTTTTTGATCGGTTCAGGGACATCGTCCCTGAGTTGCCGACACAGTCCAATAATGTCACAAGAACATTCGAATTATTGAACGACGCTATATATATAAGCTTGCTACCAAAACAGGCAAGTCTGGTTTCTTGTCCGCAAATGCTCTAAATCTGCCTTTCATCAATTCAAGGAATAAATTTGAAACGGCAGGACAGGGCATACCGAGAGTTCCTCTGCGTCTAGACGACGAGGCTGAAGACTTGGAATTGTCTATATCGCCGTCTATGTCAATTCCAACCACGACGTTGGAAACGACAATAATGTCTAACAGACTTAACTTAGACGCTTTATCATACACAGACCACCTTACTAAGGCGTTATCATTACGTCTTCAAGGGAAAGAATTCCAGGATATGATCCTCAATGAGATTTCTTTCAAGGGCAGTAGCTTTTCCACGTATAACTCCGCCCTTCAGTGGCAAACCTGGAGTTGGTTAGACGAGACGCAGCCCTAGCTACATCCATGCGCGTGGATAGTAAGGTGAAGAACTCTCTCAGAGTCGCTTCGGTCTCGGAGAAGCTTCTCTTCGACGGCAATCTTTCATCAATCTATGAATTGCTCGATATAGACGTTCTCTTGTCAATCAAGTGTAACAAGAGATTCAGACTTGGGCAAACATTCAGTGGTTGACTCAAGGAGTTCCACTGCAGTTGCCGGATCCGAGTTTTATGATTATGATGGATGCCAGTCAAACAGGTTGGGGTACAACATTGATCCCAACGGATTCGAAGTGCCAGTGTCTTTGGGTTCCGCAGTTTCTAGGCAAGCACATAAACATCCAAGAAATGATGTCAATTTGGCTTGCACTACGTCATTGGATGAACATTATTCAGAAAGCGCATGTCCAAATCCTGTCCGACAATACGACAGTAGTTGCGTATATCTGGAACCAGGGAGGGACTCATTCCGTTCCGTTATTCAATTTAACGGAAAGAATCCTTCTGTTTGTTCTAGAATACCAAGTTCTGCTTTCGGTCCGTCATATTCCGGGTCGTCTGAATGTATTAGCAGACTGCCTTTCACGGAAGAGTCGCTTGTTGCCGTCAGAATGGACTCTCAACAAACAGGTATTCAATCAGATTTGCTACCAATGGGAGCGGCCAATGATAGACTTATTTGCGACACAACTCAACAATCAATTGCAGACGTATGTGTCACCGTGTCCGGATCCCCGAGCATATGTAGTAGACGCTCTATCGATCTCGTGGGACGGAATGATAGGATATGCGTATCCTCCAGCGCCGTTGATTCAGCAATATTGCTAAAGATAAAACAATCACAATACAATTCTGTTGGTAGCATCTCTGTCTCCACAGAGACCGTGGATAAATCTGCTCAGGTGTCTGCTGTGGGACTTACCGCGAAAACTTCCTCCATGAGAGGATCTTCTTTCGCAGGGGAAATCGTGTCAACTTCATCACAACCTGCAAGGTCTCAACCTTCACGTATTCTGTTGTGCGGTCCTTCTTGCACGGCAAGCATTTTACAGGACGAGCAGTGGACGCAATTTCTAACTGTAGGAGGTGTAGGGATCATTATGTTGATATTTTTTTATCCCTCCATACCAGACATTGCAAACTTTCTAGTATACTTGTTTGACGAGATCAACTGCAGCCTGTTACTATTAAAGGTTATAGGTCTATGTTATCTGATACCTATGCACACCATGATAGTTTACAATTGGATCTAATGTCTCTTTATTTAAATTAGTTAGAAACTTTTCGATAAATAGACCTAGAACCCTTAGATTAATTCCTAAATGGAATTTAGCTTGGGTTCTTCTTAACTAAAAGAAAACCAATTGAGCCTCTTGAGACAGTAGATTTCAAATTCTGGTCTTATAAGACAGCATTTCTCTTAGCTTTCTCTTCTGCTTGAAGAGTCAGTGAGCTTCATGCACTATCGGTGGACGATTCTCACTATCGTAGTGTTGGGAACACTATTACCTTTACTACTAATGTTGGATTTTTGGCTAAGAATCAGGCTCCAAATAAATATCCGGAACCTATTGTTATTAAGGCCCTTCCATCTTCAGACGGGCATAGACCTTTACTCTGTCCGGTTAGAGCTTTATGTATTTATAAACAAGATCTCAGTTTATCAGAAAGGACGTAAAAGCTTCTTCTGTCTCTGATGCCTAATAGAAAGGACATTACGGTCCATTCTATTGCTAGATAGATTCAATTAACTATCTGTGCTGCTTATTATAATCTATCTTCAACTCAGCAGTCTGTGCTTAAGATTTCAGCTCATGAAGTAACAGCTCTTTCTACATCTTGGGCTTCTGCAAATAGTGTTGCTATTACAGATTTAATGAAGGCTGCATATTGGTCTCAGCCATCCACATTCACGAATTTTTATCTCAGAAATATTGAGTCCATTTCTGGAGACCTGCATTGTTTAGGTCCATTATCTGCTGCTCAGAATGTCGTTCACTAAACAGTTGCAACTATAGTTATGTAGGCTTTCTGTTCAGGCAGTGACTCCGTCCTGTTGCCCTCTTCACTCTGGGCTATTTGACCCAGGGCAAGGGGAAGGGGGGGGGGAGGGTGTTCCCTTGGGTCACCTGTTTTATAGAGAAAACAAGGGGATACCTCCTCCGGAGTCAGTAATTCTGAGCTGTTACTGGGATGGTTTTAAAGTGAAAAGTTAATGTTTAAAAAATTCATTCATGTCATATTTTTAAAGTGTAGCATTTGAATATGTAACGTGTCAAACGGGCGTTATTATACTATCCTCGGACACTTTTAAAAGAGTATAAAGAGTCTCAATTCTCTGGACTAACTTTATTTATTGGCTTACTTTAAAAATAATTAATATAATAATTATAATGGATATTAATAGAGAATATGGATGTTATGATGCTCAATTATAGAAGGTTTTGTGTCAAACGGGCGTTATTATACTATCCTCGGACACTTTTAAAAGAGTATAAAGAGTCTCATTTCTTTGGACTAACTTTATTTATTGGCTTACTTTAAAAATAATTAGTATAAGAATTATACTGGATGTTAATAGAGAACATGAATGTTATGATGCTCAATTATGGTGGATGTTGTGTCTTTCTAATTTATCATAAATAAGAAAGATACATGTAAAGCCTAATACTCCTTTTCTCCTCGAGGGGATGACTCTATTTTATATAGTTGAGCTTATTGGACTTTCCTCTATGTCCTAGGCCCTCCAGCCTTTTTACTATTCAGCTATGTCTGGGTCATTGGTACAGTATATAAAATTTATAGTAATTTATATATTTTTTATACTTACCAATGACCCAGACAGGGATGGCCCTCCCAGGAGTTGGGAACTCATACCTCCCCGCTGAGTACATAGCGCTGACCAGGCACTGATTGTAAGAATGATAAATGGCACCAATTTCGGGACCTCCTTGACACTGCGCATGCGCAGTAGAGGCGAAGTATGGAGGGCCATTCAGGACATGATTTCTTTGGTTTTAGATGCAAATTTTGGGGATTGGGGGGCAAAATTTGAATTTGGCCCTAAATTTTTAAGAGTTAGCACCAGCAGCTATGTCTGGGTCATTGGTAAGTATAAAAAATATATAAATTACTATAAATTTTTTAACTTCTTGACCACGTTCATTTAAAACGGTTGGAGAAGATGTTCAGAGAGCTCCTCTGCGTTTCGATGAGCAGGCCGGGGATCTAGATGTATCCTTGCCTGCATCATTCACTATTCGCTCAGACACAATTGAAATGGCAATTTCATCAAGTAGAGTGAATTTGGATGCAATGTCTTATACAGATCACCTTACCAGAGCTATGGCACAACATCTCAACGGGAAGGAATTTAAGGACGTTCGTATCTCTCTTAGAGTTCTTTCCAGGGCAGTTATGTATACCATGTATAACTCTGCCTTAACAGTGGCTAATCTGGAGTTAATCAGACGTGATGCTGCCCTTGTGTCATCATCACTTGTAGATGACAAGGTGAAAAGCTCTCTCTGGGTCGCTCTGGTCTCCAGACATACTATTTTTGATGACAAGCTTTCGTTAGTCTATGAACAGGCTACTAAGAAAGCGTCAGGTGCTCTGCTATTGAAGTCGGCGTCTCAACAATCCACTTCAGCAGACAAGAGTAAGGAGGATGTTTCAGATCTAAACATCAAAATGGAACTCCTTACGAGGGTACAAGAAACTCTCTTACAATTACTCTGGAGGTTGTCAATATAGTGACTCGGGATCGGGACTATCGGTCATATGTCCCTAGGCCGACGGGACGAGGTTCTTCGCAGGGTGGACGTAGTTTCTACTTCCATAAGCCTCGCAGGTCATAAAGGTGATGTTCAAGACCTCGATTGCTTGCCAGTTGGCAAAGTTATCAAACTTCGCGAGAAACTGGATAGGAGTCACGGAAGATCTGTGTGTGAGAAGTGTTGTCTCGGACGGCCTACGGCTATCATTTTGAGCGAAACCCCCACTAACAAGATGTCCGCGTTGGACAATTCTTCCATCGTATCCTTTCAAAAGAGAGTCTCTCCTAGTGGAGGTACAGGCTCTTTTATTAATAGAAGAAATAGAGGTCTTCGAGAATCAAGATTCTTAAGGTTTTTACAGTCACCTGTTCCTCGTACCGAAGCCAGATGGCTCGTTCCGACCGGTAATAGACTTGAGCTGGATAACAAGCTTATCATGGCTCCAAATTCTATATGGAGACCATTCGGTCAGTTAGAGCGAGCATTCGAGTGAACGACTATGTGGCAAGCATAGATCTAAGGGATGTGTACTTTCATTTTCCAGGTAGATCCGGCATTCAGAAAGTACCTGTGGTTCGCCGTACAAGGGAAGGTTTATCAGTTCAGAGCAATGTGCTTTGGTCTGAACCTGGCTCTCTGGGCATTCACTTGAATAATGAACTCGGTAATGTCATACTTCCGAACTCATTCGTCTGCTGTAACGTCGGCTTACTTAGACAACATTCTGCAGAGATACGGCAACAGAATTACTCTTCAATGCTCACTCGCATAATAAATGCATTAGTAGGCAGATGCATTATTGTATGTTATGGACCTTAGAAACAATGAATTATTTTGGGGGTGGTCTGTGACGAGTCTGTTAATCATAGCTCGTTCCATTTCTAGATCCAGGTTTCAACTAAATTTCGGTACCCAATCGAATACATCTTGTCTTTACACTCTTGTATATTTGCACGTTTCTAGGAACATCGATATCGGATAGAACACGTCTGGGAGTATTATTTACTCAAAATTATTGTACACCTGAATGGGGTCGCCTGTGGGTTACCTCGGAAGTATGTTTACTCTCCAGAGATCGTCCATTGTGATTCTATTGGACATGTGTATGTTATATATTATATCACCGGTTTTTGACCTGCCGACTCTGGTTTATGTTACAAGCGGGCGAATTAATTCCTGGGATCGCTGCTATAGCCTTAGCCTCTGAAGCGGCATTAAAAACAATTTATTAATAATAATTAATACCTGAGTGCCTGTTCGACGAATATTTATATTTTTATTTGGTACCGCTTTTACTGATTCCAGAGCACTCCCCTCTTTCTTTTTGAAGAAGATTCCTTCAAAAAGGGGTGGGGGAGGGGGGGTGGATTTTTTACCTCTCCTCCGGCTTGATAAGTGTGTAACTATGAGTGAAGCTGTTTTGTCTGTAGATTATATCCTGGATACAGCTTGTGTTTTATTGTATATGGCATATGTTTGTGGGGGATATCCTCTCATTCTCAAATACGCCATCCTAATTTTTGGGGCTTAGTCCGGACTAGCCTTAAAAATTGGAAACTCGTTACATCCAATTAGCATAGTCTTCATGCTAAGATTACGGAATTACTTGAATTTGGCTCCTTATTTATGATATGTCTTCTCTATTACTGTATAGAGAGACATACGTGTAATTCCTTTTAAATTTAATTTCCTTTCACCTTGGATTACAGGCTTGGAACTATGTTGGTCTACTAATTCTGAAGTCCTAGACCCTTCGCCTTTTTATGATTCAGCTAGTCTGGGCCATTGGGTTATAGTATAAAAATATGATAAATTTAAAGTAATTTGTATATTTTTTATACTTACCAATGGCCCAGATGGGTATGGCCCTCCCATGAGTGGGCACTCATACCTCCCCACTGAGTTATTATGTAGTACTCTTTTCTACAAAGAATGATGTTGGCACCAATTCCGGTCACTTCCTGAAGGCTGCGCATGCACGGAGAGTAAAAGTATGGAGGACCAGATAGGACTTTTAATATTTTTATACTGTACCAATGACCCAGACTTAGCTGGTGCTAACTCTAACAAAACCAGGGCCAAACACAAATTTTGCCCCCCAATCCCCAAAATTTGCATCCAAAACAAAAAAAATCATGTCCTAAAGGACCTCCATACTACGCCTCTACTGCGCATGCGCAGTGACGCAGTCATCCCGAAATTGGCGCCAATTATCATTCTCTGTTTGGCCCTTCATCAGTCAACATCTCACTGATCTTTGTGCTTGTAAATCTCAGTTTAAAGGATGCCAGACACGTAATTTTTGGAGAAAATGTGATTCTAAGGAGGATAGAAGGAGGAGAGGAAAAAGAAGTGACAAAAAATAATCAGGGCTGTACTTAAAATTTTTTGATGAAATTATGTTAAGTTGCCTATTTTCGAGGCATGGGCCTCTTATTGTCATTCTTGCTAATTGTTGCACTGCTTATTCAGTGTTTCCTCTCCCCTAGCCTTCTAAAGTCCCCCCTTGCAATTCTCCCATGCTTTTGGCATATTTTTGAGAAATTTCATTTCTAAAATTTCCTGGGAGAGTTGCTTGGTTACAGAATGTTTTCTGTTATTTTCCCCATAGTTACGTTTTCACCCATGGGTGTATAACGTTTGTGTTCTGCATCTTCCATCTGATGTTCTACAGATTTTCCCCTGGGAGTCTCTGTTTTGCATCAGATAGAGTGTAATTGATGACTGATTCCGGGCCAGTTTTTTCAGTGCCTGGAGTCATGTTTTCTGGTGTTTTTACACTGTTTGTTTTCATTGGCAACAGCCTTTTTTGAGGGGGGCTGTTTGCCTTTGCTGTAGTTTATCTCATTATAAGATACATTTATATTATCCGAAAGTGTCTCATTAATTATTTTATATAAATTTAAAATTTTTGACCACACTTTGCCATCGGATCCATCGGGGCTCAACGTTACTTTTCAGCAACTTGGGCTTCGCTGAAAAAATATTTTTTCAAAATTATTTTGTTTTGCAATTGTTTTTTCATTTATTAATGGATCATGTTATTATGTATCTTTGTGTCAGGGGTTTTTGCGAGTAACTAGGACTTATTGTTGTTCTTTCACAATGAAGGGACGTTGTTCAAATTGTAATAGGAAGAAATCTTCCTCTGACTTTCATGATCATTGTATTAATTGTAGTCAGTGTTCTCGCATTAATCCCTGTCCTATATGTGAACATTGGGATGAGAAACATTGGAAACGTGTGTCACGATATGTTGTTTCTGGAGAAAGAGCGATGCCGGCTCTTTCTCCGCAAGGTCACTCTACTCTCTCAGTTTCTATTTCAGAGGAACCAGAACAGGGTGATGTTTCCATGTTATCTTCTTCAAGTGTGCATCCGTCGTCACAAATGAATTCAGAGCTAACGGCAAAAGTGCTCATGGAGATTAGACAAATGTCGTCCGCTAGCTCGCCCAGTGGAGCGTCCATTCACCGAATGGTTCGGCAGCCGGGTTCGTCCGATGCGGTCCAAGAGGAAATTTTGGGTGATGCGAGCACTATAAACATAATAGATGCACACACAGTGACGGCGGATAGTAAGCGAGAACGGAGGAAGCCTTTTAGTCCGGTTCCTAGCTCGTCCAGGTCCAGCCGGGCCGCGAGCGAGAGAGGTCCCTCTCTCGTACAACAACATCTGGGACCAGATGTTGTGGTACAAAATGTGTCTTTAGCGGAGCATACGTCCGTCGCTCGGGACGCTCCGTTGTATAAGCAGTCCGCAGAGACTGTTAATGCTTCCTCTTCTCGTCAGCGCACACGACCGCACCTTGGCTGCGTGACCGCCGATATATTACCAGCTTCGCCGATGAAGGATTCTTCGGCGACCAGGTCACACCATCCGGCAGCCAGGGATTCGAGACCGATGGACTCTGGACGTTCGCATAGGAAAAGTATGCGGGAGCCATCTGATGCGGAGCTGCCCTCGGCGAAGCAGCGAAAGACTGCGCCTCCGCAGGTCTCGACGCCGGACATTCTTGTGCAGATAGCACAGCTTATCGCAGCATCCCAGCAGCCGACAGAAACGGTGTCGGATCGAGAATTATCCGACGGCGCTGGGTCGGTACGCTCCGCCGAAGCATCGGGGGCGGACGACCGGGAACATCATGAGGTCCGACCGAATGGTGAAAGGGATACGGATGACTTGGAGTTATCCCTTTCGGAACAACATAAAGCTGCCGTGGACTTCATCCGGCACTTTCTCCCTCAAGTTGTTCCGTCGGGCCAGACTGCTGCGCTTCCGGACAAAAGAATTATAGCGTCATTGGACTCTGAATTTTTTGAGCGGTTCAGGGACATCGCTCCCGAGTTTCCGTCGCAGTCCAATAATGTTGCTAGAACATTTGAATTATTGAACGACGCTATATTTAAACTTGCTTCCAGGACGGGGAAAGCAGGTTTCTTGTCCACTAATACTCTCAACCTGCCTTTCATTAATGCAAGGAATAAATTCGATACGGCAGGACAGGGTATACCGAGAGTTCCTCTGCGTATGGACGACGAGGCAGAAGACTTAGAGCTATCATTACCGTCGTCAGCTTCTATTCCAACCGCGGTGTTGGAAACAGCTATTGCGTCTAACAGAGCCAATTTAGATGCCTTATCTTACGCAGATCACCTTACTAAGGCGTTATCACTGCGCCTTCAAGGGGAAGAGTTTCAGGATATACAATCCTCTTTAAGACTTCTTTCAAGGGCAGTAGCTTATTCCACGTGTAACTCCGCCCTTTCAGTGGCAAATCTGGAGTTGGTTAGACGTGACGCAGCCCTAGCTACATCCACACTAGTGGATTCTAAGGTGAAGAACTCTCTTAGAGTCGCTTCGGTCTCAGGAGAACTTCTCTTTGACGGCAAGCTTTCCGCTATTTATGATAAAATTAAAAAGAAAGCTAATGATTCTCTGTTGTTCAGATCGGCTCCTAAGAAGTCGGATACAGCAGACACGAATAAGACAGGCACTTCTGGGTCTAATGCGCCCAAGAGAGGTTCCTATAGAGGTTCCGGTGCGTCCTCTTGGTCTTATTCGAGAGACCGTCAGGATAGCGACTCTCGTTCGGGACGTCCTTCAGGCCGGGACAATCGGTCGGACGCCCCGAGGTCGACGAGGCGAGGTGCGGGTCATGGAAGACGTGGTTTCTCCTACCGCAGGCCTCGCAGGTCCAGGAGGTGATGGCTTAAACCTCTATCGCGTTCCGGTTGGCGGAAGGTTGTCGAGTTTTTCACAAGAGTGGGCGTCGATTACGGACGACCCTTGGGTGAGAGGAGTGACTTCGGAAGGTCTGAAGATATCCTTCAAACGAAAGCCTCCATTAACTCGAAGTCCAAAGTGGACTCATCTTCCGTCAAATCCACAGAAAAGAGACGCTCTGTTATCAGAGGTGCAGTCTCTTTTAATGAAGAACGCGGTAGAGGTCGTAGAAAACCAGGAATCTCTGGGATTCTACAGCCATCTGTTTCTGGTTCCGAAACCAGATGACTCGTTCCGTCCAGTCATAGATTTGAGCTGGATAAACAAGCTGATCGTCGCTCCGAAGTTTTATATGGAGACGATTCGATCGGTCAGAGCGAGTATTCGGGTGAACGATTATGCAACGAGCATAGATCTCAAAGATGCGTACTTTCACGTCATGGTACATCCGACATTCCGAAAGTATCTACGCTTCTCAGTCCTTGGAGTGGTGTATCAATTCCGGGCGATGTGCTTCGGATTGAATCTAGCACCCTGGGCTTTCACTCGGGTAATGAACTCGGTAATGATCTACTTCCGAGCTCATTCGTCTGCGGTAACGTCGGCCTACCTGGACGACATTCTTCAGAGGTACGGCAACGAGTTAACGCTTCAGAACGATGTTCAGAATCTTATTCTATTGCTCCGACGTCTCGGTTTTATAGTAAACGAGGAGAAGTCGGATCTGGTGCCGTCCAAGTCATTCACTCATCTGGGAATGAGCTTCGAGACGCACAACAATCTCGTTCGTCTGCCGTTAACCAGAGCGAAATTAGTCAGTTGTTACGCTCGCTATTGTCTGCACGCAGACAAAGTCACGGCGAGAGAATTTATGAGACTGATAGGTCTGTGCGGAGCCGCCGCGGATCTCATTCCGATGGGGCGGTTACGCACACGTCCTCTTCAAATTTTCCTGACTCAGAATTGGAGTGTGAAAATTCATTCGCTCGATGTAGACGTTCTCTTGTCAGATCAAGTGAAACAAGAGATTCAGACTTGGGCAAACATTCAGTGGTTAACTCAAGGAGTTCCGCTGCAGTTGCCGGATCCGAGTTTTACCGTTATGACGGATGCCAGTCAAACAGGTTGGGGTGCATCATTAATCCCAACGGATTCGAGATGCCAGGGTCTTTGGGATCCGCAATTCCTGTGCAAGCACATAAACATCAAGGAAATGATGTCAATTTGGCTTGCGTTACGTCACTGCATGGACATTATTCACAATGCTCATGTCCAAATCCTATCCGACAATACGACAGTAGTGGCGTATATACGGAATCAGGGAGGCACTCATTCAGTTCCGTTGTTCAATCTAACGGAAAGAATCCTTCTGTTTGCGTTAGAACATCACGTTCTTCTTTCGGTCCGTCACATACCGGGTCGTCTGAATGTGTTAGCAGACTCCCTTTCACGAAAGGGTCGTTTGTTGCCGACGGAGTGGACTCTCAACAAACAAGTATTCAATCAGATTTGCTACCAATGGGAACGGCCAATGATAGACTTATTTGCGACACATCTCAACAATCAGTTGCAGACGTATGTGTCTCCGTGTCCGGATCCAAGAGCATTTGCAGTAGACACTCTGTCGATCCCTTGGGACGGAATGATAGGATATGCGTATCCTCCAGCGCCGTTAATTCAACAAGTATTGCTAAAGATAAAACAATCTCAATGCAAGATTCTGTTGGTAGCATCTCTGTCGCCACAGAGACCGTGGATAAATCTACTCAGGTGTCTGTTGTGGGACCTAGTGCGGAAGCTTCCTCCACGAGAGGATCTTCTTTCGCAGGGGAAATCGCGCCAACTCCATCACAACCCGCAAGGTCTCAACCTTCACGTTTTTCCGTTGTGCGGTCCTTCTTGCATGGCAAGCACTTTACAGGACGAGCAGTGGACGCGATTTCTAACTGTAGGAGGACCTCCTCTTCGCTAAACTATGCGGCTAAGTGGAAGGTTTTTCGTCATTGGTGTAGGGATCATTCTTTAGATATATTTGATCCCTCTATACCAGACATTGCAAACTTTCTAGTATACTTGTTTGACGAAATCAAACTGCAGCCTGTTACTATAAAGGGTTATAGATCTATGTTATCTGATACCTATGCACATCATGATAGTTTACAAATTGGATCTAATGTCTCTTTATCGAAGTTGGTTAGAAACTTTTCGATAAATAGACCCAGAACTCTTAGATTAATTCCTAAGTGGAATTTAGCTTGGGTTCTCCTTAAATTGAAGGAAAAGCCATTTGAACCTCTTGGGACAGTAGATTTTAAATTCTTATCTTATAAGACAGCTTTTCTCTTAGCTTTCTCTTCTGCCAGAAGAGTCAGTGAGCTTCATGCACTATCGGTGGATGATTCTCATTATCGTAGTGTTGGGAACACTATCACCTTCACTACTAATGTGGGTTTTTTAGCTAAGAATCAGGCTCCTAATAAATATCCGGAACCTATTGTTATTAAGGCTCTTCCGTCTTCAGACGGGCGTAGGCCTTTACTCTGTCCTGTTAGAGCACTACGTATCTATAAACAGAGATCTCAGTTTATCAGAAAGGGACGGAAACGTTTCTTTCTGTCTTTGATGCCTAATAGAAAGGACATTTCAGTCCATTCTATTGCTAGATGGATTCAGTTAACTATCCGTACTGCTTATGAAGATTTATCTTCTTCTCAGCAGTCTGTGCTTAAGATTTCTGCTCATGAAGTAAGAGCTCTTTCTACTTCCTGGGCTTATGCTAATAGTGTTGCTATTACAGATTTAATGAAGGCTGCTTATTGGTCTCAGCCATCCACATTTAAGAATTTTTATCTCAGAAATATTGAGTCCATTTCTGGAGACCTGCATTGTTTAGGTCCGTTATCTGTTGCTCAGAATGTCGTCCACTAAACAGTTGCAACTATAGTTATGCAGGCTTTCTGTTCCGGCAGTGACTCCGTCCGGCTGCCCTCTTCGCTCTGGGCTATTTGACCCAGGGCAAGGGGAAGGGGGGGGGGGGGGGTGTTCCCTTAGGTCACCTGCTTTATAGTGAAAAGCAAGGGAATGCCTCCTCCAAGTCAGTATTTCTGAGTCGCTTCTGGGATGGTTTTAAAGTGTAATATTAATGTTTAAATTCATTCATGTCTTATTTTTAAAGTGTAGCTCGGTGTGAAGCATTTGTATATGTCAAGTGTCAAACGGGCTTTAATATACAATACTCGGACACTTTTAAATGAATATAAAGAGTCTCAATTCTCTGGACTACTTTATTTATTGGCTTGCTTTAAAAATAATTAGTATAAGGGTTATACTGGATGTTAATAGAGAACATGAATGTTATTGTGCTCAATTATTAAGGGTAGTGTATCTTTCTAATTTAATATTAAATAAGAAAGATACATGTAAAGCCTAATACTCCTTTTCTCCTTAAGGGGTTACCTCTTTACTATATAGTTGAGCTTATTGGATTTTCCTCTATGTCCTAGGCCCTCCAGCCTGTTTACTATTCAGCTAAGTCTGGGTCATTGGTACAGTATAAAAATGTTAAAAAATTTATAGTAATTTATATATTTTTTATACTTACCAATGACCCAGACGGGGATGGCCCTCCCTGGAGTTGGGAACTCTTGCCTCCCTGCTGAGTACATAGCGCTGACCAGGCACTGCCAGTAAGAATGATAATTGGCGCCAATTTCGGGACGACTGCGTCACTGCGCATGTGCAGTAGAGGCGTAGTATGGAGGTCCTTTAGGACATGATTTCTTTTTGTTTTGGATGCAAATTTTGGGGATTGGGGGGCAAAATTTGTGTTTGGCCCTGGTTTTGTTAGAGTTAGCACCAGCTAAGTCTGGGTCATTGGTAAGTATAAAAAATATATAAATTTTTTAACTTTCGGTTTTGCAAGCAAATTTTGGGGATTGGAGGGTTCAAAATTTGTATTTGGCCTTTGATAACTTTGAGTTTGCACCAGCTAGTCTGGGCCATTGGTAAGTATAAAAAATATACAAATTACTTTAAATTTATAATATTTTTATACTGTACCAATGACCCAGACTTAGCTGGTGCTAACTCCACAAAAACCAGGGCCAAACACAAATTTTGCCCCCCAATCCCCAAAATTTGCATCCAAAACAAAAAGAAATCATGTCCTAAAGGACCTCCATAGTACGACTCTACTGCGCATGCGCAGTGACGCAGTCGTCCCGAAATTGGCGCCAAATATCATTCTCTGTTTGGCCCTTCATCAGTCAACATCTCACTGATCTTTGTGCTTGTAAATCTCAGTTTAAAGGATGCCAGACACGTAATTCTTGGAGAAAATGTGATTCTAAGGAGGATAGAAGGAGGAGAGGAAAAAAGAAGTGGCAAAAAATAATCAGGGCTGTACTTAAAATTTTTTGTTGAAATTATGTTAAGTTGCCTATTTTCGAGGCATTTGCCTCTTGTTGTCATTCTTGCTAATTGTTGCACTGCTTATTCAGTGTTTCCTCTCCCCTAACCTTCTAAAGTCCCCCCTTGCAATTCTCCCATGCTTTTGGCATATTTTTGAGAAGTTTCATTTCTAAAATTCCCTGGGAGAGTTGCTTGGTTACAGAATGTTTTCTGTTATTTTCCCCATAGTTACGTTTTCACCCATGGGTGTATAACGTTTGTGTTCTGCATCTTCCATCTGATGTTCTGCAGATTCTCCCCTGGGAGTCTCTGTTTTGCATCAGATAGAGTGTAATTGATGACTGATTCCGGGCCAGTTTTTTCAGTGCCTGGAGTCATGTTTTCTACTGTGTTTACACTGTTTGTTTTCATTGGCAACAGCCTTTTTTGAGGGGGGCTGTTTGCCTTTGTGGTAGTTTATCTCATTATAAGATACATTTATATTATCCGAAAGTGTCTCATTAATTATTTTATATAATTTTAAAATTTTTGACCACACTTTGCCATCGGATCCATCGGGGCTCAACGTTACTTTTCAGCAACTTGGGCTTCTCTGAAAAAATATTTTTTCAAAATTATTTTGTTTTGCAATTGTTTTTTCATTTATTAATGGATCATGTTATTATGTATCTTTGTGTCAGGGGTTTTTGCGAGTAACTAGGACTTATTGTTGTTCTTTCACAATGAAGGGACTTTGTTCAAATTGTAATAGGAAGAAATCTTCCTCTGACTTTCATGATTATTGCATTAATTGTAGTCAGTGTTCTCGCATTAATCCCTGTCCTGTATGTGAACATTGGGATGAGAAACATTGGAAACGTGTGTCACGATATGTTGTTTCTGGAGAAAGAGCGATGCCGGCTCTTTCTCCACAAGGTCACTCTACTCTCTCAGTTTCTATTTCAGAGGAACCAGAACAGGGTGATGTTTCCATGTTATCTTCTTCAAGTGTGCGTCCGTCGTCACAAATAAATACAGAGCTAGCGGCAAAAGTGCTCATGGAGATTAGACAAATGTCGTCCGCTAGCTCGCCCGGTGTAGCGTCCATTCACCGAATGGTTCGGCAGCCGGGTTCGTCCGATGCGGTCCAAGAGGAAATTTTGGGTGATGCGAGCACTATAAAAATAATAGATGCACACCCAGTGACGGCGGATAGTGAACGAGAACGGAGGAAGCCTTTTAGTCCGGTTCCTAGCTCGTCCAGGTCCAGCCGGGCCGCGAGCGAGAGAGGCCCCTCTCTCGTACAACAACATCTGGGACCAGATGTTGTGGTACAAAATGTGTCTTTAGCGGAGCATACGTCCGTCGCTCGGGACGCTCCGTTGTATAAGCAGTCCGCAGAGACTGTTAAGGCTTCCTCTTCTCGTCGGCGCACACGACCGCACCTTGGCTGCGTGACCTCCGATATTTTGCCAGCTTCGCCGATGAAGGATTCTTCGGCGACCAGGTCACACCATCCGGCAGCCAGGGATTCGAGACCGATGGACTCCGGACGTTCGCATAGGAAAAGTATGCGGGAGCCATCTGATGCGGAGCTGCCCTCGGCGAAGCAGCGAAAGACCGCTCCTCCGCAGGTCTCGACGTCGGACATTCTAGTGCAGATAGCACAGCTTATCGCAGCATCCCAGCAGCCGACAGAAACGGTGTCGGATCGAGAATTATCCGACGGCGCTGGGTCGGTACGCTCCGCCGAAGCATCGGGGGCGGACGACCGGGAACATCGGGAGGTCCGACCGGATGGTGAAAGGGATACGGATGAATTGGAGCTATCCCTTTCGGAACAACACAAAGCTGCCGTGGACTTCATCCGGCACTTTCTTCCTCAAGTTGTTCCGTCGGGCCAGACTGCTGCGCTTCCGGACAGGAGAATTATAGCGTCATTGGACTCTGATTTTTTCGAGCGGTTCAGGGACATCGCTCCCGAGTTTCCGTCGCAGTCCAATAATGTTGCAAGAACATTTGAATTATTGAACGACGCTATTTTTAAACTTGCTTCCAGGACGGGGAAAGCAGGTTTCTTGTCCGCAAATACTCTCAACCTGCCTTTCATTAATGCAAGGAATAAATTCGACACGGCAGGTCAGGGTATACCGAGAGTTCCTCTGCGTATGGACGACGAGGCGGAAGACTTAGAGCTATCATTACCGTCGTCAGCTTCTATTCCAACCGCAGTGTTGGAAACAGCTATTGCGTCTAACAGAGCCAATTTAGATGCCTTATCTTACGCAGATCACCTTACTAAGGCGTTATCACTGCGTCTTCAAGGGGAAGAGTTTCAGGATATACAATCCTCCTTAAGACTTCTTTCAAGGGCAGTAGCTTATTCCACGTGTAACTCCGCCCTTTCAGTGGCAAATCTGGAGTTGGTTAGACGTGACGCAGCCCTGTCTACATCCACATTAGTGGATTCTAAGGTGAAGAACTCTCTTAGAGTCGCTTCGGTCTCAGGAGATCTTCTCTTTGACGGCAAGCTTTCCGCTATTTATGATAATATTAAAAAGAAAGCTAGTGATTCTCTGTTGTTTAGATCCGCTCCTAAAAGGTCGGATACAGCAGACACGAATAAGGCGGGCACTTCTGGGTCTTATCCGCCCAAGAGAGGTTCCTATAGAGGTTCCGGTGCGTCCTCTAGCTCTTATTCGAGAGACCGTCAGGATAGTGACTCTCGTTCGGGACGTCCTTCAGGCCGGGACAATCGGTCGGACGCCCCGAGGTCGACGAGGCGAGGTGCGGGTCGTGGAAGACGTGGTTTCTCCTACCGCAGGCCTCGCAGATCCAGGAGGTGATGGCTTAAACCTCTATCGCGTTCCGGTTGGCGGAAGGTTGTCGAGTTTTTCTCAAGAGTGGGCGTCGATTACGGACGACCCGTGGGTGAGAGGAGTGACTTCGGAAGGTCTAAAGATATCCTTCAAACGAAAGCCTCCATTAACTCGAAGTCCAAAGTGGACTCATCTTCCGTCAAACCCTCAGAAAAGAGACGCTCTGCTATCAGAGGTGCAGTCTCTTTTAATGAAGAACGCGGTAGAGGTCGTAGAAAACCAGGAATCGCTGGGATTCTACAGCCATCTGTTTCTGGTTCCGAAACCAGACGGCTCGTTCCGTCCAGTCATAGATTTGAGCTGGATAAACAAGCTGATCGTCGCTCCGAAGTTTTATATGGAGACGATTCGATCGGTCAGAGCGAGTATTCGGGTGAACGATTATGCAACGAGCATAGATCTCAAAGATGCGTACTTTCACGTCATGGTACATCCGACATTCCGAAAGTATCTACGCTTCGCAGTCCTAGGAGTGGTGTATCAGTTCCGGGCCATGTGCTTCGGATTGAATCTAGCACCCTGGGCTTTCACTCGGGTAATGAACTCGGTAATGATCTACTTCCGAGCTCATTCGTCTGCGGTAACGTCGGCCTACCTGGACGATATTCTTCAGAGGTACGGCAACGAGTTAACGCTTCAGAACGATGTTCAGAATCTTCTTCTATTGCTCCGACGTCTCGGTTTCATAGTAAACGAGGAGAAGTCGGATCTGGTGCCGTCCAAGTCATTCACTCATCTGGGAATGAGCTTCGAGACGCACAACAATCTCGTTCGTCTGCCGTTAACCAGAGCGAAATTAGTCAGTTGTTACGCTCGCTATTGTCTGAATACAGACAAAGTCACGGCGAGAGAATTTATGAGACTGATAGGTCTGTGCGGAGCCGCCGTGGATCTCATTCCGATGGGACGGCTACGCACACGGCCTCTTCAAATTTTCCTGACTCAGAATTGGAGTGTGAAAATTCATTCGCTCGATGTAGACGTTCTCTTGTCAGATCAAGTGAAACAAGAGATTCAGACTTGGGCAAACATTCAGTGGTTAACTCAAGGAGTTCCGCTGCAGTTGCCGGATCCGAGTTTTACCATTATGACGGATACCAGTCAAACAGGTTGGGGTGCATCATTAATCCCAACGGATTCGAGATGCCAGGGTCTTTGGGATCCGCAATTCCTGTGCAAGCACATAAACATCAAGGAAATGATGTCAATTTGGCTTGCGTTACGTCACTGGATGGACATTATTCACGATGCTCATGTCCAAATCCTATCCGACAATACGACAGTAGTGGCGTATATACGGAATCAGGGAGGCACTCATTCAGTTCCGTTGTTCAATCTAACGGAAAGAATCCTTCTGTTTGCATTGGAACATCACGTTCTTCTTTCGGTCCGTCACATACCGGGTCGTCTGAATGTGCTAGCAGACTCCCTTTCACGAAAGGGTCGCTTGTTGCCGTCGGAGTGGACTCTCAACAAACAAGTATTCAATCAGATTTGCTACCAATGGGAACGGCCAATGATAGACTTATTTGCGACACATCTCAACAATCAGTTGCAAACGTATGTGTCTCTGTGTCCGGATCCTAGAGCATTTGCAGTAGACGCTCTGTCGATCCCTTGGGACGGAATGATAGGATATGCGTATCCTCCAGCGCCGTTAATTCAACAAGTATTGCTAAAGATAAAACAATCTCAATGCAAGATTCTGTTGGTAGCATCTCTGTCGCCACAGAGACCGTGGATAAATCTACTCAGGTGTCTGTTGTGGGACCTACCGCGGAAGCTCCCTCCACGAGAGGATCTTCTTTGGCAGGGGAAATCGCGCCAACTACATCACAACCCGCAAGGTCTCAACCTTCACGTTTTTCCGTTGTGCGGTCCTTCTTGCATGGCAAGCACTTTACAGGACGAGCAGTGGACGCGATTTCTAACTGTAGGAGGACCTCCTCTTCGCTAAACTATGCGGCTAAGTGGAAGGTTTTCCGTCGTTGGTGTAGGGATCATTCTGTAGATATATTTGATCCCTCTATACCAGACATTGCTAACTTTCTAGTATACTTGTTTGACGAAATCAAACTGCAACCTGTTACTATAAAGGGTTATAGATCTATGTTATCTGATACCTATGCACATCATGATAGTTTACAAATTGGATCTAATGTCTCTTTATCGAAATTGGTTAGAAACTTTTCGATAAATAGACCCAGAACTCTTAGATTAATTCCTAAGTGGAATTTAGCTTGGGTTCTCCTTAAATTGAAGGAAAAGCCATTTGAACCTCTTGGGACAGTAGATTTCAAATTCTTATCTTATAAGACAGCTTTTCTCTTAGCTTTCTCTTCTGCCAGAAGAGTCAGTGAGCTTCATGCACTATCGGTGGATGATTCTCATTATCGTAGTGTTGGGAACACTATCACCTTCACTACTAATGTGGGTTTTTTAGCTAAGAATCAGGCTCCTAATAAATATCCGGAACCTATTGTTATTAAGGCTCTTCCGTCTTCAGACGGGCGTAGGCCTTTACTCTGTCCTGTTAGAGCACTACGTATCTATAAACAGAGATCTCAGTTCATCAGAAAGGGACGGAAACGTTTCTTTCTGTCTTTGATGCCTAATAGAAAGGACATTTCAGTCCATTCTATTGCTAGATGGATTCAGTTAACTATCCATACTGCGTATGAAGATTTATCTTCTTCTCAGCAGTCTGTGCTTAAGATTTCTGCTCATGAAGTAAGAGCTCTTTCTACTTCCTGGGCTTATGCTAATAGTGTTGCTATTACAGATTTAATGAAGGCTGCTTATTGGTCTCAGCCATCCACATTTACTAATTTTTATCTCAGAAATATTGAGTCCATTTCTGGAGACCTGCATTGTTTAGGTCCGTTATCTGTTGCTCAGAATGTCGTCCACTAAACAGTTGCAACTATAGTTATGCAGGCTTTCTGTTCCGGCAGTGACTCCGTCCGACTGCCCTCTTCGCTCTGGGCTATTTGACCCAGGGCAAGGGGAAGGGGGGGGGGGCGGGTGTTCCCTTAGGTCACCTGCTCTATAGTGAAAAGCAAGGGAATGCCTCCTCCAAGACAGTATTTCTGAGTCGCTTCCGGGATGGTTTTAAAGTGTAATATTAATGTTTAATTTCATTCATGTCTTATTTTTAAAGTGTAGCTCGGTGTGAAGCATTTGTATATGTCAAGTGTCAAACGGGCTTTAATATACAATACTCGGACACTTTTAAATGATTATAAAGAGTCTCAATTCTCTGGACTACTTTATTTATTGGCTTGCTTTAAAAATAATTAGTATAAGGGTTATACTGGATGTTAATAGAGAACATGAATGTTATTGTGCTCAATTATTAAGGGTAGTGTATCTTTCTAATTTAAATATTAAATAAGAAAGATACATGTAAAGCCTAATACTCCTTTTCTCCTTAAGGGGTTACCTCTTTATTTTATAATTGAGCTTATTGGATTTTCCTCTATGTCCTAGGCCCTCCAGCCTATTTACTATTCAGCTAAGTCTGGGTCATTGGTACAGTATAAAAATGTTAAAAAATTTATAGTAATTTATATATTTTTTATACTTACCAATGACCCAGACGGGGATGGCCCTCCCTGAGTTGGGAACTCTTGCCTCCCCGCTGAGTACATAGCGCTGACCAGGCACTGCCAGTAAGAATGATATTTGGCGCCAATTTCGGGATGACTGCGTCACTGCGCATGCGCAGTAGAGTCGTACTATGGAGGTCCTTTAGGACATGATTTCTTTTTGTTTTGGATGCAAATTTTGGGGATTGGGGGGCAAAATTTGTGTTTGGCCCTGGTTTTTGTGGAGTTAGCACCAGCTAAGTCTGGGTCATTGGTAAGTATAAAAAATATATAAATTACTATAAATTTTTTAACTTTTGTGTTCATCCTCTCTTTTTAACGGTCATTTTTAACATTTTTCTATAGAAATGTAGGAAATATATTCACAATACACATCAGATTTGGCCACCAAAGCGATGTTGGACACAAAATATCATTGGCTGTGCTTGGCTGAATGACTGGAAATTCACTTTATGATTTCAAAACCATCTAGTTGTATTTTTGAGTTTCTTGATTATATCTTTCATTCATTTTGGTAGCATAAGTTTGAGTGTTTCGTTCATTTCATCCCATCTGAAGCATCAAATTAGATGTATGTATAAAAATTTTCATACCATCTGTTCATCACTACAATGCAAAATGACATCCACACATCTACACTGAACATTGGGGTCATCTCCACATGCTTTTTATTCCCTTTTTTATATGCCCATTTGAAAAACGGTCATATTATGTATTCAGTCTGTCTGTCCATCCATCCATCTGTCAATCCGTTAACATTTTTGGTTTCTGACCGATAACTCCAGTTTGGATTTTTTTATCTCAACCAAAGTTGGTATGTGTAGTACCCAGTTAGTAATACAGGCCAAGTTCGAATATGGGTTCTGTCCATCTATTTTTACTGAGTTTTTCGACGTAGAATATCAACCAAAGTTGGTGCAATTCAAAATGTCTAACAGGTGTATTTAGCTACACCTGGTAGTGCTCTTGTTGTTTACTGTACATGTGAAACACTCAGTTTGCTCTAATACCTTTTTAATGATTGGGAGCGCGGTGGCTCAGTGATAAACTGTTGGACTTCTATGCTAGAGATCCTGAGTCCAATTCCTGTCTGGGACTACCCGCATTCTGTCCTTGAGTAAGGCACTTTATCCCAGTTGCCTATATGGGTGCACAATTACACTGTGTACTAAGGTGTACTGTACATCGATGGTGAACATGTCTTCAACCACTGTAACCCTGCTTGAGTGGAGCTTGAACAGAGATAGAATGTTGAGTAGCTGACAGCTGCTTGTCAATGCTTGGTGGTTCTCTCTGGGTACTTCGGCTTCCTCCACCCGTAAAACTGTCATGGTCACGATTAGCCATTGTGCATAAGTATGTGACCTTAAACACCAATAAATAAATAAGCAATATTTTTAATGATCTTAACTCTCATCTTCTTTAGGTATCATCCAAGAGTATTGTATGTTGATATAGACATTCATCATGGCGATGGTGTTCAGGAGGCATTCTATCTCACAGATAGAGTCATGACCGTGTCATTTCATAAGTATGGCAATTACTTCTTTCCTGGAACAGGTAAGTGTATTCATTCAACTTGGGATATTTAAAAAGTTCTTGTTTCTCAGGCACCTCTCTTATCATTGAAAAGCTCCCTCATCACTTTTTTTTTACCTGGAAATCTCTTCGATGAAACTACTGTACACTTGTAGAACTAAAAAATTAACCAACTATGTCTTGTTTGACAGAGCTCACCAAGCTATGTCAAACAAGATATACTTAGTAAAAATGACAAATGGCATTATGCTGAAAACACTTGTTCTGCAGAATACTTTAAGGAGTTGAATTTCTAATTCATTTTCGGTTCTGTTTTGTGGATTAACAAAGAAAAGTACAAAAAGCCTCCCTCCCCACCTTAAAATTGCTGAAAAATTGCCTTAAAAACAAGAAATCTTTTATTATAGGCCTTATGTCAGTGTTCATTAACTATTTTATAGACAAAGCACTTTCTAGAAAGGGGATTTTTTTTATGGTGGGTGAGGAGTTGCTGATGTTCTATTTTTCATTAAGCTGATATAAGATATCAGTTTAACCCTTCACCTATCAGGTCGAGAGATGAAAATTGCAAATATAATTCTTGAATAACTGAAAAATTTTACTGTTTGCACGTAAAACATAGCCTTTTGCCCCTCATTGGATAGCCCCTGATCAGCTCCTTCCAATGAAAGGTGCTGTAAGTTATGTTTATGATTAAAATGGTGATTTTTGAGAATAGCAATGGCTGGATATGGCCCTTATGTTAAATAAAGGGTTAATGAAAAAATGGTCTGGAATGAGATATCAAATTTTTTAACGAAAATTTATTTTTTTATAATACTTACCAAAGTGATACAAATTGCCTAATCTTCCTCTTTCCTATCAGGTGAAAAAGAGTGCAGAATTAGAAGTCCCTAAGAAAAAAACCCTCAGGAGACTGTAAAATTGTCAACAGACAAAAAGAAAACCAAACCGGATTCACCAGGTGCCAATTTGTGTGGGTACACAAAAACCTGATGAATAGTATCCTACTT
Organism: Pictodentalium vernedei; assembly: GCA_031216915.1. Taxonomy (NCBI): domain Eukaryota; kingdom Metazoa; phylum Mollusca; class Scaphopoda; order Dentaliida; family Dentaliidae; genus Pictodentalium; species Pictodentalium vernedei. Next base: position 171,448,774 of record CM062291.1, on the reverse strand, counting down.
GAACTGTCACCTATTGTCCATATTCCCACCAGTCATTCACAAACATTCAATTTCTGAATTATATCAATATGCATGTATACTTGTGTGCAGGGAGGCAAGCCATTATACTCTAAGAATAATGCCAGGAGGGTATAATTTTGTGTCACTTTGGTAAGTATTATAAAAAATAAATTTTGGTAAAAAAATTACATTTTTTCCCAACTAACCAAAGTGATACAAATTGCCAAATGAACAATAGGTAAGGAGAGAGTATAATGTATATTGAGGCAGAATAAGAGGGAAAATAAAGCCAAAGAAGCATACTGAGGGAATGAAATACCTCTATGACAATATAAGATATTCAGCATGTCCTGTGGAAAGAGGATAACATAGGAAATGATGATATGTTATGAGCATAAGCCAAAATACACACTGCGGAGGAAAAACAGACTGAGACCTGAGCCCAAAACTGAAAATTACATCAGTGTGAAAGTTGAGAGAGGTTTAATTTAACAGGAAAGTGATAAACAGCCATATAAAAGCGTATTAGATGGTGAAATTGGTCACTGTAATGATCTAAAGCAATTTCGAAAGCAAATAAATTTGCACAAAAATAGGTGACACCATTTTGTTTCGTTTTTAAAAAATAACCAAGAAATTTCATAAAGCACTTTCCTGATAAAATCTTCACAGAATCTTGTAGGAATCCTTTCCTAACATCATATCAATGAGGAGACATCACAAACACCTCCAGGAAACCTTCTAAAACTGCCAATAACTTTGAATTTTAACAGAGCTGAGATTTTCACATCCTTCTGCAGGAAGTGAAAATGAGGAAATTAACTGTTTGTGCATGACTGGCGGGAATATGGACAATAGGTGACAGTTCAAGTAGGATACTATTCACCAGGTTTTTGTGTACCCTCACAAATCAGCACCTGGTGAATCTGGTTTGGTTTTCTCTTTGTCTGTTAACAATTTTACAGTCTCCTAAGGGGTTGTTTTTTCTTAGGGACTTCTAAATTTTTATACTGTACCAATGACCCAGACTTAGCTGGTGCTAACTCCACAAAAACCAGGGCCAAACACAAATTTTGCCCCCCAATCCCCAAAATTTGCATCCAAAACAAAAAGAAATCATGTCCTAAAGGACCTCCATAGTACGACTCTACTGCGCATGCGCAGTGACGCAGTCGTCCCGAAATTGGCGCCAAATATCATTCTCTGTTTGGCCCTTCATCAGTCAACATCTCACTGATCTTTGTGCTTGTAAATCTCAGTTTAAAGGATGCCAGACACGTAATTCTTGGAGAAAATGTGATTCTAAGGAGGATAGAAGGAGGAGAGGAAAAAAGAAGTGGCAAAAAATAATCAGGGCTGTACTTAAAATTTTTTGTTGAAATTATGTTAAGTTGCCTATTTTCGAGGCAAACGCCTCTTGTTGTCATTCTTGCTAATTGTTGCACTGCTTATTCAGTGTTTCCTCTCCCCTAACCTTCTAAAGTCCCCCCTTGCAATTCTCCCATGCTTTTGGCATATTTTTGAGAAGTTTCATTTCTAAAAATTCCCTGGGAGAGTTGCTTGGTTACAGAATGTTTTCTGTTATTTTCCCCATAGTTACGTTTTCACCCATGGGTGTATAACGTTTGTGTTCTGCATCTTCCATCTGATGTTCTGCAGATTCTCCCCTGGGAGTCTCTGTTTTGCATCAGATAGAGTGTAATTGATGACTGATTCCGGGCCAGTTTTTTCAGTGCCTGGAGTCATGTTTTCTTCTGTGTTTACACTGTTTGTTTTCATTGGCAACAGCCTTTTTTGAGGGGGGCTGTTTGCCTTTGAGGTAGTTTATCTCATTATAAGATACATTTATATTATCCGAAAGTGTCTCATTAATTATTTTATATAATTTTAAAATTTTTGACCACACTTTGCCATCGGATCCATCGGGGCTCAACGTTACTTTTCAGCAACTTGGGCTTCTCTGAAAAAATATATTTTTATACTGTACCAATGACCCAGACATAGCTGGTGCTAACTCTTAAAATATAGGGCCAAACACAAATTTTGCCCCCCAATCCCCAAAATTTGCATCTAAAACTAAAGAAAAACATGTCCTGAGAGGCCCTCCACACTTCGCCCCTACTGCGCATGCGCAGTGTCAAGGACGTTCCGAAATTGGCGCCATTTATCATTCTAAGTTTGGCCCTTCATCAGTTAACATCTGACTGATCTTTGTGCTTTTAAATCTCAGTTTAAATGATGCCAGACACATAAATATTAGTGAAATGGTGATTCTAAGGAGGATAGAAAAGGAGGAGAGGAAAAGAATGTGTGACAGAATATTATCAGGGCTGTAACTTAAAATTTTTTAATGAAATTATGTTAAGTTACCTATTTTCAAGGCAGCAGCCATTTTGTTGTCATTCTGATTATTTAGTTACACTGTTTTTTCAAGTGTTTTTCCTCTCTCCCTGTCCTTTAAGTCCCCCTTGCTATTCTCCCATGCTTTTGGCATAATTTCTGTAATTTTTATTACTAAAATTTTCTTGGGAGTTTAGCTGAATAACAGAATGAATTCTGTTCTTTCCCCATGTTTACGTCTTCACCTACGGGTGGTTAGGCGTTGTGTTCTGCATCTACCATCTGATGTTCTGCAGTTTCTTCCCTGGAAGTCTCTGTTTTGCATCAGATGGTGTATTTTTGGTAACTGATTTCGGGCCTGGGTGCCTGGAGTCTTATTTTAGTGTTTTTACACTCATTGTTTACATTTACAACAGCCCTCTGTGTGAGGGGGGGATTTCTAAATAATAATATCTTTATGTTATTTCAATCATAACTAGATACATTATTATTGTTCGTAAGTGTTGAATAAATTGTTTAAAATATTTTTAAAAATTTTTGTCCACACTTAGGCTTGGGATCCATTGGGGCTCAACGTTACTTTTCAGAAACTTGGGCTGTTCTGAAAAAATATTTTTTCAAAATATTTTGATTTCAATTATTTTTTCTATATTAATGGATCATATTATTATTATGTATTTTGATTGCCAGGGATTAGTGCGAGTACCAGGACTTGTTTTCTTTTCACATTGAAAGGATATTTATCAATTGTTTTAAGAGGAAGTCTTCCTCTGACCTTATTATCATTCTATATGTGGTCAGTGTACTCGCATTAACTCCGGTTCTGTATCGTATGATTTCGATGACAATATGGGAAGCGTATGTCACGGTATGTTGTTGGGGATTTGGACACTCCGGTCCTTTCCCCGCAGGGTCACTCTACTTTATCTATTTCTATTTCAGACGATCAAGATTAGGGTGATGTATCTGTGATGTCTTCCAACAGTGTGCCTCCGTCGTCACAATTAATGAAGGGCTAGCGGAAAAGTGCTCATGTAAATACGCCAATTGCCTAAGAGGACCCTAGTAGGTTCGACGGCCTTTGACGTCCGCTAGCTCGCCCGGTGTAGCGTCCATTCACCGAATGGTTCGGCAGCCGGGTTCGTCCGTTGCGGTCTAGAAGGAATTTTGGGGTGATGCGAGCACTATAAAATTAACTTAATGCACACCCAGTGACGGCGGATCGGAGGGAGAACGGAGGAAGCCTTTTAGTCCGGTTCATAGCTCGTTCCGGTCCATCCGGACGGCAAGCGAGAGAGGCCCCTCTCTCGTTCAACAACATCTGGCCCCAGATGTTGTGGTACAAATGTGTCGTTAGCGGAGCATACGTCCGTCGCTCGGGACGCTCCGTTGTATAGGCAGTCCGCTGAGACTGCTAAGGCTTCCTCTTCTCGTCAGCGCACACGACCGCACCTTGGCTGCGTGACCGCCGATATATTACCAGCTTCGCCGATCAAGGATTCTTCGGCGACCAGGTCACACCATCCGGCAGCCAGGGATTCGAGACCGATGGACTCCGGACGTTCGCATAGGAAAAGTATGCGGGAGCCATCTGATGCGGAGCTGCCCTCGGCGAAGCAGCGATAGACTGCGCCTCCGCAGGTCTCGACGCCGGACATTCTTGTGCACATAGCACAGCTTATCGCAGCATCCCAGCAGCCGACAGAAACGGTGTCGGATCGAGAATTATCCGACAGCGCTGGGTCGGTAGCCGGGGACCCGAGGCCTGCAGACTCCGGACGTTCGCATAGGAAGTATGCGGGAGTCAACGTACACGGAGCTTCCAGCGGCAATGCATCGTAAGTCCACTACTGCACAGGCCTCGGGAACGGACGTGCTTTCCTTAATAGCACAGTTTATCGCAGCATCCCAGCATCAACTGAATCTGTCGCATATATTTTATCCGACGATGCTGGGTCGGGACGCTCCGCGGAAGCGGGTACGGACGTCCGAAAGTTTCATCCAGTCCGACGGGATACCGAAAGGGATTCGGTGGATTTCAAGCTTTCCCTTTCGGAACAACATATGCTGCGATGCCGGATAAGAAACTGATAGCGTCGGTGGACTTAGAAATTTTTGGTTCGGTTCAGGGACATCGTCCCTCAGTTCCGACATAGTCCAATAATGTCACACAAACTTTCGAATTATTGAACGACGCTATATATATTATTATTTTATGCTTGCTATCCAAGCATTTCTAGTTTCTTGTTCGAAGAATTATGGTGATGTCTTTCAAAAGTGTGCCTCTGTCGTCATAGTTAATGAAGAGTTAGCAGCAATAAGTGCTCATGGAATATGTCTATCGCTTACGGAGTGACATTCGCTAGCTCACCCGGTGTAGCGTACATTCATCGAATGGTTCGGCTGCCGGGTTCGTCCGTTGCGGTCTAGGAAGGAGATTTGGGTGATGCGAGCACTTTATTTACTTTAGTACTCACCCAGTGACGGCAGATTGAGGACAGATCGGAGGAAGCCAACAACATAGGGGACCGCATGTTGTGGTTCAGATATTTTACATTCGGAGCATATGTCCGTTGCTCGGGACGCTCCGTTATATTGACAGTCCGAGAGACTGTCTTTAATGCTTCCTCATCCTCACAGCAGGGCACACGACCGCACATTGGCTACGTGACCTCGAGTATCCGATCAGTTTCGGCATTCAGTGATTCCACAGCGAATAGGTCGCGCCATCCGGTAGCCAAGGGACACGAGGCCTATACACTCCGTTCGCTCGCATATTGGAAGTATGCACGCGGTAACGATCTCGGAGCTTCCTGCGGCAATGCATCGTAAGACCGCTGCTCCTCAGGCCTCAGTGACGGACGTGCTATCCGAGTTAGCACAGTTGTTTCGCAGCATCCCAGCAATTGACGGTTTCTCGGTCGAATCAGGAATTATCCGACGGCGCTGGGTCGGTGCGGTCCGCGGTTGCATCAAGCTACGGACGACCGAACGCTTTATAGGGTCCGACAGGATGGCGAAAGGGATTCGAAAGATTTCGAGTTTTCCCTTTAGTAGTATCGGAAGATGCCTTTCATATCTTCTGGCATTTCTTCCAGTGATTGTTTTTCGGACTTCATTGCTGCGATCTTGGATAAGAGACTTATAGCGTCATTGGACTCGGATTTTTCGATCAGTACAGGGACTTTGTCCCTGACTTACCGACGCAGTCCAATATTGTTATTACAACATGTGTTTTATTTTTCGACGCTATATATTTATATATATATACAAGCCTGCTACTAAGCATGATAGTTTAGTTTCTTGTCCGCGTGGCTCATTTCTGCCATTTTATCTTTTTTACATATAGTTTATTTTGGCAGAGCAGGGCATACCGAGAGTTCATATGCGTCTAGACGGTGTGATTAAAGACTGCATATTTTCTTTTTCACCGTTTATGTCTTTTCCAATTTCAATGTTGGGAACGACATTATGTATAGTAGACTTAACTTAGACGCTTTATTATACGTAATCCGCCTTACTGAGGCGTTATCATTACGTCTTCAAGAAAAGATTTACGGGATATTATTCTCAATGTAATTTCTTTTGAGGGCAGTAGTTTGTTCACGTATAACTCCGCCCTTCAGTGGCTGATTGGAGTTGGTTAGACGTGAGGCAGCCCTAGCTACATCCACGCGTGGATAGTAGGTTAAGAACTCTCTCAGAGTCGCTTCGTTCTCGGAGGAGCTTCTCTTCGACGGCAACTTCCGGCAATCCATGAATTGCTTGATTTATACATTCTCTTGTCTATCTAGTGTTACAAGAGATTCAGACTGGGGTAAACATTCGGTGGTTGACTCAGAGAGTGCCGCCGCAGTTGCCGGACCCGAGTGTGGCTGTTATGACGGTTGCCAGTCAAACAGATTGGGATATATTCTGATCCCTACGGATTCGAAGTGCCGGGGTCTTTGGGTTCCGCAGTCTTTTAGCTATCAGTTAACTTCCGCGGAATAATGTTTTTTAGGCTTGCTTTATGTCATTGCATGAACATTATTCAGAAACGCATGCCCAAATTCCTGTCCTTTAATTCGACAGTAGTGGCGTATCTCCGGAACCAGGGAGGCACTCTTTCGTTTCCGTTATTCAATTTAATGGAAAGAATCCGTCTGTTGGTTATAGTACACCAAGTTCAGTTTTGGTCCGTCATATTCCGGGTCGTCTGATTGTTTTATCGGACTCCCGTTCTCTTACGGGTCGCTTGTTGCTGTCAGAATGGTCTCTCAACAAACAAGTATTTAATCAGATTTGCTATCTTTGGGAGCGCCCAATGATGTTTTATTTATGACACAGCTGGCTAATCAATTGCAGACGTATGTGTTGGCTTGTCCAGATCTCTGAGCTAATACTGTTAACGCTCTATTGATCTATAGGACGGAATGATAGGATACGCGTATCCTCCGGCGCTGTTGTTTTTAGCAGGTATTGCTAAGATAAACAACCACAATACATTTCTGTTGATAGCATCTCTATCTTCACAGAGATCATGAGTAATTTACTCTCTTGTCTACTGTGGATCTTAACGTGAAATCTTCCTCTATGTGAGGATCTTTTTTCACTGGGTAAATCGTGTCATCTTTATCACAACCAGCAAGGTCGCAACCTTCATGTATTCCGTTGTGTGGTCCGTATTGCATTGTAAGCACTGTACTGGACGAGCTTTGGACGCGATTTCTTACTATAGGAGATCCTCTTCTTCGCTATTCTATGCGACTAGAGTGGAGGCTCTTCCGTCGTGGTGTAGGGATCATTATGTTCATATGGTTGATCCCTCCATACTACTCATTGCTATTTTTTAGTATACTTGTTTCACAAGATCTACTGCAGCCTGTTGTTATTTAGGTTATAGGTTTATGTTACCTCATACCTATGCACTCTACGATAGTTTACAATTGAGTCTTTTGTCTCTTTATCTAAGTCAATTAGTAACTTTTTGATAAATAGACTTAGAATCTTTAGATTAAATTCCTATATGGATTTTAACTTCAGGTTCTTATTTAGCTAAGTAATCATTTGAGCCTCTGGAAACAGTAGTTTTCAAATTCTGACCTTTTAGACAGTAATTCTGTTGGTTTCTCTTTTACTGTAGAGTCAGTGAGTTTCATGCACTATCGATGGATGATTTTCACTTTCATAGTTTCGGAATCAATACTTCCGTTACTATTTAGGTTGGATTGTTGCATAAGAGTTAGGCTCCTATTATCCGGAACCTATTATTTTAAGGTCCTTCCGTCTTCGTATGGGCATAGGCCTTTACTCTTTCCGGGTACAGTTTATGTATTTATAAACAGATATCTGTTTATTACAAGGGCGTAAGCTTCTTCTGTCTTTGATGTCTAGTAGAAGGACGTTACGCTCCATTTTATTGTTAATGGATTCTATTAACTAGCGTACTGCTTATGGTATATCATTGGCTTAGCAGTTGTGCTTAAGATTTCGGCTCATGAAGTAAGAGTTCTTCTACTTCTTGGGCTTACTTTAATAGTGTTGCTATTATAGATTTTTGAAGGCTGCTCATTGCGCTCAGCCATCCATTCATGAATTTTATCTCAGAAATATCGAGTCCATTTCTGGAGGCCTCTATTGTTAGGTCTATTATCTACTGCTCAGAATGTCATTCACTTAACAGTTGCTACTATAGCTAGGTAGGCTGTCTGTTTCGGCAGTGTCTCCGTTCGGCTGCCCTCTTCGCTCTGGGCTATTTGACCCAGGGCAAGAAAAAGGGGGGGGGGAGGGTGTTCCCTTGGGTCACCTGTTTTTACTATGAAAACAAGGGGATACCTCCTCCGGAGTTAGTAATTCTGAGCTGTTATTGGGATGGTTGTTTAGTGAGAAGTTTAAGTTTATAAAATTCATTCAAGTCTTAGTTTTTAAAGTATAGCCTTTGAATATTGCATATGTCAACGGACATGATTATGCAATTCTCACACACTTTTAGGAGTATAAGAGTCTCTATTCTCTAGACTTACTTTATTATTGGCTTACTTTAAAAATTATTAGTATAAGGATTATTGGATATTAATAGAGTACATGGATGTATGAAGCTCAATTTTTGGAAGGTGTTGTATCTTTCTAATTTATCATAAATAAGAAAGATACATGTAAGGCCTATTACTTCTTTTCCCTACAGGGGATGACTCTATTTTATTTTATTGAGCGTATTCCATTTTGCTCTATGTCCTTGGCCCTCCAGCCTTTTTACTATTCAGCTATGTCTGGGTCATTGGTACAGTATAAAAATGTTAAAAAATTTATAGTAATTTATATATTTTTTATACTTACCAATGACCCAGACGGGGATGGCCCTCCCAGGAGTTGGGAACTCTTGCCTCCCCGCTGAGTACATAGCGCTTACCAGGCACTGGTTATTAGAATGATAAATGGCGCCAATTTCGGAACGTCCTTGACACTGCGCATGCGCAGTAGGGGCGAAGTGTGGAGGGCCTCTCAGGACATGTTTTTCTTTAGTTTTAGATGCAAATTTTGGGGATTGGGGGGCAAAATTTGTGTTTGGCCCTATATTTTAAGAGTTAGCACCAGCTATGTCTGGGTCATTGGTAAGTATAAAAAATATATAAATTACTATAAATTTTTTAACTTTTTCAAAATTATTTTGTTTTGCAATTGTTTTTTCATTTATTAATGGATCATGTTATTATGTATCTTTGTGTCAGGGGTTTTTGCGAGTAACTAGGACTTATTGTTGTTCTTTCACAATGAAGGGAACTTGTTCAAATTGTAATATAGCGGGGGAGGAATTCGTCACATACAGGTGAATTGTGCACTTGGTGATACCTTCTTGAAATTTGGCACACTGTTAGTGTAGGCTATGAGGTTCTCAAAAACGATCGGCTACAAGTTGACACCGACCGGTGGCGACCAGTAGCGGCACAATCCTAAATGGCCGCCAGCGGCTGAAGGGAACCTCCTTTTCGACGGTCTACCGACTATACATCCGATTGTAAGGGCGCGAAAGTGAACTCTGATCCACGCACGTGTTGGAAACAGACGTGGGAGATGATGTAGAATAAAACGAGATTCTCTATACGGACGCATCAATTTCTTGGAACTTGAAAAGAGCGTTGTTTCTCCGGGATCAGCGTCATTCAGGCAAACCTGAATGACGCTGATCCCGGAGAAACAACGCTCTTTATGAAGCAGTCTCTTTGCCATACAATCTCTTGTTTGGCGTAATTCCGCAAGCAATTCTGATTTGTCTGTCGAAATTAATTCGAGAACGCGATTGTTCACAAAAATCATTCACAGAATGAGTGAGAATCCTCTTCGTGTACGGACTAGTACTGACTGGGAACGTTGTTGCTTTTGCCAGCAAGACAGTTCCAAGAAATTGATGCGTCCGTATAGAGAATCTCGTTTTCATGACGCCTATAAAGCTATTGAGGAAGACATAACGCGCTTCCTAGATAATGGCGTTGAGCTTCCATATAATTTGACCATTGATTGTTTGATGAGAGAGAGTGATGAGTGTATGTCGATGTCACTGTTGACGAATAAGGCAATATATCATAAGACATGCCGTGACAGTATTCGGACTCACATCGTACAGCGCGTGCTACACAAGCGAGAGCGAAATGAGGCAGTGGCATCCTGCTCCACGCTGAGTCCTAAAAGAACACGGACAAGTTTTGAATCTGGCTGTGACAGGAAACTGCCCCAGTGTGTTTATTGTCACAAACGCGAAGGTGACAGCAGTGAGCCTATTTGCAGATCAATGTCTGATAACAATAAACTCAAAATTATGGCAAAGGAAGCCGAGAACTGGGTTGTTTTTTCTCGGGTCAATGCAGCATTTGATTCCGCTGCTAGTGATCTTTACTATCACAAAACCTGTTATTGTAAGCTTGCCAATGAAGCACGAGCGGCTAAATCTAAAAAGTCGAAGAACGCCGAACATTCCGCGTCAGGCCTGCCCTATGACCCTCTCGTTATGGCAGAGCTCATAACATTTGTTGAACACAACGATTCCGCGATGAAGCTTGTCGATCTCAAGAATCTGTACAGTCGGAGGTTGAAGCAAGTCGGTTCTGATTGGCTTAGTGAAGAAATACATTCCACTCGATTCAAAGAACATTTGTTGCAGAAATTGGGCGATGGCTGGGACGCCTTCACACAGGGTAGAGATGTGTTTATTTCAAGTAGGTTTCGAGTTGGCTCCTTGTTGTCCGAATCTTTAACTCGTATAGTGTCTGAGGAAGAGGCAAAAAAGATAGTTGATGTGGGTCTTCTTCTGCGTAAACACATACTCATATCTCAAGCTCCTTTCACGGGATCATTTTCATCTTATTGCTTGAGCGAGCTTGTACCCAACTCACTCCTGACTCTTCTTAGAGTTCTACTTGAGGGCACATGTAGTATACAGAACTTAGGCGATGATGAGACTGTTAATGCCAAGACTCGAGTGGCTTGTACTATTTCACAGATGTTGATCAGCAATTCAGCGAAACGCTCCGAACATGCACAAAATGTTCACCAGAGACGTGACAGAGAAACTCCAATGCCTCTTTATGTGGGTTTGAAGTTGCATGCCCATGATCGTATGAAAAATCTTATCAGAGATTTTCATCAAATGGGACTCTCTGTCTCTTATGATCGCGTAATGGATGTTCGCAGGAGTTTCGCGAGAGCTGTTTCACTGCGGTTCAAGAACGAAGGTGTTGTAGTCCCAGCTAACTGCAAACGTAATGTTTTCTCGATAGGAACCACTGATAACATTGATGTATCTGGTAGATCTGATATGCATGGTACGTCCATCACACTCATTGGTCAACTGAGCAGGGACAATGTGGGTACTGATCCCCCACCACTGAGTTTAGATGTTCCAGAAGACACACAAATTGAACTCCCAGACGACTATGCATTTGTTCCTTTCGTTGAAGACTTTGGTGGGGACATCAGGCTTGAATCTCCAGATGAATGTAATGTACGGCCCAATGAATATGCAGATTTGAACGTGGGAGAGAATGACTGGTTGTCTCATGTGTCACAGATCAGCAATAAAGGGAAGGTTGATGGCAGCTGGCAGCTTGATGAAGTCCCTGTGACCTTTTCAGGCTTCTTTTCAAAACATGAAGATCAAGACAATGTCAAACCTCGTGCAGTTATTGGGGTATTCCCTGTTTTCAGTGAGCAGAAAGCGGACTCACTCAGTATGCAGAAGCATGCTATGTATGTGGTCAGGGAAGCTACTGCTTTCGTAAACCCCGGCCAGATACCTGTCATTGAAGGTGACTGTCCGTTGTATGCCAGGCAGAAAAAATGTCAATGGCTGTTCCCAGAGGAGATAGGTGAGGATCGAATGGTGTGTATGATTGGATTCCTGCATCTTGAAATGTGCACCCAAGAAGCTGGTGGTAAGCTTATGGGTGGTTCTGGTTGGGAGCGAATGTTTCACCTCGCAAAGATATTCACACCCGGTGTAGCATCATCCCTACTTGGTGGGAAACATGTCAAGAGGACGCGACAGGCATATCTTCTCACTCTAGCTTGGCTTGAGATCCTCAGAAAGAATGCTTATGAGATTTACTGTCAGCAGACTGGGCCCCATGAGTCATTTGAAATGTGGGAACAGAGGATTCTTTCACAATCTCCAACTGCGCGCTATTGGGGTGAAATCGTTCGGAACTTTCTCTTGACAAGCTGTCAATTCGTTCGGAACCAACGAATCGGTAACTGGCCTGGTACACTGTGTTCTATCGATGAGTTGTGCAGTTACTTTTTTGCCCTAGGACATACAAATTATTGTCGGTGGGTCCCCGTATTTCTGAGAGACATGTCTCAGCTACCCAGGCGGCATCCTTCAATCCACAACAAATTCATGGAAGGCCATTTTGTGGTCCAGCGTAGTGAGAGGAAGTTCAGTATGATGGGTTTAGATCAGAGCCAAGAACATAGTATCCAACTACTCAAAGAAGACAGTGGTCCAAAAGGTCTCTATGGCCAGGCTGAAGAGAAAGTCGTTATTGAGCTTTCAAGGTCAGAAGTTCTGCGTGTTATAGATGAGTATGAATATGCAAGTTTCCACACAACATCATCAGATAACACGGAACACCCGGAAAGTTCGGTATCAGAGCAGAAAAAATTTCTGAATCAATTGAAATCTCTCCTCGATCTGGTGAATCAGGGACTCATTATCAACCCTTATGATGAAACTAGTGGTCAGCTGGTGACATTAGATACTGGTGAATATATGGACCCCGAAGTTAGTAAGAGTTTACGGTCATTACCCGAAAGGGGCAAGCATTTATATTCCACTTTCTTGAAGGAAAGGCTTGTGGAATGCACCGTACTCCTGAATGATGTTATTCCCAAGGCAAATATATATACCTTCCTTAACCCACCCCCAGCCAACCTGGACAAAGGCCGAGACAAACTCATGTCAAGTAAAGCAACTGCCGCAATAGTTACCCAGATGTTCGTTTCACTGCAAGCCCGGCCTGATTCAAACATGGATGAGTTTTTCATGCACGAGAATGCACGTGATCCGCCAGCATTATCCGATAGAGGTAAGCTACGGAGTGGGACAAAATCTCAAATTCTCAATTGTTTACCAGCTATTCCTGCACAAGGGAAGAATTCAGCAGCTAGACAAGCTTCAGTTGTCATCTTGGATATGCCTGCTGTAGTCCATGTAATCAAACCACAGAAAGCGGATCTGTTTGGAGAATATGCTCGATTGCAATTATTGCCATACATCGAATCTCTGATTAACACGAACACCACAAGGGTTGATGCGATCTATGACTGTTACCCCGAAGGCAGTTTGAAGAATCAGACGCGAGCAAAACGCCTCGGTGAGACAGCAGTTAGGTTGATACGGGTGTCCGAGAACGTCCCTTTACCTAAAGGGAAGAATTGGCAGGCATTCTTGAAAGTTAGTGAGAATAAAGACGAATTTTTCAAGTTCCTGTCTGCTGAACTGCTGAAATTAACATCAACATCCGAGTACCAGTTGTTAACGACATCAGGAGAATATGTACTATGCAATAAGGATGTTAGCTTATGTGACATATCTCCATCGAACCACGAGGAAGCAGACACGCGCATGATGCTTCATCTCAACCATGCAGTCTCACAAGGTCACAAAATAGCTTTTCTTCGCACGGTTGATTCTGATGTCGTCATTCTGTCTTTGCACCATTTCGCAACATTCCGTGACTTTGGACTCAGTGAGCTGTGGATTGGGTTTGGAATTGGAAAGGCATATAAAGATATGCCAATTCATGAGATAGCTTCACAACTTGGACCTGATTACTGTAAGGCCCTGACTTTCTTCCACGCCTTCACAGGTTGTGATGTAACATCCAGCATGCTCGGCATTGGGAAGAAGACAGGATGGAATGCATGGATGAATTTTCCCGCATCAACTGAAATGATGATAGAATTGACTGAGAATCCGCAAGTCTTTTCAGAGGATTCCCCTCATATGCAGCATATCGAAAAACTCACCATACAGATGTACAGTAACAGTTGTGTCAGTACACGTGTCAATGATGCGAGACGGCATATGTTCACACATGGCCTTAAGTCTATGGAAAACATCCCGCCCACCAAAGCAGCTCTGTATCAACATGTAAAAAGGGTAATTCTTGTGTCATCTTTCATTTGGCATCGTGCTCTGCAGAAACACTTATGTGTGCCAGACCCATCACAGTACGGATGGGAGTGGAATCCACGTCTCAATATTCTGGTCCCATTTTGGACTCACCTAGGAGACGCAAGTGCTGCATGTGCACTGATGCTCCACTGTAGTTGTGCCAAGGCCTGCAAGGGCAATTGCAAATGCTTGAAAGCTGGATTAAGGTGCACACCTTTGTGTAAGTGTGAAGGTGGCTGTTGTAACAATATTGAGTAGTATACTGTCATGTTAGGACCAGTCATCTCCTATTCTGGTATTTTTTTTTCCATTTTCGGCCAGTTAACACATGTCATGTTTCTAGTTGAGTTGATTTTGCTAACAAATGTTCATCCCATGTGGCTTGCTACATTGTCCGGGGTATAGGAATACAGTTTTAGATTTCGGAAAATAGTCTGTTATTTACTGCACAAGACGGTGTTAATTCATGCATAGCATGATACAATATCCCCAACTATTTTGCCTCTGTACAACAGTTGATACCTTCGTTCACCTGTGTGTTCATCTATGGTATCCTTGTCTTTCTCTGGCCATAGGCCACATGTGACTAGTCAGTTCCTACTCCATAGCAAATCAACTTGGAAATCCTTCATCTTGTAGCGCACTCATGTCTCAATGAATCCATACCTGAGTTGATCTAATAAATCTAACGTAAGGTATCAAATTGCCATACCGGATCATATTTCGATAAGTTATTCGCTAAAACATTTCGACCACTCATCGACATCAAAGGTCATGTTTTGGCTCCCAGTGGTGGCTATATCTCTATATCCCTGGTAAAGTAGCATACCATGAGGGATGGGCATTAAGTGTCGGCAACATTAATCCTGACTTGGAACACACCACATCTTAACTGGCCGAAAATGAAGAATACTACTTGTAGTCAAAAAATATTCCTGTACCTCGAATGACTGCAAACATACACTCACCCCTTCTAGTCCCATTTTGCCAATGTTCTATACTGGCAAGATAACATTGTATAATTAACAACGGGAACTAATGCATCCCGAGTTCATTCCAGCACTGCCCTTGCTGGCAGACGTGTCGCTATGGTGTTGAGATTGAACCAGAACTCCTCTAGAAATTTGATAGTTTTATTTTCTTAGAAAATAAATCTATCGAAAATGCCGGAAGTTGAGAATAGACTGTCACTTTAATTGGATTATCAAATGTCCAAGTATCCCCACTGCTGCATACTATCGAGTACCCTTGTTCATGTGTTGACAGGAATCTCTCATACCATGTTCATTTGACCATTGCATTCCCGAGAAACATTCAACACTAATTTATCTACGGACAGACGATCATACTGACAGTCAGACACACAGACGCACACATCGACGGAAATTCTGATCCCATTATCCATTAATCTTCCCCCCAACTTGTTCCAAGGGCTTCACTCCATCATTCACATCAATTACAGCACATGTATGGTGTTAGGTTTGGAGCTTCAGTTGTGCGATCGGCGAAAATAGCTTTTTTTCGATCCGCTTGGCGGCCATTTTGGATTTCGCTGCTAGTGGTGGCTAGAGGATGGTGCCAACTTGTAGCCGATCGATTTTGAAATCTCTGATGCCTACCCTTACATCATGCCAAATTTCAGGAAGGTATCACCAAGTGCACAATTCTAGCGAATTCCTCCCCCGCTAATAGGAAGAAATCTTCCTCTGACTTTCATGATTATTGCATTAATTGTAGTCAGTGTTCTCGCATTAATCCCTGTCCTGTATGTGAACATTGGGATGAGAAACATTGGAAACGTGTGTCACGATATGTTGTTTCTGGAGAAAGAGCGATGCCGGCTCTTTCTCCACAAGGTCACTCTACTCTCTCAGTTTCTATTTCAGAGGAACCAGAACAGGGTGATGTTTCCATGTTATCTTCTTCAAGTGTGCGTCCGTCGTCACAATTAAATACAGAGCTAGCGGCAAAAGTGCTCATGGAGATTAGACAAATGTCGTCCGCTAGCTCGCCCGGTGTAGCGTCCATTCACCGAATGGTTCGGCAGCCGGGTTCGTCCGATGCGGTCCAAGAGGAAATTTTGGGTGATGCGAGCACTATAAAAATAATAGATGCACACCCAGTGACGGCGGATAGTGAACGAGAACGGAGGAAGCCTTTTAGTCCGGTTCCTAACTCGTCCAGGTCCAGCCGGGCCGCGAGCGAGAGAGGCCCCTCTCTCGTACAACAACATCTGGGACCAGATGTTGTGGTACAAAATGTGTCTTTAGCGGAGCATACGTCCGTCGCTCGGGACGCTCCGTTGTATAAGCAGTCCGCAGAGACTGTTAAGGCTTCCTCTTCTCGCCGGCGCACACGACCGCACCTTGGCTGCGTGACCTCCGATATTTTGCCAGCTTCGCCGATGAAGGATTCTTCGGCGACCAGGTCACACCATCCGGCAGCCAGGGATTCGAGACCGATGGACTCCGGACGTTCGCATAGGAAAAGTATGCGGGAGCCATCTGATGCGGAGCTGCCCTCGGCAAAGCAGCGAAAGACCGCTCCTCCGCAGGTCTCGACGTCGGACATTCTAGTGCAGATAGCACAGCTTATCGCAGCATCCCAGCAGCCGACAGAGACGGTGTCGGATCGAGAATTATCCGACGGCGCTGGGTCGGTACGCTCCGCCGAAGCATCGGGGGCGGACGACCGGGAACATCGGGAGGTCCGACCGGATGGTGAAAGGGATACGGATGAATTGGAGCTATCCCTTTCGGAACAACACAAAGCTGCCGTGGACTTCATCCGGCACTTTCTTCCTCAAGTTGTTCCGTCGGGCCAGACTGCTGCGCTTCCGGACAGGAGAATTATAGCGTCATTGGACTCTGATTTTTTCGAGCGGTTCAGGGACATCGCTCCCGAGTTTCCGTCGCAGTCCAATAATGTTGCAAGAACATTTGAATTATTGAACGACGCTATTTTTAAACTTGCTTCCAGGACGGGGAAAGCAGGCTTCTTGTCCGCAAATACTCTCAACCTGCCTTTCATTAATGCAAGGAATAAATTCGACACGGCAGGTCAGGGTATACCGAGAGTTCCTCTGCGTATGGACGACGAGGCGGAAGACTTAGAGCTATCATTACCGTTGTCAGCTTCTATTCCAACTGCAGTGTTGGAAACAGCTATTGCGTCTAACAGAGCCAATTTAGATGCCTTATCTTACGCAGATCACCTTACGAAGGCGTTATCACTGCGTCTTCAAGGGGAAGAGTTTCAGGATATACAATCCTCCTTAAGACTTCTTTCAAGGGCAGTAGCTTATTCCACGTGTAACTCCGCCCTTTCAGTGGCAAATCTGGAGTTGGTTAGACGTGACGCAGCCCTGTCTACATCCACACTAGTGGATTCTAAGGTGAAGAACTCTCTTAGAGTCGCTTCGGTCTCAGGAGATCTTCTCTTTGACGGCAAGCTTTCCGCTATTTATGATAATATTAAAAAGAAAGCTAGTGATTCTCTGTTGTTTAGATCCGCTCCTAAAAGGTCGGATACAGCAGACACGAATAAGGCGGGCACTTCTGGGTCTTATCCGCCCAAGAGAGGTTCCTATAGAGGTTCCGGTGCGTCCTCTAGCTCTTATTCGAGAGACCGTCAGGATAGCGACTCTCGTTCGGGACGTCCTTCAGGCCGGGACAATCGGTCGGACGCCCCGAGGTCGACGAGGCGAGGTGCGGGTCGTGGAAGACGTGGTTTCTCCTACCGCAGGCCTCGCAGATCCAGGAGGTGATGGCTCAAACCTCTATCGCGTTCCGGTTGGCGGAAGGTTGTCGAGTTTTTCTCAAGAGTGGGCGTCGATTACGGACGACCCGTGGGTGAGAGGAGTGACTTCGGAAGGTCTAAAGATATCCTTCAAACGAAAGCCTCCATTAACTCGAAGTCCAAAGTGGACTCATCTTCCGTCAAACCCTCAGAAAAGAGACGCTCTGCTATCAGAGGTGCAGTCTCTTTTAATGAAGAACGCGGTAGAGGTCGTAGAAAACCAGGAATCGCTGGGATTCTACAGCCATCTGTTTCTGGTTCCGAAACCAGACGGCTCGTTCCGTCCAGTCATAGATTTGAGCTGGATAAACAAGCTGATCGTCGCTCCGAAGTTTTATATGGAGACGATTCGATCGGTCAGAGCGAGTATTCGGGTGAACGATTATGCAACGAGCATAGATCTCAAAGATGCGTACTTTCACGTCATGGTACATCCGACATTCCGAAAGTATCTACGCTTCGCAGTCCTAGGAGTGGTGTATCAGTTCCGGGCCATGTGCTTCGGATTGAATCTAGCACCCTGGGCTTTCACTCGGGTAATGAACTCGGTAATGATCTACTTCCGAGCTCATTCGTCTGCGGTAACGTCGGCCTACCTGGACGACATTCTTCAGAGGTACGGCAACGAGTTAACGCTTCAGAACGATGTTCAGAATCTTCTTCTATTGCTCCGACGTCTCGGTTTCATAGTAAACGAGGAGAAGTCGGATCTGGTGCCGTCCAAGTCATTCACTCATCTGGGAATGAGCTTCGAGACGCACAACAATCTCGTTCGTCTGCCGTTAACCAGAGCGAAATTAGTCAGTTGTTACGCTCGCTATTGTCTAAATACAGACAAAGTCACAGCGAGAGAATTTATGAGACTGATAGGTCTGTGCGGAGCCGCCGCGGATCTCATTCCGATGGGACGGCTACGCACACGGCCTCTTCAAATTTTCCTGACTCAGAATTGGAGTGTGAAAATTCATTCGCTCGATGTAGACGTTCTCTTGTCAGATCAAGTGAAACAAGAGATTCAGACTTGGGCAAACATTCAGTGGTTAACTCAAGGAGTTCCGCTGCAGTTGCCGGATCCGAGTTTTACCATTATGACGGATGCCAGTCAAACAGGTTGGGGTGCATCATTAATCCCAACGGATTCGAGATGCCAGGGTCTTTGGGATCCGCAATTCCTGTGCAAGCACATAAACATCAAGGAAATGATGTCAATTTGGCTTGCGTTACGTCACTGGATGGACATTATTCACGATTCTCATGTCCAAATCCTATCCGACAATACGACAGTAGTGGCGTATATACGGAATCAGGGAGGCACTCATTCAGTTCCGTTGTTCAATCTAACGGAAAGAATCCTTCTGTTTGCGTTGGAACATCACGTTCTTCTTTCGGTCCGTCACATACCGGGTCGTCTGAATGTGCTAGCAGACTCCCTTTCACGAAAGGGTCGCTTGTTGCCGTCGGAGTGGACTCTCAACAAACAAGTATTCAATCAGATTTGCTACCAATGGGAACGGCCAATGATAGACTTATTTGCGACACATCTCAACAATCAGTTGCAGACGTATGTGTCCCCGTGTCCGGATCCAAGAGCATTTGCAGTAGACGCTCTATCGATCCCTTGGGACGGAATGATAGGATATGCGTATCCTCCAGCGCCGTTAATTCAACAAGTATTGCTAAAGATAAAACAATCTCAATGCAAGATTCTGTTGGTAGCATCTCTGTCGCCACAGAGACCGTGGATAAATCTACTCAGGTGTCTGTTGTGGGACCTACCGCGGAAGCTCCCTCCACGAGAGGATCTTCTTTGGCAGGGGAAATCGCGCCAACTACATCACAACCCGCAAGGTCTCAACCTTCACGTTTTTCCGTTGTGCGGTCCTTCTTGCATGGCAAGCACTTTACAGGACGAGCAGTGGACGCGATTTCTAACTGTAGGAGGACCTCCTCTTCGCTAAACTATGCGGCTAAGTGGAAGGTTTTCCGTCGTTGGTGTAGGGATCATTCTGTTGATATATTTGATCCCTCTATACCAGACATTGCTAACTTTCTAGTATACTTGTTTGACGAAATCAAACTGCAACCTGTTACTATTAAGGGTTATAGATCTATGTTATCTGATACCTATGCACATCATGATAGTTTACAAATTGGATCTAATGTCTCTTTATCGAAATTGGTTAGAAACTTTTCGATAAATAGACCCAGAACTCTTAGATTAATTCCTAAGTGGAATTTAGCTTGGGTTCTCCTTAAATTGAAGGAAAAGCCATTTGAACCTCTTGGGACAGTAGATTTCAAATTCTTATCTTATAAGACAGCTTTTCTCTTAGCTTTCTCTTCTGCCAGAAGAGTCAGTGAGCTTCATGCACTATCGGTGGATGATTCTCATTATCGTAGTTTTGGGAACACTATCACCTTCACTACTAATGTCGGTTTTTTAGCTAAGAATCAGGCTCCTAATAAATATCCGGAACCTATTGTTATTAAGGCTCTTCCGTCTTCAGACGGGCGTAGGCCTTTACTCTGTCCTGTTAGAGCACTACGTATCTATAAACAGAGATCTCAGTTCATCAGAAAGGGACGGAAACGTTTCTTTCTGTCTTTGATGCCTAATAGAAAGGACATTTCAGTCCATTCTATTGCTAGATGGATTCAGTTAACTATCCGTACTGCGTATGAAGATTTATCTTCTTCTCAGCAGTCTGTGCTTAAGATTTCTGCTCATGAAGTAAGAGCTCTTTCTACTTCCTGGGCTTATGCTAATAGTGTTGCTATTACAGATTTAATGAAGGCTGCTTATTGGTCTCAGCCATCCACATTTACTAATTTTTATCTCAGAAATATTGAGTCCATTTCTGGAGACCTGCATTGTTTAGGTCCGTTATCTGTTGCTCAGAATGTCGTCCACTAAACAGTTGCAACTATAGTTATGCAGGCTTTCTGTTCCGGCAGTGACTCCGTCCGGCTGCCCTCTTCGCTCTGGGCTATTTGACCCAGGGCAAGGGGAAGGGGGGGGGGGGGGGCGGGTGTTCCCTTAGGTCACCTGCTTTATAGTGAAAAGCAAGGGAATGCCTCCTCCAAGACAGTATTTCTGAGTCGCTTCCGGGATGGTTTTAAAGTGTAATATTAATGTTTAATTTCATTCATGTCTTATTTTTAAAGTGTAGCTCGGTGTGAAGCATTTGTATATGTCAAGTGTCAAACGGGCTTTAATATACAATACTCGGACACTTTTAAATGATTATAAAGAGTCTCAATTCTCTGGACTACTTTATTTATTGGCTTGCTTTAAAAATAATTAGTATAAAGGTTATACTGGATGTTAATAGAGAACATGAATGTTATTGTGCTCAATTATTAAGGGTAGTGTATCTTTCTAATTTAAATATTAAATAAGAAAGATACATGTAAAGCCTAATACTCCTTTTCTCCTTAAGGGGTTACCTCTTTATTTTATAATTGAGCTTATTGGATTTTCCTCTATGTCCTAGGCCCTCCAGCCTGTTTACTATTCAGCTAAGTCTGGGTCATTGGTACAGTATAAAAATGTTAAAAAATTTATAGTAATTTATATATTTTTTATACTTACCAATGACCCAGACGGGGATGGCCCTCCCTGAGTTGGGAACTCTTGCCTCCCCGCTGAGTACATAGCGCTGACCAGGCACTGCCAGTAAGAATGATATTTGGCGCCAATTTCGGGACGACTGCGTCACTGCGCATGCGCAGTAGAGTCGTACTATGGAGGTCCTTTAGGACATGATTTCTTTTTGTTTTGGATGCAAATTTTGGGGATTGGGGGGCAAAATTTGTGTTTGGCCCTGGTTTTTGTGGAGTTAGCACCAGCTAAGTCTGGGTCATTGGTAAGTATAAAAAATATATAAATTACTATAAATTTTTTAACTTCTGCACACTTTTTCACCTGATAGGAAAGAGGAAGATTAGGCATTTTGTATTTGGTAAGTTGGGAAAAAATAAAAAACAGTCAAGTTGTCACTCCGGTTTATTCCTTCTACCAAGTATTTGTTAGTCTTGTTAATACAGATTATCATTGTTACTACAAAATGTCAAGGCAGGTCTCATTTCATAGGCAAATACTTTTTGCTAGTTTGGTTAAGTTATGATAAACAGAACGAGAATTATCAACAACATAACCTTGATCATTCAAAAAGTCCTAGATTTAGCAGCTTTAACGATGATATTTTGATGACAGATGTGAATATCGATAGTGTTCCCCTCCCATAGAGGCAAATGCCCTGTAAATTTGGTGTACACGTTCTTAATCAAATTGATGTTCTTTCTGAGAAACCAGTTCTTTATGTACACTCATATTTTTATACTGTACCAATGACCCAGACATAGCTGGTGCTAACTCTTAAAATATAGGGCCAAACACAAATTTCCCCCCCAATCCCCAAAATTTGCATCTAAAACCAAAGAAAACTAGTCCTGAAAGGCCCTCCTCACTTCGCCTCTACTGCGCATATGCAGTGTCAAGGACGTTCCGAAATTGGCACCATTAATCATTCTAAGTTTGGCCCTTCATCAGTTAACATCTGACTGATCTTTGTGCTTGTAAATCTCAGTTTAAATGATGCCAGACACATAAATATTAGTGAAATGGTGATTCTAAGGAGGATAGAGAAGGAGGAGAGGAAAAATGTGTGACAGAATATTATCAAGGCTGCAACTTAAAATTTTTTAATGAAATTATGTTAAGTTACCTATTTTCGAGGCAGCAGCCATTTTGTTGTCATTCTGATTATTTAGTTACACTGTTTTTTCAGTGTTTTCCTCTCTCCCTGTCCTTTAAGTCCCCCCTTGCTATTCTCCCATGCTTTTGGCATAGTTTTTGTAATTATTATTACTAAATTTTCTTGGGAGTTTTAGCTGAATAACAGAATGAATTCTGTTCTTTTCCCCATGTTTACGTCTTCACCTACGGGTGGTTAGGCGTTGTGTTCTGCATCTACCATCTGATGTTCTGCAGTTTCTTCCCTGGAAGTCTCTGTTTTGCATCAGATAGTGTATTTTTGGTAACTGATTTTGGGCCTGGGTGCCTGGAGTCTTATTTTAGTGTTTTTACACTCATTGTTTACATTTACAACAGCCCTCTGTGTGAGGGGGGGATTTCTGGAAATAATATCTTGATGTTATTTTAATCATAACTAGATACATTATTATTGTTCGTAAGTGTTGAATAAATTGTTTAAAATATTTTTAAAATTTTTGTCCACACTTAGGCTTGGGATCCATTGGGGCTCAACGTTACTTTTCAGAAACTTGGGCTGTTCTGAAAAAATATTTTTTCAAAATATTTTGATTTCAATTATTTTTTCTATATTAATGGATCATATTATTATTATGTATTTTGATTGCCAGGGGTTAGTGCGAGTACCAGGACTTGTTTTCTTTTCACATTGAAAGGATATTGATCAATTGTAATAAGAGGAAGTCTTCCTCTGACTTTATAATCATTCTATATGTGGTCAGTGTACTCGCATTAACTCCTGTTCTGTATCGTATGATTTCGATGACAATATGGGAAGCATATGTCACGGTATGTTATTGGGGAATTGGACACTCCGGTCCTTTCCCCTCAGGGTCACTCTACTTTATCAATTTCTATTTCAGACGATCAAGATTAGGGTGATGTATCTGTGATGTCTTCCATCAGTGTGCCTCCGTCGTCACAATTAATGAAGGGCTAGTGGAAAAGTGCTCATGTAAATACGCCAATTGCCTAAGAGGACCCTAGTAGGTTCGACGGCCTTTGACGTCCGCTAGCTCGCCCGGTGTAGCGTCCATTCACCGAATGGTTCGGCAGCCGGGTTCGTCTGTTGTGGTCTAGAAGGAATTTTGGGGTGATGCGAGCACTATAAATCAACCTAATGCACACCCTATGACGGCGGATCGGAGGGAGAACGGAGGAAGCCTTTTAGTCCGGTTCATAGCTCGTTCTGGTCCATCCGGACGGCGAGCGAGAGAGGCCCCTCTCTCGTACAACAACATCTGGCCCCAGATGTTGTGGTACAAAATGTTTCGCATTCGGAGCATACGTCCGTCGCTCGGGACGCTCCGACATATAGTCAGTCCGGAGTAGACTGTCAATAAGGCTTCCTCATTCTCATGGTAGCGCACACGACCGCTCTTGGCTACGTGACCATGGATATCCAGTCAGCTTCACCAGTCAGAGAATCATCGGCGACCAGGTCACACCATCCGGTAGCCAGAGACACGAGGCCTGCAGATTCCGGACGTTCGCATAGGAAGTGTGCTCAACGTACACGGAGCTTCCGGCGGCAATGTATCGTAAGACCGCTACTGCACAGGCCTCGGGAACGGACATGCTTTCCTAAATAGCACAGTTTATCGCAGCATCCCAGCATCAACTGAATCTGTCGCATATTTTTTATCTGACGATGCTGGGTCGGGACGCTCCGCGGAAGCGGGTACGGACGTCCGAATATTTCATCTGGTCCGACGGGATACCGAAAGGGATTTGGAAGATTTCGAGCTTTCCCTTTCGGAACAACATATGCTGTTGTGTATGTCATCTGACTTGGTCTTCTACAGCTTCTTTCGTCGGACCAGATTGCTGCGATGCCGGATAAGAAACTGATAGCGTCGGTGGACTTAGAAATTTTTGGTTCGGTTCAGGGACATCGTCCCTCAGTTCCGACATAGTCCAATAATGTCACACAAACTTTCGAATTATTGAACGACGCTATATATATTATTATTATATGCTTGCTATAACCAAGCATTTCTGGTTTCTTGTTCGCAAAGTTACGGAGATGTCTTCAAAAGTGTGCCTCTGTCGTCATAGTTAATGAAGAGCTAGCGGCAATAAGTGCTCATGGAATATGTCTATCGCCTACGGAGTGACATTCGCTAGCTCACCCGGTGTAGCGTGCATTCATCGAATGGTTCGGCTGCCGGGTTCGTCCGTTGCGGTCTAGGAAGGAGATTTGGGTGATGCGAGCACTTTAATTACTTTAGTACTCACCCAGTGACGGCATATTGAGGACAGATCGGAGGAAGCCTGTTAGTCCGGTTCCTGGCTTGTCCAGGTCCGTCCGGGCTGTGAGCGAGAGAGGTCCCTCTCTTGTCCAACAACATAGGGGACCGCATGTTGTGGTTCTGATATTTTACATTCGGAGCATATGTCTGTCGGTCGGGACGCTCCGTTATATTGACAGTCCGAGAGACTGTCCATAATGCTTCCTCATCCTCACAGCAGGGCACACGACCGCACATTGGCTACGTGACCTTGATTATCCGATCAGTTTCGTCATTCAGTGATTCCACGGCGAATAGGTCGCGCCATCCGGTAGCCAAGGGACACGAGGCCTATACACTCTGTTCGCTCGCATATTGGTAGTATGCACGGGGTAACGATCACGGAGCTTCCAGCGGCAATGCATTGTAGGACCGCTTCTCCTCAGGCCTCAGTGACGGACGTGCTATCCGAGTTAGCACAGTTGTTTCGCAGCATCCCAGCAATTGACAGTTTCTTGGTCGAATCAGGTATTATCCGACGGCGCTGGGTCGGTGCGGTCCGCGGTTGCATCAGGCACGGACGCTTTATAGGGTCCGGCAGGATGGCGAAAGGGATTCGAAAGATTTCAAGTTTTCCCTTTTGTAGTATCGGAAGCTGCCATTCATATCTTCTGGCATTATCTTCCAGTGATTGTTATTTCGGACTACATTGCTGCGATGTTGGATAAGAGACTTATAGCGTCATTGGACTCGGTATTTTCGATCGGTTTGGGGACATTGTCCCTGACTTACCGACGCAGTCCAATAATTTCATTACAACATGTGGTTTTTTTCGACGCTATATATGCATACAAGCCTGCTACCAAGCATGATAGTTTAGTTTCTTGTCTGCGTTGCTCATTTCTGCCATTTTATCATTTATACGAATAGTTTATTTTGGCAGTGCAGGGCATACCGAGAGTTCATATGCGTCTAGACGGTGTGGTTTAAGACTGGAAATATTCTTTTTCGCCGTCTATGTCTTTTCCAACTTCAATGTTGGAAACGACAATGATGTCTAGTAGACTTAACTTAGACGCTTTATCATACGTGAGGCGTTATCATTACGTCTTCAAGAAAAGATTTACGGGATATTATTCTCAATGTAATTTCTTTTGAGGGCAGTAGTTTGTTCACGTATAACTCCGCCCTTCAGTGGCTGATTGGAGTTGGTTAGACGTGACGCAGCCCTAGCTACATCCACGCGCGTGGATAGTAAGGTTAAGAACTCTCTCAGAGTTGCTTCGTTCTCAGAGAAGCTTCTCATCGACGGCAACTTTTCGGCAATCCATGAATTGCTCGATTTACACATTCTCTTGTCTATCTAGTGTTACAAGAGATTCAGACTGGGGCAAACATTCGGTGGTTGACTCAGAGAGTGCCACTGCAGTTGCCGGACCCGAGTGTTGCTGTTATGACGGTTGCCAGTCAAACAGATTGGGATATAATACTGATCCCAACGGATTCGAAGTGCCAGGGTCTTTGGGTTCCGCAGTCTCTTAGCAACCAATTATCTTCCGCGGAATAATGTTTTTTAGGCTTGCTTTATGTCATTGCATGAACATTATTCAGAAACGCATGCCCAAATCCTGTCCGTTAATTCGACAGTAGTGGCGTATCTCCGGAACCAGGGAGGCACTCTTTCATTTCCGTTATTCAATTTAATGGAAAGAATCCATCTGTTGGTTATAGTACACCAAGTTCTGTTTTGGTCCGTCATATTCCGGGTCGTCTGATTGTTTTACCGGACTCCCGTTCACTTAGGGGTCGCTTGTTGCTGTCAGAATGGACTCTCAACAAACAAGTATTCAATCAGATTTGCTATCTATGGGAACGCCCAATGATGATTTATTTACGACACAGCTTGCTAATCAATTGCAGACGTATGTGTTGGCTTGTCCAGATCTCTGAGCTAATGTTGTTAACGCTCTTTTGATCTATAGGACGGAATGATAGGATACGCGTATCCTCCAGCGCTGTTGTTTCAGCAGGTATTGCTAAGATAAACAACCACAATACATTTCTGTTGATAGCATCTCTATCTTCACAGAGACCATGGGTAATTTACTCTGTTGTCTACTGTGGGACTTAACGTGAAATCTTCCTCAATGTGAGGATCTTTTTTCACTGGGTAAATCGAGTCATCTTTATCACAACCCGTAAGGTCGCAACCTTCATGTATTCCGTTGTGTGGTCCGTATTGCATTGTAAGCATTGTACTGGACGAGCTTTGGACGCGATTTCTTACTATAGAAGATCCTCTTCTTCGCTATTCTATGCGGCTAAAGTGGAGGCTCTTCCGTCGTTGGTGTAGGGATCATTATGTTCATATTGTTGATCCCTCCATACTACTCATTGCAATTTTTTAGTATACTTGTTTCACAAGATCTACTGCAGCCTGTTATTATTAAGGTTATAGGTTTATATTACCTCATACCTATGCACTCTAGGATAGTTTACAATTGAGTCTTATGTCTCTTTATCTAAGTCAGTTAGTAACTTTTTGATAAATAGACTTAGAATCTTTAGATTAAATTCCTATATGGAATTTAACTTCGGTTCTTATTTAGCTAAGTAATCATTTGAGCCTCTGGAAACAGTATTTTTCAAATTCTGACCTTTTAGACAGTAATTCTGTTGGTTTCTCTTTTACTGAAGAGTCAGTGAGTTTCATGCACTATCAATGGATGATTTTCACTTTCGTAGTTTCGGAATCACTACTTCCGTTACTATTTAGGTTGGATTTTTGCATAAGAGTTAGGCTCCTAATATCCGGAACCTATTGTTATTAAGGTCTTTCCATCTTCGTACAGGCATAGGCCTTTACTCTTTCCGGGTAGAGTTTATGTATTTATAAACAGACATCTGTTTATTACTATGGGCGTAAGCTTCTTCTGTCTTTGATGCCTAGTAGAAGGACGTTACGCTCCATTCTATTGTTAATGGATTCTATTAACTATCGGTACTGCTTATGGTATATCATTGACTCAGCAGTTGTGCTTAAGATTTCGGCTCATGAAGTAAGAGTTCTTCTACATCTTGGGCTTACATTAATAGTGTCGCTATTATAGATTTTTGAAGGCTGCTCATTGCGCTCAGCCATCCACATTCATGAATTTTTATCTCAGAAATATCGAGTCCATTTCTGGAGGCCTCTATTGTTAGGTCTATTATCTACTGCTCAGAATGTCATTCACTTAACAGTTGCTACTATAGCTAGGTAGGCTGTCTGTTTCGGCAGTGTCTCCGTTCTGCTGCCCTCTTCGCTCTGGGCTATTTGACCCAGGGCAAGAAAAAGGGGGGGGGGGGGGGGAGGGTGTTCCCTTGGGTCACCTGTTTTACTATGAAAACAAGGGGATACCTCCTCCGGAGTTAGTAATTCTGAGCTGTTATTGGGATGGTTGTTTAGTGAGAAGTTTATGTTTTAAAAATTCATTCAAGTCTTAGTTTTTAAAGTATAGCTTTTGAATATTGCATATGTCAACGGACATAATTATGCAATCCTCAGACACTTTTAAGGATTATAAGAGTCTCTATTCTCTAGACTTACTTTATTTATTGGCTTACTTTAAAAATTATTAGTATAAGGATTATATTGGATATTAATAGAGTACATGGATGTATGAAGCTCAATTTTGGAAGGTGTTGTATCTTTCTAATTTATCATAAATAAGAAAGATACATGTAAGGCCTATTACTTCTTTTTCCCTACAGGGGATGACTCTATTTTATATTATTGAGCGTATTCCATTTTGCTCTATGCCCTTGGCCCTCCAGCCTTTTTACTATTCAGCTATGTCTGGGTCATTGGTACAGTATAAAAATGTTAAAAAATTTATAGTAATTTCTATATTTTTTATACTTACCAATGACCCAGACGGGGATGGCCCTCCCAGGAGTTGGGAACTCTTGCCTCCCCGCTGAGTACATAGCGCTTACCAGGCACTGGTTATTAGAATGATTAATGGCGCCAATTTCGGAACGTCCTTGACACTGCGCATGCGCAGTAGAGGTGAAGTGTGGAGGGCCTTTCAGGACATGTTTTCTTTGGTTTTAGATGCAAATTTTGGGGATTGGGGGGCAAAATTTGTGTTTGGCCCTATATTTTAAGAGTTAGCACCAGCTATGTCTGGGTCATTGGTAAGTATAAAAAATATAGAAATTACTATAAATTTTTTAACTTTCATTAAATTCTGAGTTGAGCTTGACTTCATCACAGTAAACAATATTGTCTTTAGTTGTCTCATTCTGTTACTCCAGTTGACACATATAGAATATACCCTTATTAGCTTGGTTTACCAAATGATGTTCACCATGAGTGGTGAAGTGGTATTAACCGCTAGGCTTTTGGCAAGTGGTGAACATTTGGTACACCAAGCTACTAAGGGTATATTTTTATACTAATAACCGATGGCCCAGACTAGCTGGTGCAAACTCGATACTATCAAGGGCCAAACACTAATTTTGAACCCCCCAATCCCCAAAATTTGCATACAAAACTGAAAATTAAAGGTCCTATATGGCCCTCCATACTTTTACCATGTGTGCATGGGCAGTGGTCAAGAAGAGACCAGAATTGGCGCCAACATCATTCTTTGTTTGGCCTTAAAGTCAGTAACAATGATCTGACATCTGTGCTTTAAAATCTCCTTTTTAGCTCACCTGACTGCAAGTCAGTGTGAGGTATTGCCATCACTTAGCATCCGTTGTCCGTTAACTTTTGCAAACCTGGCTTCTTCTCCACAACCATTCAGCCAAATTCAAACATATATTGCACAAAACCATCCCTGGGGTATATCCTTTCTATTTTGTTCAAATGGAGTGGCTGCCTTCTTCTGGCTCTGGGCAATGATGCCAAAGCCTAAAAATCTTCTTCTCATGAACCACAAGAGAGATTGCCTTGATATATGGTATGTAACACTCTTTGGTGTTGACGATTAAAATTTGTTCAAGAGAAGTTGGTAGATCAATATTTGGGCTCTCTGTGAGCACATACCCATTTTGGGCTCTGCCCAAAATTTCTATTTCAAGAACCAATGGGCCGATTTTAACCAAATTTTGGCATGTAGCATAAGTGGGTACTTTAATGCAAATGCCCATATTTCCAGACTACACAGAACAGAGAACTCTTATTTGGTATGAAGCATCCTTTTGACTGGTAGAATGGATTAAAAAAAAATGACCGTCGGTTGTGTCAGGGTGTTCTGTAGGGGGCGTTTGAAAAAATGCTGAGTCAGCCTATTTGCAAAAATTGAAAAAAAATTGTTTCTTGAGAACTGCTGATCAGAATCTTTTGATATTAGGTATACAGCATCCATAGCACAGTCAAATACAAGTGTGTTCAAATCGCCCCCCTCGGTTCATATTTGGGCTCAACAGAGAAGCCCAAATAATTAACTTAGGGCGCTATGGGGAATAAGCTTTAAAAATCTTCTTCTTCAGATCAAACAGTCAGATTCTTTTGATACTTGGTATATAACATCTCTATAGGGGTCAGATTGAGGTTTGTTCAAATTGAGTCCCTGGGTTTTTGGGCTTCCTATGGAAGCCTGAATATTAAGTTGGTGCAATATGGGGAATAATCTTTAAAAAGTGGGGTGGAGAGAATAGTTTCATATTTGGTATGTGACATCTCTAGAGATGTAAGATTTGAATTTGTTCAAATCGACTCCCTAAGTTAATATTTGGGCTTCCTATGGGAGCCTGATTATTAACTTGGTGGAATATGGGGGATATTCTTTAAAAATCTTCTTCTTCAGATCCACCAGTCAGATTCTTTTGATATTTGGTATACAGCATCTTTGGGGGGGGGGTTAGATTCAAGTTTGTTCAAATGGGATCCCTGGATGAATATTTGGGCTCTTGATTGGAGCCCAAATTTTAACTTAGTGCAATATGAGAAAATTTCTTAAAAAATCTTCTTTTTCAGACCCACCAGTGAGAATCCTTTCATATTTAGTATATGACAACTCTAGAGGTGTAAGGTTCAAATATGTTCAAATCGAGTTCCTAGGTTAATATTTGGGTTCCCCAAGCGGGCCCAAATATTTACTTAGTGCAATATGGGGAATTATCGTTTAAAAAATCATCTCCTTCAGATCCAGCTGTCAGATTCTTTTGATATTAATTTTGGTGTACAACACCTCTGGGAGGGTTAGATTGAAGGTTGTTCAAATCAGGTCCAGGGTTAATATTTGGGCTTTTTATTGAAGCCCAAAGTTGAACTTACAGCAATATGAGAAAATTTCTTGAAAATTCTTCTTCTTCAGATCCACCAATGAGAATCCTTTCATATTTGGTATCTAACATCTATAGGGGTGTCGAATTCAAGTTTGTTAAAATCGATTCGCTTGTTTTTTTTTCAATTTGTTTTTTTTATGTGGGGGGGAGGGGGGGGGGGGGGTGCTAGAGAGAACCACAGTAGTTTAAAACAAAACAAAAATTTTGTTCGCTTGTTGTTTTTTAATACTTCACAGAACAGAGTTTGCTATGAAGCTTTCCTAGGACCAGCAGAAATGAATGGCCAAAAAAGTTGCCTTTGGTTTTGTCATAGCAAATCAAAAAAATTGCTCTTGCTGCTGATCACATGCTGATACACTCATCTGTTTTGACAATTTGAGCCAGTTGAGCATTTTAGGCTTACTTGAGCCTCTGGTTTTAGGATGCCAGACACAAATCAATGCAAGAATTGGTGGATCCAAGGCTGTTAATGGATGATGGTAGTGAACAACGGTGGTTTCATACGTTCAGGGCTGTAACTTTATAATAATTATAAAAATTATTTCATGTTTCCCATTTTCGGACTTAAGCTTGACGTCATCATTCTTGCTAATGATTAATCCACTGTTTGTTAAGTATTCCTTCCCTATCCTTCCATCAACCCTTCCTGTTAAACTCCTAAGCTTTTTGGCTATTTTTTTATTGAAATTTTTTATTAAATTTCTTTGGAGTTTAATGTGTATTACAGAATTTTTATTCTGATTATCCCCATGGTTACGTCCTCACCCTAGGTGTGTTAGGTCATTTTAGTCTTGCATCTTCTATCCGATGTATCGTTTTTTTCTTCGTATGAAGATCTAGCTTTTCATCTGGTAGCATTTAAATTGGTTACTGACTTTGGGCTTTTTCGTGCCTGATGTCTTGTTTCCTGTTTTTTCCTTGATGTTGTTTACATTAGCAACATCCTCAAATATATGTAGTATTTTATATTATATCACTGTAGAATTACTTTGGATACATTGATTATTATTCCGGAAGTGTAGCTCATAAAATTTGGATTTGTCCACACTTAGGCTCTATCAGGATGCCCTTGGGTTCATCTTAGGCATTTTTTCGAAATTTTTTTAATAAATTTTTTAATTTAATTTTGGTTGCGATTATTCATGTATCTTTATCATATATTTTGTTGTGGAGTTTGTAGGAGTGCTATCAACTTTGCCTTTTGATTGTAATTATGAAAGCTTACTGCTCTAAATGCAAGGTGGGGAAACCTTCCTCGGATTTACATGCTTGTTGCCTTGCCTGTAGTCGATGCACTCCTGTGGATTCTTGTCCTACTGTGTACATTGGCATGACAGACATTGGAGACGGGTATCGCAATACGTTGTGGGCGGTGAGGTTCCTATGCCGGAACTCTCACCGTAATATATTCAAGTTTTTCAGTTTCAATTTCAGAGAAACATGAACATGGTGATAGTATTGTGACACTCATCCAAAGTGTGCTACCATCATCACACTCTGTTGAGCAAATAGAGCTAGCTGCACGGTGCTCATGAATATAAGCAAGGCCTCTAGTTAGTGTTCTTAATCCCTTGCAAGCAGCTAGCTCGACCGGTGAAGCGGTTACTCTGTCCTTGGGAGCCGTGACACTGGGTAAGTCTGTAGCGGTCGAGGGAAGTGTAGATTTGGATAGAGCGAGCACCTCAAAATCAAAAGCTTACCTAGTGACGACGGAAATTGGGAGGAAGTCAGCAAGTTTCTTTTAGGGAGGCTTGGCGAGGTCTAATAAGACCGCGAGCAGGAGAGCCCCCTCTTTAACCCAATATTTGGAGCCAAATGTTTTGAGAAACTTGTACAAGCCGGAACCAAGTTTTCTTTTCGGAAGGCTCGGCGAGATCTGATAAGACCGCGAGCGGGAGATGTCCTTCTTTAACCCAACAACATTTGGGGCCAAATGTTGTTTTGAGAAACTTGCACGAGTCGGAGCATATGTCCGCCTGCCAGTCTTCGCCCATAAAGTCAGACCATCCGGTAGCTAGCGATCCGAGGCTTTCTTCATTGGGACGTTTGGAGAAGAGATCTATCTCCGAATCTTAGTCCCAGGAGTAGCAAGCGCCAAAAAAAACAAGACCTCTACTCCTCAAGCCTCGGTAATGGACTTGCTGTCGCAGATTGCGCAGCTGATTGCAGCATCCCAGCAAGTGCAAGAGCAGCCTCCCGCAGACTCTGGTGGTGAGCTGTCGGATGGTGCTGGGTCGGTCCAGTGATCTGTACACGCAGATGCGAATGACCGAATGTCACAGCTGAATCAGTCTGATGGTGAAAGGGACAAGGAAGAGGATTACCCTTCCCTTTCTGAACAGCATATGGTAGTGATGAATTTTATTTATCAGTACTATACTGACTTTGTTCCACCTGATCAGCAAGCTGCGACTACTAGAGAGAAACCGATGTCGTCTTTGAAGCAGATTTCGTGCAGAGGAAAGAGGATGTTCTTTCCTTCCCAAAACAGTCTCGACAGGTGTCGGAGGCCTTCGGCCATATTAATGACGCCATATTCAACCTCTCTAGTGCTAAGAGGAAGGCAGTTTCTTATCGACATCTTCAATAAATATACCGTTCCTTGGACCACGTTCATTTAAAACAGTTGGAGAAGATGTCTGGAGAGCTTCTCTGCATTTAGATGAGCAGGCAGGGGATGTAGATATGTCCCTACCTGCATCATTCAATATATGCTCGGAAGTGATGGAATGTGCTATTTCATCCAATAGAGCGAATCTGGACACGATGTCCTACGCAGATCACCTCACCAGAGCTATGGTGCAATGTCTTAATGGGAAGGAATTTGAGGATGTTGTTCCTTGCTTAGAGTTCTTTCCAGGGCAGTCATGTATGCCACGTGCAACTCCACCCTGACAGTGGCAAATTGGGAGTTGATCAGACGTGATGCTGCCCTTGCATTGTCATCACTTATAGATGACAAGGTGAAAAGCTCTCTCCGAGTCGCTCCGGTCTCTGGATATACTCTATTGACAATGAGCTTTCGTTAGTCTTTGAACAGGCTACAAGAAAGCTTCCAGTACACTGCTACTGAAGTCTGTGCCTCAACAACACGCTTCAGCAAATTGGGGTAAGCGAGGCCGTTCCACTTAAATCAGCTAAGGGAACTCCTCGCGATGGTACAATAACTCTCTTATACTTACTCCGGAGGTCGTCAGTATAGCGACTCGGGAAAGGGGTGCAGGTCTGATCCAGACCATAGGTCAGATGCCCCTAAGCCGATGGGATGAGGTTCTTCGCGGGGCGCACGTAGTTTCTCCTTCCGTAAGCCTCGTTAGTCATACAGGTGATGAATAAGACCTCTATTGCTTACCAGTTGACGGAAGGTTCTCAACTTCGTGAGCAACTGGATTTATGTCATGGAAGATCAGTGGATAAAAGTGTTGTTTTGGAAGGCCTACGGCTATGATTCCAAACAAAACCTCCCACTTACAAGATGTCCGCGTAGGAGACATCTTCCGGCGGATCCTTTCAAAAGGGAGTTGCTCTTAGTGGAGGTACAGGCTCTCTTATTGAAAGAAGCAATAGAGGTCATCGAGAATAGATTTCTCTTGCTTTCCACTTAGCGGAAGGTTATCAGCCTCGCAAAAAAGTGAATGAAAATTGCAGAAGATCAGTGGATGAGAATGTAGTCCCGGCAGGCCTGCGGCTATCAGTCCGAGTAAAGCTCCACTTACAACAAGTACGTGTTGGTCAAATCTTCCGACGAATTCTTCCAAGAGAGTCTCTCTTTGCGAAGGTATAGGCTCTCGTATTGAAGAAAAGCAATAGAGGTCGTTGAAATATTCTCCAGGTTTTTTCAGATCACCTGTTTTTCGTCCTGAAGTCGGACGAATAGTGCATAGATAGGCTGAGACAGCTGTCTTGTTTGGAATAGAGCCGTTAGAAGGAATAGGTACGTCTTTTCCCTCTAGGTGTTGTATTCCTTGGCGTCAAGACATTTAATGTCATTGTGGACGCCATAGTCGCTTTATGTACTGTTACAGCAGTCTTTTTTTAGTGGCCAGTGTTGTAAGTCTCCATTCAGCAAGCTTTCAAGGCCGCAAGTGACACAGATATGTCTTCAAGTAGATGAAGACTCATAACTGCATAGCTACCTTGAGATTACTGTAATTTGGGAATTACAGCTGTTAGAATAGCGGCTTATCATTCCCTACCTTGCGCGACGATGGTTGTAACTCTCCGTTTAGTGAGCTTTCAAAGTCGCTAGTTACACCGAGATATCTGTCTTCACGGAGAGGAAGACTTCTACGTTAGCTAGGCTCTGACCAATGCCTTTTGGGAATAAAACCAATAAAGGTACAGTGCTTTTCGGTTTGTTTTCCTAGGTGTCATAGACTTGAGTATTATTGTTTACACCATAGTAGCCTAGCTAGAATCATGAGCGAGATTGTTTCAGTAATTATGTAGTGACATAACTGAATTTATTGTCTATTGGGACTGCTGTCTCTTTGGGAATTTAGGGCTGTTAAAATAGCGGCTCTTCATTCCTTATCTTGCGCGACGATAGTTGTAAGTCTCCATTCAGTGAGCCTTCAAGGTCGTGACTTACACCGATATATCTGTCTTCACGGAGATGAAGACTTATAAGCTACGGCTAGCGTTGTAAGTCTCCTTAGTGAGCTTCTAAGGCTGCAGTTATCAGCCTTTTTTTGTCTTCACGTATAGGAAGACCTTTAGCTGCTTCAACTAGGCTGAGTTCGTTGTCCTATCAGGCATGATACCATATGTTTGAGGAGGTTATTCTCTTCCTACCAGTATGGTTTGGTGTTAGTTATATGAGGCGATAAGCTCTATTAATGACACCATATTTACCTAGTGTGTTTATGTCAATATGGTGTATTTGTTCATCACGTCCCTCTCCGTCCTTAGTGGCATTATGGAGTCTTTACAGGGCAAGGCATAGTTTTTCTTCCCGTAAGCCTTGTATGCATTTAAGTATATACATGCCTTTCATGGCTTCTCGATTGGCGGCTGGGTCGTGTTCTAACGGCGACCTCCTGGGCACATCCACTTTTTAGTTGGTTTGTTTCCTGTGGTTGTTTGTTTTTTAGTCATATACGAGCATATGATTCATTATCAATAAAATTGCTAGCTTTCGTATACCTGTATGGCTGACATGTCGGTTATCTTGGTGACATTCTCTAATGTGGCAATTAGTCCACTCGGAAAAGTTTTGCTCAGAGTAGTCTAGCCTTTTCTTACGACGTATGTGTTTATTACTCAGTTATCTGTATATTAACGTCATATTATTCATTCAGTTTCCTGGTTGCACATGTATCACTCGGTCATACCGTGGATACAGGCTGTATTCAGATGAGTACATGCAGGATTTCATTGTGCGCTCGCATAATATGTGTATTTATTAGGCAGACGCATTATCGTACACATTATATAAATTCTTGCTCTGCTTATAGAGCTCATAAGAATTTTGGGGCTATTTGGATCAGTTATGGAACTACCAACACGCCGTCTGTGCATATGTTCTCCATTTCTGGCATCATTATTCGGAGTAGTATATTCTTTCTCTGAATAATCACTGGTTGTTACGGAAAAAATGAATTATTTCGGGGACAGTCCATGACGAGTCTGTTAATCATAGCTCATTCCATGTTCCAATCCAGGTTTCTTGAAGATACAGTACACATTCTCGTATATTCGAATGGTTCATTGGAGTGTTATTATTGGAATCAATTGTACACTTGAACGGGGTTGCCTGTAGGTTGCCTTAGAAGCATGTTTGCTCTTCGGATACTTTCCATTTGATATGTTGCACAAGTGTATGGTCGTACACTTTATATCACCGGTTTTCATCCTATCTGTGTATTCCAATTCCGGTATACGTTAGAAGCATGCTCTGTTAATTACCGGGATCGCCACAATAGGCTTAGCTTCTGAAGTGGCGTTAAGCACCAATAATTAATTATAATTGATAACAGGGTGCTTATTGGGCGAATATATGTGGATTACTTAGTATCGCTTTTCACTGATTCCAGAGTGCTCCCCTCTTTGTTTTGAAGAATATTCCTTCAAAAAAAGGGATGGGGGTGACTTTTCTTCATCTCATCCAGCTTGATAAGTGTGTAACTATGAGTGAAGGTGTTTTGTCTGAAGATTATATCTGAGATACAGATACAGCTTGTTTATTATTTATATATTGCGTATGTTTGTGGGGGTTCGTCTCTCACTCTCAAATACGCCATCCTAATTTATGGGGGTTAGTCCGGACTAGCCTTAAAAATTGCTGGCTCATTACACCCAATTATTATAATCATTCATGCTAAGAATATGGAATGACATGGATATGGCTCCTTATTAGCTCACCGAAGGGAGCTTAACTT
Organism: Pictodentalium vernedei; assembly: GCA_031216915.1. Taxonomy (NCBI): domain Eukaryota; kingdom Metazoa; phylum Mollusca; class Scaphopoda; order Dentaliida; family Dentaliidae; genus Pictodentalium; species Pictodentalium vernedei. The sequence continues at coordinate 171,411,322 of CM062291.1, read as the reverse complement.
ATCACTTTCCGTCCGTCATCGTCCGGCATCGTCGTCCATCGTGAACTTTACATTCTTGACTACTCCCAAACTACTGGATCAAATTGAACCAAATTTGGTGTGCATGTTCCCCAGCATATGTCAATTCAAACTTTTACAAATAAACTTGCCACACCCACAGGGGGCACCACAAGGGGCATAACTCTGATAGAACCCATGAATTTCTTTCCAAAATTCAAAAAAATCTTCTTCTTCAGATCCACCAGGCAGAATTCTTTCCTATTTGGTATACATCATCTCTAGGGGGGGGGGGGGGGGGGGGGGGGGAGGGGGGGATTTCCATTACCCATAATCTCTCTGGCATGACTTAACCTTGGTTATTGGAAGTGTTGTTATTACAAGAGTTTATATGCATGTATAAAATATTTCTGAATTTCTTCTTTTCATTGTGTCTCCCCTCAGAAAAGCTTAGATCCTTCATTGGAATAAGCTCAAATAACTCACTCCAGGAATTCAATTCAATTAGCTATTTTTGATGTAAAAATTGCAAAAAAATAATGAAATTTGTTGAGAAATTTTTGTGAATACTGCTGACCAGATAGTACCATTATGTTTGACAAATGGTTGATAATTTCGATTTTATGATGTTTCTTTCAGGTGATATGTATGAAGTTGGTGCAGAAAGTGGTCGTTTTTACTCTGTAAATGTACCATTGAAGGAAGGAATTGATGACCAAAGTAAGCAATTCTAACTCGATCTGTACTATGAAATTCACTTTGCTTTAAATCTTTACCTAACGACTCGGCCGCATCCTCCCACGCAATTTACATATTGAGATGTTGAAAAAAGATAATATTTCAAAACATTTCATCAAAACCATATCATGTGACCCCTCATTGGAACAAGCTCCTTGAGCTTGTTCCAGTGAGGAGTCAGATCTGGTTTTGTTGAAATTTTTTGCAAAATTTGGGAAAAGTAATATTTTAAATAAATTATGATATCTTGTGCATTGGGTAAAGGGTTTTATGTCAAAATAGCAAAATTTTCAGTGAAAAATATTTCCCATAAGCAGGGTGGAAATTCACCAATTCAATTATGTTTGAATTATGTCTCCCCTTCCCAGAAGGGAGACATTTTGTTTTAGTGCATATTCTTCTTCTTCTTCTCATACAAACTTTGTCTGGGGCTTAACTTTTTTGTCTTTTGACCTAGACCTTAGATATTTGGCATGTGGATGTATCACCATGAGCTGGTGTGTCGCGTACCATAGTGACCTTCATGTGACCTTGACCTTTGACCTGAAGGTCAGATTTATGTGCTTTTTGAGGGAAACTTTGCCCGGGGCATAACTTTTTTTGTCTTTTGACCTAGACCTTAGATATTTGGTATGTAGATGTATCACCATGAGCCAGTGTGTCGCGTACCATAGTGACCTTCATGTGACCTTAACCTTTGACCTGAAGGTCAGATTTATGTGCTTTTTAAGGGAAACTTTGTCCGGGGTACAACTTTTTTGTCTTTGGACCTATACCTTAGATATTTGTCATGTGGATGTATCACCATGAGCCGGTGTGTCACATACCATGGTGACCTTCATGTGACCTTGACCTTTGACCTGAAGGTCAGATTTATGTGCTTTTTAAGGGAAACTTTGTCCGGGGCAAAACTTTTTTGTCTTTTGACCTAGACCTTAGATATTTGGGATGATTGTCAATATTATTCATGTATATATAATTTGCAGTGCATTAAATAGAAAGGAAGGGGAGACATATGTTTTAGTGTGCTAAAACAGTTTCTAGTTGGTTATATTTCTAGTTGTATTATGGTAAAATTTGCATGTTGAAATTTTCATATTTTGCCATCAGTGTGCAGAGGGTTAAAAAACCTAATTAACATGAAATGAATTGAGAGTAATCAAAGTTAAAATTGTTACTTTAGCCATTTTTAAAGCATCCAGACAAGTTATTTTTTTGTTTTGTTTCTATTAAATACATTTTTCTTTTATTAATATTGCATTTAGGCCCCACCAAACTTTGCATGTTGAAATTTTCATATTTTGCCATCAGTGTGCAGTGGGTTAAAAAACCTAATTAACATGAAATGAATTGAGAGTAATCAAAGTTAAAATTGTTACTTTAGCCATTTTTAAAGCATCCAGACAAGTTATTTTTTTTTTTTCTATTAAATACATTTTTCTTTTATTAAAATTGCATTTAGGCCCCACCAACCCCCCACCCCCCCCTCCCCCCCCACCCCACCCCCCCCCCCCCAAAAAAAAAAAAAAAATGTTTCAATTCTCAGGCATTCCCCCACTGAAATTGAACCCTCTCATTGGACATTTTTTTGCTTTCAGTGACTTCCAATATTACTACAAAATCCGGAGACTTGAAACTTCTGCATGTTACTGAAATCTGAAAAGCAAAACTTAAGACAGTTTACATCCTTTGGCTTTGCAGTTGTTTCTAGGGATATCTTGGCTGCCTATGTTGGCAGCCAAGACATGCCTAGAAATGACTGCCAAGACACTTGAAATGTAAACTACAAGTTTACCCGGAGAAAGCATGTTGGTGCACCTGTAATGTTGCAGTAAAATGTGATCAAGGTCAGAATTAGACCCTCAGGGTTAAAATTAGATGAGTTAATTTTAATTTATACAATTATGTACTTTCTGTATATTTTCTATGTGAGAGAACAGTGGAAAGCTTCTCAATCCATGCTCACTATATGCAAGATAAAACAAAAAATTTAAAATAAAATCCTCCCTCCCTCTCTGATTTTGACCAAAAAAAAATTGCTTGTGAATCAATGAATTTATTTTGTGTGGCCTTACTGTCTTGTATTATAAAAGGTACCTGTTGGCAGAATATCCACATATTTGTGGAATTATTCAACAAGGAACTTATTTTTTTTGTAAATACATTTTGTTTTTGTGAGGTATATATTGCAAGGATAGAAAAAATTGAAAATGTGCTTTTTTATCCAAATAACTGGTCACTCGTATTTTGTCTTGAAAACTGCAGTTTTTGTGTTGAAGACCATTGGTTAGTCATTATATTTTATCAGTTAGTTTCCCAACTCATGATTGGAAATGTTCACTATCTGTGTTCCAGATGTGCAACACAAATTATAGTTTGAAAGAAAATGTCAAATAAGAAAATAACAATATGAGTACAACTGGAATGCATATTAGTTGATTACATTTTCTTCAACCTTACATTAAAAAACAATTTTGGGTGAATGGTGCTTTTAACCTGAGTTTTTCCTTTAATAATTATAAATAATAATAATAATAATTATAAATCAAATTATCAATAATTGTAAAACAAATTACCCTTTAATTTAACTCTTACCTTCTGAGTATTTCTTGAATTTTTTCATATAATCCCGTCATGGCTGCTGAGAAGCGGCCATAACTGGATTTGATAAAAAATTCAAAGACATGAAGACAGAAACCATTCATGAAATGTTAAATTACAATTCCGAGTATTGCTATCCTTGCAGGAATATCTGCAGCAGCATGCAGGAAGTTAACATATGAAATGGCTGGATTTACACATAAGATATGTTAAAAATGCCTAGAAAATTGCTTAGATTTACACTTTACTTCAAAAATATAGCTGATGTCTTATGATTACAAGGTCATGAACCTTATTTTCTTATCCCGGTAAATTGTCATGAGAATGTATCGAAAAAAATGAAAATGTTTAAAATTATTTTTGGAAAAGATTCTTGTACAATTGTTTGAAATCCATCTTAAGTTGATGGTTGAAAAACCTCATTTTTGCGGTTAGAATTGGTCTAGAAATTTGTTGTTGACTAGTCAGCAAAGGATAAATCATTTTAATGCTTTTTTTTTTATTTTAGCGTACATAACTGTATTTAAAACAATTATGCAGTATGTGATGGATTTTTATAGACCAACATGTATTGTTCTTCAGGTATGTATATGATTATACCACCATACTGCTGATAACTCTTAACCCGCTGAGTTTTTATGCCCCCCGACTTAAGTCGGGTGGCATATAGTGATTGAAGTGTGCGTCAGTCTGTCTGTCTGTCCGTGTGTGTGTGTGTGTCCGAGCCAATAACTTGAAAACTGTTAGGGCCACAGTCATCAAACTTCACACAATTATAAAGGACCATGGGAGGATGTGTCACACACCATAGCCGGGTTCATACCTTCAAGGTCAAGGTCACATTTCAAGGTCATACTAAAAGTCGGTCAATATTCGTGTCTCAGCCATAACTCAGAAACGAATCATAGTACAATTGTTAAACTTTTTACAAATGTTAAGGGCAGTCAGAAGGTGTGTCGCGTATAATAGTTTCCGCCGCATCTGTAAGGTGAAGGTCACAATTGACCTTCATATGTTAAGGGTCACAAATCGTGCCTCAAGCATAACTCCAAAACTATTAGGGCTATAATCATCTAACTTCGCTCAATTATAAAGTACAACAGGTGGATGTGTCACACACCACAGCCAGGTCTGTAAGGTCAAGGTGGGGGGGGGGGGGGGAAGGTCAAGGTGGGGAGGGGTGGTGGGGGGGCATGTGTTACCTTAGTAACATTTTTAGCTCAACTTTGACATAAGTCAAATTTGAGCTTATGCCATGGCCAGTCTCCGTCTGTCCGTCAACAATTCAATACGGCTCGGGCTAGAGGCCGTATTTATGAACCGATCTTTACGAAACTTCTTGGGTACCTTTGTTATGACCGTGGGACGAGAACGAGTGTTTTGGGGTCTGATCTGAAATTCAAGTTGACCACTGGCAGCCATTTTGTACAAAATTAGATGCAATCAAATTTTTGCGCAGAACTTCCATATAAAAGCTCTGATTTGAATAATTTTTTGTATGAATGTTTAGTACCATGGGATACATCATATATAATACGGGTTTTTTTCTCGTGCATATATTATGCAAATTAGACTAACTTTGATGTATTTAGTGTTACTTTCAGCACTGTAAGTGCAAATGCCAATACGGCTCGGGCTAGAGGCCATATTTATGAACCGATCTTTACGAAACTTCTTGGGTACTTTTGGTATCACCATGGGACGAGAACAAGTGTTTTGGGGTCCGGTTCGAAATTCAAGATTTTGATATTTGGTATGCAGCATCTTGGTATGGGTCTGATTCAAGTTTGTTCAGATCGAGTCCCTCAACCAATATTGGGGCTCACTATGGGGGTGTGAATTTTTACTTAGTGCAATTTAAGAAAAAAATTTAAAAATCTTTTTCTCCAGAACCAATGGGCAGAATCTTTTGATATTTTGTATGCAGCATCTTGGAGTGGGTCTGATTCAAGTTTGTTCAAATCGAGTCCCTTGATCTATATTGGGGCTCCCTATAGGGGCATGAATTTTTCCTTAGTGCAATTTAAGGAAAAATCTTCTTCTCCAGAACCAGTGGGCAGAATCTTTTGATATTTGGTATACAGCATCTTGGTATGGGTCTGATTCAAGTTTGTTCAAATGGAGTCCCTCGATTAATATTGGGGCTCACTAAAGGGGTGTGAATTTTTACCTAGTGCAATCTAAGAAAATTTCTTTAAAAATCTTCTTTTCCGGAACCGATGGGCAGAATCTTTTGATATTTGGTATACAACCAATATTGGGGCTCACTATGGGGGTGTGAATTTTTACTTAGTGCAATTTAAGAAAAAAAAATTAAAAATCTTTTTCTCCAGAACCAATGGGTAGGATCTTTTGATATTTGGTATACAGCATCTTGGTATAGGTCTGATTCATATTTGTTCAAATTGAGTCCCTCGATTAATATTGGGGCTCACTAAAGGGGTGTGAATTTTTACCTAGTGCAATCTAAGAAAATTTCTTTAAAAATCTTCTTTTCCGGAACCGATGGGCAGAATCTTTTGATATTTGGTATACAGCATCTTGGTATGGGTCTGATCGGTGAGTGCCTAAGGCCCCCTAGGGCCTCTTGTTTGTGTGAATGTATAGTACCATGGGATACATCACATATAATAGGGTTTTTTTCTAGTGCAGAAATTATACAAATTAGATGAACTTTGATTTTTTCAGTGCTACTTACACACAGTAAGTACACATGTCAATATGGCTCGGGGTAGAGTCTGTATTTATGAACCGATCTTCACGAAACATCTTGGGTACCTTTGTTATCACCTTGGGACGAGAACGAGTGTTTCTGGGTGCGGTCCAAAATTCAAGATGGCTGCCATTGGCCATTTTGTACCGAAATTACCATACTGACCCGTGTCGAAGCCCATATTCGTGATTGAGCCCACCCCCCTCTTTTTCAGATTTATGAACCAGGGGGCACTACTCGAGTCAAAGCCCACCCCACAAGTTTCAAATTGGATGAAAGTTGTTTGAGACAAGATGTCAAATTTACAGGCATCAAATGGAAAAACAGGTGACTTGCAGGGTTCGTACGTGGGTCTGGAAAACTGGAAAAAGTATGGAAATTTGGGGCGGTTTGGAAAAGGTCTGGAAAAGGTTTGAAAATATGTGTGTCGAGCCTTGGGGTCTTGAAAAAGTATGGAAATTACTGTTTTTAACAAAGGTGTAATCATTCTGAGTAAAAAGAACCAGCATACAAGAATTATTATTTGTCAACCCCCCACATTCGATAACAGAAAAATTCGGATCGGAAAACTTTGCACATTTCCAATGGAATACAACCGAAATATCACAGGTGTTTCAAAGCCGAATGCAGCTCGGAATTACGGAGAATTCCGAAGGTCAAGTCACATGCGCACTGGGTTTTATTGTCTTTGAAATTTCCAACGTGAAGGTCATTTGTTATTTTTGTATTTGTTTATCATGGGGAAGTGTGTTTTTTCGCCAAAATGGGAAACAGACCCTAGATTCAAACAATGGATTTTTCAGGACAAAACTTCGAATAAAAAGGCAATATGCAGAAAATCATTTGACGTATCGAATATGGGCGAAGCAGCCCTTCTAAATCACATGGCAGGTAAAAAACACACTGCCTTAGTGAAAGTGAAAGAACAACAAAATCATATGGCAGGATTTTTTTCCGAAGCTACGAGAATAGGTAAGACTCATCTGACACCTGGCAATGATCTTCACGGTGTTTCTTCAAAACAAAAACTTGACGCATTGGAAGTGTCTCACGAACATAGTCATGGAGCCACTGGCACTGGAGGCGTTTCAACCCTTGGAGACTTTGTTACCGACAAGAGTGTTTTAACAGCAGAAATTTACTGGACTTTGAATATGATGGAAAAACACCATTCTTACAAGAGTTGTCAGGGTGTTTCTGACATATTTCGCCTCATGTTTTCTGATAGTCAGATTGCTTCAAAATTTTCTTGTTCAGAGACAAAATCACGCTATCTTACAACGTTTGATATTTTCTGGCACACAGACTGTCTTGTGGTAAGTTTGACGTTTTTACTCTCATGATAAAACAATGTCAAGAAATTTTTATTTAATCTTGAAGTCCATATGTTGTCCAGAACTACCCATTCATATAACAACAAACCAAGTGCTCTCTAAGAGAGAACTTGCTTTATTGTTATATGAGTGGGACACATTCCTGAACACCGTATGAAAACAGATATTTTTATACTGTACCAATGACCCAGACATAGCTGGTGCTAACTCTTAAAATATAGGGCCAAACACAAATTTTGCCCCCCAATCCCCAAAATTTGCATCTAAAACTAAAGAAAACATGTCCTGAGAGGCCCTCCACACTTCGCCCCTACTGCGCATGCGCAGTGTCAAGGACGTTCCGAAATTGGCGCCATTTATCATTCTAAGTTTGGCCCTTCATCAGTTAACATCTGACTGATCTTTGTGCTTTTAAATCTCAGTTTAAATGATGCCAGACACATAAATATTAGTGAAATGGTGATTCTAAGGAGGATAGAAAAGGAGGAGAGGAAAAGAATGTGTGACAGAATATTATCAGGGCTGTAACTTAAAATTTTTTAATGAAATTATGTTAAGTTACCTATTTTCAAGGCAGCAGCCATTTTGTTGTCATTCTGATTATTTAGTTACACTGTTTTTACAAGTGTTTTTCCTCTCTCCCTGTCCTTTAAGTTCCCCCTTGCTATTCTCCCATGCTTTTGGCATAATTTCTGTAATTATTATTACTAAAATTTCTTGGGAGTTTAGCTGAATAACAGAATGAATTCTGTTCTTTCCCCATGTTTACGTCTTCACCTACGGGTGGTTAGGCGTTGTGTTCTGCATCTACCATCTGATGTTCTGCAGTTTCTTCCCTGGAAGTCTCTGTTTTGCATCAGATGGTGTATTTTTGGTAACTGATTTCGGGCCTGGGTGCCTGGAGTCTTATTTTAGTGTTTTTACACTCATTGTTTACATTTACAACAGCCCTCTGTGTGAGGGGGGGATTTCTAAATAATAATATCTTTATGTTATTTCAATCATAACTAGATACATTATTATTGTTCGTAAGTGTTGAATAAATTGTTTAAAATATTTTTAAAATTTTTGTCCACACTTAGGCTTGGGATCCATTGGGGCTCAACGTTACTTTTCAGAAACTTGGGCTGTTCTGAAAAAATATTTTTTCAAAATATTTTGATTTCAATTATTTTTTCTATATTAATGGATCATATTATTATTATGTATTTTGATTGCCAGGGGTTAGTGCGAGTACCAGGACTTGTTTTCTTTTCACATTGAAAGGATATTGATCTATTGTTTTAAGAGGAAGTCTTCCTCTGACCTTATTATCATTCTATATGTGGTCAGTGTACTCGCATTAACTCCGGTTCTGTATCGTATGATTTCGATGACAATATGGGAAGCGTATGTCACGGTATGTTGTTGGGGATTTGGACACTCCGGTCCTTTCCCCGCAGGGTCACTCTACTTTATCAATTTCTATTTCAGACGATCAAGATTAGGGTGATGTATCTGTGATGTCTTCCAACAGTGTGCCTCCGTCGTCACAATTAATGAAGGGCTAGCGGAAAAGTGCTCATGTAATACGCCAATTGCCTAAGAGGACCCTAGTAGGTTCGACGGCCTTTGACGTCCGCTAGCTCGCCCGGTGTAGCGTCCATTCACCGAATGGTTCGGCAGCCGGGTTCGTCCGTTGCGGTCTAGAAGGAATTTTGGGGTGATGCGAGCACTATAAAATTAACTTAATGCACACCCAGTGACGGCGGATCGGAGGGAGAACGGAGGAAGCCTTTTAGTCCGGTTCATAGCTCGTTCCGGTCCTTCCGGACGGCAAGCGAGAGAGGCCCCTCTCTCGTTCAACAACATCTGGCCCCAGATGTTGTGGTACAAATGTGTCGTTAGCGGAGCATACGTCCGTCGTTCGGGACGCTCCGTTGTATAGGCAGTCCGCTGAGACTGCTAAGGCTTCCTCTTCTCGTCAGCGCACACGACCGCACCTTGGCTGCGTGACCGCCGATATATTACCAGCTTCGCCGATCAAGGATTCTTCGGCGACCAGGTCACACCATCCGGCAGCCAGGGATTCGAGACCGATGGACTCCGGACGTTCGCATAGGAAAAGTATGCGGGAGCCATCTGATGCGGAGCTGCCCTCGGCGAAGCAGCGATAGACTGCGCCTCCGCAGGTCTCGACGCCGGACATTCTTGTGCACATAGCACAGCTTATCGCAGCATCCCAGCAGCCGACAGAAACGGTGTCGGATCGAGAATTATCCGACAGCGCTGGGTCGGTAGCCGGGGACTCGAGGCCTGCAGACTCCGGACGTTCGCATAGGAAGTATGCGGGAGTCAACGTACACGGAGCTTCCAGCGGCAATGCATCGTAAGTCCGCTACTGCACAGGCCTCGGGAACGGACGTGCTTTCCTTAATAGCACAGTTTATCGCAGCATCCCAGCATCAACTGAATCTGTCGCATATATTTTATCCGACGATGCTGGGTCGGGACGCTCCGCGGAAGCGGGTACGGACGTCCGAAAGTTTCATCCGGTCCGACGGGATACCGAAAGGGATTCGGTGGATTTCAAGCTTTCCCTTTCGGAACAACATATGCTGCGATGCCGGATAAGAAACTGATAGCGTCGGTGGACTTAGAAATTTTTGGTTCGGTTCAGGGACATCGTCCCTCAGTTCCGACATAGTCCAATAATGTCACACAAACTTTCGAATTATTGAACGACGCTATATATATTATTTTATGCTTGCTATCCAAGCATTTCTGGTTTCTTGTTCGAAGAGTTATGGAGATGTCTTTCAAAAGTGTGCCTCTGTCGTCATAGTTAATGAAGAGTTAGCGGCAATAAGTGCTCATGGAATATGTCTATCGCTTACGGAGTGACATTCGCTAGCTCACCCGGTGTAGCGTACATTCATCGAATGGTTCGGCTGCCGGGTTCGTCCGTTGCGGTCTAGGAAGGAGATTTGGGTGATGCGAGCACTTTAATTACTTTAGTACTCACCCAGTGACGGCAGATTGAGGACAGATCGGAGGAAGCCAACAACATAGGGGACCGCATGTTGTGGTTCAGATATTTTACATTCGGAGCATATGTCCGTTGCTCGGGACGCTCCGTTATATTGACAGTCCGAGAGACTGTCTTTAATGCTTCCTCATCCTCACAGCAGGGCACACGACCGCACATTGGCTACGTGACCTCGAGTATCCGATCAGTTTCGGCATTCAGTGATTCCACAGCGAATAGGTCGCGCCATCCGGTAGCCAAGGGACACGAGGCCTATACACTCCGTTCGCTCGCATATTGGAAGTATGCACGGGGTAACGATCTCGGAGCTTCCTGCGGCAATGCATCGTAAGACCGCTGCTCCTCAGGCCTCAGTGACGGACGTGCTATCCGAGTTAGCACAGTTGTTTCGCAGCATCCCAGCAATTGACGGTTTCTCGGTCGAATCAGGAATTATCCGACGGCGCTGGGTCGGTGCGGTCCGCGGTTGCATCAAGCTACGGACGACCGAACGCTTTATAGGGTCCGACAGGATGGCGAAAGGGATTCGAAAGATTTCGAGTTTTCCCTTTAGTAGTATCGGAAGATGCCTTTCATATCTTCTGGCATTTCTTCCAGTGATTATTTTTCGGACTTCATTGCTGCGATCTTGGATAAGAGACTTATAGCGTCATTGGACTCGGATTTTTCGATCGGTACAGGGACTTTGTCCCTGACTTACCGACGCAGTCCAATATTGTCATTACAACATGTGTTTTATTTTTCGACGCTATATATTTATATATATATACAAGACGGCTACTAAGCATGATAGTTTAGTTTCTTGTCCGCGTGGCTCATTTCTGCCATTTTATCTTTTTTTACATATAGTTTATTTTGGCAGAGCAGGGCATACCGAGAGTTCATATGCGTCTAGACGGTGTGATTAAAGACTGCATATATTCTTTTTCACCGTTTGTCTTTTCCAATTTCAATGTTGGGAACGACATTATGTATATTAGACTTAACTTAGACGCTTTATTATACGTAATCCGCCTTACTGAGGCGTTATCATTACGTCTTCAAGAAAAGATTTACGGGATATTATTCTCAATGTAATTTCTTTTGAGGGCAGTAGTTTGTTCACGTATAACTCCGCCCTTCAGTGGCTGATTGGAGTTGGTTAGACGTGAGGCAGCCCTAGCTACATCCACGCGTGGATAGTAGGTTAAGAACTCTCTCAGAGTCGCTTCGTTCTCGGAGGAGCTTCTCTTCGACGGCAACTTTCCGGCAATCCATGAATTGCTTGATTTATACATTCTCTTGTCTATCTAGTGTTACAAGAGATTCAGACTGGGGCAAACATTCGGTGGTTGACTCAGAGAGTGCCGCCGCAGTTGCCGGACCCGAGTGTGGCTGTTATGACGGTTGCCAGTCAAACAGATTGGGATATATACTGATCCCTACGGATTCGAAGTGCCAGGGTCTTTGGGTTCCGCAGTCTTTTAGCTATCAGTTAACTTCCGCGGAATAATGTTTTTTAGGCTTGCTTTATGTCATTGCATGAACATTATTCAGAAACGCATGCCCAAATTCCTGTCCTTTAATTCGACAGTAGTGGCGTATCTCCGGAACCAGGGAGGCACTCTTTCGTTTCCGTTATTCAATTTAATGGAAAGAATCCGTCTGTTGGTTATAGTACACCAAGTTCAGTTTTGGTCCGTCATATTCTGGGTCGTCTGATTGTTTTATCGCACTCCCGTTCTCTTACGGGTCGCTTGTTGCTGTCAGAATGGACTCTCAACAAACAAGTATTTAATCAGATTTGCTATCTATGGGAGCGCCCAATGATGTTTTATTTATGACACAGCTGGCTAATCAATTGCAGACGTATGTGTTGGCTTGTCCAGATCTCTGAGCTAATACTGTTAACGCTCTATTGATCTATAGGACAGAATGATAGGATACGCGTATCCTCCGGCGCTGTTGTTTTTAGCAGGTATTGCTAAGATAAACAACCACAATACATTTCAGTTGATAGCATCTCTATCTTCACAGAGATCATGAGTAATTTACTCTCTTGTCTACTGTGGATCTTAACGTGAAATCTTCCTCTATGTGAGGATCTTTTTTCACTGGGTAAATCGTGTCATCTTTATCACAACCAGAAAGGTCGCAACCTTCATGTATTCCGTTGTGTGGTCCGTATTGCATTGTATGCACTGTACTGGACGAGCTTTGGACGCGATTTCTTACTATAGGAGATCCTCTTCTTCGCTATTCTATGCGACTAAAGTGGAGGCTCTTCCGTCGTGGTGTAGGGATCATTATGTTCATATGGTTGATCCCTCCATACTACTCATTGCTATTTTTTAGTATACTTGTTTCACAAGATCTACTGCAGCCTGTGTTATTTAGGTTATAGGTTTATGTTACCTCATACCTATGCACTCTACTATAGTTTACAATTGAGTCTTTTGTCTCTTTATCTAAGTCAGTTAGTAACTTTTTGATAAATAGACTTAGAATCTTTAGATTAAATTCCTATACGGATTTTAACTTCGGTTCTTATTTAGCTAAGTAATCATTTGAGCCTCTGGAAACAGTAGTTTTCAAATTCTGACCTTTTAGACAGTAATTATGTTGGTTTCTCTTTTACTGTAGAGTCAGTGAGTTTCATGCACTATCGATGGATGATTTTCACTTTCATAGTTTCGGAATCAATACTTCCGTTACTATTTAGGTTGGATTGTTGCATAAGAGTTAGGCTCCTATTATCCGGAACCTATTATTTTAAGGTCCTTCCGTCTTCGTATGGGCATAGGCCTTTACTCTTTCCGGGTACAGTTTATGTATTTATAAACAGATATCTGTTTATTACAAGGGCGTAAGCTTCTTCTGTCTTTGATGTCTAGTAGAAGGACGTTACGCTCCATTTTATTGTTAATGGATTCTATTAACTAGCGTACTGCTTATGGTATATCATTAGCTTAGCAGTTGTGCTTAAGATTTCGGCTCATGAAGTAAGAGTTCTTCTACTTCTTGGGCTTACATTAATAGTGTTGCTATTATAGATTTTTGAAGGCTGCTCATTGCGCTCAGCCATCCATTCATGAATTTTATCTCAGAAATATCGAGTCCATTTCTGGAGGCCTCTATTGTTAGGTCTATTATCTACTGCTCAGAATGTCATTCTCTTAACAGTTGCTACTATAGCTAGGTAGGCTGTCTGTTTCGGCAGTGTCTCCGTTCGGCTGCCCTCTTCGCTCTGGGCTATTTGACCCAGGGCAAGAAAAAGGGGGGGGGAGGGTGTTCCCTTGGGTCACCTGTTTTTACTATGAAAACAAGGGGATACCTCCTCCGGAGTTAGTAATTCTGAGCTGTTATTGGGATGGTTGTTTAGTGAGAAGTTTAAGTTTATAAAATTCATTCAAGTCTTAGTTTTTAAAGTATAGCCTTTGAATATTGCATATGTCAACGGACATGATTATGCAATTCTCACACACTTTTAGAAGTATAAGAGTCTCTATTCTCTAGACTTACTTTATTATTGGCTTACTTTAAAAATTATTAGTATAAGGATTATTGGATATTAATAGAGTACATGGATGTTTGAAGCTCAATTTTTGGAAGGTGTTGTATCTTTCTAATTTATCATAATTAAGAAAGATACATGTAAGGCCTATTACTTCTTTTCCCTACAGGGGATGACTCTATTTTATTTTATTGAGCGTATTCCATTTTGCTCTATGTCCTTGGCCCTCCAGCCTTTTTACTATTCAGCTATGTCTGGGTCATTGGTACAGTATAAAAATGTTAAAAAATTTATAGTAATTTATATATTTTTTATACTTACCAATGACCCAGACGGGGATGGCCCTCCCAGGAGTTGGGAACTCTTGCCTCCCCGCTGAGTACATAGCGCTTACCAGGCACTGGTTATTAGAATGATTAATGGCGCCAATTTCGGAACGTCCTTGACACTGCGCATGCGCAGTAGGGGCGAAGTGTGGAGGGCCTTTCAGGACATGTTTTCTTTAGTTTTAGATGCAAATTTTGGGGATTGGGGGGCAAAATTTGTGTTTGGCCCTATATTTTAAGAGTTAGCACCAGCTATGTCTGGGTCATTGGTAAGTATAAAAAATATATAAATTACTATAAATTTTTTAACTTTCAGCTGTAGGGATTGTACGTTTTCATTGGCTGAATACATACATGTTTGCAGCTAATCAACATGTAGAATCACTGCCAGTTTAGCTACCAGTACCACTTTGTTAGCATATATGTACATGTAGTAATGAACTTTCAAGGGTTGTGGGCCCTAGATTCCACTTGAGACGGTGCCTGTGCCTTTGGCATGATGGTAAATGATGCAATTTGAGTCTGGAAAAATGGTACGTCAGGTCTGGATAAGGTATGGAAAAAGTATGGAAATTTTTGGCCAAAAAAGTGTAAGAACCCTGGACTTGTTGCAACACTGTACTTACCAAATAGAACTGTAATACTGTATTATGTATATTGTTTGCAGTTGAGGTTTTTGTGTTGTTAAATTCGTCTTTTGTGTAATACATTATGTCTGTGTTCAGTGTAATAAGTCTTTATTAAAATATTATATATCCCAAGCAAAATTGACTTGTTTATTTTTTTGTCTACCTCGTTTTTGGAAGCTGTCACTTGTTTTAAATGAGTGTGCAGGCTGCTGTCAATAGTTGTCTGAAACACGCCCACAACATATAGTTTTCACAGTTTTCACAGTGGTTGAACATCATCAGAAAGATACTGATTGAACACTGCCACTTTCGAGCGGTGCACAACTCATTGTGAAAGAACACTGCCACTTTCGAGCGTGCACAACTCTCTGTGAAAACGGGTGTTCAGAAATTAATGAGAAAGTGGTAATTAAAAATAAAAAATAATTACAACTCTGGTATATGAGAATTATATAACAATATAACCAGGGATATGATTTATGTCTTATTGGTTCAATAAAACATGCTCATTTATCATTTCATCATGCTCCGCAACATGTGAAGTTATGACTTTCAGTGTAAAATCAATTTTTTGAATGTTGACAACGGAGGCAACTATTTTGTTATTCATATTCCACTGTGTAAATTTTATCTGCTCTTCATATTATCATTTTTTTTTATTGATTTTGTGTGAAGCTATATTTTGTTTTATTCGTAATAAATGTACATATTTAAAAAAAATAGCTATTTTTAAACAGACTATGTTTGTCTGTTTTCAAGGGGGTGGTTTGCAGTGTTGATTGACATACTTACGTCCATTTCTGGCTTCGAGAGTAACATTTTATTCTTTAAATTGAGGATTAAAACCCGAAATCTGAAAATGAAACGTATGTACAAGATAATTATGAGAATTTTTAAAGCAAATTCTAGAAAACTGGTGGGCGGTTTCCAAAGAAACGTAACATACCCAGTGGATACTTACTTGTCTTATATCGCCAATTTCCGACGCATCCGAACGTGACTTGCAAGCACTATTACTCGTCCCCAAGCCCCCTCCCCCCCCCCCCTCACTTTGCAATTTATCCACTGCAAGCACCCCCCTGGGCTTCGACACGAGTCAGTACGGTAGGTCTAATCAGTTTTTTGTACACAACTTCTATACGGCTCAGGCTAGAGGCTGTATTTATGAACCGATCTTTACGAAACTTCTAGAGTGCCTTTGTTATCACCGTGGGATGAAAACGAGTGTTTTGAGGTGAAGTCCGAAATTCAAGATGGCCACCAGCAGCCATTTTGTACCAAAATTAGTGCAATCAGTCTTTCGTACAGAACTTCTGTATGAAAGTTCTGATTTGAATAAATTTTTGTATGAATGTTTAGTAACATGGAATACATCACATATAGTACAGGTTTTTTTCTTGTGCAGAAATTATGCAAATTAGATGAAATTTGATTTATTCAGTGCTACTTGTATACAGTAAGTGCACATGTCAATACGGCTCGGGCTAGAGGCTGTATTTATGAACCGATCTTCACAAAACTTCTTGGGTACCTTTGTTATCACCTTGGGACGAGAACGAGTGTTTCTGGGTACAGTACAATATTCAAGATGGCTGCCAGTGGCCATTTTGTACCGAAATTAGGTCCAATCAGCTTTTTGTCACAACTTCCATACGGCTCGTATTTATGAGCTGATCTTCACGAAACTTCTTGGGTACCTTTGTTATCACCTTGGGACAGGAACGAGTGTGTTTTGGGGTGCCTTTGTTATCACTGTGCTATGAGAACAAATATTTTAGAGTTCAGTCAGACCCACCCTGGGACTCAAAGATTTCTTTTCTAGTTTAGCATCTAACTGTCACCCACCTTTACAATACTTTACCTATACATTTGTTACAGGCTACGGTCAGTATTTATGTACAGACCGTTACAATACTTTATATGTACCTTTGTTATCAGGTCATTACCTAGATGTGTGTCATTGCTGTGTCACATACTATACATGTACATATCTTAACAAGTTGAGCTACAGTGTCATTGACACTTTCATTCTTGTTTCAGGATATTTTCCATGAAATTTAGTCATGACTAGCTTTCGTTAGTCTATGAACAGGCTACTAAAAAAGCATCTAGTGCTCTGCTTTTGAAGTCGGCATATCAAGAGTAAAGGAGTAAAGGAGGGCGTTCCAGAAAAAAATCGTCAAAAGGAAACTCCTCACGAGGGTACAAGAAACCCTCTTATATTTACCAATTATAATTGGAGGTCGTCAGTATAGCGACTCGAGAAAGGGGCGTAGGTCTGATCGGGACTATAGGTCAGACACCCCTAGGCTGACGAGACGAGGTTTTTTGCGGGGAGGACGTGGTTCCTCCTTCCGTAAGTCTCGCAGGTCATACAGGTGATGGTTTAGACCTCTATTGCTGGCCAGTTGGCAGAAAGTTATCAAGCTCTGCAAAAAACTGGATAACAATCACGGAAAATCAGTTCTCTTATGAAAGGAAGCAATGCAGGTCATCGAGAATCAGGATTCTCAACATTTTTACAGTCACCTGTTCCTCGTACCAAGCCAGGTGGCTTGTTCCGACCAGTAATAGACTTGAGCTGGATAACAAGTTTATCATGGCTCTAAAAGTTTATTTATGGAAATCATTCAGTCGGTAAAAGCGAGCTTTCGAGTGATCGACTTTGCGGCAAGCATAGATCTAAGGATGCGTACTTTCATGTCTTGGTACATCCGGCATTCTGAAAGTACCTGCGGTTTTCCGTACAAGGGAAGGTATATCAGTTCAGAACAATATGCTATGGTCTGAATCTGGCCCCCTGGGCATTTCACTCGAATAATGAACTCGGTAATGTCGTACTTACAAGCTCATTTGTCTGCGGTAATGTCGGCTTGCTTGGACGACCTTCTACAGGGATAAGGCACAGAATTAGTCTTCAGAACGATGTTCAGAGTCTGCTTCTATTACTCCCTCGTCTTGGTTTCATCTTAATCAAGAAAAAGTTGGATCTAGCTCCGTACAAGTCGTCTATTCACTTGGGATTGAGCTCTGAGACTCCCAACAATCTGGTTCACCTGCCATTACCCAGAGCGAAGTTAGTCAGTTGTTATGCTCGCTTTTGTCTAAACTCAGACGCATTAATAGTGAGGGAATTCATGTGATTGTTGGAGCTGTGCGGAGTGGCTGTGGATGTCATTCCGATGGGCCAACTGCACGCACGTCCCCTCCAGATATTCTTCACTCAGAACTGGAGTGTGAAGATGCTTTCTCTTGAACCAGTATTGTTTTAACGGACCTAGTAAAACAAGGGTTCAAATTCGGCAGATATTCAGTGGTTAATGAGTTACGCTGCAACTGCCGGATCCGGCTTTCACGATTATGACGGATGTGAGTCAGACGGGTTAGGGCACGACACTAAGTCCCGCAGTTTTGAAGTGTCAGGGTCTTTGGGACCCTCGGTTCCAGTAGAAACTCATAAACATCAACAAGATGATGTTAATTAGCTAGCGCTATAATACTGGATTCACATAATAACGGACATCCATGTTCAGTTTGGTCGGACAACTTGACAGTAGTAGCGTACATCGGAAACCAGGGAGGCACCCATTCATTTCCGTTATGCCAACTAACGGAGAAGATTTTCCTAATACATGTACGTCATGAATCATCATGTTCATCCGTCATATACCAGGTCGTCTGAACGTACTAGCAGACTCTCTCTCTCGGAAAGGTCGCCTGTTGCAGTTGGAATGGACGCTCAACAAGTGAGTATTTGGACAGTTTTGCTACCAGAGGGATCGCCCCATGATAGATCCGTTTGTGACGCACCGGAACAATCAGTTACCATCGTTCGTGTCACCATGCCCAGACCATTGAGCATATGCAGTAGGTGCTCTGCTGATCTCATGGGGATGGATGATAGGATATGCATATCCTCCAGTCAGTTGATTCAGTAGATTATGTTTAAGATCAAACATTCTCGTTGTGAATCCTACTAGTAGCACCTCTGTCGTCACAGAAACCTTGGATCAGTCTTCTCAAGTGTCTGTTATGGGACGTTCCCTGGAAGCTTCCTCCATGAGAGGACCTTCTTTTTCAGGGGAAGTTTTTGTTCTTCATGTTCTTCTCCGTCCATAGTGGCATAATGGTGTCGGTTAGACATGAGGGAACCATTGCGGTTCCTATATTATCTTATGACTAACACAACAACGATTAAGTAATGCGGGTGAGGAGGGTTTGATATGACTTTGAATCCCCCGACCCCCCGACCCCCCCTGCTCCCCCCCCCCCCTGCGCCCCCCTCCCACTGCCAATGTGTTTAGAAGGCATTACCGGGCAAGACGTAGTTTTCTTCCCGCAAGCCTCGTATAAGTTTAAATACATACATGCATTTCTTCACTTCTCGATTGGCGGCTGGGTCATGTTCTGTGGTGACCTCATGGGCGCATCCACTTTTAGTTGGATTGGTTTCCTATGGTTATTCATCTATATGTCATATACGAGCACATATTTCATCATAATTAAATTGCTAGTCTTTGGGTACCTCTGAGGCAGCATAACCAGTTAACTGGTATTCCGATGATTACATGCGGGATTTTAATGCTCACGTGCATAATAATTATTAGGCTGATGCTTTATTGTATATTATGGACCTTTGAAATTATGAATTATTTCGGGGGTGGTCCATGTTTGAACCTGTTAATCATACCAACATCCATTTCTAGATCCAGGTTTCTATTAAGGTCGGTACTCAACACGTATATTCTCACATTTATAGTGTTTTAGATATCAGATAGTACACGTCGGGGAGTGCTGTTACTGGAATTTATTGTGTACCTGAATTGGGTCGCCTGTGGGTTACCTCGGAAGTGTGTTTACTCTCCAGAGATCATTCATTTTGGTTCGATTGGACATGTGTATGTTATATATTATATCACCGGTTTTCGACCTATTTGAGTATGCCGTCTTCGGTGTACGTTATATAACGGGCAATATTAATTACCGGGATCGTTGCTATAGCCTTAACTTCTGAAGTGGCATTAAGCACCATTTATTAATAATAAATTAATACCTGAGTGCCTGTTCGACGAATATTTATATTGTTTTTTGATTACCCGCTTTTACTGATTCCAGAGTGCTCCCCTCTTTCTTTTTGAAAGTTCCTTCAAAAGAAAAGCGGCGGGCTTTTTTTTTTACCTCTCCTCCGGCTTGATAGGTATGTAACTATGAGGGAAGCTGTTTTGTCCATAATTATATCCTGCATACAGCTGGAGTTTTATTGTGTAAGGCGTATGTTTGTGGGGGATGTTCGCACATTTTCAAATATGCCATCCTAATTTTTGGGGCTTAGTCCGGGCTAACCTTAAAAATTGGGAACTTGTTACATCCAATTAGCATAGTCTTCATGCTAAGTATACAGAATTACTTGAACTGGGCTCCTTTTGTATGATATGTCTTCTCTATTACTGTATAGAGAGAAATACATGTAATTCCTAATAATTTTAATTTCCTTTCACCTTGGATTACAGGATTGGAACTATGTTGATATACTAATTCTGAAGTCCGAGGCCCTCCACCTTTTTACGATTCAGCTAGTCTGGGCCATTGGTTTACAGTGTAAAAATATTATAGTAATTTGTATATTTTTATACTTACCAATGGCCCAGACGGAGATGGCCCTCCCATGAGTGGGCACTCATACCTCCCCGCTGAATTTTTGTATAGTACTCTCTTCTACAAAGAATGATGTTTGCACCAATTCCGGTCACTTCCTGGCGTCTGCGCATGCACAGAGAGTAAATGTATGGAGGGCCAGATAGGACTTTTAATTTTCGGTTTTGCAAACAAATTTTGGGGATTGGAGGGGGTTCAAAATTTGTGTTTGGCCCCTAATAACTTTGAGTAAAGCACCAGCTAGTCTGGGCCATTGGTAAGTATAAAAATATACAAATTACTATGAATTTATAATTTTTTACATTATTTAGATATTATTGACAAACAACAAGTTCCTATATTGGAAAGCTGCTACAGTGTTGCTAATTGTCATGCTAGGTAAACACCATGATGTTTGATGAAGTAAAAACTGTCATGCTGTGACTACACATCATCAAGCATCATCGATGGCAGGAGTTACTGCATTGATTGACCTGATGCCATCTTTTGGGGGTGGGGGTGATTGAGTTGTAACGTTTTCCTCTGACTCTCTAGCAATCCAGTTGTATAGAGATCAGTTCCTGTGACATATGTACCTCAATAGATAGAAGGTGGGAGAATCTATTTATCACATAATATTTGAAGTGGTTAGCCATACCATAAACCAAGGAGATTTCTATCTCAGTGGATATAAGTAGGGAGAATCTCTCACATAATATTAAAAAGTGGATTGTTGTACCATAAACGCAGAACATAATTTATGTACCTTGGTAGATAGAATCTGAGAGAATCCATTTATTACATAATATTGAAAGTGATTAGCTGCTCAATAAACCTGGGACATGCATATCTCAATAGGTAGAAGGTGAAGGAATCTATAACATAATTATAGCCCCACTTTTTTAGCTTAACTTGACAAAGTCAAGATAAGCTATTGCCATCATGTATGCGGAAGTCTGTGAATCTGTTCACATTTTCCTTTAGCACAGGCTACACCCCGTAGTTCTTGTCCGATCATCAGCGAATTTCATATGCAGGTTTGAGGTCATGTCTAGATGAGAACGTCCCCTTTTGGTCACGATCATTTAACTGTGTTGGCAGCCTGAGCGCAAAGCCTGAAAACCATTAGCATAGACTACAGGTCGTATTTATGAAAGGATTTCTTTGTAACTTGGTAAGATAACTGTATAATGTCTTGATGAGAACGTCCTGTTTTGGTCATGATCAGTCAACCGTGATGGCTGCCCAAGTGCAAAACCCAAAAACTTTTAGCACAGTCTACAGGTTGTATTTAATATGGGGGGATTTCATTTGTAGATTGGTGGGATGACTCTGTATGATGTCTTGATGAGAACTTCCCCATTTGGTCGCGATCTGTCAACCATGATGGTGGCCCGAGCCCAAAACCCCAAAACCTTTAGCACAGTTTACATGTCGTATTTACGAAGGGATTTCATTGTAACTTGGTAGGATGACTCTGTATAATGTCTAGATGAGAACGTCCCCTTTTGGTCATGATTGTTCAACCATGATGGCTGCCCGAGCCCAAAACCCGAACCTTTAGCACAGTCTACAGGTTGTATTTATGAAGGGATTTCATTGTAACTTGGTAGGATGACTCAGTATAATGTCTGGATGAGGACGTCCCCTTTTGGTTGAGATCGGTCAACCGTGATGGCTACACAGGCCCGAAGCCCGAAAACCTTTATCACAGTCTACAGTGAAGAGATTTCATTGTAACTTGGTATGATGACTTGGTATAATGTCTAGATGAGAACGTCCCTTTTCAGTCGTCATTGGTTGACCGTGACGGCAGCAGGGGCTCGAAGCCTGAAAACCTTTAGCACAGTCTACAGGTCGTATTTATGAAGGGATTTCATTGTAACTAGGTACGATGACTCTGTATAATGTCTAGAATAGAACTTCCCCTTTTGGTTGCCCGAAGCACAAAAACCTTTAGCACAGTCTACAGGTTGTATTTATGGAGGATTTTCATTGTAACTTGGTAGGATGACTTAGGATAATGTCTAGATGAGAACATCGTATTTTGGCCGTGATCGGTCAGCTGTGATGGCCGCTCAGGCCTGTGACCTAGATTTGTTTAGCACAGTCGGCAGTTCATATTTACGAAGTGATTTCATTGTAACTTGGAAGGATAACTCGATATGATGTCAAGATGAGACTTTCCTATTGTGGTCACGATCAGTCAGCAGTTACCGCCATATTAACCCACTCCTCAATTCCTTAGTACAGTCAACACCTCAAATTATTTTTATCGAAAACATAACATACAGGGAACAGAAATTAACATATTCTCAACTATCACAATTCTTTTCGTATTTCATAATCCTTTCATAAACATTATCCTTTTCATCAAACACAACACACAGTCAAGTTAAGCTACAGTGTCTTTGACACTTTTATTACGAAGTGGGTTATACTGGATTGCATCTGTCCATCCGTAACTTCATACATCTGTCCCATACATACCTCAGCTTGTAGTTGTCAAGTCTTATGGAAATATTAAATGGATATTCAGCATGGCATTCCCCTCAAACACATATCAAGTCATGCTATTTACACATTCCACTTGTGAGTTATGTCCCTTCCTCCATTGAAAGATGGGCAATTTTTGCCTGTCCAGAGCATGATTCAGCTCTTAGTAGTAAGATCTTAATGAAATTGCACATGGATCTTCAACATGACGTGCCCTTTCATGAAATGCTCTTTTTGTCATTAAAAAACAGCATGTTTTCAGTATAACAGTAAAACACCCAAAACTAATGTGGAACTTTTGTACTTTTCAGTGTGGAGCAGATTCACTTGGTAGTGACAGGCTTGGATGTTTTAATCTATCAGTGAAAGGACATGGGTAAGCATTTAACTCTTAACCTGCTAAAATATTTTTCATCAGATCATGGTCATCACTGGTGTGAAGCAGCCATGACTAGAATTGATTAACTCTTTACCTAACATGAAAGGCAGAAGACACTTGCAAATAAAATTCATGAATAACTTATTTTTTGTCATTTTTTGCATCAAAAACATTTTTACCCCTCATTGGAATGAGCTCTAGGAGCCCCTTCCAACAAGGGGTCATAAGCTATGTTTTTGTGACGAAAAATGAATGGTGATTTTTGTGAATGGCGCTTGCCAGTTTTGGCCCTTACATTGGTAAAGGGTTAAAAATTTAACTACAAAATCTTGAGTGAAAAGATTGATTCAATTTATAAAGGAAAATTTGGTTAAAAATTTCTGAGTTATACCTGCTCTAGTGGCAAGAGCAGCATGCAAAGAGTTGAGCTTTTGTCTGAGATGATTCAGCTAGAAAATGATTGTTTTTCTTTCTCCTGCCTTATCATTGCTTGATATTTTCATCAGGTTGATGAGACCAGATCTAATAAGACTATACATGTGAGACAGTAAATGATAACCCAGTTTGATTGACTTTTGTAATAATTTGTTTATTACATGTCAGTAGATATTTAAAAATTTAAATATGACACCTGAAATGTTAACAAAAGAGGAATTATAAAATGTTTTTATCAAAAGTGTTCAGCACAAACATCTGCAAGTTATTATTTCATGTTTATAACATTGTTGCCTCAAAAATTTTCATTGATGTTATGTTAGTCCGATAGAGAGGCATGATATCGATTCAGAAAAGTTGACACTCATATTATAGTGTAGCCCACCTCAATGAATGTATTACTTAATTTTATATCCTGTAAATTGCATACAACTTGCAAATTCAAAAACATTTACCATATCTTCAGGACAAAATTTCACCTGTTATTTGCATATAAGTTCCAGAGTAAACTCGTGTTAACCTTTTACCCAACACAACGGCCAAAACCGGCCAAAACCAGCCAGCACTATTCGCAAAAGTTGTTAATTATATTTTTATACTGTACCAATGACCCAGACATAGCTGGTGCTAACTCTTAAAATATAGGGCCAAACACAAATTTTGCCCCCCAATCCCCAAAATTTGCATCTAAAACCAAAGAAAACATGTCCTGAAAGGCCCTCCACACTTCGCCCCTACTGCGCATGCGCAGTGTCAAGGACGTTCCGAAATTGGCGCCATTAATTATTCTAAGCTTGGCCCTTCATCAGTTAACATCTGACTGATCTTTGTGCTTATAAATCTCAGTTTAAATGATGCCAGACACATAAATATTAGTGAAATGGTGATTCTAAGGAGGATAGAGAAGGAGGAGAGGAAAAAAATGTGTGACAGAATATTATCAGGGCTGTAACTTAAAATTTTTTAATGAAATTATGTTAAGTTACCTATTTTCGAGGCAGCAGCCATTTTGTTGTCATTCTGATTATTTAGTTACACTGTTTTTTAAGTGTTTTCCTCTCTCCCTGTCCTTTAAGTCCCCCCTTGCTATTCTCCCATGCTTTTGGCATAGTTTTTGTAATTATTATTACTAAATTTTCTTGGGAGTTTTAGCTGAATAACAGAATGAATTCTGTTCTTTTCCCCATGTTTACGTCTTCACCTACGGGTGGTTAGGCGTTGTGTTCTGCATCTACCATCTGATGTTCTGCAGTTTCTTCCCTGGAAGTCTCTGTTTTGCATCAGATAGTGTATTTTTGGTAACTGATTTCGGGCCTGGGTGCCTGGAGTCTTATTTTAGTGTTTTTACACTCATTGTTTACATTTACAACAGCCCTCTGTGTGAGGGGGGGATTTCTTGAAAATAATATCTTGATGTTATTTTAATCATAACTAGATACATTATTATTGTTCGTAAGTGTTGAATAAATTGTTTAAAATATTTTTAAAATTTTTGTCCACACTTAGGCTTGGGATCCATTGGGGCTCAACGTTACTTTTCAGAAACTTGGGCTGTTCTGAAAAAATATATTTTTATACTGTACCAATGACCCAGACATAGCTGGTGCTAACTCTTAAAATATAGGGCCAAACACAAATTTTGCCCCCCAATCCCCAAAATTTGCATCTAAAACTAAAGAAAACATGTCCTGAAAGGCCCTCCACACATCGCCCCTACTGCGCATGCGCAGTGTCAAGGACGTTCCGAAATTGGCGCCATTAATCATTCTAAGTTTGGCCCTTCATCAGTTAACATCTGACTGATCTTTGTGCTTATAAATCTCAGTTTAAATGATGCCAGACACATAAATATTAGCGAAATGGTGATTCTAAGGAGGATAGAGAAGGAGGAGAGGAAAAGAATGTGTGACAGAATATTATCAGGGCTGTAACTTAAAATTTTTTAATGAAATTATGTTAAGTTACCTATTTTCAAGGCAGCAGCCATTTTGTTGTCATTCTGATTATTTAGTTACACTGTTTTTTTTTAAGTGTTTTCCTCTCTCCCTGTCCTTTAAGTTCCCCCTTGCTATTCTCCCATGCTTTTGGCATAGTTTTTGTAATTATTATTACTAAATTTTCTTGGGAGTTTTAGCTGAATAACAGAATGAATTCTGTTCTTTCCCCATGTTTACGTCTTCACCTACGGGTGGTTAGGCGTTGTGTTCTGCATCTTCCATCTGATGTTCTGCAGTTTCTTCCCTGGAAGTCTCTGTTTTGCATCAGATAGTGTAATTTTTGTTACTGATTTCGGGCCTGGGTGCCTGGAGTCTTATTTTAGTGTTTTTACACTCATTGTTTACATTTACAACAGCCCTCTGTGTGAGGGGGGGATTTCTAAAAAATAATATCTTGATGTTATTTTAATCATAACTAGATACATTATTATTGTTCGTAAGTGTTGAATAAATTGTTTAAAATATTTTTAAAATTTTTGTCCACACTTAGGCTTGGGATCCATTGGGGCTCAACGTTACTTTTCAGAAACTTGGGCTATTCTGAAAAAATATTTTTTCAAAATATTTTGATTTCAATTATTTTTTCTATATTAATGGATCATATTATTATTATGTATTTTGATTGCCAGGGGTTAATGCGAGTACCAGGACTTGTTTTCTTTTCACATTGAAAGGATATTGATCAATTGTTTTAAGAGGAAGTCTTCCTCTGACTTTATTATCATTCTATATGTGGTCAGTGTACTCGCATTAACTCCTGTTCTGTATCGTATGATTTCGATGACAATATGGGAAGCGTATGTCACGGTATGTTGTTGGGGATTTGGACACTCCGGTCCTTTCCCCGCAGGGTCACTCTACTTTATCAATTTCTATTTCAGACGATCAAGATTAGGGTGATGTATCTGTGATGTCTTCCAACAGTGTGCCTCCGTCGTCACAATTAATGAAGGGCTAGCGGAAAAGTGCTCATGTAAATACGCCAATTGCCTAAGAGGACCCTAGTAGGTTCGACGGCCTTTGACGTCCGCTAGCTCGCCCGGTGTAGCGTCCATTCACCGAATGGTTCGGCAGCCGGGTTCGTCCGTTGCGGTCTAGAAGGAATTTTGGGGTGATGCGAGCACTATAAATTAACCTAATGCACACCCAGTGACGGCGGATCGGAGGGAGAACGCAGGAAGCCTTTTAGTCCGATTCATAGCTCGTTCCGGTCCATCCGGACGGCAAGCGAGAGAGGCCCCTCTCTCGTTCAACAACATCTGGCCCCAGATGTTGTGGTACAAAATGTGTCGTAAGCGGAGCATACGTCCGTCGCTCGGGACGCTCCGTTGTATAGGCAGTCCGCTGAGACTGCTAAGGCTTCCTCTTCTCGTCAGCGCACACGACCGCACCTTGGCTGCGTGACCGCCGATATATTACCAGCTTCGCCGATCAAGGATTCTTCGGCGACCAGGTCACACCATCCGGTAGCCAGGGACACGAGGCCTGCAGACTCCGGACGTTCGCATAGGAAGTGTGCGGGAGTCAACGTACACGGAGCTTCCGGCGGCAATGCATCGTAAGACCGCTACTGCACAGGCCTCGGGAACGGACGTGCTTTCCTTAATAGCACAGTTTATCGCAGCATCCCAGCATCAACTGAATCTGTCGCATATATTCTATCCGACGATGCTGGGCCGGGACGCTCCGCGGAAGCGGGTACGGACGTCCGAATGTTTCACCCGGTCCGACGGGATACCGAAAGGGATTCGGAGGATTTCGAGCTTTCCCTTTCGGAACAACATATGCTGTTGTGTATGTCATCTGACTTGGTCTTCTACAGCTTCTTTCGTCAGACCAGAATGCTGCGATGCCGGATAAGAAACTGATAGCGTCGGTGGACTTAGAAATTTTTGGTTCGGTTCAGGGACATCGTCCCTCAGTTCCGACATAGTCCAATAATGTCACACAAACTTTCGAATTATTGAACGACGCTATATATATTATTATTTTATGCTTGCTAACCAAGCATTTCTGGTTTCTTGTTCGAAGAGTTATGGAGATGTCTTTCAAAAGTGTGCCTCTGTCGTCATAGTTAATGAAGAGTTAGCGGCAATAAGTGCTCATGGAATATGTCTATCGCCTACGGAGTGACATTCGCTAGCTCACCCGGTGTAGCGTACATTCATCGAATGGTTCGGCTGCCGGGTTCGTCCGTTGCGGTCTAGGAAGGAGATTTGGGTGATGCGAGCACTTTAATTACTTTAGTACTCACCCAGTGACGGCAGATTGAGGACAGACCGGAGGAAGCCTGTTAGTCCGGTTCCTGGCTTGTCCAGGTCCGTCCGGGCTGTGAGCGAGAGAGGTCCCTCTCTCGCCCAACAACATAGGGGACCGCATGTTGTGGTTCAGATATTTTACATTCGGAGCATATGTCCGTTGGTCGGGACGCTCCGTTATATTGACAGTCCGAGAGACTGTCTTTAATGCTTCCTCATCCTCACAGCAGGGCACACGACCGCACATTGGCTACGTGACCTCGAGTATCCGATCAGTTTCGGCATTCAGTGATTCCACAGCGAATAGGTCGCGCCATCCGGTAGCCAAGGGACACGAGGCCTATACACTCCGTTCGCTCGCATATTGGTAGTATGCATGGGGTAACGATCACGGAGCTTCCAGCGGCAATGCATCGTAAGACCGCTTCTCCTCAGGCCTCAGTGACGGACGTGCTATCCGAGTTAGCACAGTTGTTTCGCAGCATCCCAGCAATTGACAGTTTCTCGGTCGAATCAGGAATTATCCGACGGCGCTGGGTCGGTGCGGTCCGCGGTTGCATCAGGTACGGACGACCGAACGCTTTATAGGGTCCGACAGGATGGCGAAAGGGATTCGAAAGATTTCGAGTTTTCCCTTTAGTAGTATCGGAAGATGCCTTTAATATCTTCTGGTATTATCTTCCAGTGATTATTATTTCGGACTTCATTGCTGCGATCTTGGATAAGAGACTTATAGCGTCATTGGACTCGGATTTTTCGATCGGTTCAGGGACATTGTCCCTGACTTACCGACGCAGTCCAATATTGTCATTACAACATGTGTTTTATTTTTCGACGCTATATATATATATACAAGCCTGCTACTAAGCATGATAGTTTAGTTTCTTGTCCGCGTTGCTCATTTCTGCCATTTTATCATTTATACAAATAGTTTATTTTGGCAGAGCAGGGCATACCGAGAGTTCATATGCGTCTAGACGGTGTGATTAAAGACTGCATATATTCTTTTTCGCCGTTTATGTCTTTTCCAATTTCAATGTTGGGAACGACATTATGTATACTAGACTTAACTTAGACGCTTTATTATACGTAATCCGCCTTACTGAGGCGTTATCATTACGTCTTCAAGAAAAGATTTACGGGATATTATTCTCAATGTAATTTCTTTTGAGGGCAGTAGTTTGTTCACGTATAACTCCGCCCTTCAGTGGCTGATTGGAGTTAGTTAGACGTGACGCAGCCCTAGCTACATCCACACGCGTGGATAGTAAGGTTAAGAACTCTCTCAGAGTCGCTTCGTTCTCGGAGGAGCTTCTCTTCGACGGCAACTTTTCGGCAATCCATGAATTGCTCGATTTACACGTTCTCTTGTCTATCTAGTGTTACAAGAGATTCAGACTGGGGCAAACATTCGGTGGTTGACTCAGAGAGTGCCGCCGCAGTTGCCGGACCCGAGTGTGGCTGTTATGACCGTTGCCAGTCAAACAGATTGGGATATAATACTGATCCCTACGGATTCGAAGTGCCAGGGTCTTTGGGTTCCGCAGTCTTTTAGCAATCAGTTTTCTTCCGCGGAATAATGTTTTTTAGGCTTGCTTTATGTCATTGCATGAACATTATTCAGAAACGCATGCCCAAATTCCTGTCCTTTAATTCGACAGTAGTGGCGTATCTCCGGAACCAGGGAGGCACTCTTTCATTTCCGTTATTCAATTTAATGGAAAGAATCCGTCTGTTGGTTATAGTACACCAAGTTCAGTTTTGGTCCGTCATATTCCGGGTCGTCTGATTGTTTTATCGGACTCCCGTTCTCTTACGGGTCGCTTGTTGCTGTCAGAATGGACTCTCAACAAACAAGTATTCAATCAGATTTGCTATCTATGGGAGCGCCCAATGATGATTATTTATGACACAGCTTGCTAATCAATTGCAGACGTATGTGTTGGCTTGTCCAGATCTCTGAGCTAATATTGTTAACGCTCTATTGATCTATAGGATGGAATGATAGGATACGCGTATCCTCCGGCGCTGTTGTTTTAGCAGGTATTGCTAAGATAAACAACCACAATACATTTCTGTTGATAGCATCTCTATCTTCACAGAGATTATGAGTAATTTACTCTCTTGTCTACTGTGGGTCTTAACGTGAAATCTTCCTCTATGTGAGGATCTTTTTCACTGGGTAAATCGTGTCATCTTTATCACAACCAGCAAGGTCGCAACCTTCATGTATTCTGTTGTGTAGTCCGTATTGCATTGTAAGCACTGTACTGGACGAGCTTTGGACGCGATTTCTTACTATAGGAGATCCTCTTCTTCGCTATTCTATGCGGCTAAAGTGGAGGCTCTTCCGTCGTGGTGTAGGGATCATTATGTTCATATTGTTGATCCCTCCATACTACTCATTGCTATTTTTTAGTATACTTGTTTCACAAGATCTACTGCAGCCTGTTATTATTTAGGTTATAGGTTTATGTTACCTCATACCTATGCACTCTACGATAGTTTACAATTGAGTCTTTTGTCTCTTTATCTAAGTCAGTTAGTAACTTTTTGATAAATAGACTTAGAATCTTTAGATTAAATTCCTATACGGATTTTAACTTCGGTTCTTATTTAGCTAAGTAATCATTTGAGCCTCTGGAAACAGTAGTTTTCAAATTCTGACCTTTTAGACAGTAATTCTGTTGGTTTCTCTTTTACTGTAGAGTCAGTGAGTTTCATGCACTATCGATGGATGATTTTCACTTTCATAGTTTCGGAATCAATACTTCCGTTACTATTTAGGTTGGATTGTTGCATAAGAGTTAGGCTCCTATTATCCGGAACCTATTATTTTAAGGTCCTTCCGTCTTCGTATGGGCATAGGCCTTTACTCTTTCCGGGTACAGTTTATGTATTTATAAACAGATATCTGTTTATTACTATGGGCGTAAGCTTCTTCTGTCTTTGATGTCTAGTAGAAGGACGTTACGCTCCATTTTATTGTTAATGGATTCTATTAACTATCGGTACTGCTTATCGTATATCATTGACTTAGCAGTTGTGCTTAAGATTTCGGCTCATGAAGTAAGAGTTCTTCTACTTCTTGGGCTTACATTAATAGTGTCGCTATTATAGATTTTTGAAGGCCGCTCATTGCGCTCAGCCATCCACATTCATGAATTTTATCTCAGAAATATCGAGTCCATTTCTGGAGGCTTCTATTGTTAGGTCTATTATCTACTGCTCAGAATGTCATTCACTTAACAGTTGCTACTATAGCTAGGTAGGCTGTCTGTTTCGGCAGTGTCTCCGTTCGGATGCCCTCTTCGCTCTGGGCTATTTGACCCAGGGCAAGAAAAAGGGGGGGGGGGGGGGGGAGGGTGTTCCCTTGGGTCACCTGTTTTACTATGAAAACAAGGGGATACCTCCTCCGGAGTTAGTAATTCTGAGCTGTTATTGGGATGGTTGTTTAGTGAGAAGTTTAGGTTTTTAAAATTCATTCAAGTCTTAGTTTTTAAAGTATAGCTTTTGAATATTGCATATGTCAACGGACATGATTATGCAATCCTCAGACACTTTTAGGAGTATAAGAGTCTCTATTCTCTAGACTTACTTTATTTATTGGCTTACTTTAAAAATTATTACTATAAGGATTATATTGGATATTAATAGAGTACATGGATGTATGAAGCTCAATTTTGGAAGGTGTTGTATCTTTCTAATTTATCATAAATAAGAAAGATACATGTAAGGCCTATTACTTCTTTTTCCCTACAGGGGATGACTCTATTTTATTTTATTGAGCGTATTCCATTTTGCTCTATGTCCTTGGCCCTCCAGCCTTTTTACTATTCAGCTATGTCTGGGTCATTGGTACAGTATAAAAATGTTAAAAAATTTATAGTAATTTATATATTTTTTATACTTACCAATGACCCAGACGGGGATGGCCCTCCCAGGAGTTGGGAACTCTTGCCTCCCCGCTGAGTACATAGCGCTTACCAGGCACTGGTTATTAGAATGATTAATGGCGCCAATTTCGGAACGTCCTTGACACTGCGCATGCGCAGTAGGGGCGAAGTGTGGAGGGCCTTTCAGGACATGTTTTCTTTAGTTTTAGATGCAAATTTTGGGGATTGGGGGGCAAAATTTGTGTTTGGCCCTATATTTTAAGAGTTAGCACCAGCTATGTCTGGGT
This sequence comes from Pictodentalium vernedei, assembly GCA_031216915.1. Taxonomy (NCBI): domain Eukaryota; kingdom Metazoa; phylum Mollusca; class Scaphopoda; order Dentaliida; family Dentaliidae; genus Pictodentalium; species Pictodentalium vernedei. The sequence goes on along the minus strand of CM062291.1, from coordinate 171,379,081 downwards.
CATTGGTAAGTATAAAAAATATATAAATTACTATAAATTTTTTTACTTTTTCAAAATATTTTGATTTCAGTTATTTTTTCTATATTAATGGATCATTTTATTATTATGTATTTTGATTGCCAGGGGTTAGTGCGAGTACCAGGACTTGTTTTCTTTTCACATTGAAAGGATATTGATCAATTGTATTAAGAGGAAGTCTTCCTCTGACTTTATATTCATTCTATATGTGGTCAGTGTACTCGCATTAACTCCTGTTCTGTATCGTATGATTTCGATGACCATATGGGAAGCGTATGTCACGGTATGTTATTGGGGATTTGGACACTCCGGTCCTTTCCCTGCAGGGTCACTCTACTTTATCAATTTCTATTTCAGACGATCAAGATTAGGGTGATGTATCTGTGATGTCTTCCAACAGTGTGCCTCCGTCGTCACAATTAATGAAGGGCTAGCGGAAAAGTGCTCATGTAAATACGCCAATTGCCTAAGAGGACCCTAGTAGGTTCGAAGGCCTTTGACGTCCGCTAGCTCGCCCGGTGTAGCGTCCATTCACCTAATGGTTCGGCAGCCGGGTTCGTCCGTTGCGGTCTAGAAGGAATTTTGGGGTGATGCGAGCACTATAATTAACCTAATGCACACCCAGTGACGGCGGATCGGAGGGAGAACGGAGGAAGCCTTTTAGTCCGGTTCATAGCTCGTTCCGGTCCATCCGGACGGCAAGCGAGAGAGGCCCCTCTCTCGTTCAACAACATCTGGCCCCAGATGTTCTGGTACAAAATGTGTCGCAAGCGGAGCATACGTCCGTCGCTCGGGACGCTCCGTTGTATAGGCAGTCCGCGGAGACTGCTAAGGCTTCCTCTTCTCGTCAGCGCACACGACCGCACCTTGGCTGCGTGACCGCCGATATATTACCAGCTTCGCCGATCAAGGATTCTTCGGCGACCAGGTCACACCATCCGGTAGCCAGGGACACGAGGCCTGCAGACTCCGGACGTTCGCATAGGAAGTGTGCGGGAGTCAACGTTCACGGAGCTTCCGGCGGCAATGCATCGTAAGACCGCTACTGCACAGGCCTCGGGAACAGACGTGCTTTCCTTAATAGCACAGTTTATCGCAGCATCCCAGCATCAACTGAATCTGTCGCATATATTTTATCCGACGATGCTGGGGCGGGACGCTCCGCGGAAGCGGGTACGGACGTCCGAAAGTTTCATCCGGTCCGACGGGATACCGAAAGGGATTTGGAGGATTTCGAGCTTTCCCTTTTGGAACAACATATGCTGTTGTGTATGTCATCTGACTTGATCTTCTACAGCTTCTTTCGTCGGACCAGAATGCTGCGATGCCGGATAAGAAACTGATAGCGTCGGTGGACTTAGAAATTTTTGGTTCGGTTCAGGGACATCGTCCCTCAGTTCCGACATAGTCCAATAATGTCACACAACTTTCGAATTATTGCACGACGCTATATATATTATTATTTTATGCTTGCTATAACCAAGCATTTCTGGTTTCTTGTTCGCAGAGTTATGGAGATGTCTTTCATAAGTGTGCCTCTGTCGTCATAGTTAATGAAGAGCTAGCGGCAATAAGTGCTCATGGAATATGTCTATCGCCTACGGAGTGACATTCGCTAGCTCACCCGGTGTAGCGTACATTCATCGAATGGTTCGGCTGCCGGGTTCGTCCGTTGCGGTCTAGGAAGGAGATTTGGGTGATGCGAGCACTTTAATTACTTTAGTACTCACCCAGTGACGGCAGATTGAGGACAGACCGGAGGAAGCCTGTTAGTCCGGTTCCTGGCTTGTCCAGGTCCGTCCGGGCTGTGAGCGAGAGAGGTCCCTCTCTCGTCCAACAACATAGGGGACCGCATGTTGTGGTTCAGATATTTTACATTCGGAGCATATGTCCGTCGGTCGGGACGCTCCGTTATATTGACAGTCCGAGAGACTGTCCTTAATGCTTCCTCATCCTCACAGCAGGGCACACGACCGCACATTGGCTACGTGACCTCGAGTATCCAATCAGTTTCGTCATTCAGTGATTCCACGGCGAATAGGTCGCGCCATCCGGTAGCCAAGGGACACGAGGCCTATACACTCCGTTCGCTCGCATATTGGTAGTATGCACGGGGTAACGATCACGGAGCTTCCAGCGGCAATGCATCGTAAGACCGCTTCTCCTCAGGCCTCAGTGACGGACGTGCTATCCGAGTTAGCACAGTTGTTTCGCAGCATCCCAGCAATTGACAGTTTCTCGGTCGAATCAGGAATTATCCGACGGCGCTGGGTCGGTGCGGTCCGCGGTTGCATCAGCTACGGACGACCGAACGCTTTATAGGGTCCGACAGGATGGCGAAAGGGATTCGAAAGATTTCGAGTTTTCCCTTTAGAAGTATCGGAAGCTGCCTTTCATATCTTCTGGCATTATCTTCCAGTGATTGTTATTTCGGACTTCATTGCTGCGATCTTGGATAAGAGACTTATAGCGTCATTGGACTCGGATTTTTCGATCGGTTCAGGGACATTGTCCCTGACTTACCGACGCAGTCCAATATTGTCATTACAACATGTGTTTTATTTTTCGACGCTATATATATATATATATACAAGTCTGCTACCAAGCATGATAGTTTAGTTTCTTGTCCGCGTTGCTCATTTCTGCCATTTTATCTTTTATACGAATAGTTTATTTTGGCAGAGCAGGGCATACCGAGAGTTCTTATGCGTCTAGACGGTGTGGTTAAAGACTGCATATATTCTTTTTCGCCGTTTATGTCTTTTCCAATTTCAATGTTGGAAACGACATGATGTATAGTAGACTTAACTTAGACGCTTTATCATACGTAATCCGCCTTACTGAGGCGTTATCATTACGTCTTCAAGAAAAGATTTACGGGATATTATTCTCAATGTAATTTCTTTTGAGGGCAGTAGTTTGTTCACGTATAACTCCGCCCTTCAGTGGCTGATTGGAGTTGGTTAGACGTGACGCAGCCCTAGCTACATCCACACGCGTGGATAGTAAGGTTAAGAACTCTCTCAGAGTCGCTTCGTTCTCGGAGGAGCTTCTCTTCGACGGCAACTTTTCGGCAATCCATGATTTGCTTGATTTACATGTTCTCTTGTCTACTTAGTGTTACAAGAGATTCAGACTGGGGCAAACATTCGGTGGTTGACTCAGAGAGTGCCACCGCAGTTGCCGGACCCGAGTGTGGCTGTTATGACGGTTGCCAGTCAAACAGATTGGGATATAATACTGATCCCTTCGGATTCGAAGTGCCAGGGTCTTTGGGTTCCGCAGTCTCTTAGCAATCAGTTTTCTTCCGCGGAATAATGTTTTTTAGGCTTGCTTTATGTCATTGCATGAACATTATTCAGAAACGCATGCCCAAATCCTGTCCTTTAATTCGACAGTAGTGGCGTATCTCCGGAACCAGGGAGGCACTCTTTCGTTTCCGTTAATCAATTTAATGGAAAGAATCCGTCTGTTGGTTATAGTACACCAAGTTCTGTTTTGGTCCGTCATATTCCGGGTAGTCTGATTGTTTTACCGGACTCCTGTTCTCTTACGGGTCGCTTGTTGCTGTCAGAATGGACTCTCAGCAAACAAGTATTCAATCAGATTTGCTATCTATGGGAGCGCCCAATGATGATTTATTTACGACACAGTTTGCTAATCAATTGCAGACGTATGTGTTAGCTTGTCCAGATCTCTGAGCTAATGTTGTTAACGCTCTATTGATCTATAGGACGGAATGATAGGATATGCGTATCCTCCGGCGCTGTTGTTTCAGCAGGTATTGCTAAGATAAACAACCACAATACATTTCTGTTGATAGCATCTCTATTTTCACAGAGATCATGGGTAATTTACTCTCTTGTCTACTGTGGGTCTTAACGTGAAATCTTCCTCTATGTGAGGATCTTTTTTCACTGGGTAAATCGTGTCATCTTTATCACAACCCGCAAGGTCGCAACCTTCATGTATTCCGTTGTGTGGTCCGTATTGCATTGTATGCACTGTACTGGACGAGCTTTGGACGCGATTTCTTACTATAGGAGATCCTCTTCTTCGCTATTCTATGTGGCTAAAGTGGAGGCTCTTCCGTCGTGGTGTAGGGATCATTATGTTCATATTGTTGATCCCTCCATACTACTCATTGCAATTTTTTAGTATACTTGTTTCACAAGATCTACTGCAGCCTGTTATTATTTAGGTTATAGGTTTATGTTACCTCATACCTATGCACTCTACGATAGTTTACAATTGAGTCTTTTGTCTCTTTATCTAAGTCAGTCAGTAACTTTTTGATAAATAGACTTAGAATCTTTAGATTAAATTCCTATATGGATTTTAACTTCGGTTCTTATTTAGCTAAGTAATCATTTGAGCCTCTGGAAACAGTAGTTTTCAAATTCTGACCTTTTAGACAGTAATTCTGTTGGTTTCTCTTTTACTGTAGAGTCAGTGAGTTTCATGCACTATCGATGGATGATTTTCACTTTCGTAGTTTCGGAATCACTACTTCCGTTACTATTTAGGTTGGATTTTTGCATAAGAGTTAGGCTCCTATTATCCGGAACCTATTATTTTAAGGTCCTTCCATCTTCGTATGGGCATAGGCCTTTACTCTTTCCGGGTACAGTTTATGTATTTATAAACAGATATCTGTTTATTACTATGGGCGTAAGCTTCTTCTGTCTTTGATGCCTAGTAGAAGGACGTTACGCTCCATTTTATTGTTAATGGATTCTATTTACTATCGGTACTGCTTATGGTATATCATTGACTTAGCAGTTGTGCTTAAGATTTCGGCTCATGAAGTAAGAGCTCTTCTACTTCTTGGGCTTACATTAATAGTGTCGCTATTATAGATTTTTGAAGGCCGCTCATTGCGCTCAGCCATCCACATTCATGAATTTTATCTCAGAAATATCGAGTCCATTTCTGGAGGCCTCTATTGTTAGGTCTATTATCTACTGCTCAGAATGTCATTCTCTTAACAGTTGATACTATAGCTAGGTAGGCTGTCTGTTTCGGCAGTGTCTCCGTTCTGCTGCCCTCTTCGCTCTGGGCTATTTGACCCAGGGCAAGAAAAAGGGGGGGGGGGGGGGGGAGGGTGTTCCCTTGGGTCACCTGTTTTACTATGAAAACAAGGGGATACCTCCTCCGGAGTTAGTTATTCTGAGCTGTTATTGGGATGGTTGTTTAGTGAGAAGTTTAGGTTTTTAAAATTCATTCAAGTCTTAGTTTTTAAAGTATAGCTTTTGAATATTGCATATGTCAACGGACATGATTATGCAATCCTCAGACACTTTTAGGAGTATAAGAGTCTCTATTCTATAGACTTACTTTATTTATTGGCTTACTTTAAAAATTATTAGTATAAGGATTATATTGGATATTAATAGAGTACATGGATGTATTAAGCTCAATTTTGGAAGGTGTTGTATCTTTCTAATTTATCATAAATAAGAAAGATACATGTAAGGCCTATTACTTCTTTTTCCCTACAGGGGATGACTCTATTTTATTTTATTGAGCGTATTCCATTTTGCTCTATGTCCTTGGCCCGCCAGCCTTTTTCCTATTCAGCTATGTCTGGGTCATTGGTACAGTATAAAAATGTTAAAAAATGTATAGTAATTTATATATTTTTTATACTTACCAATGACCCAGACGGGGATGGCCCTCCCAGGAGTTGGGAACTCTTGCCTCCCCGCTGAGTACATAGCGCTTACCAGGCACTGGTTATTAGAATGATTAATGGCGCCAATTTCGGAACGTGCTTGACACTGCGCATGCGCAGTAGGGGTGAAGTGTGGAGGGCCTTTCAGGACATGTTTTCTTTGGTTTTAGATGCAAATTTTGGGGATTGGGGGGCAAAATTTGTGTTTGGCCCTATATTTTAAGAGTTAGCACCAGCTATGTCTGGGTCATTGGTAAGTATAAAAAATATATAAATTACTATAAATTTTTTAACTTTTCATTATTTTTTTTCATTTTTTGTCTCAAAAACATAGGTTATGACCCCTCTTTGTAACAAGCTCATCATGCTCATTCCAATGAAGGGTCATAACCTCTGTTTTGAGACAAAAATAAAAAAAAATAGTTACTGAAGAATTTTGTTTGCAAGTGTCGTCTGCTTTTCGTTTTTGGTAAAGGGTTAGTATTACACGTAGTAACAACTTTTGTGATCTGTCAAGAGAATTACTGTGGCAGCCACTTGAATTCCCTTCATTATAGACCGGTTCGGCCTCAGTACATGCATTATGAGCATTTAATCTATCATCTTTCCCGGCAGAGGTCCAAACAAGAAAAAATAGAATAAATTCTAAGTTAGTGCTGGGCTGTATTTTGGTGTACTGATTACAATTGGTATTAAATCCAGTATCATTTGTAATAACAGCAGATTGTTAGTTATATTGAAAACACAGTATTACTGTGATATTGTCAACAATGACCCATAAGTTAAGCCACTGAGTCATAATTTTGAAGGTTTTTTTTATACGGTCACCCTTAAATTTGCATATTACAAACTGAAAATGATGTGAACTTTTGTCATTTTAACAGCAAGAACTTGCGACTTGCATGATGTTTTGGAAAAAGCTTATTCCATATTACCAACCATGAGCAATTTTCACAAATATTTTTGTGGCACCTTGCGTCAATAGTGAAAAGTGGGGTCACTTTAAAAACTGAGAATACCCCTAACAACCGAAAACAATATACAATTAAATTTTGAATGTTTTTTTATCATCAAATAATACAGAATGTTATTTTATTACATTAATAAATCATTCTACATACTGATTTTAGTTTTATTCATATATTTTTAACTATTTCATTAATCATGTAGCTGTGAAAATTGCAGCATGTGTTCAGTGTCACTTGATAAGTAGGCATAACAAGGGAACTCACTATGACTAAATTTGTCAGTGAGTCTGACTTTCTTGTGAATTAAGGCAGTCATTTCAAACTGATTAACTGAATGGAATTCTTTGCATTTGTCAGTAACATTTACCACAGAAACCTCTTTCTGGTGACGGGGCTTAACCATAAAGTTTCCGACAGAAATTAGTGAGGTGTTTGATCGCCGTTTCAAGTTAGGTGGATGGTTGTGATTGCGCTCAAAATGTCAGCAAGTTTGGTGCCAAGAACAGTAATAAAGAATACCATGGTATTTTTTTCATGAAATAAAGCAGTATTTTTTTCTCCCCATACAGCCAGCCCATTTCTATTTTTATCACTAGAACACAAGAAAAATTACCAAATTCCTGTTAATTGAATGCTCCTGTTAATTGGATATTTTTCACAGGGAAAGTGGCTATTTAATTAACAGGGCTTCATTGTTCTTCAGTACAACAAACAGAATGCTTAAATTAAGTTTTTCTCTGACAGGGAATGTGTAAAGATAATGAAGGACTATGGTCTTCCAATGTTGGTTTTAGGAGGTGGAGGCTACACAAAAAGAAACGTTGCAAGATGCTGGACATATGAAACTGCAGTATTACTTGATGAATCAGTTAGCAATGAACTGCCATATAATGGTGAGTTTGTAATGCTGAACCTTTTAACCTGACAGAACAACCATATCCAGCCAACGCTATTCACAAAAATCAGCATTCAAATTTTCATACTCTTTCAATTTTGTCCACCGAAACATAGATTAGGAATCCTTATTGAAATAGGCTTGTTCTAATATGTGTCACAGGCTATGCTATGTTTTTGAGGCAAAAAAAATGAAAATATTCAGTCATTGAAGAAAGTTTGGGGGGCAAGTGTCATCCTAGTTTTGTCAGTTATAAAGAGTTAACCCTCTACATACTGATGTCAAGAAATCAAATTTTCAAACAGCAAATTTTTCCTATAACATAACTAAGGATTTATCTGATTCAGATTTGTTTGACAGAGCTCATTGAGCCTGTCAAGCAAAGCTGAAGCGTTTAAGTTCTAAATCTGCTTATGTGAAAAAAGTATTATTTGAAATATTGGCATTTGGGTATCTGTGTGCAGGAGGTTAACAGGCAAGGCTTTATTTTTGTTCTTGCATAATGATTTTCATTGCAAGGAAAATACTTGCATCGATTGATTTTCACCATGAAGGTAAAGTTTAACGACACTTCTGACAGCCACGATCACCTCATGTCAGACAGTTTTACGGGTTTAGGAAGCCAGAGTACTCAGAGTGGACCAGTGATCAGCAGCTGTCAGACTCCCCGACGTACTAACTCTGCATGTGCAGTATGACTTAGTAATGAGTGCCTCCATGCCCCCATGTGGGCAATCAGGATTAAGTGCCTTGCCCGATGACACAATCCCCTGGTCGGGATCAACCTGTGGACCTCATTGTTTGAAATCTGATCGATAATCACAGAGCTACTGCACTCCCTGATTCATTTATCTATGTTGATTGTACGGGTGGAATTGTTTTTTTCCAATGCCCATGCAAGATTACAGAGACAAATCATTTAACTATTGATAATAAACATTGATGGTACATACCAGGTTCTTACTAATGAGCCAGATGCAGGGCATAGGAATACATCGAAACTGTCAGATTTGGCATTTCAAGGTCATGAATTTGCTAAATCCAAAGTGGAATTAAAATATTTTAAAGGTTTGTATATACAGTGGAGCCCACTTAATTGGATATCTCTTAACTGAATAAACCTGTTAATTGAACATAATTTCCCCAACACAAAACCATATTTTTACACTGTAAACCAATGGCCCAGACTAGATGGTGCTTAACTCAAAGTTATCAAGGGCCAAACACAAATTTGGAACCCCCCCAATCCCCCAAATTTGATTGCAAAACCAAAAATTAAAAGTCCTATCTGGCCCTCCATACATTTACTCTCCACGCATGCGCAGATGTCAGGAAGTGACCGGAATTGTTCAACAGTGGTTCAGGGCTGTAACTTTATAATAATTATAAAATTATTTCATGTTTCCCAATTTTGGGACATATGCCTGACGTCATCATTATTCCCCCGAAAAAATTTGGGGGAATCAAGCCGTGACGTCATCCGTCTGTCTGTCCGTCTGTCCGTCCGGAATTCGTGTCCGCTCCATAACTTCTTACAGCCTTCAAGGATATTAATGATACTTAGTATTATTATTGCCCACAACCAGAGGGTGTGTCGCGAATAAGGTTGGAATGGCTATCAAGGCTTTTTTCGGGGGAATCAGCCACCCTTTGGTGGCCATCCTCTAGTTTTTAAAAATGATTGTTTCACTGTGTGTTAAGTATTCCTTCCCTATCCTTCCATGAACCCTTCCTGTTAACCTCTTAAGCTTTTTGGCTGTTTTTTATGGAAATTTTTTATTAAATTTCTTGGGAGTTCAACAATTATTACAGAATATTATTCTGTTTCTTCCCCAGGGTTACGTCCTCACCCTTGCAGTGTGAGGCCGTTTAGTCTTGCATCTTCTATCCAATGTATCGTTTTTTCTTCGTATGAAGATCTAGCTTTGCATTTGATAGCATTTCAGTTGGTTCTGATTTTGGGCCTTTTTTTGTGCCTGATGTTTTGTTCACATTGACGTTGTTTACATTTTCAACATTCTCATATTTAGGTAGTTTCTTATATTCTATTACTGTAATATACTGTAGAATACATGGATTATTATTCCGGTAGTGTAGCTCATAAAATTTTGTATTTTGTCCACACTTAGGCTCTATCGGGATGGCCTTGGGCTCTTCATGTTCCCTTTGGGAACTTGGACGTTTTTCAAAAAAAAATGTTGATTACAAAAAATATTTTGAATTTAATTATGATTGTTATTATTCATGTATCTCAGTTATATATATATATATATATATATATATATATATATATATATATATATATATATATATATATATATATATATATATTTTTGTGGAGTTTGGAGGACTGATATCGACTTAAGTTGATACACTCCTGTGGACTCTTGTCATTCTTGTCTAGCGCTGGGATGACTGATGTTGGAGTCGGGTGTCACGGTACGTTGTTGGCGGTGAGGTTCTGAGGGTCAGAGCCTCTTACCACGTTTTAATTCATTCTGTTAGTTTCTATTTCAGAGGAACATGAATATGGTGATGATATTCTGACACCCATCCAAGTGTGCTACCATCGTCGCGCTCTGTGGAGCATATAGAGCTAGCTGCAGTGCTCATTATTGCAAGAGTTAGGGCCTTTGGGTAAAGGTGTTAATCTCTTGCAAGCAGCTAGCTTGACCGGTGAAGCGGTACTCCATCCGTGGGTGCCGGGTAAGTCAGTTGTGGTCATAGGAAATGGATTGGGTAGAGCGAGCACTATAATATAAATGCTTACCCAGCGATGACGGAAATAGGGAGGAATTAGAGAGGAAGTCTGCAAGTTCTGGTCCTCGCGAGGTCTGATAGACCCTCCACTCTGGATGCTCTGTTTAGTCTGCAGCCAGGGTCGGCTTCAGTCAAGGCTTCCTCCGCTACGTTTCACAAGACCGAAATGAAGTTTTTGGGTTGGAAACTTGCATGAGACGGAGCATATGTTCGCCTGCCACTCGGGACGCTCCGTCTAGTCTGCAGCCGGGGTTGGCTTCAGTCATGGCTTCCTCTCCTATGTTATTTAAGCACACACGACCGCATCCTAGCTACCCGACTTTGGATATCCAGCCTGCTGCACGAAGAAGGAACCACTCTTCGCCCGTGAAGTCGGACCATCCGGTAGCTAGGGAGACGAGGCCTTGATCATCGGGACGCTCGGCGAAAGAATCCGTTTCCGACACACCGTCCCAGGAGCAGCATGCGGCTAAGGAACGGAAATCCGCTGCTCCTCAGGCCTTGATGACGGACTTGCTGTCGCAGATTGTGCAGCTAATCTCAACATCCCAGCAAGTGCAGATGCAGCCTCCCTTAGACTCAGAATCTGAGCTGTCAGCCGGTGCTGTGTCGGTCCAGTCATCTGTTTGCGCAGATGCAATGGACCAAGATTCGCAACTGATTCTCTCGGATGGTAAAAGGGATAAGGAAGAGAATTACCCTTCCCTTTCGGAACAGTACGTGATTGCGGTGGCTTTCAGCCATCACTACTACCTTGCTTTTGTTCCACCGAATCAGAATACTGCAAAGACAAGAGAGAACCTGCTGGCGCCGTTAGGCGCAGACTTTATCCGGACAAAGGAGGAAGCCCTTTCTTTTCCGGTTCAGTTTATGCAGGTGTTGCAGGCCTTCGGCCGTATAGATGACGCCGTATTTATCCTCTTGAGTGCGAGGAAAAAGGCGGTTTCTTATCTTCATCTTCTGTATACATACCGTTTTTTGGACCACGTTCAGTTAAAAACAGTCGGAGAAGATGTTCAGAGAGTTCTTCTGCATTTGGATGAGCAGGCCGGGGATCTAGAGGAATCCTTTCCTGTATCATTCACTATTCGCTCCGACACAATTGAAATGGCAATTTCTTCAAATAGAGCAAATTTGTACGTTATGTCTTATGCAGATCACCTTACAAGATCTATGACACAATGTCTCCAGGGAAAGGAATTTGAGGATGTTCGTACCTCTCTTAGAGTTCTTTCCAGGGCAATTATGTATACCACGTATAACTCCGCCCTAATCAGATGTGATGCTGCCCTTGCGTCATCATCACTGATAAGATGACAAGGTGAAAAGCTCTCTCCAAGTCGCTCCGGTTTCCGGACATTTTATTTTCGACAACTAGCTTTCGTTAGTCTATGAACAGGGTACTAAGGAAGCGTCTAGTGCTCTGCTTTTGAAGTCGGCATATCAATGTTCTGCTTCAGCAAACAAGAGTAAAGGAGGGCTTTCCAGACAAAAATTGTCAAATGGAAACTCCTTATGAGGGTACAAGAGGTCGTCAGTATTGCAACTCGGAAAAGGGGCATTGGTCTGATCGGGACTATAGGTCAGACGCCTCTAGGCCAATCAGACAAGGTTTTTCATGGGGAGTATGTGGTTCCTCCTCCCATAAGCCTCACAGGTCATACAGGTGATGGTTTAGACCTCTACTGCTGGCCAGTTGGCAGAAGGTTATCAAGCTCCGCAGAAAACTGGATAACTATCATGGAAAATCAGTGGGTGAGAAGTGTAGTCTCGGACGGCTTACGGCTATCATTCCGAGTTGAAAACCCACTAACAAGTTGTCCGCATTGGACAAATCTTCCATCAAATTCTTGCATAAGAGAGTTTCTCCTACCGGGGGTATAAGCTCTCTTATCAAAGGAAGCAATACAGGGCATCGAGAATCAGGATTCTCAAGATGTTTACAGTCACCTGATCCTCGTACCAAAGCCAGACGACTCGTTCCGACCGGTAATAGACTTGAGCTGGATGACAAGTTTATCATGGCTCTAAAAGTTTATTTATGGAAATCATTCAGTCGGTAAAAGCAAGCATTCGAGTGATTGACTATGCGGCAAGCATAGATCTAAGGATCCATACTTTCATGTCCTGGCACATCCGGCATTCTAAAAGTACCTGCGGTTCGCCGTACAAGGGAAGGTGTATCAGTTCAGAACAATATGCTTTGGTCTCAATCTGGCCCCCTGAGCTTTTCACTCGAATAATGAACTCGGTAATGTCTTACTTACGAGCTCATTTGTCTGCGGTAACATCAGCTTACTTGGACAACCTTCTACAGGGATACGGCAACAGAATTATTCTTCAGAACGATGTTCAGAGTCTGCTTCTATTGCTTCGACGTCTCGGTTTCATCGTAAACGAGAAAAAGGCAGATCTAGCTCTGTACAAGTCATCTATTCACTTAGGATTGAGCTTTGAGACTAACAACAATCTTTTTTGTCTGCCGTTACCCAGAGCGAAGTTAGTCAGTTGTTATGCTCGCCTTTTGTCTACACTCAGACGCATTAATAGTGAGGGAATTCATGCGAGTGTTGGAGTTGTGTGGTGCGGCTGTGAATCTCATTCCGATGGGCCACCTGCCGTCCCCTCCAGATATTCTTTACTCAAAACTGGAGTGTGAAGATGCTTTCGCTTGAACCAGTATTGTTTTAACGGGCCTAGTAAAACATGCGTTCAAATTGGACAGATATTCAGTTGTTAACTCAGGAAGTTATGCTGCAACTGCCGGATCCAGCTTTCACGTTTATGAAGGATGTGAGTCAGACAGGTTGGGGCGCGACCCTAAGTCCTGCAGTCTTGAAGTGTCAGGGTCTTTGGGACCCTCGGTTTCAGGAGAAACACATAAACATCAACGAGATGATGTTAATTATAGCTTGCGCAAAACATTGGATTCACATAATAATGGACGTCCATGTTCAAGTTGGTTGGACAACTCGACAGTAGTAGCGTACATCGGGATCCAGGGTGGCACCCATTCATTTCCGTTATGCCAACTAATGAAGATATTTTTATACTGTACCAATGACCCAGACATAGCTGGTGCTAACTCTTAAAATATAGGGCCAAACACAAATTTTGCCCCCCAATCCCCAAAATTTGCATCTAAAACTAAAGAAAACATGTCCTGAAAGGCCCTCCACACTTCGCCCCTACTGTGCATGCGCAGTGTCAAGGACGTTCCGAAATTGGCGCCATTAATCATTCTAAGTTTGGCCCTTCATCAGTTAACATCTGACTGATCTTTGTGCTTATAAATCTCAGTTTAAATGATGCCAGACACATAAATATTAGTGAAATGGTGATTCTAAGGAGGATAGAGAAGGAGGAGAGGAAAAGAATGTGTGACAGAATATTATCAGGGCTGTAACTTAAAATTTTTTAATGAAATTATGTTAAGTTACCTATTTTCAAGGCAGCAGCCATTTTGTTGTCATTCTGATTATTTAGTTACACTGTTTTTTAAGTGTTTTCCTCTCTCCCTGTCCTTTAAGTTCCCCCTTGCTATTCTCCCATGCTTTTGGCATAGTTTCTGTAATTATTATTACTAAAATTTCTTGGGAGTTTTAGCTGAATAACAGAATGAATTCTGTTCTTTCCCCATGTTTACGTCTTCACCTACGGGTGGTTAGGCGTTGTGTTCTGCATCTACCATCTGATGTTCTGCAGTTTCTTCCCTGGAAGTCTCTGTTTTGCATCAGATAGTGTATTTTTGGTAACTGATTTCGGGCCTGGGTGCCTGGAGTCTTATTTTAGTGTTTTTACACTCATTGTTTACATTTACAACAGCCCTCTGTGTGAGGGGGGGATTTCTAAAGAATAATATCTTTATGTTATTTTAATCATAACTAGATACATTATTATTGTTCGTAAGTGTTGAATAAATTGTTTAAAATATTTTTAAAATTTTTGTCCACACTTAGGCTTGGGATCCATTGGGGCTCAACGTTACTTTTCAGAAACTTGGGCTTTTCTGAAAAAATATTTTTTCAAAATATTTTGATTTCAATTATTTTTTCTATATTAATGGATCATATTATTATTATGTATTTTGATTGCCAGGGGTTAGTGCGAGTACCAGGACTTGTTTTCTTTTCACATTGAAAGGATATTGATCAATTGTTTTAAGAGGAAGTCTTCCTCTGACTTTATTATCATTCTATATGTGGTCAGTGTACTCGCATTAACTCCTGTTCTGTATCGTATGATTTCGATGACAATATGGGAAGCGTATGTCACGGTATGTTGTTGGGGATTTGGACACTCCGGTCCTTTCCCCGCAGGGTCACTCTACTTTATCAATTTCTATTTCAGACGATCAAGATTAGGGTGATGTATCTGTGATGTCTTCCAACAGTGTGCCTCCGTCGTCACAATTAATGAAGGGCTAGCGGAAAAGTGCTCATGTAAATACGCCAATTGCCTAAGAGGACCCTAGTAGGTTCGACGGCCTTTGACGTCCGCTAGCTCGCCCGGTGTAGCGTCCATTCACCGAATGGTTCGGCAGCCGGGTTCGTCCGTTGCGGTCTAGAAGGAATTTTGGGGTGATGCGAGCACTATAAATTAACTTAATGCACACCCAGTGACGGCGGATCGGAGGGAGAACGCAGGAAGCCTTTTAGTCCGGTTCATAGCTCGTTCCGGTCCATCCGGATGGCAAGCGAGAGAGGCCCCTCTCTCGTTCAACAACATCTGGCCCCAGATGTTGTGGTACAAAATGTGTCGCAAGCGGAGCATACGTCCGTCGCTCGGGACGCTCCGTTGTATAGGCAGTCCGCTGAGACTGCTAAGGCTTCCTCTTCTCGTCAGCGCACACGACCGCACCTTGGCTGCGTGACCGCCGATATATTACCAGCTTCGCCGATCAAGGATTCTTCGGCGACCAGGTCACACCATCCGGTAGCCAGGGACACGAGGCCTGCAGACTCCGGACGTTCGCATAGGAAGTGTGCGGGAGTCAACGTACACGGAGCTTCCGGCGGCAATGCATCGTAAGACCGCTACTGCACAGGCCTCGGGAACGGACGTGCTTTCCTTAATAGCACAGTTTATCGCAGCATCCCAGCATCAACTGAATCTGTCGCATATATTTTATCCGACGATGCTGGGTCGGGACGCTCCGCGGAAGCGGGTACGGACGTCCGAAAGTTTCATCCGCTCCGACGGGATACCGAAAGGGATTCGGAGGATTTCGAGCTTTCCCTTTCGGAACAACATATGCTGTTGTGTATGTCATCTGACTTGGTCTTCTACAGCTTCTTTCGTCGGACCAGAATGCTGCGATGCCAGATAAGAAACTGATAGCGTCGGTGGACTTAGAAATTTTTGGTTCGGTTCAGGGACATCGTCCCTCAGTTCCGACATAGTCCAATAATGTCACACAAACTTTCGAATTATTGAACGACGCTATATATATTATTATTTTATGCTTGCTATCCAAGCATTTCTGGTTTCTTGTTCGAAGAGTTATGGCGATGTCTTTCAAAAGTGTGCCTCTGTCGTCATAATTAATGAAGAGTTAGCGGCAATAAGTGCTCATGGAATATGTCTATCGCCTACGGAGTGACATTCGCTAGCTCACCCGGTGTAGCGTACATTCATCGAATGGTTCGGCTGCCAGGTTCGTCCGTTGCAGTCTAGGAAGGAGATTTGGGTGATGCGAGCACTTTAATTACTTTAGTACTCACCCAGTGACGGCAGATTGAGGACAGATCGGAGGAAGCCTGTTAGTCCGGTTCCTGGCTTGTCCAGGTCCGTCCGGGCTGTGAGCGAGAGAGGTCCCTCTCTCGCCCAACAACATAGGGGACCGCATGTTGTGGTTCAGATATTTTACATTCGGAGCATATGTCCGTTGGTCGGGACGCTCCGTTATATTGACAGTCCGAGAGACTGTCTTTAATGCTTCCTCATCCTCACAGCAGGGCACACGACCGCACATTGGCTACGTGACCTCGAGTATCCGATCAGTTTCGGCATTCAGTGATTCCACGGCGAATAGGTCGCGCCATCCGGTAGCCAAGGGACACGAGGCCTATACACTCCGTTCGCTCGCATATTGGTAGTATGCACGGGGTAACGATCACGGAGCTTCCAGCGGCAATGCATCGTAAGACCGCTTCTCCTCAGGCCTCAGTGACGGACGTGCTATCCGAGTTAGCACAGTTGTTTCGCAGCATCCCAGCAATTGACAGTTTCTCGGTCGAATCAGGAATTATCCGACGGCGCTGGGTCGGTGCGGTCCGCGGTTGCATCAGCTACGGACGACCGAATGCTTTATAGGGTCCGACAGGATGGCGAAAGGGATTCGAAAGATTTCGAGTTTTCCCTTTAGTAGTATCGGAAGATGCCTTTCATATCTTCTGGCATTATCTTCCAGTGATTATTATTTCGGACTTCATTGCTGCGATCTTGGATAAGAGACTTATAGCGTCATTGGACTCGGATTTTTCGATCGGTTCAGGGACATTGTCCCTGACTTACCGACGCAGTCCAATATTGTCATTACAACATGTGTTTTATTTTTCGACAAAGTATATATATATATATACAAGCCTGCTACTAAGCATGATAGTTTAGTTTCTTGTCCGCGTTGCTCATTTCTGCCATTTTATCATTTATACAAATAGTTTATTTTGGCAGAGCAGGGCATACCGAGAGTTCATATGCGTCTAGACGGTGTGATTAAAGACTGCATATATTCTTTTTCGCCGTTTATGTCTTTTCCAATTTCAATGTTGGGAACGACATTATGTATACTAGACTTAACTTAGATGCTTTATTATACGTAATCCGCCTTACTGAGGCGTTATCATTACGTCTTCAAGAAAAGATTTACGGGATATTATTCTCAATGTAATTTCTTTTGAGGGCAGTAGTTTGTTCACGTATAACTCCGCCCTTCAGTGGCTGATTGGAGTTAGTTAGACGCGACGCAGCCCTAGCTACATCCACACGCGTGGATAGTAAGGTTAAGAACTCTCTCAGAGTCGCTTCGTTCTCGGAGGAGCTTCTCTTCGACGGCAACTTTTCGGCAATCCATGAATTGCTCGATTTATACGTTCTATTGTCTATCTAGTGTTACAAGAGATTCAGACTGGGGCAACCATTCGGTGGTTGACTCAGAGAGTGCCGCCGCAGTTGCCGGACCCAAGTGTGGCTGTTATGACGGTTGCCAGTCAAACAGATTGGGATATAATACTGATCCCTACGGATTCGAAGTGCCAGGGTCTTTGGGTTCCGCAGTCTTTTAGCAATCAGTTTAACTTCCGCGGAATAATGTTTTTTAGGCTTGCTTTATGTCATTGCATGAACATTATTCAGAAACGCATGCCCAAATTCCTGTCCTTTAATTTGACAGTAGTGGCGTATCTCCGGAACCAGGGAGGCACTCTTTCGTTTCCGTTATTCAATTTAATGGAAAGAATCCGTCTGTTGGTTATAGTACACCAAGTTCAGTTTTGGTCCGTCATATTCCGGGTCGTCTGATTGTTTTATCGGACTCCCGTTCTCTTACGGGTCGCTTGTTGCTGTCAGAATGGACTCTCAACAAACAAGTATTCAATCAGATTTGCTATCTATGGGAGCGCCCAATGATGATTTATTTATGACACAGCTTGCTAATCAATTGCAGACGTATGTGTTGGCTTGTCCAGATCTCTGAGCTAATATTGTTAACGCTCTATTGATCTATAGGACGGAATGATAGGATACGCGTATCCTCCGGCGCTGTTGTTTTAGCAGGTATTGCTAAGATAAACAACCACAATACATTTCTGTTGATAGCATCTCTATCTTCACAGAGATCATGAGTAATTTACTCTCTTGTCTACTGTGGGTCTTAACGTGAAATCTTCCTCTATGTGAGGATCTTTTTCACTGGGTAAATCGTGTCATCTTTATCACAACCAGCAAGGTCGCAACCTTCATGTATTCCGTTGTGTGGTCCATATTGCATTGTAAGCACTGTACTGGACGAGCTTTGGACGCGATTTCTTACTATAGGAGATCCTCTTCTTCGCTATTCTATGCGGCTAAAGTGGAGGCTCTTCCGTCGTGGTGTAGGGATCATTATGTTCATATTGTTGATCCCTCCATACTACTCATTGCTATTTTTTAGTATACTTGTTTCACAAGATCTACTGCAGCCTGTTATTATTTAGGTTATAGGTTTATGTTACCTCATACCTATGCACTCTACGATAGTTTACAATTGAGTCTTTTGTCTCTTTATCTAAGTCAGTTAGTAACTTTTTGATAAATAGACTTAGAATCTTTAGATTAAATTCCTATACGGATTTTAACTTCGGTTCTTATTTAGCTAAGTAATCATTTGAGCCTCTGGAAACAGTAGTTTTCAAATTCTGACCTTTTAGACAGTAATTCTGTTGGTTTCTCTTTTACTGTAGAGTCAGTGAGTTTCATGCACTATCGTTGGATGATTTTCACTTTCATAGTTTCGGAATCAATACTTCCGTTACTATTTAGGTTGGATTGTTGTATAAGAGTTAGGCTCCTATTATCCGGAACCTATTATTTTAAGGTCCTTCCGTCTTCGTATGGGCATAGGCCTTTACTCTTTCCGGGTACAGTTTATGATATCTGTTTATTACAAGGGCGTAAGCTTCTTCTGTCTTTGATGTCTAGTAGAAGGACGTTACGCTCCATTTTATTGTTAATGGATTCTATTAACTATCGGTACTGCTTATGGTATATCATTGACTTAGCAGTTGTGCTTAAGATTTCGGCTCATGAAGTAAGAGTTCTTCTACTTCTTGGGCTTACATTAATAGTGTCGCTATTATAGATTTTTGAAGGCCGCTCATTGCGCTCAGCCATCCACATTCATGAATTTTATCTTAGAAATATCGAGTCCATTTCTGGAGGCCTCTATTGTTAGGTCTATTATCTACTGCTCAGAATGTCATTCACTTAACAGTTGCTACTATAGCTAGGTAGGCTGTCTGTTTCGGCAGTGTCTCCATTCGGCTGCCCTCTTCGCTCTGGGCTATTTGACCCAGGGCAAGAAAAAGGGGGGGGGGGGGGAGGGTGTTCCCTTGGGTCACCTGTTTTACTATGAAAACAAGGGGATACCTCCTCCGGAGTTAGTAATTCTGAGCTGTTATTGGGATGGTTGTTTAGTGAGAAGTTTAGGTTTTTAAAATTCATTCAAGTCTTAGTTTTTAAAGTATAGCTTTTGAATATTGCATATGTCAACGGACATGATTATGCAATCCTCAGACACTTTTAGGAGTATAAGAGTCTCTATTCTCTAGACTTACTTTATTTATTGGCTTACTTTAAAAATTATTAGTATAAGGATTATATTGGATATTAATAGAGTACATGGATGTATTAAGCTCAATTTTGGAAGGTGTTGTATCTTTCTAATTTATCATAAATAAGAAAGATACATGTAAGGCCTATTACTTCTTTTTCCCTACAGGGGATGACTCTATTTTATTTTATTGAGCGTATTCCATTTTGCTCTATGTCCTTGGCCCTCCAGCCTTTTTACTATTCAGCTATGTCTGGGTCATTGGTACAGTATAAAAATGTTAAAAAATTTATAGTAATTTATATATTTTTTATACTTACCAATGACCCAGACGGGGATGGCCCTCCCAGGAGTTGGGAACTCTTGCCTCCCCGCTGAGTACATAGCGCTTACCAGGCACTGGTTATTAGAATGATTAATGGCGCCAATTTCGGAACGTCCTTGACACTGCGCATGCGCAGTAGGGGCGAAGTGTGGAGGGCCTTTCAGGACATGTTTTCTTTAGTTTTAGATGCAAATTTTGGGGATTGGGGGGCAAAATTTGTGTTTGGCCCTATATTTTAAGAGTTAGCACCAGCTATGTCTGGGTCATTGGTAAGTATAAAAAATATATAAATTACTATAAATTTTTTAACTTTCCAAATACGTCATGAATCATCATGTTCATCTTTCTTTCCGTCATATACCAGGTCATCTGAACGTACTAGCAGACTCGCTCTCCCGGGAAGTCGCCTGTTGCAATTGGAGTGGTCACTCAACAAGCGAGTATTTGGACAGATTTGCTACCAGAGGGATCGCCCCATGATAGATCCGTTTGTGACACACCGGAACAATCAGTTACCATCGTTCGTGTCACCATGCCCAGACCATTGAGCATATGCAGTAGACACTCTGCTGATTTCATGGGGATGGATGATATGACATGCGCATCCTCCAGTCAGTTGATTCAGTAGATTTTGTTTAAGATAAAACATTGTGAATCCTACTAGTAGCACCTATGTCGTCACAGAAATCTGGATCAGTCTTCTCAAGTGTCTGTTATGGGATGTTCCCCAGAAGCTTCCTCCATGAGAGGACCTTCTTTATCAGGGGAAGTTTTTGTTCTTCACGTCCTTCTCCAACCATCGTGGCATAATGGAGTCGGTTAGACGTGAGGGAACCACTGCGGTTCCTTTATTATGTTATATCTAACACAAGAACGATTAAGTAATGTGGGTGAGGAGGGTTCGATATGACTTCAAATGCCCCCTCCCCCCCCCCCCCCCCCCCCCACCACACACACACATACACACCACCACCAATGTGTTTAGAGGCGATTACCGGGCAAGACGTAGATTTTTATACTGTACCAATGACCCAGATTTAGCTGGTCCTAATCTTAATTATTCAGGGCCAAACACAAATTTTGCCCCCCCAATCCCCAAAATTTGCATCAAAAAACGAAAATTAGATGTCCTATATGGTCCTCCATACTTTTACTCCACTGCGCATGCGCAGTGTCAAGGAGGTCTCAAAATTGGCGCAAAATGTCATTCTTTGTTTGGCCCTCAAAACAGTTACACCTCACTGTTATGTGTGCTTCTAAATCTCAGTTTAAATGATGCCAGACACATAATTATGAGAGAAATGGTGGATATAAGGAGGAAATAGACGGAGGAGAGGAAAAATAGTGGAAGAAAATGTTCAGGGCTGTAACTTATAATTATTTTACGAAATTATTTTATGTTGCCTATATTTTTATACTGTACCAATGACCCAGACTTAGCTGGTGCTAACTCTAACAAAACCAGGGCCAAACACAAATTTTGCCCCCCAATCCCCAAAATTTGCATCCAAAACAAAAAGAAATCATGTCCTAAAGGACCTCCATACTACGCCTCTACTGCGCATGCGCAGTGACGCAGACGTCCCGAAATTGGCGCCAATTATCATTCTCTGTTTGGCCCTTCATCAGTCAACATCTCACTGATCTTTGTGCTTGTAAATCTCAGTTTAAAGGATGCCAGACACGTAATTTTTGGAGAAAATGTGATTCTAAGGAGGATAGAAGGAGGAGAGGAAAAAGAAGTGACAAAAAATAATCAGGGCTGTACTTAAAATTTTTTGATGAAATTATGTTAAGTTGCCTATTTTCGAGGCATGGGCCTCTTGTTGTCATTCTTGCTAATTGTTGCACTGCTTATTCAGTGTTTCCTCTCCCCTAGCCTTCTAAAGTCCCCCCTTGCAATTCTCCCATGCTTTTGGCATATTTTTGAGAAATTTCATTTCTAAAATTTCCTGGGAGAGTTGCTTGGTTACAGAATGTTTTCTGTTATTTTCCCCATAGTTACGTTTTTACCCATGGGTGTATAACGTTTGTGTTCTGCATCTTCCATCTGATGTTCTACAGATTCTCCCCTGGGAGTCTCTGTTTTGCATCAGATAGAGTGTAATTGATGACTGATTCCGGGCCAGTTTTTTCAGTGCCTGGAGTCATGTTTTCTGGTGTTTTTACACTGTTTGTTTTCATTGGCAACAGCCTTTTTTGAGGGGGCTGTTTGCCTTTGCTGTAGTTTATCTCACTATAAGATACATTTATATTATCCGAAAGTGTCTCATTAATTATTTAATATAAATTTAAAATTTTTGACCACACTTTGCCATCGGGGCTCAACGTTACTTTTCAGCAACTTGGGCTTCGCTGAAAAAATATTTTTTCAAAATTATTTTGTTTTGCAATTGTTTTTTCATTTATTAATGGATCATGTTATTATGTATCTTTGTGTCAGGGGTTTTTGCGAGTAACTAGGACTTATTGTTGTTCTTTCACAATGAAGGGACGTTGTTCAAATTGTAATAGGAAGAAATCTTCCTCTGACTTTCATGATCATTGTATTAATTGTAGTCAGTGTTCTCGCATTAATCCCTGTCCTATATGTGAACATTGGGATGAGAAACATTGGAAACGTGTGTCACGATATGTTGTTTCTGGAGAAAGTGCGATTCCGGCTCTTTCTCCGCAAGGTCACTCTACTCTCTCAGTTTCTATTTCAGAGGAACCAGAACAGGGTGATGTTTCCATGTTATCTTCTTCAAGTGTGCGTCCGTCGTCACAAATGAATTCAGAGCTAGCGGCAAAAGTGCTCATGGAGATTAGACAAATGTCGTCCGCTAGCTCGCCCGGTGTAGCGTCCATTCACCGAATGGTTCGGCAGCCGGGTTCGTCCGATGCGGTCCAAGAGGAAATTTTGGGTGATGCGAGCACTATAAACATAATAGATGCACACCCAGTGACGGCGGATAGTAAGCGAGAACGGAGGAAGCCTTTGAGTCCGGTTCCTAGCTCGTCCAGGTCCAGCCGGGCCGCGAACGAGAGAGGCCCCTCTCTCGTACAACAACATCTGGGACCAGATGTTGTGGTACAAAATGTGTCTTTAGCGGAGCATACGTCCGTCGCTCGGGACGCTCCGTTGTATAAGCAGTCCGCAGAGACTGTTAATGCTTCCTCTTCTCGTCAGCGCACACGGCCGCACCTTGGCTGCGTGACCGCCGATATATTACCAGCTTCGCCGATGAAGGATTCTTCGGCGACCAGGTCACACCATCCGGCAGCCAGGGATTCGAGACCGATGGACTCTGGACGTTCGCATAGGAAAAGTATGCGGGAGCCATCTGATGCGGAGCTGCCCTCGGCAAAGCAGCGAAAGACTGCGCCTCCGCAGGTCTCGACGCCGGACATTCTTGTGCAGATAGCACAGCTTATCGCAGCATCCCAGCAGCCGACAGAAACGGTGTCGGATCGAGAATTATCCGACGGCGCTGGGTCGGTACGCTCCACCGAAGCATCGGGGCGGACGACCGGGAACATCGTGAGGTCCGACCGGATGGTGAAAGGGATATGGATGACTTGGAGCTATCCCTTTCGGAACAACATAAAGCTGCCGTGGACTTCATCCGGCACTTTCTCCCTCAAGTTGTTCCGTCGGGCCAGACTGCTGCGCTTCCGGACAAGAGAATTATAGCGTCATTGGACTCTGAATTTTTTGAGCGGTTCAGGGACATCGCTCCCGAGTTTCCGTCGCAGTCCAATAATGTTTTGAATTATTGAACGACGCTATATTTAAACTTGCTTCCAGGACGGGGAAAGCAGGTTTCTTGTCCGCTAATACTCTCAACCTGCCTTTCATTAATGCAAGGAATAAATTCGATACGGCAGGACAGGGTATACCGAGAGTTCCTCTGCGTATGGACGACGAGGTGGAAGACTTAGAGCTATCATTACCGTCGTCAGCTTCTATTCCAACCGCGGTGTTGGAAACAGCTATTGCGTCTAACAGAGCCAATTTAGATGCCTTATCTTACGCAGATCACCTTACTAAGGCGTTATCACTGCGCCTTCAGGGGAAAGAGTTTCAGGATATACAATCCTCTTTAAGACTTCTTTCAAGGGCAGTAGCTTATTCCACGTGTAACTCCGCCCTTTCAGTGGCAAATCTGGAGTTGGTTAGACGTGACGCAGCCCTAGCTACATCCACACTAGTGGATTCTAAGGTGAAGAACTCTCTTAGAGTCGCTTCAGTCTCAGGAGAACTTCTCTTTGACGGCAAGCTTTCCGCTATTTATGATAAAATTAAAAAGAAAGCTAATGATTCTCTGTTGTTCAGATCTGCTCCTAAGAAGTCGGATACAGCAGACACGAATAAGACAGGCACTTCTGGGTCTAATGCGCCCAAGAGAGGTTCCTATAGAGGTTCTGGTGCGTCCTCTTGGTCTTATTCGAGAGACCGTCAGGATAGCAACTCTCGTTCGGGACGTCCTTCAGGCCGGGACAATCGGTCGGATGCCCCGAGGTCGACGAGGCGAGGTGCGGGTCGTGGAAGACGTGGTTTCTCCTACCGCAGGCCTCGCAGGTCCAGGAGGTGATGGCTTAAACCTCTATCGCGTTCCGGTTGGCGGAAGGTTGTCGAGCTTTTCACAAGAGTGGGCGTCGATTACGGACGACCCTTGGGTGAGAGGAGTGACTTCGGAAGGTCTAAAGATATCCTTCAAACGAAAGCCTCCATTAACTCGAAGTCCAAAGTGGACTCATCTTCCGTCAAATCCACAGAAAAGAGACGCTCTGTTATCAGAGGTGCAGTCTCTTTTAATGAAGAACGCGGTAGAGGTCGTAGAAAACCAGGAATCTCCGGGATTCTACAGCCATCTGTTTCTGGTTCTGAAACCAGACGGCTCGTTCCGTCCAGTCATAGATTTGAGCTGGATAAACAAGCTGATCGTCGCTCCGAAGTTTTATATGGAGACGATTCGATCGGTCAGAGCGAGTATTCGGGTGAACAATTATGCAACGAGCATAGATCTCAAAGATGCGTACTTTCACGTCATGGTACATCCGACATTCCGAAAGTATCTACGCTTCGCAGTCCTAGGAGTGGTGTATCAATTCCGGGCGATGTGCTTCGGATTGAATCTAGCACCCTGGGCTTTCACTTGGGTAATGAACTCGGTAATGATCTACTTCCGAGCTCATTCGTCTGCATTAACGTCGGCCTACCTGGACGACATTCTTCAGAGGTACGGCAACGAGTTAACGCTTCAGAACGATGTTCAGAATCTTCTTCTATTGCTCCGACATCTCGGTTTTATAGTAAACGAGGAGAAGTTGGATCTGGTGCCGTCCAAGTCATTCACTCATCTGGGAATGAGCTTCGAGACGCACAACAATCTCGTTCGTCTGCCGTTAACCAGAGCGAAATTAGTCAGTTGTTACGCTCGCTATTGTCTGCACGCAGACAAAGTCACGGCGAGAGAATTTATGAGACTGATAGGTCTGTGCGGAGCCGCCGCGGATCTCATTCCGATGGGGCGGTTACGCACACGTCCTCTTCAAATTTTCCTGACTCAGAATTGGAGTGTGAAAATTCATTCGCTCGATGTAGACGTTCTCTTGTCAGATCAAGTGAAACAAGAGATTCAGACTTGGGCAAACATTCAGTGGTTAACTCAAGGAGTTCCGCTGCAGTTGCCGGATCCGAGTTTTACCGTTATGACGGATGCCAGTCAAACAGGTTGGGGTGCATCATTAATCCCAACGGATTCGAGATGCCAGGGTCTTTGGGATCCGCAATTCCTGTGCAAGCACATAAACATCAAGGAAATGATGTCAATTTGGCTTGCATTACATCACTGGATGGACATTATTCACGATGCTCATGTCCAAATCCTATCCGACAATACGACAGTAGTGGCGTATATACGGAATCAGGGAGGCACTCATTCAGTTCCGTTGTTCAATCTAACGGAAAGAATCCTTCTGTTTGCGTTAGAACATCACGTTCTTCTTTCGGTCCGTCACATACCGGGTCGTCTGAATGTTCTAGCAGACTCCCTTTCACGAAAGGGTCGCTTGTTGCCGTCGGAGTGGACTCTCAACAAACAAGTATTCAATCAGATTTGCTACCAATGGGAACGGCCAATGATAGACTTATTTGCGACACATCTCAACAATCAGTTGCAGACGTATGTGTCTCTGTGTCCGGATCCAAGAGCATTTGCAGTAGACGCTCTGTCGATCCCTTGGGATGGAATGATAGGATATGCGTATCCTCCAGCGCCGTTAATTCAACAAGTATTGCTAAAGATAAAACAATCTCAATGCAAGATTCTGTT
Organism: Pictodentalium vernedei; assembly: GCA_031216915.1. Taxonomy (NCBI): domain Eukaryota; kingdom Metazoa; phylum Mollusca; class Scaphopoda; order Dentaliida; family Dentaliidae; genus Pictodentalium; species Pictodentalium vernedei. Next base: position 171,352,811 of record CM062291.1, on the reverse strand, counting down.
GGTAGCATCTCTGTCGCCACAGAGACCGTGGATAAATCTACTCAGGTGTCTGTTGTGGGACCTACCGCGGAAGCTTTCTCCACGGGAGGATCTTCTTTCGCAGGGGAAATCGCGCCAACTCCATCACAACCCGCAAGGTCTCAACCTTCACGTTTTTCCGTTGTGCGGTCCTTCTTGCATGGCAAGCACTTTACAGGACGAGCAGTGGACGCGATTTCTAACTGTAGGAGGACCTCCTCTTCGCTAAACTATGCGGCTAAGTGGAAGGTTTTTCGTCGTTGGTGTAGGGATCATTCTGTAGATATATTCGATCCCTCTATACCAGACATTGCAAACTTTCTAGTATACTTGTTTGACGAAATCAAACTGCAGCCTGTTACTATAAAGGGTTATAGATCTATGTTATCTGATACCTATGCACATCATGATAGTTTACAAATTGGATCTAATGTCTCTTTATCGAAGTTGGTTAGAAACTTTTCGATAAATAGACCCAGAACTCTTAGATTAATTCCTAAGTGGAATTTAGCTTGGGTTCTCCTTAAATTGAAGGAAAAGCCATTTGAACCTCTTGGGACAGTAGATTTCAAATTCTTATCTTATAAGACAGCTTTTCTCTTAGCTTTCTCTTCTGCTAGAAGAGTCAGTGAGCTTCATGCACTATCGGTGGATGATTCTCATTATCGTAGTGTTGGGAACACTATCACCTTCACTACTAATGTGGGTTTTTTAGCTAAGAATCAGGCTCCTAATAAATATCCGGAACCTATTGTTATTAAGGCTCTTCCGTCTTCAGACGGGCGTAGGCCTTTACTCTGTCCTGTTAGAGCACTACGTATCTATAAACAGAGATCTCAGTTTATCAGAAAGGGACGGAAACGTTTCTTTCTGTCTTTGATGCCTAATAGAAAGGACATTTCAGTCCATTCTATTGCTAGATGGATTCAGTTAACTATCCGTACTGCTTATGAAGATTTATCTTCTTCTCAGCAGTCTGTGCTTAAGATTTCTGCTCATGAAGTAAGAGCTCTTTCTACTTCCTGGGCTTATGCTAATAGTGTTGCTATTACAGATTTAATGAAGGCTGCTTATTGGTCTCAGCCATCCACATTTACGAATTTTTATCTCAGAAATATTGAGTCCATTTCTGGAGACCTGCATTGTTTAGGTCCGTTATCTGTTGCTCAGAATGTCGTCCACTAAACAGTTGCAACTATAGTTATGCAGGCTTTCTGTTCCGGCAGTGACTCCGTCCGGCTGCCCTCTTCGCTCTGGGCTATTTGACCCAGGGCAAGGGGAAGGGGGGGGGGGGGGGGGGGGGGGGGGGCGGGTGTTCCCTTAGGTCACCTGCTTTATAGTGAAAAGCAAGGGAATGCCTCCTCCAAGTCAGTATTTCTGAGTCGCTTCCGGGATGGTTTTAAAGTGTAATATTAATGTTTAAATTCATTCATGTCTTATTTTTAAAGTGTAGCTCGGTGTGAAGCATTTGTATATGTCAAGTGTCAAACGGGCTTTAATATACAATACTCGGACACTTTTAAATGACTATAAAGAGTCTCAATTCTCTGGACTACTTTATTTATTGGCTTGCTTTAAAAATAATTAGTATAAGGGTTATACTGGATGTTAATAGAGAACATGAATGTTATTGTTCTCAATTATTAAGGGTAGTGTATCTTTCTAATTTAATATTAAATAAGAAAGATACATGTAAAGCCTAATACTCCTTTTCTCCTTAAGGGGTTACCTCTTTACTATATAGTTGAGCTTATTGGATTTTCCTCTATGTCCTAGGCCCTCCAGCCTGTTTACTATTCAGCTAAGTCTGGGTCATTGGTACAGTATAAAAATGTTAAAAAATTTATAGTAATTTATATATTTTTTATACTTACCAATGACCCAGACGGGGATGGCCCTCCCTGGAGTTGGGAACTCTTGCCTCCCCGCTGAGTACATAGCGCTGACCAGGCACTGCCAGTAAGAATGATAATTGGCGCCAATTTCGGGACGTCTGCGTCACTGCGCATGCGCAGTAGAGGCGTAGTATGGAGGTCCTTTAGGACATGATTTCTTTTTGTTTTGGATGCAAATTTTGGGGATTGGGGGGCAAAATTTGTGTTTGGCCCTGGTTTTGTAAGAGTTAGCACCAGCTAAGTCTGGGTCATTGGTAAGTATAAAAAATATATAAATTACTATAAATTTTTTAACTTTCGAGGCATGGCCCTGTTGTCATTCTTGCTATGAATGTTCCATTGTTTGATCAGTGGTTCCTCTCTACCTTTCCTTTCTTCCCCCCTAGCTATTCTCCCATGCTTTTGGCTTATTTTTTGTAATGTTTATTACTAAAATTTCTTGGGAGTTTTGGCTTGGTAACAGAGTTATTTTCTGTTTTTTCCCCATGTTTACGTCCTCACCCTTGGGTGTTTAGGCGTTTTGGTCTGCATCTACCATCTGATGTTCTACAGTTTCTTCTCTGGAAGCCTCTGTTTTGCATCAGATAGTGTTTAAATTGGTAACTGATTTCGGGCCATGTTTACCAGTGCCTGTAGTCATGTTTCCAGTTTGTTTACACTTTTTGTTTAGGTTGACAATGGTTACTTTTGATAGTGATTACTTGTCTTCTGCTTAATTTAGTTCATAGCAAGATACATTAATATTGTCCGTAAGTGTTACATTAATTTTTCAAAATGATTTAAAATTTTTGTCCACACTTAGGCATTTTTGGGATCCATTTGGGCTCATCGTTCCCATTGGGAACTTGCGCTCTTCTGAAAAAAATTTTCCTTTTGAATTATTTTTTCTTAATGTTATAATAGATTATTTTATTATGTATCTTTGTTTTCAAGGTTCAGTGCGAGTACTATGACTTTTTGTAATTTTCACAAAGAAATATTATTGTTCAAATTGTAATGCGAGGAAATCTTCCTCTGATTCTCATGATCAGTGTATTAATTGTAGTCAATGTACTTGCACTAACCCTTGTTCAGTGTGTGTCAATTGGGATGACAAACGTTGGAGACGTGTCACGGTATGTTGTTAGCGGGGAGAGGTCCATGCTGGTCCTCTCTCCGCAGGGTCACTCTAGTTTTTCAATCTCTTTTTCAGAGGAACAAGAACAGGGTGTTGTTTCCGTGATGTCTTCCAAGAGTGTGCTTCGGTCGTCACAATCAAATGAAGAGTTAGCGGCAAAAGTGCTCATGCAGATACGTCAATTGCCCAAGAGTTCCCTAGTAGGATCGACGGCTTTGGCATCCGCTAACTCGGCTGGTGTAGCGACCATTCAAGGAATGGCTCGGCAGCTGGGTTCGTCAGTTGCGGTCCAGGAAGGAGATTTGGGTGTTGCAAGCACTATAAACATACCACATGCACACCCAGTAACGATGGATCAGCGGATGGTACAGAGGAAGCCTGTTAGTCCGTTCCTAGCTCGTCCAGGTCCATCCGGGCTGCGAGCGAGAGAGGTCCCTCTCTCGTACAACAACATCTGGGCCCAGATGTTGTGGTACATAACGTTCCTCAGTTGGAGCATACGTCCACCGTTCGGGACACTCCGGTATATAGACAGTCCGGATAGACTGCTGTTATGGCTTCTTCATCCTCATGGCAGCACACACACGACCGCATCTTGGCAACGTGACCAGTGATATCCAGCCAGCCTCGCCGACCAGGGATTCCACGGCGACCAGGTCACGCCATCCGGTAGCCAGGGATACGAGGCCTTCATCCTCCGGACGTTCGCATAAAAGAGGTATGCAGGAATCAACGTCCAGGGAGCTTCCAGCAGCTAAATCCTGCAAGACCGCAGCTCCACAGGCCTCCGTTACAGATGTGCTATCGCAGACAGTGCAGATCATCGCAGCATCCCAGCAACCGGCAGAAACTCTGTCGGATCAGGAATTATCCGACGCAGCTGGGTCGGTACGTTCCACTGCAGGTTCAGGCACGGACAACCGAGATGTACAAGTGGTCCGACAGGATGGCAAAAGGGATATGGAGGAGTTGGATTTTTCCCTTTCGGAACAACATAAAATTGCCGTAGAGTTCATCCGGCATTATCTTCCTGAAGTTGTTCCTATGGACCAAAATGCTGCGCAGCCGGATAGGAGACCTATAGCGCCACTGGACACTGAATTCTTTAATCGGTTTACGGACACCGTCCCTCAGTTTCCGTCACAGTCCAGAAATGTCTCACAGACATTTGAACTATTGAATGACGCTATATATAAACTTGCTACCAAATCGGGCAGGTCAGGTTTCCTACCGACAAGTGCTGTTCATCTGCCTTTCATCAATGCAAGGAATAAATTTGAAATGGCAGGACAGGGCATTCAGAGAGTTCCTCTGTGTCTAGACGACCAGGCCAAAGACCTAGAATTATCCATGCCGTTGTCTATGTCAATTCCAAACACGGCGTTGGAAACGACAATATCGTCTAACAGAGCCAATTTAGACGCACTATCTGAGATCAAACTGCAGCCTGTTACCATTAAGGGTTATAGGTCTATGCTATCCGATACCTATGCACTCCATGGTAGCTTAATGATTGGATCTAATGTCTCTTTATCTAAGTTGGTTAGAAACTTTTCGATAAATAGACCTAGAACCCTTAGATTAATTCCTAAGTGGAATTTAGCTTGGGTTCTGCTTAAGCAAAAAGAAGCGCCATTTGAGCCTCTTGACACTGTGGACTTCAAATTCTTGTCTTATAAGACTGCTTTTCTCTTAGCCTTCTCTTCGGCTAGAAGAGTCAGTGAGCTTCATGCACTATCTGTGGATGATTCTCACTATCGTAGCGTCGGTAATACTATTACCTTTACTACTAATGTTGGGTTTTTGGCTAAGAATCAGGCTCCTAATAAGTAAGTGGAACCTATTGTTATTAAGGCTCTTCCGTCTTCAGATGGGCATAGGCCTTTACTCTGTCCAGTTAAGGCTATACATTATTAACAAACGTAGATCTGAGTTCATCAGAAAGGGACGTAAGCGTTTCTTTCTGACTCTGATGCCTAATAGAAAGGACATTATGGTCCATTCTGTTGCTAGGTGGATTCAATTAACTATCCTACTGCTTATGAAAAATTATCTTCATCTCAGCAGTCTGTGCTTAAGATTTCAGCTCATGAAGTAAGAGCTCTATCAACATCTTGGGCTTACGCTAATAGTGTTGCTATTACAGATCTAATGAAGGCTGCATATTGGTCTCAGCCTTCCACTTTCACGAATTTTTATCTTAGAAATATTGAGTCCATTTCTGGAGATCTGTATTGTTTAGGTCCGTTATCAGTTGCTCAGATTGTCGTCCACTAAACAGTTGCAACTATAGTTGTGTAGGCTTTCTGTTCCGGCAGTGACTCTGTCCTGCTGCCCTCTTCGCTCTGGAGTATTTGATCCAGGGCAAGGGGAAGGGGGGGGGGAGGGGGGTGTTCCCTTAGGTCACCTGCTTTAAAGTGAAAAGCAAGGGATTACCCTCCTGGAGCCAGTAATTCCGAGTCGGTACCGGGATGGTTTTAAAGTGTAAAACAAATGTTTACTCATCCATGTAATATTTTTTAAAGTGTAGCTCGGTGTGAAACATTTGTATATGTCACGTGTCCTACAGGCGTTAATATGCAATCCTCGGACAGTTTTAATGAATATAAAGAGTCTCATTTCTCTGGATTTTCCTTTATTTATTGGTTTTCCTTTAAAAATAATTAGTATAACGGGTTATACTGGATGTTAATAGAGATCATTGTTGTTATTGTGCTCAATTACAGAATTTGATACAAATAAGAAAGATACATGTAAAGCCTGTCTCTCCTTTTCTCCTCGAGGGGATAATTCTGTTATATGTAGTTGAGCCTATTGGATTTTCCTTTATGTCCTAGGCCCTCCAACCTTTTTACTATTCAGCTCAGTCTGGGTCATTGGTACAGTATAAAAAATGTTAAATGGTCTCCGGAGAGCTTCTCTTTGACGGCAAGCTTTTCGCAATCTATGATCAGATAACTAAGAAAGCTTCAGACTCTCTGCTATTCAAATCTGCTTCGAATCCATAAAGTCGGATTCAGCGGAGAAGAGTAGGACAGTCACTTCTGGGGCGAATACGTCCAAGGAAAGTTCCTATAGATGTTCCTTTGCGTCCTCTAGGTCTTACTCCAGAGACCGTCAGGGTAGCGACTCAGATAGGGGCCGTAATACTGGCCAAGTCAACCGGTCAGACACCCCTAGGTCGATGGGGCGAGGTGCGGGCCGTGGAGGACATGGTTTCTCCTTCCGCAAGCCTCGCAGGACCAGGAGGTGATGGTATAAACCTCTATCGTGTTCCAGTGGGCGGAAGACTGTCGAGTTTCTCAACCAATTGGGAGTCGATTACGGACGTCCCTTGGGTTCGAGGGGTGATTTCGGAAGGACTAAACTGTCCTTCAAAGGAAAACCTCCTTTATACTCAAAGTCCAAGATGGACTCAGCTTCCGTCAAATCCGCAGAAAAGAGGCTCGCTTCTATCAGAAGTCCAGTCTCTTCTGGAGAAGTTCGCAATAGAGATCGTAGAAAACCTGGAATCTCCAGGTTTCTACAACCATCTTTTTTCTGGTTCCAAAACCAGATGGCTCGTTCCGTCCACTCATAAATCTGAGCTGGATAAACAAGCTGATCGGGGCTCCAAAATTCTATATGGAGACCATCCGATCAGTCAGAGCGAGTATTCGGGTGAACGACTATGCTACATGCATAGATCTCGAGGATGCGTATTTTCACGTCATGGTACATCCGGCGTTCAGAAAGTATCTTTGCTTTGCCGTCATAGGAGTCGTGTATCAGCTCCGAGCAATGCGCTTCGGTCTGAATCTAGCACCCTGGGCTTTCACTCGAATAATGAACTCAGTAATGACTCATTTCCGAGCTCATTCATCTGCGGTAACGTCGGCCTACCTGGACGACATTCTGCAGAGGTACGGCAACGAGTTAACACTTCAGAACGATGTGCAGAATCTGCTTCTATTGCTCCAATGTCTCGGTTTCATAAGTAAACGAGGAGAAGTCGGATCTAGTGCCGTCCAAGTCATTCACCCCCCTGGGGATGAGCTTCGGGACGCACAACAATCTCGTTCGTCTGCCGGTAACCAGAGTGGATTAATTAGTTGTTACGCTCGCTATTGTCTTCACTCAGACAAAGTTACAGCGAGAGAATTCACGAGACTGATAGGTTTGTGCGGAGCTGTCGCAGATTTTATTCCGATGGGGCGGCTACGCACTCGTCCCTCCAAATTTTTCTTACCCAGAATTGGAGGGTGAAGATTCATTCGCTCGATATGGACATTCTCTTGTCAAATCAAGTGAACAAGAGATTCAGACTTGGGCAGATATTCAGTGGTTAACTCAGGGAGTTCCACTGCAATTGCCGGATCCGAATTTTTCAATTATGACGGATGCCAGTCAAACAGGTTGGGGCACAACATTGAGCCCAATGGATTTGAAGTGCCAGGGTCTTTGGGATCCGCAGTTCCTAATCAAGCACATAAACATGAAGAAATGATGTCAATTTGGCTTGCGCTATGTCTTTGGATGAATGTTATTCAGAATGTACATGTGCAATTCTGTCCGACAATACGACGGTAATAGCGTACATTCGGAACCAGGGAGGCACTCATTCCATTCTGTTATTCAAGTTAACGGAATGAATCCTTCTGTTTGTACTAGAACATCAAGTTCTCCTATCGGTCCGTCATATTCCGGGTCGTCTAACGTGTTAGCGGACTCCCTTTCACGGAGGGATCGCTTGTTGACTCTCAACAACGAGTATTCAATCAGATTTGCTACCAATGAGAGCAACCAATGATAGACTCATCTCAATGATCAGTTGCAGACGTATGTGTCACCATGTCCGGATCCTCGCACGTTTGCCGTCTCTATCGATCTCGTGAGACGGAAAGATAGGATATGCGTATCCTCCAGCGCCGTTGATTCAGCAGATATTGCTCAAGTTTAAACAATCTCAATGCAAAATTCTGTTGGTAGCATCTCTGTCTCCACAAAGACCGTGGATTAATCTACTAAGGTGTCTGTTGTGGGACATACCGTGGAAGCTTCCTCCACATTTCGGTCCATTCTATTGCTAGATGGATTCAGTTAACTATTCGTACTGCTTATGATATATTATCTTCATCTCAGCAGTCTGTGCTTAAGATTTCAGCTCATGAAGTAAGAGTTCTATCTACATCTTGAGCTTATGCTAATAGTGTTGCTATTACAGACCAATGAGGGTTGCATATTAGTCTCAGCATTCCACTTTCACAAATTCTTATCTTAGAAATATTGAGTCCATTTCTGGAGATCTGCATTGTTTAGGTCTGTTATCTGTTGCTCAGAATGTCGCCCACTAAACAGTTGCAACTATAGTTATGTAGGCTTTCTGTTCCGGCAGTGACTCTGTCCTGCTGCCCTCTTCGCTCTGGAGTATTTGATCCAGGGCAAGGGGAGGGGGGGGGGGGGAGGAGGGTGTTCCCTTAGGTTACCTGCTTTATAGTGAAAAGCAAGGGAATACTTCCCCTGGGGTCAGTAATTCCGAGTCAGTACTGGGATGGTTTTAAAGTGTAAAGCTAATGTTTACTCATCCTTGTAATATTTTTAAAGTGTAGCTCGGTGTGAAGCATTTGTATATGTCATGTATCATACGGGCATTTATATACAATCCTCGGACACTTTTAATGAGTATAAAGAGTCTCATTTCTCTGGACTTCCTTTATTTATTGGCTTTCCTTTAAAAATAATAAGCATAACGGGTTATACTGGAGGTTAATAGAGATCATTGATGTTATTGTACTCAATTACAGAATGGTGTTGTGTTTTTCTTTTTTTTTTTTGATGCAAATAAGAAAGATACATGTAAAGCCTATTTCTCCTTTCTCCTTGATGAGATAATTCTGTTATATGTAGTTGAGTCTATTGGATTTTCCTTATGTCCTAGGCCCTCCAACCTTTTTACTATTCAGCTAAGTCTGGGTCATTGGTACAGTATAAAAATGTTAAAAAATCATATATTTTTTATACTTACCAATGACCCAGACGGGGATGGCCCTCCCAGGAGTTGGGAACTCATACCTCCTCGCTGAGTACATAATGCTTACCAGGCACTGGTTGTAAGAATAATAATTGCACCAATTTCGAGACCTCCTTGACACTGCGCATGCAGAGTGGAGTAAAAGTATGGAGGACCATATAGGACATGTAATTTTCAGTTTTTGATGCAAATTTTGGGGATTAGGGGGTAAAATTTGTGTTTGGCCCTAAATATTTAAGAGTTAGCACCAGCTAAGTCTGGGTCATTGGTAAGTATAAAAAATATATAAATTACTAGAAATTTTTTAACTTTTATGTAGTACTCTCTTCTACAAAGAATGATGTTGGCGCCAATTCCGGTCACTTCCTGATGTCTGTGCATGTACGGAGAGTAAATGTATGGAGGGCCAGATAGGACTTTTAATTTTCGGTTTTGCAAGCAAATTTTGGGGATTGGGGGGTTCAAAATTTGTGTTTGGCCCTTGATAACTTGGAGTTAAGCACCAGCTAGTTTGGGCCATTGGTGAGTAAAAAAATATACAAATTACTGCAAATTTATAATTTTCCATACCTCCAGCACAAATTTGACCTGTTAAGTGAATTTAGGTTATAGAGTAAATTTCTGTTAATTGAATAAAAAATTTGGTATCCTGTCGAGAAATTACCCTGACTCTCCCTCGTCTTTCTTTGTTTATAGACCTATTTGGCCTCAGTATATCCAATACAGGCATTTAATCAATTATATCTTGATAACAAACAATATATAATAGAATAAATGTTAAGTTTATCCCTGGAATACTGGAGAGTGACCAAATCCCTGTTAATTGAATACTCCTGTTAATTGAATAATTTTCATTGACAAAGTGGCTATTCAATAAGCAGGGTTCCACTGTCTTGCAGATTATCTGAGATCAGCTTTCATCCCAAGTGCAATACAGATTTCCACATTTAAACTCTTCTTTCGGTATTTTGAAGCAGTCATGTCTAAATGTATAATAGGCTGGGTAATATGTATATGGGCACAAAAACGTATTTACTTGTAAGCAAATTACATTGGAGATAATTTGGGGACATAGAAATTCACTTTAAATTACCCCTTTACATAACACAACCAGGGGCACTTGCAAAAAAATTTTCCAATTGAAAAAAGTGTTTTTGTAACCAAAATAAAAGGTATAAACCCCCCATTAGAATGAGCTAAATAGACTCATTCCAGTGATATGTCTTGAGCAATGTTTTGGAGGCAAAAAATTATAAAAAATGTGAGTAGCATTTGCTGGATATGGCTGTTATGTTCGATAAAGGGATACAACAAATCTACTATACACGTTACTACTCTGTTCATTTAACAACAAAAATAGATATATTTCTGTAATCACAAGTGCTTTGCACAAACCCAGATGTTGAAAAATGATATTTGATCACATTTTTATGCCCCCGACTTAAGTCGGGTGGCATATAGTGACTGAAGTGTGCATGTGTCCATCTGTCCGTGTGTGTGTGTGTCCAAGCCAATAACTCGAAAACGGTTAGGGCCACAGTCATCAGACTTCACTTAATTATAAAGGACCATGGGAGGATGTGTCACACACCATAGCCGGGTTCGTACTTTCAAGGTCAAGGTCACATTTCAAGGTCATACTAAAAATTTGTCAATATTCGTGTCTCAGCCATAACTCGGAAGCGAATCATAATTCATCAAACAGTTTAGTGAAATGTCACTGATTCTTATTTGGGACAATGTCTACTATCTACTGAACATTTCTACAGTGATTTTCATTAATATTGGTATGATTTTAACCCCTTTTAAACATGTTTTCAGACTTCCTTTCTTTGTATTTGAAATTAGACTTTGCCACAAACTTTCTTACTCTAATTCTTGCAGGGTCAATGCAACTTAATGATTCCATTTACATCAGTGATTTCTTTTATCGGTTTTAGGAAATATTTAACCCTTTTTGCCAATCAATTTTACTTAGTATTCCCAACTTAAAGTTTTGGCTTCAAGTTCTGCTTTTCAGGGTTCTACCTTTCATTCTCCAAACACTCTGTTACAACGTCATTTCTTTTTTTCATTTCGGGCAAGGTCTGCTGAAGCTGTACACAGTGGTTTCAAATAATATTGGCATTAATTTAACCCTTTTCACAAAGTTTTTCGAACTTAGTTTCTTTCAATTTCAAATTAGGCTTCTACCACATACTTTATTACTTTTTATCCCCTCCCATAAGGGAGGGATATAGCACAGAGCTGGCTACGTCTGCCCATCCATCAGTCCATCCATCTGTCCAAACTTTCTTTATGCCATAACTTAAACAAAAGTTAACAGATTTCAATTCTTTTCAGTACATGTCTCTTGGTCAAGTTTGATGACCACAATTATCCAATGAAAATTGTTGAAGTTATTTCCCTGCCAACCCCCTCCCCCCCCCCCCATCCTCCCCCCCCCCAATTAGTAATATTTTTATACTGTACCAAAGACCCAGATTTATCTGGTGCTAAATTTTGGGGATTGTTGCTGCGGAAAATGTTGATATTTTTATACTGTACCAATGACCCAGACTTAGCTGGTGCTAACTCTAACAAAACCAGGGCCAAACACAAATTTTGCCCCCCAATCCCCAAAATTTGCATCAAAACCAAAAAATCCATGTCCTACATGGTCCTCCATACTTTTGTCCACTGCGTATGTGCAGTGTCAAGGAAGTACCGAAATTGGCGCAAAATCTTCATTCTTTGTTTGGCCCTTCAATCAGTAACATCTCACTGATATCTGTGCTTATAATCTCAGTTAAAATGATGCCAGACACAAAATCATGAAGGAAATGGTGGATCCAAGGATGAAATAAGAGGATGAGAGGAGGAAACAGTGGAAGGATGTGTTCAGGGCTGTAACTTATAATTTTTATGTAAAATTATTTCATGTTCCCTAAGTTCGGGGGATGGGCCTGATGTTTTCATTCTTGCTTGCACTGTTTGTTCAGTGTTTCCTCTCTCCCTTTCCTTGATACCCCACTGGCTAATCTCGCATGCTTTTGGCATAATTTTGGAAATTTTTTTACTGAAATTTCTTGGGAGTTTTAGCATAGTTACAGAATGTTTATTCTGTTTTCTCCATGGTTACGTCCTCACCCTAAGAATGTTTAGGCGTTTTGGTCATGCATCTACCATCCGATGTACTGCGGTTTCTTCTGTGGAAGATTCTGTTTTATATCGGATAGTATTTTAAAATTAGTTACTGATTTCGAGCGATATTTTCAGTGCCTGTTTCCGGTTTTTATTCACTTTTATTTACGTTGACAACGGTTACTTCTGACAGTGATTCCTTGTCTTCTGTTAGGTTTTGTTTATAGCCAGATACATTAATATTGTCCGTAAGTGTAACATTAATTTTTAGATATGTTTTAAAATTTTTGTCCACACTTAGGCTTTTTGGGGATCCATTTGGGCTCATCTCAAAAATTTTTTTTGAAAATTTTTTTTTTTGAATTATTTTTCGAAATTTTTGTAATGGATTATATTATTATTATGTATCTTTGTATGTTCAAGGATTAGTGCGAGTACTACGGCTGTTTAATATTTTTTAAATATGAAAGAATATTGTTCAAATTGTAAATCGAGGAAGTCTTCCTCTGATTCTCATGCTCATTGTATTTGCTGTAGTCAATGTACTTGCACTAATTCTTGCTCAGTGTGTGCCAATTGGGATGACAAATGTTGGAGACATGTGTCATGGTATATTGTTAGTGGTGAGAGGTCCATGCCGGTCCTCTCGCCACAGGGTCACTCTAGTTTTTCAGTCTCTTTTTCAGAGGAACAAGAACAAGGTGATGTTTCCGTGATGTCTTCAGGAAGTATGCTACCGTCGTCGCAATCAAATGAAGAGCTAGCGGCAAAAGTGCTCAAGGAAATGCGACCACTGCCTAGATCCTTAGTAGGATTGACGATCTTGTCGCCAGCTAGCTCGCCCGGTGAAGCTATCACTCGTAAAGTGGGTGATGTGACGCCGGGTTTGTCCGTTGTGGTCCAGGAGAGGAGAAGGGGTGTTGCGAGCACTATAATCTCGGATCACGCTCACCCGGCAACAACGGATCGGAGAATGGAACAGAGAAAGCCAGTCAGTCTGGTAGCTACCTCGTTCAGGTCTACCCGGACTGCGAGCGAGAGAGGTCAATCTCTCTTACAACAACATCTGGGGCCAGATGTTGTTATACGTAACATTCGTCAGTCGGAGCATACGTCCAGTCCTCCTGCTCGTGACACTCCGTCGTATAGACAGCCAGGCGGGGGCGCGGTGGCTCAGTTGGTAGAGGTGCAGGCTGCAAGCCGAGAGGTCCTCGGTTCGAATCCCACCTGCGGCAACCGCGTTGTGTCCTTGGGCAAGACACTTCACCCCCATTGCCCACGTGGGGGCACGGTGACACTGTGTACTAAGGCGTACTGCACGTCGATGGTGCACCTGTCTTCAACCAATGCTAACCCTGCTTGTGTGGAGTTAGTATGTTGGGGAGCTGACAGTTGCTCGCCGTTGCTCGGTGGTTCTCTCCGGGTACTCCGGATTCCTCCACCCGTAAAACTGTCGTGGTCACGATTAGCCATTGTGCAGAAATATGTGACCTTAAACACCAATAAATAAATAAATAAATAGACAGCCGGGCGCGGCTAGTCTATTGGCTTTCTCTTCCACGAGTGAGCACACACGACTGCACCTTGGTTACGTGACCACAGATATCCAGCCTGCTTCGCCGACCAGGGATTCCACGTCGACCAGGTCACTCCATCCAGTAGCCAAGGACACGAGGCCTTACCAGTCGGGACGTTACCATAAAAGAATTATGCAAGAGGTACCATCCCAGGAGCTTCCAGCGGCTAAACAACGTAAGACCGCAGCTCCACAGGCTATCGCAGATAGCACAACTCATCGCAGCATCCCAGCAACCTTCAAAAACTCAGGAACAGATCAGGAACTGTCTGAGGAAGCTGGGTCGGTACGCTCCCCTGCAGTGTCAAATAGGGACGACCGAGAATCACATTTGGTCCAATCGGATGGTGAAAGGGAATCTGCAGAGCTGGATTTTTCCCTTCTAGAACAACATAAGGTGGCCGTAGATTTCATCCGGCAACACCTTCCAGAAGTTGTTCCTCTAGACAGAGAGCTGCGATACCAGACAAGAGACTGATGGCATCACTGGACACAGACTTTTTCAGCCGGGCTAAGGACGTCGCTCCTGAGTTTCTGGCCCAGTCCATAAATGTCTCACGAACATTTGAATTGCTGAATGACGCTATTTTCAAGCTAGTCTCTAAGACTGGCAGATCCAGTTTCTTATCGTCTCATGCTCTTCATCTGCCATTAATCAACAATAGAAATAAATTTGAAATGGCAGGACAGGGCATTCCGAGAGTTCCTCTGCATTTAGACGACCAGGCTGAAGATTTGGAGTTATCTTTGCCGGCGACTATGTCGATTCACTCCAGTACGTTGGATATGACAATCTCGTCTAACAGAGCCAGTTTAGACGCCTTATCTTACACAGATCACCTTACCAGAGCATTATCACAACGTCTCGATGGAAAAGAATTCCAGGATGTTCAAACTTCCTTGAGAGTTCTTTCGAGGGCAGTCGCATATTCCATGTATAACTCCGCCCTTTCAGTGGCAAATTTGGAGGTAGTCAGACGTGATGCTGCCCTGGCTTTATCCACTAGGGTGGATTCTAAGGTGAAAAACTCTCTTCGAGTCGCTCCAGTTTCAGGAGAACTTCTCTTCGATGGTAAGCTTTCACTAATCTACGATTAGATTACCAAGAAAGCTTCGGACTCTCTGTTCTTTAAGTCCCTTTCGAAAAACCGGACTCAGCATAGAGGAGTAAGTCAGGGACTTCTGGGGCGAGTACGTCCAAGGGAAGTTCCCTGTAGAGGATCTAAGAAAGCCTCTACGTTTTACTTCAGAGACCGTCAGAGTAGCGACTCAGGGGATGTGATGCTGGCCGAGACAACTGGTCAGATGCTCCTAGGTCAACTGGTTGAGGTGCAGGTCGGGGAGGACGTAGTTTCTCCTCCCGCAAGCCTGACTGTAGTGTTTATTTTTCCTTTGTTCATGAATATTAATTAATACAGCTGTTTTATGGAGTGTGTGCATTTTGCACCCTGCATTTTCCTCTCCATTGTTTGGTTCTTCTTATGACCTATTGTATTTTAAGTGTTGATTGATATGGACAATGGTATGTTTGTGTTAGTAATTAATGTTCACATGAGCGGCAATTATTAATGTCTGAATGGATCATTATTGTGCAGGCTTTCCTTTCCCTTTGTTTCTGTACCGTGTACGTTCATACCCCCAAAACTTCACCTGATGTGATGTGTGGTTAGCACATTTCTTAAAGGGTTAAGATATAAATACTAGGTTTATTTGAATTCATTATTAATTTCTGGGATAATATCTAAAAATATTTGAAGTTTTAGATTGCTGGTTATTGTTTTAAAACTTGGACGAAAAGTGACAGGGATGTCCAGCTCACGCCTTCATTGCCGTTGAACAGCTTATTAATATTCATAAGTTCAAAGGTCACAATGACAGTGTTAATGGAAATGTTTATCAACATGGCTTCAGGTTTTATCTGTGTTTGAGAGGAATAGAATAAATAAAACAAACACTCCCAATAATGATTTTGTGAGTGATTTTATTATCCACACAGGAAAACATGAGATTACATACACAAATATGTCAAAGTATTCATTCCCTGAATTTGACGCATTCCCGAATTATTCAACTTTCAGTTTCAGTTTGATGGACGTGTATACTTACTTGTAACTTATGCAGCTCAGGTGGCTGCAAACTGTGTTTTCACTGGTCGAATGAAGATTGTACATCACAGGAGTTGTTAGTCTGGGAGGAGTTTCAAGTAGTATATCATCTGTTTTGTATGATTGACATTTGTGGGATGACTGACATGATAGAATACATTGACCTTTTTTTCCCTAATAATATATCGACTTCAACTTTGATAATTTGGTCCAGTACCGTTTCTTACGATATACCAGTACTTTTAAAACACTGCTGGTATTCAACCAGTATCATTCTCATTACCAGTAATTACCGGTTTACCTGTATACCGTGCAGCCCTATGATTGTTTTCGACAAGTAATGGTAAACAATTGTGCTGTAAACAAAATGGCTGCACCTAGAAATGCATCAAAGGAAGCAACTCTAGCATATTTCATATCAGACGTGGTTGGTGTCTTATCAGCCGAGATCAGTAATCAGCAATTCTAGGAAAGAAAATCATATCTACATATATAATGCTTCTTATAATCTGCCTTGTTTAATGAAGAAACCTATATTTTAGTATATGTGAGATTTTTTAACTTTGTCCTATAATTTTCATATTTCTACACTGTAAACCAAGGGCCCAGACTTGCTGGTGCTTAACTCAAAGTTATTAAGGGCCAAACACAAATTTTGAACCCCCCCCCCCCCCCCCAATCCCCCAAATTTGCTTGCAAAAACGAAAATTAAAAGTCCTATCTGGCCCTCAAAGAAAGAGTTTGGCCCCAATTCCGGTCACTTCTTGACATCTGCGCATGCACAGAGAGTAAATGTATGGAGGGCCAGATAGGACTTTTAATTTTCGGTTTTGCAAGCAAATTTGGGGGATTGGGGGTGGGGGGAGGGGGGGGTAAAAATTTGTGTTTGGCTCTTAATAACTTTGAGTTAAGCACCAGCTAGTCTGGGCCATTGGTAAGTATAAAAATATACAAATTACTATGAATTTATAATATTTTTATACTGTACCAATGACCCAGACATAGCTGGTGCTAACTCTTAAAATATAGGGCCAAACACAAATTTTGCCCCCCAATCCCCAAAATTTGCATCTAAAACTAAAGAAAACATGTCCTGAAAGGCCCTCCACACTTCGCCCCTACTGCGCATGCGCAGTGTCAAGGACGTTCCGAAATTGGCGCCATTTATCATTCTAAGTTTGGCCCTTCATCAGTTAACATCTGACTGATCTTTGTGCTTTTAAATCTCAGTTTAAATGATGCCAGACACATAAATATTAGTGAAATGGTGATTCTAAGTAGGATAGAAAAGGAGGAGAGGAAAAGAATGTGTGACAGAATATTATCAGGGCTGTAACTTAAAATTTTTTAATGAAATTATGTTAAGTTACCTATTTTCAAGGCAGCAGCCATTTTGTTGTCATTCTGATTATTTAGTTACACTGTTTTTTCAAGTGTTTTTCCTCTCTCCCTGTCCTTTAAGTTCCCCCTTGCTATTCTCCCATGCTTTTGGCATAGTTTCTGTAAATTATTATTACTAAAATTTCTTGGGAGTTTTAGCTGTATAACAGAATGAATTCTGTTCTTTCCCCATGTTTACGTCTTCACCTACGGGTGGTTAGGCGTTGTGTTCTGCATCTACCATCTGATGTTCTGCAGTTTCTTCCCTGGAAGTCTCTGTTTTGCATCAGATGGTGTATTTTTGGTAACTGATTTCGGGCCTGGGTGCCTGGAGTCTTATTTTAGTGTTTTTACACTCATTGTTTACATTTACAACAGCCCTCTGTGTGAGGGGGGGATTTCTAAATAATAATATCTTTATGTTATTTTAATCATAATTAGATACATTATTATTGTTCGTAAGTGTTGAAAAAATTGTTTAAAATATTTTTAAAATTTTTGTCCACACTTAGGCTTGGGATCCATTGGGGCTCAACGTTACTTTTCAGAAACTTGGGCTGTTCTGAAAAAATATTTTTTCAAAATATTTTGATTTCAATTATTTTTTCTATATTAATGGATCATATTATTATTATGTATTTTGATTGCCAGGGGTTAGTGCGAGTACCAGGACTTGTTTTCTTTTCACATTGAAAGGATATTGATCAATTGCTTTAAGAGGAAGTCTTCCTCTGACCTTATTATCATTCTATATGTGGTCAGTGTACTCGCATTAACTCCTGTTCTGTATCGTATGATTTCGATGACAATATGGGAAGCGTATGTCACGGTATGTTGTTGGGGATTTGGACACTCCGGTCCTTTCCCCGCAGGGTCACTCTACTTTATCAATTTCTATTTCAGACGATCAAGATTAGGGTGATGTATCTGTGATGTCTTCCAACAGTGTGCCTCCGTCGTCACAATTAATGAAGGGCTAGCGGAAAAGTGCTCATGTAATACGCCAATTGCCTAAGAGGACCCTAGTAGGTTCGACGGCCTTTGACGTCCGCTAGCTCGCCCGGTGTAGCGTCCATTCACCGAATGGTTCGGCAGCCGGGTTCGTCCGTTGCGGTCTAGAAGGAATTTTGGGGTGATGCGAGCACTATAAAATTAACTTAATGCACACCCAGTGACGGCGGATCGGAGGGAGAACGGAGGAAGCCTTTTAGTCCGGTTCATAGCTCGTTCCGGTCCATCCGGACGGCAAGCGAGAGAGGCCCCTCTCTCGTTCAACAACATCTGGCCCCAGATGTTGTGGTACAAATGTGTAGTTAGCGGAGCATACGTCCGTCGCTCGGGACGCTCCGTTGTATAGGCAGTCCGCTGAGACTGCTAAGGCTTCCTCTTCTCGTCAGCGCACACGACCGCACCTTGGCTGCGTGACCGCCGATATATTACCAGCTTCGCCGATCAAGGATTCTTCGGCGACCAGGTCACACCATCCGGCAGCCAGGGATTCGAGACCGATGGACTCCGGACGTTCGCATAGGAAAAGTATGCGGGAGCCATCTGATGCGGAGCTGCCCTCGGCGAAGCAGCGATAGACTGCGCCTCCGCAGGTCTCGACGCCGGACATTCTTGTGCACATAGCACAGCTTATCGCAGCATCCCAGCAGCCGACAGAAACGGTGTCGGATCGAGAATTATCCGACAGCGCTGGGTTGGTAGCCGGGGACTCGAGGCCTGCAGACTCCGGACGTTCGCATAGAAAGTGTGCGGGAGTCAACGTACACGGAGCTTCCAGCGGCAATGCATCGTAAGTCCGCTACTGCACAGGCCTCGGGAACGGATGTGCTTTCCTTAATAGCACAGTTTATCGCAGCATCCCAGCATCAACTGAATCTGTCGCATTTATTTTATCCGACGATGCTGGGTCGGGACGCTCCGCGGAAGCGGGTACGGACGTCCGAAAGTTTCATCCGGTCCGATGGGATACCGAAAGGGTTTCGGTGGATTTCAAGCTTTCTCTTTCGGAACAACATATGCTGCGATGCCGGATAAGAAACTGATAGCGTCGGTGGACTTAGAAATTTTTGGTTCGGTTCAGGGACATCGTCCCTCAGTTCCGACATAGTCCAATAATGTCACACAAACTTTCGTATTATTGAACGACGCTATATATATTATTATTTTATGCTTGCTATCCAAGCATTTCTGGTTTCTTGTTCGAAGAGTTATGGAGATGTCTTTCAAAAGTGTGCCTCTGTCGTCATAGTTAATGAAGAGTTAGCGGCAATAAGTGCTCATGGATTATGTCTATCGCTTACGCAGTGACATTCGCTAGCTCACCCGGTGTAGCGTACATTCATCGAATGGTTCGGCTGCCGGGTTCGTCCGTTGCGGTCTAGGAAGGAGATTTGGGTGATGCGAGCACTTTAATTACTTTAGTACTCACCCAGTGACGGCAGATTGAGGACAGATCGGAGGAAGCCAACAACATAGGGGACCGCATGTTGTGGTTCAGATATTTTACATTCGGAGCATATGTCCGTTGCTCGGGACGCTCCGTTATATTGACAGTCCGAGAGACTGTCTTTAATGCTTCCTCATCCTCACAGCAGGGCACACGACCGCACATTGGCTACGTGACCTCGAGTATCCGATCAGTTTCGGCATTCAGTGATTCCACAGCGAATAGGTCGCGCCATCCGGTAGCCAAGGGACACGAGGCTTATACACTCCGTTCGCTCACATATTGGAAGTATGCACGGGGTAACGATCTCGGAGCTTCCTGCGGCAATGCATCGTAAGACCGCTGCTCATCAGGCCTCAGTGACGGACGTGCTATCCGAGTTAGCACAGTTGTTTCGCAGCATCCCAGCAATTGACGGTTTCTCGGTCGAATCAGGAATTATCCGACGGCGCTGGGTCGGTGCGGTCCGCGGTTGCATCAAGCTACGGACGACCGAACGCTTTATAGGGTCCGACAGGATGGCGAAAGGGATTCGAAAGATTTCGAGTTTTCCCTTTAGTAGTATCGGAAGATGCCTTTCATATCTTCTGGCATTTCTTCCAGTGATTATTTTTCGGACTTCATTGCTGCGATCTTGGATAAGAGACTTATAGCGTCATTGGACTCGGATTTTTCGATCGGTACAGGGACTTTGTCCCTGACGTACCGACGCAGTCCAATATTGTCATTACAACATGTGTTTTATTTTTCGACGCTATATATTTATATATATATATACAAGCCTGCTACTAAGCATGATAGTTTAGTTTCTTGTCCGCGTGGCTCATTTCTGCCATTTTATCTTTTTTACATATAGTCTATTTTGGCAGAGCAGGGCATACCGAGAGTTCATATGCGTCTAGACGGTGTGATTAAAGACTGCATATTTTCTTTTCGCCGTTATGTCTTTTCCAATTTCAATGTTGGGAACGACATTATGTATAGTAGACTTAACTTAGACGCTTTATTATACGTAATCCGCCTTACTGAGGCGTTATCATTACGTCTTCAAGAAAAGATTTACGGGATATTATTCTCAATGTAATTTCTTTTGAGGGCAGTAGTTTGTTCACGTATAACTCCGCCCTTCAGTGGCTGATTGGAGTTGGTTAGACGTGATGCAGCCCTAGCTACATCCACGCGTGGATAGTAGGTTAAGAACTCTCTCAGAGTCGCTTCGTTCTCGGAGGAGCTTCTCTTCGACGGCAACTTTCCGGCAATCCATGAATTGCTTGATTTATACATTCTCTTGTCTATCTAGTGTTACAAGAGATTCAGACTGGGGCAAACATTCGGTGGTTGACTCAGAGAGTGCCGCCGCAGTTGCCGGACCCGAGTGTGGCTGTTATGACGGTTGCCAGTCAAACAGATTGGGATATATTCTGATCCCTACGGATTTGAAGTGCCAGGGTCTTTGGGTTCCGCAGTCTTTAACTATCAGTTTAACTTCCGCGGAATAATGTTTTTTAGGCTTGCTTTATGTCATTGCATGAACATTATTCAGAAACGCATGCCCAAATTCCTGTCCTTTAATTCGACAGTAGTGGCGTATCTCCGGAACCAGGGAGGCACTCTTTCGTTTCCGTTATTCAATTTAATGGAAAGAATCCGTCTGTTGGTTATACTACACCAAGTTCAGTTTTGGTCCGTCATATTCTGGGTCGTCTGATTGTTTTATCGCACTCCCGTTCTCTTACGGGTCGCTTGTTGCTGTCAGAATGGACTCTCAACAAACAAGTATTTAATCAGATTTGCTATCTATGGGAGCGCCCAATGATGTTTTATTCATGACACAGCTTGCTAATCAATTGCAGACGTATGTGTTGGCTTGTCCAGATCTCTGGGCTAATACTGTTAACGCTCTATTGATCTATAGGACGGAATGATAGGATACGCGTATCCTCCGGCGCTGTTGTTTTAGCAGGTATTGCTAAGATAAACAACCACAATACATTTCTGTTGATAGCATCTCTATCTTCACAGAGATCATGAGTAATTTACTCTCTTGTCTACTGTGGATCTTAACGTGAAATCTTCCTCTATGTGAGGATCTTTTTTCACTGGGTAAATCGTGTCATCTTTATCACAACCAGCAAGGTCGCAACCTTCATGTATTCCGTTGTGTGGTCCATATTGCATTGTAAGCACTGTACTGGACGAGCTTTGGACGCGATTTCTTACTATAGGAGATCCTCTTCTTCGCTATTCTATGCGACTAAAGTGGAGGCTCTTCCGTCGTGGTGTAGGGATCATTATGTTCATATGGTTGATCCCTCCATTCTACTCATTGCTATTTTTTAGTATACTTGTTTCACAAGATCTACTGCAGCCTGTTGTTATTTAGGTTATAGGTTTATGTTACCTCATACCTATGCACTCTACGATAGTTTACATTTGAGTCTTTTGTCTCTTTATCTAAGTCAGTTAGTAACTTTTTGATAAATAGACTTAGAATCTTTAGATTAAATTCCTATACGGATTTTAACTTCGGTTCTTATTTAGCTAAGTAATCATTTGAGCCTCTGGATACAGTAGTTTTCAAATTCTGACCTTTTAGACAGTAATTCTGTTGGTTTCTCTTTTACTGTAGAGTCAGTGAGTTTCATGCACTATCGATGGATGATTTTCACTTTCATAGTTTCGGAATCAATACTTCCGTTACTATTTAGGTTGGATTGTTGCATAAGAGTTAGGCTCCTATTATCCGGAACCTATTATTTTAAGGTCCTTCCGTCTTCGTATGGGCATAGGCCTTTACTCTTTCCGGGTACAGTTTATGTATTTATAAACAGATATCTGTTTATTACAAGGGCGTAAGCTTCTTCTGTCTTTGATATCTAGTAGAAGGACGTTACGCTCCATTTTATTGTTAATGGATTCTATTAACTAGCGTACTGCTTATGGTATATCATTGGCTTAGCAGTTGTGCTTAAGATTTCGGCTCATGAAGTAAGAGTTCTTCTACTTCTTGGGCTTACATTAATAGTGTTGCTATTATAGATTTTTGAAGGCTGCTCATTGCGCTCAGCCATCCATTCATGAATTTTATCTCAGAAATATCGAGTCCATTTCTGGAGGCCTCTATTGTTAGGTCTATTCTCTACTGCTCAGAATGTCATTCACTTAACAGTTGCTACTATAGCTAGATAGGCTGTCTGTTTCGGCAGTGTCTCCGTTTGGCTGCCCTCTTCGCTCTGGGCTATTTGACCCAGGGCAAGAAAAGGGGGGGGGGGGGGGAGGGTGTTCTCTTGGGTCACTTGTTTTTTACTATGAAAATAAGGGGATACCTCCTCCGGAGTTAGTAATTCTGAGCTGTTATTGGGATGGTTGTTTAGTGAGAAGTTTAAGTTTATAAAATTCATTCAAGTCTTAGTTTTTAAAGTATAGCTTTTGAATATTGCATATGTCAACGGACATGATTATGCAATTCTCACACACTTTTAGGAGTATAAGAGTCTCTATTCTCTAGACTTACTTTATTATTGGCTTACTTTAAAAATTATTAGTATAAGGATTATTGGATATTAATAGAGTACATGGATGTATGAAGCTCAATTTTTGGAAGGTGTTGTATCTTTCTAATTTATCATAAATAAGAAAGATACATGTAAGGCCTATTACTTCTTTCCCCTACAGGGGATGACTCTATTTTATTTTATTGAGCGTATTCCATTTTGCTCTATGTCCTTGGCCCTCCAGCCTTTTTACTATTCAGCTATGTCTGGGTCATTGGTACAGTATAAAAATGTTAAAAAATTTATAGTAATTTATATATTTTTTATACTTACCAATGACCCAGACGGGGATGGCCCTCCCAGGAGTTGGGAACTCTTGCCTCCCCGCTGAGTACATAGCGCTTACCAGGCACTGGTTATTAGAATGATAAATGGCGCCAATTTCGGAACGTCCTTGACACTGCGCATGCGCAGTAGGGGCGAAGTGTGGAGGGCCTTTCAGGACATGTTTTCTTTAGTTTTAGATGCAAATTTTGGGGATTGGGGGGCAAAATTTGTGTTTGGCCCTATATTTTAAGAGTTAGCACCAGCTATGTCTGGGTCATTGGTAAGTATAAAAAATATATAAATTACTATAAATTTTTTAACTTTTCATTATATTTGCTTGCAGAATACCTTGAATATTTTGCTCCAGATTTCTCGTTACATCCAGACATTATTACTAAACAAGAAAATCAGAACACAAAACAGGTTGGTAATTTATGTACTCATTGTTTATCTGACACAGTTTTCAGTGGTGGGGAACAGGTATTTTCAATTTTTAACCCTAAAGGGAAGAGTTCTATCATTTACAAGATTTTTGGTCTACGAACAACTGCCCTTTCATGCAGTCATGAGAATGTCCTGTGGACAGTAGTGCAATGATCCTGGCATTGTTTTATAGTCAAGTGAAGTCTTAGTTGCCTCTACTGGCAACCAATACTTGATTGGAAACCTGCTAAAGCATTGTAAAGTCTTCTTGCACTCAAGGGACAAATTTATCAGTTTTTATGTGCACCCCTACCGTGTATGATACACATAATGCCGGCATCTGGGGTGGCCCTCCGTCATTCGTCCATCCTTTGTCTGTCCATCCATCTGTCTGTCTGTATCCATTTCTTTGGCATTCGATAACTTGAAAACTATTGCTTAGATTGTCATGATACTTTATATTTGTGTTCAGGTTACTAATGCGCCGAGCTGTATAGTTTTTGATGTAAATCTGATTATTCAATACTGAGATATTAACCCTTTACCCATACAATTAAGCATTATTCCAATCCATTTCTTTGGCATGCGATAACTAAAAAAATATCAGTCCTATTGTCATGTTACGTGATAGATATGTTCAGGTAACTGATGTGCCGAGCTGTATAGTTTGTGATGTAAATCTGACAATTCGATCCTGAGATACTAACCCTTTATCCATCAAATTAAGCATTACTCCAATCCATTTCTTTGGCAGGCGGTAACCTAAAAAATATTGATTAGGTTGCCTTGTTACTTCATATGTGTGGTCAGGTTTCCGATGTGCCGAGCTGTATAGATTTTGGTGTAAATCTGGTAGTTTGATCCAGAGATTTTAACCCTTTATCCATCAAATTAAATTGTGCATTTTCCAAATCTATTTCTTTGACATGCGATAACTCAAAGAGTATCAATCTGATTGTCTTGTTACTTCATTTTGATGTTCAGGTTACTGATTTGTCGACCTGTATAGTTTTTTATATAAATCTGATCATTTGATCCGGAGGTATTAACCCTTGATCCACTTAATTAATAAAAAATTTTCAATCTATTTCTTTGACATGCAATACCTCAAATAATATTAATCAGATTGTGTTGTTACTTTAAATTTCTGTTTAGGTTACTGATGTGCTGAGCTGTATAGTTTTGGGTGTAAATCTGTTATTTTGATCCTCTGATATCAACCCTTTATCCATCAAATTAAGAATTACTCCAATCAGTTTCTTTGGAAAGCGATAACTCAAAAATATTGATCAAAGTTATTACACATAATGTCGGCATCCAGGGTGGCCTTCCGTCGTTCGTCCATCCTTTGTCTGTCTGTCTGTCCATCCGGCATCTGTATCCATTTCTTTGGCATTCGATAACTTGAAAAATATTGCTTGGATTGTCATGTTCCTTTATATTTGTGTTCAAGTTACTGATGTGCCGAGCTGTATAGTTTTGGGTGTAAATCTGATAATTTGATCCTGAGATATTAACCCTTTATCCTTTATTATCCTTCAAATTGAGAATTCTTCCAATTCCTTTGGCATGAGATAACTCAAAAAATATCAATCCAATTGTCATGTCACTTTAAATATATCTTCAGGTTACTGATGTGCTGCGCTGTATAGTTTTTGGTGTAAATCTGATAATTTGATCCTGAGATATTAACCCTTTATCCCTCAAATTGAAAATTCCTCCAAAAATTGGTCCTGAGATAATAACAGCTTTCTACTAGTTGCGCATATGGGTACACATCTGACGATTTAATCGGCCTATTTTTTAACTTGGGTAAAAATCACACATAAACCATTTAATTTTTTTTTTTTTTCAAGTTTACATTGGTTATAAAAAGAGAGCATGCGGCAGACAAAAGGACTATGCAGGGGGCCTGAGAAACAGATTTTTAATTTTTTAGGCCTTAATAGCTTGTTTTTAATGCTCCTAACTCTGCTTGTGCCAGGTTAGTAAGTTGAAAAGTCTGACAGTTGCTCAGTGGTTCTCTCTGGGTAATCCGTCTTTCTCCACCCATAAAATTGTCCATGACCCTGGATATTGAAAGTGTTGTTAATTCTTGATAAACAAACAATGTGTTATGTTACGCAGTGCTCAAAATAACTTTTTTTCTTTGCAAAGCAAAATGCTATACATTTCCAAATAATAGCATTTTGTAAAAATTACATAGCTATTTTTGTATGTACAAGAGTTGTGTTATGCTGTTTTGTATTGAATTCTTCTAAGTAGATGATAGAATACTTTCCATCCATTTCTGGGCATTTCCAAATGATTTGCAACACATGAAACATTTACTACGTTTTTTTTTAACTGAACTGCCTTTGAGGGTTGCAAGGACTTGGATATTTTCAAATGGCGTCTTGGTTGTTCAATAGAGTTCTTAAAATGGAAGTTGGAATTTTTAATTTGATGGGCTTGAAGTTATTTTTCATGGACATTTTATGCAAAATGTTGTAAAAACAGGAAGAATTTAAACCAATAGAATTCATCTCACATATGAAGTTGCTAATGATGCTTGATGGAGAGTTAATCTGAGTTATGCCTGGAATGTTCCACAATCAGAAGTTAAGCATCAGTGAACTAGTTTTAAAATTTGTTTGCAAATTTTCATTTACATTTTGTGATACAAGATAATCAACTGCAGCCTAATAGGCTGCAGTTGATTATCTTGTATCGCAAAATGCTATACATAATTGAACATTGTGTAGCTTTTTGCAAGTTTTTCATAGCAAAAAGCGACGCAACACCACTTAGTTTGAGCCCTGATGTTACGTCATGTGTTGGTCATTGGCATTTATGTTGTGTCCCCTGTGGGAACCCTGGGAAGTGAACCAGTACTTATTTACTGTGTTAAACAAGCTCTGTTTTACTGGTAAAATCGGACACGGTCACCAATACTTGGGGTGGAAGTCCTCTAAAATGGGCAACATGGATATAAACGATTGACTAAACTTGGCTCTCTCTCTATGTTGCGGTCATCATTGACCATTGTGCAGAAATATGTAACCTTAAACACCAATAAATAAGTAAATTTATGTTGTGTACATAATGTTTTGTGCTTGATAAAAGAAAAAATTAACTGAAAATTTTCATTTTTTTACTTGAAAACATTGCTGATGACAAGACGCCCCACCCCCTCGACTCCCACCCATACCCCATTGGAATATGTGTTTTTATAGGAAGAAATTGTAAAAAAATAAATTTGAAGGGCAATTTTTAGCTTAACTTTACAAAGTCAAGATAAGCTATTGCCATCACGCGTGCGGAAGTCTGTGAGTCTGTTCACATTTTCCTTTAGCATGGGCTACACCCCGCAGTTCTTGTCTGATCGTCATGAAATTTCATATGCAGGTTTAGGGTCATGTCTAGTTGAGAACGTCCCCTTTTGGTCGCAGTCGGCCCAAAAAACACGAAAACCATTAGCACAGTCTACAGGTCGTATTTATGAAGGGATTTCATTGTAACTTGGTAGGATGCCTCTGTATAATGCCTAGATGAGAACGTCCCCTTTTGGGCATGATCTGTCAACCGTGATGGCTGCTCAAGCCCGAAACCCAAAAACTTTTAGAACAGTCTGCAGGTCATGTTTAATATGGAGGGATTTCATTGTAACTTGGTAGGATGACTCCGTATGATGTCTAGATGAGAATTTCCCCATTTGGGCGTGATCTGCCAACCTTGACGACAGCTGCCGAGCCCAAAACCCAAAAACCTTTAGCACAGTCTACAGGTCATATTTATGTAGGGATTTCATTGCAACTTGGTGGGTTGACTTCATATAATGTCTAGATGAAAAAGTTCCCTTTTGGACGTGATTGGGCAACTGTGACGGCTACAGGGGCCCGAAGCCCGAAAACCTTTAGCACAGTCTACAGGTCATATTTATGAAGGGATTTCATTGTAACTTGGTAGAGTGACTCCAAATAATGTCTAGATGAGAACGTTCCATTTTGATCACGATCATTCAGCCTTGATGGGTGCCCGAGCCCAAAAACCTTTAGCATAGGCAAAAAGTCATATTTATGGAAGGATTTCATTGTAACTTGTTAGGTTGACTCCATATAATGCCTAGATGATGACATCCCCTTTTGGTTGTGATTGGTCAACTATGATGGCAACAGGTGACCGAAAACCTTGAGCACAGTCTACAGGTCATATTTATGAAGGGATTTCATTGTAACTTCGTAGAATCACTCCAGATGATGCCCAGATGAGATTGTCCCCTTTGGTTGCGATCATTCAACCATGATAGCTGCCCGAGCCCGAAAATCTTTAGCACAGTCTACAGGTCATATTTATGAAGGGATTTCATTGTAACTTGGTAGGTTGACTTCATATAATGTCTAGATGAGAACGTCCCCTTTTGGACACGATTTTGCAACTGTGGCGGCTACAGGGGCCCGAAGCCCGAAAACCTTTAGAACAGTCTACAGGTCATAATTATGAAGGGATTTCATTGTAGCTTTGTAGTATGACTCCAAATAATGTCTAGATGAGAACATCCCCTTTTGGTCGCGATCATTCAGCCTTTATGGCTGCCCTAGCCCAAAGACCTTAAGCATAGTCTATAGGTCGTATTTATGGAAGGATTTCAGTCCAACTTGTTAGGTTGACTCCATATAATGCCTAGATGATGACATCCCCTTTTGGTCGTGATTGGTCAACTGTGATGGCAACAGGTGCCCGAAGCCAGAAAATCTTGTGCACAGTCTACAGGTAATATTTATGAAGGGATCTTATTGTAACTTTGTAGGATCACTCCAGATGATGCCCAGATGAGATTGTCCTCTTTGGTTGTGATCATTCAACCATTATGGCTGCCCGAGCCTGAAGCCTGAATACCTTTAGCACAGTCTACAGGTCATATTTATGAAGGGATTTCATTGTAACCTGGTAGGTTTGACTTCATATATTGTCTAGATGAGAATGTCCCCTTTTGGACACGATTGGGCAACTGTGACAGCTACAGGGGCCTGAACCCCGAAAACCTTTAGAACAATCTACAGGTCATAATTATGAAGGGATTTCATTGTAGCTTGGTAGGATGACTCCAAATAATGTCTAGATGAGAACGTCCCCTTTTGGTCGTGATCATTCAGCCTTGATGGCTGCCCGAGCTCAAAAACCTTTAGCATAGTCTATAGGTCATATTTATGGAAAGATTTCATTGTAACTTGTTAGGTTGACTCCATATAATGCAGGGCTTATATTTCGACGAGAATCCGAGAATCGATTCGCACAAAGATTCGCGCAATAAAACCGGCGAGAATCCATGTAGATTCTCGCTGCACCTCTGCTAGGATTTGCGTGAAAAGAGTCAATTTAACCCTTTATCTAACACAGCGGCAACAAATTAACCAATGAAGGCTAACATGACCTGAAATATCCTAACACTTTGTCAATAAAATTGCACAAATATGGCTGTCATTGGAACCGGCTCATTGAGCCGGTTCCAACAACAGCCATATTTGTAAGATTTTATTGGTAAATATTGTTCATTTAATTATTTTATCATTTATTTATTATTTATTGTTTAAAAATTATCAAATTTAGTTTTAAAAATTAAAAAGGTGTGTTGGGTAAAAGGTTAACATGTGTTATCAGTATACAACAGTGGTTGAACCATGGTGGTGTCATGGGATCCTGGGACACTCATAGTAGGTATGGATTCTCGCAACCATTTTCACGAGAATCCAAATGGATTCTCACAAATTTAGACGAAATATAAGCCCTGTAATGCTTAGATGATGACATCCCCTTTTGGTCGTGATTGGTCAACTGTGATGGCTACAGGTGCCCGAAGCCCGAAAACCTTGAGCACAGTCTACAGGTCATATTTATGAAGGGATTTCATTGTAACTTCGTAGGATCACTCCAGATGATGTCCAGATGAGAATGTCCCCTTTTGGTTGCGATCATTCAACCATGATGGCTGCCCGAGCCCAGAGCCCAAAAAACGTTAGCACAGTCTTCAGGTCATATTTATGAAGGGATTTCATTGTAACTTGGTAGGCTGACTTCATATAACAGCCCCTTTCGGACACCATTAGGCAACTGTGACGGCTACAGGGGCTTGAAGCCCAATAACCTTTAGCACAGTCTACAGGTGATATATATGAAGGATTTTCATTGTACCTTGGTAGGATGACTCCAAATAATGTCTAGATGAGAACGTCCCCTTTTGGTCGCGATCATTCAGCCTTGATGGCTGCCCAAGCCCAAAACCCCAAAACCTTTAGCATAGTCTATAGGTCGTATTTATGGAAGGATTTCATTGTAACTTGTTAGGTTGACTCCATATAATTCCTAGATGATGACATCCCCTTTTGGTTGTGATTGGTCAAATGTGACTGCTTCAGGGGCCCGAAGCCCGAAAACCTCGAGCACTGTCTACAGGTCATATTTATGAAGGGATTTCATTGTAACTTTGTAGGATCACTCCAGATGATGCCCTGATGGGAATGTCCCCTTTTGGTTGCTATCATTCAACCATGATGGCTGCCCGAGCCGAAAGCCCAAAAACCTTTAGTTTAGCACAGTCTACAGGTCATATTTATGAAGGGATTTCATTGTAACTTGGTAGGTTGACTTCATATAATGTCTAGATGAGAACGTCCCCTTTGGACACAATTGGGAAACTGACGGCTACAGGGGCCCGAAGCCCGAAAACCTTTAGCTCAGTCTACAGGCCATATTTATGAAGTGATTTCAATGTAACTTGATAGGATGACTTGTTTTGGAATAATTTCACTGTAACTTGGTAACTTTCGTTGATATACATTAACTGTGAGGGCACATACATTAACTGTGAGGTCACATTAACCCACACCCCAGCTCTTTAGTACAGTGTACACCTCATATTATTTTTATCAAAAACATAGCATACAGGGAACAGAAATGAACATATTCCCAATTAATACAATTCTTGTCTTATTTCATAATCCTTTCATAAACATTGAACATGATCCTTTTCATCAAACACAACACACAAGTTAAGCTACAGTGTCATTGACACTTTCATTGTGAATAACTTGCCAAGTAGATATGGCCATTAGGTTAGGTAAAGGGTTAGTTTCAAACTATATTACTATTTTTAGTATTTAGACAGTATCAGACAAGTAGTACATGATAACTTAAAGACTTTAACAAATGCTCCAAGTGTTCAGATGCAAGATGTTCCTCCAGATTTATTGAATATAGATAACAATGAAGAAAATGATCCAGACGTCAGGAATCATCAGGATGAAGTTGATAAAAGGTAACTATTTATAGATATGACAGGTGGAAAAGTGGGGGAAAATATTCAGATTTTGAATTGGTTGGATGGATGGATTGTTTTAATGACAGCAGTTAACATTTTATTATTGTATACTTTGATATAATTCATTGACAGTTCAGTGGTTGCAACAGTGTTACAGGCAAGTGCACTTTTGATGTCCGAAAAGATTGGAAACTTAACCATTCACTTAACAAGAGCACTGATGGGCGGGTGGGGTGGCATCATTATACAGCCATTTAACCCTTTACCTATAGGACACCAAAGGCAGGCGACACTTGTAAACAAAATTCTTGAATAATCATTTTTTGCATCAAAGGCATAGCTTATGACCCCTCATTGGAACAAGCTCAGTGAGCTTGTTCCAATGAGGGGTCATAGGAATGGTGATTTTCGTGAATAGCACTTGCCGGTTCTGGCCGTTACATTAGGTAAAGGGTTGATGTAAATTCATTCCTTTTGCATGGCAAAATATACCTCATACATTTCAAATGCATCTTAGTTTACTACAAGAACTAGAAAAAAGGGATGAGTCATTTGTTTTTTAAGTTATTGCTCGGACATGGCAGCCATGTTGGATTTGCCAGAATTCTGGTTATGGAAAGGAACCTTCCTACAGTTGATAGTAATGCGCCAGAAAAAATTGGTTACATTAGTCATTCTTTTCTGAGGTTTTGCACGAACAAGCAAAAATCCAATGATGGCTGCCATGGAGGCCAGATTGCTGATTATCATAAGGAACCTTCTTATTGTCTAAAGTAATGCACCAGAAAAAACATTGGAATCATCAGTCACTCCATTTTTAAGTTATTACTCAAACAAATGGAAATTACCAAAATTAAAGATGTCTGCCATGACAGTCCTGTTGGATTTGCCAGAATGTTGAATATCAAAAGGTTATTGCTTGGACAAGCAAAAATAAAAAAAAATCCCAAGAAGGCTGTTGTGGCAGCTATGATTGTCTTAGTTGGCAGGTGATACCGGTGGTGTTGCACCTTGTTTCTTTTGTTGCAAACCCAACCCCTAACCACTTAAGGAAACAGTGCCTGATACTAAGACAAAGCAAATATTTTGTTTTAGGCCACACCTTTTACCCCTTTAGGTACTGAATATCAGCCCAGACGGATGGATAGACATAGCCATACCATAATACAGCCTGCGCATATGAGTGACAATATAAAAATGAGCCTGTAATTTTCATTACGTAAATAGAGCTCTGTCTAATTAGGTATAGTTGGTTAAATACACATCTGCGTTATGAGAATTTGTTGCTGCGGAAAATGTTGATATTTTTATACTGTACCAATGACCCAGACTTAGCTGGTGCTAACTCTAACAAAACCAGGGCCAAACACAAATTTTGCCCCCCAATCCCCAAAATTTGCATCCAAAACAAAAAGAAATCATGTCCTAAAGGACCTCCATACTATGCCTCTACTGCGCATGCGCAGTGACGCAGACGTCCCGAAATTGGCGCCAATTATTATTCTCTGTTTGGCCCTTCATCAGTCAACATCTCACTGATCTTTGTGCTTGTAAATCTCAGTTTAAAGGATGCCAGACACGTAATTTTTGGAGAAAATGTGATTCTAAGGAGGATAGAAGGAGGAGAGGAAAAAGAAGTGACAAAAAATAATCAGGGCTGTACTTAAAATTTTTTGATGAAATTATGTTAAGTTGACTATTTTCGAGGCATGGGCCTCTTGTTGTCATTCTTGCTAATTGTTGCACTGCTTATTCAGTGTTTCCTCTCCCCTAGCCTTCTAAAGTCCCCCCTTGCAATTCTCCCATGCTTTTGGCATATTTTTGAGAAATTTCATTTCTAAAATTTCCTGGGAGAGTTGCTTGGTTACAGAATGTTTTCTGTTATTTTCCCCATAGTTACGTTCTCACCCATGGGTGTATAAACGTTGTGTTCTGCATCTTCCATCTGATGTTCTGCAGATTCTCCCCTGGGAGTCTCTGTTTTGCATCAGATAGAGTGTAATTGATGACTGATCCGGGCCAGTTTTTTCAGTGCCTGGAGTCATGTTTTCTGGTGTTTTTACACTGTTTGTTTTCATTGGCAACAGCCTTTTTTGAGGGGGGCTGTTTGCCTTTGCTGTAGTTTATCTCACTATAAGATACATTTATATTATCCGAAAGTGTCTCATTAATTATTTAATATAAATTTAAAATTTTTGACCACACTTTGCCATCGGATACATCGGGGCTCAACGTTACTTTTCAGCAACTTGGGCTTCGCTGAAAAAATATTTTTTCAAAATTATTTTGTTTTGCAATTGTTTTTTCATTTATTAATGGATCATGTTATTATGTATCTTTGTGTCAGGGGTTTTTGCGAGTAACTAGGACTTATTGTTGTTCTTTCACAATGAAGGGACGTTGTTCAAATTGTAATAGGAAGAAATCTTCCTCTGACTTTCATGATCATTGTATTAATTGTAGTCAGTGTTCTCGCATTAATCCCTGTCCTATATGTGAACATTGGGATGAGAAACATTGGAAACGTGTGTCACGATATGTTGTTTCTGGAGAAAGAGCGATTCTGGCTCTTTCTCCGCAAGGTCACTCTACTCTCTCAGTTTCTATTTCAGAGGAAGCAGAACAGGGTGATGTTTCCATGTTATCTTCTTCAAGTGTGCGTCCGTCGTCACAAATGAATTCAGAGCTAGCGGCAAAAGTGCTCATGGAGATTAGACAAATGTCGTCCGCTAGCTTGCCCGGTGTAGCGTCCATTCACCGAATGGTTCGGCAGCCGGGTTCGTCCGATGCGGTCCAAGAGGAAATTTTGGGTGATGCGAGCACTATAAACATAATAGATGCACACCCAGTGACGGCGGATAGTAAGCGAGAACGGAGGAAGCCTTTGAGTCCGGTTCCTAGCTCGTCCAGGTCCAGCCGGGCCGCGAACGAGAGAGGCCCCTCTCTCGTACAACAACATCTGGGACCAGATGTTGTGGTACAAAATGTGTCTTTAGCGGAGCATACGTCCGTCGCTCGGGACGCTCCGTTGTATAAGCAGTCCGCAGAGACTGTTAAGGCTTCCTCTTCTCGTCAGCGCACACGACCGCACCTTGGCTGCGTGACCGCCGATATATTACCAGCTTCGCCGATGAAGGATTCTTCGGCGACCAGGTCACACCATCCGGCAGCCAGGGATTCGAGACCGATGGACTCTGGACGTTCGCATAGGAAAAGTATGCGGGAGCCATCTGATACGGAGCTGCCCTCGGCGAAGCAGCGAAAGACTGCGCCTCCGCAGGTCTCGATGCCGGACATTCTTGTGCAGATAGCACAGCTTATCGCAGCAGCCGACAGAAACGGTGTCGGATCGAGAATTATCCGACGGCGCTGGGTCGGTACGCTCCGCCGAAGCATCGGGGGCGGACGACCGGGAACATCATGAGGTCCGACCGGATGGTGAAAGGGATACGGATGACTTGGAGCTATCCCTTTCGGAACAACATAAAGCTGCCGTGGACTTCATCCGGCACTTTCTCCCTCAAGTTGTTCCGTCGGGCCAGACTGCTGCGCTTCCGGACAAGAGAATTATAGCGTCATTGGACTCTGAATTTTTTGAGCAGTTCAGGGACATCGCTCCCGAGTTTCCGTCGCAGTCCAATAATGTTGCAAGAACATTTGAATTATTGAACAACGCTATATTTAAACTTGCTTCCAGGACGGGGAAAGCAGGTTTCTTGTCCGCTAATACTCTCAACCTGCCTTTCATTAATGCAAGGAATAAATTCGATACGGCAGGACAGGGTATACCGAGAGTTCCTCTGCGTATGGACGACGAGGCGGAAGACTTAGAGCTATCATTACCGTCGTCAGCTTCTATTCCAACCGCGGTGTTGGAAACAGCTATTGCGTCTAACAGAGCTCGAAAAGAATTTATGAGACTGATAGGTCTGTGCGGAGCCGCCGCGGATCTCATTCCGATGGGGCGGTTACGCACACGTCCTCTTCAAATTTTCCTGACTCAGAATTGGAGTGTGAAAATTCATTCGCTCGATGTAGACGTTCTCTTGTCAGATCAAGTGAAACAAGAGATTCAGACTTGGGCAAACATTCTGTGGTTAACTCAAGGAGTTCCGCTGCAGTTGCCGGATCTGAGTTTTACCGTTATGACGGATGCCAGTCAAACAGGTTGGGGTGCATCATTAATCCCAACGGATTCGAGATGCCAGGGTCTTTGGGATCCGCAATTCCTGTGCAAGCACATAAACATCAAGGAAATGATGTCAATTTGGCTTGCGTTACGTCACTGGATGGACATTATTCACGATGCTCATGTCCAAATCCTATCCGACAATACGACAGTAGTGGCGTATATACGGAATCAGGGAGGCACTCATTCAGTTCCGTTGTTCAATCTAACGGAAAGAATCCTTCTGTTTGCGCTAGAACATCACGTTCTTCTTTCGGTCCGTCACATACCGGGTCGTCTGAATGTGCTAGCAGACTCCCTTTCACGAAAGGGTCGCTTGTTGCCGTCGGAGTGGACTCTCAACAAACAAGTATTCAATCAGATTTGCTACCAATGGGAACGGCCAATGATAGACTTATTTGCGACACATCTCAACAATCAGTTGCAGACGTATGTGTCTCCGTGTCCAGATCCAAGAGCATTTGCAGTAGACGCTCTGTCGATCCCTTGGGACGGAATGATAGGATATGCGTATCCTCCAGCGCCGTTAATTCAACAAGTATTGCTAAAGATAAAACAATCTCAATGCAAGATTCTGTTGGTAGCATCTCTGTCGCCACAGAGACCTTGGATAAATCTACTCAGGTGTCTGTTGTGGGACCTACCGCGGAAGCTTC
The DNA here is from genome assembly GCA_031216915.1 of Pictodentalium vernedei. Taxonomy (NCBI): domain Eukaryota; kingdom Metazoa; phylum Mollusca; class Scaphopoda; order Dentaliida; family Dentaliidae; genus Pictodentalium; species Pictodentalium vernedei. The sequence continues at coordinate 171,316,746 of CM062291.1, read as the reverse complement.
CTCCACGGGAGGATCTTCTTTCGCAGGGGAAATCGCGCCAGCTCCATCACAACCCGCAAGGTCTCAACCTTCACGTTTTTCCATTGTGCGGTCCTTCTTGCATGGCAAGCACTTTACAGGACGAGCAGTGGACGCGATTTCTAACTGTAGGAGGACCTCCTCTTCGCTAAACTATGCGGCTAAGTGGAAGGTTTTTCGTCGTTGGTGTAGGGATCATTCTGTAGATATATTCGATCCCTCTATACCAGACATTGCAAACTTTCTAGTATACTTGTTTGACGAAATCAGCCTGTTACTATAAAGGGTTATAGATCTATGTTATCTGATACCTATGCACATCATGATAGTTTACAAATTGGATCTAATGTCTCTTTATCGAAGTTGGTTAGAAACTTTTCGATAAATAGACCCAGAACTTTTAGATTAATTCCTAAGTGGAATTTAGCTTGGGTTCTTCTTAAGTTGAAGGAAAAGCCATTTGAACCTCTTGGGACAGTAGATTTCAAATTCTTATCTTATAAGACAGCTTTTCTCTTAGCTTTCTCTTCTGCTAGAAGAGTCAGTGAGCTTCATGCACTATCGGTGGATGATTCTCATTATCGTAGTGTTGGGAACACTATCACCTTCACTACTAATGTGGGTTTTTTAGCTAAGAATCAGGCTCCTAATAAATATCCGGAACCTATTGTTATTAAGGCTCTTCCGTCTTCAGACGGGCGTAGGCCTTTACTCTGTCCTGTTAGAGCATTACGTATCTATAAACAGAGATCTCAGTTTAACGGAAACGTTTCTTTCTGTCTTTGATGCCTAATAGAAAGGATATTTCAGTCCATTCTATTGCTAGATGGATTCAGTTAACTATCCGTACTGCTTATGAAGATTTATCTTCTTCTCAGCAGTCTGTGCTTAAGATTTCTGCTCATGAAGTAAGAGCTCTTTCTACTTCCTGGGCTTATGCTAATAGTGTTGCTATTACAGATTTAATGAAGGCTGCTTATTGGTCTCAGCCATCCACATTTACGAATTTTTATCTCAGAAATATTGAGTCCATTTCTGGAGACCTGCATTGTTTAGGTCCATTATCTGTTGCTCAGAATGTCGTCCACTAAACAGTTGCAACTATAGTTATGCAGGCTTTCTGTTCCGGCAGTGACTCCGTCCGGCTGCCCTCTTCGCTCTGGGCTATTTGACCCAGGGCAAGGGGAAGGGGGGGGGGGGGGGGGGGGGGGTGTTCCCTTAGGTCACCTGCTTTATAGTGAAAAGCAAGGGAATGCCTCCTCCAAGTCAGTATTTCTGAGTCGCTTCCGGGATGGTTTTAAAGTGTAATATTAATGTTTAAATTCATTCATGTCTTATTTTTAAAGTGTAGCTCGGTGTGAAGCATTTGTATATGTCAAGTGTCAAACGGGCTTTAATATACAATACTCGGACACTTTTAAATGACTATAAAGAGTCTCAATTCTCTGGACTACTTTATTTATTGGCTTGCTTTAAAAATAATTAGTATAAGGGTTATACTGGATGTTAATAGAGAACATGAATGTTATTGTGCTCAATTATTAAGGGTAGTGTATCTTTCTAATTTAATATTAAATAAGAAAGATACATGTAAAGCCTAATACTCCTTTTCTCCTTAAGGGGTTACCTCGTTACTATATAGTTGAGCTTATTGGATTTTCCTCTATGTCCTAGGCCCTCCAGCCTGTTTACTATTCAGCTAAGTCTGGGTCATTGGTACAGTATAAAAATGTTAAAAAATTTATAGTAATTTATATATTTTTTATACTTACCAATGACCCAGACGGGGATGGCCCTCCCTGGAGTTGGGAACTCTTGCCTCCCCGCTGAGTACATAGTGCTGACCAGGCACTGCCAGTAAGAATGATAATTGGCGCCAATTTCGGGACGTCTGCGTCACTGCGCATGCGCAGTAGAGGCGTAGTATGGAGGTCCTTTAGGACATGATTTCTTTTTGTTTTGGATGCAAATTTTGGGGATTGGGGGCAAAATTTGTGTTTGGCCCTGATTTTGTTAGAGTTAGCACCAGCTAAGTCTGGGTCATTGGTAAGTATAAAAAATATATAAATTACTATAAATTTTTTAACTTTTCACAGAATTAAAGAATTTAAGCAATTGTATCTTGTTTGAAGAGCTCACTGAGTTCTGTCAAACAAGATATACATTGTTAAATTTGTAACTGCATTATAAGAATTTGTTACTGTGGAAAAAGTTTATTTTCTTACAGCAGAATGCAGCAACTATACTAGTACTCAACAGAGAATTTAAACAATTTAAACAATTATATCTTGTTTGACAAGGTCTCACTTAACTCTGTCAAACAAGATATACTTATGTGAAATTTACAGCTTCATTATGAGAATTTGTTGCTGCAGAAAACTTTGATCTTGTAGCATCAGACTTCAAGTGCAATTTCTCAAGAATCTGTATTTCAACAGCATATTAGAATGGCTATGATCCCCCGTGGGAACCCCGGGAAGTGAAGCTGTGCTTGTTTACTGTGGTAAACAAGCTCTGTTTCACTGGTAAAATAGGACCCAGTCACTAATGCTTGGGGTGCGAGTCCTCTAAAATAGGCAACATGGGGTATAAACGATTGACTGACCTTGACTTTATCTCCTTGTTGTGGTCATGATTAGCCATTGTGCAGAAGTATGTGACCATAAACAACAATAAATAAATAAATAAATAAATAAATGGCTATGATGTCATTTTGATTCTTGCAAGAATTTTTGAAACTCTGACCCTTTAAACAAGTTATGGATAAAAAAGAATGAAAGAAAAATTCTTGCTATAAGGCCATAAAAAAAGGAACCTCTGTTTCTCAGGCCCGCGTGCATGGTCATTTTTGGTGCGCATACAACCTTTTTATAACACCAAAAAATCTTCAAAAAAAATTGGAGATATTGTGCTCATTTCGGTAAATCGATATCGATGCGTTCGCAAATTTTAAATTAACACACTTCAAGCTTTTTCTACATCATACTTTAATAAAGTGGGTGGGTTTTAGCAATATTCACGACAGAAAGAGTTTTATTCTGTAAAAGGTAAGTCATAATGACAGCAAGAAGGAAGGTGTCTTTCAGTCTGACAACAAACAGTCACAAAGGGGAATGGTCGATTCGCACCACGTTTGATTTGCACCAACCCTCAAAAAGTCTGCAAAGTCAGGTGCTATGTTGAATGGAACACAGTCTCCTGGCATTTATTTTTAGTAACATTTGTATTGTAAATGGCTGTCATTGGGAATTTGTGTACTGTTATTTGAAACCGTTACGAGTTTCCCGTTAATTTAAATAAATGCATTTGAGATGCAGGATAATTGGATAACTAATAGTAACCGTTGCTTGATATAAAATTAACCGTCATAGTTGAAAATAAATTGCATATAGGCAGGTATGTGCAGTCGAATTTGTTAATAAAAACACGCAAACATTCGTTTTGTATTTCATTTTCAGATTTCAAAAAAATATGATTTATGGATGAACTGCCCGTTCAAATGGGTTGTGATAATTTTGAATATAATGGGGAAAAATTGCAATCACGATTTTATTAGGCAGGTTGTGAAAGGATTTTGTGAAAGGATTTTTTTTTTTGGTAAAATAAATCTCTGAAAGTTGGCACTTCGACATTTGATTTGTCCCAGAGACGTTTCAACCCGAGACGTTTCACCCATGAGGCATTTCGTGACTTTCGTCCTGTGTTATAATTTTCACGTTTCACTGAAAAACAAACATTCAAACCCCACTACATTTACGACCCAACACCCCTATGGTGAATAACCAATATATTTGCGAAATTTTGCGTGGTCCACCAGGTGTTTGGGTTGGCATCAAATTACCACAAACAACCTCTCGGGAAGAAAATAAAAAGAAAAAAAAAAAACCACCCGCCCGCATGCTTTTTTGGAAAAAATGGCCTGAGAAACAGACAATCAACTTTGTATGGCCTAAGATTGATGAAAAAATGTCAAGAGAAACAAGAATTTTTTTATAGGACAAAAGAAACTGTTCTAATGCTAAAAGATGATGAAATGTTGCACAGTGGAACCCTGTTAATTGAATAGCCAATTTGCCAATGAAAATTATTCAATTAACAGAGATTGTGTCACTTTCCTGTATTCTAGAGATAAACTTAGCATTTATTCTATTATATCTTGTTTGATAAATCACCATGATCTCACTCAAACAAGATATAATAGATTAAATGCCTGTATTGGATGTACTGAGGCCAAATAGGTCTATAAACACTTGAAAACTGGGGAGAGTCAAGGTAAATTTCTCGATAGATTACAAGATTTTTTATTCATTTAACAGGAACTATATACCCTATATTCAATTAACAGATCAAATTTGTACTGGAGATCGTAAATGCTTTTGTGTTGGGAAATTTTATTCAATTAACATGGTTATTCAGTTAAGAGATACCCAATTAAGTGGGTTCCACTCTATTCATTTAAATATAAAAGACTGTCCTGAATGTTCCATAAAAGAAACCAAGAACGAAAATGTCAACATTGTATTGCCTGTGATGTCATGGCTACGATATATTTTTAATACAGATCATTTAACCTCAATATTTAACTGTTCTTTCAATGGTACAGATCAAGTAATGCACCTTGTCATAGTTCTTTACATTTTCGTTAGCTTACATTTTCACCATTCAAACATTATGTACTTATATACTTACAGGGTGGAACCAGCAAACGAGTTTTATGATGGTGACAGAGATAATGATAAAGAAGATGGATTATTAGATGTATGAATGACATAATCCAGAAAAACTTGGTTAGGATATAAAAAATTGATTAACCCTATAAATTGGTTCAGTTATAGAATCCATTATATGGACTTGAATGAAAACTACAAGAATCCAATATCTGGGGTTTATTGTATCATTCAGTTATTTGATTGGTACCTCTGATAAGATTTTGGTGTAAGGCCTAAAAAAATATAAAATCTGTTTCTCAGGCCCTCCCGTATGGTCCTTTTGGCTGCCGCATGCTCTCTTTTTATTACCAATTTAAACTTTAAAAAAATAAAAATTAAATGGCTTATGTCTGATATTTTACCCAAGTTAAAAAAATTGATGAATTTGTCCCTTGAGTGTAAGAAGGCTTTGCAATGCTTTAGCATTGCAAAGCCTTCTTGTACTCAAGGGATGAAATACACCACCACCCATGCTATTCTGTAGATTATGAGGCCTAAAACTTGAACCAAGAACATGAACTTTTGATGGCAAAGAAGAAATTACTGAAATAAAAAATAAAATAAAAAATTGCTCGCCCGCATGCAATTTCACAAATAATGGCCTGAGAAACAGAAGATCTACTTTGTGCGGCCTAAAGGGAATCCACTTCTTCACTTTGTGCAATGCATACTTTATCCTTTGGAAACTTTTGCAAAACATATTTCAAAAGTTCAACAGGTAATACACCAACCAAAGTGCACCAGTGTGATGTCAGTTACCAATTGCAAGGCTTTAACTGGTTGAGGGCTATATTATTTTGGTGATCTGAATTTGTTATTCAAAATTACTTCCATTACAAATTATTGGAGAGTGCCTACAGGCACTCTCCAATAATCTGCAAAAGAACAAATTTATATAAACAAAAATATTATTTTCATTTGACTGAATATGAAACAGGAGAAAGGAAGACATTGGCTTTTGCTGTGGTACTCTCATTGTTTTGAAAGCCCAGATAGTGAATCTAGTACTCAACCAGTGCAGGAGGTTCATGAATTTTATAAAGAACGGCACTGAATTTGAGATTCTTTTCATCGCAGCGTCCTGCTGTTGAAAGAATATCACAGCATCAGTCAAAAAGCATTGGAAAAGAAGAAATGCTTATTGAAACATCATTGCTCAAGACCCTATAGTACTGTGATTGCAAAAGCAATCTATTTCTCAATCAGACTGCACTCTGGTCAAGATACACCTAGTACAGTGTATTGAGATTTAATTAATAAAATATCATGCAAAATTGTCAAGACCCAATCAAGAAAAACAAATGAAAATACCACTTAACCCACAGCACACTGATATCAAAATGTCAAGCTGCAAATTTTTACATTTATGGAAGTAGGAATTTAGCGTACAGAGGGTTAACGTTTGAGATTCAATGTTCTCTTTCTTTTTTTTTGTGATAGGTATGATTCTACAATGTTGTAGGGTGGAAAGCAGACAGAGAATTTTAATTAGATGGCGATAAAGTTACAATCCAGTTGAAATTTTCCAACAGTTTTTATAATCCTATGTTTATAAACTGATACATCACAGCATGTAGGATGGTAATTGTGTGATAATTAATCAGGGATTCTTCTGCTTTCTTTGGGAAAGGCCCAAGTCCCATGCAAAATGGGAAAATTCAAGTCATGAAGGCTCTAACTGGGAATTTGATTGAGAGAAGAAACACAAAGAATAAGAAATGTTACCTTCATATTGAACAGAGAACATTAGTACAGAAGCTACAACATGTAAAGCACATGTAGTAAAGTTTTATAACAAACAGTCACATGAAATGATTATCAGTCTCTGTAATCTCTCTTAAATAAATTGTTCTTATGCTATTAAATGATGAAGGTATTATGCATTTTGCTACACTTTGGCATTTGTGGCTTTGCAGTCATGTCTATGAAGGTCTTGGCTGCCTATATAGGATGCCAAAACTTGCCTGGAAACAACTGACAGGGTTCTTGGGATGTAACTTGCAAATGTATCTAAAAACTGCCTGTTCCAGTAAAAAGTAATATAAGTCAAAATAAGGACTTCACGAGTTAACAAAGAATTAAATTTTTATTTGAATAAGGACCGAGATTTGAAAATTTTTGATTCAAATTATGAAAAACCTTGCCAAAAAGCCATTTGGATAGGGTCTCATATTCAGACCGTGTTTGATTGAATTTGCTTGAAACATTCACACCATAGTATGTCAAGCTCATCCCAGATGTGTGTATATGAGGGGTCTAGTTGGGTATGGGGTTCACATAGTTTATGAAGAAGTGCAGTTTTTCAGAAAAAAAACTTGCAGTGTTAGAGTGAAAAGTACTTTTGACTATTTTTATGCTGCCAAGTAAAAATTATACTGATTTTTTATATTTTTTTTGTAATTTGAGGCCAGTTGTTGTATTTTATTTTGCATACTGTATAAATCAAACCATATTTTGTACAGCAGATTACATCATTGCCATTATTATACCATTGGATTCATAAACATGCACTGGATGAGGCTCCACATGGACACAGCTCCAAAATATAAATCATAACATTTTCATAACATACGTAATTTGTTAAACGAGGGGGCTGAATGACGAAAAGAACTGATGCGGATAAAACAGTGTTCAGTATTTAATACTCCAGCTGAAAAGAGTTGTGGAATAACTACAAAACATTGCTCTCTCCCTTTTCCCCAAAGATAAAAGTAGCAACTGACATTGATTCTCAGAAATCTATCTTTGTAGCAATTGGCATTGATTTTCAGAACGCTATCTTCAAGTGCTTTCTACGAATCATTGTGAGAGACTGCTGTTATCAGTGAAGGAAAAATAAAAGCCATTTTGTTGCCTTCATCTTTCTACACATTTCCACTGAAATTCTGCATTTAAGATCACAGATGTTGCTTTAATGGCATTTGGTATACTAGTACCATCTGAAATAAATTAATGGGATTTGTGGACTATACAGATTATTACAACAGTCACTTGATCTGGGCCATCGGATTCTGCTGAGGTGACGAGACTTCATCAGCCTCACCAAACATGATGCCCATGGCATTGTGTTTGATCTGGCTGATCTGGTCTCGCCAGTATGACAACCCGGATTAACTGACAATTGTAATAATTTATTTATTATGTAATAGCAGATCTTTAACCCTTTACCTAGCTCAAAATAAAATTCTTGAATCACTAAATGTTATTGTTTTTTGTGTCAAAAACATAGCTTATGACCCCTCATTGGAATGCCCCCATGGGAACCCTGGGAAGTGAAGCAGTGCTTGTTTACGGTGGTAAACGCACTGTCTTTCACAGCTAAAATAGGACCCAGTCACTAATGCTTGGGGTGCGAGTCCTCTAAAATAGGCAACATGGGGTATAAACGATTGACTGACCTTGACTTTATCTCCATGTTGTGGTCATGATTAGCCATTGTGCAGAAGTATGTGACTATAAACAACAATAAATAAATACTCATTGGAATGAGCTCAACAAGATCATTCCAGTGAAGGGTCTTAAGCTATGTTTTTGATGCAAAAAATGATGAAAATTGAATGGTGACTTTTGTGAACAGCGCTGGCCGATTTTGGCTGTTACGATGGGTAAAGGGTTTTTATTTCATATTTGTAAAATGGTTGCTTCAAAAATCTCTGAACGTCAGTGACATTTTAGAGGTTTGTTTGAGACATGCATGATACAAATTTAGAAAAGTTGAGATTTTCATTTTCTGGCGAGCCCGAATTGATGGGCACACTGCAGCAGTATTGGGATATTGGTGGTCATATATTAAAAATAGTTCTCTTACTTTCCGTCATTGATAATAGTAGCATCTGACACTGATTCTAGGAAAGCTTTCTCAAGAGATCTTTCCAAGAATTGCTGTCAAAAACTAATAGTATAAGGGGTGATAAATTAAGAGGCCTACTTTCTTTTATTCATCCAACAACATATGACCTTCTGTATGTTGCATCTTCATCATGAATGTGACTGTGCCCTTTGAATAAGGGCACTTGTTTGTATTGTCATACATATTGAGCATTTGTCAGTTCAGTTCATCTTTCTGGTGGCAGGTCCACTTCATATTACGTTTTTTAATATTAATGAGTTATTATTATTGTCATCATTCATTGAAGAGACACAAGAACAAATTTCAATCTTTATTACTGTTTGGCAGGGGCACTGCCCCCCCCCCCCCCCTGCTCCCCTCCCCCAACCTCCAGATCATGGGTTTCATTGGCCAGAGGTTGGGCAAGAAATTATGAAATACCAAGTTGGGCAGACATGCTTGCTTGTCCGATGAAAATATACACACACTTTGGAGATCTCAATTGAGCAAAATCTTTTGCTTGCCCAACAAAAATATACACAGAATAGAAAGTGCAATGAATACCTGACTCATCATATTGGTAGAATACCACATCCAGGGAGAGAGTAACTAATAACAAATGAGTTTTATGACCATGACTTGTTGAAAACACCCAGATTGCCAGGCACCTCTACGAAGCTGGTGTGTAATTGTATGTTTAAAAAACAATGTTTTTATACTGTACCAATGACCCAGACATAGCTGGTGCTAACTCTTAAAATATAGGGCCAAACACAAATTTTGCCCCCCAATCCCCAAAATTTGCATCTAAAACCAAAGAAAACATGTCCTGAATGGCCCTCCACACTTCACCTCTACTGCGCATGCGCAGTGTCAAGGACGTTCTGAAATTGGCGCCATTATTCATTCTTAGTTTGGCCCTTCATCAGTTAACATCTGACTGATCTTTGTGCTTGTAAATCTCAGTTTAAATGATGCCAGACACATAAATATTAGTGAAATGGTGATTCTAAGGAGGATATAGAAGGAGGAGAGGAAAAATGTGTGACAGAATATTATCAGGGCTGTAACTTAAAATTTTTTAATGAAATTATGTTAAGTTAAGTAGTATGCATGGGGTAACGATCACGGAGCTTCCAGCGGCAATGCATCGTAGGACCGCTTCTCCACAGGCCTCAGTGACGGACGTGCTATCCGAGTTAGCACAGTTTTTTCGCAGCATCCCAGCAATCGACAGTTTCTTGGTCGAATCAGGAATTATCCGACGGCACTGGGTCGGTGCCAAGCATGATAGTCTAGTTTCTTGTCCGCAATGCTCATTTCTGCCTTTTATCATTTATACGAATAATTTATTTTGGCAGAACAGGGCATACCGAGAGTTCATTTGCATCTAGACGGCATGGTTAAAGACTGGAAATAATCTTTTTCACCGTCTATGTCTTTTCCAACCACAATGTTGGAAATGACAATGATGTCTAATAGACTTAACTTAGACGCTTTATCATACGTAATCCACCTTACTGAGGCGTTATTACGTCTTCTAGAGAAAGAATTCCGGGATATGATCCTCAATGTGATTTCTTTTGAGGGCAGTAGTTTGTTCACGTATAACTCCGCCCTTCAGTGGCTGCTTGGAGTTGGTTAGACGTGACGCAGCCCTAGCTACATCCACGCGCGTGGATAGTAAGGTGAAGAACTCTCTCAGAGTCGCTTCGTTCTCGGAGAAGCTTCTCTTCGACGGCAACTTTTCAGCAATCCATGAATTGCTCGATTTACACGTTCTCTTGTCTATCTAGTGTAGCAAGAGATTCAGACTGGGGCAAACATTCGGTGGTTGACTCAGAGAGTGCCACTGCAGTTGCCGGATCCGAGTTTTATAATTATGATGGTTGCCAGTCAAACAGGTTGGGATATAATATTGATCCCAACGGATTCGAAGTGCCAGGGTCTTTGGGTTCCGCAGTCTCTAAACAAGTACTTATCTTCCACGGAATAATGTTTTTTTAGGCTTGCTTTATGTCATTGGATGAACATTATTCAGAAAAGCATGTCCAAATCCTGTCCGTTAATTCGACAGTAGTGGTGTATCTCCGGAACCAGGGAGGCACTCATTCGTTTCCGTTATTCAATTTAATGGAAAGAATCCTTCTGTTTGTTATAGTTCACCAAGTTCTGCTTCGGTCCGTCATATTCCGGGTCGTCTGATTGTATTACTGGACTCCCATTCACTTATGGGTCGCTTGTTGCCGTCAGAATGGACTCTCAACAAACAAGTATTCAATCAGATTTGCTATCAATGGGAGCGCCCAATGATAATTTATTTACGACACAACTTGCTAATCAATTGCAGACGTATGTGTTTGCTTGTCCGGATCTCTGAGCTTATGTTGTTAAAGCTCTATTGATCTAATAGGACGGAATGATAGGATATGCGTATCCTCCTGCGCTGTTGTTTCAGCAAGTATTGCTAAGATAAACAACCACAATACATTTCTGTTGATAGCATCTCTGTCTTCACAGAGACCGTGGGTAAATTTACTCTGATGTCTACTGTGGGACTTAACGTGAAATCTTCCTCCACGAGAGGATCTTTTTTCGCTGGGTAAAATCGTGTCATCTTTATCACAACCCGCAAGGTCTCAACCTTCACGTTTTCCGTTGTGTGGTCCTTATTGCATTGTAAGCATTGTACTGGACGAGCTTTGGACGCGATTTCTTACTATAGGAGAACCTCTTCTTCGCTATATTATGCGGCTAAAGTGGAGGCTCTTCCGTCGTTGGTGTAGGGATCACTATGTTGATATTGTGGATTCCTCCATACCAGTCATTGCAAATTTTTAGTATACTTGTTTGACAAGATCTACTGCAGCCTGTTTTTTTTTAAGGTTATAGGTTTATGTTACCTCATACCTATGCACTCTATGATAGTTTACAATTGAGTCTTATGTCTCTTTATCTAAGTCAGTTAGTAACTTTTCGACAAATAGACTTAGAATCATTAGATTAAATTCCTATACGGAATTTAACTTCGGTTCTTATTTAGCTAAGTAATCATTTGAGCCTCTGGAAACAGCAGTTTTCAAATTCTGACCTTTTAGACAGTAATTCTGTTGGCTTCTCTTTTACTGAAGAGTCAGTGAGTTTCATGCACTATCGGTGGATGATTTTCACTTTCGTAGTTTCGGAATCACTACTTCCTTTACTATTTAGGTTGGATTTTCGCATAAGAGTCAGGCTCCTATTTAATATCCGGAACCTATTGTTATTAAGGTCCTTCCGTCTTCGTACGGGCATAGGCCTTTACTCTGTCTGGTTAGAGTTTATGTATTTATAAACAGATATCTGTTTATTACTACGGGCGTAAGCTTCTTCTGTCTTTGATGCCTAATAGAAGGACGTTACGCTCCATTCTATTGCTAATGGATTCAATTAACTATCGATACTGCTTATGTATATCATTCACTCAGCAGTTGTGTTTGAGTTTTCGGCTCTTGAGGTAAGAGTTCTTCTACATCTTGGGCTTACATTAATAGTGTCGCTATTATAGATTTTTGAAGGCTGCTCATTGCGCTCAGCCATCCACATTCATGAATTTTTATCTCAGAAATATCGAGTCCATTTCTGGAGGCCTCTATTGTTAGGTCTATTATCTACTGCTCAGAATGTCATTCACTTAACAGTTGCTACTATAACTAGGTAGGCTGTCTGTTTCGGCAGTGACTCCGTTCTGCTGCCCTCTTCGCTCTGGGCTATTTGAGCCAGGGCAAGAAAAAGGGGAGTGGGGGGGGGGGGGAGGGTGTTCCCTTGGGTCACTTGTTTTACTATGAAAACAAGGGGATACCTCCTCCGGAGTTAGTAATTCTGAGCTGTTATTGGGATGGTTGTTTAGTGAGAAGTTTATGTTTTAAAAATTCATTCAGGTCTTAGTTTTTAAAGTATAGCTTTTGAATATAGCACGTGTCAACGGACATTATTATACAATCCTCAGACACTTTTAAGGAGTATTAAGAGTCTCTATTCTCTAGACTTACTTTATTTATTGGCTTACTTTAAAAAATTTTAGTATAAGGATTATACTAGATATTAATAGAGTACATGGATGTATGATGCTCAATTTTGGAAGGTGTTGTATCTTTCTAATTTATCATAAATAAGAAAGATACATGTAAGGCCTAATACTTCTTTTTCCCTAGAGGGGATGACTCTATTTTATATAATTGAGCGTATTCCATCTTGCTCTATGTCCTTGGCCTTCCAGCCTTTTTATTATTCAGCTATGTCTGGGTCATTGGTACAGTATAAAAATGTTAAAAAATTTATAGTAATTTATATATTTTTTATACTTACCAATGACCCAGACGGGGATGGCCCTCCCAGGAGTTGGGAACTCTTACCTCCCCGCTGAGTACATAGCGCTTACCAGGCACTGGTTATAAGAATGAATAATGGCGCCAATTTCGGAACGTCCTTGACACTGCACATGCGTAGTAGAGGTGAAGTGTGGAGGGCCATTCAGGACATGTTTTCTTTGGTTTTAGATGCAAATTTTGGGGATTGGGGGGCAAAATTTGTGTTTGGCCCTATATTTTAAGAGTTATCACCAGCTATGTCTGGGTCATTGGTAAGTATAAAAAATATATAAATTACTATAAATTTTTTAACATTTTATCAATGGAAAGTATATTTGTAGCGTACAAGTCTTTGATAAAAGCAATCAGGTATGTTCCAAATAGTTGGAATAATAGCAGCAATGTCCTAGACAACAAACCAATATCCCCCACCCCACCCCCTCCAACCTCCACTGCATGAGCTCTGTCACACAAGATATAATAGAATACTCATTTTAAGTATTTTAAATACAGGGAAGTAACTAAATCCCTATTAATTAAATATGTGTACCAAAACTATTCTTATTCTGGTGGCGACACATCTGATATTCTGGTAGAAATATCTGCCTGTAGCAGGAAAAGAAATAAAATAGAGCATTCAACTTCTAAAAATGTAATTTTTCTTTCGTATTTTTTAAATCATGATTTCAAAGATCACACACAGATATCTTTTGTTTCACTAGACAATTCCATGTTGTAGATTTGTTGTGTTAATGATTTGTTTATTTTTTCATGTCGTATGTATAGAATGTCATTTTGTAAATTCATCTGTCATACATTACAATAAATATTTATGTACAAAAATACCTACATCACTGTGTTAGTTTTGTCAAATGAAAATGATTTGATCATGGATTCTTCAGCTGTATAAAAGATGGTAAATGTGACATCAGATCAGCGATCTCCTGTGCTCAAAGTTACTATTAAGGCTGTTTTAGAGGGGTGGTACAGTGCAAACCTTTTCCAGTGAGAATTATTCAATTAATAGCGATTTGTTCACTTTTTGTGTATTCTAGAGATAATCTGAGAATTTAGTATACATGTATTATATCTTGTTTGACAGAGCTATGGAGCTCTTTCAGACAAGATATAATAGAATAATAGCCTATACTAGATGTACTGAGACAAAATGGGTCTGTAAACAAGGGGAATTTGGTGATTGGCAGGATAATTTCTCGACATATTGTAAGACTTTTTATTCAAAAAACAGGAGTTTACTCTATAACCCATAAGCCATTAACAGGTCAAATTTGTACTAAGAGTATGGTAAATGATGATGTGTATGAAAGTTATATTCAATTAACAGAGTTATTCGTTTAAGAGGTACCCAATTAAATGGGCATTAGTGTACCACAATAGTGACTCCATATTTACATTTGCCCAGATTATTATTTTATATACAATAAATAGGGATTACTGTAAAGCAAGTGTCAATCTCTCAATGGTTAATTGTCCTGGTTAATTTAAAACCTTTCAGTATTCATGGTGAACATGCCTACTAATTATCTTAATACATGGGAGTGCGATATCTCAGTAGTTACGTCATTGGACTTCAAACCGAAAGGTCAGGGTTTGATCCTCACCAGGGGTAACTGCGTTGTATCCTTGGGCAAGGCTCTTAATCCCTAGTGCCCATGTGGAAGGACAGTGGCACTGTGTACTAAAGTGTACTGCACGTCGATGGTGCACTTGTCTTCATCCAATGCTAACCCTGCTTGTGTGGAGTTAGTATGTTGAATATGACAGTTACTTGCCACTGCTTGGTGGTTTTATCCAATTACTATGACTCCGTCCACCCGTAAAACTGTCTGACATGGGTTGACCCTGGCTGTCGAAAATGTTAGACCCCAGTAATAAAAAGAAGAAGAAAATAGCGTAATACATGTACTTGTGATAAATGAACTGAAGACAAAACTTGATTAATTTTTATTGGCAATAGTAACTGGACAAAAGCATTTTTATTGCATATAATTATATTAAAGTTTGTCCAATATTGCGATCTCATACACAAATCCTGATATTTAGTATACCCAAAGACAATAGTTTATACACAGAACGACACAGACGATTGGGTTAATCGATATGGCACGAGTGTCTGCGCAGAAGAATAAAACGAGAGGCCACAGGCCTAGAGTTATATTCTTCCACAATGGCACAAGTGCTGTATCAATTAACACATTCACACCGTGTGTCATTCTGTGTTTATTACACACCTTCACATCTTTAAAAACAGTTATTAGAAGGACACTCGGCAATTCATTTGACAACTATAATCAAAAACAACACAATTTATCGCCAACCAAATTTGCGAAGGGAATACGTATTACCATTGCATCCCCTGAGTTCCAATGTGTTCTATGTGCCTACTGGCACATAGAGCACATTGGAACTCCGGGTACGATTTTCAGCTATCGCTAGCGATTCAAATTGTAACTGCATTGCACGATTTGTAGAAAATTCCAGTGAAATTTTGCTTCTATTTAAAAAGAGTTTGTCAACGATTTCCGTTCCGCACATTTGTGTGGAACAGATTTTCATTTTCCGCATGGTTTAGTGTTGCTCTAGATTGGATTATATTGAACAGGCATGTAATAAAGTTGTTTATGGATTAGAATCACTGTCAATGCCTAAGACTATTTTGCAGTGACCACATAATTACATCTGTGAACTCAAGATTTGTCAAGGACTCGAAGGTAGAGGGTGGATTGCAAATAAATCACTCTGTTCAGAACTTATTATTTCTAAGCAAAATATTTGCTAGCCCATCAGCTTTTATCTGTGAGAAATTAAACCTAATTAGTAGAAATGCACTTATCTGTCCTTGTGTGAACTGGTTTCAATCCATCCTCCATGCACTTTATTCCATTTTATGTATTTTCTTTAATTATATTATCTTACCGATCTTCCGGTTATCAAGCCCTATCATTAAAAATAGTAATTCATGTCCATGTGTTAACAGAAATAGCACCAGGAGTACTTTAATGTATTGAAGTGTCTTTTATGTGATTTTTGGATTATATAATAAATAACAGATGTAGTGGAACCAGGGGGGGTACAGGGGACACGTGCCTCTCCACTTTTTTCCAAAGACATGTTGCTCGGTTACACAATGATTTAAAATGGGCACACACAAATGTGTCAATATACAGGCACTCCTGTAATATTTTATTTGCAAATCCAAGCAACATTTGGCAAAAGAATCCCACCTTCAGTCTATTTCTTCTACTTCACCATCTTCCAACCCGTAGGCTAGTCTCCGGATTGGAAAATGATTGAAGAAGGAAAAATGGACAGGACAGTGACCACACCACGGCATGATCATCTAAATGAGAGACTATTGTATGTACATTTACTGATGTACGATTGTTATTTTTCTCTCACTGGGCCAAACGATGGTAGCCTTGCAAAGTTGTGACAAGTTTTGTAAATTTGGTATGAACTTGATGTTCCCACAGGGCATTGGATTCACGGAATTGCCTTGAATTTGACTAAACTCTGAACTCTGTCAAACTTGATACAATAAATTAAATGGCTATTTTGGATGTTTTTAAACATGGGAAATTCAGTTTCTGTGAAATTAATTTTTCAGTAGATTTGCAGGAGTTAACTCTATGTCATGTATATAATTAACATGCCAAATTTATATTGAAGATATTGTAAATGGTTTGGTGTGTTGAAGTCATATGCAGTTAACCAGGGTTTTTCAATTAAGAGATCCCCAATTAAGTGGGTTCCACTGCATCCTCAAATATTAAAAATGTAGGTAATTGTATTTGGTCAGTAAATGACTGGAAGATGATTGAAGGGTAAGAACTGATTGAACAATGTAATGAATGCATGGATACCAAATGGGAGAAGAAAATAGCAGGTACAGTGGAATCCTGTTAATTCAATAGCCACTTTGCCAATGAAAATTATTCAATTAACCGGAGTATTCAATGATCAGAGATTGTGTCACTTTCCTGTATTCTAGAGATAACTTAGCATTTATTCTATTATATTTTGTTTGGCAGAGCTCCATGAGCTCTGTCAAACAAGATATAATAAATTAAATGCCTGTATTGGATGTACTGAGGTGAAATAGAGCTATAAACAAAGGAAAACTGGGGAGAGTCAGGGTAATTTCTCGACAGGTTACACATTTTTTTTATTCAATTAACAGGAGTTTACTCTATAACCTATATTCCATTAACAGGTCAAATTTGTACTGGAGGTATGGTAAATGGTTTTGTGTTGGGAAATTATATTGAATTAACAGGATTATTCAGTTAAGAGATATCCAATTAAGTGGGCCCCACTGCATTTGTTCTTTTGTGGTCTATGATTATAACAAGTGGCCTGTGGCATGGTGTGAAACATATCACCAGCTGTTTGACTAGTTAAGTGCTAAAGTATTAGCTCACCTGCCTGAAAGTCAAGGGGAGCAAAAGTGATCACTTTTTGTCTGACGTTCATCCGGCCTGAACTTTAATTTATCGGCTTCTCCTCATAAACCACTGGGCCGAATTGAACTAAATTTGATGTGCATGTTTCATATCATATGTCAATTCAAGTTTGTTCAAATCAAGTTCCCACTCCCACAGGGGCACTACAAGGGACATTACTCTCATAGCACCCATAAATTGTTTTCCAAAATTAAAAAAAATCTTCTTCTCCAGAACCATCAATTAGAATCTTTTGATATTTGGTATATAACATCTGTGGGGGTGGGGGTGGGGGGGTGGAGGGGTCAAATTCAAGTTTGTTCAAATTGAGTCCCTGGGTTAATAATTGGGCTCCCTATAGGAGCCCAAATTTTAACTCAGTGCAATATGAGAAGATTTCTTTAAAAATCTTCTTCATCAGATCCACCAGTAAGAATG